>CM060568.1:15447500-16697500 GCA_030625065.1 Alectoris magna | reverse complement strand
AGAGATTACTGTTCAGTGGAAGCAAACATGGTCTGTTTTTGCAGGCAACCATAAAAAAGAAAAGAAAGAAAAAAAAAAAAAAAGACAAAGCATAGCAGCTGAGAATCAGTTAAATTTTTTTTTTTATAATTATGTTGAAAAGCCAGATGCTAGAAATAATCCTGCAATATTTATAAAGCAACTCCTTAAGTGGTATCTTAACAGGTCTATGTTAAAATTTGTAAGAATTCTTTAAGTAACGTCTGTGAAAGGATACTAGTCGGATTTCTCAGTGTAGTTTGGTATGTAACAGACTCCATGATAAACTACTCATGTAGGTATCCTTTTTCTGTCTTAGATTTAGAAGTTTTCCTTTACTTTGTTAAGATAATTATCTAAGAACAAGATCACAATGCTGAGCATATTTTTAATTTATCTCCAGACTAGAGAAAATTCCTGACAAACTCCATCTAGCTTTTACCTTGGTTAATAAGAATAGGGGTGGAATATCAGTCTTGAGGAAATACAGAGAGCAGCTTCTGTGTAAAGAACTACTTAAGGGGAGATTTAACAGATAATTCTGAAGAGAAGTTGTTATTGCCACCTTGCCACCTTCTTCCCCCTCTTCTTTTAGTTTTGTTTTTCAAAGATTCAGGATGTGTAACACAAAGCAATTAAGGATTTCATACCATGTAGGCTGAATTTATGACTAGTCTGTAACACTGAGCTGTGCTGGATATGATGTCATACTTCCAGAATATCATGTTTGTTTTCCAAGCTTTTTTCTCTAAAGGAAGGTATATTACGGAATGAAGATACAAAATAGAGCTATTTACTTAACGTCTTTAATCTTTGTAAGTAGAAGCTTCCTTTGTATTTGCACATAAACACTACCCATATTTTCTGCTTGCATTCCGCTCTTTCCTCCCAACCCCCTTTTGGAGGCAAGTCAACAGGCAAAACACACAGGAGAACTGCATGTACAGAACAGAAGCAGCTCCAATTCTGCATTTCCTACTGAGTGAGCACACCTAGCACAAAGTACATGGTATTAATATCGCCTATTGTTTAAAACTCAGTATCTCATTAGAAGTTCACTACTTTTGGTTGGATATCTACTTCAGTACTAATATACTAAGCTTTTCTAACAGCTTGAGAAGGAAAAGAGTTCTCCTCACCACACACACACACACACACACACAAAAAAAAACAGCCCCAAAAACCACCTACACTCAGCATCTCCTGGAAATTCTGAAGTTTCGTGGGATACAATACAAGCATAAAATGGACAAGATTAATGATCTGGGATGAAGCAGCTAAAAACCTCATGATCCTGTATTCCGGTACAGTCTCAGTTATCTGAACATCAGTTATTGCAAATTCCCTTTTCTCCCCCGAAGTCTGAATCACATCCTCTGACATCTACTGAAGTACATTAACAGTGACACTGATTATTTGAAAGCTCTCCTATCCAAACAGATTTGGGATCCTTACTATTGTGCTGACTGAGTCTCCTCTCTGTGGTAGTAAGCCCCTGGCTAAATGCCACTCTTTCTCAGCCATTCACTCGTCATGTGCAGCACCCGTCAGCCTTTTCTCCTTTGCACCATGTCAGTCTGCATAAGGACTCTGAACGTTATTTGTGTACTGTTTATACTAACTTCTGGAAGTTTGAAGGATAATGAACTGAGGTTAAAAGAAAGCAGGTTTCCTCAAGATTTTAGGAGCACTGTGCCAGGGGTGGGAAGTACTTCTCGTTTGGAATTAGTCTCACCTAGAAAATACAGCCTAAATAATTAACATTGAAAGAAGTCACAAAACTAGGCAATAAGGAAAAGGTTTTCTATTCTTCTTTTCTATATTCATATTTTGACAAGGAAAAGAACAGTATTGCTGTGTAATGTAACATTTCCTTAAAATATCAACACTGCCCAGGTGTAGTGTTGTTTTCAATAAGCAAATGTGAAGATTTCAACTATTAAAATACCAACCTATTCATAGGCCAATATATTTTAATTAGTTAAATTAAGAACTGGTTGACCACTTTGTCCAGACCCTAGTAAGAGCTGTTCTCAAACAAAAGTAAGGACAAGCGTGCTCAAGTGGCAAGGAAACCAAGTTTTGGTGTTTGGAGGAGAGAGATCAAGTGTTCGGATCAAGCTCAGGTCATGTTGAGCAGGCAGGAGCCAAGTAGTAAATGTGAAACGTCTGTCCACATCCTGAAGAGCCAGCAATTGCCTCCTATTACATGTATGGAAAGTTTAAGTGGTAGCTAAATGCCAAGAACTGTGGAAGCACAAAATATCCCCTAACTCCCTAGAAGGATGATCTGCTCGGAAACAGGACAGAAAACTGACTCATGGAATAGTCAGGAGTTTGTTAATAGAAAAATAAGGAAAGTTCCAGGCTATAGCAAATTACAGACACACACATTCACTGTACGCTTCACATGCATCACAGCCATGGGAACTCTTTTCAAAGGCATTCTGTACTAACATTACTTCAATTCATTTATCTCAAAACTACCCAGTGTTTCCCTGTGCTGAGTATGCACACATTCTCTGCTCCCTGTCACACAGAGGAAGGGTCCTTGTGTGCGCTGCTCAGTGGGCACAGACCTTGGCCTTCTGATGGCTGCCAGCAGCTGCCTGCTGAGTTTCGGGAGCAGCATGGCAACTAAGACAACACTCCACAGGGGAAGTTATCGGAAGAGCAATCAGAAACAAAATAATTAAGAAAAAAATGGACACTGTTTCTTAATGGGTCTAGCGTACTCTATAGCAAGAGCATGAAGACAGCGCCAAGACTTCACCTACCAAGGCCTGCTTTATGGAGACAGGTCAAAGCGCAGTCCTTTTCTTCTTCACAAGCATAAAGGAAAAAGGAAGATACATTTGTCATCTCTGTTACAAAGTCACAAAGGTAAATACTGGTAACATCCGCACATACATGCATTTCCTTTGTGTGCTTTGCTACAGCGTTCTTGTAGGTAAATATCACTGAAATAAAGCAGATGCTTGTTATCCTTTAGTTTGTTGACAAGCGGAATAGAACAGTTGTGTACACATATGCTGGTGACACAGGTTGTCTAGGAGTGCTTTAGGTCTTGCTGATCAGGAAATGAAGGCTGCCAAATAGGTCAGAGATTCACTTCTCCCTCCCATCTGCTGTAAGCTGGCAAACCTATTTGCTGTTATAATGCTTAGAGAAGACAACTCTGAGATTTCAGTGATATTGCTTAGCAAGCAGTCTGAAGTCCTCCTTTGCCCTCTATCTGTGTATTAGTTTTAGTAAATTTAAAAACAACACAAAGAGCAAGCCTGTGATTCACATTTAGGAGTAGAGTGGAGGGGAAGAAATCCATAATGTTAAATGGGTTGCAGATGATAAGGTTTTGTTTTGGGTTTTTTTTCTTCATATTTTTCTTAATATTAACTCTATCTGGGAATGCAATATGGTGTTACACTACTGTCGAGCTATCCTCCCACTGATAAGAATGCAACTATTACATTTTAAGAGAAGGTTGTGAATCTCAAAAATAAAAATGCACAAAGATCTACCTTAAGCTTATTGGTCAACAGCTCTCCTCACCTGATACAGAGCAAAATAAAACTGTATTTTCATAAAAGGACAGAAAAGGATTTCAGCATTAGACTCAATGAAAAAAGCAATGAATTAAGAACCAAACAATTAGATGTTAAAACTGAACAGCTTCTTAAATAAAACTGAATCTCTACAGGTACAGATGTGTGTAAGTCTTTCACCGCAGGAAGTTACTTTCTTGTGAACAGAATGACATTTAGATTGTAAAAAGTTAAATACAAAGGAGAATCTTTCCCAACAAGAAGACACAGGGTTCCAGTCTTACAACTTCCAGAAGCCATGGTTAAAATCCCTTCCCAAAACAGGGATTTTCACCATCACTCCCTCTCAAGGGAAGTCTTGGTTTATATTTCTTTTTTCTACTGTGGTATTTTAGGTTTGGTCCTTTGCAGTTCTCAGAACATTTTAGCATTGCATGCATCACTGAAGACATCTCCATATACGGAAATTTACTCAATCAGTATAGGCAAAACACAGAACATAGATGTCAGATGATAATTCCATCAAGGCTGGATCTGACCCCATGTTTCAGTTTGTAGTACGTGCAAGAAGGGAGCGAATTTAATTTTCTTGCTGTTGATTTTGAAACACTTGTAAATGCCAGCCTCTTAGGTAGAGTTAATGACTGGCAAGAAAACATTGTCTTCCACAGTTTGCTCAAGAGGAAAGAGGAGCGGGTGACAAACACCTCATAGCATCTGTAATTGTTCTGCAAGACAAGAGAGTCCCATGTGGGATGAGAACAGCGTGTTAAAACAGACACACAAGCATACATACAGTGTGCTGTGCTTCATTACAGCACAGAGGTCAGGACTGCGTGCCCCTTGAGATCCTCCAAAATAGTTACAATTAGCTGTATGAATACAGCACTGTTTTAAATAGATCTTAGAGGTCAGCAGATGTTATATAACTTACCACTGATTGTTTTCAAAAGGAATCCTAGTAAATGAAAGGTCAAGGACAGTTCTGGGTACTGATAGAGTTCACCACTACCTGTTCTGTAGAGTTCTTATTGGGCAGTTTTCAATGCTTGCTACTGCATGTTGTTGTGAACAGGAATCAACCAGCAGGAAGATGCGAGCCTTGTTGCAGTCACCAGCTGTATCTACCCTGCAGCACTTTTAATAACTTCAATCCCCCATCTCAGTTAATCAGGCTAAAATTTCAGCATGCAGCTGTGTCTCCAGCACCGTGGGATAGGCCATTTGACACTACCAGGACTGATGGGACAGGACAGCCCAGAAGGGTTGCCACCAAGTTCGGGGGGACTGCAGTCAGTCTTAGCACCTTTCCTTTCACTTAAGTACATCAGAGGGAAGCAGGAGCACAGCCTTGTCCTTTGCCTCACCTGGTCAGCACTCACTCAGTATCTTTTTCCCCCTCAGTGCTCAAAGAGGAACAGTTGTGACTCAGAAAACTAAAAGAGTTTTTGGCCTTCCTTAAAGCACTGAGTTAGTGGAAAATGCGTTCCTTAGCCAGCTCACAATCTGTTACCTGCAGGCCAGCAAGCTCCATCGTCGTACAGCAGTGCAGCGCAGCCCTCCATTACCTTCACCAAGCAGCATAGCCCCTACTGCAGCACTCCCAAGCCATGCAGCTCTTAAGCAGGGCCACTTCCGCCCAGGCACCATCCTGTCTCCAGGTAGAACTATGCTCATTCCCCATGGATTTTCTCCCCCAGCCCCACGGCTGGCAGCACCGTCTCCCAGCAAAGGGCTCTGCTCTCCCCAGGATGAAATCCACCAGAAGAGCCCTCCTTACATATCATGCTCCAGAGCCATGCTGGCAAATGAACTTCTAATATAGTGTGTCGCTCTACCCAACAACCTCCGTCCTTCAGAAGAACCATCCAGCTCCTCCCCAGCTGAGCCTGATAATTAAATCCAGGCACTTCATCAGGATCAGATGGGTAAGGAAGAGAAGATCCTTCCCAGGCCAGGCCCGGCTGCAGTTGCCCCATTACATGGCCTCTGCCACCAAGCCGAATGCAAATAGAAATGTGTATTTGATAGTTTTCCACTGAGCCACATTAATTCTATAGATTATGGTGGAATTACACAAGGGATAATTTAGGCTTGGGAAGTTTAATAGGACTACACATATGCTTACAATAATTCATGTGCAAGAATGTTTGCGAGATTATAGTCCATGTTTCCAAGAAAACAGATTGTGTCTCCTTGTGGCTCATTTCTGCCGGTTTCCAGCTGAAGTCATCAGCACACGTTTATGATATTACATGTGGTTGCTGAAGAAGTTATTACAATGTCACAAAGAGGATTATGATTTCAGGTGGGGAATAATTCTTGTACAAATCCTCTTTCCATACAAATATCCCTGGTAATAAAGAATGTGGAAAAATAGGGCAAAGATAAGAGATTTACACATAATAAGCCAGATTGCCCTGCACGCCCCAGCTGCTTTGTACCGCGCTGAGCGCCGACGTTGGCTTTGTATTGTCAGAGGGATGCCATGCAGAATGCGCTTCCAACCGCACTCGAAGGGTTCCCTTTTTGTTCCTCTCGCGGGGTTTCAGCCCACTGCTACTACGGCAGCGGTCACCCAAAGGCTGTGAGCTCTCCTGGCGGCCCGTGGGTGTCAGAAGAACCGCACCAGACGGCAGTTGTGCGCCCCGATCAGATGAGGTAAAAGTAAAAACTCCGAGTGATTTGAGCGTAATTTAAACCTGGTCGCCCAACGAGAAAATACTACCCCGTACTTCTGTCTGCTGCTAATCAGGAACATATTATTTCGGAATGGACGAAACGTGTAATTTCTGGGGAGCAGCATGCCGTCGGTAGATGCCTGGAAGCCCCCGAGCCGCAGCCCGGCTCCAGCTGCAGCCCACGGCGCCGTGCCCGCCGGCCGCAGGGCTCGGGGCCCTCGCTCACGCGTTGCTCGGGGCCGCGAGGACGGCGCCGTTCCGGCAGCGGCAGCGCCTAAACGCCGATCGACTTTCACGGCGCGTCCGCGAGCCACCGTTTTCCTCACCCCGTCCTTTTCCTTTCCCCACGGGGAGCTCCACTTTCTCTAACATGGAGCGGCCCCGCTTCGGCAGCCCGGCCGCACCGCAGCCCCCGGCCCACACGTGGTAGGCATTACCGGCCACGCCGCGGCCCTCGGTGGCGGCGGATTCCTTCCCGTTGACGTCTCCCGACCCCTCCGCTCACGGCCCGCTCCCCCCGAGCGCCGCCCGCCCGCGGCGCGTCGGTGGCGGGGCGGGCCCGGCGCCCCCTCCTCGGCCGTCCCGGGAGGGGCTCCCTCACCTCGCGCCGCGATTGGCGCGCGGGCGGCCCCAACGGCCGCGGGGCCGGGCCGCGAGGGAGGGACTAGAACTTTCCGCGGCCGCGGGCGGACTCTCGCCTCAGCCCGCCGCAGCGAGCGCCCGCCGCCAGCGCCCCGAGGCAGCGGGGAGACCGCGGACATGACCCACTTCAACAAGGGGCCCTCTTACGGGCTCTCCGCCGAGGTCAAGAACAAGGTACGGGCGGGACCGGCGGTGCGGGGCGAGCCCGCCTTTGTCCGCGCCGACGGCGGGACGGGGCGCGATGCACGGCTGCGCGCGGGGAGATCGCCGGCAACGGGCCGGGCCCGGCAGCCCGCGGCGCGGCCGGAGGGCCGCTCACCGCCGCCACCGGGACGGCGCTGTTCTCGGGGCGTCGTTCGGAGCGCGGCGGAACGTCGTCGGGGCCGAGCCGCGACGCGTACGGAGCGGCCGCCCCGACTCCCCGGGCCCTGACGCGGCGCACCGCGCCCCGGCCCTCGGAACAAACCCGAGCCGGGCCGAGGGCAGCGAGCGGTGGGCGCAGCCGTGCCGTGCCGCTGGGCCGGGCCGCCCCCCGCGCCGCGCATTCCACCCGCATGACATCATGGGCACGGGCGGCGCGGGCCAATCGGCGGAGCGCCGCACAGATCGCGCATTGTCTGCCCGCGCCGCCCCGCCCCGCCCGCGGGGCACAAAGGCGCGGGGGTGGCGGCTGTGGCGGTGATGGGTCCGTTCCGTCTGGGGGTCCGCAGGGCCGGGCCGGGCCCGGCGAGTTGTGGGCAGCACTGCGGTTTAAAAAACGTAACAGAAAGCTCGCCTTGTCGATGCACGCTTTGGCCGCGGTTCTGCACGCAGATGTGCGCACCTTCGTGCTTTGCTGCACGAAGTCACTTTGATTTGTTTCTGTCTCTGTCACGTTCTATGAAACAGAAAGTGCTTATATCAGTACCCGGCCTGCAGACCGCTGCCTTGCGCTCAACAGCTGCCTGCTGGGAAGCCATAAGAAAACTGCCTGTGGCCGTCCCGGGATGAGTTGTGCTGTGTGTCTGCTCCCGGCAGAAGTTCTCAGCATGATGCTCCATAACCGCTTATCTCCCACACGGCTGGCATCAGGCCTCGGCAGCTCCCTGACCTTGTTCTGCTGGTGGCTGAGCAGAAGGGGGAGGAGAGCAGAAAATACCACCTGCAGCATCAAAATGCGTGCGCAGTGCCCAGGTGGCTGTGCTGAGGCCATTCCCAGTGCACCATTGGGCTGTGCCTGCTTAGCGTGGTGCTGCTGTGTGGGGAACAGCTGCCAGAGAGCCCTGCAGTGCTGCGCTCCTGCCCCACCACACCTGTGTGGCACAGAGACAGCAAGGTGTGCGCTTCTGCCCCTGAGTTGGGAAGAATGGAAATGCTGTTCTGCCTTGAAAACACACTGACAGAATCATGTAGGCCTAACAGCAATGCCTGTAGGAAGACAGGATGAGAAGTTCTTTGTCCTTCCTTGCAATTTCTTATTGTCAGCAGCTTCCGTAGGGCCTCCCAAGAGGGGCTCCTGAAGCATGATGCTGATGGAGGACTCAAAGCCACCCCACCACCAGTGGAAGGGCCTCATGCTTCACCCTGCAGGGTGTGTCTGCTGTGGGTGTCAGCTGCAGGCTTTCACTGTTCACCTCAGTGCAGGTGTAGGGAGGGAGGCTCTGTGGGCAGGTCCCATTACTGGTGTGCAGGCTTCTTCAGTCCTGGAAATAGCAGTGCAGAACAGCCACAAAAAGTTGTTCACACACACCAAAGACACATGAATTCATCTCTTAAAAAACAGTCTAGAAAAAAATAGCTTTGAACTTTGAGAATGTTGTTCTTACCATAAGAAATCACATTTCAAAGCATTATGATGTGAACAGATACACCACATCCCTCCTAGCTGGAGTTGTATAGCTCTGTGCCTGGCTGTGTTGTTTCTCTCAGTCCAGAGGACCAGACAAGAATAGCTCTGTGAAGACCAGGAGTTCCTTTTTTCAACTCCTGCAGTGCTGTAAATCAAACACTGGAAGAAGGACATCCATTTTCCAGCTCCTAGTGGACCCTTTTTGGCACTGGTCTTCTTCAGACTTTCTGAAACACTGACCTTGGTAGAAACCACTGTGCTGCTATCGGTGGTGTTGGTGCAGTGCACAGAGCTGCAGTGCTCCCTGCTGAACATTTCCCCTGTCAGATGCCCATGTCAGAAGCATTTGGTGCCAGCCCCGACAGTTTCCCCTGCAGAAGGCAGACGTGCTGATAGCTGGGCTGAGCAGAAAGCTGACTTGGTTTTAGTTTCTGTTCTTCATTTTTCCATTTGGCATTGTGTTGGTGTTGAGAGAGACCTTTGTTTGGTGTGGTATTTGGATAGATGAATATAACACGTCCTGATGCTGCATAAGACATTTTTAAAATTTACACCCCAGATTCCATCTTCAAGCTTCTAACCGTTGTTCAGTTTGGTGTTCAGGGCTTTTTTGCATATTTTTTTTTTCCCTCTTGAGGCTCCACCCCTCTGTTGTTTTGCTCCTTACCTGGGCTGACTCCAGGTGCCTGCTCCACTCTCCTTCCCCTCCACCCATATAGATGGGATCTGTGCTGGGTGCCCGCCAGGGGGAAGCTTGTCTGCAGGAGTGGGCAGAGTGGGGCGAGCCCTTTGAAGTTGATTCCTTGTTTACGTGAGATCACATAGGAGACGTGATCCCAAACGAATAATCAGCAAGGAGCCTTTTAAGCTGATTTAAATGGATAGTAGTAGCAATAAATAGTTTTCTTACTCAGAAACGGTGTCTGTAGTACCCCACAGTTAGCATAGCTTGAGATGATAACAGTGTTAAGTTGATATGCAAGCTGGAGTTGTGTTAGCTGCTTATGGCTAACTTACAGTGGAGGTGAGGGGGGTGGCAGAAAGTTTGGGCTAACTTCCAGTGGAAATGGGGAGGTGGTGGCAGAAGGTTTCGTGGCATTGTCCTGCAGGGCAGGGCTGGGAGCAAACAGCAACAGGGAAGGCGTGGACTTGCTCAGCTGCTTCCTCCTGCTCTGCCCTTCCTGTCAGCACGAAGCAGGACACTGCTTATCTACGCCCTCCTCTCACCTCTGGTACTCTGCCTGCTCCATCACTGTTCGTGTGTTAGGGAGGATGTGCAGAGTAAGGTGTTTGTGGAGTTAAACTTGGCCTGGCAATTGTCTGTCTCTGACTCTGGTCTCCATCATTCCTTCTGCACTGTCACTGTCAGGAAACCAGCCCAGGTCAGGACTGCTTGCAGCGTGTTTGATTACCGGAGTAGCTGGAGGGAGTCACTGCAGCAGTGCCTTGATGGGTCAACTGCTGGCAGTGCAGGAGGAGAAGGGGACAGCCTTGTAACAGGAGGCCAGCAGGCAGGAGAACACTGGGAACAAAATGCCATCCTGCTCCCCTTCTCAGGGCAAACCGAGCTGCCTGATACAGAGCAATGTCTGTGCTCCATGAGACCAGCCACGTGGTGCACGACTGTGTTCTGCCTGAAACTGCTGAGGAGAAAATTCTTGTATGGTGTTTTACTTGCTGTAGGACAAATAAAACCACATTTAATTTCTTTGTCCAGGAGTTACATTTTAACAGATATTTAACTGGGAACCAGGTTCAGATGATTATACCTTTCAGGTTCTTTACCTCAATGATTCACAGAATCATAGAGTCATAGAATGGCCTCGGTTGAAAAGGATCTCAAAGATCATATAGTTTCAACCCCCATGCCGTGTGCAGGGTTGCCAACCACTAGACCAGGCTGCCCAGAGCTACGTCCATCCTGGCTTTGAATGCCTCCAGGGATGGGGCATCCACAACCTCCTTGGGATTCAGTGACAGTTAGGTGAAGTGCTGAGTGTAGTTGGCCTGAAGGGTCCTTTCTTTCCTCTTCACAGCCTTCCTTTCAACATAGAAATAATACCCTTTTTCCTTCTTAAAAAGCAACCATTAAAACAAACTGTTTCAACTGCACACTTATTTTTCCCCTTCCATGCTATTATACATGCTATTTTCCTTTAGGAAACC
Source organism: Alectoris magna (assembly GCA_030625065.1). Lineage (NCBI taxonomy): Eukaryota > Metazoa > Chordata > Aves > Galliformes > Phasianidae > Alectoris > Alectoris magna. The sequence goes on along the minus strand of CM060568.1, from coordinate 16,686,620 downwards.
TCTAGGTTTGCTCACTGAGTTTCTTTTAGAAACCTTCTGTAAGCATATTTGCTGCTGCTGAAGTGTTTTTCTACGCACATTATCTAGAATGACATAATAAAAATGAAGGATAAGGCAATAATGAGGATCAGGGCAATGAGCACTTAGCTGTCAGAGCACAGGTAGTGATAACAGCATAGGGTTTCTGCATTCCCATTCTCTTCTATGGAACAGTCTGACTTTTATTTTAAATAATAGCTTTAATGGACAAGTTCTGAATTAAATACAGGTGTTTAGTTTAAAATCAGACTCTGTGACCATTATATATTATATATATTTTCACAGTTGCCTGAAGAGTAAATGAAAAATCCAGTATTTTGATGCTAACTCTCAGAAATACTTCAGTAGAAATAGATATGCTGAGAATGAGGAAGCAGCAGAAAGGCTTTAAGGGATCAAGCACCAAACTCCATTTTGTTCCAGTTTATTCATGGATTCTGATGGTTGCTTCTTGATCTGGAAGTGAATATTTACTAGGTAGCTATCAGGCTCACCATGTGTAGGACTGCAGTGTTTCTCTTTGTGCCCAATCTCTGCATGTTTTTCCAAAGAACTGTGAAATCTTTCCAGCTGCCTTCAGGCTTTAGTAACAGATCTGCCGTTCAAATTCACTACTCAGAACTTTCTTTTTTTATTGGTTTTCTTCCAGAAATCTCAGAGTGCTAATCTTAAGCATCTCTGGTTTTGTTTGTTTTTTTTAATATCTGTTCCCAAACCTCCTTTATAATTATGATGTACAAAGATAAAAGGAACACTGAACATTTCCATGATAGCTTTAGAGAAGAAATCTGTAAACCAGATACATTGAAAGCACTTGAAGTAAGAAGAGAATGGCACTTAATGGCATGGTTTTGATAATAAAGTCAACACAAAAGTGTTTACAACCCATAGCTGTTCTGTGGCTGTTAGGCAGCCAAACTTGCCTTCAGTCCATGTTTGGCACAGCAGCTCTGTGTACCACTTAAAATACATGACAGCATGCTTCCCTTCGCTTCCAGGTCACACGTTTGCCCCTTTCTGGGCAGAAACCCTCCTGTATCTGAACATCCTGGGTGTACAGAGTTCTCACACCAATTACCGTGGCTTTAGTGCCCATCAATAGCTACATGCTTGGTTTAGATATTTTAAAGTAGGAAGGCCTTCTGGCAGCTGGGAGTCTTCACTGTACTCTCGCTATTCATTTGCACCCTTTGCTGTCTGTCTCTGGCTCTGTCTCCACATGTCTGACCCACTGGCTGTTCTGCTCACCAGCTCAAACAGGGCTGCTCTCCAGAGCACATATCAAGTGAAGGTTTCTCACAGCAGCATTAATACTGACACAGCAATAAGCAGGTCTGCTAACAGGCACAAACCGACAGCAGTGACACCTGTGTAGCTGATGGTCATTCTGTACTTAGTCTCTCTCTGATAGCAGAAGCATGTGCCTTGCCACAGAAGCATTTCCCTTGCCAGCTGACAAGGATGTGAGCACCTGCCACCCAGCATCTGGTCTCTGCCCTGCAAGCCGCCCTGCATGTGGTGTTGCTGCTGGCTGTGCAGACGGGCCAGTCTCGTGACAGCCAGCAGTGATTGCTGTAAACGATGACATAAGGGTCATTTTCTTCTTCTCAGTGGTGTAAGTCCCCAGTGATCCTTGGCATGTCGTCATCACATTGACAGTTATCTCTTGGAGCCCTGACATGTTTTACAGCTTGCCTGGAACAGTCTCAAGCAGGAGCTCTTGAGCCATAAGCCTGGTATCACTGACGGGTGTAAAGCCCCACGCCATGGCTGTGATGTCGCAAGTAAAGGCCTGCGCCACGGCTGTGATTTCACAGGCACGTCTTGGCTTACCGCATCATTTCAGGGAGGGAGGCGATGACTGGCAGCACACAGCCGGGGTTCAGCTCCTGAGCAGCGGGGCTGAGGTGGAGCCGGGCAGGCTGCAGGAAGCAGCAGTGGGGATTCTCGCTGGGAGATTGCGTCCTGCTGAAGCTGAGGCAGTGCTTTGGCTGTGCCTTCAGTGTCACAGCTCTGTTCATTTATAGAATGAATTACAGTGACCTTATTTGTGCTGGATCCATCAACTTCTTAGTATAACTTTCATTAGCGGTAGAAAAATACAACACTTGCTGTGGTTAATGTTTAAACTCTGCATCCTTCTACAGCCAGAACACCCCTGAGGATAGCAAATCAAATCTGCATGGAGTCATGATGATTAAATGGGATTAGCAGTCTCAGAAAATGGAAAATTTAAGTTGCATTTGAGTGACATGTGCTTGTGTAAAATGTACAAATGATTTTGTTTTCTTTTTGTGAGGTTTCAGAGTTAGTTTGAAATTTGGAGAAAGTGGCCCTGTTATATTCCCCGTGCTCAGTCAGTACCGTTGGGAGGCAGATGGATGCGTGCGAGCGTTGTTTCAGGACAGTGGCACATCAGTGAGTTTTTCACCTCGCCTCCCTCTGTGAGAATATTAATTCAGAGGCCTTTTCTTGGGCTGTGATTTGCCTTGGAGAGTAAAGGATAGAAACTTCTCTGTGTTCAGAGCTGCTGGCTTCTGTGGCTCTGTAACACCATATACACTGTGCATCTGACACATCCTTTTAAGGAAAACTTTTTAGAGATTCCCATCCCCTACGGAATGGTACAGGAAAGGCCTTCAGTAAAAATGGGCCTGAGGCCAGGACACGTAGGGCAATTTGAAACAGATTTTTTCTAAGTGAGATCATGTGAAAATCCTTTTCTCTGTAAGAGGCTCTTTTGCTTAAAAATGCTCTCCGTAACTCTTTGATTCTAAACAACTGTTAACTTGTATAGCTGTATCCAGCAGCAGAGTTCTCTTTTGGTAAACATTTTTGGTTTTGCAGCATTGCCTCAGTAATGTATGTTGTCTCCATTTAGCTGGATTGAATTACTCAGTGTTCTTCCTCAGCGGTTGTGACTTCCTTCAGGTAGGCAGTTCTGGGTTCTTGTTTTCTTAAAATGAACAAACAGATAAATGCCAAACTCTGCCAACCTCTTGTTTTTACTTAGAGCAGTGCTGAGTTGAGTAGCTATGAGCAGACCTAACGACAGCTCCCTGCTGCCTTTATAAAGCCTTCTCTCCCTGAGGCAGACACTGTTCTGGCATCTCCTTGCCTGTTTTCTTGCTGTTCTGAAAGGCTTCCGTGAGGGTGGGATCTGAGCTATTGTGCTGAGGGCTGCAGGAGCACAGCGTTATTCCAGACTAACCTTCCCAGCTCACCCAGCTTGGACAGGGCTCCTATGAAAGCTTCACATGGCTTCCCTGCTGAGAAAAATCTCTCTTGCTACATTGCTTTCCTGTCAGTATTTCCACTGCTGCAGCCTCCTGTTTACAGACAGATAGTTTGAATTTATTCCTGGTTATGCCTGAATGAGACTAACTTCCTTGAAAAGTACTTTCCTGTTGCCTCTGATCAGTTGACTGAACACTAGAAATCTTACAAGCAGGAGACAAGGCACAGAAGGCAAATGGATGCAGGCAGCATTTGCTTGCTCCCAGGTGCTTGACCAGAGGCAGCTCTGCCATAGTGGTGAGCGGGGAACCCTGCAGAGCCCTCCCTGCAGCAGCACAGGGCAGGTGGCTGCACGCTGCAGTTCATGCTGCCTGCAGAGCTGGGATCTGCCATGGTTCCTGTGATGCCACACTGCTGCTGCCTGAAGCTGGGTCATAATGCTCACATTAAGCCAATGAAGCATGTGTAATTCAGACCTATGTCACCAAATGTTTGTTTATTTTTGCAAGAAGCCGTCCCTTCACCTTGCAAAATTACCATAAGGATCACGTCCAAACAAAAGTAAAGAGTACGCTTAACGTTCTTAGAAAATAGAAGACTGTTGTCCCTTTTTTATGGCCTGTCATGAGAGCAGCCTTTTATTGTTAATAAACGGTGGCACGGAAATGGTATCAATAATGTTGAAAGAACATATTCAGTAATAATAAAAAAGCAGTAAGATTAAACGTCAGAGACAAAGAGTTGGTTTTCTGATGGATAGGAAAGAATTAGAGCAAAACATGATCAACAACGGGAGAGTTCAATCGGGGCACCTGAGCATTTTATTCTACAGAAGAGGGATGGAACTTTAAATATTTTAGGGTTGGGACCACTCTTACACATCATTTTAATACAGCATTGCCCTGCGCTTAGTGCTTCTTGTGTTCTAAACCTGCATTGCACTCCTGAATTCACTCTGCAGTGAAACTGCAGCTTATGTTGTGGTAACCCAGAGTTCTGGATGCTGTGTAAATGTGCATCCCTCCCACCCCCAGCAGCACTAACTGCTGATATCCTGTGGCAGTAACTAGGTTGTATGATCTGTGCCAGTCACTCTGGGCAAAAGGAGTTAGCAGGAAGCTCCCAGTGACAGTGACTATAAAACGCATCTGTTACGTGGTAGGGGGGGATCAGTAACTGCCTGGTTTTGGTGCAAAATATCTCTGCTCATGGTAGATTTACATCAGTTGGCCAGGAAGAAACTGCAGAAATAAGTCAAGGAATGTGTTTTGCTTATACAGATAAATCCGTAGATATTTTCATAAGGACTTCAGCTGCTGTAAAACCAGTCTTTAACTTTTTAACGCTTCTTTGTATAGTAGTCAGCATTTTGCGTGATTAATTAAGCATGTGTCTAGCTTAATCTTTATTTGGATTCTTAGCTGATTCCAACCTTCTTATGCTGTGTTCTGTATGTATGGTATGAGTAGAGATGGATTTGGATAGAGATACAAATTTGGTTAGGTGCCAGAAGAGTTAAGTAAAGCAAATGAATTAAAATAAGTATACTTGGGGTAGTTTTCTTTCTAAAATAGAGAGTTTCCATTTAAGGTTATTTCTGTCTCTAGAGAAGTAAATGAGCCATTTCAGGTCAGTGTTTCCAGGCTGTCACCTGCTGGGATCTTTGTCCCAGCACAGACTGTAAAGAAACACATATTTTCCTGATGAATATTTGTTGTGGGAGCCTCAGCAAGCCCACTCAGAAGCACACTGGGGCTGCCTGGACCTAAATTTCAGCAGCCTGACAGCACTCACACAGTTGTTGTTCCTGTTACTGATAGTGTGCTGTGCTCTGATTTATGTTGTATCACAGTTCAGTAATATTGGGCAGGGCTCAAAAGCTAGGAGAATCTGTTCTCAAGAAGTAACAGGCTTTATGCATTGTGTGGGTTCAGTGCTGCCCTAGCTGAGAAGAAACTTTATATTCTTAGGCTTTTTGTGTAATGATTGTGCAGTGATTTCATAAAATCGTAGGATCACCAACGGTGGATAGACCTCCAAAATCATCCAGTCCAACCATCTACCTCCCACCACTTTTACTGGAAATTTTTCCTAATATCCAACCTGAACCTACCCATTATTTCAAATTATCTCAAATAGCGGGTAGTGAATATTACTCACAGTTTCTTTGCAGGACACGATTTAAGTATTCAGCAATATACAGAGTAAATAACGCAACGCAGAGGGACTCAGTATCGAGAAGAATGTGTGGTGACAGGAGCAGATGTTGCTGCAGTTGGAAGCAGAGCTGGTCACTAAGGAGTCACAGAGACCTGCGACTGTGACAAGAAAAGATAATGTAAATGTGAGGAAAAACTGTGAAAACAAATGGGAATGGGAGAGAGAGCTGCAGTAGTCCAACAGCACGGCACAACTGGGAACCAGTTCAGTCTGAGGGCAGGCACAGATCTAAGTTGTTAGAGCAGTTAGAGGGAAGATGTGGGAACATCCTGGCCGGTTTATGAGCAGGCACAAAGTCCTGCCGTACAGCCATGGAGCAGAACACCGCATTTTTCCCACCTGCTGCTCTGGCAAAAGAAGCCCTGCGTGCCCACAGGTGCCTTGGGCAGAAGAGGAATGGAAACTGTGCGGCATGGCTTGCTTTTACTTCGCAGAGCTTAAGCTGCTGCACGTGGAAGTAATGCCGGGGAATTTGGATTAATTCTCATCCATCTCTCTTTTTAAGATGGTTCTGATTTACAGAGAAAACAGTGGAATGTTGCTGAGTTATCAACTATGCTACAAACAACAAAAAATTACCGTTTAATATTAAGCAAAATGGATAGAGCTGTAAAAAAAATTGTACTTGGTAGTGTAGTGGTGGGATACAGTGACATCAGTGTTAACACGGTGGTATTTCTTGCTTTTCTGTAAACAATCCACAATGACAGAAAAATACCGATGCTCAACTAGCCGGGCATACTTAATGGCAGCTTTCATTTTTTCAAGTTCCTCTTCAGTTTTCATCTGGATTTCCGCATTTCCTTTTACCTTTGGGTTTCTTATGCACAATCCCACAATATCTATTTTCACATGCAGTCCTGGTCAACGCACATGCAATTAATAGGGAATTTTAATTTGTCCTTATGGTGAATGTTCATTGGGTTGCCGGTAGCTCAAATGGCAAGAAGCTGCACTCGATGGTGGGCTCCTCACTGCCTCTTCTCCCCCACTTTCCATAAAATCATAACTTTGTGTTTTCCCAGTGCCGTAGGTTCTATGTCTCAGTTTAAAGATTATGCTCTTTTATATTCTACGACTAAACCTCTGTGTTGGCAAACTTACTGGTTCCAGCGAGAGGTACCACACTCCTTTACCTTTGAATCTGAAGTTTAAGTATGTAGGGGGACCTATTTACACTACAGAATTCCAACTGCAACTCAGATGTATAACTTTAAAAAAAAGTAAATTTAGACAATTGTTTAAAAAAAAAAAAAAAGAAGTGAGATTTGGCAACACGTTATGGAACAATAAACAAAGAACAGAACAGGGAGCTCAGATGCAAAGAGCTGGAATGCTGGAGAATCATTTGGGATCAGCACTGTAGTCTGCCTCACTCCCACTTGAGCAAGCACCCACTTTAACAAAAATCTGTTTCTTCGGGTGCTTCCTGGTCCCTGGAGCGCAGTGTACCACATGTGCCACATGCTGGCCGTGCAACCCCTGTAGCACAGGCACACAGCCTGCGGCATAAGGAAAGCTTCAGAAGCACTACCAGTTGCTGGCTGTTGTAAGGTGATAGGTGACTTTAAAAGCTTTATCCTTTATAACTGCTTTCTAGTTACTGAGTTTTGTGTTTGTTAGCCTCAGTGACTTGTAAAAGCTACAGAGTGTGTTTAAACTTTATCTTGAAAAAGTGTTACAGTATTTTTCCAGAGTAGCAGCAAGATAGCTGAACTCTTAAACTGGAGATTTGGCACAGGTGTAGCTTTTAATGTACAGTGTGTACTGTGTAATTTGGAAAAGATTAGTATGAAAGGACAACTGAAAGTCCACATGAGATCATTTATGGTGTGAAATACTGGCTAACGTCTCTCCAACTCAGCACGCTACGGCACACTGAGCAACTCTAATGATCTGCCTGTGGCCCTTGAACTTTGAAACAAAGGCAAATTTACTTTCGCAAGGAATCCATACACTTGACAAGTAAGTCTTGTACTAAGCATGGGGTGAGGGTTTGTACGCTTTAAGAGGAGTCCTACCTGCACAACACAAGACGGGAAGATCAGAGTTCCAAGAATCCTGAATTGTCTGTTTGCCAAAATAAACATATTACAAGAAGGCATGGGTAGTATCAAATGCTGCAAGAAGCGTCAGTGTAAGATATCACCAAGGAATATTTCATCCCACATCTAAGGAAATGTGAAGTCTGTAGAGGAATCAGGTTTTACTCAAGGACTCAAGCCTAATGTGGATATTGGCATAAATGTACATGTGTCAGATTGCTTAGCATTATCTGTGTGTGACATTCAAAGATGAAACTTGGCATTGGAAATAGGAATTGCCTAGTAAAAGGCAGGAAGGACCGACTCACTGGTGCCCTAAGTTCTAAAGCCAGTCCTGCTCCTCCCCTCCCTTCCACTCCACAAAGGAAAAAACAAATCTAGGAAACAAAAGCCAAAAGACTTCCACCTGTAAGACTGAAGCACACCAGTTTTAGGTAGTAAAGTGCTTACTTTAATTAATCTGTAATAAAAGATGGCAGAAGAAGAGATTTTAGTTTACTTCCATGCTGCATTAGTAAATCTGGGTTTTGCTTGTTCCTCTGCATCATTGATAAGGCAGTCTTCTATCGTGGCTCTACAGGGCAGACACTACAGCAGCAGAAGAACATAAGCATCTGAAACAGCTTCTGGTAAATTAAAATTTATATTCCTAATACAACTTCAGTGTATTCTTAAATGTATGTGAAGCTCAAGAAAAAGTCAGAGGTAGTGTGTCTGTGATCTCATCTGGTGCAAAAGAGTCGAGCTCGGAATGTTCTCGGAAAGCATGCAGAAATTTTCCAAATTTCAACCTCCCATCGCAACAATTCAGACACAGTGGGAGTGTTTTGCAGGGATGTAACTGAAGTATTTTGTACAGCTTGAGTTGAAAATGAGTGGGTAATTTTTAATTTGTTTTGTACTTTAAGTGAAGACAGTCCAAAAAGACAGCATTGAGCCTAATTTTTCTGCAGCCTCTTCTTGTGACTTACAGTAGCATGGTAATATATAATGTTAGTCTTCTGAAGGCTACCTGTTGTGAAGCTATCACATTTCTACTTAAAATTAATGAAAAAAACCTTGCCTTTCTGTTAATTGCCCAATTTTACATAGCCTTTTCTCTACTGAAACAGAAGCCAACTCTTCACACTACGTACTGGCCTAGCAGTCAGGAGCTTGTTAACAGGCAAGTGACACCTGCTCACTTCTTCCCGCAACCACGGAGCACTTCTGGCTTTGACCACTTGTATAGACTTTAGCCTCAGAGAGATTTCTGACAACTACATCAGTACCTCAGAAGAGTCTACAAAAGCGGCAGCATTTATAGCCTTATGCATCCTTCAAGGTTTCTCAGAACCAAATAAGGAAATTTACAGTTGGCATCCTGCTATCTAGTTTTAAACCAGATTTTAAATGTTTATATCCATTGCTACAATTTGATCTTTTCTACAGGGTTCTGAAACAGCAGCTTTTTCCAATGGCACTGATGAATTCTTTGAAATGAGCTGCTCAGCTACCACTTTCATTTTACTAGAAGGTGTTTTCTTTTGCGGACATACAAGATTTAAGTATCTGCCGTGAAACTTCAGCATTAAAAAGGATCAAATGATGGCATGTTGAATAGTAGTAATGGAAAAAGCCATAATATTTCATTTGTAACAAATCTTCCAACTTTCCCCTCACAGATAGCAATCAAAGAAATTCTGGAACAACTGATAAATACATGGAAAATATGAAGTATTCCCTAGTTTAATGTTACATAACTTCTAGCCGCGTCACTGGGAGTAAAACAGAGCTAAGAACCCAAAGCAAGCAGAACCCCTCCGCTAGCACTGACCCAGCGCCCGCCCAGCTTAACTTATCCCTTCTTGTCACACGCTTAGCCTGAATTCTAAATTTCCACATCTTTTATCTTTTCAGATAAAGTATAATTCACAAAACCTGCCACCACCACCTCACATTCAGTAACCTCATTGCCCGCCTGTTAAAGACATCAAAGCCTTTGCCATGTTAAAGTCAGACTGCACCGGACTGAAGACAATTCAGAAACTGCGCAGACTTAATAGTAGTGCTTTGGGTGCTAAAAATGCAAGTTTCCTCTTGTGATTTTTTTTTTCCCCATCTGTAGATAAGCACAGTAGCGATACCCCCAAGATACTTTAAAACCTCTTGAAAAACTGAGGACTTAAATGCATGTAAAGTATTCCAACAAAGTAAATATCTTCCAAGAGACAGGATGAAATTCTATCCGATCCCTTCCGAGTAGCTTAAACAATGGGGGTAGTTATTTAGTATTCATCTCATTTGTAATCTCAAATATGGAATGCACTTGACATTAAATGAGAAAAAAAAATTGCCATTTTTCCCCTTCATATACTTGCGAAGACAACCACAAATGCACAAGTGCTGGTGGGACTCACTCTGGTTGACTGCCATGTTCATTTATTGTAAACTGGGGGCAGGAGGAGGTGAGCGATCTTTAAAGCGTGTCCCTTGATGGCATCACCACTGATTTACTTTTCTGCAACATCAGTTTTATGCACTGGTTACTTCCTTACTTATAAAGAGGAAAAGAAGACAAGTTCAGCTGCAGGATGGCTGAACTATGACTTAGCATGTCTTTAAGCTAAAGCAAAACAAATCGCCTAATGTTCAGCTAGCATAACATTCATTACGTTTCTGACTGTAACTGAAGAACAGAGGAAGAGACTTGCTCCGGCCCCTCTCTGAACTTTGTGCATGTTAGAACTGCGATCTTAACGCGGCACAAACTGTCTCCATCCACACAGCCAGCCCCAACTGCCTGCTCTCTGTTAACTGGAATATCAGAGCGTACCACACTCTGACCTTCATACGGGTTCTTCTTTTTTTTTCAACTTGCCCGTGTTTGTGCCTGTAACTTCAGATTTTGCCTGGGCCCTTTAATAGGTCTCTGTAGATTCTTCAGTGTGGAATAATGATACGATGCTATGTTTCAGACTTCGGGGACCTTTTTCCTTTGCCCAAAATACTTCAAAAAACAAAGAAACAAAACCTCAGTTATGTCCACGACTGCAGCTTTTCTGTGAGTTTGGCAGAACTCGAGTAGCTTGTTCAGATGTTACTGGGAAGACAGATTCGGGGTGTGATCACACATGCCGTGTTTCCATAGGCAACAAAAATAACCATGAAAATAGTCTGTGAGCTGACCGCCAGGTTAGGAAGGAGAAGGACAATAACCAGCTTCCGCATCGCTATTTTCAAGGGAATGAATCTTTTTCAAGATTCCAAGATTGCCCCTTGCAAAAGGGGCTTCCCACTCCATATTGTTATTACAGTCACTAAAAACACAGTAGCACTGCTTCTGGCACTAAACTAAAGGGCAAGAGGACTATGTTCTTTAAGAAAAAAGTGGACACAGAGGTGTGGTGGCTTTTCCTGTGGAGCCATGAACTTAACAGTTAACTTTTCTAGTGCGTTTCTCACCTTTTAATTTCAGAAAGATATATATTAAAAAAAAAAATCACTTTCCTTACACTAGGCAGTATTTATTACTCGAGCTTTCTTCTTCTCTGTGAGTAGAGAGCTCAAGATGTCAGCGGATGTCAGACCACCACTGGCCTAAGCACCAAGTAACTCAGAGCTTTTCCAGAATGCTGCACAGTGATCAATAAGGGAATTATCCTGACGTGTAACTTAGGCACCACTGCTACAAACAGTTCAAGGAAAAGGAAAATAAGTATTGCTCACATAAATTTCTGAAGTAAAGCCAGAGATACAGGAATTTTCCATTCCCTTAGAAGAAAGCAGAGAATGGCATACTGTGTGATTTCTAGTGTGGTCGGTTTGGAGTTGGGGATAGTAATGCTAGCCAAGATGTAGTAATTTCCTCAATCTAAGTAATTCATGTAGGTTGGAACTGCAATCTCCTGCAGTATAAATTGGTTGCTGATACCTAGCTTTTCTGGGCCCGAGTCTAAGACAGTCTGCATCAATTGCGAAACTTCAGGTCTGCATGTTACTGACTTTAGCCAAGTTTCCCAGGAGGAACTAAGCAGGGGCCAGCAGGGCTGTCAGCAAGGAGCAGTGCAGGTGCTGCTCAGCCTTGGCAGGGCAGCTCGCTTGTACCCAGCCTTGCTTGCTGTGCAGGGTGGGACAGCCTGTATTGCACACAGAGAAGCTTTGCCAACCTCTGCACCAGTGGAGGTTAGTTGTGCCATAAAATCACGTACTTAGATAATTTGTTCTGTTTGCACAAAAAGGAGCAAGTTATGTAGGACTTAGATTGCTTTCAGTGATGTGAAGCCTTTTCTCCAAGTTGCCCATGTTGGGAGCATTGCAGAAGTAATGGATTTAAATCATAAGTTTGAGTTGCTTTTCAGCATCCTTTGAGTGGGGCAGGGAACAAAGGGCACAGCGGAGCTCGGCCCCTGCTGGCCTGTTTGGAGCATGCTGCTTCCCACTGAGTTGCAGCATGTGCAGCACCAGCTGACACGGTGAGTGGTGAGGTCTGAGTGTCCAGGAAGGGAGTTTTATTTAAGAGTCACCTTGCTGATGACTCTTGGCCTCTGTTTGATGCCTTGAATTCCAAAGACTGCTGCAGGTTTTCTCCGTAACATAACAGTGCTTTGCAACAACTTCGCATTTAAGACAGGAGATCATTGCTTGTTCCATCTGAGTCTTCCAGCAAACCCAAACAAAAGAGATACATTAGGGATCCTGACCCTTAAATTGAAGAAAAACAACAACAAACCAACAAAAGAGAACCCTGCCACTACACACAACCCCCTAAGTCCCCAGAAAGATAACTGTTGATGTTGTGGTGACACGGAAAACCTAACAATCCATCTCCATTAGTCATAATCTAGATAAAGCAGAAAATCCACTATAATCTTCTCATAAATAACATCAAATCTATTATGTGTAAGTTCCCGTCTGGAAATCTGGATTGGAGCAGTGGTGCTGATGGTTTGGAAACCTATAATTTTTATTTTCATTAACTACTGTTTCAGTTGTTACTTGCTGCTGCAGTGCAACTTACGTGTAAAATACTTGTTCAAAAATGTCGTTATCCCTCAGCAGCTGTCTAAAGACTGTGCTTAAGTTCTAGGAAATCTTACAGTAGGGTGAACTGTTCAAGTGCTTCAAAGGAGTATTTACAAATCATCATTTAGTAAAGCCATAAACATTACAGTAAAAGGAACAAAAACACCTGTACCCTGATACTCGAAATACAGTACTGAATAGGTGCTAGAACATGCTCTCTGAAACACTTAGGAAGGAGTTGCAGTTTTTTCTTGTGAAGTAACTTTGTGACTGCTTGTGTTACAGATTGCCCTGAAGTACGATCCCCAGATAGAAGAAGACCTGCGTAACTGGATAGAGGAGGTTACAGGCCTGAGCATTGGTGCAAACTTTCAGCTGGGACTGAAAGATGGCATCATCTTATGCGAGTAAGCATTTATTAAGTAACCTTATTTCAGCAGTTTTCTACATTTGCAGAATGCAGATAGACTTTCTGAAGAGTCCCCTTCAAACACATCAAAAGTGGGAGTCAAAGATAGCTGATGGTAGGGTGGGAGACAGCTTTTTAGAAATCGTGGAGAAGAATCAGAATTTAACTCAAATCTCCTTTATATTTCTGCAAAGATTTCTAAATATTTCTGAATGTAATGATGAAGCTCTTTTTTATAATAATGAAATGGCACACAGCAATTCTAACAATTCTTGTGACTTGTCTGTTAGACGTGTCAGACCGAGGTCTGAGCCAGGCACTCTGTATATAAATAAAAAACCTAACCATTCTGATTAAACTAATGCAACTAACAAAGTACAACTGAAAATATCATATAATGCCTGCAGAGATGGTATAAGGATGAGATATATTGTTAAAGCATTTCCCTTTTTTTCACCTCCCTAGGCTTATAAATAAGCTGCAGCCAGGATCAGTGAAGAAAATTAATCAATCAAAACTAAATTGGCACCAGGTAAAACAAAAAACCAACCCAAAACTATACCTCTAACCCCTCCAACCCCCAAACAGTTCTTTTCCATTAACAAATTTCCTGTGAATGTCTATGCCTTAAATCCTGATAGCATCAAGTTTTGCATATGTGTAACAAGATACATGCACAACAGTTGAGAGAGGTTACTGCGTACGTAAACATCATTTCATAGAAAGAAATTCTAACAGCTAAGATGGCTTACAAATAGCAGCTGACTATACATATTTAGTAGTAATGCTTTAGCTAACAAATGAAGTTTCAAGTGGAGGAAGAACATAGAGCCATATAGCAAAGCCTTTTCCAAGTTTAAAGAAAATACAACAAAATCAAAACAAACAACCAAACAAGAACACCTAACTTTTAATAAACAGACAGCTAGCATATTCCATCTGGGCAGTTCTACGGGCTGTTAGGTCAGCAGCTTGCCTGTACATATGAGGTGTCATATGTATACATATGGATACATATATCCATACATACTATGCCTGGATATATCAGGTCAGTATGGGTAGCCTCCTCCTGAGAAACCCTTAGGGGACATAGGGAACAGTCTTCAAGGAAATGTTTTGCAACAAAACTCAGAAAACAACAAATAAATACACCAGCTATTGGACTTCAGTACATCCAGATTTGATCTTTATGGGTAGTTTATCTTGCACATTTTTTTTTAAATCCCCACATGACTATCAAAAACGACATGCCTTTAGAACGTGTATTGGAAGGGTTTTTGCCTTTGCTGTTGTTGAGTCTAACTTACTGCTACTGTGTCAGTCTCTTGTTTTTATTGTCATTGAACACTAATAAACACAGTGGAGCACTTTAATATCTCGTGACTCCAGAAGGAAAGGTGAGATTGTCCTTACTCTCATATTCCACATTACCTTCCAGTTTCCTACAGCATACAGTGCTAGGAAAACCCAAAAGCTTGTCTGAATTTGTTCAAGTAGGTGAGCAAGACAGCACCTTCAGACTAGAGTAAGCCTTCTTAATACACACATAGCTGTGTTTTTAATTATCTTACAATCAATTCTTGAAGCTTTGAATTAGGATTTCTCTTGGAATGGACACAGTTGGGTTTTGTCATCAAAACACCCCTCTAATAAATACTGATAGAGAAATGCTGGATAGACGAATCCAGTCTGATTTCTGAAGTCCACATTAAAACTAACAAAAGTAATCTCAAACTCTTCAGTAGTTACTCTTAACCATGCCAACTGAGCTGTTCCATTCCGACAAGGCAAAGAATGTGTAGAAAAGCAAAACAAAAGCCAATACCAAGAAGTTCCGTTTTAAACTATTTACTTAGTTTTCAAATTGAAACACTGAATAGAAAACTGGCTTTTTTGTTTCTGTTTAGCTGGAGAACATTGGGAATTTTATCAAAGCGATCCAAGTCTATGGCATGAAGCCACATGACATTTTTGAAGCCAATGATCTTTTTGAAAATGGAAATATGACTCAAGTACAGACTACTCTCGTGGCACTAGCAGGTCTGGTAAGTATTTGTACCTCTGGCACTGGCAGAAGTCCAACCTATCAAGAGGGGATATCGTACTGTGAGTCTGAGAAACTGCAGAAGTTGCTACTGAGATGGTAGCTGTGTCCTACCTCGTTCCTTGAGCAAAGGCTTGGAGTTAAGAGTTAGGATTTTTGACCTGAACTAGGGAGGCTCACAAGGGAACATTAATCCCTGCAGATTATCCTTCTCACTCTGACAAAGATACTTAGGTAGCTTCAGAGTACACATTCAAATGGTGACAGAAATGGTTCTCTCCTCCCACCCCTGACACAGTTTCTCATGAGATAATCCTGCTTGTGGCATCACTTGAAAGCCCAGGACCAGGTACAAAGGCAGCTTGTCTGTCAGCCTAGGTCTCCATACAAGCTGTAAAGAAAGTGTTCCGGTCACAGAAGCTCTACTTAATACTGAATACTCTATTTTCCTTCTCCCTAAATAGGCAAAAACCAAAGGCTTTCATACTACAATTGATATTGGTGTCAAATATGCTGAGAAACAAGCACGAAGTTTTGATGCAGGAAAACTAAAAGCTGGTCAAAGTGTAATTGGCCTACAGGTAAGTATGAAGTTCTTGTTTGTACTTACATTTGAGAACAACTTTGTTTTGATTAACAGGGATATTTTTAAAACCAAACCAAAAAACCCAAACACGGCACTGTTACAGTATAGTCTTATCATGGAAGGAGGCGTGATGTTTTAATTCCTGTAAGCAGTCGATTGGCTTTATATGCTCATGTGACTAGCTACATTTTTGTGTTTGTTTTAAATCTGCAGTAAGAGTAATAAGGAGGAAAAGGTTAGCTAATATTTGCTGTATGATCTTGGTCCCTGACAGTGGCTTTAAAAGGAGGCCGAACAAAACCGTACAATTCCTGTGGCAGACAAGTTCTGGCAGTGACATTGAGTCTGCACTGTACAGGGAAGAAGCTGATGACTGTATTTTGATAGACACACATCTATTTCTTACTGTATATGCAGTTGGGCAAATGCCAGTCACTGAAATGCCTTGGGATGACCATTACTTTTACTTTTCCTTTTGAAGTTCATTATGGAGAAGTGGTAGCTTATTACAAGTAGTGATCAAGCTACATGAGAAAAACACACATGGCAATTACTTCTTCTGTCAGCCATCACAGCTAGCAACTGTACTTGTTTCCTTACACTGTCTTGCTGTACAGATAAATCACTTTTTCTGTCCACCTCTTCCTTCTCCCAATAAAGATGGGCACCAATAAGTGTGCCAGTCAGGCGGGCATGACCGCTTATGGAACAAGAAGACACCTCTACGATCCAAAAATGCAAACTGATAAGCCATTTGACCAGACAACAATCAGCCTACAGATGGGCACTAACAAAGGAGCCAGTCAGGTAAGGAGGACTACTTGTGACATTTCCAGAACAGATTCAGCACTCAGCCTGCGCAAGTGAGGAGAGTGCAGCAGCAGTGTCTTGCTGACAACAGCAAGAAAGTACAATTCAGCTGTACTTCTGTGCAGTTATTGAAGAACTTAAATTTCTCATCATTAACTGGTATGTTCTGTGCTGGAAATTTTCAGGCATAAAAATGATATGGTACTTGTAGAATTTTCATCTGGCTGCGTTGTGTCAGAAGAAAACCACAGCTTTTTTTCCAGTATTAACTAAACACTGTAATGACATCTTGGGCACCACCTCAGCGTTTTCCTTCTAAAGGAAGAGATTAAATTCACCTTCCAGCAGGGTCGTTTTTACTAGTGAACACTTGCTGCTGTTCAGCTGTGCTTGGATTCGTAGTTTCTGACACTTCCAGCGAGTTGTACAACTTGTAATAACAAACCTCATAATCACAGCTCCTGACCTTACTGAACCTCTGCAATCCTGTTTTACTAGGCTGGTATGCTGGCACCAGGTACCAGAAGAGACATCTACGATCAGAAGCACATACTGCAACCTGTGGATAACTCGACTATTTCATTACAAATGGGCACCAACAAAGTAGCTTCACAGAAGGGAATGAGTGTGTATGGGCTTGGACGGCAAGTGTATGATCCCAAGTACTGTGCTGCACCGACAGAACCTGTCATTCATAATGGCAGCCAAGGAACAGGAACTAATGGGTCAGAAATCAGCGATAGTGATTATCAGGCAGAATACCCAGATGACTATCACGGAGAGTACCAAGATGACTATCAAAGAGATTACCATGGTCAGTACAGTGACCAAGGCATTGATTACTAGAATTGCATCTGAAGTTCAGTATTAGTCCATTATTTTATTCAGTAAGAACGAAACTAGCCTTGTGGAATTGTTACCTGTCTTTCCTACAGACTATACTTAATGTACCTAAAGAAATACTGCCTTACATACATTCCTCTTTTCTTTCTCTGCCCTTTCCCTGTCTAGTTGCCTTTAGTGCTGTAACAGTTGTAGTCTACAGCATAACCAGTAACTGCATATGAAGTAAAAAGGAATACTGTGAAAGGGGGAGTGCTCTTGTACAGCCAGGTCTTCTAATAAGGAGCTATGCATTTTTACAATCTACTTAAGTAGGTTTTTACATACCACATTAAGCCTTCATTTTACATATTTACAGCTTTTCTGTTTTCCAGATGAAATCAAAGAATTTAATGCTCAAAGTTAAATGTGGTCTTTGCCAATTAAGTCTAAGACATCACATGAGTGATTTAAATCTCATTACTATGTTTTTAAGGTATTGTTTGCTAATGGTAAGTCCTGCATTAGATGTGTGCATTTGTGATTTCATATTCATTCCATTATCCACACTGACCAAACTCTTAGAAATAGTTGTCTTACTAAAAAGGGAGCTTGTACAAAGTCTTGAGCCAATGGAAGTCCCATGTCTGATGGTGCATTTACCTTTTATTGTGCCATAATATATCCATGTAGAAATGCTTTTTCTTCCTTGAACTGTATTTATTGCCACACTTCTCAAACTGATCCCAGTGTATTTTTATAAATAAATATTTTTTCTTAAAGGTATGTAGAAGACCCTGTCTCATTTGTTACGCTACCATTGTTGACGGCACAGAAATTACCCCCAAATCACCACCATCATTGCCTGTGTTAAGGGTAACGTAGAACTGCTGTCTGTTGCAATCCAAGTTCTTTCTTTTCCGCAGGATTTAATCTAACAGCCTAGTAAAAATCTCCTGGGAGTGAGTGACAGTGACTTAACAAGAAAGGAATGTAGCTCTTTCATAGCAGAGTTCACTTCCCCTCTACGTGACTGTGAGATTATGACTAGAGATCCTTCAAAGTTCACAAAATCCCTGCCCTTTTCTCAAGGCAAATGAGGAACTACAGATATTTAACACTGCCTCTCCTTTGGCCCATAACCTTCATACCATCACTTGGAGAATTCAGAAGACAGAGTATGTAATGAGATACCCAGATCTGCATTTCTGCTGGTCTGTGGTCTGAGTTCATTAGATACTAATAGCAGAACTTTACTCCTAAATGGGAAACGCTTTCTTTCTTGCAGGAGTGCAGCTAGGCTGTACTAATTCACCTGGGCTCCTTGCAACAGGAGGAAAAAAAAGAAAAAAAAAGCTTCTGCTGGAGGGTGGGGAGCACTGTCACTGAATAGAAGATATCTTAAAGTTATTTGCTGCGTATTTTAAAGTTATTTATATTGATATAAAATGTTTCATATCTGCAAGTAGTGGACTTGGAAAGGATTCTTCCCTCACGACTAGAAATTCTGGTCCATTTGTTTATATTATCTTAGGTTGTGGTGATTTGACTTGCACGTGACTTACTTGTTGAATAAGACTCCAGCTTATTTATTTCATAGAATTTTAAGTTGGAAAGGAGCTCTGCTGGTCATCAGTCCAAGCCCTGCACCTTAGGCGAAGGAGCGACCAAGATGTCTGTTTAGACCTGCTCTTCCCAAACTCTGCTATTGTCCCCCCTTCAAGATACTAAGGATTCATCAACTTACACCTGGGGTATTAGATGCTGAAAAGCAGTACTATGATTAACAATGAAATCCTTCAGTAGTTTGGGTAAAGGCAGGATCTCTTCTGAAAGCCTGAATGATGCCTTCCTGCTCTTCCTGAAACCAAAACACACTTTGAACTGCTTGCGTGCATTTATTGTGTGTGTACCTGAAAGGAGGCACAAAACACACAAACAGTTCTCAGTGTGCCCATTTCTGTCACTCACTGGGGTACCTAAGGTAATCCTAATTAAATTAAGTGAGAGTTCAAAGAAGACACCAAACAAATACAAACTGCCTTACTTAAAACTTATTGTGATACGTAGTTTTCTCCTGGTATTCAAATAGCCCCCAGCTCCTGTTCTTTAAGGGAAATAATTATAAACGTACCTTCAGTTCCTCTGAATCCAGTCACCTGTAGCTGCAGGAAACTGCATCGATCAGTCCAAGGCTTTACTATTGGACTGCTCTGCAGGGCAGACACTGCAAATACCTAAAGTGGCTTGGACAATTATCAGTAGCACTTACGGCATTCACAGGAGCTCTACTTCCAACCTGCTTTAGTTGCCTGACTATGGTATCCTACAGGGAAGCAGAACAGCAAGCAGTTTCTGTAAGGGTAATTTATTCTTCTGGCTCAGGTGAGGATTTGTGCCAGGCAGGAATGCTACATTTGGAGACTGTTGACATAATTACTAGCAGAATGCATATGATTAGGAAGTCTTGTGTCACACCTGAAAGCTATTTTAGTTAAAAGGACTAATTCAGTTAAAAGGTATGCATTCTGAACTGCCCTCTGAAACTGCAGCTGAAAACACGAGATTGTCACAGCTGTAACTCTGGCTACAACACTGCTTAAATGGAACACACTCAAATACAATTTAACTGGGAAATTCATTAACTTCCTTCTTTAAAAAGCAAAGCAAACTTAGTAAGCATCTAGAAGTCCTTTCTCCACCCAGCAGCTGCACTGAAGGCAGTGATGCTGAATCAATAATTGCAATGAACATAACTATAGAACCTCTGAGACTGGAAATCTTTTAGATTGTCCAACATAGAGATTATCTATAAATGGAGATTTGCTTCTAAAAATGTCCCCTGCTTTCTTCCACCATTCAGCAAGTTCCCAAGTCAAGGGCTAAAACATGCAGCATAAGCATCAAATACAAACAGAAGAAAACTCCATTCTGTAATAGCTGATTTTTTTAACTTCCAAGCCCATCTACTTTGTAAATTGATAAGCATTTTTACATTGTGCAGGCACTGTTACTTGGAAACAGTCTTACTGTGGAAGAGGAAAGGTTTTGTCCCTCTGTATTACCGTACCTGTACACTTACTCAACAATGGAGAGTTATTGCTCATTCAGCAGCCACAAGCACAAGAAGTACCCAAGTGTTTAAACTCACAGAATCATAGACTGGCCCGACCTCAAGGATCACCACGTTCCAACCCCCCTGCACCAGCAGGGCTGCCAGCCCCTACATCAAGTACTAGTTCAGATTGCCCATCCAACTTCACCTGACAGCCAGAAAGTAATTAATCTTTCTTCTCCCTTCTCATCACCTATCCCTTATCCTTTGACTTGTTGAAGCGGCTCATATTAGAGGAATCAGAAGCAAGAATTTCTGAGCATCTCCTGGCAGGCAACTAGTCTCTTTTCACCAGCAGATCAGACAAAGTATCCAGATGAAAACAGGTCTGGCATTCAGACCACCAATGAGCTTTGCTTTTCTGTATGCCACTTCCAAGCTGTGACTAATCAAAGGTTTAGCAAGCTATTCTGCAGTCCCTGTTACGAGACCATTACAGACCATTTATGAGTCACTTACCTGCAGCAGTGTCTTACTTCCTACACTGATACGACACTGAAATCCCTGGTTCAAGTAATTTTCCTACCTCAAACCTCTCTTCAAACAAACAGTTAAAGGAGCTTTAAAAGGAAGAATACAATCACGTTCAACTGAATAGAATCTAAAACTACCCCCCTGCCCAGAACAAGGCGGACTCCATAAAATTGTTTTATAGCCACAGTCCAAGTACAAAATTTAAAAACAAATCCACATTAAATGACACACCACAAAGATGAAAAGGGCAGCTCTGAGATCTGTCAGTTCTGTATTTTTAACTTAGGTGGCATAGAAACTTACAAGGAATTTGTTTATTAACAACTTTCATATGCTGCTGCAACAACACTGTTCATAAAAACGAGGTGTGCTGACACAAAACACATTACTCATGCAAACAGACTGTCATTTTACCAGCACAGAGGGTACAGCACAGATTTACAGAACTGTCACTTTGTCCTGGGTTGTTGGTAACCTTTACTTTTCTTCTGCAACTGTTTCTGCTCTTGCTGATCTGCTTCAGTACTTCCCAATGCATTTCCCATTCAAGTCTACAAAGAGAGAAAAAAGTAGTCAAGTAATGTGTAGTCCTGTTACTGCATTTATATATCTGTAAAAGTAAACTGGGAAAATAATTATGATTCCTTTGCGTCTGACATCTTCAATCCTCTCCGAGGGAACAGAAGCTCCCCAGTTTCTGTGCTTGGCAAAGTATTACTGAAGAATGCAAAAACAGACCCAAACAATGAAATGAACAAGTACAGCTATCCCTTTCTCTAGCACCGAGAGAAATCACCCCAAATTCTGAACTCGTTGGGGCAGTTCTTCAGCTTGGGCAATTTGCAGCATCTCAGATGTCACTGAACTTTACTCCCAGGACCTTCCCAAGCCTGGGGGAAGGGCAATGCTCCCTTCTAGCATCTCACTATTTTTACCCCAGCATAAAAGAGAGGAAACAAATATAGACACTACTAGAAAAAGGGGCGGGGGGAGGGGGGCGTTAGAGGGCAGGGAGGAGTGGCATGTCTTGTCCTGAGGAGGAAAGCCATTTAAGCTCTAATATTAGAGTTCTGGAACTTGAGCATTTCTAGCAAGAAACCAAGTGGCCTGCTGCTGTTCTGGCTTGTCTTACAGCAGACACATGAAGGACTACCCAAACAGCATTGCTCTCCCACCCCCTTGCTGTTGTCTCATTTTTCTCAAACTGTTCTGCTGGGCACACTGAGTGGGAATGGAAGACGGATGAGTACAAACGTTTGATCCATCCATTATGTACCAGCAGAGGGTTTCCTAAGGAGGTAAAGCAATAGAAGGAAAAATAAGAGAGGGATACAGCATGTTGGTTGCTACGAGGAATCCAAAAACACGTGTAACAATCTACATCTGTTCTCAGGACACAAAGACAAGCACATCAGCTGGCAGGGAAGTTCCCAGCCTGCACTCCTGCCTCACCATAGGTTGGAGCTCTGTCCCATCTTCACTGTCCCGTCTCATGCTTCTGTGTTTTTTCCTGTCTGTTAACTCGTGATTCCCATTCACAAACATCTACAAACAGAAAGCAGGGTGAGATCATTTGGGAAATCAAACAAAAAAAACCACAACAATCACCTTGTAAAGGAAGATAATTAACCTGGGACTATGCAACTAGTTGGATGATACAGTGATACTGGGAGGGACTGCAGGGGCTGCAAGGGTGGTGAAAGCAGCTGAGGAGAATGAATCTAGAATCCCCACTACTTTTCCTGCCACAGCAACAGGGACTCCTTGTTCATCTGAATCATCCCCAGCTCTCCACCCACCACCAGAGAGCCTCCCTTCCACCCCCAGATATTTATCACCCAACTGAAACACAGATGTCACATGTCAGTGCTTTCATGTGTTGGGAAACTCCAAGTTCTGGGCTATGTGTACAACGTGCTCTTAATTATGCAACGAGGAGGAGTTTGGATGTGCTGCCCCCAGTTTTTCCATACAAGGCTATATATATTGCCTTCCCTGCTGGGAAGGCTGCTCACCCCTGTGGGAAGTCTTCTCCTCACCCCAGACTCCAGGGCATGGCTAACTACAGGGAATTAAGACCAGGGTTAAAGAAAAGCTACCAGAAAGTTTGAAAGTGGAGGAGAAAGGAAAGCTGCTGTTTGTTTCATGAAGGAGAATTGGCTTCATAAGCATTCTAGTGTTTGGCAAAAGAAAGGGAAGAAGAACGAAGGTCAAAGCTTCAGAGTTTTCCATTAAGTAAGATATTCCTATTCAGAACATTGGCTTAAATACTGTTCTGAATCAAGGCCAAAGATCTATCTGCTTTCCTCTGTAAAAAGGGTTAAGCTTTTCTTGAGGCTGCCTTTTTATTCCTTTTTGTTTGTTTTTAAATGAAAATCTAATAACATTACAGGAATCTAAGAGCAGCATTAAAAACAAAAACAAACAAAAAAAACCAGTTCTTTTGATGCTTTTCTGTAGAAATCCATCCAGAAGATTCACATCATGTGAGCTGTTCTGGCTGCAGGATTTTTCATGAATCACCAAGTTTTGTCACATGGTTCATGAAGACAGAACTGCTAAAACAGTATGAAAGGAAAAAAAAAACTTCTGTCTCTTCTAATATTTTCTTCATATGAAAATAATGGCATGTGTATGTTCAAATGCTTCAGATACAGTCGTTAACTAAAGCTTTTCATCACTATTAGCTACGTAATAATTCTCTGCGGAAAGCTTGTAATACAACAATTATCACAGTAAGAGGCAGAGCAACCAGGCTACAGCAGAAGGATGTAATCAGGAGACCCAGGATGGTATTTTAGCATAAGAATCTGTACATGGATGAAGCAGAGCAACTTAAGTTTGAATTAATGTTTGTTCAAAACTACAGCATCCATCAGAAGGCAGCAGACCATAGCTAGCACGGAGGGACCACTGGGAGTTCACTTACTTATGTTTATACACTCATCCCTGAGCCCATCCTGATCTAACGTGTTGGAAAGGAAATAGTATGGGGTGAAGGTCAGACAACTAGGCCCCATGGAAAGACAAACTCCCCAAAAGTTTAGAAGCATCTTTGCTGTCATCACTGGAGTTTACCAGCAGTTCCTGGTCCACAAAGTACGGCTTCTCCGCAGATCCATCATTTGTTTCCATATCAATAGCAAAGCAGAGGAACATGGTATCCAGTGTCACTTCAAACACAGACAGAAAGCTGTGGGACATCAGGTAGGCAAAAAATGCAACTAGCAACAGAGGAACTACCCAAGCTTGCAGCTCCCGGTGGTAGTTAAATGCCATCAATCCTCCAAAAACAGTAAAACATACAACAAAAACCTGTAAGGGGCATCGAGAAAGAAATACAGCCTTGTTAATCACATAGTAATGTTTTAAGGAAAAACATAACAAAAAAATAATAAGAAAAAAAAAAAGACCTATCAAAAACAACAGGCAAATTATAGCTGATATTTTATCAGCACATCCCATCTGGGAGATGACTGTGCAGGTTCTGGCTTCATGTAGGTATCACACTTTGTACTCATTCAGCATGTCTATTTCATAGGGCAGTGGCAACTTTTTACTGCATATTTACCAAAGGCTCTGTGCAATAGAAACTGCAAGAGCAGTGCCAAGGACACTACAATAGCACACACAAGTAGTAGTAAAGGCTATAAAAAGGATTAAGTTGCTCAAGCATTACTTTCTCTCCCAAACTCAGCTTTGAGCATTAACACTGAGTTCAGCAAAAACAAACCTTATTTACTTTCAGTATACAGAAATGGAATGAGACCCTGATTTTTCACTTCATTCTTACAGAAGAGCACTTTCTTTACTCCTACCTTTCCTAGAAATACAAGAAAATCTCCAAAACAGCTAACGGATGCAAGCTCAGCAGAACTCTTCACCAGAATGAAGACAGCATCCTTTGCTGAAGTACAAAAATCTGTCCCATTTATGGCAGTAGTTGTGTACACATGCTAAAATGAAAGAAGACAATGCAATGAGAAAGGAAAGATGCTTTTAATCTAGGCTTTACTTCAACACAAAAGTCTGAAACACAATTTGGAAATACTGACTTTAAGAATATAAAGAGTTATTTTGAATAATTTGACAATTTTATTTCAAGTGACTACAGTAACTAAGTTCTAACATCAAACTGTTTTTCTACATCATTTCCACTGTTAGGAAATGCTAGAACATAAATAAATAGTTCCTTAACCTACCTTTAACCACTTTATTTTAAAACACCCAAGTTCTCTATCCTAATTTTTGTTAATAAAAATGACACTTCCCATGAAACACTTATCAGAAGTCACGCTACCTCAACTTACTTCTTCTCTATGAATCCATTCCCAAGACTGCTGGCAGCCTACGTAAGTGGAACAGTCTAGCTGTGTAGTTACCAAGTCATTTAAAGGTTGATTAAAACCACCTTCCTTTTAGACTATCCACACGCTACTGAAATTCAGCTTATAGTCATAGGCATAAAATACAACCATTCCATGAACAACAAGAATTGTGACAATGACTGTAAAAGAGCAGTTAAAGGACTATGGACTAGCTGGGCAAGTCTTACATCACAAAAAATAACAATTACAGCAGACTGTGGGGACACTCATGGCTTTTTAGTACAGAGAATTTTACAAGGAAAATGGCCAAGATGGGGGTAACCATCTTGGATTATTTTAGCACCTCTTCTGTATAAGAGGACATATTTGTTCCATTTACAGAACTCCTCAGTGAGGTCTTGAAATAGCATCCAAAACATGAGCTAGGATAAACAGCACTTGAGCCACCCAAAAGGTTAGCTGGACTCTGCCAGCATGTTTTAGGAATAGTTTTTCTTTTCTCTAAGTATTAGAAGGTGGATTATGTCACAAAAGAATAGTTACAGTCAGTAAGAACCACAGTGTACAGTCATTAAGAACTGCAGCATGCACGGGATTATGGTTCTGAAGGAATTTATATACCCTGACACGTACTGAAGTCTTAGATTATTTTTTTGCTTCAACTGGAAGTGGAAAAAAATGGTTTGATGAAAGAGAATTACATCGGCCTACTATAAAACACCTTCTGCTAAAAAAAAAAAGAAAGAAAAAGAAAAAAAGAGAAAAAAAAGACAATCTTTCTTCTTACTCATAAATCAAAATATAAAATAGCTTCAGATATCTCAAGGCAGAGAAAATTATTTCTGCAGGGTCCACTTTTACCCAATACTCTGTAACGTAGCAAAGCCATACTGAAACGACTGTACCTTATTACAGAGAAAGAAAGAAATTAAACACAAAGATGCTTTGTATCTTCATTTTGAACATTATTTATTTTATATGTAACAAAGGATTTTTTCCCTCTGATTAGTAAAGCCAAATGAAGGGTATATTAAACAGTGACATCCTGTAAACGCTGTACGGGGATGGCAGCCGGTGCCCCCATAGACGGAAAGTGCAAATAAGAACCACGGATTTTTTAATCTATTCCAAGAGGGAAAAAAAGAAAAAAGACACAAAGATTCCTCTGAGCTGTACAGAAACAGCTACCTGCATAACAATCTGTTTGAACAAGCAAGCTCACTTCTTTCCTAAACACGAAAAATTGCTTTCTACTCTAACTTCCATTTACACTGACGCTGCTCCCCCTCCATTGTCCGTCTGCAGCTGTCCCTGCATTTTTCAGGCATGGTCAGACCTACAACACGTCGTGAATTAAGTCTGTTGCAGCACCTCCACTAGCAGACAGGAAATCAAGACACAAAGTGGAAAAATGGGTTTTGTGGGTTTGCTTCTGTCCCATAAGAACTGAATTTACAAAGCAAATCCTGATCCAGTGAGTGCAGCGTGCATTTTGCCAATTAATTAATCAGAGATTCGTTATAAATAGAAAAATAAATAAATTACGTTTAAAAAATTAAAAAAGAATGCTAAAAATGCACATGCACTTGTACAAACACTGCTTCCAAGCTTTAAATAAATAACTACTTGTTTGCATTCTGGAATTAGCTACTTTGGTATCTGAGGAATGTGCAACGAAAAGAATTTCTGATATTTATTAACTAGAATGGTTGTCTTGGAAAAGCTGGAAAACAATGCTGGAGACTGAGTACTGCCCGCATAGGCATCTGTGATTTGCAAACCAGGTAACAAGAACTGGCATTTAAGACAATTACCACCTCAACAAATCACACATCTCAATCACTCCCAACACCCAAGCAGGTAGTAAGCCGGCATTACAGAAGACACACAGAAAGGAAGGAAATACCAGAGGGCTGCAAAACTAGTCATTGGCATGGGTGAAATAAGAATGTTACTAGTAAAAGCTGAAGACTCGGTCAAGTGACCTCTGCCTTTAAGGGAAAAATACATTTCCATTACAAACTCAGAGTTGCACAGCAATCAGCAGAAATTATTTCTCATCATAACCCACCAAGAAATAACTAACATGCATCAGCTAGTCCCAGTATTTGCAAATCATTTTGGACTTTGGACTAAGAAGTTTATATACCCCATTTATTTTCAATGTAGGCTGCTCCAAAAGTAATGCATCCTGTTTATTTCCAAGAAAATTACAACAGATACAAAGAACACAATAACACTACCTGACAGAGCAAATTCTCTGCTACAAAACCCTACTTTTCCACATAGTCACCTCCACTATCTATTTTTTACCACTGACAAACAAGAACCTGCATGCCATGCTCATAACAATCTGTGCCAGTGCACAGCTGAAATGCACCACCCACTGCCTCACTGTGCTCACATCCACTGCGTGGTCTCCGTAAAGAGACAAGCAAGAGGCAATGTCAATGGGTGCAATTTTTCCCTTGTGGAGGAATTCAATGACACACCTTTGCTTCATAAGTGCCTCCACGTCAGATTCTACTTTGTCAGAATGCCCCTCTGCTGCTAGCCGTCACATGGCAACAAAATGAAATGGAATATTGGTGAGAAGGTTCAGCCTCTACTGCCATACCATCAATATCCACCTCTGACATCGTAAGCCAACATAACAACATATGAGGCATTACTTTCAGAGCAGCCTTTGTATTGCAGACTATGTGCAGCAACCCATTCCTTTGCAAAAAATGATAGCTGTGAAGGCTAAAGTGGCAGAGCACCATCAGCTAAGAGCCTGCTATCATTTAGAAACAGACTATTAAAATGTGCTGGTTTTTTTTTTCCCCTGCTGTTGTATTCTCCTTCCCCAAGCACAAAAGCTTTAATGGAATTGGAAATGTTTGAGAGAAGGGCAGCAGGAATGATCCAAAAGGTATGGAATGTCTTCTGTCTGGGGAAGTACTGAGTACACCAGACTCTGCTGTCTGGAAAAGAGATGACTGAAGGAGGATGCGGTAAGAGGACTACAAAAGCATGAGAAACATGGAGAGGGTAGATGGGATTAGATGCTCATTGTTTCTTCTAATACACAGACTAAGCAGAGTGCAGGCACCATATAACATAGCAGGAAACAAACGTGGAAAAAGATGATAGCTCTTCTCACTGCAGTCTGCAAGATGTGAGCTCCTGGCCAAAGGATGCTCTAGCTGCTAGTAATTCCCATGAGCAAAAGGGAGAGGTGGCAAGTTCAGAGTAAAGGAATCTCTGAGAGGTATTAAACACACAGAAACTACACTCAGCTCGAGAAGTTCCTAGGCCAGAAACAAATTCAGAAACAGTACTGGGGACAGGGGAAAACATTCTCTTATCTCCGCACTCCACTCACTGTTGCAGATGGGACACTGAGCTAGGCACAGGTTCAGTGTGGCCCAATACTATTGTCATGTAACTAAATTCTGCTTAATGCACTGACGTTTCACAGTGGTAGCCTCTCCTACAGAGACAAGTAAGGGGTAATAGGACTGACAGCACACCATGGATTGGCAAGCGTGGGAGACTATGGGTTAATAACAGTCCTCATCCTTGCACCAGGAAGTCGGTACTGTATCATCAACTTTGTGAAGAACCAAAGCCCCTTCTGGCCTGCAGCCTGGGAACTAGACACTGGTTTCTCAGTGTCAGGATGAATAAATAAGGAATGCGAATGTTTACATATTTCCAAATACCACACTATATAAAAAAAACTATTTAAAGAATACATCCTTCTATGCTTCACAATACAGAATGTCAAGGGTCTTGGAAAAACTGACCTGCCAGTTTCATGAGAAAGGCTCTGTGGCTTAGATACAGGCCATAAGTTCCCTGATTGTTGAGAATAATTGCTACTTTGTGTAACAGCTGAATTCAGTCTTCCATTCCAGGGCTTTCTTTAATAAAATGAGCTTGGGGAAAGACAGGATTGCCATAGCAACAGAATCCTCTTAAAAAAGAGGCAGGAGACATGCTGGTCTCACATCCCATTTCAGCTTTTTCTGCTCTACTGATATTTTCAGGCTGATCCAATCTTCTTGGGGGCTGCCCTGGCTACCTACAGCCAGTACTATGCCACGCAGCTCAAGCTGAGCTTTTAGATGTCCTAGCCTGCAAATGTCACAGCTGCCACAGGAATCCCCTCAGAAAACAAAATCTATTGCTAGCAAGTGGCAATGGCATTTCTGTGGCTGCTGCACAAGCCATTGGTCAGCCAGTGAGACTGCTGTACTGTGGTTCTCAGACGGAGGAAGGAAGTTAGAGCAATGTGGGCCTGTGAGACCCCACTAAAGGGATGAAGACATGAAAACCTGTAGCGGACATTCAGCCACTCCAGTTCCTGGTTATTTCAGGTTATCATGCTACATGATTTCTTACACTAAGTGGAAAACTCCCTCTTTAAACTACGTAGAGCTGTTCCCTCTCCCAGCCCTTACATTTGGAACTATTCCAGACCATCGTCCCTCTGGTCCTCAGGATCCTTCTTCCAATTTCCAGACAACATTTACTGATGAACAGTTCACAACTACTCATTCTTCTGCCGATCTCATCTTGGCTTTTACCCTTCCTCGCTGTTTCTCTTCCTGATGCAAAGAGAGACAGCAAATGTGCTTGCTCTTACCCTTTATTTGTCAGAGTAGACACAGCAATATATTCTAGTCCCATCTTGTGAGATGAGCCTGGCTACATAACCAGCAACTTGTACAGTGGCATTCATCCCTCTTTCTGGTGCCAGTACTTAATCCAATACCTTCCCTAGGACTGAATCTGACACATCTGCAGCCGCATTAACTAAAGGCTACTGCCCCGTGCTTGACCAGCACACTTTGAATATTCTATTCCATCTCTTCCCCAATAAACACAAAGCTAACATGGAAAAGGTTACCACTGGTTCTTAGGCTAATCACCATCTATAAGAAACCACAGCCTCCTGAATTTTCCCCAACAATCAAGAAAGCCCAAGGTTTCATTATTTACATTCTATGTTACATTTGCAGTTTGGACTTGATGGAAAACATCTCATCTTTGAACTTCCTTTGTTTTCTACTCTGTCATGTACTCCCTCCATAGCTGTCTTTCAGTGGTATAACGAACACAATTTTCTCCTGGGAGGGTGTTCTCTCCTGCAGCATCCCACTGCTGCACTGGGCTCCATTTCAACATAAGGCATCAAAGCAAGAACAGGTAATTCTCACCCACCTACCTCCCTCACACGGACCACTCTATGGAGAAAGTAAAGGCCTATCGTATGCATCTCCTGTTACCATATACATAAAGTTTCCAGTGGGAAAACAAACATGTTTAAAACAAGATTTCATGAAGACAAATGTTTTAGCCAATTTTAGTCAATATTTTCAAGATGATTGAAAATTTAGCTTAATATTAGAGGAAATTTTGCCAGTAATATTAAAATGAGGTATTGTTTTTGGGAGGAAAAAAAGTATTTGATGGGGTGAGGTACAACATGTTTGGCAGTGCACAGAATAATTGTACTTCCATTAGCATGCCTGAATTTTGGTTTTATCTAGGTCATTTCTCCAGAAGTCACTTAAACACAACCGCCCGATAGGCTTACATCGAAGTTTAAGAGACAACTAGCTGCCACAGAGATATGACCATTAAACACACATACTTCTGGTTGTTTGTTTTGGTGTTTTGCCTTTTTTTTTTTTAAACTAGACTTTTGCCGGCTTTTAGTGTCAGTGATGGGTCTCAGTTCCAGCAAATGCAGGCTGTCACTACTGCTCATCAGTAATGGCTACCACAGGGCCCGGAAGGCTGCACAGCAAGTAACTGTACTGAAGAAAACAGAGAAACCACATACAGCTCAGCAACTCCTTCAGAAATCCACATGCTGTGCTCTGGAGCTGCTGCCTGCCAACTGGCTGCAGATGAACCCAAAGTAGACAGAGAAAAGCAGAATTATCCTGAGTTAGGTATATTGTTATACATATATATATATATACATATATATATATTCATTGCAACAAGGCTGTTAAGAAAAAAAGTGACCACTTTGATGTATCGACAGTTAAGACTTCGCCACAACAATTTAGGGGAGCAGGAGACAGACAGACCTTGCAGCTCCCAAACCACATAAAGAAAACAGTATATTCTTTTTGTGGAAGAGAAGTTTCAGGATCCCAGATTTTACTTGAGATGATTGGATATATTTATCTGGAACATACTGAAACCATCAGAGCCAGAAGATGAAAAATCTGTGGTAATTCTGACAAGTGTTGGCAAACAGAACTGTCAAGTAAGGATAATGACTTTATATTCACAAAGCACTTTTCATCCAGATAGAACCCAGAGTGCTTTACAATTGTTACTAATGGATTATACACACACATGAATCACTTTGCCCATGACTGAAATGGAACAGCTTAAGGAGTGAACTGTTTAACAGCACATAGCAACCTGACACCACAGTTTAGCACAGGATCCAGTTGCAAATCCAAAAGAAAATTAGGAAGGCAGAATGTAATTACCCACACAGCAATCAGAACAAGACGCTGGGTTTACATTACCCCTCCTGCAACCACTGCCATTGGAAATACGGCAACGGTCAGCATCCAGCACAACTTCTGTCATAACACAAAGATCACAATGGGTACCTCTTCAGCCCCGCTCAATTAAACTGCAAGGGAGCTAAACACAACCTAGCTGAGCCTGGGCAGGAGTTGCATCAAACTCAACAATTAAAGTTTGTGTTAAATCCCACCTGAAAAATGGCACATTGTCCCTCTGACATCATCATAATGCAGCACTTGGTTGATACCACATGGGAAGAAAGAAGCTCACACACTGTCACCAGTGCTACTTCCCCCAACACCTGTTTCTCATCTGCAAGTTTCCCAGAGGGGGAACAAGAGGCTCTGTTTAAAGTTGTGAATGAAGGAACAGAAAGAATTTAAATCATCTAAGCAATCTAACAACAGGTTGAAGAAAATACTGTAGAAGTGAAGAAGAAGGCTCCTCTTTTCCTTAAAACAAAACAACAGCAAAAAAAAAAAAAAAAAAAAAAACACAACCAAAAACCTTTCAAGGTAATTATATGCTTATTACAATGGAGAATATAATAGTGGGATAAAAGGCAAAAGCACAGTAAGGAATGCTAATATACACACTGAGCTTTGGACCAGCTTTTGTAACAGCTGTTCTAAATTTCTATTATTTCAACTCAAACAAAATCAAAATCTAAACCTAAAAGTATGTTCAACATGTTAGAAATGTGTACAAGCAATTTTTAAAAGCCCTGAAAGTCCTGCCCTTGAGTCCCCGTTCAACAGCTATGCGAAATTTCAAGCTGCCACTGATCTCAGTGAGAGCTCTTAAGTTCACCCTCTTCCGTTAATCAAGCTATATGTTAAGCTTCTTAAAGCCACAGTTGTTTTTTTTCCCCTCTGGAAATGAAAACCTTCACTCTTAGTCAATATATACATACATTTAAACAGACTTGAATACGTTCTTTATAGAAAAAAAAACAAAACCACCTTTTACTCTATGAAACACAATAACTTGAGAATAACATTACCCCTTCATACTGACAAAATTTCTCTTAAAATCTTAAAAAATGCTCTCACTTTTAGTCCCCCAAATTGCCCAATTTTCAGCACACCGAACATGGTCCTCTTTGCCAAAAAGATGTTCAAACAAACAATTATCTAACAGCAAACACAGTATTATGATTATTATGCTAAAAATCACAACCTGTATAAAAACAGAAATTTGCCTACAATAGATTAGGAAACAGGAAATCTTTTAAGGGAACAAGAGCTACAATACAGCTTTCCAAAACAAAAGAAAGTACGTTACAGTAATTAATTCTCCTTGTAACAAACACATTGCGTACAACAGCTGGAGAAAGTAAGCGCTATGATGCTGGCTATCTCTTTGCAAGGCAGGAAGCCAAGGGGAAAGGGTGACTATAAATGGAAAGCCTGGAGTCAAAACGAACTCTGAGATTCCTCACCAACTCAGTGACCATAAGATCTACCTAAAAAATGTAAGTCTGGAAAATCCATCAGCTGGAAGCAGAGATTTTACTGCACAAATACTTACTTAATCTAGGTTGAACTAAATGAAAAATGTTCTCTCCATGGTTGTCCAAGAGTAGGCATTATTTATGTACCTACTTTAGAATGAGAAGTCAGACCCTTTATCGGCATCTCCTTGTTTACTGCACTGCTGTTCTCAGCAGTGAGAACAAAGAAAGCAGCAGACAGGGAGTTACGAATCAGCATGAACATCTGATTCCTTGTCACATTAATAATACCGCAGCCACCACAGATAACAAAAGGGGACTGATAAAAACTGGCTATTTACAATGATGTATATAGAGGTTGGAAAAGTATATATACACTTGCAGAAAAGGATCAGGAAGGAAAGAGCAAGAATCAAGTGTCTGAAAAACTGCTGCACTTTAGAAATCATCTATTTCCAATAAAAACCCTACTGAAAAAAACTGCTAACAAAACAAAGATGTCTTTCAAATACAGAGAATATTATATCATCTGGTTTTTTTCATCTTAGATTGTATTCCCAGGTATATCAATAACAGAAATCAGCCAAGAGTTCAATTTCTTTCTCAATAGGGACTTTTAGGTGAAAAATTCTGTATCTAGTTTAAGGACACATCTCCAGGTGGGTTTCTTACTTCTTCATTCCTTCCTTCTACCTGGACACTTCAGTAGTCTCCCTGGCACAACTCAACAAGACGTTAATCTTCTTACTGTCAGAAATACCAGGTGGCCCTGTGAGGGGTCATCTCAAACCGTATTGACAAGTTTTCTAAATGCCACGCTCAGCAACCTTGCATGCCACAAAGCATCAGGGAGCTGACAAACAACCTCTACCAACACTTGAGGACTTCGTTGGTTTGTTTAGGTGGCCAGCAGGTAGCTTTGGCTTGCACACACCGCATGTTGCTTTCGTCACGCTGAGTAAAGCCAGCACGCACACAGTTCACAGAACAGGTGTGCAGATGGCTGAGCGACAGAGAGATGACAGAGTGTACCTGGTTAACATATCTTAAGCAACTTTCCTGGCACCACAACCAGCAGAAACAGCACTTCAACAGGCACTTCGCACATGTACTTTCCTGCAATAAAATGAAACGTCTGGTTACTGGCCACAGAATTAGAGTCAAATAAAACTGCCATTTCAGAAAGGCGTGCTTTGCAGGTGACTGACTCTTCCAACAGAGTATTCACTTAAGCAGCAGAAACTTCCTTTTGGATTATAAGACTTGTTTTTTACTCAGACCCTACAGTATTAATGACTGATGAGCTGAGTCTAGGGGTTTTTTTGTTTTGTTTTTTCCTTCCTGTGCATGGAAGATTCCTCTCCAGGAAAGAAAATAAGTGCTGTAAGCAGCTTGATGAGCTAGCAGCTGCACAGAGAAAAAAAACAGGCAGGCTAGTCAGTAACCCTTACGGTACTTGGCAGTTATTAGTGAGACAGTTTGTTTTCCTTTTGTTCGGTTGTTTTAAACTTTTTTTTGCCATTTATAAAAAAAAAAAAAACAACAACAAAAAAACCTTCACAGTTCTGAAACGACTGGCAAGCTAATGGACAAATGTAAAAAAAAATAGGCAGAATTTGTGTGTGTGTTGAACTGAGCATGCATTATGATTCAGGACAGGAGGAAAAGACTTATATTTTCTAGAACAGGCCATTGATTCACATTAATATCATGCCAAGAACAGAGGAGAAAAGCTCAGTGTCTGCTCTACACCCCACACCTCCACCATGAGCTCAGAATGGAGACAACAGAGACATCCTGGTAGCATTCCAGTTTTAAATGGCTGTTTTTCTCACCAAAAGGAAATTCAGTTCAGTGATATTTGAGTCTTTTTAACCTTATTTTTTCAGAGACCAGAATTTTCTTCTGTTTTGGAAAGCAGAGATCTTCCAGTTACAGTATGAAATCCTCATGTCCCACAGCTACCGTGATAAAACCATGAACCACCCAACTTTTTTCCCCACAGACTTCTTGAAAACATTCATAGGATAATTCCTTTAAGATGGTGGCTGCACATACTTTAATCCTGCTATGCTTCGCCAGAGAGATGATTTTACTACAGCTGTATTATAGTCTTGCTAAGTACTGTTTATTAGAAATAGAGCAAAGGACTTTTTTGCTATTTGGCTTGAAGACTGCTGTGTAGGAAACACCAGTAATTTTACCTGCAGAGCTTGCAGACCCCTGACTTCTCAGAAAATGGGAGATTTTTTTGCGAAGGGGACAGTCTGGAAGCTCTAGAAGAATGCAGCTTCTGTTCTCCACCCTTTAGTACTACTCTCCTGCCCTCTACGCAGAGAGCTGCTAAGGAAAATAGGCACAGACCATCCTTCCTGCCATGAGAAGGAGCCATGTTAATTTGTGGTGGATTCTTCTGTGGAACAGGGACATGAGCTGGCCTCTTCAAGAACAGTTATCGGTCATGTCACATCCTAGCCAGATTCTCGGTGGTTGGGCCAAAAGGAGCTTAGAGCACACAGCTACTGATAAAAATAATCTTTCTTTGCTAAGTATTTCTTCAACATGTATTCAGATTATAAACACTTGTACCCAGTAAGTCCACTTCTTCTGCCTCCTCTAGATGCAAACAATTCCATCTTCTTTCTAGCACAACTCAACCCACCTACCACCTATAAACAAACTATGATGTAAATATCCTGTCAAAGCTATACATAACATCATTCAGGGCCAAGACATATATTCTAGAGAAAAACCAATGAAACCTAACATCTATATTTAAAATCTTTGTCTAAATCTTCCTCTGATGTCAGAGCTGTGCAGCCATAAGAGCCCATTCTCTTTGCCAGAGTGCCAGAAAGAACCGTGCTGGTGTGTTTTCAGCAGAAGTAACAGATGCAAAGATGCATGAAAGACAGGAACTCACGCAACAATCACAACAACCAAGATATATTTTTATATGCTGTAAAAGATGCAATTTGGAACCTATAAAAATCCTCAGAATAGTTCTTGCTTCATGTATTTTCTTCTACAAACACATCACAAGGCAGACGAAATCTTTGCTATAAAAGGTATTTTATACTAAACAGCGCATTTCTTACTTACCTTTAGTTTTTTTAAAAAAATACGATGCAAAAATTTTAAATATCAAATCTGGATTTTTCACTTTTTCATTTATCTGTGATAAAAACACCTACATACAAAAACTAAATACTTTTTTTTTTTAAATGCAAGTATTTTCTCCTCTTAAAAATATATGAGTTGAGAGAGAAGAAAGGGAAGCACTTAAAAAGGCTCTCTTCGTGAAGAAAACGGGTAAAATATTAAGTATATTCTTCACATTTCTTTTCCTGAACGTCACCTTTCAACTACTATTTCTATGTGTTACAGAAATATACTTACCTTTTGCTTTAGGATATTATAAAGGTACAAAAGAACAATCCTTGGTATTCTCAGTATGGTGATTAAAAACGAGCCTTTTACAACAGTTCCTAGATGGTAGCAAAGAAGAACTGAGATGGAGGAGAGGACTGGATGACGTGGTGGGCTATTTTTGTTTCTGGAAAGAAAAATAAACAATTTAAAATTGTTTTGGAAACTGTTATTTAAGAAGATACACATGGTATCATTTCAGTCTTTGGAAAAGTAAAAACCTAAGCGGGTACACACTCTCATGCGTAAAACAATTCCAGTTTTCCTTCTGACTTCATGTGAACTTTAACCCCAGTACAAAGGAAAGCAGCCAAGTTTAAAACTTTTATTGGATTACTTTAACTCTTCAGCAATGAATATCTTGACATACTCAGTAATGGAAAAATATCTAGAAAAACCTACTACGGAAAATATCAGAAGCAAACATCTGAGAACATGTCCTCCAACACCTCCCTCCAGTTTCTGTTACTTCTGTTATCCTCCAAAATCTTCTATCAGACTTTTGTTTCTGCAAGATTTTAGTCTGAAGGAGTGAATCTGCTATTTCTGCCTTAGTGGTAAAATTAAAAGCAGAAAAATAAATATGACACGGTGCATATTCTCGTGCAAAACTGAGATCTGCTGTTTACTTCAACTGCTGTAATTTGACTAAATTCAATTTTAATCTTTGTTCAGATAACTAATGCCTTTTTTTTTTTTTTTCTTTCCACTGAATAGGTTTTGTTTTAAAATGGAACACGCAAGAAAGAAATTTCACTTTGTATGTTTAAAATTATGATTTGGCAGAAAAACCTTGTAATTCCACTGCAATCCAACCTCTATCATTTTTGGGAAATGATGTGTCTCTCATATTTGAAATGGAAAGACAAAATAATAACCTCATACAATTAGCTTATGAATCGCAAATACAAGCTTTACTTTCCTGCTTCCTTTATAAGGTTCAGCGTTACGTCAATCATTTACAGAGAACAGTGTGGCACAGCTCTCAAGAATTTAAAGGAAGAACAGGAAATGAACTTAAAACCATTCTCCCACTCCTCTTCAAATGCTGTAAGAAAAAAGAATCAATTACCACAAGCTAAATAGCTAAAAATATACGTCAGAAGGTTCAAGGAAAGCACTGATTAATAAACTACCTTACTGAAAGGCAAATGTATGCAACAGGCCCAACCCTGAAACATTTCTTCAGGCAGCAGAACCAGCAGTTACAATCAGACAGCACAAATCCTCTGTTCATAAGCAACTCCTTCAAAGCTTATTACCTTGAAAAATTAGTAGTTTGCAGGAGAAACTAACAATAAGAGATGGCAACTGGCTGAAGCTAAAATCTACAACTGCATCTTTATTAAATCTTCACATACACTCCTTGAAGATAGGTATCACAGTTCTGCAAGAACCCTGAAGGCATCACTGCAGCTGATTCAGAACACTAACAACTTCACAGCAGAAAAGTTCTATTTGAATATATGAATGTACCACATTATTTTAAATAGGAAATTCCAGCAAAGCAGTTGCTGCATTTTTTTATTTTTGGTCTCACCACTAGGGGAACTGCTTGAGGGATACTGGAATTCTCTACTTTGTAGATATATCTTTTTTCATTAAAAAAAGTGATCAGGTTTCTATGTTAGAGTCACACCCATCCCAAAACAGAGGATTTACTCTATCCATATAGTAATAGTGTTTCCTTTTCCCTTTTACACTGCCTTACCTGTAACAGCCTCAGTCAGATCTCAAAATATAAAAGATTAAATTTCTGCAAGTTAAAAGCTAACCAAGGTTGAGAAAAAACAAAAAGGACAAAGTTTACTCACATGTTAATAATTTACTTTCTACTAAGAAGAATGAGAAAAAAGGTTTTGGTATTTTAGCAGGTCTGATTAATGAGCAGAATCTCAGAATTTGAAGTTTAGTTTAGATAAATTCCTACACTCTTGGAAGCTCTTCCACACCTCCTTTTCCTAGCAAAGGAATTCTCCCAAGAACAGCATCTAACAAAGCTTCTTGCTTTGCTTCCAAACAGAATACAGAAAGAACATGTTCTATGCTCAGGGAAGGAAGCATAGGGAAGTGGTAGCTAAATGCAACAACAGGTGATGCCTGTGACTCTAATCAAGCTCAAGTCTGGCTCAGTCATCCACCTACACTCAAAGGATGAAGTTTCACCCAGCTTTATACATTACATGGCTGCAATCTGGAATGACTTTACCACAAACATGCAATCAGACATACATTAGTTTTTGTGCACAGTTTATACTGTTCGGTGAATACTGAGCACATAGACTTCATAGTGCAGACATGGTGCATTCAAATGCATGCAAAATATTGGGAGAAAACAGGAATCTGTCGGATAGAACTGGTTTCAAGACTGATTAGCTCGATTTTCCTCTTTGGTATTCCCATTTTATGTAAATCCCAAGGGATTTACACAGAACACTACTGTTCCAAAATCCTTTGAATCTGTACTCAATACTACACCATCTTTTAATTATTTTGTTTCTTCAGTGCTGCCAGTTGTCTTTATTTTCTTATGAGCTCTGTGATATTTGGTATCTTAACACTAACTTCCTTCAATCCAATGTTCACACATGCACCTCAGCTTTCATTTTAAATCCACTGCTTGTGTGTGTGAAGAAAAAAAGGCAATCTACATACACCCAGATGACTTTGATATTTGAAAGAAACATGACTTTTTTTTTTTTAGAGCCTGTCCTTTTCAAAGCTGTGCTTACGGTTTTCTTCAATCCTGTCTCATCTTTTTCCAAAGGCAGCTTAAAAAGAGATTTAGTGTAAAATATTTCAAAAGCCTTAAGGAATGACTCACATGTTCTTCACGTAAATATGAATTTCAGTTTTAAACAAATACAATAAATTACAAGATCTGTAATAGAAGAGACATCACTAAGCTAACACTGAACTCACATTCTGTACCTGCAATTGCCCTTTTACCTGTAATTAAAACCAGGAATAGTTCTGACCACACACATGCCAAGAGCCCTTTCACATGAGTTGGGTCAAGTATGTCAGTAGGGCAAAGGATGCTCATAAACACTTTAGATATATTTGAAAAGGAGAGAGGAATCTTCTAAAAATTCAGTCCTAGTTCTCAATATCCCAATGACTTCGGTGCAAATCCATGAAGCTGGATTGTTGACTTACTGGGAGATGTATTTCACCTCTTTACTGAATCTACTGGAAGTCTGTAGTACTGACCACCTAAGAGTCAGTTTTAAAACCCCAGTCCTGCAAAGTCTTACACACTCTCTTAGTGTCAACACTATGCAGTGATATCCATGCATTAATTATCAAATAAGTTCAAACATGGACAGGACAGTGAGCACTGTGACATAAGTCAAGTTACCATACCACCATCCTTTAATCCCGAGGAAAAACCTCATCAAAAAGGCAAACACATGCATAACTCCTAAGCACACCAAGGTGAAAATAAACCCTCATGTAAGACAGCAATACTAACAAAATTGTTATTTTAGATTGAGCCCTTTTCACAAGTCATAAAAAGTAACCATTAATTAAATAAATCTTCTTTATTTTATCAAATTAATAAATTCTTTCACAAATTCATGCTTCAACTAAAACAAAAGAAGGCAAAATCCATTTTTGGCAGCAGTACTATAGGCCAAACATACATTACTCGTAAAACTAAAGCAACAACCCTGCCCTCCCTGCTTGCAGCTCTGCTGCACGGCACATTGCTGTGCTCTGTAGAAGGAGATTTCTGCACAGAAAGGCCATGCCATTTCCTCAGAGCACTTACAACCCAAGAAGAAAGCCTCACTGTGAGGTATCATCAACAAACTCTTGTGGCATGCCTTTACGACGCTGCCCCAGGGAATACATTAAAAACACATAGCGGACAAGCTCAGAATTGCTGGAACAGCTTGAGATAACCCCTGCCCTCAGTGCTGTGATTGCTCTTGTAGCTCACCATCCTCTTGCCATTCTCCCCCTGCTCTATGCCTCTGCAGATCTGTGCTGACAGCCTACAGACGAGGAAGGGGGATCAGAACCACAGAAA
This sequence comes from Alectoris magna, assembly GCA_030625065.1. Lineage (NCBI taxonomy): Eukaryota > Metazoa > Chordata > Aves > Galliformes > Phasianidae > Alectoris > Alectoris magna. The sequence goes on along the minus strand of CM060568.1, from coordinate 16,646,023 downwards.
AGCTGTATTTCCTTTTCCAAGCACAAGTCTCTCAACTCATTATGTGTTACCAGGCAAACAAGAGGAGGGCTCCAAAGTAGCTGTACTAAAATGTTTTCAATACAATTAGGTGTACTCCACAGTCAGTTCCTGCAACAGTAGGAAATAGCTGGAAGCAGAAGACCCTGGCAGAGCAGCAGAAGTCATCACAACAACTCCTACAGCTGCTTCCCTGCTCTGCATGAAGAAGATATGGACAGTATGTTTACCTTGGGGATTTAGACGGTGTATCATACAAACATGCACTGCAGCACACAATCCAGTAAGAGGCAGCAATACGTTTCTCCCCTGCTTTCTCAAGCAAACAATTTAAGTGAATGTACTGCCTCAGCAATCAGCTGAGTCAAAGCTGAATCAACTGCTGAAGCCTGAGGAACATAAATTTACTTAGAAGAAAACAGTAGCCAGCTACCCAAAGAACCACAAACACGCTGGTTACCGGTGTTCAGAGCTTCAACAGGAAAAAGGAGATGACAAGTGAAATGCGAGTTCCTCCCTTTTCTGTGTCCTTTCATAGCATGTAAAATAACAGTGTCACTCAGCAGACCCCAGCCTTTTTCAAAAGAACATTTTAGGTTTGGCCTGCACTCTTACTAGCCCCAGTTCAGTGGCCTGGCTGTTGGCTGTGCTGAGAAGTCTTGCAAAGAAGCACTCCTGATCCATGCATTAAACACTGCTTTCCCTAATATTACCAAACGGGATGACAAAGTATCACTTAAAAGAGGGCTGCGGGCTGTTACACCTCTTCCAGCTTGGCTGGTGCGGCTGAAGCACTCCTACAAGCAAGAACCTGTACTGCTGTCTCTGCTGGAGAAGAGATCTCTGTTAAACCTTTCAGCAAGAGGTTTTTCTCAGAAATTGAAATGATCAGGAATACATTCTAAAGAGCACCAACAGAAACGTGCCACCCGGGTTCTGGGGGAGCCAAAAGCTCCCTTCCCAGCCTCCCTGCCAGGCAGGTGGCAGCAGCTGGAGATCCAGGCTCCCCAGGTCCTCTCCCCCCACCCTCAGGTTGCCTTCCTTGAGGCAGTTTTCCAACAAACTGAGATTATTACCATTTTCCTCTAGCATAAAACAAAGAAACCCCTTGTAATGCCAGAGCTTTTCACAGAGCAGAAAATCTCATTGCCGGGAGTAGAGAAATGGAGCAATGAGGATGAGAAAGCTCATAAATTAATTACGAAGAAAAATATTTTCTGGATATAACTCTATTGTGAAAAAGGCCCAGCAGCGTATTGTGAGATGTAAGTCTCCCCCCACAGTGGCAGGGTAGCACTGGGTAGCACTGTACCAGTGCATGAAACTAGGCTACTTCTTTTTAGAATATCATATGTGTAAAAACAGGTATAAATCCAAGTAAGTGGGGATTTCCCTTTATTACCTCTACCTTTACCTTCCAGGGCAGAATAAAACTTAAGGAAGTTTGTTTACACATCTCTAAATTCCTAACAGCGCTGTAAATGCATTTACAGCTAACCTGGAAATATCTGCGCAGAATAAAAGAAGCACAGCAGACCAGGCATGTATGCAGTCAGAATAAATGAAAACCCAGAACAGGGACAAACACTTAGGAAGAAGTCAAACAGCCTAAGAACACATTAGATGGCTGCTGAGCTACGCATTACTTCTCCATTTGCAGATGATATAGTCCCCTGGAAAGAGGTCAAATGCAGCCTCGTGCCCTATGAATGGCAGTTTCCTCAGACAGCAGTTTTCTCGTGGCTTGTATCAAGGCTTAGTTTGGTCCAATAACTTTAGAGGTAGAGGTGAGTCATATTAATAGCAAACACACTATAAAATCTTACTCAAAAACTTGCAACAATCAATACTATTTTATATTATACTATTTATACCCAAGATACTGGTATAAATTGTAGTCTATTTGATACTACCTTGCCCGGAAAGAGGCTGAAAGCAAATGCTGGTAAATTCCTGAAACTCCAAGGGGGCAATTCAGTACTTACCTGTTGAAGTAACAAGTAACCACTGCTCCAGCAACTGTCATTTGCTGACAGGCGAGAATGAATTCACTAGTCCAAATAAGGCCAATGAAATGATACCACGCCATGTAGTAAATTCCAGAAAAAGCTCTATATTCCACTTGTCCTTCTGAAGTAGTCTGTGCAGTACCTGGGATTGAGATTACGCCATCATATTAATATAAATCACCAGATACAAACAAAAAAATGAATTTCACCCTTTTTCTTAATTTTTCTTCAATGAAATTATAAATGCTTCTTATTTCCATTCTCTCTCACAAAACCAGAGAGCCAAAATTGTACTTGAAATAGAATTCTGAAAAACAAAATTTTACAAAAGCTTGGGTTTTAATTAGGTTCGTAGCAGAGCTGCCAACAGAGTGGAGAGGACAGCTACAAATCAGTAACGATTTCAGAGAAAACACTGCTCAAGATTTGAGCAGATTTGCTTCAGATGCAAATTAAATCTTAATTTTCTTCATTCAAATTTGAAATAAACTCAGTAAATTATGAAATACTTCATAATTTCTCTGTAAGAAGCATAAGAGAAAGTGCATAAAATATTAAGAGTGCATAACATATCAATTAAAAAAAAAAACCAAAAGCAGAATTTTAACTACTATTGCTAATTACTATTACTAATTAGAACTATGTCAACTCCTTCTAGTCTCTATACTTTTCAGTTTTGTGCAAAATACGGGCAGATAAAGCATCTGTATGGTAGTTAAGTACTCCAATGTTACTACTGTACTGAGGAACACTGACAAATGCATTTATTCAAGCTAAATAAAATTGTTTCTACCTCTATTAATAACATAGAATTTATTCCATACTGAAAAGATGGCTTTTCACAAAAGGTGTAGGTGTAGCTCAGACAACTGAGTGATCAGACCTTTCCCTGTGCAATCCAATTTATGCCACTTCACTTTGAAGTCCAGCCAGGGGATAATGGCACTGGAACATGCCTTCCTAGTGAAAGATCACTAGACCCACCACCCAGTTTTTGGGTTTGTTCATTTGTTTTTTAAGTTCACCAGGCCTTTAATTCATTACACTTCAAGATTACAGAATAAAATGAGCTCTGGAGACAAGCAGTTCCTTATTCTAGCTGTACAAAATAAAGGGAGACACAGAATTGTCTTTTACTGCTGGAACAGCATTCTAACATCAGTATTGAAGTACACCATCTTCAAGTTCAAGAATACCACAAACATCAAACTATCTATAAAGTGGTACTTTTAGGTCTTATTTTTGTACAATAAAAGAGTGCATACTCAATAATAGCTAGAAGCAGAAACAAAAAAGGTTTGATTTTCACCATCAGGTTTAGACAAGCTTTACAAGCCTTCAGAACCTAAGTCCATTTGCCTGTAAATTATAAAAACATGAATCCACCCCATAGTAGCTTTGCAAATTATCTTCAAGCGCTTCAAAATGATCAAAAAACGCTACCTGGGTGTATAATTGTTATCATATGGTCAGCTTTAAAAAAAAAAACAAAAAACAACAAAAAACACTGTTTAGCTTCTACAACACTAATAAAAGAAACCCGTCTATTCTAGATTCTGAGAAGAAATATTCGCTATTGAAGGATAAAAATACAAAAAAAAGAGTAAATCTCAAAATGGATGTATAGCCTAGAAACTAAGCATTCTTCCCAGAGCTAAGCCAATCTTATCTCAGCACTCTAGAAAAGCAAAGACTTGCATCCATCCACATGCTAGAGTGGGCCTCCACGAGGAGTCTGTAGGTACTGTACCAGACTTGGTCATCCAGGCAACCTTCGCTGAAGTGCAAACAAACATTTTTTAGCTGCTTTATTTTTGGAAAGGTTACCAGTTTTAAGTTGCTTAGTAAATCCCTCACAGTGATGTAAAGTTGGTCATTCACAGAAACGCCACAGCTTCCGTTATATTCAAATGTATTTTAAGACTCTGAAATGCAAGATACTTGCTGTGAAGAAGCTGATTCTGTTATCTAAGATCTCCTATCACACACTTCCAGCCATTCCTCCCCATCCCTTGCCTCCTTGTTTTTAAGTTTGAATCCAAAAGTTGTTTTTTTTTTTTCCTTTTCAGATGAATTTCTGGGGATAGATTCATCTACTTCAGTATATTAAAATAAGCTATGTGTTATATCATCCCTTGTTCTGAATTCGAGGGTGCTTTCATCTCCATTTCTTCCTCCAGGGATTCTAGACTGCTGTTTTCCTGCAGCACACACAGCCAGGGCACATCCCCAACATGCCCATTAACCGCAGCCTACAGTCCTTCCTTAGGAACTTGGGCAAATGCTAGGTCAGCACTGCACAAGGCGGCCTCTCACCCTTCCATTTCTCTGCAGAGACATTTTGCCATTTGGTAAAAGAATTAACCGTGTTTTCCACCACGCATCCACCTGAGTATCTCTTTTACCAGGGAGGCATATTTCAGGTTTTGCTTCCCTAGCTTTGTCATGAGGATTGACAATAATCTGTACTACAAACTACTTCCTTCTGTTTTTTAACAGCCTTCTAAAATAAGCAACTGCAGTACCAGCAGCAATGGTTTTGCCCTTTCTGACCAGCCTGACACATGAGAACACGTACAGCACTGTACTGTGCCGCACAGAAATCAAGCACATCCACCTGTGAATTCACCATTCTCACTTTGCTGTTTAGCTAAGGTGAACTAGTTTTGTAACCTCACAGAATTTATCAACGTAAACATCTGTCTGACTGAGAGCCCTTCTGCTGGGCCTAACGTGGCCCAGTACGTAACAATGCTGGCAACAGAATTACAATGCTATTGTAACATACTATAAAATACAATGTTATTTATCATATGTCACTCCTAGTAGCAGGGATAAACTTCAAAAGATAACAGAGATACCCTGTTGACAAAAGCATCTTTTTCTTTATCACTTCACTGTGATCTAACTGTTCCTGCAAGCTAAACTTTCTCAACAAAGCCACGAAAGACACTTCTAATTTGTCAACAGAATATTTTTCCTCCAATAAGAGGAAAATAATCATAGCAAAGTGTTCCAAAACCCAATCTTTCTGGTGTACTATGCACTCTTAGCATCACTGCTAAGAAGTCAGTAAAGAACCTAAAGAACTGAGGACCCTCTGGATGAATCACCAAATCTGAAACCTCTGATCAGTACAAGTGTTGATCTGCTGAAAATACTTCAAAGCAGGGCTTTTAACAACACAAACAGCCATAAGTGTTTGCAGCAGCATTCAGAACAGTTTCTCTCTCTGATTCAGCAGCCCAGTGCTGTGCCACTATGCCAGTCAGCACAGCAATGTCACAACAAAGTCAGCGCATGCACAGCACCTCCAGCTGCACTCTGGTCCTTTAAGACTTGTGTTAGATGCTCTTCTTTGGCAACAGCTGCTGCAAGTTTTTGCTGATGCTTGGAGCAGCAGGCTGCTTCCAGGGATGAAAATTCCTGGGAAGTCCAGTTTAGCAGTTTCCTTATCAGAAATAAGGAACCACTGTCCACAAAATACTGAGAGCTTGTTTATCAGTTCCTGTTAACATGAAAATACAACATAAACTTCCCACTGTTAAGCGAGGAAAGGTTCTGGCAACATACACTGCATCTTCATATGTCCTCCAACAGAATTTATTGTATTATTTTATTCAGCCTTTTCCCATGTAGTGTTATTTATAGTTAAGCTAGCCAACTGTAATTGGAAAGTCAAGGATTTCGCAGGAAATAAGTCTTCATTGTTGGTTTAGCTACTGAAATACTTGATACAACAGTTCTATTACTCAATTGCCTATAGCATGCACCTTCGCAACAGGAAAACCTTATGCTGCCTTCTCATCCTACATTATGCACACAGTATTTATGCCATGTGGACTCCACAGCTCCTGCACACCAGGAAGCTGAAAGACATGTACTGCTGTGCCAGACAGCCACTTCAGATCTGCACTGAAATACCCCACAAACAATAATACTCAATAACCCTAAGATCTACCAGCTTTTCTAAAGCACAGCTAAATTCCATTCCTACCCGGCTAATGGTTCTAACTGGTGCCACTGTTTGCACTGTTTCCAGACTCAAGGAGTCTGGCATTTCTCCTAGATTTCCAGGTCTGGAATTCACTTGCTCTCTGCTGCTCTTACACATTCTGAATTACTGAGGTACTTAAGCAGGTGCCTACCTTAAAATGCATAAGTAGTCCCACTGATTTTAAAAGGCTTATCCATGTCTTTCAAGTTAGTCATGTGCATAAGTACCTTTCTAAGAAACATCTATTATAGCTCCCAGGAAGGCTGTCTCTGCTCACAGTTACACTAACTGTTGGAGAAGATGTAAACAAGTGCCTGTGCAGTGGCATAAAGATCAGGTGCATCACAGCTGACGCAAAGATCAGGTGCTCCAGAGCTGTAAGATGCAGAGATGCTTTAAATATTACATAACTAGCAAAGGTTCAAGGAAAAATGTTAAGAACAGGTGCAACACAGCAGCAAGCTGAATTCATTTGCCCATATCTTTGTATTAGACTAAAGACTAGTGTCTTCATAAACATTTCAGTTTCTCAGCTTTCTTAATATATCTGCATTTCAAACATAGTCTCAGAAAATACATTAATGAGAAGTCAAAGTGTCAAAAACAAGACAAAAACAGCTATATTTTACAATGTGAATGCTTGCTAAGCAGCTATTTGTCAACAGAGAAAACAATTGTTCCAAGAGAGCAGAACTTCAGAGAAGTACTCTCAGCTGATGTAAAGAGCCCACAAAACTAAAAAAAAAAAAAAAACCAACCAAACAACAATAACAAAAAAAAAAAAAAAAACCCAAACAACAAAGGAAATGTCTTCCATCTAGAGGGTGATCAGAGAAAACCAGTGTAAAATAAAAAGCTGCTCTGCCAACACCACGTTATTAACCAAACAGCACTATATATGTTTGCTTATCCTCATCTTGAGCTGCAAACAAAATCTAAGCTGTGGTTTATTGGATAGAGTGTGGGACACAACTGTCACATTTCTGTCACCTACCTTCTTCAAAACCCCTCTATTTGTGGGCCAGATAAAACAATCCTTCATCATTCCCCCAGATCATTAAAAGGCTAAATTGCCTTTGTTGTCTTCAAGCTCCCTTCAAGAGTTACTCTGTAATCAGAGCTGCTGTAAACAACTGAGGAGATTGAGAACAAACCTTTCCCGCATGACTTTATCGGCACCTAGCGGGCACCAGGGCTGCTACAGGATATTTACATGCCATTTATACAGACATCTCAGCCCTCTGACTCTGCCAAGAACTCAGTTTACACCTGTTGGGTAACAACAGCCACCATTTCACACACTTAGCAAAATAAAAAGCTGAATTACAAACAGAAAAAAGAATGGCATCAAGTTTTAATCAGAAAAATCAGCTGAACATGTGAAGTTGCATTTTTTTACCCACACTCATGCTTAGGCTGTAACTTAGAACTGGTATGGGTTATTCATCAAATGCATCTTTCCTTCTAAATATTAACACCTGATTTGTTAACAGGAAACTCTTAAAGAATCGACACCTCCACTAAGAACTTCCTGGAAGAAGATCTCAGTCAAAACATATGTTTTACAAGACACCCCATGTGAGAAATAAACTGATAATTAAGCGCCTGGAAATGACCTTCTCTTTTATGCTGAATCTGCAAGAAATTGATTCTCTGAAAACTCAGAGCATGCTAGAAATTTCACCATCACTCTACAATGCAGCAACATTACAACGCTGCCTTCTGTATATCACTCTCTGGAAACATCAGCATCCCTGCTGTGCTTGGGAAAGAACAAAAAGTAAAATGCCTCTGAGCCCCAAAAGGTCCACTGCACTCTGCATGTTACAGCCGGTCCCAAAATTGAATCCTACTCCCCAAGCCAGCACAAAAAAAAGAGTTGAGTGGAAAAGTCTTGCACAAAGAACACACCCAGTTAAGGGAAAATGGCACAACACGGAAAAATCATAAAAAGCCTCTGAAAGGCAGTTTTCACTGGGGTTTATTTCCCTGTGAGTACACATGGAATCTGCAACTCACTGCTTTCCTGCAAATCTGTAAAAACATCCAAGGAAGTATCTGACTCATTCCCCATCCAGCACTTATCATCGAGCTGTTTCTGTCATGAGCTAAAACATTTATATTCTTTTCATAATCGCTGCATTTCCAGAAGCTTTTCAATATGACAGATTCAGCTGGTATAGTCTAAATTTATGCTCAACAAAGGCAAGCTTCACATCCTTATATGTGCTTATTTAGAGTATCAGGTGAATATTCTTATGGGAAAGGTGTCAGCTCAGCTTAAAATCCAGCATGTAGTATTTTCTCTAATAGTACTTGTTAACTATATATTTAGCAAATCCGCTTGTTCTAATTCATTTTATTTACCTGCATAGCTCACCAATGAAAATTGGAGGGAAATGAATTCTGGTCCAGCCTAAGTAGCGGGTGACTGATGCACAGTGCAGAGAGATGATGTCTGGCTGCAAGTGAAGTGGGCGAGATGGAAGGTGTCATGGGACAGGAGTGAGGTCTCTGCCCCACAGTGACAGGAATACTGCCAGTTTTGCTAAAGGGCTTCAACTAGAGAAAAGCTGGAGGCTTTTCTGGCCTGGGCCACCGGTTCAAGGAGTGGTAAAATCACAAGACAAAATAATCAGACTTAAGCATCAGAATGGTTTGGCTGCATTTGCTTCTTCACGCACAAAGTGCCACAAAGATTCAGAAGAAAACAAACTCATGAATAAGTAAAGCTTCTATGACAAACAGCTGTCTCTACACGCATCAGTTCTGCACAAACTCTAATCCAGAGGACAACAACTGACTCTTAGCAGTGGCTACAGAAATTCAAAACGAAAACAAAACAGAACAAAACAAAACACCCAAATCACAATGCTTCGTATGGACAAAAGCTGAAATCTGCATGAAGAGCTATCCCCAGAGTTGCACACAACCAGCCTAGCTTTTTTCCTTCAGATGACATTCAAAAGGACAACCTCCCCATCTCTCACTGTGATGCCTGGCCAAGGGACAGTGGTCAAGTTACCCATGGTCCAGTCACAGATCTGATAGCAGTAGGCCTGTCAGTTATATTATGCTCATAATCTGCTCTTCTTACAAATTCTTCATAGCACAATTGGCTTTCTCTACAGAGCACCTCCTCTACAATCTCAAGAGTGTCTAGACTGATCAAGATACTATTGTACCAGTCTAAAAAATTACAGCAGTTGTCAATAAAGTACTGCTCACAGAGCACTGCCTCCATGACAACTGAACATTGTTTATAGTCAGAGAAGATGAACAGGAGGGAGGACACAACGTTCAGCGCAGTTACAAAATGAGAATGTCGCTTTCTTCATTTAAATACATCAAACACACATACATATCCATCACGACTTGATCTTAAGCTACATAACTGAGAAAGAAAACAACTAAAGCCCACATCTAGGAGCAAAATTCTCTCTTCTGTAGTGCTGGGTCTCACAGAACTTTAGCAATGACTTCATCAAGAGAAAGAGGGAAGGGTAACAATTGTACAACAAAGCTAGCCCACATTTTCCATACTAAGACCAGAGGGTCCCATACTTAAGACCTGAACATGGGAAACAGAGTCTTCATAAGAAAGAAGCAAAGCATACACTTACCTGCAGTTCCTAAGCTAAGCAGCACAGCTACCCAAAATACCCAGAAGACAATCAGAATCAGAAAGGTCCAAAGCGGTTGGAACAGGAGGAAAGGGATTCTGCCAATTATTTTACCAACAATCTGAAAGAGCTGTACAGTGAACTGAAGATTTTTTCTTAGCACAAGTATAAGGGAAAGCAGAACAACCTGTTAGAGAAAAGAAATAATTATTAGCTGGTATGGCTTTTTTTTTTTCCCCTCAAAAAAAGGATGAAAGGTTGTCAAATGTAGGTCCAGGGGATACAGCTTTCACAAAGACATGACAGGAAGGCATTTTTCACAAGCACTGTGCACTGGAAATGCTTCCTAAGACACTGCCTGTATTCTGCAGGAGCCTGTGAATTAAAATCTTTGATTTCACAAAATTAATTCTATAAAAGTGTTACTACTGTTTCCTTAAAATAAAATAGAATTCATAAATCTGTCATTCATGCAGTGGAAACAAACTATTTTTCTTTACAGCAGTGAACACAGAGGTATGTTACACACAGCACACTGCTTTCACACATCCTGTATGTCACGAACATGTAAACTTCCTTCTACTCCAGTCAGCTTACTGCTGTTCACAACAGTAGGAGTAGCCAAACCAAACTGGCTGGCCATACATGGAGGCAAAGCAGACATAAAATGAAACCTTATTTAAATAATATTTTTTCCCAAGACAAAAACCAACCAACCACCACCACCAAGATGCAAAAAACTCACAACCTCACAATTTTTTTGGTATTTGACAGCTGTGAACAGCATTAAAAAAAAAAAAAAAAAAAAAAAAGCTTCAATTTATAAAATAACAAATACAACCAGTGGCAGCTGGTTTGTTCACCACCACTTTTGTTGCCTGCTCTGCAAAGAGCAGCCTGCAGCAGTGGATGTTCCTCAAGTCCTACAACCAAAATGAAACCCTTCCTACTCTTTTATTATCAACAGTTAAAAGATCATTGTGCGTAACTTACAGAGGATATGAAAAAATCTGATAAGTTTTTTATTTTCATCATAGAGTGTCAGACTGTTCATATCCAGCGAATCCTGGCCTATGGATCCTACTCTGCTTTAAGAAAACAGAGATGCCATCATTTTGACAAATGTTTCACGAACTACAGATAGTACACTCATACTGAGCAATGACTCCTTTAACACTGCATCACAATGAGAAACTCTCTTTACAAGCTGCAAGACAGAGTCAGGTTTTCTGTTGGAAAACAAGAGTAATGAGAGAAAAGCAGAATCTCACCCTGTAGCGTGAGGCCAAGGCACTGCTGCCTGTTTTCTGCCTGCCCCTTCCACTGTGTACCAAAACCACTCCCCTCTGCAACTGACAGGGCGGGCTGAATGCACAGGTTGTTCTCACAAGGAGCCTGCGCCTCTCTGCTCACCCATGATTCTCCAGCTAGCTGATGCACGGGGCAACAGGGGTAGAACACAACTGCATTTCTACAAAACTGATGGCAATACTGTTTATGTAGAGTTGAAGTGCCCAGAGCCCAGAAGAGCCCAGAGCTGACAAATGAGTTTCATCATGAAGACACAAAACTATTTAAATGACTATAAGCAGTCACAGATTCTCCTTTTCAAATCTAAAAGAAATAAGGGATTATTCTTATCATTGCAAAACCATTGCAGTTCAAATTTTCAAGTCACAGCTCCATCACTGCTTGCTATAAAATACTACTTACTGTAACTGTTGTAGAGAAGATGGCATATCCAAATAGAAATTTTACATTCTCCTTTTCTGTTTCCAATTCAGTGCTGGGATCATTCCTGTAGTCATAGTAGAGCCACCAGAGGACACCCGACACAACTGCAGCAAACAAGCAGCATGAAGGCGGGCAGTGCTACTCAGGCTGCCTCCCCAAAGCCCCCCTTGCCCACCCTCAGCTCCACTCAGGAGCTGTCATGTAGGAAAGGTACAGTGTCAGTGAGCACAGAGAAAATTCCCATCATGGTCTGTTAGACTGAAGCAAAAACCCAGCAGAGGATTTGGTTTACTTGAAGCTATTCTAAAACTCAGCCATGTAATTTTGTTGAGGAATTATGAAGCTGTTACAGAATGGCAAGCTTTAAATGGACACATTCCCACAGTTCTCCCTTTCCAAAGCAGGCAATGTAAAACTTCACTACACTTTCTTGTGAAACAGCAGTATTTCCATAACTGCATTCATCAATCAAAAGAAACGTCATTTCCAGACATCGATAAAGAATTAAAACTGATAATTATTCCAACACTCAGCAGCTGGAACGGCATAGCCAGATGCTGGCACCCCAAGGCAGGCAGGACTCTGCTCGGAAATAGCTGTGGTTGCTGAGGACGGCCTTCAAGAAAGGGGCAGCTGTTTGCTCAGCTGCCTCTCCATCAGTTCAGTGAGATGACCCTGCTTAGTGAATGCTAAAAGGTAAATATACTTACATAACAACCCAAACACAACCAGTGCAATCAATGTATGGACCAGAAGCATCCGAATGAATCTGAAGGTCAAAACCACTATAAAAGAGAAAGCTGAAAAATACACAAAGCAAGTTTATTATGAGTGTTACCACCCATTTAACTTAACACTTCCTTTACAGTTAAGTTTAACATTCTATTAGCATTCAGGCTTTTACTTCTAAAGAGGGATATGAAAAGCAGCAATGTGTTGTGAAGCTGGTGACCTTTTATAATGTTTAAAACAGATACCTCAACCTTAATAAATAGTTCATAACTGGAATATCTTACTTTGGGAATCACTATCTTTTCAACTGTATTTGTGAAAGTTTTAAGTTAAATATCAAAACATTAATGTTATTGGCATTATTCTTTTTATCAACAGCTTCTCAGTCCCCTGAAAAGAGACATATCACCCTCAGATATTTCCTAGCACTTTATTTTAGTCTATTACATTACTCATAACAAAAAAAACCCAATTCTTTCTTGAGAAAAAATCTGTCCAGAAAAATCTGAAGATCAATATTATTAAATTAAAAAGTATGAAGTTAATGAAAGCACTTTGAACTTCACATTTTAATTGAATATTACTATTCACTTTTTATTTACAACCTCATTTTTTTATTTGTAACCTTACCCAGTGCAAGAACACTCAGTCCTATCACAGTATCTCTTCCTGCCAATATTCCACTCAGAATTCGGTGAAAAACATCCATTTCATTAACCATACTTATTAAGACAGATGCATATTTGGAATAGCATTCAGGATGTTGTGGAACACACCGATTAAATAATGGAAAAGATTTACTGGAAGGTTAAAAACAAAGAGAAAAATGATTTCATTACTGGACAAACAGTTTCAAACCCACAGAGATTTATCCCTCTGCTCCTTTTGAGCCTTCTACAGCACCCCACCAGCACCCCCCGCACAGTGCTGCAGCAGCTCACAGCCATCACCTGCAGCCCAACAGTACCCCTCCCTGCCTCTACCGTACATATGGAGTCTGACCCAGCAGGACAGGGCACTGGGCATGGGAGCGGTCTGTTACAAATGCTCAGGCAGTGGCATCACATTTCATCAGCAAAATAAACTGGCGGCACCATGCCTGCACTGCTGGGTGAGAACATCCATTCAAGACCAACATGGGGAAAAAAGTGGATTAGTATCTCACTCACCATCAGCACGTAGTTCCTATTCTGTTTGTAGCCTGGCTTCACCCATTCTGCCCCCACATCTTCACATAAAACCTAAGCTCATGCGAGCAAGGCTGTAAACTTCGCTGTAAGTAACTCTAAACTGAGAACATTTCACATCATTTTGAGGTTATTTAAGTATTCTAAAACAGGCTCCAAAACAATGTTTGTAAGGTACTTAACACCACCAGATATCTACTATAAAACTATTTGTTTCTTCCAGCTAGCTCATTGAATATATTCATTGTTCCACTCCGGCAAGGCTGCACTGCAACAAAGACACATTCATACCTAAGTGGAAAGGTTTGTTCATCAACACATTAAAACTTCTCTGACTAGCTTTGCTTCTACAATGAAATATTATTGCACAAAATGAATTTACTGAATTCCCTGCCAAACAAAAAAAGGCCTAAAAAGTTAAATATGCCATATTTTTCATCAATTTTCATGTCTTCCTTTGATCCACTGTGATGGTAATGGCTTCACGTGTCCCCTGCTCCCTCCTGGTGTTTCACCCTTTATATTCTCATCAGAACAGTAGATGACTTAGCTCTGAAAACACGGAGATTCCGATTCCTTATTGTATTTTCATAAAGTGGAATTTTAAATCATGGTTTTAAGGATTTTGACTCACTAACACATAATAAATAAAAATATACAACTAAGCCAATATATTCATACTTAACATGCTGGAAAATGTTAGACCCTGCTGTCCACAGACCCATGCTTCAAGCCAGCTGGCTGTGAAATAACTCTGACCAGTAATTTCTGGGTTCAGGATAATAATCAAGGTCTGAAAACACAGCTCCTTTTCTTAGCACTAAGGGAGAGAGCAAAAGCCTGTGCAGAAAATAAGTTGCTTCTCACATGGAGTGCTCTGTCCCTGATTTGGAGAGTAAACATCTCTAAAGGGTGGAGGAATGGAGAGAATGCAGTTCTTGCTCATTCTCCACGAGAGGACATGGGCATGTTCTCAGGCACACATCGAAACCCATAAAGACACAGGTGCAAAAATAAACAATGCACAACCATTCCGATTTTACATGGCGTCATGTACAGAACGTGAGGAACTAAGAATCCTTAATAAGCTATGCAGACATCAGGGTGTTGTAAAGCATCCAGCACTTCTTACCTTGGTGGAACAGGCAGTGTGGGACACAGCTCAGCTGCCTTTGGATTTAGCGTGTAACTGGAAACACTCAGGTTGTAAACACAAAGACAAGAACCTAAGAAATAAAAGAAATGGAAAATTAATATTAGTTACAGTTCTGGAGAAAAACACACTAAGTTTTGTTTACACTTCTGCTTTGATCCCTTAGCAGGCCACATTCATCACTGATATTCCAGTAGGAACATAAACTAAAATTAGTTACCAGGTAAATCTATAGCAACTTCTTCTGGGATCTTCTGTCTTCTAGACTTAACTGTAACTACCATTCACTGATCTTCACGGAGGGCAAGCACACTGTTTGTTCCATGGTGTAATACTTCAGCTCTGAACTCTTATTCCTTAAGACAACACAAAAACCTAAACTGACACACGCCACAATGGAATAGGGCCCTCATTATTTAGAGCAGAATACGTAGCTATTCAGAAGCTTAACATTTCCTACTCTCTGGGCTGAACAGTGCCAGGTACTCTGCTCACAACACTCTGCTCACAACACTCTGCTCCATTACATAACACTGCTAGGAAAGAAATGCTACATGCGTTCAAGTCATTCAAAATGCAATGCTGCCCTCTCCCTTGACATAAACACGCAAGCAGTTTTAGCACATGGATGGAATTTCATGCAATTTTGTTCAGTTACACTGAAACTACTTATATATCATGGGGGTTTATGTTTTTCTGTACATAACTAAATAATTGCTAAATAAATAACTAATAACTTATCTGTCAGAAATGAACAAACTGGAGCTGCCTCCTTCACGTAACAGCTACTCCTGACATCTTATTCATCTTCAACAGCAGAATAAAAAAAGAGTCCTACGCAGAATAGTAAACTTTGGGCTCTGATGTCAAAAGGGATAACACTGCCAGTACATCTCTGGAATTAATAATTCTACAACAGTTTTAATTAAATTTAAAAGAACCAGTTAGACAAGTTTCTCAAATAGCACATGAGCTCTGCTCACCCACTGCCATTGCCAGCAGCCAGCTTTCTGCTGGATAATCTCAGACTTGTCCAGGAATGAATCAACAATTTTTCAATCTGCATAAGAGAGCTGTACCATTTCTAGAAACAACGGCTTTGAAATAAAGCAGAGATGAGGGTTTATTTTCGGTTGCTATGGACTGTTCAGGAAACTGACAGTCAGAAATGACTCCCTAGTGTAGCAAACGTAAGAATAATAAAGTGAAAGTTTCTCAACTGTTCTACAGATACATTAGATACTCATATTCCCTGTTGCACACCATTGTTCCTTGCAAAACTCTGGAGGTCTTCCAAAGAGTTGAGCTGCTCTTGTGGACAACTAGACACGCACAAGGAAACTGAACTGATTTTGAGGCTTTGCATTTCCGGGCTGCATGAATTCAGAAAGAACACATACCTAGAAAGACAGAAAGATCCTCGTTTCAAAAAAACAAGCCTCCTGGTTTTCAAAGGTTTAAATTCTGAGCCTTCTTTCTATCTATTTAAAGTGCTACAAAGCAAATGACCCTTTTTTTTTTCCACATACAACGAAACAACTGGATTTTGAAGCCAAAAGTTAAGAAGCAATTTGAGAACGTGCTATATTTTTGCACTTCATTTCTTTAATGGGATGAGAAGCTACCAAGGTGGGTGCCCCTCTACAAGCATTAGTTCTCTTGCATGGAATTCTCCAGAATGGCTGGTAGCCTCAACATTAAACTTCCACAAATACAAAGATTTGTCCACATTGTCCAACAACTGCTGGTTAGGCAGAAGTCCTAAGACCCTACTTAAGAAGAAATCATCACAAAGCATAACTATGTCAAACATTTTCAAATTCCACCTTAAATTTTCATTTTGCTCACCATTGTGTACCATTCCCACACCGTTTCATTTGCCTTTTAGTTGAAGTATGCATGTATGTATGCATGTGATTGACAACTAGGTTATGTATATTCATGAAGGTAGGCACAGTTCAAGAACACTACCTTTGTTTAGACATTATCTGAGGTACTTACTTTTTATTAGTCATGTCCTTTCCAGAAAGGGGCACCCCTTTTACAGGAACATTCTTCCTACCACATATGTTTCCAAAGCTGTCATATCCAAGCACAAGTCTTTCTGCAGCACCAGCCATCAGAGCATAGCCAGTTACAAACATCTATAAAAACAGGTTTTTTTCATGTGAAATCATGCTCTGATAGATTTTACCTCCCAATGAATAAATATTCCTTTCTACTTGCCTATTTTTGTCTTGTGAAAGCAAATCATTAAATCTAAAATTCACCCCTTTGCATAAGGCCAGAGCAAGTCGTGAGGACAAGTTCAGCCCTATTGTCTCCTTAGACTTCCCTCTTGTCTTGCAGAAAGCACCCCAATTGATTTAGCAGAATATCACAGAAGAAGAAAGACAGGATCAGATTAAAATACTTGGAAAGCAGCAGTAAGGTACTGAACCCTGCCCCCGCCAAAGGTTCTGTGTGTCACTGGGCAAGGTCGCCTGGGTTGCAACTTTTCCTACACAGCCACTGCTTCTCAATTTTCAGAGTGCCCTTCAAGCCAAACCTGCACAACACATCTGCTGAAATACTGAGCTGCTGAAATATTGAATATAACCAGAGGTATACTTTAAAAACAAGTATAGTTAAAATAAAAATTAGTTGAAATTTCAGGAATATGTATTCTTGACTGCATTTAAAAAACCTCAAGAGAGCCACATTGTGGACTTGGGTGTTACTGCACTTAGCTTTTAGATGCTCTGCTGTTCTACCAAAGCCCCAGCACCGAAGGTGAGCTCCCAGTAAATCTAAGAGGCAGCATCCCTGCTGGCTGAGCTGCAGCAACACTTGGTCAGCATAAGACACTCTGCCTAGAAACGCAGCATAAACTCTGCCCAAGTAATCAGAGCCAAAGTGCACTTTTAAAGCCAAGAAGCAGTAATTCTTCTGTGAAGCTGGTAAAGTCTTGAGCACTTTTCCCCACAGCTTATTTATAGCAGTCCGTCCATTGGAGAACTTGGTGATTTAGTCATTCCCTCTGTCCCATGGAGAGCAAACCACATTTCACATATACCAAGGACAAAGCTCTTGGCTCAGCAGCTACATGCAAATTGCTGGCAGCTGCAAGTCTTCTTAGCCCACATTAACCACCACCACCCTGCACAGAGCAGTTGAATATTAGCTGTTCTAGAGCAAGGTTTTGCATATCAGATCCAGCACAACAGCTTTACTAATTAAGGTCTGTGCCTTTGTTATTCTACTTTTAACTTGTGTCTAAAGATAGGATCTAGGCAAAAACTGAGTCTCATACATGAGTAAGTACGTACTTCCTTGGTCCTCAACGTATTCTCTTGTGTTCACAGTGTAATTATTTAAATAATGCTATTTATAATTAAGCCTGCATGTTGACAGTCTTAACATGGTGATCTTTACAGAGATGCCATCGTTAAAGCTGACATACTACTTGTGTTTGTGATGCTTGTTATAATAAGAAATTATTTTCAGATCCCATTTATTTACATAGAAAAAATATTGAAAATCAAATAATTTTCAAAGGAGAAAAAAAAAAAAGGAGCTGACACTGTAACTCTACTTGAAATGGACTGTACCATAAACCTGACAGTCCTTCTAAAGAGGGAAGTTACATGTCCACCACCATCAGTATGGCAAATACTGTTATGCATGTATTGTTCTGAAGTGTAGAAAGTTGGACAGCAACTATAAATATTGCCAAGTAAGAGATGACTGCAGGGAGGTGTGTCAATCTCCATGTGCCAGCAATACGCACTTGCACAGAACCACTCACGTGGTTTCATTTCTTTTCCACTGTGGGAACAAATAAGTGTCACCTTTTCCATACAATCTTTAAAAACTCAGATCAAACGAAACAAAACAAAGCTATCTATGCACTAAACTATTTCACAGAAACTGAGCAATAAGAACACTCAGAGAAAACCAAAATCCTTGTCCCAATTGCAAAGTTCAGCTTACACAGAGCTCGGGATGCACATATATTCTTCTGCACTAGCTTCCATCAGAAGAGCTCTTAGGAATTCAATCTAAAACTCATCAATGGCATACTCATTCCTCAGTAGGCTCAGAGATGTCATGAAAATCTTTCGTACCTACAAAGACAAAGCCTGCTCCTAAAAACCCACACCCTGTCCTGGGCACACGACAGACAGTGAGATGATTCAACCAGAAGAGAGACAAGGTGCAAGATAAAGACTGCAGAGAGTTAGATAAGAAGTAATCAGAGTACGGTCAGAGCCCGAACTCGTTCTCACAAAGGGAACTCCCAGTCACCCAGCCCTGCCCGCACGCGGCACCCAAAGCACCTGTGCGTCCGTTCCGGCGCAGCCCGGCCCCACACCGCGCCCCGCGCCGTTCGCACGCGCAGCGCTCCAAGAACGGCGGCTCCCAGGGAAACGCACGCTTACCAAACCAGCCCAGAAAAGGAAGAAGAGGAGCAGCCACAGAGGGTCCGTGCACTTTCTAGAAATGACTGGTCTCCATTCCCTTAGTTCAGAAACACAGTCTCCAGATTCCTAAAATGAAAGAAAGACAAACGAAACACCTGTGAAAGCGAAGTCAAGTTTCAGACGTCACAGATTTTCTGCAAGCGCAACGCTGCGGTTACCGCCAGCCGCCCGCTGGCTCCCCGACCCCAGGAGCGGGGCCGCTCGGCCGTACTGCGCCACCGACCCTGCGGCCCAGCCCCCCCCCCAACCGGCCGCCCCCCTCCGGCCGGCCGCAACTCACCTGCCGCCGTTCCCCGCGCCACGCCATGCTCCCTGCCGCACAGCTGCGCGGCGCCGGGCCCCGGGGCGCAGCCGGCGCGGCGGCGATGGGTGCTCGCTAGGGGACGGCTCGACGGGCAGCCGTGCGCGCCGCGGGGCCGGGCCCGCCGGGAGGAGCGCCCCGGCCGGGCAGCGGCACCTCGGGTAGCTCCTCCCGCCGCCGCGGAAGGGCGCTGCCGTCCCGTCCCGCCGCAGCCGCGCGGGCGGCATCTTCTCTCGCCGTGGCCGCGACGCACGAGGGCGGCTCGGTCCGAAGGGCGCGCGGCGGAAGCGCGGGCGGAGCCCGGAGCTGCGGGATGGCTGAGCTGCTGCGGGCGGAGGGAGCGGCGGTGCTGCGCGGGGCTCGGGGAGCCGTCCGCTGCGTGTGCGCGTGAGCTGCGTCTGCACCCTGAAAGAGATGAAAGTTTGTGACTGGTGTAAAACAGAGAAAGCAGATACTGCACGTTGAGAAGACGGTAAAAGTACGTTGTTGTTCCCCACCGTGTTGGTCAGCTGAAAAACGTGTTCTTCCACGAACAGAAAATCAGCAACTGCAAGAAAAAGGAATTAAATTGGAGCTGTTCTGAGAAGCTGTCGAAGAAATGGTGTGTGGTACAGCGGGCAGAACGCAGGGCTGGCTTTGCCCAGAAAAAATAAATAAATAAATAAATAATAATTAAAAAAAGACAACTGCAGTGCTCGGGTGAAAATGCAGAGAGAAGTGGTGGTGGCAAAGCAGTGCTTCTTAACTCCACTTTTACTGACGCAACAGAGCTCAGTACAATCCAGATTTATATTTAAAAACATCACATAAAGCGTTTCTAAAAACTCTGTTCTACAAAGGACTTCCTAAACCTCTCAATTTCCAGCCAGCTCGTGGCTGTGTTTATCTGCATTGTACCCTTTAATGTT
This sequence comes from Alectoris magna, assembly GCA_030625065.1. Taxonomy (NCBI): domain Eukaryota; kingdom Metazoa; phylum Chordata; class Aves; order Galliformes; family Phasianidae; genus Alectoris; species Alectoris magna. The sequence continues at coordinate 16,625,898 of CM060568.1, read as the reverse complement.
CATCATTCATCAGTTTGTTCAGTTTTCCTAATTCGTGTGAAACCTTGAATAAAATGTTAGCATGTAATGATACCACGTTGCAAAAGCAGTTTTCTGGCTGTAGATCCTCAAAGGACAAATAACTTTTCCTTCGCTTTGCACTGTTGCACTTTAAAAACAAATGAAAAAAAAGAAGGCGTTTTCCCTCGAGATGCAGATGTGGAAGTTACGTGAAGCTCTGTTTTTCCTGGAAGGGACGAGTAAGAAAGCAACCAGAAGAGTTACTGCCTTGTAGCTCAGGCACAAGGATTAACCTCCTCCTCGGATTAAGAAAGATCCCTCTGAAAGAACGCTGTGCTGAAGGCTGACGCTGGAACTGACGGCCCGCTGTCACCAGCTGCTGCTACTGGCTGCCACTGCTGGCCTACACCTTTCTGAAGGCGCTCAGTGTTACATTCTTAGCGTGCATAAAGGAGAACAGCAAGAGGAACAAATATTATAATGACACGCAGATTCCAAGCAGCTGAAGTTCATGGGAGAGCACCAGAATGGGGAGCAAGGCCTGCTTTTACCGAGCAGATCCAAGATTTGTGTTTTCTTTCAATCAGTCTAGGAAAACGTATCTTACACTTGATAGAAAATACATCTGCATTAGAACAGGATTAAAAATAAATGCTCAAATAAAATATTTTAATTGTTTTGTTTGTTTGTTTTTGTCTCTGAATTTCGTTGGTGTTCCAACGAACCATTCCTTGTTGGACGGCAGGTGGGTGATGCCAGCGCGTGACGCTGGGTGGCGCTGTGCCCCCGCTCCGCAGTCAGCGCGGCGCTGCGGGCGCTGCTCAGGCCCTGACGCCGCCGGTAGGAAATCCTGGCAAAGGAAGGTTTTTACGTTACGGTCGAGGAGAATCCCGGGAAGCAAGGCTCAGATATGAAGAGAGCTTTAACAGTCCACGTCCAAAGTCTAATACTGAAAATTGTTATTTATCCAATCCCGCAGGAGCCCAAATGGCCCGGGTCCAGCGATGGCTCGGGGTGTCTCTCCCACCACTTCCAGGTATCTGCACTGGTGGTGATGATCACGTCACGATTGTAACAGCTGCATGGCTGGCACTGGAGCAGGAAGGCAATGGGTTCTGTGCAGGGTCTTTTTCTGTCCAGTATGTTCCCTGAGGCAAAGAATACTCCATGCCCTGTTTGTGTTGACCTTTTTATGGACAGAGAGATGCTTGGTTTTAGAGCACAGGAAGGAGCCTGGTTCTGCAGCTCAGTAGTTCGAGCACTCAGTGGGGAGTAGGGAGTTTTAGAATTGACATCTTGTGAGATGTATCCAGTTTAACCTAAATAGAAAGAAGATAAAGTAGAGTTCTGGAAAAGGAGTGTTGGATAGCAGAATTGTTCCTTTTTTGAGAGCACTAATGACTTGGCTAGACTGGCTTGTCCTCCCTGGTGAGAAATGTCAGTTGGAGCATTTGGTCTCCTTCTCCCAGTCAACACGCTCGAGACACTGACTTCTACAATACGCTACATTTAAGTCTTGTATCCAACCACAGATACTTTGCTGGGAGATTTGTATGATGTGTGTCTGTCTTCACCTAGGAGCCTTCACTGCTCTCTGGTGTATATAATGCTTCCTGTAAAGGTATAAAATACTTAGGATCTTAATACTTCACACATGGTAGTGTATCCAGGCACTCACAGTGATCTACTTGTGAATGATGACAGTATATATTCAAACTTCTTGGTATGTTGTGATGGGGCAACTAAGGGAAGGGAGATTAATGTTTACATTTTCAAATCACTCAGCTTTTAAGAGCTCCAGGCAAGTTCATCATCAGCAACAGAAGTACTGAAAACTCACAGTCACTTCCATCTGACTTTAATTCAAGTGTTTGTCACAGTGTCACTCAGAATATATATAAAAGAAAAACAGACATAAACTCCAGCTTCCTGACTCCAAGCCTCAGCTTTAATCAGAAGGTTCTTGTTATTCCTTATGAGGGCAGTGTTTATTCACAGAGAATGAGTCCTGATGCCACCTGCATTTAAAGCTCCTCTTCCTTACCAAGAAACCTACTTGGTTAAAACTGGGGCAGGAATGCAGACTGGGAGAGGAAGGTTTTAAATGACAGCATGACAGTGCCTTGCTAGACTGGTTAAGTGAGATGCCTACCCCTATCTGTATCCCCTTCTGGGTCAGACAGGACACACTAATAGATCAATAATAGACACAATAATAGAGTGATAATATACATCACTCTAATACAGCAGGACATAGCAACTGAGAAAGTGAACCCTGAAAGCAAGCATCTTCTGCCTAATTAGAGAAAGTGCTTATGTACAGTAGTTTAAAAGCAGACACTGTTATTCCTGAATAGCTATGAAATATCCAGAACTAAAACATCCAAAGACTGAATGTAATGTCACCTATTGTGTTCAAGCTGTTTGTCAGGTTTTCTGACAATTTCTGCTCTAAAACACGTTACTTATGATTTGCCTCACTTCAAACACTCAGCCTGAAATTTCTCATGGTGAGTGCTAAGGGTTTTTGGCCAATTTTATCCCAAACTGTTCAGTCATTTCTAAGAATGAAAGCAGAAAGGCAGACATTTTATCTGTATCCGTATTAAATAAATGCAACAACCTTTGCATTAATAATAAATAAATTCTTATACGTTATTTGGACCAGAGATTTCAAATGGACAAGAAGTGCTTTCCGCTTCTTCTCATGTCTGAGAAACTTCATCCACACTTGCCCAAATGACTGAAATATCACGCTGTAGGATCAGTCAAGCTGCTCAATTCCGTAAAGAAGCTAAGCAGTCTGAAGACTGTTTCTGTACTGCATGTTCCTGACTCTGTTTGATACTATTTGGACTACCATGAAACCTGCTTCTGATCTGCCACATACTTTCACTGGTTTTTTGTTTTGTTTTTTTTTTGTCTCAGTGATTGTCTTGATGGTGTCCAGTCACAGCAAAGAAAGATTCTGAGATGAATGCAAAGAAAACAAAAGGAGTTGGTGGTTGTAAATAGCCTCTTGCAGTAGATAAGGAACACCTTGGTGAGTAATGAAATCAGAGCCTAGGAGTTCTCTGTGAAGGATCAGAGGATTCATAAAGGCCAGCATCAGGAAATCTCATTAAACCATCTAACTTAACATCCTACATGATGGGTCGTTATGCCTGTTGAGCCACAGTTGCTGTGACTGCCTGAAAGCCAGGACTGGCTCAGCAAAGACACCAGAAGGCTTACAGCAAAATAGGAGGCAGTGATGGCAGGGAAATGACAGCCAGAGAAAGGACAGCATGCAGGATAAAAGGTAGAAATGGGCATGAGTCTGAGAGCCAGGAGGAGATGGCTGGAAAAGAGAGGTGAGGTTGGGAGAAAAAGGGACCCTGAAACCAAAGAGAGGCCAGCTGTAGGTTAGGGAAGTGTTCAGCTGGCCAGGAAAGATGAGAGTAGATCTGAGATGCGTGAAAACTATGTGGGGATTAAGCAAGCAGTAACAGAAGTCCTGAATTTGCATAAAAGATTAAGATTGTGAGAAAAGAGTAAAAGAATCTGGGTCTGCTAACACCACTCCCTTCCACAGCCAGAGTATCACCTTTCCACTGCTTTCAGCAAACTTCCACGGAGCTCACTTGAAAGTGTACTGTTGCACTCCAGCCCAGCTAACAACTCCAATCACCCTACCTGGTCTCTGATCAGCTTGCTAGTGCTGTTAGTTTCTCCTCTGGATCAGATGGCAGAGCACTGTGTATGTATTTGGAAATTCAACCCTTTTGAGGATTTCATCGAGTGTCGTTATGGTGCTCCATGTTAGCTTTTCCTCATCTATGAAAATCTGCCCTGTCAAATTTATAAAAGAATATGTTTACAGATGGAAAATAAGCTACTCCGTGTTATCCAGATAATCACGAATGAAAATGCACAAAAGATAAAATAATATTAAACACATTTTTTTTCCCCTGTCATTTGATGTCTCTCTCTGGAGACATTTCATATTTCATCCTTAACAGTCACATGAATTTAACAAGCTAATAATTAATCAATAAGGCATATGCCCTATTATTTCCAGCGTCCAATGAGCATCCATTCCAACTTATCGTGGAATCTCAAGTGTGTTGAGGGGCTCTATTTCTATTTCAGGATATTGATTACTGAGTAGATTACCCAGGGATTCAGAGGAACAGAGTATGGCTCTCTTATAGCCCAGCTACATAGCTTTAGCTTGCTGCCACTAATTACCACCCCTCTTGTGATTTACCAACCACATGAATCATTCAAGAAGGGAGCGTAACACCACAAAGTTAAGTTGTTCCAGTTTCCACTCCAGCAAGCAGAGATGTACACAAAGAGCCCTTTCAGTATTGTCAATATACAAGCCAGGGTACAGTCTGACCCTAGGAAAGTTTTGAGTGTGTTTGCTGAGCTGGAGCTGATAAACCTCAGAGCCAAGTCATTTCAAGGGCAAGAGGAGCACTGTTTCGGGACTAGGTGGTACTTCTTACACAAGCCCAGACAAGAAATGGCACTAGAGCTGAAGCTTTGTGGAATGTCAGAATTACAGTATACTTAGTAAATGTTCTGACTGGTGAATGGCACAAGTGGCATAAGAGGAAAGAGCTTAATTTGGAAATATATTTGTTGTGCAGGACTGTTACTGTCCCTCTCCAACCCAGAGGGTAGACATGACACTATACCTGAGTGCATTGGTACAGAGAAAGAGAAGTACATACACTGCTCTTCGCAACAAATGGCAAAAGCCAGGGAAGGGAACTGGCTGAGTTTTGGAGAAATCAAAAAGGACTGGCTTGTTCTGTAAAATACATGAATGGAAGGTAGGACAGATGGCTTTCTAGAGAGCAGCAAAGGAAACAGAGAATAATCTGGGATGAACCTAAGTAGGTAGGCAGTTAGCAAAAGGCATCAGTCTGAACTGTGTGGTGTCTGTAGAAACTTCTGTGACCAACGTAGTCAGGTCTAGATCCAAGTGAAAACGATGAGAGAATTCCATTAATTGTGTGGAGTCTAGGGCAACATGGTTTTTATACAGCTACTGATGCCACCTTGGCAATAGTTGGCAAATGAGGGACTTGTAAAATTAATAGAAGACAATGCAATTGCCACTGGCAACTCACATTTGATGAAATATCCCTGCATTGTACCTCAAGAAAATTAGTGTGCAGAAGCTTTAAAAATGGATAATGCTATGCAAATTGTTATCAAAGCTGTGAATCTTATTAAGTTCAAGGGACTGAATCATCACAAATTCCAGGAGTTCCTTAAAAGTATGGACGCTGATTCTGGGGACATCATTTGCTTTTCTGAAGGAAGGTGGCTAAATTGGGATAAAATGCTAAAAAGATTTTATGATTTAGCACGTTTTAGCACGTTTTGTGGATTTGACTCCTCATTTAAATGAATTAAACCTAAATCTTCAAGGTGAAAATCAACTTATCTGTGCCATGTTTCAAACCATAATAGTATTTAAAATGAATCTTAAATGATGGAAAGCTCAAGTTATGGCAAATAATTTCATGTATTTTAACATATTGTCTAAATATAGTCCTGTGAACACTGAAAAATATGCAACCTTGCTTTCAATTTTGATAAAGGAATTTGGGAATAGGAATAAGGAATTCACTAAGAATTGCAGTCGCTTCCATTGAACCAGACGTTGACACATTAGCTTCACAAAAACAAAGTGAAATATCCCACTAGTTTTATGGTTTTTGTCACTCTTTGTTTTTTACATTTTGATTAAAAATATATTAAAAAGTTTTTTACTTATCTACATTAGCTATATTATATATTTATATGCAACCCAAGACAATTCCACTTCACTCAGTGTGGCCCAGGCAAGCCAAAATGTAGGACACCCATGGGTTAAGTCCCACTAAGTCCAGCTGCTGCCGCCACCACAGATTTCCCCACAGGATGTCACTCTCAGTCAGCCCTGATCTTTGACTTCAGCATAGAAAAGACTGAATTCCAGATAGCAAACTCAGACACAGAGCACCCTTTTGTTTACAGGATCATCTCAGTGGCCTGAGTGCCATTTTGTTGTTTATTTTAGAGTTTTGGACTTTCAGGAACTGCTTTCCACTCATTTCATTCGTGACTAAGACTAGTTTTATGGGTTTACTCTGTCTAGACATTTGTTGTACACAACTTTAGAAGCATATACAGTTCTATCTGTGCTTGATGGTTGTCTTTTAAAAAGTATTTCTTTTTACTGCATAGTAAGGCTGGGATGGCAGCATATATTTCCTTTTTTTTTTTTTTTCCCCCTCTTAAAAATACCAGGTTTTATGCAGAGAAGTCATTAGATCATGTAGTCTTTTCAAACTTACACAAACTGACACTCCCAACCACAACACAACACAGGCAGCCAGCAGAGAAATTTACACAAGTTATTAGTCCACTTTGTAGTCTTCACTGTAATAAGTCAAGACTTCTCATAAATTACCTGGTCAATTAAAGTTTCACTTTAATTACTCATGAGAAGAAAATCAACAGTGAGCAGAAGGCAGCCAGGGAACCAGCAGTCTGACAGTGCTACAGAATGTATGATGGCATTATTATGTATACAGTTTATTCACGCTCATTCAAGTTATACTGAATCAGCATCAGTATCACAGATGAGGAACTCCTACATATGACTGGCTCTAACTCATAGAAATTATGTAGTAACCCCTTTAGACACAGTTGCTTTCAGGATGAGTCCAATAGCTGAAATACTTGCTAAGAAACATGGCCAAGTTCTGCAAACCCTAATTTCATGTTGTATAGGTAGAGTCTATATATAATATAATAAATATATAATAATAATAAAAATATTAATAATAAATTAACTTTAAAAATAAATTAATTAAAAATAATGAAAAATAATACCAACTCTATTCATGATCCAACATTATATGCTACCATTTCAGAGTGAAGAACCATGAATTGTGAAGTCTTTTCCATGACATTTTAATTTCCCCTATCATAAAAAAGTAAAGTAAAATATATCAGTGCATGTTATATGTTAGACTCTGTCTTGTAGCAACTTATTCTGCACACACTCATGAAATTCAGCTAGTTAGAGCAGTTGGATGTTAAAAACAGGAGCCTGGCAGCTCCATGTCATTGATCAGCCATACTCTTCAGGGCTCCAGCCACTTGACTCTTGCTACTTAAGGTATTGGTACATAGTGTTATATGATTTTGAGCACTTTGCAGCAGTGTTTTCACTGATAGCAATGTGTACTTACTACATATCTTACAGTATTGAAGTTAATTATTTTCTGTTTCTAAGATTGGGTTTAAATCCCTCTTCTAAGACTTCCTTTCAAGTAATAACACTTCTGTAATAGCAACTAATTCACGTGGTCATAATGCTTATTACAGAATGCTGATGCAGCATTAAATACAATAATAATAATAATACGCAATAATAATAACATGCAATATAGTTGTTTTTAAGGTATTACATAAAATGAGATACAGTATTACTTTTGTAGTAGACGTTCAGACCTACATAAAGTAAGATGTACGTAAATGTCTAGGCATCGTTGCAGTATTACAACATTTACATAAACCTAGGAATATTAAACAGATTAAACAACAGAACAACAGTAGTTCTAACCCATCACATTATCAATAAAGCTATGAGATAGCTACTATACTTCATTAATTTTTGTGCAGTAAAACAGAGTTGCCATTTTAATACTGCTCCTACAAGAGATACAGTATTCCTAGCAACTGTGTGCCTTTACAGCAAAGTAAACCATTAGGTAATACGTGATACAAGATCACTTGATGGAAGATAAAAATATCTTAGTTGAGAAGCTATTTATGGAAACAACATTTTGCAGTGATCATCGCATGTTTCGTCGTGGAAAGATATTTTTTGAAAATCGGATGTTGACCTCCTTTCTAGTGACTAAAATTTGAAATGCTCTGAGCAATGGCAGTTAATACGGTTTCCTGTTCACGTAACGTGTTTGCACAACATGGTCTTACAGATAATGCTAGCTGTTTAATGGAGCCTATAAAACGCAAAGGATGTGCATGTGCCTGGGAATTCCCATGATGCTTCCTGTCTACCAGTAAGGGGAATTTGTAGGCATCATACTAAACTAACATCTATGGGCTAATCATGCAAAGTCTTATTCACACGAAATGCCACTCTTTACCCCGTTAACCTTTGAACTTTATGCTTCAAATTTCTGTATTTACAACATCAGTTATGCAGCTAATAGTAATGCTGTCATCTGTCAACACTTGGCTCAGAAAACAACATGCCACAGCAAACTGATTTAAAATTTGATCCTGTTCTATGCCTATAACTATAAGCAGTTAGAGAGTTCAAGGCAAGAGGTGATTCTGTTCTGTTCCTGACTTTTCTTAGAAACCACCAAAATCTGTAGGTCAGGTAGTGGCCCAGCTCCTATTGCTGAGAGTGGAGTATTTTGAAGCACACGTGGTCATGCTACCAACTTGAACTCACAGAGTGCTCCCTTATGATTGTTTGTTTGTCTTGAAGTCGTATGAATGGATCTGATGTTTAGTTTTTCAGTTCTTCTTCCATACCTCTCTAACTGCTGTCAAAGAAGTATCTTTACCTCTCCTTGCCTCAGTCCCACTCCCTGGTAAACTGGGTGTTGCTGTGCTTTTCTGCTGTTGTAAAGCACCCTCAGATCTCTGTATAAAAGGCAAGCTATCTTTGCCATACATGGTTTTGTTCATTATATTAGCTGGACTATGGTGTGTGAATGAACGTAAATACCAGAGTACAATGAGAAAAATATGTATTTTATATATAAGTTATAACAATGATAATACTCATGTAACAAGATGGTTGAAGTTCTAAAAATAGTGGCCACTGTACATCAGTTCTCCTATTTCTAGCTGATACCCTAAAAAAAAAAAAAGTTCAATTTTGTACCATGGAAAGAGGCATCAAACCACAATGTATTTATTTTAGATAATGTAATCTGAATAAAAACATTCAACTGTGATATTTTTCGCTGAGGAATCAGCTATCTGAAAAGAGGTTTCAACATTCACATCAGTGGGAGTCACAGCAGGGGCCTGATTTCCTTGAACGAACATTTTTTTTAAGTCATGAAAAAAAAAAACTAGTTTTGCATGCCAGCTCTCAGAACAGCGCAACTTCCACTTTCAATAAGACACAGTCCAAGAGAAACATACTGTATGTGTGTGTCTGTACGCTCTGAAAAGGGCAGCAGCTATAATCTAAAGAATTTTAGCATGTGTGGTCTGTGTTACTTATCGCGCTTCTTCTGGGAGGGTTATGAACCAAGAGGTGGGGTCCAAAATAAATAGTGCTTCAGCCACGGACAACAAGGTGCAGCCTGTTAAATTACATCTGGTCAAGTCTGTGGGAAGTAGCCGTAAGCTTTTAATGCATACTAACAAACTGTACTCCACGTTTCAAGTCTTGTTACTGTAGAGTGCCTGAAGCCTTTGTTTAAAATTAAAAACACCGGGATACTTATTTTCCAAACATTCTAAGCTGCAAGTGTGGACAAGGAGTCTTTCTTTCTTTGTACCATAGATTTAAAGCTCTCCTGTTAATACGTTTGTAAATCAAGCCAGTCTTCATGCCTTTGCTCTTGCAGCTTACTTTTTAGGCTTTTCTGTGACACAATGCTGGTACTCATTACTCTAGAACTCTAGATTTCTGGAAGTATCAGTACTTTTGACAACTGGAAGGAAGTGGGATTATTGCTCACACTCTTGTTTGTTGCAAGTTTGTATTGTTTGGAAATCCTTATGTGTAAATCTCACTTCCTTCCCTCTAGAGATCACAGAAGGCACTTTTTAATACTGACAGAAAAATTTTCTTCGTGCAGTTGCTCATTCCTCTTTTGACTCAGTTAACATACATTGCATGACATACAATGCATGACATACAATGTTTTCTGCATTCTACAACTGATGCCTCAATAGCTCCAAGGTCAGAAACTAAAGCTCTAAGGACTAGAACAGGAAAGTTAATGGGAGAGGAAATGTGCCTCAGGCCAAGAAGTGCTTGGAACATCAGAGAGGAAACAGGCATTGTGAATGCGGACAGCAAACTTTCAGAAAACCCCTTGCTGTCCTTTTCTGCATCCTACCCACAATACAGACAGAATGAATTCAAAAATCTCATGAGCCTCACTGCTTGTCATTATTTCAATAGCAGAACATAGCACCAGATAAAGCTCAGTCATTCTATTCAGGATTCTAGTAATGGTAAAATGTTAAACAAGAGAACACTAAGGGTTGAGGACAAAACCAAAACCTGACATTTAGCATGATTCTTCTCCATCATTGCTCATGGTGGTAAAGGTGAAAATAAGACATAGAAGAAGATACTCTGTCTGCTGACATTTGCTGTCCTTCCTGGTGTTTCCAAACGTTAATTCTGCAGCTATCAGACCTCGTGCCTGAACCTCTACAGCAATGGAGACACCTTTGTCAGAATGCCACCAATACTTTGGGAGCTGTGTATAACAATGCAGGGACTTTGACTTAGATACTTTGGTTGTTATTTACCAATACCATCCATTCTTCAATGGCCTCAGAGTACAGACCGTATCACAATAGCTTCTGAGGCACTGCAACAGTAGTTATGGCGTATAAACTTCCCTCCTAAAGTGAAGCTGATTAAATAACGATTTCTTTATCTGATCTAGCCCTTCTTAATTTATGAAATGCCAGTTACGATTTTTTTTTAGTATTCAAGTTATTCAACAACCTTTTTCTTTCACCTTTTCTCCCTACTTTGTGGTATCTGATTCAGCTGCGTGAGCAAATGCAGGTATTTATTTCTGATTATAATAGTTGGAAAATGTCTTAAATATTCAGCAGATAGTTTTATAAGAAATATTCAGCTTTAGTAAACTGAAACATCCAGGAGTTCCTGCATGTAAAATGGATGCAAACAAGAAAGGAAATCAAATTATTTCATTTATATATTCAACTTGCTGACAATAATAATTAAAAAAGAAAAATAAATTCAGACTGTGAAGACATGGTAGGAGGAGGTAGTGCAAGATGAAAGAGTAGCCATAAGATGCGACCCCTCTTCAGTCATACACTAGGGATAAGCACAATCATCATCTGCTTTGCCATTAGAAGGATGTTGTTCTCTAAGAGGTGATGCTTGAGGAACCATGCAAAAGCGATGTTTGGTTCCGAGAAGCTGTACTTAACCAACAATAACAAAAATGACAGGAGTCACAGAGCCTGGAGTCCTGGGATGAGGAGTGGTGCCAGCAGGACTACAGCATGGGGGTTCAGGTGGTAGGACAGGCAGGGCAGCAACAAGGAGCTGTTGCTACAGTGCTGTTTTGGAGTCTGAGCAGATACAGACGAGTAAAGCTTAAGGGCTGGGAGGACGATGGGAACCAGTTGAGGTGAGAAGACAGATATCAGGGCAGGATTCCAGGGGTAAGGTAGGCATGAAGGAGGGAGACCTGGGGCAAGGGAGGACCATGAGAATGAACCCAGAGCATAATGAAGAGGCGCAGCTCGTGGCACCACTTCAGATGTGGGACAGGCACAGAGGTGTGGGCTTGGGGCTGAGGAGATCCACCAGAATGGGCCAGGAGTACAGCAAGTCCCTGACACGGCTACAGAGAAGACAGCCCCTGGCAGCGTGTCTAAAGAATGGGCAAACGCTGAGGCTCAGGGTCTCAGTGGATGTCTGCCACACCAGGCCCAGTGGATGCTAATAAGCTGGGCTAGGACAGGCACAGATGGGACCTGGGTGTGGTGAGAAAAAAGGAGCAGTACAGCTGAGAGGTTATGAAACATCGAATTGCCCAGACCTTGGCTGTGTGCCCTGATAAAATAATAAAGAGGAGGGAGAAAGGAAGAAATCACAAAGCAAGTGACAACATGCCCTGCTCCTTGATCCTTGCTGGAAACACTTGGCACAAAATGAGTTGCTGTCTAAAGTCATTAGTGTCAAGAGGCAACAGCATTTCTGAGGAACCAAAACTGGCTCCAGTGTGGTGCTGTCCAAGGCAAGAGACTGTAGCCTGATGCTATGTTTTTCTTTGCCTCAAAGTTGATTGAACTTGCCATTTTTTTCTGCTAAGCTGGTGAAGAAGAGAATCTTTACTATTGACATAGCCGTCAATAACCCTATCTTCCCAGAACCTCATCAATCCAGGGGAGAGAGACACAGTCATGGATGCCATGGAGCCTTTTTTCTCAATTTACTGTTGCACCACACGGCTTATATACCGGCATGGCTTCCAGGCATGCACATCCCATACACCTGCTATGCAACCCCACGCACACACAACCTTTCCCACTCCCAAAGTCCTCCCTTGCATAAATAATGTCATCAAGGGACATCCAGCAAAGTGCTTCTTCATATCTCTACTCCATGGTTCCGCTTCAGCTGCTTCAGATGTTATCTTAGCAGTTCCTTACTCAGGCCCATCCCCCGGTTGACCTTATTCCCCAACGACTATCAGGGAGTATTAAGATCTCTACCATGGGAGAAGTCACATTTCAGTTTTTAAACTATTATAAACTCCAGAAGTTAAATAGTTCAAAGCATCACCTAGTTGTTAATATTAGTTTGCTTTTTCTTTTCTCTCAGAAAAACTTTTAATCAGTTTAAATTAAAAAAACAAGCAACAAAATGCATAAATGTCATATACCCTGGGGCAAGCTAAAACTGAGCATCTAAAATCCCCTAAGAACTGGAAAAGTGTTGACTCATATATATAAAACTTGCTGAGTAATACTACCCTTAAAAAAAAACTGCTCTAACTCTTGCAGACTGTTTGCTTTTCTTTCAGACCACATCCTCTACAAACAGAAGATCATACTACTCCATATTGCATAATGTCTGTGGCAGTGGTGCTTTATTTTTCCAGTTATTTCACTTCTGTCTCGATGTCTCTGTATGGTCATGCTAACTGCTGTGTCAGAGACTGCTATGAATAGAACACTGCTACATTTCTTAGCACTGAGTACTCCTCTTCTTTTAGAAAGGAGTGTTGAGCTGGTGTGGGTTTTTTTTTCCTCCTATATGGTTCTACCTATGTTATTACATACATATTTATACATAAGTATATATATATATATGACATGCATATATCTACTTATGTGTACAGCAATACATATACATACTGCTGAATACATGACAGTGTATTGCATTTCTGACCATTGCTGTTCAAAAATATATCACTTAAACATAACTTCTTAAACATAAATGGCAGTTTAACCAACCTGCATTACAGTCAAATTTTAGAGTTAAATGCCCACTGGTAACAAGACTTCCTGAAAGCTCAGCACATCTTATTTCTGCATTCCTTGTGAACCCCAAATCCCCACCAAAGTTGGTAAAGCACAGTAAACTGAAAATTGGGATCTTTATCCACACAGATATGTGGACAAATATTGATGTCACTGTGACTGTTGTCTTCAGGATATTAGAATTCAGAGATGAAAGTTTGTTTATCTCTAAAACTGATCTTAATGTAATAATATGAACCTGTACGTTGAGGTGATCTTTAACTTAATTTGTTTCAATGGTTAAACATCTTCATAATTATAGGTGTCCAGAAAGACAAAACAAAATTTAAAAGCTATAGTAGTATGTTATTGAGTACATAATCTCCAAACGCCCAAGAAAATGACAGATGGGTATATAAAAGTACAAAGTTAACTCTAACACTGATCAAAATTACAAGGAAATCTGTACTACTAGAATATTAAAAAGCAACTAGGAGTTGAGGTATGTTCAGCTGTGACAAATGGAAATATACTTTGCTGTTTTAATATATCACCTTTTGAAGTAATTCAGCCTTTAGCGACTGTCTCTTACACAGAGGGAATATACTTGTTTTGAAATTTAGTGTAATCTACATCAGCTTGTATTTGTTGATTTCAATCCATTTGCCACAAACTTTTCTTCACTGACCCAGAACTTCTGCTGATAGTGCACATCATTTTATGCTGCTTCCTTTGATGTGCCTTTACAGTCAATCAAATACTATTATTACTTCATGGGACAGTAATTTTACAGCACTGTAAGATTATAGCTCTCCCAAATACGTCTGAGCAAAGCAAAGACAAAAGGTATGCAACTACCCTTACAGCAAATATAAACATTTACATGTTTATAAATATAAGCAAATATACCACAGCTGTCAACAGGACTGAAGATTTAATAATGAGAGCTGATGTTTGCAGCTGGCTTTGCCAAGGCCCTTAAGTTTCCGTGAACCACTTTCCTCGTGAGTTGGTGCAACTAGAACAGTATTGCAATGAATAAGATTTTCACCTTTGGGAGCTTGATTAAAATCTGATTTGGATCTTATATACAAGCAGTTTAAAGTTTAACACAGGAACAACATTTATGACTAGAAATACTATAATGCATAACTATTTAGTGACCAGAATGTGCAAAGAAGAAGATTCTGAATGCTAAATTAGAGAGCAACTACTGTGCATTCAGTTCAGCAAGCAACACTACAAATACAGACAGGTAATTTTCACAGTCATTGCAAATTTCCATGGTCTCTTAGTATTTAGGTTGTACATTTGCATCTTATTTTTCTAGACTACTAAATAAGTTTTGAAGTACATGGTTTAGTAATGATAGGGAAAATACATCTGGATGCCTGATAATACAACCAATCAGCATTCTTTTTCTTCATTTCTGAGCATTATTACAGGTAATGTTTGAGGTTCACAACACACTAGATGCTCTGGGACCTGACTTCTCATAAGACATTTGTTTTATACAGTGTTGTGACATTTGGAATCATCTGACATGTTTTTACAATCACAGATCTTACCAAATAGATAAAAAGAACTCTCAGCTCAAAGATTTTCCTAAGAAATCCTAGGCTTGTTGACTTTGAAGACACGACCTTTTTCCCCACACACAGGAAATGTTATTGAGAATTATCTTGACTTCTCCTGGAAGTGTGATATTTACTAGATGCAATCATTCACCCACAAGTTTATTCTACACTATTTGATAACTCTGCCTATATAGTATTTTAAAAACAAGTGTGAGTTTATATTCAAACTAACGGGTGTATCCAGAATATCTGAACATGAGGCTGTGCTCATACATGGGCTCTGGCTGAACCTGATAACATTAGGAAGAGACAACCTGAGCATCTTCTATCCAAGAATAATGTTGTTAGCAACATGGATGTAACTATTACTATTCAGCCCAAGCCCTCTCCATGACTTGTTTTTACACTGAAGTGCCATATCAGAAATATGGATACCAAGATTATCTTCAGCAATACAGCTGTCTGGACTACAGGATATAGGGCTCATTAGGTTCCTAGTTCGCTTGGACTTGGATTCATATCTCACTTAACAGCATAAATGTTGAGTACAGATGAAGAGAGTTGCTCCCTACATGTTGCCAAGTAAATAAATAGAAAGAATTTATCTTTCTGTTTAAAAACTTAGCAACATTTTCAATAGGTTTTGTTCCCAAATTGGTTATTTCCAAATAATCTGGAATAATCAGAAATTCATTATTTAATGTCTTCTTGTAGGCTTCAGGAACAGACTGCTGGAGTGGGAGGTCTCTGGCAGAGTTCTAGGTACATAGGAATCAAATATTAAGGGCAAAGTTTGTCTGAGTTTAAGAAAACATCTGTTCTTGTTCATTTCCAGCACATTTATTTATTTTGAGGCAGATGACCACCATCAGCCTGTCAGTGGGGCTTGGCTTCCTGAGTCAGTATCACTCCCTTCAGTGCTAGTTACTGCTTTTTTCATTTTCAGAATGAATTGTTTTAGGAGATCTTCCACCAACACAAAATTTTAATTTTTACTTATTCCTGCAGATGATCATATCGCTCAAATATTCTGCAGCCATAAAAAAAAAAAAAGTTTTGATTAATTTTCCTTCTTTCACATGCATAAATCCTTTGGTAAGCTCCAAAAAGTGGGACACAAAAATCAAAGTAACAAATCAAGAAACATCAAGACAGTTGCTTAAAGACAGAAGAGACTGTGCAGCCTTCTCTATCAAGAATCATAGAATTACTCAGGTTGGAAAAGACCTCAAAGATCATCAGGTCCAACCACAGCCTAACCATAGTACCCTAACTCTAACAACCCTCTGCTAAATCATATCTCCAAGCACCACATCCAAACAGCTCTTAAACACATCCAGGGACGGTGACTCAGCCACCTCCCTGGGGAGCCTATTCCAGTTTTTAACCACCCTTTCTGTAAAGAAGTGTTTCCTAATGTCCAGCCTAAACTTACCTTGGTGCAACTTGAGGCCATTTCCCCTCATCCTGTCACCCATCACCAGTGAGAAGAGACTTAAGAGACTTGCCCCGCTCTCACTGTAAGCACCTTTCAGATACTGGAAGAGAGCAATAAGGTCTCCCCTCAGCCTCCTTTTCCTCAGACTAAACAGCCCCAGCTCCCTCGGCCTCTCCTCGTAAGGCTGATTTTCCAAGCCCTTCACTAGCTTCGCTGCCCTTCTCTGGACCTGCCCCAGTACCTCCATATCCTTTTTGTACTGAGGTGCCCAAAACTGAACACAGTACTTGAGGTGAGGCCTCACCAACGCTGAGTACAGGGGCAGGATGACTTCCCTAGTCCTGCTCACCACCCCATTCCTGATACAAGCCAGGATGGCATTGGCCTTCTTGGCTACCTGGGCACACTGCTGGCCCATATTCAGCTGACTGTCTATCAGCACACCAAGGTCCCTTTCCATCAGGCAGCTTTCCAGCCACTTTTCCCCAAGCCTGTAGGGTTGCCTGGGGTTGTTGTGACCAAAATGCAGGACCTGACACTTGGCCCTATTGAAACTCATGCCGCTAACCTTGGCCTATTGATCCAGTCTACACAGGTAGACCACATCGACTGCCTTACCCTCATCCACTAAGCAGGTCACCTTAGACCCGCTTTCATTCACGTAGAATGAAATCAGGTTTGTAAGAAGACTGACTTCACACATTCTTAATAGATTTTGATGTCTTCAACATATCAAATAAACCATTCTTGGTTGTTTTTGTTTTGTTTTTTTTTCCTCATAAGTAACCAATGTGGTAGGCTAAAAGTAAAGAGGACAAAAAAAAGTTAGTAGAAATCAGTGATGGCTCACCATATCAGACACAAGCATGATGGGTCAGAAGCAAGCCCATTTTTTTTTTTTTTGTATTCAGATGGAATAGCGTAGGAAGTTGAAAAATCACTGGAAGTCAAGAACTTCATTTTTCAAAATTGTTTCTGCTACTGTGCTATCTCTTCGTTACTTATCTGGTTTCTGCCTACTGCAAGTGAACCTGACATCAGCACATTCCTGGGTCTACCTACTCACAACTGTGGTTGAGCTAACAAAGATTAAGTTGACTTAGTGAAACAGAGCTTCTAAGAACACAATAAGCTGAAGGGCTGTCCCCTATCGCTATTCAAAGAAGAAACAGATTGCTCTGTTCTCTTTCCTTTTAGTCACCTATTGTACATACTAGTGGAAACACATTCTACAGTAATAATTTGTCTGTCATTAAGTTTTTCCTTTTTACTAGTATGGGAAAAGAAAGTTAAGTTCAGCTGGCTTCAAATATGGATCCTCTGTATTCAAGTTATCTATTTAATGGTAGGAATTCATTAGCTTTGATTCCTTTTTTTTTTTTTTTTTTTTTTGTTTTTACAGACTGAAATTTCATGTACTAACAAATAGAAAAAAAATTAAATCTCATCACTGGCTTAAAAAAAAAACAAACAATGCCAAGAGAATGACTGAAAAGTTTCTTTAAATTTAAAGTCATATTCTGTGGAAAGAAAATTCCTTGGTATCAAGGACACCTGATGTTTTCTTTTTTGTAATTGCACACTTTCAATTCATAGAGTAATTCATGATCAGAAATGAAAATATTGCTAGTTTAAAAGGTAGTGCCTTTGAGCACTTCTCTCAGTTCTCAAGTGTTTTATATTTCTTTGCTCTACAAATCTGGAAACGATTGATAGCAAAGTGGGAGGCTATAGAAAAGGAAGAACATCTGACTCACGCAATTAGAAACTGCAGCCAAACCACTCAGCAAGGAGGAGACAGCAGTGCCCTGGGAAAACTGAAAACTAGCTGTTGGGAACAAGAAATACCAATTGGACTCAATAGGTCTATGCAAGTCTGTATAACTGCTGTACTGCTCTGAACATATACTCTGCTACACACATTTAAAAGTAAAGTAAAAAATGATGCAAGTAACATGCAAATTAATTAAACCAATTAAAATAACAGTAAAATTACTTGGACCTCTTCATATTTCAAAGAATAGTTTGGATATTTCTATTTTGGGCACATATATTCAACATTTGTAAATATTAATACAAGAGTGGTCATTATGTAATTAAACCAGTATTTATTGTCTAATTATAAGTTTGCATAAAAAGCAGAACTATTTTGGAAAAGAATGCCCTGTTGGGATTTTTGGGACTGCTATAGCACACTGCTGTTATTGAGTCATATGGATAACAGTCATCTTCTTTGCCACTAGATGTTTGATTTTACAGTTTATTTGCCTTTATTGTTTACATGGGAGCTCTGCTTTTATTAAGCAGATGTTTATACAGGAATGTTCTCCTGTACATTTATCAAGAATTGATATTTTGAAATCTCCTGCACATGAAAAATTAAATAATTGTAGTACTGTAACTGCGAGGACTGCAGCGGGGCAATGGAACCTCTCCAAATGCAGTAAAGCAAAGAGGTCTGACGAGAATGGAGCTGCACAAACACTGCCAAGTACTGGCTAAGG
Organism: Alectoris magna; assembly: GCA_030625065.1. Classification (NCBI taxonomy): domain Eukaryota; kingdom Metazoa; phylum Chordata; class Aves; order Galliformes; family Phasianidae; genus Alectoris; species Alectoris magna. The sequence goes on along the minus strand of CM060568.1, from coordinate 16,607,143 downwards.
CCCCAGGGATGGCCACCTTCAGCCATGTATGAGGAGGTGGATATAGAAGCAGAACTAGGAACTGTTCTCTTCTTATCAGACTTCAAACTGGCAAAGGTGCACAGATATCTGAAAAGATCTATGTTATCATTCATTGAGCTGAATGACTCCATTCCTTTCAGTTTGACTAGCAAAAGGTTCAGAAAGCTTTTCTGTGGAAGCTGTGATAAACATTACTTGGATTGAGTTACCTACACAAAACAGCAAGCATGAACAAACAACATGCAGATTCTGGTGAAACGAAAAGTGTAACCATTAATAATAAAGCCTATGAATAATTACTGAAACCCACTAATAACTAGTAGCAAGCCCAAAAAGAAAGTACAGGAAAACCAGTCCTGTTAACAATTATAGCAACACTGTGCGAACATTGCAGTTACGGTAACAGCAATTCCAGTGAGGGAATGAGCAACAGTTTCTGCTCCATGAACCCATGAGAGTGAACTCCTGCCATGGCACTGGGAAACAGGGCAACCCTCTTAAAAAGAAGGTACAGTTAACTCAGAAGCCACTGGAAAAATGTTTGAGATCAACTACTGACAAAGGGGTGAAAGCCGCCCAGACAGATCACTTCTTGCTGGGATATGCCACACATTGGGTAAGAGGTGCAAGGCAGAAGAGCACATCTCTTTATGCAAAGAATTCAAGTAACAATGCTCTGAGTAAGAAAACTTGTTAGTGATTAACTTATAAAAACCACCCCAGAAATCCTGCTTTGAGCAGTACCATGATAGTTCAGAGATGTATACGTACATGGAGGCTGAAAACTAAGGCATATTGCAAAGGTGGTATGGAGGACGATGAATTAAAACAACTTGTCTGTAACCTTGAGAAAGATCTTGGTCCCACCAGCAGTTTGTATTTCAGCTACAAGAGGCAATGTAACTGAAGAAAAATTACTTTAAACTAGAACCGTATTACCAGCTAAGAGCTAGGAGGGGGATGCATCTTGGAAGGGGAAAACTCAAATGTTGAGCTGTTAATACGCTGTTTGTCATGTTGGTGTACATACACAGGCTATTTCTGTGATGATGTACGCTTCTAGCCCATGCAGAGAAAGATGTTAACTGTTACTCAGCAGTTGTGGTACCTAGCAATATCAGCTTAAGAGAGAGATGCATGAACTTTGCTCCTGAAAACATTTTTGGAATAGTTAATGGAAAAATACTGTCCTTCTTCTGACCCAGGCTTGCTGATTACTAGCCAGCATCCTGCTGAAAACAGCGCCAAGACAGCAGGGAGGTGTCTGTAGCCCAAAGGGACTTGAGAAAAAAGCCCCAGACTTCAATGTAGTACAGAAGTACTGGTGGAATACCTTGGGAAGCAGAATGCTCCCACAGACCCTCCACAGCTGGCTGACATTCTCTGGTAACAATGCAGATTTTGTCCACGGCCCAAGAACTCTGTTTTGTACATGTTGTTCAGCAGATGGCCGATCAGCTTCCTTATTTTGAATTTTCCTGGGGACAGCAATCCACCCCACTGTGGCAAGTCTGGGGATTAAAAGCACTTGAAAAGAGAAAACAAGTTTTTGGGGCTTTTCACCATTTGAATGGCTTTATGGAAGGCAGTCCTACTTCTCCCAGGAATAAGAACAGATAGTCCATTTACTCTGTTTGTTTTTCTCTGGTAACAAAAGCAGCACCCAAATCTAATGTTTATTTAATGCCTTGGATTAACAAAACATCAGAAGACTCTGGGAAGGCATGATTTTATAGAACCATACCCAGCACAACACTGGCAAACAGCCTAAGCCCCAGAATTCAGAGAGTCTTACTGCATGTCCTTGACCTGCCAAATTCAGAGTCTCCTGACTATGCTACATAGAGTGCCAATAAAATTTTAGAAACTGCTCTGGTTTACAGGCAGGTGATACATTGTGCATATCTCTACCAGCCATCGCACAGGGGTCTTCATCTCAAATCAGCTAATTGTCAAGTCAGGCATAAATAGAGAAAAAATGAGATGTGAAGCCTGAAGAACTAGGCCTCCTTTCATTACGAATTAAGCAAAGATAAAGCCTATTCCTGTTATTAAGCAACAGAGGAAACAGAAGATATTTTCAGATTGATTCCAATGGTCATGGACCCATTAGCTGACTTGCTAGAACAGGAAAGCAGAGTAAAATACAGAATAGTGGAAGCTTGTCTAAATGCCAAACAGCTTGTATCCAGAGTTGTACTCTGTAAACGGGTGCTCCTCAACTACTTCTGTGTGATTTTGGTTGCTATCCACTGGCTGACATAACTAGTCACTACTTTGCTATATTTTTGTAATGTAGCCAGTATAAACTCACTCAAAAAATAAAATAAAATTGTACTTGCTCTTTCAAGAGATGAATGTAATTTATTTACTACAGGTAAAATATAGTTAATTTTTCATATTTGTTTTAGTAGTCTATTGCTTTACCATTTATTAATCAGCTCAGTTGACTAATGAACCGTGGAGTTCAGTACTACACTGTGAACTTTTGTTTGTTATTCCAAAGAATACACAGAATTAGGTATTATTTTGCTTGGAATGGTGCACGCAGGCCAGAAACAGGATCTGCATGCAAACATGGCATGCTTTTGCTTAGCATTACACACTTTTTTTCAGTCTGTTGCTTGCAAATGGCTAAATGGTGATGATGATCACATGCATTAAAAAAATTTCTACACCATTTCATGTGATAAGAAGAAATGTAGTCTAATCTTTAAAAGTCTGTGTTATAATTAACCACGTTCACACAGTTTTAACTTCATTTTAAGACTGTGTTCTACCTAACAGAGCTGCTCAAAGATCCTGGACAGCCCATGGCAAAAGACTGCAGCCCACACATTGCAAAATGAATTAAATAAAGTAGAGACCTTCAGAGGAAGAATTCAAAAGGAAACTCTTTCACTTCTGCCATTTTCTGAATACCCCTTCAAGACACAGAATTATATCCATGCCAAATTTCAAACTCAATCCTGTTGCTTTTTATCTGTGTAAGAATATTGGAATTTTACTATAAATACCTGCCTACATCTCACTATAAATTCCTGACCAGTATCTCTTGTAATAATAATTAAAGTCCAATTCCATTACATTAATACTTTTTACTTTCTTGAGAGCGAGAGAGTGAGCTACAGGAATGTTGATAAAGAAGGGAGATATATCTTTTTAATAAGGTCTCTGTCTAGCTGCATAACCAGCCTTAAAGGTTGATTTAATTCTGAACTGAAATTTTACTTCCGCCGAGGTAATAAACTGAACAAGTTATTGAGTTATTATCTATATAAATCATACAGGCATGGAATACCCTGCTTTGGAAGGGACCCACAAGGATCACTGAGCCCAGCTTCTGGCTCCACATTGGACCACCCAAAATTCAAAACATATTTCTGAAAGCATTATGTGGTAGTGGGTTGTAGATAACTCCAGACTGCTCAACTATTAACCAAGCAACTGAAGCCTTTCTACATCTTCTTTCCTGTAGTTACACAAGGAATTTTGCACATGCTCTGACCATGGCTCACATACTAGAAGTGTGGCAATTTCTGGAATTTCCATACCCACTCAGAGCCACTCAGCATGTAACGCATGATGGCATGGGAAAAAAAATCAGAGCGTGGAAAAGATCTTTTGAAATCAGCTATAGTCACCACCAGTTTGTGGTCATGGACTCATATTAACAGCTGCTCTGTCATGAGCTCTTCATTTGCTCTTCTTTTTATAATTATTTTGTTTGGAATGAAGACTAAAATTTCAAATTCACTAGAAGTCTTTAGTCCAACAGTTACTAAGATACTTCACTGCAGAAGGATATCCAAAATGTTTGTTATAAAGCACTTCCAGAACAACTTCATACCAAGCCTACTATTCTTAGAAATGGTTTGGGTTTTTTTGGGGAATATTCTGAATTTGCATAAGAAAGGAACTTTGCAAGAAAAAGAAACACACCAGTTCTTGCAGTGCTTTCCTATGCATATTATATATAATACACACTAATATTTCTCCATTACAGTAATGGTGTGAAATCCACTCTGATCTGTTCAATTTCTTACTCTTAATGTTACAGTAACTTTCAATAACCTTGCATATATAACAAGGAAAAGAATCGCATAGAGAAGCAGGATCAGAAAGAAAAGCAAGCCCTAACCAGAATTAGATTAATATTAATTGGTAAATGAACGTGAATTTTATTAAATGAATGCAAGATAGAACATAAAGGCAGCAACCAGGCATTAAGTACTAGTTCACTATTTCAAATGAAGATGCTGTCTTTTTCAAAAAGTTTTGTAAGTGTGTAATACTTATAAAGGTAAATCTAGTAACATAAATCATGGAAACAGGCGCAACAAGCACTAAATTTTCACTGAATATGAGAAAGCAAGATTCAAATAGTACTTTAGTAACAGAGATACAATCATGGAATCATAGAATCACAAGGTTGGAGAGGACCTACAATTCATTTAGTCCAAACATACCAATGCCCTCCCCATTACTGTTGCTACCACAAGCCACTAAACCACATCTCGTAGCTCCTCATCCAGATGCCTCTTGAACACTGCCAGGGACAGCAACCCCACCACCTCCCAGGGCAGCCATTCAAGTGCCTGACCACTCCCTGAGAGAAAAAGTTTTTCCTTATGTCTAATCTAAACTTCCTCTGGCACAACTTGCGGCCAACTCTTCAGATCCTGTTTGTTGCCTGGGAGAAGAGGCCAAACCCCTCCTCACCACAGTCTCCCTTCTGGAAGTTGTAGAGGGCAATGAGGTCTCCCCTGAGCCTCCTCTTCTCCAGACTAAACAATCCCATCTCCCGCAGCTGCTCCTCATAACCCTCCTCAATGTCACAGTTGATACCATATCTCTGGATATTGCTGCAGTTCTGCTTTTCAGAACTATTCCAAACCCCCACCACTGTTCACTGAACTTAACTAGAATTAACATTTAAGGAACTCTTCTGTTTCATCAGTTTTAAGGAAAAAAAATTAGTATTATCCAAATATAAAGAAAATGTGAAGTTGCTCAAGGATAAAAGTATAACTGAATACTGAAAATGATATCATTAAACACCGGATACTTATAATTTATCTTGGTTACAACAATCATTGCCAGGGTTTAACATCTAGGATATATCTAATATTGACTGAGATAGGTATTCAGAGAAGAAAATACAAGGTATTTTGATGATAACGCTAGAGTTTTTCTATGACACTGGTGTGCCTGTGAATTCCTCGCACTGCAGTTCTAGGCAAACAAAACAGAGAAGGCAAGCTCCAAATTCATTTGTAGCCACATGGAAAAGCATGGTCACATATGGCATGACATGTTTACCAGTGTGGTTAAAGAAAAGCACTGATAACCAGGAAGAACAGTCCTGGTAACCTGAATGGAGCAAGCATTTTTTTTTTTTTTTCCTCCTAGATACAAAAAACAAAAGTAATTTCTGCTTGGTCTGACTTTCATCTACTTTCAACTATCACACACAACCCAGAATATTTCAACGTGTTTATTAAATGAAATGAAGGTGTAAAAGAATTTCAATTAACAGTGAGTTTTCACATAGCAATAAAATACCAATCACTATTGTTTTTTGTAATTTTCTTATGCCAAAGGAAAAATGTGGAATGTCATGTCTTTAGGAAATAACATTTATATTTTGTCCTCTTTTAAGTTCTAAATTTCTCAGAACAACAGTTCTCATCTTCAGCTTACCTAAAGTCAAAACATGGGAAAACCACTTTTATATTGTCAAGACTAAGATTCCAACTTCTTAAATGGAACTATTTGTTTTTACCTACAAATATCAATTGCATCATACATTTTTGTCTGACTAGTTTGGATTTGAATATCATTTACACCATTCAAAATTCAAAACCTAGAATAAGAAACAGAATGGGAAGACATCTGTCCTTCCATCCAAATTTTGAGAGGGCTAAATATTGTCACCCAATGGACACTGCAGCCACTTAAATTGAAAGAAACAGAACAATACTACGAAAAAATACTGGAGAATGCATGATGCTTTCAAGATGGAGCAAAGTAGACTGCAACATTAGCTGCAGTCCAGAGTCAGATACCCCTAGAACTACACCTGCAGAAGAAAGTTCATGCTTGGTAACTAAAGACCATTAAGACCTTTCTTGGCAGCTTAGTGATCTCCAACCCTGCAACAAATCATGTAGCGGGTGCTCTCCAGACGGGAAGCCCTGAAAGCCAGGGCTCCATAGAAGCTGAATGAGTTGGAAACAGGCTGCCAGCTTCCCCAGGAGAATACTGAGGGAGACAGTCTACCTGGACTTTAGCAAAGCCAGTATGTCTTGTCATAGAAGATCAGACTGGTGGAGCAAGAGCTACCTTTCATGAACCCATACTGCATGTGCCATATGATTTCACTCAAGATGTTCTGTTCCACAGCCTTCCCCGGTACTGAGGTTATGCTGACAGGCCTGTAGTTCCCTGGATACTCCTTACAATCCTTCTTGTTGATGGGAGTCACGCTGGCAAGCCTCCCATCTTCTGAGACCTCTCCTGTTGACCAGGAACACTGACAGATGATGGAAAGTGGTTTGGCAATCACCTCCTCCAGCTCCCTCAGCACCTTTAAGTGGATCCCATCCAGGCTATGGACTTGTGGCAGCTCAAGTGGAGTAGCAGGTCTCTAATGGTCTCCACTCAAATCATAGGGGGTTTATTCTGCTCCCCATCCCAGACTTCCAGGTCAGCAGGTAAAGCACCTTGAGAATAATTGGTCTGACAGTTCAAGACAGACGTAAAAAAAAAAAGCATTGAGAACCTTTTCCTTTTCCTCAGTGGTCACATTCTCCACCGCACCCTTAAAAGATGGAGATTCTCCTTAGCCCTCCTTTTACTGCTAATATACTTGCAAAAAAATTGTCTTTTACTACAGTGGCCAGGTTGAGTTCAAGCTGAGCTTTTGCCTAACTGTCTCCCCAAAAATGCCAGCAACTTCTTTACACACTCTTTATGTAACCAGTCCCTTCCTTCATAGACTCTCTTTTTCTCCTGGATTTTCAGCAGAAGTTCCCTGTTCATCCACTCTGGTCTTCTTCCCCTCCAGCTCATCCTATGGCACTCAGGGACAGCCTGCTCCCACGCCTTTAAGACTTCCCTCTTGAAAAGAAATAGAATGTAATTATTGTAAAAGGAGCTCTTTTTTTTTGCTTTTTATTTTTTCCTGGCAAAGATGTATGATCTGATTGCCTACAGATGTGCACTGGAAATTGCTTTTGGTCTCCTTCCTGGAGGACCAGATGGACTCACATCATGAGGTTTCTCTCACTTGAGTTGTGCAGTCCATATACTTAGTCACCACAGCTATAAATAGTCCAACCCCTCCTATTTTTTTTTTCTTTCCTTCCCCCCCACCCCCAACAAGAGATTTTCATTAGAAAATATCTCTCAATGAGAAAGTAACAGCTTGGACTCATGGACAGTTGAGATTGTTTATGTTTATAATTATAAATCATTTAAGTACACAGATACTTTCCTAAGAAAAATACTTGAAATCACTGCCCTCAGCTCCCACCAAGTTTAGTTGTTAGTGGTTGGTGTGGGAGGAAATGGTAGAAAGGAGCTGGTAATAATTAGTAGTCAAAGTTTCAGTCTTCCATGTAGCCCTGCTTTCTGGGACTTGCCACATGTATTCTTTATCGCAAAAATCTGCTGGCTCAGCTCTGCAGAGAAGACTTCCCAAGGATTCTGCTGGAAATTGAGTTCCTCCTATCCCTGTTTTCTGTTCATTATTCTCAGCATGTCACCAATGATGTCACACTTGTGCTTTTACCAAGAAGCCATAAAGAAACTCAAAGGTCTCTGGTCTAGAACTCATTGAAGAAATCCTGGGGAAAAGATTAAAAACAGCTTCAGAAAATTATTTCAATCCCTAGATTCTCTCTTCACTTAGTCATGAATGATTTCTTCCTCCCTTTTCTGAAGAATGGGGATTTGAAAGGGGCCCAAACCTAAATTCCAGTCCCAAATTCTCCACATATTTTTGAGGAAGTGTTCATTAAAGTCTGAACTGTGCAGTTGAAACTTATTTGACTCCCATGTATGTAACCGCCCGTGCTGCCTTCCACCTCCAAGCACCATTAGCAGCAGGGATAAAGAGTTCACCTTCCTGTGACCTGCGACGTTTAACCAATGTCTTTTCTGTGATTACAATCAGAAAACCTAAAAGTCATTCATCCTGAAATTTTGTTTGCCTAAACCAAAAGTTTTCATTACAAAACTAAATATTTCTGGTAATCAATTTGTTTAAATAAAAACCTCTTAATGTAAAGTCTTCTTCCCTTTACCTTCTTGAAGAAAGAATATTTTTCTGAGCAGATAACATAAAATACCTGCATAAATTATGGTAGTATTTAAACATGGTTTAAATTTTCAGAGGTTTGAAATTTTTTTTCTATAAATGAAATAATATGTGAGATACCAGATAAATGATCTTCAGAGTGACAAAAGTAAGATTGTTTGTTCCTCTCAACCCCATTTTAATTTCATAACTCCTCTCCCTAGGCATCACAGACTTGACTCACATACGATGATGATTAGTGGAAAGCACAGCTGTACATACAAATGCTTTCTGTGACACATGTTGGAACTAGTACGAAAATACCTTATATGGCATTGCACTGGTTTGGCCTTGAACAAATTATTATGAGATTTTTTGGCCTGAGCCATAAGAAATAAAAAGTTACGTAACCCAAAACCTGCAGATGTTCAATGAGGAAAAGCCTTGTAGGGATTTTAAGCAGATAGACTATGCAATAATAGCTGATCAGTGACACTGATTAGTCTGTTTCGTTATGAAGATTCAGGAAGCCCACATCTTTTCGTTTAATTAAAGTAAAAAACATTCCAGAGAATAAGTAGAGCAACAGCTCAGTTTCCTAAGAAGGAACCTCCAATCCACTTCCTGCTACATATTCTAATCAGAGTAAGAAGAGCACAGTGTGAGTAAAGATGGCTCTCAAATTCCCAAAAAACCCCTATTCAAAGAAACAAAGATGCACAGATCATAGGTGTTACCAACTCACATTAGAAAGTATAGTAAATATACAAAGTAAAATAAATCCACAGAACCTGTGCCTTCTAAGGTACCCTACAGCCTTCAATTTATCCCAAAAGTTGCTTTTCCCAAAGCCTGCTGAATTTCGCTCTTAATAAGAATGTTTTGTTCACAAAGCAGCTTTTAGGATTACATGGATAATAGTGACTGATTACAGCAACTTAACTGCTGGTACTAAAATCTGGTACTTCCAAATACTTTTATATTTAATACCGAAGTCCAAATATGTGCCTATTTTTTCAGTTAACCACAACAATACTGGTTAATAACACTTGTAGACAACTAACATGAAAGTGTTTGGTCATTTAATTCAGTGGGAAGATTTAACTATTTTGCACCACAAAACTAAAAAAAACTTCAATAACCATTTCCACCCTAGCCCCAATGTCAGCAGAACTTGCTGCAGTTCCAGTGAAGCACACTGATGTTCTTTAGGGTAGCTGGAAACTAGACAACAGGAAAAAAGGACATGTCAGTGGATCACGTTTTTCAGGATTAGTTTTGAGTACAGTCACACAGGACTATCATTTACAGATAAAAAGCTGTTATGTGTCAGTAGACACACCCACTGGTAATGGGACAATCTCTGACTGGGAATTTGTAAAGCAGGAAATAACCCTTCAGGTGACAGCAGTTCATCTGAATGTGGAAAAAAAAATACATATAAAACCCATGCCTGCTTCAACAGTTCAGCACTTTGCCATAGTCATCAGCACGGCTTTTATAGTACCATGCTACTTCCTGCTCTCGGCAAACTGCTATGAAGCATTTTAATCCTGAAACTTTAAACTCCACAATATTATAACTACATTATTTCATTTATTTGAGGAAGCAGGATAATAGGATTATTATTATTACATCAAGAAAGTAACTGAAAGTCACCACTGGATAAAATGAAATTAAGATGAGAATGCAGGTGAGTCCAAAGGACACAGTGGGGCCAACCTCAATAACCCATGACTTATTTTATTTGCCAGTTCCAGTTTTATTCCGCGACTTCACATCAGAATTAAAGCAGTACTTTACAAAAAGGTATATAACTGAAGAGGGATAAATAGGCTCATCATGTTAGAGGATCCAAAGTCCTGCAGTTGTTTAAGACATTATTTCATTCTCAGTTTCTCCCTTGTTTCCTTGGGTGCAGTGAAACAAAGGGGAACCGATTGTGCAACCTATGATATAACATTATGGAAGTTTACAGAAAGCAGCTGGTGGCTTCTAACCTTTCAGGCTGACTGATTTACAGTCTCTTTGTTTATAGGGAGAGGTGTTAGCCATTGTTTCCTGCTTTTCTGCTCAGAGGTATGGCATAGCTAATATAAAGCAGTACCAAATTTAGGAAGCTACAGTCCAGTGTACAGCCGCCCAGAACTACTCCACCTCATGATGTTTTTGCAAAGAAAGCTCCATTACTCTAGCCATATGCAGAAACAAGTGCATGTAAAATCAGTTTCCCTCCCCAGCCCAGGAACTACTACTGCCATAAAACTTACTATTGCTTTTGGGACAGTGACACCTGCACAATGTGAACTCATCCCTCATACATCATGAAACAAAGCGTGTGGCCAGCAACATTTACTATTATTAGGATTTACTTTCTATAAGTTTCAAAGTTTCTCAGAAACTATATGGTCCACAGGCACTTCATTTTTTTTCAGCTTGTCTAGTTCCCATGTTTAATACCCACTGTCCCTGGATAACATCAGCATACAACGAGTTTCTGTATTTTCTGAGGGAGGCAAATTACACATTCTGATAAACAAGTGCAGCGGTTAGATAAAGAAACACCATTTGTTCTACTAGGAAAGTAGAACACTTCATTGTGAGAGGAACTGAACATGCTCAGACTAGAAAAGCTCCTAGGGCACAGCCTCAGGCAGCCAGTAAGTGGGGAAATGTAGACCAGGAGATTCCTGTGAGAAGGGTGTTTGCCTGCCGCACAGAGCAAAACTAGTGACAGTACGGCAAATGATGGGTAGAAGGCAACTCCACAGCAATAACAAGGGATGTAGGAGCAGAAATGTATGACTGGCCCTGCAGGCCAAATATCTGCAGTATGATTCAGTCATTCTACTTCAGAAAAGCTCTAGTCTGGTCCTGCAGCCTGAAAGCCCCATAGCAGTTGGCAGACATGGAGCATCCAGGGTAAATCTCATGCTTTAGTTTCGCCTGAAAGGAGGCCACTTTGGGTATTCAGATTGCTAGATTGCATTCTCCATACCCATCAGGATGTGTCATGAAACCACCAGGTTTCATGAAAATATTAAAACCCATAACAAAGTAAGTGAATTTGTTTTTCACCTGGGGAACATATAGTTATTGCGTCTCTCCCTTGAAGAAGCAGTACCCCAGCAATTCTGAGCTGTTGCATGCATAACTATATTCAGGATCATTACTAAATTTAGAAACATGAAGAAAGTATTTTCCATATTAATAATAAATTCCTGGCCTTTTTTGTGCAGTTAACCTCCTGATGTGATGATACAAGAAGGAAATGAGAAATAGGAATTCTGATACTGACAGACAAGCTCTGAGCAGAGTTGAAAGGGAAATACCTTTGCCTCCTAATCACCAGAGAAATTATGGGAAAAGTTCCCTTAACAAGACAAGAATTAATTTATTTAGAGGAACACAAGTACATTTTCTAAAAGTTCCAAAATAAGTATTTGTTTATCTGATTCCATTTTTACAGACAAGCAACCTTGGCTGCTTTGTTACGATATTCATTTACATGTTAAGACACTGTTAAAGAAAAGCAAACTGTAGCTTGAAAGTTCAATTTCTCATTAGTAATTGGTACACCTAGAAACCCACACGTAAACACCATACATATGAAGAATACCACTACTCTTAACTTCACTTAGGATACAAAAGGTGTTGATATGTTCTAGACCTCCAAAGCCAATTCTGCCCATAGACAGATTTGTTTTAGAACAGGAAAACAAACTAATCTTCATGTCCTCTATATGCCCATACCAAAAATTTCAAACTTGCAGGGCCAGTTTTATCATCAGAATATATAAAAAAAAGTTCCGAGGAGGAGGAGGCAAGTCTCCTAACCACCTCACATTTGAAAAAACCTTGGAAATCCCATTTAGGTACCAGCTCCCTCCTCCTGCTCTGCCAGGTGTTTAGGAGTGACCCAAACTCCTAACTGTACAATTTCTTGCAATTCGTATGCGTATTCCTAGATGAACAGTCACAAGTTTTATCTTTCTGCAGGTCTGCTAAGGGCAGAGCTCAAAAGGCTTTTCATAATCCACAGCCACTTGTCATCAATGTGAACAAAATGACACACAAATATATTGAGAGGAGTTTGGGTAGTTTAAAGCTGTTCTAAATCTACAGAAGTGTCATTTTGCCTGGTATATACTACCAAATGTCACCCGCTACCATTTCTTAAGAACACAGTAGAGCATGTACATTCACATCCTGCAAGGCATTTTAGGTAAAATTAGATTTATTAGGCATTCCAACCATTTAGGTAGTGGACCAGGCAGATTTTATTTTGTTCTTTTGACATGCCCTTTGGGCAAAGGCAGTGTTGGTTAGCTGGATTTGCTTTCCTTATAATCTGACAAAAATATAATAAAAATATCAAGCTCTTCGTGGAATATACAGACTAACAACACACCAAATTGTTGGTTGTTTTGGTTTTTTTTTTTTTTGCATAATTCAACACATATGGAAGTAGAAGTGTCTTAAAAACTGTACAGCATGCCATGTAACTTACAGCAAAAAAAAAAAAAAAACACACACCAAAGTGTTGAGAAGATACCTAAATACATAAGCTGAAGTTCCGGAATTTTCTCAGAGGATACAGACAGCTATTTTCCCTTAAGTTAGTAAGTACAGATTTTCTGAAACCCGCATATAGGCTTGGCCTGTAAATTTTCTTTAATGCTTGTAAGAACCCCTGCTCAGTATCTTCTGCAATAAATTTGCTTAATTTACTAGTTCTTCAGGAAAGTGCTATGTTCTTTGCTACTTCACGCTGGTGTCAATAATCAATAGTGCTACAGACCAAATCAGATGACCAGCAACTTCTATTAATCCTATCGTTGGAGTTAGAAGCAAGTAATTGGAGTTTGTGAAGGGTAATTCCAGTAAAACATGAAACATCTAGCTTCCGCTTTTAGGTGATTGTGCAACACGTGCTTCTGAGAGAGAAAAATCAAAGAGCCATGCTTATAAAAGTTGGGAAATTCAGTAAATTCCTTTGATTAAAAGAATAAATAAGTATTTTTCATGGGACTCAACTTTTATAAATAAAAATAGCTTTAAAATAATTTTATTAAAATTTAAATATTTTACTTAGCATTGTATCACAGACTTCAAATGCATAATGAATTTGTCTGGAAAAATGAAAAATTACTGAAAATTTAATGAATATGACCATTAAACCTATTGTAACATTGCCCTGGAGGGGTACAGTTTCACATCCTTCTCAGCTCACTTGAACAAGTCTTACTTTGCAGTGCTTTTTAATATTTCAGTAGATACTGAAGAACTTGCTGATAGTACATTGATAAGTTAGTTTCTCCCCCCCCCACTTTTTACTGGATTATAAGACACTAATTAGATATGTTTCTGCTTACTGTAACAAAGTTCACTTCATCTTAGCAGACACATACTGGCATGAATAACAGTTCAAGTGAGTATTTTCAGCAGAAATAATTGAAAGGGTTTGTGGTGAACAGAACACATTATTGACACACTCGCTCTAAAGATCTTCAACAGTGGAGTTACACAAAATAAGTTATTGACCTACTATGTGAAACTTAACCCCGTTTAAAAAGAAATTCATAAGGAAAAACGTCATGTAGTAAGTCAATACATACATCAGTCATCAGCATATGAACCTGATACAGCAAACTGAACTTCAAATGCAACTCAACCATATAATCCCTTGAAAAATAAACCAATATGAGTACATCCGTAAGTATAATGTAAACGTGTTAGAGCTCAAGGAATGCTCAACAAAAGCAGCTATGCAAAAGCAACCAATTGTACCCACCTATGAGTAGGCACAGAAGCATAGAACACACGGAGCTTCTCTCTTTGGGCTGAGGGAAGAAAATATTTCCAACAACTTGCCCTTCCTCTTTGGATGGTGCGATGCAGGTTGCACAAGACTGATCTAGTTACTGCCATTTATCAATCTGCAGTGACAACAAACTATAGGGAAGAAGCAGCATTAATAAAGCCCACATTAATACATTTTCCAAAACAGATGTCTGGTATACAGTAAGGCATTACAACTCTGTATTTCACTACGTTGTGCAGCCTTGTTAGCTCAGGACTAACCCTTTTGTGCTTAGTTGTTCTAAGTAGAACAGACTACTACTAAATTACATTTCCAAGATATCAGTATTTATCAGGAGCTTTCAGCAGCACTTGTTTGTTTGTTTTGAACAAATCACTCTTCCTACAGTGTTTTGACTGATTTGCTCATAAATTGTGAAGCATATAGCACATGACACCAGTTCCATCAGGTGCACAGACAGGATGCAAAGATGCACGTCCAGGAGTTTTTTCTTAGATCTGATATCAATTTTATAGTGTCTCAAAATCTAGTCTGAGGAATAGGGAAGAGCTCCATCCATTTTATCCATTAGTGTTCTGTAGAAGAAACAAACCAGACTAGTCCTCGAGATTTAAAACTTGAAGGTTAAAACAAAGTGTCTGAGCATTAGCATCTGTCTTAGCGACATTGTTTTGAAGAATAATCTCAAGTGTTATATAATCTATCATAATATTTATACATAACATTCTACTTTGCACTGACCATTCAGTGACCATTTTGTTACTGATCGTAAGGCTGTCTAGTTTCAACTTCCAAGCATTAGCTGGCATTATGCGTGCCTCTCCAGACATAAGAGAACCACCTCTACAGCAAGCAGCTTCTTTTAGGCTAGCAGTTATTGTTTCTCGGTCTTCGCATCAAGGAAGTAAACAATGTGAGTTAATTTATTATTGAACTAAGGAAGACTTTCCTTAAATTCTAAATGATCCCTTTATTACCACAATTTGTGTTACTGCACTAAAAATGAAAAAATATTTTTTTCTTTTTCATACTGTTTTTAAAAGCTACACTGGATCGCAACTAAAAACAATGAGATGGTTGAGTAATTCAAAAAAGAAGCCAAGTGAAACAATTGGAAAAAGACAGTGATTTCTTATTCTGTGAGTCAAAACAGTTAATGCGTCTAGCCAGGAAAGAGACCGAAAGTATTGCAAAACATTAATTTGGTCTTTTTCCTTTTACTCCTCACCTGGGAGGAAAATACTTCTCTTGTAATTGTTAGCCTTAATTCTGCCTCTAGTGCAGTAACAGAAGAGTTAAAAATGTAAATTGGATGTACATGGTGCAATCCATGGTGGGTCAAGTCTGAGACCCAGGCTAGTAGAAAAGTACTAGTTTGTGCAATCAATATTCTGACAGTTTAGCCATCAAAACTGTTCCTCTGAAGGATCAAACAAATGCATGTGCCAAAACAAGCAAGTGAATGCAGGCTGTAGCAGAGCTAAATTATATTGGCTGAAGCCATTTTGAAACTGCACCTTCTCTGTAGAATTGAGGTACTGAGCTGGTGCTAGCATCTTCTCCATTTAAAAGCATCTCTTAAGGATCTATCTACTTGGTGTAACGAACATTCTTTCAACTAAGTGATCTGTGTGAAGATGACTAGTTTCTCTCCAGACCACAGTTCAGGGACCACAGTCCCATAGCGCGATTGCCTCTTTTCTCATACCATCTCACCTCCCATCCTATAGCATCCTACTCAGTGCAGCACATTTGGCCCAACTCAGCTGCATGTTCCTACCACCACTTACAACAGAAGCAAGACACAAGGAGAAGCATGGATCTCCTCCAGCAATGCTGAAGTTAACAATTTTATTTTAAAAGGCTATTTAAATCTAGTTCAGGCAGAACAATGCAATGCATAGTACTCACACATTAGTAGAAGAGCTGCAGATACAACACAGACCTGCAGGGTAGCACATAAGCAAGCTTCCCAAAAAAGCCTCATGAGGCTTTCTTTTACTCTTTCAAAGGCCCATGCCATGCGTCAACAGCTGCTAAGACCCATGAAAGAACCAAGGACAGAAAAGAGAATAGAGATGATAGCCTCTTCATGAATCACAGACAGAGGCAAAAATAATACCAGGATGGGCTGGCATCATCTGGGTTTCAATCCACTAAAGAAAATGCCATTGAAACCTCCTGCACAGCATTTGTGTACAACATGACAGTCTGGGCTTTGATCCAAACAATCAACTATAAAAAAAAAATACTATAGTAACGTACTGCACAGCAATTTGCATCATATGTGCTGTATTCTCAAATACTTACCAGGCAGATCTCCTATACATCAGGAGTTCTTAGCTAGAAGTTCTTGTTAACACAACTGATTTTCAGCTGCTCCAATTAATATCCACCTGTTCATCCACAGGTGGATAGACTAACTTTTATTTGTTTCTTACTTTCTACTGAAAAGATTAGTGCTTTTGGATCTCAGTATTTTGCATTATCACTTCTTACATTCATAACTTGTGTACTGGCATGAATAATTAGGTGTGTTTGTAACAGTCAAGCCTGGAAAGACCTAAAGAGAGTGACTGGTTGAAAAGTGAATGCTTTAACAGCAAGAATTTCAAAGGACTACACAACTACAGAGAATTTAAAGCCATTAAACATGTAGTATTAAGACCAGTAATTACATGGGAAAATAAACTTCTACAACATCATTATTGGATTCAAAAAAAAACAAAAACCAAGAAATCTGTTATGAAACGGGTACATTCTGAATTCCAAAATATTTTTACATGTACTGCTTTTACATGACAGAACACTGACCATAGAAGAGTGATATTAAAACAGACATATTTGCCTGTTTCTGAGGAAATTAATCAAATTTCCCCATTTGGAAAGCTGTAAGTCAGACTTTGACAGTTCAGAGATATGACTTCATCAACCCAACAATCCCTGTGACACCATTTTCTGAAATTATCATTCCAGGAAAGTAAATTGTTCGTTTTATTTTTGTCTTGGAAAGCTAACTACAGAGGAAATGTTCTCAGTGCTCAGAGACAATGCCACTGTTGGCTTACTATTAACATATGAGGTTGTACCTTTTACACTAGGTCTAAGAACTCATTTTCTATTTTCAGAGGAAAAAAAAAAAAGTCAGTTCAGCAATACTGCTCCTGCCATTTGAAACAATGTTGAAGTTTCAAAACTCATGCACTTGTATAATCTTTAAAAATATAGAAAAGAATTTATAGTACTTAAGTTTTTTTTTTTCTTCAATAGAGGAAAACACAATGGGTATTTGTAACACTATAACGCAATGGAAAGTACAACAATAACAACAGGGTAGCAAAGTCCTAGGCTACAGCAATAGAGCATAAACCCAAATACAGCAGACACAGAAACAAAAGAAAAAAATACTAACCTTTAAAAGGCCTCAAGTACACCAGGATCTCCAGCAAAAATACCCTCACCTCCACTGCCAGCCCTTAAATGAGAGAGGGGAATTACCCCTTCCCTTAAATGGGAAGGGATGGATCCTGGCTCTCCTCCTTCCAGTCACTCAGGTGCATTGCAAGCAGCTGAGCTCCCCTGGGTTGGCCCTGCCTTCCACCAGGTGCTCAATCGCTCCTTCAGGCTGTGACTTAGCACTTCCTCTACAGTATTACAGGCCCACTAATCTCTTTAGCTGATCTTGTCCAATGCTCAAATATCAGTAGAATGGTTTGAAAAAAACCTTGAGTTTTGTAAGTAAAAAACCTTAACAGTTCTCTTCATTTGCCAAATTTGGTCACTAAAATAACATTGTCCAGTATGCACTGTAGGATTGCAGAATCACTAACTGAGCTGAGTTTTGTGCAATTAAATCCAGTCATTTTTTCTCTTCTGCCTGATACCTGCTGTGCTCATTAGACAGTGTCTACACGTGACCTGTCACATGCAATATTAGGAACACCACTTAATGTGCACCAAGCACTTTCAAATCCCCATTTCTACTTAGCTCCAATTGTTTTTATCACCGTTCCTCCTTTTTTAAATGTATTTCATGACTGATTCATTGAAAATTTGTCTTCTCTGGATCTTCTCTCCTCTTCATTAGACAATGAAGAGTTTACAGTACAGCCTTCCATCTGAGTGCCATCATAGCAAACTGCATCTTGTAGCAATAGCCTACCTACACTGCTTCCACAGCAATTTCAATAGATCTTTCCACAGTACTTTTCAAAGTAATAAACTAAAGAAAATTATCATCATTAGTTAAGAAATCATTTTCTGGCATCCTTAATTGAACAGACTCCCCGGGTTAAAAAAGTTCCTTTGCAAGAGAACCACGCTCATGACATCACATCATCACCAAGCAAGAGCTGCTTCCACTGTATCCTGACTGCTTCCTGAAACTCTTGCAGTTGTTCTCTTTCCCACAGTTCTGAAGCAATGATGCAATTTTCACACTGGTGAAAGATTGCAAGCTTCAGATTTTAAGACTGTAAAACCAATCCATTTTGGTTTCAAATGTTTTTCATGGTGTGTTTTGTCTGTTCTCCAGGTAGAATCTATGGAGTTTCTAGGAGAAGATAGGGAAAGCAGCTCCTCTTAAACACCTGCAACTATGTGAAAGTTTCAGGAATTAAGGAAAACATGGCTATGCAGTGATAATGCCTTCACTCTTACCCGAGGACATTCCTTCCTGAGTATAGATACGATTCAGCTATTTAATAAAGGACTAATGTATTTGAATTTTGACATCTAAAGTTTAAGACCAAATTTCTGAATTATCACATGCCTTTTTCTCATGTCTCACAGGCCCTGCTGGCTTCGGGGAGCAGCATACAGAAAAATGAAATTATACCTCATTCCCATTGGTCTGCCCTGCCTTAGATTACAAGTAAAGTCAATACTATAGTACTAGTAAATGAACTGAACCAACATGTGCATATTTGGATTAGTCAGCATTTAACTTCAGCCTAAATTATAAGGCTGCACTCTGACATCTCTCTATATAACCATTAATTGTGTTATATTACTCCAAGGGCCATTCAGAGCAAGACCTGCTCTATCTCCATTAGTTGAATAGGGGTGAAGTGAAACTGAAAATATTAATCTCACTATTTAAAGTTTAAAGTAGAAAAATAGTTCATCTGAATATCCTTCTATTCATCTTCTCTCTGTTCCACTTCACTTTCTACACATACTCATTTTCCATTCAAAGTAGCTGGTATATTTCAACAGCTATTAAAGAAACACAGATCAGATTGTAAGCTTTATTTCTTTATGTTACAGTTACCTGACCAGAAACGGTTTTGGTTTTTTTTTTACTCACAGAGCTTTTGAACTGAGATTAACTAACATATTATAAACAAGCTTTAAAAAAATATCAGTAGAAAGTATTGCCACACCTCTCACACTTTTTAAATAATGTTTGCAAATTTACTGGGTCAGTGGTTTCACTGTATTCATGTAAAATGGTAAACTAACAAGTAAGAGCCAGTAAGTTCTTCTTCAATGTTTTTTAAGGTTTTAGAGCAGATTGCAGGGAAATTTTTATCATTAACTCCTCATCACTAAATCCCCAGGATGCTCTGTTCTAAAATAGGGTCCCATAGGGAAAAAAAAATTTCCCAATAGGGGAAAAAAAAAAAAAAAAAAGTAGGACAAATGAGTCCTGGAATATTAACTAATCACAGTATGGTTATCAGACACCAACTCTATCAGACTAATACCAGTCTGAATGAGTTATATGTGACCCTATGCTGTACTGGACAAGTTATTTCCTGTAGAGGAATATCAGTGGCTTTGTGCAGATCTTCAACTGTATTACTGGAAAAACATTGGTCACCAATGTTAATGTAAAGAGAACTCAAGGTTCCCCAAGTGCGAAGATTGACTAGTAGTTCGATAGAGGAACAGAGATCCAACCTGACAGAAAAAGACCAGGAAGCTTAGTTTGTTTAAAGTAATAAGATTCCAAAGATCTGTTTTCTGTGCATAAAGGCATAGAGGAAAAATAAAAGGGGGAAAAACACCTATTCAAGTTGAAAACAAACCTGAGCACAAGAACTTAAGTAAATGTACATGAGTACAAGGTGACTATCAGTACTTTTAACCTGAATCTTGTATAGGATCTTGTTTTTAAGGAAAGCATATATAAGATTGAACTGAAATTCAAAATCACAGGAAAAGTAGTATAACAACAATTCTTATTTGTTAGAATTCTTCCAATGTGTGCCTTTAAAGTATACATTTGGTACATTTTAAGAGCTATAACCATACTTGGGTGGTATTGAATAATATTTTGACAGGAGGATTCTTGAACACAAAAGGTAATTCACTAGATACAGAGGACAAAGCCAACAGTGTAAATTAGGAATTAAATGAACAGCAGGGTTACATTAAGTCCTGTTTTGTGACAGGTGGCCTGGTAAAGTTTTGGATTGCTGCTGCGGGAGTTTGTTTCAGGACAAATTCTGACTACCCATTTGAACAGTCCTTAGTTGTAATTCTAATGATTCAGCAATCATCTGATTCACTATTTTTATGTGTATCTACCACAGCAACGGGAGCTCTCAAGTACCTTAAGGAGGGGTGATATAATTGGATACCCGTTCTCTTTGTGCTGTATGGCTCATCTAAAAGTTCTATTACCAATAAGTAAATAAATAAATAAGTACATGAATAAATAATATCTTGCCACAAATATTCAACCTCCTTGCCACAAATATTCAACCTCCCATGACTGTGAAAATTCAGTCCATGAAGTCACAGAGAGTCATTATTTGACAAGTACAATTGCTTATGTTTACACACCTCTATGAAACTAGTGTCTACTGTGGTTAATGTGAATTACTAATACAGTAGACAATATGCACAAAACAAAACAGAAGATATGCTTCTGAAGTCATAATAGGCTCTTATCTTTTCCATTTTTTCCTGCTCCTATGGGAGACTGTTATGAGGAAGGGTGTGCACATGACCAGCTGAATCAATTGCAATACTTAAGATAAGAAATAAAACCACTAACAATGGAGATCACTGCCAAAACTAGCAAGAAAATACATAATTCTGAAGAAATAGGGAAAGAGATGGAGAATACTGCACAGCAAATAAACCACTAGGGAATAAAAGTAAGCAAACCACAGCTAGAGGTTTTGGGCTAGACAGTGAAGTTTCCACCTGTGCTGAGGTTGCATCGTACCAAGCAATTGTCACTACGTCATCTACTAGAGTTTTATAGACTATTTGCAGCACTGAAACCAGCCCTTATTTCTCTCCTTGACCCTCAAGATGGAGAACTGGGGCAGGTGGGCTCTGAGCAGCCCTAGTCTTTAGCATATATCATTACTAGCTCACTAGAGCAAAAAGGTGGGTTTGAGTTCTCATGTTACGCTTTGCAATACGGCCTTGTGTGAGTCATGAAACAAGGTTGGAGAGAAACTCTGTATATGCACCCACCCAGATACATCCCTATAAGCATCTGTTGCAATCTTCGCCTGAAGCACTAGGTAATACCTATGAGCAAATGCAGCACAAACAAACAAGTGTCATTAAGCAATAAACAGAGTTCACTATCTTGATAATTTTCTTTATTAGTACCGAGAGCTTTTAGTCTTCTGAATGGAAGGTGTGTATTTAGTATTACAGTACACACCCAGAAGTGTCTCACCAAGTTTATGAATCCCAACTAGCATTGCTTTAAGTAAATAAAAATGTATCTTATCTAACTAAGGTGGAACATTTCCTATTGTTCTATTTGTCTTGTTACAGCAGTAAAGTACAAACTCGCCCTTCTGTCATTCTGCTTTCATATTTTATAACTTTATTCCAGGTGAGCAGAAATCTCTTGACCTTATTTTGATCTCACCTGTGCTATTGGCTGCACTTCACTAGCTACAAATACATATTTTTAATATAACAATGATTATTTTTTTTTCCCAGTCTTATGAACATTCCAAGCTTAGAGTTTCAAATGTCACCAAGGTACAAGTTAGACAACATACCACTTAGTTTTACCTGAAGTCAGCAGAAGCCCTGTCATGCAGTATTGGTTGGGGAGGGATGTTTGTATTAAATTTAAATGTGACTTTTAACATAGTGAAGCAACAAAATTCATACTGATAGGACACAGCTCTAAACTTTTAGCTGTAAATAGAAGGTGGGGAAAGTGATAGCAGGAAGAAGGAAAAAGGAAGAATACAGGATAGGTGTCCTGTACAAAGGAAAAAAAAGTCAAAAACAGAGCTGATTTCAATCTAAGAGCAATTTGCCACAGAAGTGCAGTCTGCCTTAGCTGTAGGAGCAGTCATCTGACAGTGTGCCCTACCCAGGAACAAGATGTTTAGATTCCTTGGTCTACAGCTCAGCCACAAGCACCCCCACAGCTCTGTAGGTGTCAAACAAGTGGGCCTTCAGGAACTACAATAGATCTCAAGGTGAATCATGATGGACATCACAGAATTAAAAATTAGTCCTGACTGCTGATGTGATGACTGAAGAAAAACATAGTAAAGGATAATAAATTCCTAAAATGATAGTAGGATTATTTGGAGATGTCTAAGGAAATAGTAGCATAAGTAAAGGAGAGAAATTGAAGAAAAATATTACTAGGTAAGTACTGTAAGACCTTTTTATCTAAAGAAGCTACCTAATGAAATCCTATAGCCAGTAGCAGATATGTTTTTGTAGGGGCATGGACTACATGACCTGATAAACACAAGAAGTAGAGAAAAATCTGTGATTTCATACAGTTTTGCTAGGAGAAGAATAGGAAGAAATACTCTGGCCTACTAATAAGCCATAAATAATTAGGTAGATAGCTGAAAACAAAATAAGCAAGTAACAAAAAGGACTCTTTTCCTTCTGATTCACATGGTTCTGCTACAAAATAAAAAAAAATAAAGACTGGTCGTGGCTGAAATGTTTGTAGATTACCGTTGCTCTATAACAGTGGTTCTGAACTGAGAAAGAATGGATTTTGAAAAATCAATGCTTTACAAAAGCCTAGTGTTAAACACAAGTGAAGAAATATTTTACAAGTTGCGGTGATGAATGAAAGGATACATCTTTCTTCAACATCACAGCTCTAGGACAGACTAACCTGGTTTGTTATTTATTTGTTATACATCTAGTATATTCTCTGTATCTCATACTTTAGCAACTCTGAGCTTCCATATATTAGCCATCAGATATAATTCTGGTTATTTCTTAAACAATACATCCCTCCTTCCCCTTTTCCAGTGTAGGTGTGGAGCAGTAATACAACCAATCAGTACCCAGTTCTGCTAATGGCTGAGCAGATGAACTGCAGACTCCCATTGAGTCCAGCTGACTGACCTGGTTTGCTATGAATTATGAAGTCTAACCTGCTGCAGTCCCTTTTAACTGCCTCCAGAGTTTTTAGAAGCCATGCCCTTACAAAATATGGAAAGATTTCTATCTTTGGTGACTGCTTGGGACAGGTAAGGAAAACAGTTTCTGTCTTCCTTTGTGACGCACACACTTTCTACTCATCAATTACCATGCTTTATCAGGCTCACGGGACACCTATTTTCCCATCCTACCCACTGGTTTAATATGACAACATTAAGGATATGATGTCTAATTGAAAAGAACTTACACCCTCACTTATCTTTGGTTACAGTAACAGCATTTATTAAGCTTCTCCCCTTAGCAGGTCTTGCAGACTCTTCAGACAGTAGCTGCCCTAAGCAGCTGACAGGGGAGGTCCTTTTCCCACAGTGCCATTATCTTCCTTCCAACTTGAAAGAACTTTTCTCCTCCTATGTTTGGCCAAGGTGTGGTTTGTTAATCTATGCCAGTGGCTGCAGGTTGATCGCCTCAAAACCTGGCAGGTCAGAGCAGCAAGATATTACATCCAACCTGGCTTCCACAGCCTCTCAGAGGCTCAGCTTTCACCAGCAAAACCTTTAGTGCATAAAAGACTAACAATACAATTTTCAGAAGCTTGTCCATCTGGTGTCATTGGCAGTGTTGGCTAAAGGAAGATTGCTTTTTAAGTAATAGCTTTTTTTTCTGAAACAAATTATCAAAACGCAACAAAATTTTATCATAAGAAATAATGGGGAGGACTGTAACATTTTAAGTCTGGTGTGTTCTCATGCACAATTTCTGAACTATTTTTAAAAAAGAAATTCTGAAAATTCTGTTGCACATCTGACAAGAATTTGTGGTAAATAAAATAATTTGCCTTCCAGTGAGAGGACAGTAGAGTAGCATCAATAGTACTCACTGCAACAGTACAGCAAACATTTCTAGTCCCACAGTATTAAAAGACTTCTTATTTATAAACCCCTGCAGATTACTGAAATGCTGTGTCAGGCAAGGCAGAGACAGAGCAAATTTTAATAGTTCAAATAATATAATTCAGTGTCAGTTGTTATATTAGAATACAGTTAAGTTGTACAAATCTGTGGTGAAAGCCTATTTTCTGGAACTGCAAACATCCAACTTGTTTTCTACGCTCCTTCTGGGACACCTCCTTTCAGTGGGTAAATGTAACTGAAATTTTGTTACAGAAGCAGATCCTTTGAAACAGCAACAGTGAGCCTTAGTGTAAAAGCTGCTATTGTTCCTGGCTGCTGCTTTGCTGGGAAGAGGAGCCTTTGACTGTAAACACTTGTTCCAGTTCCCTGGGAAACCTCATTAGTAAAATCCAAATGTTCTTCTTAAAATCCTTTGCTGTGCTGAATAGGTTTCTTGGCAAAGGATCAATTCATTCTGGTCTGATTACATTCTGCTGATCTGAACATATTTTCAGGATTGGAAGTTTTTGCCCCAAATATCTTGGTGGTTTTTAAGGATGCAGCCAAGAACACTATCCAATCATTATGCACATGACAGGAGACAGTGGAAGTTATGGGCTATGCTTTTATTGTCACATTGCAGGTAATCTTGGCAATGTAGATCTTTTGATATGGTATGAATAAACAAAGACTGAGGATTATTTAAATGCAAATGAAAACACTTTTTTTAATATACTAAGACTGAATACATGCTTCTACTATAAACTTCAAACTATCTAAATAATATAGAAAAATAGAAAATAACATACTCCAAATACTAAATATAAGTATTTAGTTGAGAAATGTGATAAAAAATGATATGTGGACCGGCCTCCAGCAGCTACAAAATTACAGTTAGGGAGATCCCTCAAAATCTGAGCATACACATAGGAAATTGCTATAAACCCCCACTCTGTTCATCCAAAGACAAAGGAGATATGTAGGAGGTAAAATGAATGTAAAATTGTGTCTGAGACTTAAGCATTTTAGCAAGGAAGATATTCTTTTTTTCCCTTCTCTCCCTTTATGCATTAATGCTGAACTGCAGAATAGAAGCATGTTCATTCAGTAGGAATTAATTGGCAAAGTAAATGAAACTTACTACCAATTCCAGGTGATACTGATTTCCATAAAGTAAAGTACGGTTTGACAATTAGAGCCTTAGAGTGGTCTACGTTGTGTGTTTTCCCCCTCACTGACTAATAGTAATTAATAGAGTTTTGTAGACTTACATTAGCTTTAGTAAACAAAGATTTAGAAAAAAGCTGAAGTCTTACTCAAATGGATACTTCAAATAAATATTTGGACTAAAAAAACTGTATCTGGAGGAAAATAAAAGCCATCTGTAGAGAAAGCAGACTAAATAGTTGTTGAAAATAGAGACTGAGATAGTTAAAAGAAAAAAAAAATAAGAGAATGGTACAGGCATTATTATGCTTTGAATGTGAGTGGATTCAAGTAAAACAGTGGAAAAAACTTGGTATAATTTCAGACCAAAGTTTAGGTAATCTAGCTGCTAACTTGAGGTATGTGTGGACTCAAGGCTGAAACAATCTTTATACGGGGCTGCAGAAAACAGACCTCATTGTGGGCCAGAGAGCCCACATGCCTACCTTCCTGTTGATGGTGGACAGCTGAGTTTGACAAGCTCAGATGTAACCTCTTGTCTTGCCTACAAGTGGAATGTTCACCTCCAGTTTGCCTACTAAATAAGTCTGTAGATACAGACTTCAGGAAATTACACTGCTGAAAATAAACCAAATCTGCAACAGCTGGGTCAGATACACCAGTCCATTTGCAGTATGCTACTCCCTTAACCCTTTATTCAGTTTAAATGCTATTTCTCAAAAAATCTAGAAAATCCGAGGAGAAAATAGTCAACAGTAAAGGAAAACATTATATTCATTTTACTAGTAGTCTACTTTCCGACAAAGGTTTGACATAATGGAAAAATGAGGCCCTGATCTAATCTTACCATATTATTAAAAATAGTTGATATTGAAAAGCAGATAAGAACTCATAAATTGAGCTGTTTATACTCTTAAACTCCTTGCATGTTTACCAGTTTTATTTTTATAAAGGGGAGGTGCGTGTGCAAATTTCCTAGTGGAAATTCCTGGTGATGGTTTCAGCTGTGTACTCCTTGGTATTGTTACGTCCTCAAAACTATATGCTATCATTGCTGCAGTATGGCTGGAGAATAAGACTGGAGAAGAGTTAAAAAATAAAAGCGGTGATATAAATACACTGAGATAAACTGTATCTCTAAGAGTATTTTCTTAGTCTGAATTTATTATAAGTAAGCTATGGGGGAGGAAACTCTTAGTTTGACACAGTTCTATCCATGCTGAAATGAGAAATTCATTCTTGGCAGTCTTCAGCTAAATAACACTAACTTCACATGTGGACTGTGTCACTGTTGGATACGCTCCTGCAAACATATACCTTCAAATTTAATCAGTCCATGTTTTTTGTCTGGAAATACCCATTTGAATCATGATGTAATTCCTGGGGTTTGTCTTTTTTCATCTTTTAAAAACTGCCTTTTAAAGAAAAGATTTACTGGTAGTTGTAAAAAGAAGTAAAACTAAGGAAATAATAAAATCATGTAGTAAACAAGCAACCTTCACAAATACAAGAAATGTATTTTGTTCTTCCTCAGACAAGAGAAGAAAAGAAAAGAAAAGAAAAGAAAAGAAAAGAAAAGAAAAGAAAAGAAAAGAAAAGAAAAGAAAGGAAAGGAAAAGAAAGGGAAAGAAAAGAAAAGAAAGGAAAAGAAAGGGAAAGAAAAGAAAGGAAAAGAAAGGGAAAGAAAAGAAAAGAAAGGAAAAGAAAGGGAAAGAAAAGAAAAGGAAAAGGAAAGAACAAGAAACAGTCCTAACTGAATTATCTAGATTCACATCTTTACTAACTTACATAATCAGACTGTATGCCTCAAATGCTGTATAGTCATCCACACGCTGCAAAGTGAGTTTATGATGCTACAAAATCCAAATATTATATTTTATTTTCAAAACTTAAAACAGTTTGCAAAAGCACTGTGCTTTCTGAAAGCATGGAGGATATGGAAGAGAATGGTAACCGGCATTTAACACAGAGCAGTTTGAATTATGACCCAGAATAGCACTAGGGCATGACTGAGAGTCTCCTAGTGCACTGGAAAGCCACATCCCCTAAACTTCCCTCTTTCTGATGTTGTGTCATCTGCCTCTTCAAAAATCCAGTGGCTGTGTCTCTTACAGACTTTTCACTCACTGCTGCAGATGAGAAAATATACCATGTAATATTTCCATCCAAAAAAATAACAAATGGAAAGCAAAACTCTAAGTTTTGAAACAAAAACTTAGCATGCAATTATGGTGCTGATTGCTAATGTCATCTGGGGTCTGAGAATGAAAAAGGAAGATATTTGGTTCTTCATATACATTAAAATACGTGCTGTAGAACTTCAAAGTATCAGTATCAAAGTATTTGAAATGGGCGTTTTTCAGAAGATTCATCTGTCCAGCTGGAAAAGGAGAAGAGATGGTTCTTGGACTAGTTTCTGCCACAAAGTAAATGCAGACTCATAGTTAAGCACATGAAATGAAAATTCTTTCATTCTTACTAGCAGCAGAGTGTACCTACTGGTAGTGGTAAAAGTGAAAATGCGCGCGTATTTTTACCACATCACAGGAACATATTAGTCAACACAAGGCTTGGTAAATCTGCAACACACAGTGCTGCATGGTTTACAGTTGTTTCATACCTGGAAATGATTATGATGTTCCAAGGATTTAATTCTGGATATAAGCAGGGAAGTTTTCTTTGGAATTTTAAAACTGAATTGCCATTGGATACATTGAGCTGGCTGGCAAAAGATATCATTAGCTGATGGTTGTTTCCTTTGTAGAGAGGTACAGTTCTTCAGGAGAAAACAATATTCAGGTACGTACATTTTACATTTGCTAATGAGATGGTACTATTTCCAACAGATGTAGGTCTCACACACAACTCTAAATTTCATAGACCTTGAACTTGATTTTCTTCTCCTTTCTGTCGTGAAATTAATTCCATAAAGCTTAAGTCACATAGCCAGCATAAGCAAGAATATATGTTCTTTAATAGACTTACAACTATGTAAATTTTCCAAATAAATACAAATGAATTAGAAGCAGGTGATTTAAAACTCAGTTCCAAGTCCCCCAGGTTCAAACTTGTTATGAACTACATACCTTCGAATTATAAATGCAGCTTGTAATTGAAAATCCTTCTGATAACCTCTCTCAAATCTGTAGAGAAATTCTGTTTCTCCAGGACTGATCTGCCTCAGTGGTACAAACAAAACCATCATGAAGTTTCTAGACAGATTAGTGTTTGAACTGTGAATCTAGATTTATGTTGAAATTTCTTTGCTAATACAGTTAGACTTGTGTAACTTTCCTGGCCAAAGACTTTGTGTACAGTTGCCTGCATAATCCTGTTATGGTCTATAGGTCAAACCTCTTACTTATGACTAGTAAGATATACAGGAAAAAAATAGTTAGAATCAAATGTAGTTAATATATACATGACATATTTCTTATTTTATTAATTATCCTTGAGTCTAAAAGCAAGGTATTGTAAAAATTTCTCCTAATGTAAAAATTTCTCCTGCTGTTCTGAAGGATATATGAAGCTAAGTGTACAAAAAATAATTCTATCTTGTATACCAACATTTAAAAAGTAATTTTGTGTATAAAGTTTTAATGTTGTTTAACTAAAATTTCTCCATTTGAACTGTACAGTATCAGTTATTTTCCATTTCTATACTGACAGAGAGAGAACCTGGAAGAATTAGTGAAATACTACTGTATGGAGGTGGAGAGCACTGCTGGGTAGAAGGCCAATAAAAATATAGCTACAAGGGGAATCAATTGCTGAACAAAAGCTATGGAAATGTCTCAAACAGAAGGTAAAATGCAGAGCTGCTACAGATTCTATGTAGTGTGTCAGTTTAACATAACACCATTCTTATCCACAGCACTCCTTTTCTGTCAGGGTTAAATCAGGGCAATTTATGAATGTAAGCTGCAAGTGACAGAGAAAAGAGATGAATTAAATGACTAATAAAAACTGTTCTGTCTGCCACTCTTAAATGGGAGTTTGCACCACTGATCACTGGCAAAACAACCAAAGAGGAAGAACAAAATTTGCCTATTTCTTTCTTGGCAGCAAGAAAATGCACTTCTCTGTATTTCTCCTTGTTTCTTTTAGACCCTTTATACTCTTCTTGTAACTATGCCATCAAGGCTCAGACCAAAAAAGTGCCTGTCTCCATCCTTTCTTTCAAGCAGCACATTAAAGCTTTTGAGTCTGGTTCATCACATTCCTGGTTAGACTGAATCACTGAGCAATCCTTTAGTCAAACCATGAGCAAAGCAGCTCACATTTGTATTCGGAAAGTGTCTGTGTTCCAGTTCTTGGAGCTAGTTCCTTTCTCTCCTAGAAGATGTGAGTATCACAATCTTTATAGTATATAGGAACTATCACAGGAAATGAAAGATCCTAGGGACACAGTTTCAGAGTGGACACAAGAAAGGAAGTCTGGACATGAGCAGAACTGTGCAGCAAGAGTTTAAGGTCTATGTCAAGAGTTTGGAAGCCAAAATCTGGCCTCTCTTATTGGAATTTCTCCTCCCCTGTTTAATGACTGTGTCTGAGTGGCAGAACTATTTGTTTGAAAAGGTAACACCTCAGGTTCAAAGGACTGCTGAATTCTTCCCAAGATTTTAAAATTCCAAGGAGATATAACTCAGCTCAAGACTCTGCTGCATGTCAAGAGTTGCCTCTGCCAAGTATGCCTCTCAGATTAAGAGGAGAGAGGGAGAAAAGGATCCTGTGAAATATTTTAAAAATGTAGTCCCAGATTTACTTTGCCTAGCCCTATTTTATGTTTTAATTACAAGACTTGGAGCCTTAAAATTCCAACCAGATTAAGAACAAAGGAAAGTAACACTTAAGATTGGAATAAGGTGCTATAGAATTCTGTGCTTCTTTTTAATGAAGCATTTCAAGGAAATTTATCGGGGCTGATCATGAGAAAAAAAAAAAAAAAAGTAAAAAAATGGAAACACTATCACAGAAAGCAACAGGAGTGCCTTCTAGGAGAAAGGAGCTCGGGAAGAGCTGTCCAAGCTGTTCCTGCTGGCAGCAGCAAGAGTCAGTATGGTGAGGAACAATAGCAGGAAACAAAACTTGGTCTGATGTTCTTTTGAAGTTAAACACCATGGAGAAAGAACAATCAGAATTGGACTCGCATAAGGTTTTCAAACTTAAAAGCATAGACTATCTCTAGCTGTTAGTAGAATCATTTGAAAATACACATTTCTTTTGAGTAAAACCTTTTGTAATTTCAACATAAACAAGCTATTCATTTTCAGTTCTTCATTACTTCTCAGAAAGGGTAGTCAGGCATTGGAATGCACTGCCCAGGGAGGTGGTGGAATCACCGACCATGGGAGTGTTCAAGAAACATTTGGATGTTGCGTTGAGGGGTATGATTTAGCTGGGAAGTATTGGTAATGGTTGGACTGGATGATCTTCTAGGTCTTTTCCAACCTTGATAATTCTGTGATTCTGTGATTCTGTAAAGCAAACATTCAACCTAAGAACTTCTTTCCTCTATGTACTTTACATTCCACTGAAACACACTGATGAATCTCTAAACAGCAGCTAAACAAAGAACAATGTTTCAAAGCTAACATTTTCAAATGCCGGAATTCAGGCTCCACAAGAGACCCTAACTTGACTCCCAGTACATTAAAAACATGTAAAGATACAGTTGTTTTAAATTCCCAGAGACTTTTGGGTTTGGAGGTTCAGCACTTTACTACGAACCATGGAGACTTTCTAGCTAAAAGCAGGTTACCAGAAGTTTCACCCCTGCTTTACTAATTCCTCTGATATGGTGAAGGAATGCATTTGGATGCTGGCCACTTACAGGATTGCTCCACACACAGGAATGTGATTGACGCCTTAGCTCTCATGAGTTTATGCTGTAATCATGTTCTCAGACCGGCTGAATTAAAACTATTTATGGCTTTCAAATACAATGATTATGTCTGGAAAGACCAGTGTAAAGATTTTCAAGAAAACCACTTCAGAATTTGTTTCTAGAGCAGACCTATGATGCTTCTTATCCCAGTGTACTGGACAGCTAAGAAGCTGACTGGTAATAGTAATGCCTATGCTCTTCATAGGTGAGATACACATAAGCAGACTTGGGAAGTGGAGAAACCATTTCAGAATCACACAGTGAACCACAGAATCGTAGGGTTTGGAAGGGACTTCTCAAAATCACTGAGTGGCCTCCTGTGGTAAGCAACCAACCTAGGGGCCTTCTTTGATGGTGTAAGTGCTTCAATGGACAAGGGAAGAGACATTGATGTCATCGATCTGGACTTAGTTAGGCCTTTGCCACGGTCCCTCCCAACATTCTTCTCTCCAAATTGGAAGGATATGGATTTGATGAGTGAACTGTTTGATGGATGAGGAACTGGTTGCAAGATTTGTATTTAAATTTTAAACTACTTCT
The DNA here is from genome assembly GCA_030625065.1 of Alectoris magna. Lineage (NCBI taxonomy): Eukaryota > Metazoa > Chordata > Aves > Galliformes > Phasianidae > Alectoris > Alectoris magna. Next base: position 16,575,158 of record CM060568.1, on the reverse strand, counting down.
AACTCAGTGTAGCTTTGTTATTTTCTGTTGCTTCATGAGATTTAATAAAATCTCAAATCAGTTTTAGAAGCACAAAATAATTTATCATAGTTTAGGTAATAACAAAACCAGAGATAAACAAGAAAGTTACTTTACTGGGAATTTCATTGGTGTGGAGACTTCAGGAATAAACAGCTCTCCGTGTATAAACAACACTGCTCTTAAGTATACAAGTTGTTTCTCCATTCCATTCCACTAATCTAATGACACTGATTACCACAGGCATCAGAAAAATTACACCAATTCAGTTTCTGTAAATCAAAAATGGTTCTTGATACCAAAACCTGCTGTGTTATATAAATCCTCCTAGTTACAAGTGAGGTGATACAAATTTTGTCATTGTAGCCATTTTTATATAAACTCTAAATCTACAATCTGTTTGTAGTCTCCTCACTTTTTCTGGCTTGATGTTCAGCAGTGCAATCACCCCACACCTCAGTGCAGAACATTCTCACAGATCAGGTACTCAACTTTTAGACATTTGTGAAGTATCTAAATATTGAATTCAATTTTCTGTGTTTCCTTTGTCTTCACTGGAGACTTCTAATAGATATGAATTTTTCTTTGCTTAAAAAAAAAAAAAAAAAAAAAAAAAAAAAAAAAAAAAGGAAAACATAATCCTGTGAAAATATCAGAAAACAGAAAATAGTATAAAATCAAGATATCGCACGTTCCTGACTTCTCCACAGACTTTCAGCATACCCATAGAAAAGTTGGGCAGTTTCCTCCCTACGTATAAAATAGTTGTAAAGCAACCCACAATAATAAAATAATCTAAGCTAGTTGATAAGTTTGAGACATTTACATGCACAGGTAGAAAATGTTGATGTAAACTTGCTGTCATTTCAAGATTTTGAATGGTCTTCGCCTTTTAGAAGCTTGATTGGAACTGAAAAAGATTGAAAGAACAAACAACTGTGCTTGTGTATACCTTTCTAGTACTGTATTTGATAGGGCAGCTCTGCAAGACAAGCATTAAGATACTTACAGAAGAAAGTACCATATCAGAGATTGCTCCCTAAGCTTCTATTTTATCTAATTAAATATAATTAATTGCTTATGTAAATTCATTACCCGGTAATATGAGTCACTGAGACACATCGAAGAAAGATCTTAAAAGTCAACCAAAAGGAACAAATATTAGGAGCAACTCCATTTTGGAAAAAGCTCTGAGGGATTTCAAACCTTATATAGGTGAATTTTTCACTGTTGGGCATGACAACAGTGCTGACTTTTATGTCAGCATGGAATGATGAATGTTCTGTAGCACTACAAAATTTCTAAACATTAATAAGTATTACAAAACATTCCTTAGAATGTTGGGAAACTATCAGCTTAGGGAAACTGATCTGTTACGGATGTCATATAAAGCAAATGATATATGATAGTACAGAAAGCATATGATGCTGAATTTGCTTTGCTGAGCTATAAGGTATCAGCTATCTCTAAAGCTAACCAGTTTAGAGATGTAGTACATTATATTACAGATTTAAATACATTCCTCTTTCCCAAAACCAGGAGTTTCATAGATTAAGTTCCCTTTTCTCCTCCACTTTCCCATAACCAATGTGTGGTTTGATTCCATGGTGTCAAAGAATGAAAATCTGTAGGGTCTGCTCCTAATCTGGCAAACTTTCCCAATAGTGAATTCCACTAAGCTCACCAGAGGGATGCAGAGTGGAGACAGTCATCTCCCTACACTGAGGGAGCCAAGCTCCTGCTATTGCATGATTCCTGCACATTCAATAAAGTCACACTGAGGTCCTGGCGTTATCCTGGTAGAAATCTCCAATTTTTTTCAATAATTTTTTCCATTATAGGATTAGTCTGACTTGCTTTAGATATCTTCACTAGGAAAATATGGATTTCACCCTAGGGGAGATATTTTTCTCTGCTAATTGTAACATGATCAGAGGATGACTAAATCAGTATACACACTATAAATCACTATACACAGTAGACACTTACACTTTTACGTTCCAATATGGAAGCTAAATTCTAAATGTTGAGGGAAATTTCCAGAGGTCTAAGTCAGTGTAATGCTTGCCTGCATGTAGCAATATTTTGTTAAAGTAAGTGGGAAATCTTCTGTCTTAAACATGCTGTTGAAATACAGTTCATGTGGCCAGGAAACATGACCCAGAGTGCCACTGTCCAGTAACCAGCCACACAGCAGCCTCCCGGCCCAGAGGCACCAGTCCTGTCAGGCAGTGCTGGCTTTCTCTCACTTTCCAGTTTGACTCCTGGAGTTGGGCAGCACAGCCATTCTTATTCTTTGGTCAGATCTGTTTCATGGCTTGATGGAAGGGAAGAAAGAAGAGCAGAGGCGGCAGCAGCAGCTCTTCTCTGTCTCAGTTCTTCTCTCATGTCTGTCATCCCCTTCTCTCACCAACCTGATCTAGCCACACTGCTCCCCCCTCGCCCAGCTATCATATTTTCCCTTCAGCTTACTTCCCTCAGCACAACTAGCTTGGCAAAGTTAGCCCACCATCCCTGCTGAAATGGCAGCCTCCTTCCCTCATGCCACAGCACAGCTGAAAGCCTCGCATTGCTGAGCAGTGGGAAATGCTGCTGGAATAAGGTAACACTGGTCAAGGTGGTTATTCCAGATGGCCTGGAAGGTTCCTCACCTCTCTCTCTGGTACAAGAGGTCATCCCAAAGGAAATGGGAGCAAGGATGGGACGTTGAGACTATCTCCATAACACAGCTGGCCTGCTTCCTCTCTTGTAACTGAAATGCAAGGACATCTAACTGGAAACAGAGCTTAAAAATGGTATAAGGTTTGATAGAAACACCTTTTTTCTTTTTAGATAAATGGGTCCCATAACTCTTTGTAATGTCCTTTGGAAATCAGCAATGATTTTATCAGATAACAACCTTGAAAATCTAGTCACACAAGATCAGGATTCTGCACAAAGCTGAAAGCACGCAAGCTTTTTGTCTGAGGTAATGTTGACATACGGCTGCAAAGAGACAGTGCTGAAACTTGATAAAAACAAGGCAGGAAAATCAGCAGGTGTGTGTCTGGCATTTAGTGAAGGTATGCTGATAATTTAAAAAATCCAGGGTTTAGGCACACCTTGAAACACTCGATATGATGGAGACTCTGGTTGAAATTGCCATTGTAGCTGGATCCATATGTGTTTATTTTATGTTATGAAACAGAACTGATTGCTTGCATCTAAGTGTACACCAAGCATGAAAATTAAAGGCAATTAAATATGCAACTTCCCTATTACTCTTCTCCTACACATATTTTCCAAGTGTAAGACCTTGTAAAAATCATCGTCAATACAAAAAGAAATGTCAGCATAACGCTGCAAAATGCACCTATCCCCTTTATATCCAGACAAGGTTCTACCACACCGCCTGTTTCCCACCTTCCTAGCAGAAGTATTCCGAGCTGAGTGCGAACACAGCTCCCTCTAGAGCTCGAGCATTAGATGAAAGCAGACCCCGGGCCCCAAAACTTGGGTTGAACGCCTGGCGAAGCAGCACGGCGGGGAGCAATGAGTAAGGGCAACATCGGGGGCACAGAGCCTGCGACAATGACGGCAGGCAGACATTTAGCAAACCCGTCCGAGATACCTTCCTACCTGTGAAAATGACATATCTTCCCAAGTTTTGTAGGAAAAGCGTCCATCTGGTGTCTGGTTTATGGGAAAGCTGGTGAGGTACAAATCCCCAAACAGTGTCTGGGGATTCTGGGGGGTGGGGGGGGATTATTTGTTGTCTATCCTGACAGGCGAGCCTAGCAGAGCCCCATTACCCGTGCGGAGAGGGCAGGAGCGAGCCCAGCAGTAGCGCTTTGCTCGCTGGGCCGAGGCCGGACTGACGTTTGGCGCTGCAGAGGGTTCAGACCTGTGCCAGCCAGCCCAGCGCCGCAGGACCAGCTGCCGGAGCACTGCCCGGCCCCACCAGCATCCCACCGCACGACCAGCGGGCGTGAGCCGGGGGTGGCACGCGGGCACGGGGACGCCCAGCAGCACGGCGCCCAGGTGGCTCCTGGCACGGAGAGGCGTTCCCCGGTGGCCGCGCCGCCCCTTCCCTCGGACCCCTTCCCGCAGCGGGCCGTCCCTTGGCAGACCCCTGTCCCGCCTTGCGCAACCTGGCGATGCCGGAACTCTTCCTTCAGCCCCGCTCCCGTCCCCCCTGACCCCGTGCCGTTCCCAGCCTCCGCCGCTCCCATCACCCGCCTCGCCGGGCTGCCCGCGGGGCGGGTCTCCGCCTCTCCTCCCGCAGATATAAGTAGGACCGTCCCGTCCCGTCGGTAGCTCACCGCGCTCAGCCCCGTCGCGACGTCGCCGAGCCACTCCCCGAGGATGCCGTGTGCCCCCGCCGGAGCGCGGGCTGTGCTGCTGAGCGCGCTGCTGTGCCGTCTGGCCGCCGCCGGTGGGTGATGGCGGGAGGGGAGCGGCTGGCCGGCGAGGAGGGGGGGTGGGTGCGGGGCTCGGCTCTCGTGACAGGGCGGCCCCGAGGGAGAGAGGCCACGCGCGGCGGCCTTTGCGCTCCGCCAGAAACTTCGCTCGTGGCCCTTTGCGGCTGGGGGCAGCGGCCGTGGGGGCGGGGGGCAGCGGCTGCATTGTGGGGCCGTGGAGAACAGCGGCTCCGCCGTTCAGCACCGCTGGCAGAGCTCTCGTTCACTCCGGGTGGTTTGCTCCTACGAGAGCCCTGATGTCCGTAGCCGTGGTCCTGCGGGGCTTCCCAGCGGCACCGGGAGTGAGCGGCGAGATTTGCTTCCCTTGTCGCCAGATCTGAGCTAATCGGAGCGGCAGAGGAGGCCACGTTTAGGAAGCAATGAGGGGATGGCTTAGCGAGGCGCTGGCTTCCCAGAGGTCGCGGAGGTCGCGGCTCACCGCGCAGCCCGGGGTTTTCCACCGCGCTTTCCTCCGGGGCAGTCCCCCGAAGTGTCCCCTCGGCCGGGGCAGGCCGCGAGGTGTCCGTGCTCAGGGCAGCACAGCGTTCTAAATAGTTTATCTTCCCAGAATAAATCGAAGGGGAGCCGGTGTTGATGCCTTCTGCATTAGAGACAGTGAGGGACTGTGAACCGCACTGCTGTTGTTTGGGGTTCAGACATTCTCATGTGAGGGTCTTCTGTTTGGGGCTCGGACATTCTCGTAACAATCTTCAAGTTTTTGTAAGTTCTTAATAGGTGTTGGATCAAAAAGTAAAGAGAGGACTCATCTGGAGTTACCTCAGCGAGCTCGGAGTTAGAACAACAGCAAAAGAAAATAATTTTCTTCTCATATTTCTCACTTCTGCCAGGGCGCATTCCTTCGGTGAGACAGCCTGAGCCCAAAGGGCAGGACCGGGCCTTTCCGCCCGAAATAACTTCCCTAAGCAGTGACTAGCAGCAATGCTCCCTTTACCTAAACAGTAGTGCAGGCAGCCAGCAGTTACGTATAACATGGCTAATGGCACTCTTTTCTCTTTTTAAAGGCAACCCAGGACTACCAACGGCAGTTAATATAACTTGGTCTTCAATCAATTTTAAAACCATACTAAAGTGGCAACCAAAACCATCGGGTTACTTATACACTGTAGAAATTCATGGGTAAGTAACACGGAGGTGTGTGCATCAATGGCAATTGAAGGAGATGTATCTGGAGGGTTTGATTATTTCTGAGATAGAATGTATCAGGAAAAGAGCTCACTTTTAAGGAAACTAACAACCCAACTGCTAGCACTTCTTTGTATCCAACAGTAACAATATCTGATTCAGGTTTCTGGCTTTGCCCACTTCAGAAATGGGAAGCTGAGCTTTAGATTGGTATTTTGGTCCTGGGGTGAGGTGTGGCTCCAGCTGCGCTGGAGACGTGTGCCAGCATACTGGAAGAAGTTGACATTTGATCTGACCTGCCGTGTATTAGACACAACTTCACCTTTTTATGTCTGAACTGAGTCTTTGTTCTTTAGTCTCAGGAGGTGTCTGATAAGTATGAGTCTGAATTTTCTAATCAGTGACTCACCATAATGTATGTTTAATCTTGCTGGGTAATACTAAAAATTACCTTTGTTCATCTAGCTCTGTCAAGACTTCCTCTGTCATCGTGTTTTATAGAAGCTACGAAATACTACAGACATAAAAACATTCAGCCTGTGTGAAGTGTCTGACACCTCTGCTGCACAGAAACTTCTGTGAAGTTCAGCAATAAATGTGTGCTATTCTTAGTCCCATATTAATTCATAGATCATTAATAAACATACCCTGAAGGGAGTCTGCATCATCAGCTCTCCCACTTGTAATGAAGATGTGGTACTGTAGTCTCTTCTGTGTATAAAAGTTGCCTAGAAATGAGAACAGTCTCATGACTAATGGATGAAATACCAACGCGATGGTCTAATGCACTCTTTTATTGTTTAGGCTAAGGGAGCAATTAAATGAATAGACTTAAAAGCACTCTCTTAGCAGAGTGGCACAACTTAGCTTAAGAGCTCGATCTTACAAAGAGCCAAGTGCAGGACACAGAACCTTATCTAGCACTGTGCAAGTTGAAATGTTTTATGAATCTGGAGTTTATTTTACTTACGAAATACTGAAGTCTGTTTGCCCAAGGTTTAGCGTAGAATCAGGTATAGTTCTGATATGGAGGAACTTCTTTAGACAAGACGTTCCTATAGATGAATTGTGCTCAAATGTTTTCTTTCTCTTTTATGTACATTTGTTTGATCACCAAGATCAGATCTCTTCTGTCCTTTTTCAAGGTATTATTAGGATGTGAAGTGGCCATTAAAACTTTTTTTTCCCAAAGGCTTATTCGTTATTTCTCAAGTAAATCCTCTATTCTTTAAAATCAAGAGAAGTTCATAAAGGTCATGTTTCCTACAATATTTTTTCTTGCTTCTGTAACGTAATACCGCAGCTAAAATTGCTGCTAATGTCTTGTTCTTAGTGACATTTGTACCTGCATAGATGCAAACATAAGTGACACAAATGAGGAGGCACTGTTAGATTAAGCGATTACTATGCACGGCAGCAGAGCTTCTTAGGACAAATCATGTTACTTTAGGCAATCATGTTCAGAGGCATCTGTGAGCAGGGATAACATTTTCAAAGTGATGTCTATATATGTTTTTTTGTTTTGTTTTCGTAAATCAACTGAAGAAAAACCCCAAAAGCATCTTTCTGTAATTTCTATGGCTCATGTTTTTTGTTGTTGTTTTTTTTTTTTACTTGTTTCTACAATGTTGTGAAATATATCTGTGCAGAACAGTGGTTTGTTTTTGTGTTTTTTTTTTTTTTTCCCTTCTACTTCTCAGCCTACTATACCTGCAAGGCCATTCCACTGACTGAGGGAAGGCTATATGCTTTGAGGGGAAAAAAGTTTTTAGCATATATAAGTAACTTGTGAAAGTCTTCTTGGAAAGGGTTGTCACTTCGTTCTTACTCTTTTCAGGGAGACGTCTGATACGAAAAAAAAGTGCATAATGACTACAGAAACGGAGTGTGATGTTACTGATGCACTCCGGAATGTAAAAGAGACCTATACAGCACATGTATTATCTGTAAAATCCTTGATGGAGGATGACTTTGAAGAACCACTTTTTGCAAGTTCTGAAAAATTCACACCTTATAATCAGAGTAAGTAGAATTGCCAATGAAACCTTTTCATTAGCTTCCTTTCAAGATGATTTCCATTGACTTAAACAAAGTTTGGATTTGGCCTAAAGCCTGCTCCTGTAGATTCCTTAGTAGACCGACAGATGTCTTAGAAGACGACATTGAGGCATAAAGCTTTCTTTCCCTGTTACAGAGCAATGTGTAAGATTTTAGTCACTACTTGTTTCTCTTTATTAACATTGTGTACTAGATACAGATACTTGTTAATATCCTATACTGCCTTGGCTGAGTAAACTCTTCTGTTTGAGAAGGGAAGGGAATAAAGGGAGGAAAAGAGCACATTATGTAGAAAACAGTGGAAGTATAGAACAAGCAAGAATGGGAAAAAAAGGTGATGCCAGTGTTTTAATTCTAAAAATGCTTCTTTAGCTATTATTGGAAAACCGGAGATCCAACACCACACACAAGAAGATTCCAAACTGCATGTTGTGCTTCGAGACCCGCTTACGCCATATATGTTTCCTAACGGAAGCTTTCAAAGCGTTCGAGATATTTTCAAACACGACCTGGAATACAAACTCTATTACTGGAAAGATCAAAGTTCTGGAAAGGTAAGGCCTTACTCTGCTTTTCTACATATTCTGGAGATATATAATAGCTATATAATTTTTCTGCTACCTTAAAAGCACTGGCATTTTCACAGAGGACATGAAATGAGAAATGTTTTTTCTTTACAGAAAGATGCAACAACAAAAAGCCATATGTTTGATGTAAGCGTTGACAACAAAAATAACTATTGCTTCTACGTACAGGGAATCATTCCCTCTCGCAGAGAAAATCGTAATGGTCAAGAAAGCATAGTGCTTTGTACCACTGTGGGAAGAACTCTTTTAGACGGTACGTATCTAGCAAAGAGTGTTGTGCTGCCTTCAGCATTCCAACAGACACTTAATTTTGAATGTATTTTATAACTCTATGAAGTGTGATGCCTAAGTTATAAAATGAACTTATGTAAGTGAGAGGACCACAGACTAATGGGAAGAACACCATTAGGTAAGAGCCCACCATCTTTAACTAGTTGGCCATCTTTAGCTAGTTGGAGTTGGCTGTAGGGTTTTACTAAACTGCTTTGTTTCAGTTTTAAATTGTCTGAGCTGTTGGCTGGTTACAAGGGTTTCAGGTCTCATCACTAGCTTTTGGCTTTGTTTTCTTTGTTTGGCTTTTTGTGTGGTTGGTTTTTTTCCACCACTGCTTCCCTCGGATCCTCCCAATACAAGTGATCCCATAGCAAGTGCAAGTGGTTGATTATCTCTAAAGCATAGGAGTGCTGGAAATCTGAATGACAAGCATTTCCATTGACTTGTAATTTGAACTGAAATTTATTATCTCAAAAGCAGATGATGAGACTAAGGCTTTCTTTAGTGTTACATTGCCATGTCAGCTGACAGACTGACTTATCATATATATGTGAGCAGACAGCAAATCAGCCAGTTTTATTCCAGCTTGAATAACACTTTCTTCAGTATAAAGTCTTGAATACTTATTAAATAATACCACAATACTATCATGCTTTTTCCCTCTCCATTAGATGAAGCAACTTGGACTTTAATTAGAGAACCTCTGACAAAGTTCTCCTTCTAATTAACTTTATTATCTATACTCTTATATATCGCAATAGTTAAATTCTAGTAAGTTACAATTTAAATAAGAATCTCTTTTATTGGTACTTTCTAGCTTCTAATCTAGAAAAAAAAAATACTCAGAGCTAGTTTCACAGAGATAATGCAGAGACTGGGGGAATGATTTGACCTAGTCTTGGTATTTTGTTGTACTATCTAGATTAAAACCCACCGTGAACATGAAATAAAGCTTCACTTCAGTACAACAAATTCATTTTAAAACAAATTTGGATCACATTGGGGTAATCATTCTACTTCCATGGTACTATGAAATACAGAACACATTTTTTAGTTCAGTGTAAGGATTTGTAGCACTGTGATGTCATCACTGATAACTGAACCTCGGATTTTTTTTTTTCCCAACTCTACAGAATACGGAGCAGAAGTCTTTATCATCATAGCAGTGGTAGCAGTTGCAGTCATCACTCTGGCCATCATCCTAGCGGTGATCCTGTGTAAACGCAAGAAAGCAAAAACTGCAAGAGAAAAAGAACCACTTAATGGTGTCTAAAGAAAAACTGTTGTGGATACTTGTGGAAGATACAAAGGCAGAAAAAAGGATGGAGCCATCAGCCTCTCTGGTACAGGAAATTTGAAGCTAATGGATCTTTGAGTCCACCAGAAGTTCTAGACAGTCTCAGATTTAAAAACAAACAAACAAAAAAAAAGCCACAGATACCAGGAAGCCCCTGTCTCCAGTGACTGGAGGCTGGAAGAATATTTTGGTGACCTATTACAGCATAATTACCCTCCTCATACATTCTTCTCAGCTAGAATCAAATGAATCTTTGATTTGACCAGGCACTCTCAAAGTATAAGCATTACTGAGCCAGAAGTCTTACAGTACTTGTGAGGAGAAGAAAAACACTACTTCTGAAAAATATGTCCTTTACTAATGAAAAGGACCATTTTTCTGTTTCTATGAAACAAAACCTCTACTTATCTGACTTTCTTATGACATTATTAACTGGTGAAATGATCTGTTAGTTCAGATGGTACGAAGGTGCTACTGCTATTTCTGCACTTCTTGGATAAAACTGTCTTGGTCTGTTTATCTTTGGATATCTCCATCAGTGGTAAACAAACTGGTGCATTGGTGACCACTAATGCTCTTGCACTAGGTAGTTGCTAACCATACGGAAAGCATACCTGGATTACACTACACTGCAGTTCCACAGACAGGGTAACCTGTTGGCTCCAAGTAAGTGTTAGGATAAGTACTTCAGTTTGAGGGAATAGTAACTCCAGGCAAACACTGAGTAAGTAGCAGTAGTTACTGCATTTTGAACTATTTGATATTAAATGGTAAATCAACTGTTTACGCATTATAGATTCAAATCATCTTGGTGATGGGATTCAGAGGTACCTTTTGCTATGACTGTTTTAATATTTATTTTATAGATGACAATCTAATTTTTATACTGCTGATACTTGTATTTATAGTAATTTATACTTTTCTAGTGAAATAAAGGTGACTGGGAAAATAAGACTTTTTTTTTCTTTAAATGGAGTACAATATTCATTCTGGAACTCAAGTTAAAAATATGTTTAGGAAACTTATCTTGCAATTCAAGTTTACACAAGTTGACAGAAATTCAACCAGGATCATGTGAAATAAATCAGCAGGGCACATACTACCTGTAAGGACGAAAATATGAGAAGCCATACTTCATGAACTACCAATAGGTTTTGAAGAGTCCCAGGTTGCTATGCAGCTTTCTGTTCAGTTATGTGATTATTCAGGATCAGCTTCTTAATCTAATGGAATGTATATTGGATACCCATCTGGATGTTTGATCCCCACACTGATACCTGTACCACTTCTGATAGTGGTTTTCAGTCAAGGCAGTATGGGATTTGGCCCCAACTTGATAACAGCTGCAACATTCTATCTATTGCTGCTACTAATGATGGGGATAAGAACCAAAACAGAAAGAAAAAAAAAAGCATAAAGCAGTTCACACTAGTAGGCTGTATGCTATGTATGCACCTTTGAGGAGGCGTAACTGCATTTATGAGAACTGATAACAAAAAACACTTTTACAGAATTGCATTTGATATTTGTTATTCTTAGTATACAGTAAGATACTTCTTCATATGGATTATGAGTCCTGTGATTATGCCAGAGTAGTTAACAGACGTTTGATTTGTTCCTGAGTTCTGCTATATTCAAAGAGAGAAAAAAAAAACTTTTTAGTTAATATTGAGCAATAAATGCTTAATGCATTTTCTGAATAAGCCTTCTTTGGAAAAAGAATCTTACACCAGCAATCAGAAGCATGAGAGTGTGTGGGAGTAAGCTTAAAAGCATTCCAAAGTTGTCATCATTACTCCCCTGTTCCACTTCATTAGTTTCATTCAGAGTAGAGCTCAGGAAAGGCAGAAGTTCATAGGAAAACAAAAGCCCACAGGAAACAGCATAGTGTTTATTAAACCATACCATGCATTTGATTATTTACATGGAATGATGTTATAAATTATGCTTCGTTAGCTAGATTTTTCTTTTGCTTTCAGTATGCAGTATGAAGGTTGTTATTAATAAAAGAACACCCACAGATCACAAACAGTGCCTTAAATGGTGTAAGAACGGCCCATTGCTGCAGAGGTTTTGGAAACCTGTGGCATTTCTGCTCCCTAGCTACAGTACTTTATAGCCGCAGCAATGCTCAGTAACCAGTCACGAGGCCTACAGATTTCATTTCTGAAGTTTTCTGGCTCTTTGTGAAGACATTTGAGAATGGGCCTTTTTCCTCTCCCCCATCCCTACTGCAAGGCTCAGTGGATCAGTGTATACAGCCCCTGCAAACTGTTGTAATGCAGAGGTTGGTTTTAACTTTTTCAGTATTGTCACTAGGAAGAAATACTAGATTCTATCTAGGGCACACACACGGGGCCCACTTCAGTGCTCTACAAATATTGGACAGAGCCAGCCAAGCAGGGAATTGATGTGAGAAGGCTTTTCCTACACACCCTAGTTTCCTGGCCTATCTCACAAACACGTTTCTGTCTCCAAGTGACTTCCAACTGATGCTCCTAATTCCCCATCTTCTGCTTTGCCTCCAACTATTTCAAGAGGAGAAAAACATTTGCACGGTTCCTTGCACAACACTTGTGCAAATAAACATGTAGCAAGGCATACTGTAACAAGCCACTATCATTTTATAATATTGCTTTAAATTCAAATTTTTCTTCACGCAAGCAAATAAAGGCTAATGTGATGCTAGCTTTCTGACAGCCCTAACATCAGTGTGGGTGATAAAACAACTGCCATTACTTCAAATGAACAGCTTTACAGGACTTAGATACGGCTGCAGACAACTTAGCCAATCTACTCCTAGCTGACTCAGCTTTTCAGTGTTAGAAGGGTGCTGCTGAGAGGCACACAATGATAAGAATGCGATTATAAGCTTAATTTGGATCATTGTTCATGTGGCAGGTCAGGACAAAGTTACTGCACTGAGTGAGTGAGAACAAATCAACTATGAAATATTCCCCTTTTATTTTCCAAATTAGTACTGATTGCTGCACTATTTTAGAACTCCATAATACACAGGAACAAGTGGGCTTTTGAGAGGACCAGACAAGAGTCAGTTCATCAGTTTGCAGTTCCTCAGTAGTTAGCTGCTACATGTAAGAGTGCTTCCTATAGCCTAGGTTTGTCACTGCAGGAGAGAGAAGCCCTGTGCTGGAGCTTTGTTGATGGGTTTCTGTGTGAGTTTTAACTCCATTCTCAAACACAAAGAACAATCTGCTAGACAGGGCAGAAACAGGCACTAGTCATCTGAAGATCTTTCCAAAACCACTCTTCCCCAAGTTCCACTGTTGATGTTTCCATTCCACGTACCCATCCTCTGTTCATTTCCATGACTACTTCTTCCCCAGAGATGTACTCACCATTTCATTTGGATCTCATTTATATGAAAATATGGCATCTGAATATATATTCCTTAATCACCAATCAGGAATATATTAATAGCATAGCAATGTTTTTCGCTCTTTACAACTTCCCTTGCTCATCATAATCAGATTAGAAACTTCCAGAGCATTTCCTAACATTGTTTTGAGTATTTCAGTGCACTTACTTACCATTAAAAAGTAACACCTCCAGTGACTTCTTAATTAGCAATGAAGTCAATCTGAACTCAAAGAATATTTACAGTTCCAGTAAGTCTCAATGCCACCTTTTTCTTCCTGTTTTCACATTTTCTACCCTCCTACTTCAGGTCATGTTTAAATAGCTAAGTACCCAAACATTATTACAATCACAAAACTCTTTCATCAAAGGAGCAGTTTAATTAAAAATCTCCATCCTCTAAATAGATGTTGTCCCAGTGTGATCATATTCTTAATTTACCCTTCAGGGTCATATAACTAAATTAAAAATCAAGTGTAATAAAAGCTAAAATGACAAGGGAGATTTTAAAGCCTACTCCAATAAATGCAGTCATTATTTCTGCCAAAAAAAAGGTGGTATTTTTAAACTTAATTAAATGAGTATATTCTTGATTAACATAAAATATTCCCTCTCTACTGCTTTCATACTTCACCATTCATTCATGTCCAAAACATCTTTATAGTCTTATGTTCCATCTTTCCACTTTATTCATAAAATATCCATTTTCTTCCCTAGATCATCAAGGATGCAACCTTATCATCACGTGTCAGTGCTTCAGCTATTGCTATTGAAGTAGAAGCATAAACACATTTTACTTTTCATAGTGCAAGATCACAATAGTAGCACTGCATAAGCAGTTTATACTCTAGGAGCCATATCTACAGTGCTAATCCTGCAACTGAACATTCAGTATTACATCCCAGGCAACCTAGAAAAGATGACCCCAAGTGGCAAAAAAGAGGCATGATCACTACACCATTAGTCCAATTTTTCCTAAATGACTAGCATGCTAATAGTCATTTTGAGTCCAGATTTCATCAGATCTTGAAGGGTATATTAAATTGATCTTCTCTTTCCTACTAGCGAGGAGCAATGGATAACTTGAGCAGTTAAGTGAGACTCAATCGGAAACCTGGGAGCATTTCTCTCCCTGGATACCTCCCCAATTCCTCCATGCACTCTGTATTTCACTCTTCAGGTTATAACAGAAGCTCATCCTGTCTAGCTTTCCAGCACTGCTGAAAACAAGGCCACTGCCAACAAGTACTTATTTACCCTTTGCTTAATGGTGTTAAAATCTGCACAAATCCAAATTCCTTTATCCTCTTATCTCAGAAAACTCAGTAGTTCAGTATCGTAGCATAGGGCAATAAAGCTGGTGAAGGGTCTGGAGCACAAGATTTATGAGGAGAGGCTGAGTGAACTGAGATCATTCAGTCTGGAAAAGAGGCTCAGAAGAGACTTTACATCCCCTCTAGAACTATCTGAAAGGAGGTTGTGGCAAGGTGGGAGTCAGCCTCTTCTCTAACGTAACTAGCAATAGGACAAGGACATAGGAATGGCCCCAGGTTGCACCAGGGGAGGTTCAGGTTGGATATTAGGAAAAGCTTCTTTTCCAAAAGAGTGGTGAGGCACTGGAACAGGCTGCCCGAGGAGGTGGTGGAGTCACTGTCCCTGTAGATGTTTAAGGAAAGGTAGATGTAGTACTTCAGGATGTAGTTTAGTGGGCAATATCAGTGGTAGGTAGATGGGTGGACTAGATCATCTCAGAGGTCTTTTCCAACCTTAATGATTCTATGATTCTATCAAAAGTTATTCACATAGGATTAAACCTCTCACCAGGCTTCCCCCCCCCCCCCCCCCCCCCTCAAGATACCTGAAACACAGAACAAGATTCCTGTTACTGTTCTTTAAACTATTAAGGAATGGTTTGAGACCCCCTGAGAAACAGCTGTGATCTTTTAGGAGCACTGAGAAATGTGTTACTACCTCACAAGGCACAAATGGTGCAGTGAAAGCCATGCAGGTTACATTGCAGTGCAAGTATATATGGAACTGTAACAACATGCTCCCTGTCTGGTGACAAGTTTTAAAAAAAAAAAAAAGGCACAAATAGGAAAAGACCAGCTAGAATGCAACTAGATTTGTAATAGTGACTACTTTGGGCTTCATGTGCCTTGAGTTCTCCTAAGCTTGCCTCACAAAGCAACCTACAAAAAACTTTTTTGGGGAACACCGAACACCCCCCATTCCGGGAGCAGTGACAGGAACAAGAAGCTGCCAGAGGAACAGGTCTCAGGTGAGAGTGCAGTTTCTCTCATGAGGACCAACAACTAACCCACAACCCTCAAGAATATAAACACACAGGCATACACAGGTGCTACTTGCCTCTCATATCTACCCATGCAAGCACCTTGTATCCCACTGATATGATGCACTCCATCACCTCAGAAAAGGGCAAAGAAGTTTGCAGATACACCTTAACTGTTAAGATTTTTATGAACATTGAAGGACTAAGTTCAAACAGCCCTTCCAAAATCCTCTTAGGACTGCTACAAATATGACTGTCCTAACAGAAAACTGTAATTAGATTTCATATAATCTAGCATTTGTGAGTTCAGAAAGGCTAGAATGTCAATGTGCAGAATTGACCTTGGTTCCTAATTCCCTGTTCCATACAAAAAAAAAAAAACAAAAAACAACACCTGCCAATGACTTTCCAGAGAAGTCCTGTTGCAAAATGTAAGATTGCATTGGAGTTCTAAGAAGCCCTCAGCACACATTTATCTTTCCTTAACCACTGTTTCTCCAAACACTTAAGTTCACTGGTCCCTCTATAAAGCACTATCCTGCAGTACTGTACAACATCTGGCATATCAGCAGCTTCTGACACAGCTGTTTTCAGCTCTATGATTTTTGCACCAAGACATTCCTACAGCAGCACACCACGTTTTAGTATCTGATAGCAATAAACCCTTCCATCTAAGAAAACAAAAGGCATACTTGGTTACATAGAGGAACCTCTCTTCAATTGCATGCATGGTGTGGCTTTTCCAGAGCAGCATTCTCCAAACTTTTTATAAACAGGATTTCTTTTAACATTGCCGTGATTTGTGCCAAACTCTAAATATGCTTTAATGCAGTTAATTTGCTCTGTCATGTAGGTGGAGTTCCCAAGTAAATTAGTCTCAGCAGTCTAAGTTTTGCACAGACAGCTTTGACCTCATTTTTCCAGTTCTGTTCTATTTTGGTATAGCATCATGTGTGGATACCATGTCTCCCAGAATGAGGGACAGATGGGGAATAAGAATGTTGGTCTATGGAAAAGTAGAACAGGAAGCAGGGCTGGGCACTATTGCTCAACATCTCCTCTTGCCAGTAAAAGCCACTGCATCTTTATACTACAGATTTGACAAAGGACACCAAAAGTGAGGTTTCTAACCAGAACTAAAGACACTGTATGTGCTGGGGCTGGTTTGGGAAAGATATATTCCACAGAAGCAACATGTCCAAGTTTCCCTTCCCTCATATTTTATAATGCCAATTGTATGATTACTATTACTCCGCTGCACTCCTCACAGAATTACTCGCAATGTGTCTTCAGTTTCCAAAGCCAGCCCCCACAGAATTGCAGCAGACATTTAAGCATATGATTTCAATTTAATCTTCAAATTTATCATGTTTTTTTAAACTATTCCCTTAAGATAGCTTCTGTCTGTAGACTACTGGGATATTTATAGTCTGGCTCTGCTTTTGCATACAGGGAAAGAAAACGATGCAGCAGCTCAAAGGTGACCGTGTAACATTTAAGACAATGTTCTTCTAAGGTTTTAACAACGACAAATTGCTTTTGTAATAGCTTGACTGTACTTCTGTTTGACATCAAAGCCACTGCATCTTGCATTTGAATGTATATGAAAGATCCTGAGTTTTCTCAGGATGTGCATGTGTTGTAGCAGCCTTTACTGGGCAATAACTCTAATCTTTCAGGTGGAGTTTAAGGCATTACAATAAGATCTGACTGCAGGTGTCTGGAAGGGTGAGGGTGGCAGTCTGTTCCCCAGTGAGGGCAGGGAAAAGATGCCTATTAATTAATAATAAGCTAACACATAAGGAAAAAATAGGCAGACTAACCTGTAACAATTGTTAATGGATACCCTCAAAGTTAAAAAGCCAGTTTGTGTATGCACAAGACGAAGTTACTTCCTGCATCACTCTACTTTAAAGTCTTCTTCTACTTTTTGTACTCACAATCACTCCAGACAGGAAGCACCAATGAGAATCCAGATGTGCAACTTCCATGTTGACAGCTTTGGACTGAATGATGTATTTGACATCAAACACCACCTGCTTTAGAGTTCTACTTGGAAAATACAAACGTGTCTATTACAAAGGAGAGATGCCTTCGACATCAACACTTGAAGTCTCACTTAAATAAAATCTCAGATTTTCTTACCTGTTCTGTTTTCCCTCACAAACTCCAAGCAGTAACACAAGTAAGAATGTGGAACCACAACTTGTGAAGTGAAAATCAACCAGCCTTCTACTCTTTCCTAAATAACTGCAGATCACTGATTTACACAAGGCAAGAAACCTCTTTTCATGATCATGAAAGGAACTGGCATAAATCAGGTGGTATCTAATGAAGAAATAAATACATTATACAATATACAGCAGCTTTGTAAACAGCAATTTGAACTTGTACACTGTATAATTTCTTCTTGACAAAAATAAACTGGTTTTGCAGGAAGAAAAATGAAACTACAATCTCCAACTGTTTTTCCACAGTTGAACTTCAGGAGATTATTATCGTGGAAGTTTCTACAAACATCTCACAGTATCTGTGATAATGCTATATAATCATTCATGATGGATTTTTAACTCCTAACTTGATGAAAGGACATATTAATGTTTTTTCCACATTTCTGGGTCATTTTATGATACCAAAGATTAGGGATGCAGTAGTACCTATCGAGTCTGCAGAGGGCTGAGCCCTAAAGGGAGACAAAAAAAAACAAAAACAAAAACCAACACTGAAAAACTCCCTCTCTCCAGTGCTAAATCGACATAGAAGTATCCTCTGGCTTATGAAACATGAAGCTCAAATTGCCAATTCTGCTAAGATGTAGTGACTCATTTGTCAATTTCAATTATGATTTAATTAAAATGTCTGTCAAGTAAGCATCATGGTGGAGTTCCACAAAGAGAACCACACCGCTGCTTCAATTCTCACTAGTTAATCACCTCTATACAGCATACAGCTAATGAAATGGCAATGCCTCCAGAATTTTCTTCATAGTACAAGTCACCCTCAAACAGTGCTCAATTTTACAATTGGGCTGACGAGCCAAGTGCCTACTAAACCATCTGTGCCTCTTTTAGGCAAGAAGCACTTCAACACATCTACAGGCCAGGATGTAGTTTACACTGCCAACCTTTCCCACAGTAAGTCCATTATTTCAGTTTTACTGCTCCATAAATCAATATTTTCCCTTTACGTAAGGGAGAAATACTTGTAAGGAACTGGGTAGCAAGAAGTCCAGAATCCTATAAGCGACACTTTTGATTTTTCAATTGAATTTGAGAAGCTTCCTTAAAAAGGTAGTTCTATCCTTTAAACAGACAACAAGTTTGTTTGACATTCTTAATCTCAATTAAGAAAAAACAGTACTAACATTAGAAAGCACCGATGACAGGATAACACCCTTGATATCAATTCATTTAGGCAAATCTATCACTCTAAGACTACACAGTTTCAAGCATCCTGATAGGGGGGACACCTATCACAACCCTCCCCCCACCCCCCCCCCAAAAAAAAAAAGAAAGCCACAAATACAATAAAGGTAACTTCCTCAGAGTACAAGGATCAGGGAGCACTGAAAAGAATTACCACATGAGCACATATGTTAATCTTATGCAGGTCTACATCCTTCCATCATAGCAAATTTTAAGGGATAAGAAGTGGGTAAAGGATGTAGGAGAGAAAAGAGAGAAGAGAGGTCAAAATCAGAGCAGATTTAAAACAGATTAATGCACCTATAGCTCAACTGCTTTATATATATATGTATGTATATATATGTATGTATATATATACATATATATGTGTATGTATACATATATATACATATATATATACATATATCTTTGAATACTGAACTCATATTTTTGTTAAGCCTACAACTGGATGGCATCACCTGGCTGATGCCTGGATGAATCTCAGGCAGTACTACCACCTTTATAAGCTGAACACAAGTCAAGTAGCTGAATAATAATACAGTATTTGTTAAATACATGTTCTGCATTGTTACAAAAATCCTAATCACATCAAGAAACATAATAAACTTAAACATATTTTGTCTTTAGATTTATTATTTCAGAGGCACTTAATGTCTTACATTTTATATAGCGCCATTTTCCCCTTGAAAACACTTTACAGTATTTACATACAGGAATGTTTCCCACCACTGTTGAAATGCAGCCACCTGACTAGTACCAGTACCATCTTCAAAGCGTCAACAGTTCAGTACTCTGCCTTACCAAGATAGATCAGAATTCCAATTTACAAAATTCCAACTTGTGCTATTAAAAAGACTTCAGAGCTAAAACACAGCATCACAGTGCAATTCTGAAACATAATTGAGACTTGATCACTTTCATTAGGTTTTACAAACATTCATTATATCAAGCCTATCTCAAAATACTTCAATATAAGGCCTTTTAAGAATGTCATTCTAAAACATTTCTTGTACTATTTTATAAACCTCATTAGCAATCAAGCACAGAATATTTTCTCTTCCCTCTCAGTAGGTTTAGAAACACTAAGTCCCAACCCTAAGGAAATATACCATCTTCCATGTCAATAAATGTCATGTCATCTGTAAAGTCAAATTATTTCTCCTTGGTTATAAAATAGGACACTTTTTTAGTTTATTTAATAAACCTGAGGTTACACAACATTCTGTTAGTAACCAATTGAATTGTGAGGAACCACAGGACTGGTTGCTGGAGTTCCTTATCAGTGTGCTGCATGTGGTTTTGCCTGTCAGTGTTAGAAATTTGCTAAAGTATCCCAAGTCTGCCCTAATCACAAACATAACAGCAACTGCTTCATTTTAATTGATTTTTTTGTTTCTTCATGTTTCACAAAGGGGCTATTATAACAACCCTTCCAAGAGAAGTTGTTGCATTTGTGCTGACAATTTTCACAATAGCCATCTGGCATTCATATTTTCACAGTTACAGTCAAAAAATATTACAACCTCACTTAATGCATGCTGCTACCTGCTACAGTACAAATTAGGCTGATACACAAATCTGAGTGTACAGGAAGTTAGTAACATGAGAATTGTCTATTTGTTTTCTATTTGTGGAACAAGCATAAAAACTTATTCTGGCACCTTATGCTCCTGAATGTGATACACTTGGACTTTCCTCAATGCATCCTACTACAAATCTACTGTGATCACTGGATTCTTAGACTAGGAGAGTTGTTTGCATTTGAATACTATTCAAAGAGTACTAGCAGTGAAAGTTATGGGCAAGAACTATGATCAAAGGAAAAATACTAACAGGTAGCAATCTCAACATGAAAGATGATGAAATTAATGAAATCAACATACAGCAATACATCCAAATTCATATCCATTTCATGAAAAGATATTTTTAAACCTAAACCTGTGATGAAAGATGCACAGAGAGCAGATTTATTGCATATTTTATGCATGCCTTCATGTAATGCATTCCTATATTAGACCTTATGTGGAACAATAAAGATTAGACCTTCAATGTACAACAGGTATTGCAATTGTTTGTTTTAAAGCTTAAACAGCAATTCAGTTTGAGTTATACCTTCTTACTCCCCGATGACAAAATTCACCTTGCTGCATTTATGTTTGTGGAAATCACATGGCCACCAGAGGCATCATTTGTATGGGGGAAAAATGGTTACAAGGGATTTGGCAGCCAAAATAATAAAACCAGCAGGGACCAGCCATACTTGCACTGACAACTGCTAGTAATTTTTTTTTTTTTTTTTTTAAACCAGAAATCAAGAAACCTCACAACCAAAATTAGAGAAAAATGTGAAGGATGAAAGTGTTATTTTAGGCTTCACAGACTAGAAAAATCTATCGAGGAGTACCACTATCACATACTTTCAAACTCATATCCGCAAAGCAGCCAAAACCACAAAGAGATCTGATTCTTTGAAGAGGAAGAAAAGAAAAAGTAGCTGCTGTATCACAAAAACTGAACACACACACAGCACACACAACAGTCTGTTACAATTATCTTCCAGAGCAATGAAGATCTGAGTCCTTTCTAACTTCTACCGATTTCAAGAGAAGAACGATTGATCCCACACTTCGTGGGAACTATTTGCTTTCTCAGATAGCTGGAACATCTTTCTTCGCCCTTTCTGATTGGTTAATCCTTTCCTCCCTCAATTTCCTCTCAACTCTTCATTACCATAGAGTTTCACTGACAGAAAAGGTAGAGTTATAGAAGAGGTCTTAATAAATCAGAAGAGAATGAGACTGGTGAGCAGCAGATGACTGCATGGACAGACAAGGATTAAAAGAGAACCAAAACCCAGCACAGCACTAGCTTAATTTTCTTAGCAGGAGGAATTAGTTTCATCTTTCAGATTCAGTCCATTCTTTATCAGCAAAGGTGTATTGGCTACATCACAAAGCTTGGTGAAGGAAAAGGCTCTTTCATCAACCAAGCAGAGCATAGATCTGAAGATGGGATAATGTCCTGCACGGTGTGAGATAACTCAGAAATATGCATAGAACAGAGCAAAATACCCAAGACTGCTTTGCAGGAACAAGAGAGAGGTAGCAACCCTAATTTTAACAGGGCTTTTCACTGAAGGGAAAGAAGGTCTACAAAAGTCAAATCAGCTGATTTCAAATGTTTTGCATCCCAGGATGAATCAGGTTACACTGATTTAAGCCCAATTTAATTTAGGCAGGTTTTTAAACCACAAGAATAAAGACATTCTTAGTACATATTAATAATTAAACCAACATATACACAATTAGCAATATCCTACATAATAGTAAACGCTTAACAGCTTGTTTTAAGTTATCCTAGTTAATTCATTTAAAAACAAGCTGACTAGTTTTACTGTACAAGGTTTGCCATTCTACACATTTCCAGTAATCAGTCTCTGTAGCAGTTCAGTTTATGAATTTTAAGATCCAAATTCAACTGTGTCTTCAGTTATCTTCTTGAATTCATAGTTTCCTCTGCCATCCATGTGCAAGTAGAACTGAAACAAAAACACATTATCAACTCCTTAAAAACTACCAGCCCTATAAGCACATAAATAAGTTGTGATTTTTAAGTAGCTTTAATGTAAAATCTTAAACTCAGCTGGTCAGGGCTTCCCACCTCATGCTTCACTAGATTCAGTTACCTCTGGGGGAAAAAAGTATATATATGTATAATGCACGTACAAACACACAGGTTCTGTTCCTATCAAGCACCAATCTACTCGTCACACCCAGACCTAATGTTGACATACTGTTGTGACAATATACTGAAAGTATACATTCATCCCTCTATATTAATTCAGTAACCACCACTCCTTCCCCTCCCTGCTACACACACAATTTGGGTAAAAAAAGCGGT
Source organism: Alectoris magna (assembly GCA_030625065.1). Classification (NCBI taxonomy): domain Eukaryota; kingdom Metazoa; phylum Chordata; class Aves; order Galliformes; family Phasianidae; genus Alectoris; species Alectoris magna. Next base: position 16,552,347 of record CM060568.1, on the reverse strand, counting down.
ACCACTAGAAATGTTTTAAATTAAAAAAAAAAGTCTATGTATTGGAGACAAACTTATGTATAGGTATAGCAGGTAGGTATCTTCTGAAAGCAAGTTCTCTATATGTTTTACTGAATTCTCATTAAAGTTGGTTTGCTGTTGGCTCAGGGTTATTTTTCCAGGGGCATTTTTTTGAGGCTAAAAACTTTTCATAATTAGAAGCACAAGAATATTTCAAATATTGCAACAGGATTATGAAAGAACGATCTTTTAACGCAAGAGAACATGATCTACAAGGAAATAAAATGTGAACATCTTGCGTTTAATAGAAAAATCAAATGAAGCCTCAACCAACTACAGAAATACTTAGCAAAAGGATAGATTACGTACATCATGATGTTTCCAGAGTGACTTCCGGTGGGAGACAGTGAAGAGAGTAATGCCAACCTACATGAAAGAGGAAATAAGGCAGTTAATTTCATTTTTCTCATGGAGAGATAGTATGTATTTTTCAGCCTGATATAACTGCTGAAGTTAAATTCACAAACACAAACTTCCAGACTACTGTTAGTAGTGTAAATATGTAGCCTTAATGCAAGGTTTTACAATTAAAAAAACAAAAACAAAACCAGGAGTGCTGGAACTCCTGGAATTTTCCAATTCCACCACTCTCTTGCTCCTGATCGTTTGGAAGAATTAATAGGGCAAGGGAGATAAAGTTGCAGGTGACTAAAATATAACTGATAATTAAAAATAGTCTATTTGAACATGGAAAAAAAAAAACAAAAATCACATACCCCCAAGCCACAAAAACTATTAATTATAAACTTGGTAAGCGACAACTTAAAGGTAGTTTACCTTTGCTTTCTTTCAACTAAGTTAACTATGCATCCCTAGCAGCTGTACCAAATAAAGGACAAAATGGCTCCGATAATAAAACGATAGTATTTTTTGTTTCTGCAAGGACAGATTAGATAGGAACTCTGTTTTTCAGTAGTACACATTAGCCACCTGGCAACAATAATTCTAAAAACAAGTGGACATTCCAGTCTTAATAAAATAAAACACGCAAAACTGTTCTTACAAAATGTTCACAGTATTCACGTTTACGTAGCAATATTCCTTCAAGAAACAATGCCTATTCTGCAGTCCTCATCTAATAAGAGTTCTGATACAGACCTATCACTTGTATACCTAAATTACCAAGAGACTTCAAAACACTTATTAAACCCTAGCACACATAAAGAGAACTTGCATGCCCTAAGCTTTTCTTTTTCTCTCTTTCAATAAATTCTATACTAGGCATAACATACAGTCCACCTTATACTATTTCCAAGCTTCCTCTTAACCACAGATATAATTCTAGAAATGTAAGATTTTGAGGAAAAAAAATTACATGTTTTTAGAAGTGCGTTTCAATTAACTCTCGTAACTAAGTAAACTCTTTCGCTTTTCTTAGCCATGATGAAGAACAATGGATGAATGCTAAGGAAAAAACAAAGATTTTCTTAGTAATACAACCTCAGGGATGCAAGAAAGGAAGAAATCAGAAAGAGTGGGTAGGCAGTGCCAAAGTTCTTGTGCAGTACTGATTTGTGAAGGCCATGAGCACTCTCCTCCAAAAACATCTTCATGCACACTGAATACCTCTTTGTGTAACACATCTGAGCTCTCATACTAGGTTTGAGAGAATACTAGGTACTTAATATAAGTTAACAAATAAAGAAAAAAAATCATCTTTCTGCAAGGCACCGTAGAATCAAGCAGAATGTCTGGGATGATGACCAAGTTATTTGCTACGTAAATCACAGAACTGTGTAGGTGAGAAGAAACAAAATAGCAGCGGGCCATTTCTACTTCAGATATTCATCTGAGGCATTACTGCAGGAAGAAATAATTACACTGAAGTGATGAAACATTATGTGTATTCACCGTATAAGGGCTGGCACAACTGCTATAGCCAGCAATTTTATCTCCAAACATCAGTCTTTCTAAATCAGAAACTCGCTAAAAGCAGTGAGAATATAGGAGTGCTTCCTGGTATAATTTATTGAAAAATAAAAGGAAAGGACTTACCTTTCGGCAGTGGCTGTAAATGTAGCCTTCTACATCAACACTAACGGCACTGGTGCATTCATCCAGAATTGCAAACTGGGGCTTATGATAAAATAATCTTGCCATCTGGAATGCAAACCAAAGAAATTATGTGGATACAGGACTGCAATCAGTACAACAATGTGACAATTTGAACTTAAAATCAATGTCCAAAAATTTATTGTGGCAAGAGAATTTTGAGAGCTGTATTACACCAATTGACTTTTTTTTTTCATTGCAAAAACAATATTTTAAAAACATCTTCCACATAATCAAAGCATAAGGGGTGGTACAAGTTCAACATTCTTATTAAATTTCAAGCAAAAGTAATTGTTACTTTAACTATCCATTTTTGCTGTATTCAGATACTTCACTTTTTGGGGTTTCCTTCTTTAAGTAAAATATCAATATTTAATATGCAAAATTTGCTTAAAATCCAGATTGCATTCAATTTATTTCCTGTATTTTTTAAGTATTTATGCTTTTGAGACATACAGCCATTCTCTGTTTTTCTCCTCCGCTGAGTACATCCATCCAGTCCTGAACACTGTCCCAGCCTCCTTCACGTTCCAAGATTTGACCCAGCTGGACGTTATCCAAGTACTCCTTCAGCACCTTTTTTGAAAAGTAGTGACAAAGCTTAAGTGGACTTGAAAAACAAATATTTAGTAGAGTTATAAAGGGTTATCCTACTACACAGGTGTAATATCAACCATGATAAACATTAGAAACAAACTAAATGTAGTGTTTGGATTAAAAATACTGATACTATTAAAAAGTATAACTATTTGTTTCACTTAATATGAGTAAACAAATCACTTATTACCTGGTCAGAAATCCCTTTCTTCCGCTGATCTTCTACAGTATCTGGGTATATAACTTGATCTCTGAGTGTTCCAAGAGTCATATATGGTCTCTGAGAGAGTTACAGACAATAAGTTATGTCAAATATTTATAAACAGTCATCCAAGGAAGAATGAGAAGATTTGTCAGTTAAAGTACTTTGTCTCACCTGGGGAACATAGAATAACTTTCCTCTTACAGGTTTTGTTAAACGTCCACCAAACAAAGGCCACAACTACAACAAGAAAAGATTTAAACTTAAGGAAAAAAGTTCTACAATAGTGTTTCTGTTGTAGACTCTTCCCCATCTGTTTGAAAGTTTCCTTACCTCACCAAGAACACGAAAAAGCGAGCTCTTCCCACACCCATTTGGCCCACAAATCAGAACATTTGCACCAGATCGTACCTAAAAATATTGGGACAACACATTAAAACAGTAGTGAGAAAGTACTGCTGAAAGCTACTGAAAGCTGCTACAGATGATAAGACAAACTCTTGTCCTTGTAGGCTTGTACATAGTAGCAGATTTTGACATCAGTGAAGAATTTCCAGCAACACTTAATTCTTTTATCCACCTAGTCTGGCATCAATTGGGGCTGGAAAAAAACCACACTTGTAACAAACTTTATTTGGAACAACAGTTTACCGCCTTTCTTTTTCAAAATTAAGAAAAAAAAAAGAACTTTGTTCCTGCATGTGCACATCATACAAGCACCTCTGTTCACATTTTTGCTGGCTTTTTTTCTTTTTCTTTTCTTTTTTTTTTTTAAACTCAGACCACTTACCATTTTCACTTTAAAGTGTTAAATGAAGCACAATACGTTTTTAAATTATATTTAAAATCTTACCTCAAAGTTCAGGTCTTGGATCAAAACATCACCATTAGGTGTCACCAACGGAACGTGATCAAACCTATTTGTATATAAAGAAGAAAATAAAAAGAGAGCAGATGCCTAAGGGCAGCTAGCACTGCGTGCTTAGGCAAAGATTTCAGGCACAGAGAAGGCTTCAGCAGCATTTTATTCAGTACATTGTCTCAGTTTCCAACGATCAGCAGCTAACAAAATTAAGACCGCTTTTGTTTCACGGGTGTCTACTGAACCACTTGAAAGGTTTTCTTCACACATCTGTTTTCTGAATATTTCTAAATCTTTAGTCTCCAAAACATCGTATGGATATTACCCTACGTTTACCTTGCTTTTTTTTTTTTTTTTTTTTTTAAATAGCTCTATCACCAGCTTCCTTCTCCTGCCCTTCACCTCTATTCCCATATCTGGCTTCCACACTAACTAAATTGAAACTATTCAATGTTTTAAGTTGCCTTACTTTGTGTCTTTGTTTCAGTAGCACTACTACATCAACACTAAGTTCTTCAGGCCACAAAAAAAAAAAACAACCAACCACCCGCTACTTAAGTACATCAGTGACCAGTCAAACCACACAAGTGTTTTGAAAATGAATACAGACTTCCTCCTGATTTTCACAGCTGATCTATGTCAAAGAACAAAACATGCTATCAAAGTCTTTTCTAAAGGACTGATGGAGCATTAAAAAACAAAAGAACAGTCTGGGCAGCAGGAAATGTTACCAAGAAGGCTAAGTGAATACAACAGGCATTATGTTTCCTGCTAATATCTAAAAACAAACGAAGACTGACTCTCAGACCAGAAGTGTTGAATGGAGGTGAGAGGGAATTGTTTGTAAGCGATTTATGGTACAGCAGGCATTTCTTACTGCAATTAAGTGTATTGCTCCATTAAGTGTATGAGCTCTATTAACCGTGGTAGAAGACTAAAAAAAAAAAAACACAGACTATGTTAAAAATACTGAAAGTGTAGGAACTTGAAAAACATACTTGATAAGGTTATCGGTGTTGATAATTTCTCCCGATCCTGGTATCAAAGGCAAAGCTTGTTTTATATCTGCATCTTAGTTTAAAGAAAAAAAACGTATTAGAAACTGGAGCATTAAGAAGAGACACCAAGTACTACACAATGTACAGCCCTTTTACCTTTTTCTTGCGATACCATGGTACGCTGATATTTGCCACTATTCAAGTCCTTCAGAACCTGCATTAATTCTGTAATACGAGCTGTGAAACTAAAGAAAACAAAACCTATAAATAATCCTTAGAAGTTTCAGAAATCTAAGTAGAATAATTGCTACTGCTTACAAAGATGTCAAAATGAAACGTTCATCAACACAGCACAGGAACTGAAGAGTTAAGAACTACACTAAGGTTGCAAGAATCTTTTCCTACTACAGTCAGATATTCAATATTTTAGTGAAGGACTTATAAGTGAAAAAAAAAACCAAACAATTCGGTAAAATAACAAATAATTGATTCACAGGTACCTGCCAACATCCTTTCAACTAAGCATTTAAACTGTATGCTGCTACTTTTTAGCGGAGATAAGTATGTCTTCAAATACAATGTTCCCAGTATAAAATATTTTTAATTTTAGAATACACTGTTCTGAACAAAGCACATTGCTCATTTTAATTCTACAGTTATCTGTTTCTTAAAATGGGATGAGAATCAGCAAAAACGTAACTTTAAGAAAGATTATATACGCAAGTACTGTTACACTTACCCAGCCAATCTTGTCATTTCACGACCTGCTAGGACTATCCTACCCAAAGCTTGAGACATTCTCAGTAACATTCTTCCACTTTGGTAGTAATCCTAGAGTAGAATAAAGTTTCTTTATATGAACCAACAAAACATGAATTCAATATATTGTTTTAATTTAATTTAACTGTTTACCTCCAGAAGTTCTGCATGGGTACTATTCTGATGACGAGGATCGGCCAGGTTCAAAAATGGACGACTAACAACAAGGTAACCAACCACAGTGGCAAGATCTGCAGTTTTTAAGGGTAAATATTAAACCACATATTAATTAGAGCAATAATAAAAAAAACACCACAGTTTAGTGCTAGCTATTTGTTACAGTCTGTTTGTACTGAGCACTTACATTTGGCAATGATAGTATCAATGAAACCCATAGAGAACCGGAACAGGATGAAGTTATGTAAGTGTTCCACCTGGCAAGTTACAGAAACAAAATAAGTCAAACTTCATCAGTACTTGTTTTACTATATTTTATTATTTTTTAGAAATTTGAATCCAAGTATAGTTATTTTTCAGTAAGTCACAAACACCCCTAACAATGCCTACAGCCTAACTGCGATAATTACTACTGATGTCCCTGCTGGCAAACATCTGCATTCTACACCTGAAATTAACCACTGAGAGGACAGCAACAGTGGTGGGTAAAAAGGAGCTGAGCAAGATGAGAAAGACCATTCAGTCAGAAAATTACATCCTGATTTTATTCTAAAAACGGACCTATAATAGTAACAGCATAAACACCAACTCAACTCAATTTAATTTATACAAATACACACACCAAGACCAAGGGAAAGGCTTAGAAGAGTTCTAAATTAAAGAACACAGAACACAATAAGCAAGGAAATGAAACTCAGCAGCAGGAAAAAAAGGAGAAGTGGACAGAAGCATTGAAAGCTGGCAAAACAAAGAATAGAAACAATTAAGGAAAAGGATGGTATACAGAAGAACAAATAAACTAAAGGGCCCTTAGTTTATGAACAAGGCCTGAGGAGTCAAAGGTAAATGACCTACACAAGTAGAAAGAAAGACAAGACTGATAAGTGTTTCATTTGTAATGTACTGAACAGACAAATCAGCGACAAAGAATTAAACCACATTTGAATTGCAAAGTAAGACTTAATCAGGAGAACTATGAGTAGTTTTAAATAAATATTCTTGCAGACACACGTTTTGGGACATTTCCATTTCTCAACTTTTCCTTTAAATTCTCCACTTTTATTCTACTCTATTTTTGTGTATACAACTGTATACAGTTAACAAAATAAGAAACAAATCTTTCAACATAGTTCATTTATTAATTATTCAGCATGCTCTTAGAGAAATCAGTGTACAACAACTTCAAGAGATCATATATTACAGAACTCCAAGATATTATCCATTTCTGCAGTACACAACATCTTTTTTCTGACCAGAACCTTAAAGTCAGTTTATGCAATAGTTATATTAGAATAATTATTTTAGTTGAAATCATAGTACTAACTACTATGCAAAAATTCTTTGACACAAAGCTGACAATAATTGAACTGATCTTAAGATTGCTAGTACAAAAATCAGCTGATTCAAGAAAATGAACTTAATGGAGACAGCGTTAGACAAGCCCTTTTCTGATGATACAAAACTGTAGAAACTCAAAAGAATGTCAGAGAAAAAAAATAATAAACTTGAATCATGATGAGAAAAATCAAAGTTTTGCTTAAAGTATTTTTAAAAGTCTTACCAGTTTACGGAAGGTTCTGTGAATAGTCTGTTTTTCTCTCAAATTTCCATTATAGAAAGCAATTTCTTCACTTTAAAAAAAAGACAAAGAAGGAAACTTCATGTGTTTTTTTTTTTAAATGTCGATCTGAAAGAGTCAACTATAAAAAGCAGATGGTTCTTTTTGTCTGAAGTAGGAATTTGTGCCTTCTAACAACTACCACATATACAGCTTTTCTTTCAAATCAGGAATACAATGCAAATAGAAATTATTACATAATAATCTGCATAAAGATGTGAACACTTTGCTCAAAACTGATAGTGTCTTTCAGAATATATTTTAACATCTAGCCTTTATTTATGCCACAGAATTATTTTGTCACTTCTATCTTGCTAGCCAAGTAAATCTATACCTGTTTGTAATAAGCCGTGAGTTGACATATCTGTACTCCCCTTCATATTTTTGTTCTATGATAGTCATCTTGCCAATTGGTCTCCTTAAACGTGTAAGGAAAAACCCTGACACAATCAAGTATGCCATCATGCTAGCTGGACCCTGTAAATATCAAAAGAGAATAAAAATTTTCAATCCAATGGTTTGCAACCAAAATTTAAAAGCCAGAGGAAACTGCAACATCTGTAACCAAAACACACAGAAAGCATTAAATCCTTGATTCTCTTTTCACATGTCTGTATTAGCACCCCCCTTACAACTCCTGCCATGCTGCTCCTCTTTCATGCAGTCAGCGTGGTCGTCTTCCTCCTAATTCTCTGTTTAAGGATGTCATTCTCCCTCGCAGCTTCCTACTCAAATTTTTTATCATCATCCAGATATAATCTCCATCTCCTGTTTTGCTTACTTGTTTCACTAAGTTTCCTAAATCTTTCCTACCTTCTCTCCTTCATTTCCATCCAAGGAATGGCTCCTCTTTATACAGGTTACAAAGAAACAGGAAAAACAAATTCTCCCTTAAAAGAAAGTCATGCAAAATAAGAGCAACCAGATAGGGCACTGCTCTGAAGGGAATTCCCAAGCAACAGCCAAAAGAAAACAAAGAACTTATGTTTCATAATAGCTGAGTGCCTGCAAATTCTTCTTTTACCACAGATCACAGTACCATAGAATTCTTAGAGTTGACAGGGACCTTTTAAGGTTATCTCATCCAACTCCTCTGCAACAAACAGTGACGTGCACAGATAAATTAGGTTGCTCAGGGCTTGATCCAGTCTTGCCTTGGAAGTCTCCAGGGATGAGGCATAAACCACATCTCTAGGCAACCTGCTCCAGTGCCTCACCACCCACACTTGTAAAAGGCTTTTTCCTTATGTTCAACCTAAATCTATCCACTTTAAGCTTGAGAGCTTTTATCTTGCTTGCCTCAAGAGAAAAAGAACTGAAGTTTATAAAACACTGTGTAAAAGCATATTTTAGTATATCCTTTGAAATAACGGATGAAATGTGATTAACATCTAATGTTCTCCTCAGACTACAGATGCAATGCAAAAACCAAAGGGAAAAAACTTACTCATGCAGAAAACACTCAAGTTACCTGAGCTCCTATTGCACTTGTTAGCTTGAAGATATACAAAACTATATCCAAGAAGGGCTGAAACAGAAGCATAGAGGAAAAAAGAAATGTTAAAACACCAACGTAATATGAGTATAAAATGGTGATTTTACTTCATCATATCAAAAAACAAAGTTTTACATGAAACAGAGGGAAATGCTTACTCAGCCACACCTCCCTAACCAGAATAGTATTTATATTTAAGTATGAATTAGCAATTATTTTTCTTCTGAAATCTAACTAGCTGAGAAAGTATACACACATCCCCATTTAACTGTTGGGGAAAAAAAAAAAAAGCATTATGTTCTTAAAAACAAAATTTAAGGAAAAATGTTATGATCTACCACAGTGTTCTAGCAGAGGTTGTGGAAACTGCAGAGAAAAAACATTAGCATAATAGCTTAAACAGATTTTTGACCACAGCTATAACTCAAAGTTCCCTAGGAAAAGGCTTACCTTGCTAAGATTTGAGTACAGGTCCACTACACTGTTACAGAATTTTTCCACATCCTGTGTAAGGAGTTGATCTGGGTTAGCTATTCTGTTGTCCAGATTTCCCATTTTGTAGTACGTATAAGCCCTGAAACAAAACAGCAGTTAAGAGGCAGAAAAAAAGAGAAATCATTACCTTGTGATCTCAAATAGTTGGAAATTCCTTACATCATACAATAAGGGGGGAAAGCAATGCAGACATTAAATGACTGTATGGAGTCAATATCGCCTATGCTTCTGCAAGTACAGAACCCACTCAACTCTGCATTCTTAACTCTTGCAGAAATGTTTAGGCTCCAGGACATCACCCTAGCTGAAGCTCAGCCCCAGACTGCTCTATGCATTGGTGCTGCATTTCGAGTTAGAAAATCCTTGCGATCATCACAACAGCGCACCTGACAACCTAAATTTAGTGCAGAGGAACACAAGAAGCTACTCAAATTCATATATCCAATCCAGTCAGATTATTAGCACTAAACAAGAGTAACTGAAGGACTTTGAGAGCTCACCTATTAATAGAAGCAGTACAGTGCCTTTTATTTTTTATCTGTTTGAGCCAACTCTGCCGACTTTGCACCTGCTGCCATGCACACCCTGGATGAACCGCTCATCCTTCATTTCAAGCTGAATGCGATCAGAAGTCCTTTCTAAACAATATAGCTACTAAGTGTCTTGCTAATTTCTTACTATGGCCTTAAATTATATGTTTCGATGTAGATCAATTAAGTTTTTAAAAATACTAGACATTAACAAGGAGTTACTTACTTGAGATATTCCTCATAGAGGTATTTGGTGAGCCTTACTCGGAAGCAGAGTTTCAATTCATTTAGACCATATTTCAAGAAGTTATTTACTAAAGAGATCTAGAAAGAGACAGTATTTCGATATTTAGCTAACAAGATTCAATATATCTCAATTCGTTTGCAGCACAGATTGCGCAAACACTTTAAAGTAGGTGAATTGTCCTCTGGAAGTCAATAATACTGTTTAACTTAAAACCAAATATGTAGTGCCTACACAATCACTGATTAAGTTTTCATCACATTTTTGACAACTCCAGATCTCTGTGGTACTCATCACATCAGAAGATCTAATACAAACCAACATTCAGATAACGTATCTTGAACTTTTCTGCTAAATTAAAGAGAGCCACCATTTAATAGTCAGTACCTTAATGACTGATTCACTACTGCATCTATCGTATAACAGGTAGATTACCTATTAGGTAGCAACAATTGGTTGTTTGTTTGTTTTTTGTCTAGTGGGGGCCAGATTTTGAAAAGCTGAAGGAAAAGTCAATAGGAAAAAAACAAAAACCCAAGTCTTAGAAAAAAGCTGTAAGAAATTTAAAACTAGAAAACTGAAAAGAGTTCTTCAATTGTGTCAAAAAATACTAAAACTACACTGCTGAAACACCACCCAACTCACAGAATGAGACTAGGCAGTACTACAGGTGTCATACTATGCAGTTAGCCAAAATTACCATCAACAAAACCAACCTGAAAAACTAAACATAACTCAGCAAAATCAGCAAGCATACAGAAATGTGCCAATAGTCTTTCACATACTAAAGCCAGAAAATTAAATCTGTTTAATACAGACCTTCACATTAAGCAACTGCTCCCCACACACTCTGAGATACCCGTTTGAACTCTTTTCCTCAAATTTTTAGCTTGCTCCATTCTTATAGCAGAAAATATTTTAAATCTAAGAGAAGCACTTACGGCAGGCATTGCAGCAATGAAGTTGAACAAGTATTTCTTGAAATCTTTCCTGCTGCGACCAATGATGGCACTGCAAACAGCCATAAACTAAGAGTTATATACAAGAGAAACTATAATCTAGTAGCACTCAAGTGGAAAAATGGTCAGTGGATCACACAGCAGAGGAAAAAAAAACTCATGGCAAAGACTTATGGTTTGTAGCTGCAGGACCAACAAGTAAAATACGTATCAGGAGCACTCTTACTGTCTCCCAATAGTAACAAAAAAATATATATATCCTCTGATATAAAGATATAACTACTGCTGTTGAACTTCCTCGTGTGTTCTTGACATTACAAGGTCAGCGGTGCTAATAGATAAGCTGGACAGACAGAAAATACTGCTACTAGCCGACTGTTTTAAAATAATAGAATCTGAATTTCCTAGCTGAAAAGACAAAGCAATATGAAGACAGAACCGTATCAGTACTAGAATTTTATTTCATCTTAAAAATGAGCCAATTTGTTTTATAACTGATTAAAGAAAATGTTGCTCATGAAAAGCTACATCTACTTGGAAATACTGCAGATAAGAGACTAACAGTTCACTGGTTCTGAAGCAAGAAGAAAAAACATAGCAACAGCATAGCATAGCTGGTTCACTGCTGCAGCAGCTACAGAAAATTAGCAGAGTACACGACTGCCTATGTTACCAAGTGCAGCAGTTTTTAAACACCACAGCAGCAGCAGCAAGTTTTAAAGGATCATCTTGAATAGCCCCCTATTATCTTTCTTTACAACTCATTATGGGAACAAAGTATCTGTAACTTAATAGAACTACATATTTCTGATTCTATTCAAAATTACTTTACACCTCTGTAGTTCTAATACCCCCAAATTCTGTTATGCAATCACCTGTGCATTGACTTCATTTGTTGCAGGACCATCACATCACCATTCTAAAGCACCTCCTTGGATGTTCAGATCAACACAAGACAGAGTTGTCAATGTACAAAATATGACTATGACTGAAAAATCATTTAGCAAGAGGTAATTTGGCTTAAAAATAAATAAATAAATGGTGTCCAAAGGTAGAACAATACAATATTTTCTCCTTTTCAAAATTATAGAAGCCATGAAATTATGACTATACCAGTTATTCAAGCACATCAATATGCAATAAAGTGTCTGAATTAGACCACCCTCCCATGCTAAAAGTAAGAAAGAATATTTTAAAATAAGAAGTTAACAGATACCTTTCAATGACTGTTCCATTTTGAATCATCCAAATATCACAATATGTGCGGACTACCAGCATTACAGCAATAAGCAGCAAATAACCTGTCTAGTAAGAAATAGACATACAATAGTTAAACAATGGATAGAAGTCATCACATTTTAGCACTCTAATAACTGAAAGTGGATGTAACATTTTATACTTATATGTTTCGTTGCCATTTTAAAGTATGTACTACAATTTTGCCCTATTCAAGCAAGGTCTATTACAAGAGAAAACAACTCCAAAAACGCCCAATTTTCTTTGTTACGGAAGGCAATGCTTACCTCCTTACAAAGTGCTCTAGGGACCATTATTTTCAGGATTCGACATATCCTCGCAATAAACAATCTGTCCACCATTGCTCGCTCCTTCTTTCCCTCTTTCTGCTACACATAGAACAAGCAGAACAAGAAAAGTGAGATTTTCTGTAAAGCATATTTAGATGATGTGATATTCTCCCTAGCTGCATTACTTACAGCTACCTTTCTTCTGCAGTTTTTGCAATTTTTCCTGCCAATTTTAAGACTTGCTCGCACAAGTTACAAGAAATGCAGGAATCGGGATCGCATCCATTCAAAGCTAACAGAAATCTTAAGAACTAAGCTATTGGAACAAGATGCAATAGGAAACAGTTGTCATGATACAAGATCATAGTTAGTTCAAGCATTAAAACACATGTACAACGTATAAAGCATTTCGCCATCTCAAATCTGCTTGTCTCTGGAAGACATCATTTGTCAGTATTCCTAAGGACACATTCCATTGCCTCTCTAGACCACTGACGGCTTGAACTCTACAGGCAGCTCTTTGTTGCTGAGCGTATGAGTCACTTACAAAACTAGTCCTTAAATGTTCATAATGCACAGAGATGAAAAAGCACATGGCACACATAAAGCACTAATGAAAACTTCAGTTATATGTGATTACTCTGATTCTTCCATTTGCTTCACCATTACAAGTCTGAAGGTGTCATTCAAACTACGTTTGCATCATACCCATAATTCTATCCAAAACAAAACTGCAATTATGGGCCAGAAAGCAAAAAAAGGATCAATAGCACTTACAATTATTAAATATATATTACAATTATTAAATATATATAACATGAAGAAATAATTACCTCATTGTTCTGCAAGGCTTGTTTTCCACTTCTTTTACTGTAAAAGAAAAATATTTTACTTTTTACTAACATACACAGGAGACAAATAGAAAAGCTGTAGATTACATCCCTACCACCTACTACAAAGCAGCATAGTGTCCTCACAGCAGGAATAGCTTTTATGTCAAACTTACTTGCTAATTCTACGCTGTTACATGAAAAGCTATCCATTCTACTGTTTAGTTTCATGTAGGGAGATCGTCTCCCTCTTATCTCTTGAGTTTTGCACCATCAACTCCCACTGTTTCTATATCTTTAAAAAAATACTTTGCAGATCTGGCAACAAGGTTTCAGCAACCATGAAGGAAACTATGTGAATGCAGGTTCAGCAACCCAACTTCAATTTCACGCTGTCTACATAAGCCAAACAGATTTGTTTCGCAAGGTATTTGACTTTCAAATAACTCATGCTATTGGTAAAGATTATTTGCTTATTAGCCTGTGCTGCAGGGGAAAAAGAGTTAGATCCTGTGAAACCAAGGCCCTGCAAAGGTGCGCGCTGGTTTTCATTCTGTCCTGTTTTTCCTCCCCTCATTTTCAAAGGGGTTAGAGGAAAAACAATTATCAACAATCACCCAAGAACACAAAAGTATTGTTTTCACCCTTTTAAAAAGCAAGCTGGCGTTTAAGACAGCTACGGTTTGTCTTCCTTTCTGAACATCAAATAAGCACATGAAAACAGTGGGAGTGTTTACACATTCATGCAGTTTAAGCGTGACAGCTATCCATAACAAACTGTAACATTTCTGCAACATCACACCAAGAATATTTACAGCAAACCGAATTACAATAACAGTTTCAAGCCACTAAGTAGGAAATCCCGGGAAGAAGAAAGCAAGCAAGGCACTGCTCCTTCTGCCTCCAACTCCCAAAAAAAGTGCAGACACTGTCCCATAACCACTTACCCACAACTTACTCAGCATCATCATCTCACACCTGGGCTTTAAAGTGCTGCAAAGAAGGTACCTAGGATGAAACTAGGGCTACTTTAATTTATGATGTTTAGGAAGACCTCAATGTCATTGACCAACGAAGAAAAACAACTTAATTACAAAGAAGGAAGAGGCAGGGCAGCAGAATATGAGAAAAGGAGACCAGAAAGCAAGAAGGAAGAGATGCCAGCTTAAGAAGAGCTTAATTAAAGGTAATGATGAGGCACAACCTCAAAAGAAGATAAAAATCTTCTAAGACCACTTGCACAAAATTCAGAGTAAAGAACATGACAGACAGCAGAGGGCTGACCAGTGAGAATAAATAAAAGTTCCAAAGAGATGTAACACAAAGGAAACATCTGGAAATGGTAACAGCCTGCAGTCTAAAAAATAGTTTAGGTAGAAACTACATCCTGGTGATGCAGGAGCGACCTACTGCTGCTACAAGGAACTCCTTTCCTTCTTGATACACCTAATTTTTCACAGTACAAAAGACCGATTGAGACAAAAAAAAAAAAAAAAGGCCTAAAGTGAGGATCAGTTTAGGAGCTCAGCCACAATCTGGTTTGTGAGAAAGAGAAAAGCATTACTCTTATGAGTTGATAGCTATGATCAAACTAAGTGGCTATCTTCCTGCATGATTCATGACTTGCAGGGATGCAAAATAAAAGCATACTGCTCTTAATAACTCCTACGTTTCTAACTTCAAGGCCTGCCAAAGTTTGAAGTCATAGCACTCAATATGCAGCTACTGCTGCTTTAAAACCAGACATTAATATATCAAAATAGGAATATATTAAGAATACGAGGTCCAGCTGAATTCTTGAAGTATTCAATATATTTCTCCTACAGTAACTGTAGAAATTCAGTAGGTGAAGTAACTGAATTTGCATGAAACTGAAGAACTAAAGAAAAACAGCTGTTCAGAAACATATATCTGTGAACTTGCATTCAATTTGTATTTGTAGTCACAATGTTTAAGATAAAAATTACATATTTGTAAATAATGGCCTAATGAAAATGGAGCTGTAACAATGTTTTTCTTCCTAGAAAAGAAATCATGCAAGCTCCAACAAGGCTAATACCTCTACAAGAAATGAAGCAATCACAGACTAACTACAGACTACTGAGATACAGAAGAACAACTATGGCTGAGGTCCAAAAAGTTGCTCTCAATATCAACAAAATTAGTCCACTGTTATTTTCAGAAGTAAAACTGTTTTGTTTGCAACAAAAGACTCCACTGTAACTCGCCTGGAACAGACTGCAGAACTTCCCTTCTTAGAAGTTCCACTTTTTCAGGCTGATACCTGCTGGCACTACTCCAAACTCCATTATCCTACTGTAGAGGTTCGTGTGAGAATTGTGGTTACATTCTCATTGAATGCGAAGACTAAATAACACCCTCAATTAGTCAGCAAGAATACAGCAAGACTATCTGGTTGCAGCAGAGAGCTCTAACATATGAGCCGATTCAGCTTTCTGTTATTCCAGACTTTACCTAATGCTGGAGCAGCACAGCCCTTACTGCCGGAGAGGGTAACTGCCACATGCTTCCCAACTGCTCTGCGGCACTTTTCCCGGTATGAGGGTATGCTCAAGTCTGAGCAGCACATGTAAGGGCCGCTGGGAACAGAAACAGGCTGTTTTTTACTGCCATGTTAATTTGAAAGATTACTTCACCCACACGCACCTCTCTCCAGTTTGCACTCTTCATTCAAGTTAGTGCACCCTGTCACAGGTGGGCCTCAAAGCTCCAGAGCTATAAGCTTGATTTGGTGATGCGGTAGGAAAACAGACACGGATACAGCTCAGGTTAGTGCACTCTGTCTCGCAGTCATTCAGTCAGTGCTGCTACCATTCATGCAGCCACTATGCAGCCACTGCAGAAAAGCTCAACTTTCATCCTTTAGCCCAGTTGCTCTCACTTCACCACAAGAGACATTGAAACCCTTATCCTGATAGTGTACATACACAGGCTGACTGGCTGGGGTAATGAGAATTACAGAAGCAGAAGCCATTTCCAGACAGCTGAAAGGAAGCAACGCTGGACTCAGCAGTGAAACGACAGAAGTCCCATAAGGAACGCACTTCAGCACCTTTTAACCTTCTAGACTAAACTGTGCAGCCACCATTTTCTACCTTTTCCTTTTACTCCAGAAAGTACAGAGTTTTTCCCCTGTCTTTCCCTGAGTTTGATTGTTGTAGGGTACTTTTTGGTTGTTTTGTTGTCTTTTTTTCCCTTTTTAATTCCAGCCACCGGTATCCCCTAGAGAATGAGATACAACATATATGCATATATCTGAAGTCTGCAGATAGAATATTTCGAAAGCATAACTTAAGCACAAATAAATACAGTAATATTATTCAAAACTACACAAAAACTTGCATAGTGAGCTGCTCTACTGACTTATTTCTCCTAAACAATAAAACCTATAGAAATGCATTAGCTTTTCTTGTCCACCACTATGCCAGATGAATATAGCCTTCTCTAGCAGAATTATTTCTTAATGAAACTTATCTCCAAGGGCTGCTTGCTTTTGAGTTTTCCCACATGGAAGATGCTAACTGAAATTAAGTTCACAGCTAGTTAGGAAAGAAGACCTGTCAGCACAAGCAGACTTCAGTAAACGGCAAGCAGATGACAGGCAGACAAACTTTCAGTGTGGATCCCTGCTTCCAGCAGACACCAGGACTAAGGTCTCCTCTACTCTGAATTACTCTATGATTCACTCTGTGATTCGATGTCTTCTTAAAAAAAACAAAAAAAAAAAACAAAAAAAACCCACCAAACAAACCAAAAACTACAGATGCAGTGGGACATGCATGACCTGAAGAAACCGCAGCGAAATCAGCATCCAAGACATAGCCTGCTCTCTGTAATTTAATTGCACAGACCTTTTACAACAAATATGGCAAGCCAAGAAAGGCTGTACTGGGCTAACACAACTACACCCAGCTCCACATTGTATGTGTGTGGTAACTGAATAGTAGCTCACTAAAGATAAGTAAATAAGTACCTAATAAATAGTAGGTAATAGAACAAAACACCGCTCCTCAACATTCAGAAACACGATCAGGCAAAAAGAAAAAAAGAAAAAAAACACCAAGGTGTATTAAAGAAATTGATACCGTTTCAGGACTGCCCAAGCATTTGGCAGCTGATCCTACTTTGAGGGCAGTAATGTAACACGGGGGGGGGGGGGCAAAAAACTACCAGATAATATCACTCAATTTCAGTCTCCCTGTTAGCATTGACACAGCACTCTGACTTTGGGTTTAACTCTGTATTCCCTCATCGGTAAAACTATTCTCTCTAAGGAAACATGCAACAAAGGTGATTGCTCAAAGGATCATTCTCAACATTGCTACAGAGGAAAGTGACTTCAGAAGCACTGGGAAAAGCTTTCAAGAGACAATCGGGCCTGGTTACCTAAAGGGAACTACTTGGCAATACTAGTTCTATGCTATTTGTTAGCAAACAGGAAAGTTAAAGAATTACAGTTTCTTGAAACATCAGTCTCCTTCTAGACTAAAGTTCATTAGTTTCATGGAAGCAATCTACACTGAGCCAAGTGAAACCACATTGAATTGCAGACAAAGACAGAGATAAGCAAGTCTTGCAGTTTAATGATGGGCGAAGAGGAAATCAGGGTTTGAAAACAGTATATTGTGATTAACTACAAAGAAGCTACAAAGTTCATGTCATGCTACCTGCATTCTGTAGGGTAGGATATCTGGCTTCTGCTAAACACAGTACAAAGGAAGAGGTTTTGCTATAGAGAGAAATGGAGCTCTTCAAGCAGTTGTTACCTCTGAGCAATTCTTGTGTGTGTCTTCTGCAGCCCTCGCATGAATACAGGTGCAATTTTCAGTCCATTGTGCAGTCACACTCTGACATCGCAAAGACAATACAATTCAAACCACTAAAGATGGAATACAACTGCATGAACTGTTACAGTAGGAGGGACTAAAGGCTCTACTGAGAAACACAGCGCGTACCTCCCAGTGTAATCACTGACAGACAGCTCCACACTGCATACCCTGCGCAGAGCAAGAGAGCAATAGCACAGTTATTTTGGGTCAAGGACAGCAGGTTTACCCAGAAGCATGGGCGCAATCCAAAAGCATGCACATTGACACAGTGCACCCTGAGAGCACACAGAAATGAAGGGAACAATTTTCTTGGCTCAACATGGGAGGCTAGTTGCAGCATAACCAAAAATAATGTGAGAGAAGGCATTCAGGTGACCCAGAAAGGGACTGAAAGGTCACAGGCAGCTATGGACTGCAAGCTGAGCTCTGACTGCTGCACTGCTAAAGCTCAGAAAGTTCCTAGAAGCATTTCAGAAGGCAACAAAGCAGTACTGTTTTAGAGGAAAATCTCAGTTTCAGTAGAAGCCTGCATCTCAATAACAGAGAAAGACAAAGGAAAAAGGCTAAAGCTATTGTTTTTCCATAAGCTTGTGCTCTAGCCTAAGCTGTGGCTGTCACTCTCCCTCAGGTACATCAGACGAAAGAGACTTTGTTCTTCTCCTTCCTGCAACATGAAAAAAACAAACCTGCTTCACACTGTCGCACACTCATATACTAGATCTTGGCTTAGAGAACAACCACTTTTGGCAACTTAATAAAAGAGAAGCCACAAATTAACCATCCAGGCCCAAAACAAAGGCAGTCTGAACTCAAGAAGGCCTGAGTCACCCAGTTCCTCCTGTCTCTGTGCCCTCCAGCTGAAGACAGATTTTCTGAGCCTCAGGCAGGCCTTCCCCCCCCCCCCCCCCCCCCTCCTTATGTCAGATTTTAGATGCATCTTCTTGTAATCTTATCTGGATGTTTTGGCAAGTTGTATTATTTTTCATGTTAATGCAGAAGTGGCAAGTAATGAACTGATCAGTCACATTTACATTCTGGTTCAGTCCATCATGATGTAGCTGCCTGCTCTTTCTTGATACCTTTTTTTTTTGCCTTTCCACTGTGCAGCACAGGTTCTCCTTAAAACTTCCACATACATGTAAGCAATCTAGCCATACGCTGCAATGCAGTTTCAGCCTTTTTTTGTCAGTCTTGGCATCTCCACAGTGGAACAGGGCCCTTTGTGCAAAGTACCAAGCATTGACCTCACACATGCATCTTCAGAGCCGAAAGAAACAAAGAATGATAAAGAGAATAATATCTTCAGTGCAAAAACACTGAATAACAAAAAGCAAGACTTGTTTTAAGTTACAAGTGTCACTCACTAGATTTTAACTTCTGTACTGGATTTTGTAATGTTTGAACAAGTTTTTATCAGTTCCGGTTGTACTTATATGAATCACTGTCAAGTTCAAGGGCAGTCCTGACAAACACCAGCTTCCACTCCCTGAGAGGAAGAAGGCTGAGACGCCCAGTGACAGCTAAGTGGTGCAGTGGTCACACGTCACCTAAGATGACCTGTGTAAAAGCCAGCTTGACAGACACTGCATCAACAGCTCCTCCCATTGGCCCACTCCAACCTCTGAGGTTCCCAGCAATTATTTTTCTTCCTTTAAGCATTTTTTCCTCTTCACAGAAGGTGCAGAAATAACGTGGATTTCAAAAGTTCAACATATACAAAATTAAGTTTCCATACACCAGCATCCACTTGGGTTTTAAAGGATGTACTGGGTGATAGGGAAGGCCAGTTTGTCTAGGAGCAGATTCTAAATATCTTGTCACCTTCCATACACTAAGAATTCCTACTATACTCAACTTATTCTCTTTCCCTAACCTTGCAGTTCCAAACTCTTTACCAAAGTACTTCCTGCAGTGCCTTTCAGGCCCCTCCTCCAGCAGAAACCTGCACGTGTTCAATACTTCTTGAAAATAATCCAAGTACACTCACTATTTGTACAAGTACTTCACTTCCAACTAGAAAGAGACTAAGGAACAATTCCCACTAGAGTGAGAGAATCACAGACAACCACCAGCTCCTTTTTGTAACACCCATTAAGGTTTTATTTCTGAAGCAATCAAATCTTAAGCTTCTTGTTCTAGGCAGTGGTGTCTAACATGTAAGACAAGGCTCATAAGACACAGCGTTAGACTTTTGCAGCGAAAAATAACTTCGTTTTACTTTAAACATCATACAGCACAGGT
The DNA here is from genome assembly GCA_030625065.1 of Alectoris magna. NCBI lineage: Eukaryota > Metazoa > Chordata > Aves > Galliformes > Phasianidae > Alectoris > Alectoris magna. The sequence goes on along the minus strand of CM060568.1, from coordinate 16,531,852 downwards.
TTTCCTTTTTCCTTCCTTTTACATTCAGTCCTATGCTGAGTATAACCCTATTTCATCATCTACCATTTTTTTTTGACTGTTGGTATCCAATATGAGCTCACAGTCCTTGTTTAAAGAAGCAAGAAGTTTATGTGAACCAAACTGTTTCAGCTGCTTCGATCATTGGTTGGGTTGATTTCTTTAATGTCACAAAAAAAAAAAAAAGAATTACAAGCTACATTCGTGCATTGTCAGTAAATTTGAAGCCATCTGTATTCAATTAAAATGGTAATTCTTAGCAACGAATTGCTATCCCATAGTAACAGCAGCTACTAAAAGGAAATATTTGCTGTTTGTGTTTGCATACAGCTAAACAGTACCTGTAATGCACCAGAACACATCATCAGTTAGGAAAATGCTGCAGATTACTTGAGTAGTTCTATTTCAGTACTGTTTATTACTTAAAACAACAACAAAACAAGTTCCAAAAACCAGCCTTCACGTATCTTGCTCAGTGACAAGGTCTTGGGCATTAAACTTTTTAGCGTTGTTTCAGCAGACAGAGGACAAAATACAAAGACTACTCATTGGACCTCCGTTAGTTTTCCTTCTTTCTTCTATTCTTCAAATGTTTCTCCAACGCCCAATAGTGTGTGGGGGGGAAGGGAACAGAACCACTCATCTTTAATACAGATTTTATGAGTCATTTCCCTAAATGGAAGCGAGTTTTTCAGTGGTCAAAAAGATCAGTGCCAAAGTCCCTTGTGCTCACAAGAACTGCTCCTGACAAATTGAAGTCAAGATTGGTTTCTCCTGTATTATATACCCAGAATTATGTAGTTTCCCAAACAGGACAACATTTTTTCCCCACTATAAAAGCACACCAAATACCACAGCTCAGGTCATCATTGCATTTATATGTAACAACTTTCTCCCTCTCAAGTAATGAAAAGATTTCCAAGGAAACAGACTTGATTTTGATGAGAGCAACTCAAATGGAAAAACAGGGCATTTTTGCTTCCTTCACTAAAGCACAGAAAGCAATGTGGAATACCACTGAACTTCTTACTACAAGCCAACAGTTCTATTCTGGGCTATTTTTGAGGATTTTAGAAATTTTTAGTTAAAATTTACTGTCAGCTGCAGGTGATACAACCTCTCAGTTCTGCAAAACTGATGAGCAATGTAATAGGTCCTATAGAAGAACAGCTGTGACTAATCCAACTAACACTAATTAAGTGATCTTTGACCTACTAAGGTAGGCTAGCATAACATCCAGCTTAATTATTCATACCTTACTACTTGATATGAGTTGTACCGGACTTTGCCCCTATTGTCTGACAGCAGAAATGTAGGTGAGAGTTGTCTCTTTCTCCTGCAACAGTTTCTGTAGCTGACTATTCCCTATCATAATTAACACACACAGTCTGAGAAGTCTGTGTAAGGTAAGTCTGTTTTGTTGTGTTTCACATTCAACAAACAAACATTTGATTTGCTATGTTTGGTAGTTTTGGGGTCCTTTTTAATTTGCATTTTATCTTGTTTTGCTTCTCAATTTTGGCCAGCAGTGACATAGAACCATCACCAGCATTCCTGCAGAAATTAAAAAAAGACATGTATTCCAGGAAAACATGATATAATAGTATATTTGGAGTGAGATACGAAATACGTGTAAGGATATATACTAAGAATAAGTTCTGCATATACATTTTGCACTTCCACAGCAAAAAGCTGACCTCCATTCGAGTCTACAACATTGATCTTCATCATACAATTTCACCTTCCAGAAGTCAAGAAGCTGAAGTTCACCTGACACACACAAGACACAACATTTTTCACACATTACATGCTGAGGTAAACAAAGGCATTCACATACATAACACTACAGTTTGCCACTACTTACACACTTCAGTTAGCCTCAAGCTGCAAATATGCCACAAGTCCTTATCTAGATTGACAAAAAAAAAAAATCTGCTTACAAAGAAGTAAAATTTAGGACAGCCACTTTTCTCCATCTTCCCAAAGTGGACACAGAAATCAGATGGCACACTAGGCCTCAGAAATTTTTAATTATTATTCCATGAAGATTTACCACTTATTTGTATGTCAGTATTGTATACCAACACAAGTATGGTGGAATATAAAAATTTGGCACAGTGACAGTTCTTTCCAAAAGCGTGCTATAATTTACATTAGCAACAAAGCATTAGGAAATGAATGATACATAAACTAACAAGACTAAAAGAGGATGAGGCAATGGTAATAAGTGGTTGCTTTTGTGGTGTAGGCAATGTAACTTGCTCACTGCCTCTTCTTGATAGGCAGCATTCTGTAATGCTCCTGGCAAGGTTTGCCTCACAAAGAAAATGTGGAGAAAAGAAGGAAGACAAAGGGGCAAATGCCATCCTCAAAAAAAGGAGCAGCATAGCTGGCTATGAAACAACTGAATGGTGGATGTAGAGTTTAGAACTCACAACCCCAACACAACAGCAGTATTAAGGTGCAACAGAGCACCTCAAAAGCCTAAAGCAGTAGTTGCACAGGTACAAACTAGTTGGCAAACATGGTACTTATTTTAGAAACTGCATTTCTAATAGATTTGAGAAAGCAAAATGGTGTAAGAGAGGCAGATTACAACAGCAACAAAGAGGTATGAGGATAACTGTAGTATAGATAGAGGAAAAGGAATAGGTCATGTCAGGTCAGATCACCTCAACTCCATTCAACTGCTAAATGCATGAATCATCTCCACTTTGCAGCAGACAATAACATTATAATAGCATGTAGTCCACCTAGTATGTACAAATAACTTACATTTTCAACACTGTACATAGCAAAAGCATAAGAATCCTACAAGAGGAACGCATTCCAGACACAATTTTCAACATGCAAGCTAGAGTTCAGTTTCACTACATTCACTCTCAACTAATACGAGGCGCTATCCTCAACGAGTCCAGCACAACAACATCAAGAAACCTGCAACCGAAACAGCTCAGGGACAATCCAGGACCCACATTATATGTATTTCAGGAGTATATTAAATGCATTTCAGAACCACACTGGACCTCAAATCTACAGTTGAAGGTGTGTTCCAAGCCGAACATAACCCAAGATCGCACACTAAGTTCACTCCTCAACAAAGAGAAAGCAAGGGAAGCGTGAACAAGCAGAAGGTTCTCTTCAAAAGCATATCTTCAGTCTGAAGTACAAACACAGATTCTCCCAGAACGTCTGCCTGGCCCTGTCCTTCTTACAGACACCATTACAATGCACTAAGTAGGAAAATCTCGTAGTACGTATCAGTAACCCTCTCAACTTACCACTCTCAAGCCCATCTATATAGCTTTTCACCTTTTTACAAGCAGTGTTTGACTAAATTTAGCAGAGATAACTGGAAAACATCACCCTTGCCTATGAATCGGACAGAAGAACAAACCATCAACAATAGTTTAGGATCTTGTTTCCATTCCCATGCAAACAACGTAACATAGCAAATTCCAAGAAGCCCTGTGTTGCTCACATTTTATGTATGTTATATGTGAAAGTTACCTAACATCAGAAAGCTCTGAAGATAACACCTGTATGAAAGGAATTAGGTAAAATAACACTAAGTCGTTGCTTAACTACAGGTATGTTATTACTTAAGTCTATTGAGTAAGTCCATTTCACCATCGCTGTTTAGCACCAGGATCAGGTTATAGCAATTACATGATATCTAACTGTACATGCCAGGTCTTTAGCACACGGCCAGCGACCGAAGTCCACAGATCCGCCAGAATCACGCAAGGACGGAGCCTGGAGCATCTTCTCCACCCATCACACGTTCTGGTACCCAAGTGCTCCCCAGGGGCCAGCAGACACCCGCCCCAGTGCACAAACACACAGGTGAGACACACACACACAGGTAACCCAAGCAGGTGCTATCTCTGCTACAGCTGTCGGCGTGCCCTGCTGCAAGCATGCGGCACCGGAATTATCCGCGCCCGTTATTACCCGTGCAGACAGGACAAACCTAAACGTTTAACTCTTTCTCAGCACGAGCTCACAGATGGGAAAACTGAGAAAAACAAATACAACTTGAACAGCGGACCCGGGGCGTGCCGCGGCACCACGGGCAGGGGCAGCGCATGCCGCCTCCTCCACGGGAGACGGTCCCGAGGGTGGAGGCAGCGGACCCCACGGCAGGGAGAGCCCTAGGCCTGACCTCCGGGCCCCGCTCCGTCCTGCTCGGCCCCACGTACCACCGCAGCTCGCCCCCGGCCCTCCGCGCGCCGCGCCGCGCCCCCGCCCAGCTCACCCGTGCTGGGCCGCGGCCCGCCGCTTGTTGAGCAGGCAGAGCAGCGCGCAGGCGGCGGCCGTGCCGCCGACGATGGCGGAATGGCGCACGGTGAGGTACTTGCTGTAGGCAGCCATGGCGCGAGTGCTGCCGCAGAGCCGCAGCCGAGCCGAGCCGTCCCGAGAGGGCGCAGGGAATGCCGGGGCGAGGGGCGGGGCGCGCCCGGCCTCGCCTCCGCCTTCCGGAGGGAGGTTGTGTGGCTGTCAGCGTGCGCTGTCAGCGCCGTGCCGGGGCTCGTTTCGGTAGCTGGGGGACGGCGGCTTGTGCAACCGGCACTGCTAAAGGGGGGTCATCAGCGCTCCCTCCCATCTCCCCGCTGCGGGAGCGACTCCGCGCCGCCCCGCGAGCAGCGTGTGAAGAGGGCGGGAGGGTAGGCGCCGTGAGGGCGCAACGTGCCCGGCTCCCGTCTTCTACCTCCGGCGCCTCGACCTGGAGGCTCCTGTCTGTGTGAGCGCGGCTCGTTGTGCAGCTGTACGCCCGTGTGAGTCCCCAGTGTCATACACGGGTAAAGGCAGCGTGAAATAAGCCTTCCAGGAAGGCTTTCACGTCAGTTTTGCCATACTGTCTTTCTTTTAGGGCCCTGAGAAGAGCTGCCGAGCTTAACTTTCAACAGAGAGGAACATGTTGCCAGCGTGAGTATAGAAAAGCCGCCCCTGCCCGGGCAGAGCCTCACGGCCCGCCCCCGCGAAACCTGTTCTACTCGTAGGTGCTTTTCCTTCGCAGTCAATAGCAGTTCGCCAGGCCGAGCTGTCCCAGCGCAAACACCCGGGCCAGCATCGCTGTCGTCGCACTTGGGGCAAGTTTGTCTCTTGGTGCCGAAACGAGTCTCAGAACATCCAATTGTTTGCATGTTCTAGAGCACTGGAGTAGGGGCTGCTAGAGCTAGTTTCCTAGCACTGACTTGTGTGTCTTGGACAGTTTGGTAATCTCTCTGCTTTAAAGCATCGGTACATTGGCGTTTGGGGGGGAAATTGTGGTAAATTATTCCACGTGTATTCTGATCCTCTGGAAAATATGCATCAGAATCACAAAACATTATGAATTTTATTGTGTATCAAAATTCTGCTCCCTGTACTGCTCAGAGTTGAAGGCCCTATCTTGGTGGGTGTTTGTTGGCGGCTTTTTTGTTTGTTTGCTTTTGAAGTTTTAGGTATTCTGACAGTAGGTAAATCTGAAAAGCTTAGAATAGGTTAATATCCTCATCAAATAAAATTTCTTATGTTCAAATCATTATGAAAATGAAAGTCTATAAATTTTCTTTGAGGTACAGTTTTTCTGCCACTTTTCATCACTGTCTGCGCTGGGATCAAGAACAGTGTAGTTTTGTGACTTTTTACTAATCTTCTTCCCTCCATAAGCTTAGGTTGGTCATGCCCTTCCTCTGAACTATCTTTCAAATATAGCCCAACACCATGTACATACAATGTCCATCTATTTAGGCCATGCTGACCTTTGTTGTTTGCATGACTTGTGCTCTGCTAAGTTTATCTTCTGTCCTTACCCCACTCTTTGAGTTTACCCAGTACCATATCCTGTATTTTGTTCATCTTCTAACTTGTCTTTAAATAATTTCACAAATGCCTGTCATCTTCTAGGAAACTTGTCTCATGTGTCGAGTTCTCTCGCTGTTTAATCTACCGTCTTCATTTCTCAGTGTTGCTTTTTATCAAAAAAAACTTTGTAGTGGAACTGATACACAGGCACTTAGTCCAAAACACAAGGTTTTTATTGATTCATTTTATTTCATCAGTTTCCAACGAGAGTCACGGGTGAGCATATTTGTGGTAAGATCACCCACACTCATCAAATGCTTTTGTGACAGAAGTTCCTTCTTCATTCTGCAATTTGAGGTCTGCTGCATTTCAGTACTCCACACGTTGTGATCACTTTGTGTTCTTGGCATTCTTGGTACGAGTCAACTGGAAGAGTTTTCCAAGGTAGCAGGTAATGACAACATTAGTTCAGATGTGTCTCAAATGTAAATGTCAGAGCTTAAAAGAAAACAAAGCAAACTACCAAGAGTGTCATCTGTATTAATGATGGCATGCACAGCTTCCCTGAAGAAGCAAGATCAAATTGAGACCTGTGCTTTTGATATGGTTAATGGTATGGTTCAAACTTCTCATTAGCTATGTAAAAATGTTCATAGAGAGAAGGCCATTTAAACTTGAGACTGTGCTATGGAAGCCTGAAACGTCTAGGAATAGAAAAGCATATTTACTATTAAAGCCTAAAATACAGTAATTGAAATAAGGAGACCTTGTAACAGCAATATTAGGTTGTGGTCTGTTGTCTGAAGTGTTAAGCAGAAGTACCCACCTAAGCACTTCCCAGCCCAGCTGGCTGCTTTCCATACAGGGTGCCATATTTTTCAGTTATGCTGGTTTACGAAACCAGGTTATGAAATAATTTAGAAAATTAACATTGGGGGACAAATAAAAGTCGGAAGCTTTTAATTTTTAACCTGAATCCACTCACTGACAACTTTTGCAGTGCAACTCCTTGCTTGGGCAAAATATGTTGTGCTTCAATTTTACGATAAATGAAATATCTGTTTAATAAAAAGCAGTGATAAAATCATGTAACAGTTTAGATTCTCAAGTCATATCCTCACTCAGTATTGATTTTAGCCTGTTGAGTTTTAGGGAATAGTTTTAAGATGGGAATATTAGAAACTCGTATGGAGTATTTTGTCCAACTAGTAACCATGTGAATACATCTATTTTAAATGGAGTCTGGGTTAACAAATGAGAAGATACTCTGATTTGTTTTTTTCTTAGAACAGGAAGAACCTGTATTGTTTGCTGTTGGCACTTGGCATACAACAACCAGCTAGTTTCTGAGAACAACATATCTAATAATTAAATGAAAACCATGTTGTTTATTGTAGGCTCAGTGAAACATTAATAGCAGGGAGAGCAATTTGCAAGTGTTGTGAAAGGTAGCAGAGGAATGAAATTAATTTATGTAAGTTGATGTAAGCTGTAGGGTGTAAATTACATTGTATGTGTAAGTTAAGTTTGCAAGTAGTTTGTATGGTGCTGGTGTCCATTCTGTAGACTTGCACTTGCCTGATATGTAATACCAGAAAGGTTTTAATACTTGGTGTGTGTAGTTCTATTTCCTTAGTTAATTACTATGAGAAATTAGTAATGAGTGTCCAATTTTTACACTCTGCTGAACTCTTATCCTTGTCATACTTCTGGAAACTGCTGTCACCTACACTGAGCTTCCATCCTTGATGAATCATTGTTTTCTCAATATAGTTCATATCTTTTTCTGGATACTTAGATTTCCTCCTCCATATGCAGTACTTTGCGGAGAACTTTTCCTATTTTTTTTTTATTTTTTTTAATTGTTGAGCATTTGTTACTGCTCAATTACCATTTTGCTACACACTCACCTTGCTGAAACAAGATAGATAATTGAGGAACAATGTTGTAACTGCAGTGGGTCTCTGGAGTTGAATTCCTGTCTCCACCCACTGTTTCACAAGCTGGCAATTTTTATAGCAACACTTCTAATCAGCTATGTTAGAGACACTGGACAGTCTCTGAACCTAATGGCTTACACACTAACAAGCCATACACAATATCCTCGTAGTGTTATTGAATAAACTTTTCACTTTTTTTTTTTCCCTCAACACTGCTCAAATTATTGACTTCTGAAAAACAGATTTCTGTGCCTTTTCTGACAATTCTTGGCCTGGAGCTGCCTGCGGGGCTGGAAAGACCATCATTAAATATGCTTGGATCTCTCTCAGCTCCTACTAAGAAAAGCGTGTCAGCCTATAAAGTAATCACGCACAACAGACTTCCTTACAGATGACATTTTTCAGTCTCTGCACCCTTCCTCCGTGCAGACTGAGTAGTCAGTTATCTGTTAATCAGGTACTACAGAAGCTCAAAGGCTTTTCCTGTAATGGTTGTGCCACATGAAAACACAGGTGGGCACAGGAACTGAGCATAGGTAACAATCGCTGGCTTTAAGAATAATCCTATTGATCTGAATGACTGGAGAATAAAACCAGATAAGGGATGAAAGGAACATATGAAGATGAGGCAATACGGAGACCAGAAGAGAAATAAGTTGCTTGAGAATAAGTCAGTGAAGAAAGGCTACACAAACTGAGGTGTCTTAGCACCAGAGTATGTAGAGAGGGAGGCTGAGACACTCTGATCAGGAAGCCAGTGGAAGGAAGGTTTGGAGACTAGTTGAGCAAGGAGATTAGAGGGGCTGAACAACGATTCTGGTATTGGGAGGGAATCAAGTGGTTGGGCAAGAAGATCAGACTAGGTGTGTGTTACAAAATAGTAGGATGACACCAAGCTAAGGTGGTAAACAGAAAGGAGGCATTTTGTGTTAATTGACTGGAAATGAGAAAGGTTGAAAGAAGGTACTTACGTTTAGTAAGATATGAGATGGAACTGTCCAGACAAGGAATCTGTGGCACCTGAGCTAGCTATTTCTTGTAGAGATGTAGTAGGACACTTGACAGGAAGCTCACATGCAGTTCTTGCATGAAGCTGTACTAGTCAGTAGATCAGGACTGTCTAGGTAAGCAGGCTGTTACCTACAGGACCGCTCTGTCATCCGTTACCAAATATTTTGGGAGACAACATATGAGGTAGGTGACAATGGGAAGCAAAGTGATAGTTCTGTGGCTAAGGCAGCTAAATGGTGACCTGAAGCACCACTGACTGCTACAGAATCACTACAGGATGCTGCACCAGGATAAGCACATAAAGTTGGCCATTAATTGCGTTTTTCCTTTTTAAGAATATATGTATTAGAGGTGCATTTGCAGAAGCGCTCTGTGTTGCTAGGTAGTTCAATTAAGTGGAGCTTCCTTTGAACACACTTGTTTTTTAAACAATTATCATTTAATAATATTTTTTTTAGCTTTACATAGTATTTGAATGGCATTCATTAATACTAGAGCTAAATAGTGATTACAAGTGAATTTTTCAAATGAACTCTAAATAACTGCTTATTCACTGAACGAGACAGCAATAGAGTCGTAAAAATGTATGAAGCCATGTAATTAAATGCTGCGTCCTGCTATAGCCTCAATTCAGAACTCTTGTGCAGTTTTAGACCACCTTTGTGGCGGATTTATTCAGCACTACTCCACACATGCAGAATCCAACCACTTTAATTAGCAACATTTTCAGGGGGTGGGAAACAAGAAAAATCAAGTTAAAAAAAAGGGGGGAAAACCCAGGGGAAAAAAACCACAAGACTGGGGGAAAAGACGGGGCTTTCTAGTGCTCTGCAGCTCACAATGACTTCCAGTAGTGGTCGTAATTGAGGTGCTGGTGCAGAACTGTAATCAGTGTGTAGATGAGATCTAGTTGCTTTTTTTTTTCTTTTCTTTCAAAGCATTTGAATTCATTCTCAAATTTGAAAAGAAATGCACTAGTAACAGGGTAAGACACAACAAAGGAAGGCGTGAGTCATGAATGACTGATGACTTGCCAGATGAAAGGGAATAATTCAACTGAGCTGTATAGAAAGTAGATGAGTAGTGGATCTTTGAATTTGATTGAGTAAAGCAAGAGAGACTTCCTTATTTGTTAAAGATCATAAAGTCACGAAGAATGAGACTGGAAGTTACCTTCAGGACCATCCAAGATTGACTTCAGCAAAGATGGTATAGAAAGAGGAATGAAAAAGATGGGGGAAAAGGAAAATAACGTTAACAACGTGGTGAACCTCACAGTTGTATGGTAGAGTTAGGAAGAAACAAATTCCTAATAAACAGTAGAATAGGTAACAAAACGTGTGATTCCATGTCTAAAAATCAAACATGTGACACAAGTATGCTTTTGTTGAGTATGGGATGAAGAAAAGCAGAGAAGAAAGCAGAAGGTGGGCCCTTGAGGAACGTGAAGTAAATAGCAAACTGTTAAAGAAATACAGAACTTGCCGCTCGTAGAAAGAGTGCTGGTATAGCTTTTGTTTCTTTTGTAAAAGGACCTTACTGCTACACATTACTACTATTCCTACTACTTACTAATATGTAATATATCACTGCTAAGATGTGTTAATAATGTCTTTATTATAAGTTTATTAATATTACATATTGGTACTACTAATAATTCTGTGATGCTAGTGATACTGTATTTAACAACAGATATTAAGTTATTTAGATTGCTAGCACCCAAGTTGCAGTCAAACATGCATTAACTTGTTCAGCAGCTGGAGATACTGCTTACATGGTTTCTAGCATAGCTCATGCCCACAGAAAATTATAATTTGAAATTGAATTCATCAGTGAAAAAAAAATACACAAAGCTGCCCAAATGCATTGCCCACCAGTACTGTTACCCTCATACTTTATAGGCTGGTGCTTGGTATGTTTAAAAAAACGAAAGTTTCTGTGGACACATAACTACACACATATGCATGTGTATATAAATATGTGCACAGATACATAGCCAAACTTTTTCCTCTATTGGTAGAGAAAATAAATTAATCCCCTTTCATACAAAAAAAATAAATAAATAGTGAAGTTTTATCCTATTCCAGCAGAAAGAAATCATATTGCTCTTCAGCCTTAAGGCACAAAGTTATGTGTCTAACCAACGTGAGAAAATTCTCTGTTCCTTCCTACGTAGAGCTACACCCTCAGCCACAGCTGAAAGCTCATCCTCTCCTGCTTGCCAGCTAGGGCAGAGTTTATAGGGTAGGGCAGGATTCTTTGCTCCAGCTCTGCAAGACTGAACCCACAGAGTTCATTTTAATGCAGAATATATAAATAGAAAACACACAGTTTAACTATTAAGTAAATCATCATCCAAATTACATCACTACAAGTCAGATGTCATCTGCCAACTTGCCCTCTTATCTGAAGTAAGATGAGAGTGAGTTTTTAACCACATGTAAGGGCAAGTTTGCGTGTTATCACATATTAGTTAACGCACTGAATGTTCACACCCTAGCTGATCTCTTGCTAACTTGGGAATAGCACAAACAGGCAGCAGAAGTAAGCAAATACTAGATATGGACCAAGCCTCTAATACTCGCCTATGTTAACTAAGCCAAAAGAAACCAACCCTATCCTCCTAGTTCTTTTCCTAAACTTTTTTGTGCCACACATTTGCCCTTCGAGTACACCTGTGTCATAATCTTCAAGTGTATTAGGTTTTCAACATCTGAAATTGTAAATCAGGATTGTGACGATCTGAATAAATCAGAAGCTGTTATGTTGTCATGGTTGTACTGCTGAAATACCTTTCAGTCCAAAAAGCTCTATGGTTCTGAGAAGAGGAGGATGAATAAAATTGCTAGAAGCAAGCATTAGGATCAGGCCACATGAGTATTGAGCAGTCCTTGTAGGCAGTTCGCAAAGGTTACCACAGACACCACTGAAATATGTCTGTTTCTCCAACAGCTTTGTCTTTGCCACTGCACGTTAAAGCAGTTGTTCCAGTTACTGGTGGACCTTCTTCAGAAACATGTCTCTTTCTTTTTCTCTCACATTAAGGAAAATCTGAAGCTTCTGTTAACAACAGAAACAAGGCTTTTGTAGCACAGCACATCCACTGCATATGCGTTTGCTGCTGGGAAGTCAACGTGTGTGAGAAAGAGATTGAATGTGTGAATAAAATAGGGTTTCATGAGCACCAGTGCACTGTGACTTCTGCCTTCCATAAAGAAAGGAAACAAAAAAGTAACCAAAACCTCATAAGAGCAAGAAGGGTTAAAACAAGCAATAAAAGTCCAGGGAAGGAGGAAAGAGAAAAGGAAGGAGGTTCTTACAATTTATATTTAAAATCATAACCATTATTTCCTAGAAATTCCAGAGATGGGTAATGGGACCTCCCAGTTACAATAGCATGCCACGGATACTGAGTTTATTCAATTGTGGTTACATAAAATATATACTTCTGTGGTTCAATAAATGTACCTTATCTTTCAAACTTCTTGAAAATAATCTGAACTAACTTTAAGGTTCATCTCCAGATGTTCTAGATCCATCATCTTCCTTTTAAATGCAAAGAGCAATCCCACGGAGAGCCTCACACTAATGGTTTAGGGATATTGCCACTTGTGCTCTTGGGATTCGCTGTTTGCAGAATTCCGTCACCAAGCTAAAATATAACATCGAAAAAAAAACTGCGAGAGAAATAGAAAATAGAAGTCAAGCAAATGTGAGGGTAGGGGGTACAAATGCTTAGAAGTTTACTTTAACTCTATAGAGTCTCCTCCAACAGAATGAAATACTTTAACTAACACCCAACCAAAACACAGCAGCTCAGGTTTTCTTCCCAGATACCAACAAAAAAGAAGTTCTGAAAAAGAACTCTAAAGGACTGTATTGTATACATGGGAGTGAATTATTGGGCTGGGAACCCAAACTAGCTCTTCACATGTTTGATTTGTTTGTAGGTTTTGTTTGTTTGCTTTCCCAAGGCATTATTAATGCAAACAAGAGTTTTAAAATAGCTCAAAACTATCAACCAACCCGTGCCATCAAAACAATTATTCTACACTTGTGACTCTTCACTGTATATTCATTCCAGCACAGATATCTTTCTTAGCTGCGTTCTTAGCTTTGAAGGGATCACTCAGCATCTTCCCGGCAGCTCTAATAAAGTAACGTGTCCAACTAGTCTTTGGCAACGCCTGACCCACCACAGGTAAAGCTGGGCAGGCAGCTTACAGAACGCTGAATATTTCTCTGGTGGTTTCTCTTGAAGAATTCTACAGAACTCCATAGAGCAGCTCTATGCACGAGAGCATGCAGTGCGTGGTTCTGGGTTTCTCCCCAGAGGTTTTCTGTTCAACTGGTGCTAAAACACAACTAGTTTTTGTTCCTGTGTTCCAACTGGATATTTGTTCTAGAGGCTTACTCCTCTAGGTTAGGATCTCCTAAATTCTGATGCTAATTTACAAATGGCCAGTTTTTGTTTTTCACCATCATCACCCTTTTGTTTTAGCAAATCTTCATCCTTGGCGTTTACCATTTATGTGTAATGGTGGTATCACATCTAATCTCAGCCTTTTTCTTCCTTTGGTCACCTCGGTAGTCATTTCTGCATATGGGCTTACTGAACGTTCCATTTTGAATTCATACCAATGTTAATCTCCTATTTCTGCTGGAAAATACTTCAGGTGGTAAGTAAACCTTAATGTTTTTACCACTCTATCACATTTTACATGTATCAACTAGATCAGCCTGCTCTGCTACTTCCAAATACTGTCATCTTATAGCATGTTCTTTGTTATTATTCTTCAGAGACACATTGCTATAGTTTATAGTGTAGAGTTTTATTCTGTTTTGATTCCTCCATTTCTTGAGATGAACAATTTTTTTTTTCCTAGCATAATATTCCATCTCTCATCTGTATTAGCAATACTTTCTAGTTTTCTTGACAACAGGGCACCGATAACATTTACATCAGGGTCACTAATAACAACAATAAAGTCTGACAGCTTTCTTCGAGCCTGGGTTCACCTTCCCCAAATCATTGAGTACTTTATCACTTTTAACTAGTTCCTTGCCTATATTATAGTCCTTTTGAAAACTATCAACTTTACAAGCTTGATTTAAAGATCTCTGAGCATCACACAATGTACATAATTAGTGTTCACTTAGGGAATGCATCACACTGCCTTCACCTAGAAAATACAATTATGTTTGGGGGCTGGAAAAAGAAAAACAAGTCCAATAAACTCCTGCCTACTTTTATACCCGATTATACACCACTGCACTCTTATTGCACACAGCTACAACATTCCCCTCACTCATTGCACACAACGCTCAAGGACCCATCAGACATGAAGAACTTCTGTTCTCTCCCTCTTTTTTGCAGGCAGATACTCTATTCCCCGTTCTCCTGTCACATGCCACCCTGACTTCACACTCATTTGAAATATTTCTCATGGAAATGATGCAGCAATATTCATATTTTAGTTTTCTCCATCCCCATACCCTGCAGATTTGCAGCTCACTCAATTGGAGTTTTTCTTCAAACACGTCCCATTTCCATATTCTTATTGCTATTAATTGTACTAACTGTGGGTTGAGCAGTGCATTTAAATCTATTTCACGACAGTAGAGAAAGTTCCCTCCCCTTCAAAGGACCTTCACATTGATAATCTGAAACTTAGAAGGGGTAGCCACTGTGAAAGCCAGAGAGACGTGAAACTTTTTGCTGTAAAGGAGCCTCTGAACAAGGTTGTGGTCGCTCTCTGTGGAAGTCACAGCCGGTTAGTAGCAACTAAGAGTCATGCAATTACCGAGTGTGCCACACGATGGCGCCATAACGCTGTTTGTCGCGTCAGCTTTGGAAAGAGGCCATGCTAAAGGCAGTAAAAACGCAAATACTCTGCAATTAATGGAGGGCATTTTGAATGAACTTGCAAATATGAGGGCGTATTTGAATTTGCTGTAGTCTTGACAGATTATTTCATTCCTGAAGTCGCATTTGCTATTTTCTCAGTCTGTATTCATTTTATCTTCATTCCTAAGTCTCACATACGTATTAGAGGTGGTTTATTTTTACCTTTGGTTTATCAATTGTGCATTTGAAGAGCATATTCCTTCTCTTCATAGTTAAAGCAATCTCAGTCTGTTGGTTTGCTTTGGTTAAAGTTTCAGTAGTTAGGGGACCAACAAAGACCACCTGAGATTGCTATTCCATTTCTGTGCTATGTCGGTACTGTTTATACATAACCCAAAAAATGTTCCTGAGAACACCTACGTAACTGAAATAGTTAATTATTCAGAGAATTAACAGTAATAAAATTTAAGTGACTGCTACTGACAGGTGTTTTTTGTTGGCCATCACATATGTTAACCTTATGAGGTTTGATGAAAATGGTAGCATTAGTTCCACTCCAGCAAGAGCCCTATGTGTTTAAGACCCTTTTTGTCTCAGATTTATTTTAAATTAATTACAGGAACTGGCAACGTCTCTGAACATTGCTCAAAATACAGACTTGTTGATACACAATGTATACAAGAGTATACAATACATGAAAACAGGATGCAGTTTTTGGAAAGTAATGTTTCTTTATCAGTGGGAACTCAAGGCTCTGATTTATGTAGGCTTTCAGTCTGATTGGATTAACACCTGGGGGCATATCAGGATAATAGAGGTGCCTTCCTATATCCAGAACTCTTTTCCCACAGTAATTTCCCTCTGTTCTTGTCTCCCAATTATGCAATTCTTTCATTATATTAACAAAAGTCATACGTTAAACCATTATTCCACTGAATAAGATTTATAAGTAAACGTAAGTAAAAATAATGTTGCTGATGTTCTCACTCTTTTGAGTACCATCCTGTTGCAATCTTGCACATTTTTACTTCTTTCAGAATCACCTTCACCACCATTTTCAAGCCTGAAAGACCTTCTGCTGTTACTTTATATTTCTACGAGTAAAGAACCATCTCTTCTTTGTGCTGGAACTGATACTGATTACTGTGCTAGCACAGTGTAGGGGAGCTTCCTGATGCCTCATCAAAACTGTCAAAACGTTTCTAGTAACAGCTGTTTCCAGTGATATTCCTCAGTCTTTACCTGAGACGATACTAAGATTTACCTCTGCTTACCAGGATGGTGTTTCAAAGCATTTGATAAAATGCCTCAGAAGTGATGGTAGAAATGGAATAAGTACATAACAGCAACAAGTTGCTTTGAGTTGGAATACTCAAGGACTTTATTTTCCTTGTTTAATTATTTGGCTGTTTGCTTGGGAAAAGGTGTAAACTTCCTGGTATGCTACTGATCTGTGTTCTGTTGAGATTTGGACTGTGGGGCCCCTCTTGAGATTCTGCGGAAAAGTGGCACTGTAATCCAGAGCACAAGTTGGTAATATTCTGGGACAATGATTACTTTGTCTTAATCTGCCTGAACAACTTTGCAAAATTGCACCTGCTTTATAGGATAATATTGCACACCTGATCAGGAATCATTACAGAAATGTTCCTGTTTCATCACCGGCGAAAGCAAACCAGCAGCATTCCCTTCTCCGTACAGATCTTTCATTGTAAAGGAAGCAATTAAGAATTTCACTCATAACCACGACTTATTACAATAAACAATTCTCCTTTCATATGTCTGTTCTAAGTCTTTGGTGAGAAATTGTGTTTGATGACAGCACTAGGCTCAAACCTTCATAGACACAGTTCCACCCTAGAAACTCCCAAGTCTTCAGGTGCAAATGAACCTATGAAATTGCTAACAACCATGGGAGTGGGTGCATAACACACTTTCATCAGAAAGAAATTGTGGTGCCTCGCTCCATAGGTGTTATATTAACTGTCAGGAATTCAGGCACCAGCCTGCAGGTGAAAACATTTAAGCTATCCTACCAGATCTGGAATGTGTTGGGAGCAATTCAGTGACTAGTTGTAAAGGAAGGAAGGAATGCGTCCTGCTTTTCCTTGTTAGGGCTTGCTACCACCCTAGGGATAAGTGAAATGTTTATTTTCCTCTTCAAGGAAAAAAAAAGTTCTGTTTCACCTAAAGCAGACAATCTGAACAGCTTAACCCTTTCCAACTCTGTATGCTGTATTCAATCTTTTTTATTTTTAAATTCTATGAGTGCACACCAGGGAAGTTCTGATTTAACATAACACCTGCCTATAAACTTCTCTGTCTGTGCTACAGAAGCTACAGGGAATCAGTACTTCCCACCAGGCAGGGGAAGAACTGATCTCTGGTTTTCATCTCCAGTGCAGAAACAGTGATACATGTCCAGAGCAGCAGTAGATTATCCCATATTTGGTAACACTGCTACGCTCTGAAAATTGAAAACAGAACTTACAAAAGCAAAAAAAAAAAAAAAACCACCAGTGGAATTCTAACTAAAGCCCTGTGGCACCGTACTAAGCCACACACAGCACTCAATGTCCTACGTTGCATTCCGAAAATGTCCTCCGTTGGTCATTTTGATGTGCAGGGTCTCACACTGCTGTTAATTTCTTCCCCTTACTGATTAGTTTCACTCACTGCACACTGGCAATGCTGGAGGCCCCATTCCTGCAGCTTGTTCTGGCACAGCTTGCACTCACAGATCAGGTTTTGCAGCAGGAGCCAGATTCAGAAACCCAGGCTGAATTTCAGTACAAAGCTGTGATCCTTGAATGTCAAAACAAAAACAATACCCTTCCTCCCCGCCCATTCACCCCCAAAATAAACAAAAAAAAAAAAACCTTTTTTTTTTTTAAGCTGTGAAGCCCCCTGCTAAGATTTGGGTGTTTCTAGAAGTTTACATGGCTTCAGCAGATGGCTGCACAAGTCCACAAAAGAATTCTGTGAGAATTACTAAATATGCAGAAATAACGCCTGGCTCTAGATATTTCTTAGCTGCAAATGGCTCAAAGCTCAGGGAAAATGGCAGAAATTTCTTGTCCAGTCCTTATTATCTTCCTTAAGCATTTGTTCATGGGCATTATGAGATGCAAAATACGGTCTTACTAAGTTCTTGATCTTACCCAGGCCTGATCATTCCTATGTTCCTGTTACCTTCCATTCCAAAGTTCCTTCTAGATAATTTTATTTTCTCATGTTACACTTCTATTGCTGAAAACTCCTTACTTGAGAGATAAGGTTCCAGAAATGATAAATAGACTTACTAGTGAGATTTATCCACATCCCAGTGAGTTTCCTACCCCAAGACTTGTCGGTTCCACACTTGGATTCTGGCAAGTTACATGAAGGATCTCATCTCTAATGACAATGCCTTTTACTAATAGATATTTTTTAACACTGTTATAAACCAGATTATTAAGAAACTTGTAGTGTGCCGCATTTATACATGAGTAAAAATATACTGATATCAATTATTGGCCTCTTTTTGAAGAATTAACTGCATTTATTTGTATTCTGGGTTTACTGATGTATTTATCCTGAAGACAAGCTAGCTGTAGTCTACACAGCACATGTACACGTAAGAAAATAACAAAACAGTGCACATTTGTCATTTCTATTTCCTTTCCAACTTCTATTCTAGTCAGATTTTTGTTTGTCTGACCTTGATCACTGTTATTGATTTTCCATGCATCTCCTACCTTTGCAGTCTATTCATATTATCTATGAGGATTTCCCCTTGGATTTCTGGCTTCCAATTCTTGCAGCAGTATTCCCTGACATACTGTTCGATGTTTTTGTAGGTCACCAACATACAGTTTTTGCCTGCCAGCAGACTTCAAAGCCAGTAACATTTGGCAGTCAAACCTGTCTCAGGCATTTTTACTGGTTTGAAGGAGTTATTGAAATTGAATGGCAAATGCTCCACCAGCACTGGAGTCACATTGCTATGCGAGAGAGAACTGCCAGCATTGCTTTAATATGCTGCTACCTGGATAAATCTTGAATTGGTGGTTATTTGAGGAGTGTGGTCTCCAAAACCATTCCACAAAAGGCAGTACTGGGGTGGCAAGGAAGGAAGCAGCCTAGGTTTGTGGCCTCCCTCAGTACAGACCTCTGGTTCTAGGAGAACAGAATTTTCTTTCCCATAGACTTGTGCCTACTCCAAATTTTGTTCCCAGGGCAGCTACAAGCAGCATCTACCAAAACACAAGAACTATCTGCAGATACAGAGGGAGCTGCTGTGCTGCTGGGATACCAGATCATAATTAGAGAACAGTACAAACTCCAGCATCACCTCTGCCCCTAGAGTTCTCTTGTGACTTCCAGGAGATATTCAGTGTACTCTCCATGGAAATAGGTTTCTGATTTTAAAATGGCAACTTCTAATCAAGCATCTCCTCTCAATTACTAAACAAATGTGTTCATTTTTGAGAGGCTAGTTTATGTTTCTCCAGTTTGTTATGGTCTCCTTGTGAAGGGACTGACAGAACTTGTCACTGAACCTTCATGTTCAACAGCTGCCCTTATCTCCTAGGCCCAACACATGGTAAGCATGCTTACAGGCACCCCATAGTACATGGGGACGACCACCTTTCTGAGACATGGGGAAAGCTGGGGTACTCATAGTGAACTCCCTTCCATGTCTTCCTACCAAAACAAGTTAACTCAGAAGAAGGCCAGGGGGTCTCTAGAGTGCATTCTGCTATAGCTCAGGGGACATAAGCAGCCCGTTCACTAGAATTGCAAACTTGTCAAGGCAGACCTGACATTCTTGTTATCAAGCACAGTGCTGTCACACTAAGGTACAAATGAGCTATTAATAACTTGGGTATAAGCTAAAAGTTTGGTTATTTTTTATTTTGTATTGCAGTTTTCTTTTTATAGCGATTTATGTATAATTCAGATCTCATTAGGGCAACAGATTTTTAAGACAGTATTTACTGAAAGCAAGCTCCTTTTTAATACCTATGCAATAAGTGCACACCAGTTAAGGCTTCTGTGAGAATAAAAGTGCTATAATACAGTGGTCTCCAGTGTAATGAATTGTAATCTGTGATCTTATGCCATATACTCAACCAGAAGTAATAGAGCTTTATGCATTCTATTGGTTGACCCATAACCAATAAGTATCACTCCAAATTCTATCTAAACACAAAGACAGGAGTATATCAGTTCTACTACCTTATCACTTTTTGTGAACAATACCGTATTTCAAAACATACTGCTGTATTAGGCAGAGACATATTTTCTCATATATATGCATAAAATAACAGTCCTGATTTCATGCATATTGTTCAGCAAGTGGTTTCTCAAAGAGAGGGAAGCCAGGTTTCCACAGCACAAGAAAGTGTTTAGTGATAAATAGCATATGTCATTTAAACCGAGGGTAGAGCATGTTCACATCTGTTATTCAAGCCTGACATTACAATAGCATCTGCTGTCTGTCAGGTTCATTGTTACTATTAAACGCAGCAACAGGAAGCAAAACATAACAGCAAACCACTTCTGGTCTTGGATCAGCGACTTTTGGGCCAAATCTAGTGCAAGAGTGATGGGCTACGGCACAGCATTGCAGCCCATGGCTGCAGGGAATCCTGCACTAGTACTTACACTACCTGTATTGTGCTCAGCAAGATTTAGGAGCCTCATTACACAGCAGCTGAACAACCTGTGCCCTGAGAAATGAGCCATTAAGGTCAGTAGAAAATACCCTTCAGAATTTTAAGTGCCACACCTCGGTTGCAGGGAGGTTCCTGGCTGAGGTCTACTCAAGAACTGCCTGTTGGAACCAGGCACCCACAACTCTTTCATCAACAACTGAATGGCATTCACTAGTTTTTATCATACCCAGGATTAGAGTATTCAAAGATATTTAAGAGGTATTTAGTAACTTGCTTGTAAAGGGCCCATACCCACATCTTTTCTACACACATTTATGACAGTTCACTTGGAGATGATGTCTCAATGTCTCTTGACTGCATGTCACATAGTTTCATCCCCTCTGTTCATAATTATATCACCAGAGTGAAGATTCAATACTTTGAAAGAACAGAAGTACAGGAACAAGACTGCGTCGGAATGCTAATCTGAATTCACCTTACCGAAAGAGACGAATAGCATTGTGCTTTCAAAACCTATGAACACGATTACTTCAGCAACTACATTAAACAATGTCATACCCTCCAGCATGTGTACTCACCATTGTTCAGTGAAAGTGGAATGACATTTAAAGACATAAGCTAATGCAAATGAATAAAACTACTACATCACAAAGCAAACCCTGTGACTAGATTTGGTAAGAAGACAATAGAAAGGACTTGGCTGAGATATTCACACTATAAAGTTCAGGATGAAAACCGCTGAATGAATTCCTTATTAAAATACTAATGCTTTCTTCAGTGGCATGTGATCAGCATACGGAACTCAGTGAAAACTGCAGACCAGCTACACATTATAGTTAGATTATTTTTTCTAGTATCATTAACATTAGTCAGATTCTGTTTCTAGTTATAAAACTGAATTAAGAAATCTCTATGCTAGAATAGATCAGTTTGATGTCCAGGAGCTAAGAGAGGGTAAGATATACCTTGCTCCATAACAATGAGAATAGCCTTTAGCCCCCAGCCCTTTTCAGAAGTATGAGATGCTGGCCTTTAGTAGGCCATGCAGCAGAGCATGGTCCATCACCATCACCTGCCCTGCTGCCCACTTAATAGCTGTATCCTTGCCTAGTTCCAACAGAGTTACATTGGCACACAGTCACTGTGCTACAAGTTCATCACCACTGGGTCAATGCTCCTCACTAATAGCCACAACCTTTACTCTTTAACTCCACTTGTTAAACAAGATTCCTATAAACATACTAAGAGTAATGTATCTTGTGAGTGCACTAAATACAGCAATTTGTGCGCATCTAATTGCAAGCTGGGAACAATTTTGGTTTAGCTTCTTATTTTTTTTCCCTCTCCTCCTGAGGTAGGCAGAAATAAAAACAAACCACAAAACATACATCCCCATATCTAAAACATATATATTGACATAAATGCTGAATATGAAAATTTCTTCCTGCACAAACTGTACAGCAGCTGAGATATCAACTGCACTGATCTTTAGAGTCTCTCTTATACCAGTCTACACTCTAACGTGAAGATATGATCCCTGGCAGGATAACTGCATATGGATGGCAAAAAAAGCCTGCAAGATTAATCCAGAAAACACTAGGCTACTAAAGAAAAGATATTCCAGTTTCACCTCAAGCAGGTTGGGAGGCTGTAGCTCCCTACCCCATCACAAGCTGTTACACTTAAATTTACCAATGTTGATGCAAGCCATATTTCCTTTCTTGGTAAACAAATAATTTGAATTGACTACAAGACTTCTAACCATAAGGTGTTACTTTAAACTGGGTCATTTTGTCAGGACTAGGACAACAACGCCAGAACATCAGAGGTGGGAGAAGGAAGAATTAAAAACATAAGGCAAGGAGCGGCAACCACTTAATCACGTGTAGCACATTTAACTGTTTTTAAGGACCTTACCTGCTCTCCCAAGGTGAAATAAACAGTTCTGTCTTGCAGAGATATATTCTTAGTTTACCTCTGAATGTTTTCTTCAAGCCCTGTCCCAGTGCGTTGTTCTCAGCTCCCCTTTTTATCTAGGGGTATTTATGAAACCATAGAGGATGGACACTAAAAAAAAGTCTCTAGATAAACATACATTTGTTTGTTTTTCCATCTTATTTATCAAACACTTAAGCTACTAAGAGCCTTCAGGAGTACGTAAAGAAGTTTCATTTGCTGTTGGAGCAACACTGTTCAGTGGTTTCAGTGACTGCAGCATGCTGCAGCACAGCCCAAGGGCACTGGTGCGTCCTGCATTTATCATCTACTTCAGACTCCAAATATAAAATTTAAGGCCAGCAGATATTTCACTGTGACCCCAGCAGCTCATTTCACTACCACAGCAAACAACAGCCCTTAATACTCAGAGCACATCAGGCCAGTACCACCTCCAAACAGGCCCCAGCCAGTCCTCCACTCCCTGCAAAAACATCTTGCTCACCTCCTGGCCCTTGGCTGGAAAGCTTCTTCTGCCTTAAATCCAGCTGGTGCCCATGCAGCAGGTGAGGCTTGTGATGAGCTCGGGGCCTGCTGGCTCTGAAAGCAGCAGG
This sequence comes from Alectoris magna, assembly GCA_030625065.1. Lineage (NCBI taxonomy): Eukaryota > Metazoa > Chordata > Aves > Galliformes > Phasianidae > Alectoris > Alectoris magna. The sequence continues at coordinate 16,509,036 of CM060568.1, read as the reverse complement.
TGTCTGGGCTCTAATTAGGGTTGACTAATAGTATGTTTGACAAACTAGGAGGGTTCTGGAAGTTGTTTCCTTCATGCAGCCTTTCCTCTCATTCATCACCCACTGCCCCTCTGGACAACTGGTAGTTAAGGTGGAAGTTTTTTAAGAAGCTGCTTGTTAAGACTTAGGAAATGGGGTGCTGCCCACACCAGCAGCAATCCTTTTCCTGGAGGATGAGTATATTGAGCTGCCCTGTGTCTGGTGCTTCTCCCATCTTGCGCTTCCAACCTTGCATAAGCTTAGAGGAGTAGTTTATGACAGCATATAGCTCAACCTGAGGACAGCAGGATGTTGTGTAAAGAGAGGGAAGACTGAGGAAAAGGGTTTTTGGTCAGGCCTCCTGATATAGTTGGAAAAAACCTAATGACTCTTGGGGTGTTGGGTTTGAGGTGGAAGCAGTGGAAGGGCAGAGCTGAGAGTAATGGCTCTGTGTTAAACCCAATGTGTATGTCAACTACATCATCTGAGAGAAAAAGACAGCAACTGTGGAGAAGAAATAAGTAGAGAAGAGGGCTGTTAGCAAGGGTGAGGTGATGGAATGTTAAGCTGTAAAGAAGACTGAAGCCTCCTTCACCATGTTAAGAAGTACAGAGGGATCATCTTGGAGATGAATTGTAGCAAGCCATTAAACAAAAAACGTATGCTTTACTTAAAACTTGTTAAAACTGTGCCTTTTGCTTCCTTGTTCTCCTGAAGCATTCTGGGGTCTGCACAGAGGCTCAGGCCCGAGGGGAGGAAGGTGCTGTCCCTGTGAGCTGTGGCAGCTCTGTGGGTTGCCCAGTGCTCAGTGGTGCCTCAGTATCATCCACTTCAGTTCCCTGAGGGCATTTGGTGCTTAGGCTGGAATAGGCCTCACTCTAGAAAGCACAGATAGACACGGGCATCTCATGGACTCACAGTGGGTGGTGTTTACTGCAGTTGAAGTGGGGATCTCATGTGAAAAAAGCCTGCAGTAGATGTAGTAGCAAGGGGAACAGTTTTCTGAATGTCCTCAGTGTCAGGTAGGATGGCTTTGTACAGACTCTTCTTTGACTGTTAAATTTTACTATGCAGCTATGGACAATAGTTATTTACCAAAAATGTTGCATTATTTCCTTTAACAGTAGCTGAGTCCTGACCTGATTTCTGTTACGCAAATAATGTGGCCTTTTGCAGGAGCCTGCGTGTGAGAAATGGTTGTTGGAAAGAAATGGTTTATGGAAATTCTTCTTCAGAGCAGAATTCTGCTCACTGGAATGTAAACAGAACGTGGAATCCTCTACCAACCTCTCCCTGTAAGCAACCTGTTCAATCTTACTTTCAGTGATGTGGGTTCCTTTCAGCTGCTGCACCCCTGCTGGTGTGTCCAGTTAAAAATAACAAGTGTCTGGCTCTGCAGGGAACTGTTATTGCTCATACTACTTTACATACTAATTGGTGTCATCCAGCTAATTTAGAACGTGTCTCCTCAGCTGATAAGTAGAAGCACAGAGCCGGTATTTTGAAACTGATTTCTCAGAAAACATATCTTTCCCAGTTCTAGCTACTTTAATGGTGTTATCTGGAAAGGTTTCTCCTCTTAACAGCAATTGGAGGCTGCAATATAGAGTAGCTTCCATCAGACAGACCTTTTCCTTGGGTTTCAGAAGCACTTTTTATGACTGAAGTGCTATTTAACACTGAAAAGGGAGAAATAGGCATTTGAAGTTTACTCCATATATTGATTTCTCTTAAAAGAGGTATGCTGTAGTTATTATTTCACTGTGCACATGTGCTCCAGCAGGGGAAAAAAAATATTGAAACAGTTGCATAGGCGACTTCTAATGAGTCAGATTTCAGCGCCTCCTCAGAGGAAAATTCTGCATTTTTGATGAAAATAAATTGAATTTTTGTGTCTCTTCTTGGAGAACTCTTTGCTGAGGTGCTCTGCTATCTCTGTTGCCTTGCTCTTCGCTATTTGCCCAATAACTGTTTGTTGTTTTTGTTCACACCAAACAAACTATGATAGTTGGATGCAGAGTGGAAAAAGGAGGTTTTGGGTTGCTATGCATGTGCTCAACTTCTGTTGGTGTCCTGAAGCCTTGATTAGTATGCTGTAGACTGTTTGGCTAAAAAGAGCCTTGGCTGTTTAAAGTGGCGAAGGATGACGAAAATACAGCAGCAGTCACACTTCAGTCCTCCTTTCAGTGACCTACTGCAGCAAAAGCTGCGAGCCATGGCACAGTGCTGTCCTTTTATGAAGCTGTATCTTCTTGAAGGTGTGTCTGTTACTTCCACATTTCCATCATGCAGCACTTTCTAAGGCGACTTAGGAGGTAATCAGTGCTGCACAGTCTGGGACGTGACTGGAGCTGTTCTGTGTCTTGATTTGAGAGGAATGCGGGGAATTCTGCGTTCAGTTTGGCAGCTGAACTGAATGGGGAGGAAAAAAAAGCTCTGAATAACTGAAATCAAAAGGACAATTACTTTGAAGAAAATCCAAACCTTCACTTAACATTCGTATAATGTGCAGATGGGAGCTCAAATCATTTTTACAAATGATGTTCGAGGCTTGGCTTCCCACAGGATAAAATGCTTGTATGTTTCAGATCATGTGCCTGCAATATGCATAGAAACATTTAGTCCCGGGATTTCTAATTTTTGTCACTGGAAGTTTCACCTCTGGGGCTGATTTATTTATTTATTTATTTCCTCCAAGTAAATGATTCGCCAAAAGAATTGATAAATTTTAGTATAGACACAGGTTGGCCTGTGACGGGGCCAAGATGAAGGAGAAAACACTGATGCAAAGAGTGGCAGAGATACAACAGAACCTGCCTGCTTCAGTAACAGCAGAAGAGCCAAGCTGGGTACGTACTGGGGTCAGCAGTGCTTATTCTTACTTGCATTTTCTAAAACGTGCCTGGAATGGTATAAACATGGTGAAGTAAAGGTGCTGCTCTTTTAAAAAAGAGGCAGTCTGCTGTAGCTGTATGCTTTCTTTTCTAAAAAAGGTTTGGAGACCAAATGGTATCCATTGCTTTGTGGTCTACGTATTGATAAGTGTAGGTGGAATTTCTTGTTTACCTTTTTTATTGCCGTTGTACACTTATCAGTATTTCAATGACTTTTCCATAACAAGCCTTTAATACTTTTCCTGATGATGTGATTGCCGATTGCACTGTTTGCCTTGCACTCCCCCACCTGCAAATTAAATTAGTTTACAACTGTTTGCCCTGGCCTGATTTTGACATCTGCTGAATCGATTACCTGAATCTCCAGCATCTTTTTGAAGCTCAGGGCATTGCTTTCTTTGTTTTTCTCCGAACTTGGAGGACTTGAAGAATTTATAACCACTTACACGATTTCTAGAGTTACATTTTATTTAGTGTGAGGTTTTTCCGGGGTCTGTAGTCCTCGCCTCTGCAAACGGGGAACCAGGCTGCCGCCACCAGTCTGCAGAGGACCTCGAGTCCCGCTTGCCGCTGGGGAGCTATTTCAGTTTCTATGTGATGCTGCTAGAGGATCTCTTTTCCAACGTTTCTTTTTCTTTTTTAACCTCGACAACGTGCACGTATGCGCACGTACAACAGTACCAAGGCTGAAGAGTGCCGGCTGCTGGCTCTCGGGGTGCTGACGGTGCTGCCGCCCGGGCTCCTTCTGGCACCGCTACACCCAGACTTTGGTGCGGTTCTGCTAGGAACCAGAGCAGAAGTGGCAGAAAGCGGCAACTGCGGGCGTGGTGCGGCGCGGGACGAGGCACGGCGAGTGCCACAGCGGGGCCGCGAGCGCAGGGCGGGGGCGCAATAGAATCGCTCCTTCCCTCGGCCGCGGTCGGTTCTGTTTCTCGCTGGGTCGTTGCCAGCACTCACGTGTGCTGTCACACGCCGCCCAGGCGGGGGCTGCGCCGTAACCTCCGCTGGGAACCGCGCTCTCGCACCGAGGGGGCCCCGGGCCACGCCCTCGGGCGGGGCATGCCCTGTCCCCGCCCCGCCGGGCGCCGGCGGCCAACGGCGTCGGGCGGGCGTGAGGGGGCGGTGGCGGCGCGGCCGCGCTGTGAGGAGAGCGCTGCATGGGCGCGAGGCGGTGTGCAGGGCCTGCGGCCGTCCGGCTGCCGCCTGCGCTCCGCCGCCGTCGCTCTTCGGTGGCTACTCCGGTAAGGTCCGAGGGTTCCGGGAAGGGCTTTAGTCGGGGAGGCGGAACGGAGGGAGAGCGGGCGGTGGCTCCGTAACCGAGAGCGGTTACGAAGAGCGCGCGGTGCTCCGGTCCCCTCCTCAGTGTCGGGTTCGGTCCTCCGAGGCCGCGCTGCTCGCGGCGTGGGGGCGCGCAGGGAGGGGCTGCCGTGGCACGCTGGGTCTGGTAGGGCCCAGGCGCGGCCCGTCGGGGGCGGCTTCCCCGCGCTGCCCGCTGCGTTGCGCTCTCCTCCCGGCCGGGGCTGTGCTGCGGAGCGGGCTGCTGACATGTCTGCCGCGGTTTGGTGGGTTTTTCTTCTTTAATTTGGGACTGGCTCGCTCTAACCGGAGAGGTCTGGAGGCGTTTATAGTAAGGTCGGTGGGCGCTTTGCTCTTCCGAAGGCTGCCGAGGCGTTTGGAGTCACTCAATTACATGTGTTACTTGTGCAGCCCTATGCACGCTACACGAGTGTCGTCGTGCCCCCATTCTCTCCCCGGGTCCTAGTGCAGCCCCTGCAGGGTTGATTGCAACAGCAGCACTGAACAGCTTCACGTTGGAAAGAGAAATAAGGCAGAAATAATGTAAAGACAGCGGAACTGCATTAGAGTAACTCCCGATGAAATACGGAGTAGGAGCGTTAAAACCAGGGTGCTGGTTCTGTGTTTGGTCTGACCAACTACAAGAAATATCAAGCTGATTTGTTACTTGGATCGTAGTAATGTTTTTTTATTAACAGTGGTTGAATCTGAGATTGCTGTGGATGTGTCTGCAGCCACAACTGACTCGTGTAGTTGGCATGTTCTAATTTTTTCTGTTTCCAATATAGCATGAGCACTGAGCGCTTGGTGCTGAGTGTAATGGCAGGGCTGTGAGTGCTGCTGGACCCAGTGCTGGCTCTGCCACCTGGGGATGGCTGCCTTCAGACAAATGACCTAACCTGGTACGGGAAATCATTCCGGTTTTCCTAAAGGTGCAGGTGGCCACTTACTTTTACCAATCTAATAGCCCCCGAGTTTGTATATTTTTGTAGAGGAACTTTTAAGGTGTGCTAAAGTAGAGCACCAGCCTTCAGGCTAATTGTGCTGAGACTTGTGAATGAACTTTGGTATTAAGATGTTCTAAATCTCTTCGCTTTTCTGTCTTTCCTTTGGCTTTGTTACAAGATGGCAGGCCTAAAAGCCAACACACCAACTTTCAGGGTGTTTTCCCTTCTCAGGCTGCATAGGTCAAAGGTTCTCACTCAGCACAATCTGTGTAACGAAAAATCATCCTATCAGATCAAGGTTGACTGTTATCTGTAGGGGCAGGATGCTGAGAGCTGCTGGGTGGCTGATGCAAGCTGGGATGGTGCTTGTGGTCTGTATCACGTGGGGTGTTTTTACAATTGTTGTCAGCTGTAGTAACATTTCATGGTAGAGAATGGGTTTGGGGGTAAGTGCAACAAACGTGACTCTTAAGGTTTCCAAATTAAGTAGTGAGGGAGCAAACTTTCTCTTGTTAAAAAAGGATGCATCATAATCAGCTCTAGAAATAATTTTGCATACCACTGGCTTTTATGTAATGATGCATACTTGCTGTACAAATCTTTTAAAAGTGTGTGTGTATATAAAATATATATGGAGAGAGAAAAGAACATCAAACAGTCAAGAACCTTGATAATGCTTCAGTTAAAAAGCAGTATCACATTGAAACAATTTTTGGATCTTCTCAGTACAAAAATATTGCTTTTTGTGTATTTCTGCCCTAACCAATGTTTTTCCTTCTCCACCTCCTTTTCCCTTCCTCCATTTTAAAGGGCTTCATCTCTGGCTGGTCAATGGATGTTAGGCGATCCTGAGTGTTGGCTGTGGGAGCTCTTTAGGCACAGTGGCTGCTGGGATGTTGCGACAGAACGGTGGAAGTAACAAACGTGGTTTGGGATTGGCCCGGCTGTCTACCTCCAACTTCTTCACCATCTCTAATTCTGGAAACTGGGGAATGGGGCGCAGCACCAAGAGCAGCTCTTTGAGCAGCATTAGCTCCAACTCTGACTGCTATGATAATCCGGTTGTGGACCCAGAATACATCATGCAGCTGGTGAATGATGTTAGAAAATTTGCAGATGTGCTACTCTACTTGAAGGAAGCCATTTGTTCAGAAGGTATGGCTGTTTTTCATCCTAAATTCTTAGATTTCCTGGAACTCTCATGCCTCTACTCACATTTTATCTAGTTTTTGCCACAGTTATTATCCTCCCCTTTGCTTCTCCCTTTTATCTTGCCCCACCGCATGATGATTATGGGAAATCACAGAATCACAGAATTGTAGGGGTTGGAAGGGACCTCTAGAGATCGAGTCCAACCCCCCTGCCAAAGCAGATTCCCTACAGCAGGTAAATGATAGCTGTTACTTTAGGATCCATGTTTCCTCATCAGAACACTGTGCAATCTTCTTTCATAATCAGCCGTGTAGTGCTCTGGAGCATGTAGTGTTTAAAAGGACAAGGGAGAAGAGGCTATTAGCAGGCTGTTAAGATTGCCACTAAAAGTTAGCAGGGCCATCAACTGATGAGTTTTTAACCACTTGAGTGTTCTTGTAATTCCAAACAATTCTGTTGGCAATGTTCTTGTTTTCTAGGCTGGTGTGATTCTGATTTTTCTTTGGTGGTTTTTCTGGGAGGCTTATATGTTAGCATCTTGAATTAGAGTTTTAGTATAGAGCAAACTTTTCTCTGCGATTTGTCTCTACACAATAAGTAGTTACTGTCTTCTGCCAGCGGGTGGAATCTGCAAGTTTTTTCATTTTTTTTCCCTCTTTTTGCTTCCAAGGAGTGTTTCTTATTGCACCTTCAGATCCCTGTAGGGATATTAGTCCATTTTTGGTCATCAGCAGGAAAGCTTTTATCTAGCTTTTACAGAAATATTCCTACGTTAATAGTTAAACTGACATCTAAAGCAGCTTTTAATAAATGTCACAAATACAAGGCGTTGGTAATTACTTCTGTGTTTCATATTGCAAGCTTCTTTTTGCTGCTCCCCATGCCTTCATGTTATCTTGTCTGTTTTCTCTGAAATTGAATTCAAATTTGCTAATAAGAAAACTTATGTGGATTCTGAAGAGTAAGGTGAGATGTTAAGATCCTTACTCAGTTCAAAGGCAGTGAATTTGCTAGTGCAATGCTTGTTACCTCTAACGTTGTGCTCAGGGTTACCTTTTTATTTATAGATAATGTTCCTGAAAAGGAATAAGAATGATTACACTTAGTTCAGATCTTGCATTGATCCTTCTTTGCGGAGAAGGCTAGAAGTGATTGGATCCAGTGCTTTGTAAGCTTCGAAGGCTTGAGTCTGTATGCAGCTTGAAACAGCGTTGCCAAAAAGTGTGAACAAATCTTACCAGGACAGTAACCTGATACTAGCAATTGCCTCATGTCAACAGTATTTTTGCTGAGCACACAGGATGAGCAGAGTTATTTGTGAGGTCAGGTGTCTACTGCCTGCTGACACTGAAATAGGCATTCAGTAAGAAAGGTCTATCAAAATGCTAATGTATTCCATCTGCCATGCTGTGCTTGCTAGTCGATAGTCAGCATAAAATCTGGGGCTCAGAAGATCCAACATGGAAGATGGGAGTTATTGTGGTGTTTTATGCCAGATTGTGGAACTGAGTTGTGAAACAATGTTGTCCATTAAAAGGATTGTTAATTTATGAAGGAGAGATGTCTCTTTTCCTCCAATGGACTTGCTTCTGGCTGGAGATGACCTCTTTGCTGCTGAAAAGTTTGAATTTCATTAGTCCTTGTACTTATCTTCAGAAATGCTTATAGCTGTTTGTGCGAAACCTGACAAAAGCATACTCAGGTGGCATTTACATTTTACATATGAAATTATGACTTGTAAGACTTACTGCCATTTTGGAATTAGTTATAATTTACTTCAAGATGAAATCAGTTGTAGAGATGGAAAACTGATTTATTTTGGGATGGCATCAATGTAATGTCTTGATATAGTTTTTGTTCAACAATAGAGCTTTGCTCTGAAGCCTATGAAATAAGAATCAAAAGTAAATGATGCTAGTAACTACAGCAGACATCTTACTTTGTGTGTTTACTGTGTGCGTCTTCAATTGGTTTAGAAGTAGCAAACATGAAGTGATGCTGCAGGGTTGCATTAACAAGCCCTGGTGTTTCCTAGAACCTGGTGTAAGTTTTTCAGCTTCCAGCTAGTGTTTCCCCCAGTTAACTTCCACAGTTACTGTTAGTCGTAGTATTGCTGCTTGGCAGATTCGTGTAAAAATTCCTTTGTAGTACACTGTAAGCTCCCTCTGGAGCACGTGGCTCAGCTTGCTGCAGGCTGCTTGGGCCTGCACCAGCAGTTGGGCTGGCTCCCATGGGCTCAGGCCTTGAATTCCACACTGTGGTTGGATCTCCATGGTCCCTGTTTGCTGTGTCTGAGCTGCACTGGAAGTGTCTGGCAGTTATTCACTAACAGCTCTCTTAGCATTCTCCTGATGTAGTGATATTATCTGGGGTGAAAAATTTAAGTTATTTTGGACTGTAATATGTATTCATGTCTTGACTAGATCATAAATGCTTTTAGATATAGACTTGTACTGTGTTTTGCATGGTACTAATCGAGTTGATAAAAGACCTCAGCAACTTCATATTATTTAAGAAAGAGAGTGTTAACAGAAATTTCTCACCCACATTCTTGCAAGTTTCAGTGCCATTTCTGTGTATCACTTATGCTATACTGTGATATAACTTCTTACAGCAGTTTTATTTTAGTAATACTGAATGAAATACGGATATTACCTTTAGATGTAGAAATGTAATGATGATTGCAAGGAAAAAACTTGAGATATGAGAAACTACTTCTCAATGACACATGAAAACTTAGCAAAACAACAGCCCTCTACCCCTGGGGGGAGAAAATAAACCCTCCCTGTGAATAGAATTGCTGGATTGATGTTTTTCAGCCCTTTGGACACGGGAGCTGCAGTTGCCTCTTGTGTTGAGTGAAATACCATGTGTTCCATGCACTTGAGTTCAATTTCCTTTCTGAATCTAGGCATTGTACTTGCTGGTTGTAATACTCTATTATTAGCAATCCATCTTGAGGCACAGAACCTAGGTACTTAGCAACATCTTCATTAAAGAACAACTCTGTTTTTTGTACCTAGGTCAATGAATTCAGTGCTGTTTCACACACACACACCACACACACACACACACACAAAAAAAAAAAAAATCTATCTGATGACAGTCTGAACCTGTAGTGATTGGACTGCACGAAATGTCAGTGGATCAGCCTTTTGGTCTGGTCTTAAGTTAGATTTCCAGATGAACTCCAGATGAAGTTGTGTCATATGGCTGATATTAGAGAGGATGATTATACTGTTGTCATGTCTTTGTGCTTGTACTGAAAGGCCTGCTCGATTTGTTGTATTAGTACTTTCTGAGGTCAAAGATAATTGAAATGTATTGAGGAGACTCAAAATAAATCAGTCATCTTTCTTTTCTGAAAGGAGGAATGGAGAACAGTTCCTCAGGAATCCCGCCTGGCAGGCTAAACTTGAGAGTATGTGCTGAATGAATACCTAGAAGACTTGATGTGTTTTTGTCACCTACAGTCTGTGCTGCTCTTCAGATAGTTCATTTGAATTCTCAGTTTTATTGATGGCATTTTTGCTGTCCCCCATGTCTAGTTCTTGTTTCAGTGTACATCCAAAATAGAAGCTGCTAAAATGTAATAGATTGAAAGCTAATGCATTTCTGTTTGTGTTTTGAGTTCAAATAGTGGCTTTTCAGCTACAGAGTGAGAGTGTAGGAAAAGATTGCTGCCTTCATCTTGCAGCCTGCTTTTGAACAGTAGGACATGCATTAAAGTACTGTCCAAAGGCTGGAGCTAACTTTGATCTTAGGATGTAGTGACACACAAGGAAAAAAGTAACTTGGTAGAGAAAGTTGTAGGAATGGAACGGTTGTTTGCATCCTGCAGACCTGCTGAGGGCCTGGCAATCTGACCACAGCACTGAAAATACTTCAGAATGTGATGTGTGTGGGAATACCACAACCAAACCCTGTAACGTGGAGAAGGTTAATTCTTGTCCCAAAGCATGGTTTTGTACCTGCAAGTAAATGCCGTTGAATTTCATATGGTTGAGTGACTTCAGCATGCAGAGTACGTTCCTTTGGCAGGGAGGAGGTATGGAGTAATTAGTTCATGCTGTCCAATCTCTAAGTACAAGGATGTCTATACTTCACAGAAGTGCTTTACATGCTTTCTATACAACTTCTCGGTTCAAACTATGCAGGACCTGCCTATAACAAATGTCTGTTAGAAGTTCTGTTTGTTGGTTCAAATAAAGTGTTGCTTACTGCATAGACGTGCAAAGTTAAGAATCTACTTAAGAATAAGTATCTGTGCCTGAGATTGGTGCCATTACAGTCTGTTTCATTACTGCCCTTAATAAATTCCACTACTGCTTTAAGCAAGTGATGTCACTGTGTGGCCTTTGCTCAAACAATAGTCATTTACTTGGGTTTAAAAGGATCAGATAAAAGAATATTTAGGGCAAAGTCTGTATTCCTAATTAAAATATTTTACTTACTCTTTCACTTTTGGACAGTAAATAGTAGCTTTGATTTGCATTAAGTCAGAGATGGCGGAAACATTCCTGTTTCCCTCCTCTGAAGATAGTTAATTACTGGTTTTGTGACATCTGCTATTTATTTTTTTAAGGAATGCAGCGTATGCTGTAAGGTCTGCCCTTGGGACTGTGGGAAATACTGTTGCATTTTGAATAGCTGTCAGGGTGAAATTTGCATGTGGTCTGAAAGTGCTCGTGTAATTATACTTTAATATATAATCTGTGACTATTCTACAGAATATGTTTAGGTATTACTGCTTTCTTTATCACAAACTTTGAAGTAATCTTCAAAGTGTGATATTGTGTGCTTCATGTGGGTAATTCTGCATCCTTTTCATGGGCAAAAGCTTTGTTCCTCAAGTTCATCCTGTCTGTCTTCAGCTAATGTAAATCAAGGCTTATTATAAAATGGTAATGTACCCTTATTTCCAGATACATTAGAAAACAGAACAGCAAGTCAAAGCTCTTGCCTTTCATCACAACTCTGTCTTTGAGGATGAGATTTTGCTGTCTGGTTTCTTGGGGTTCATTTTTGAAATTGTAGCAGAAGTGAAAATACAGGTGAAGCTCGATGGCCTGGTCAGGAGCATTTGAATCCTCATAGTAGTACTGGTGCTTTCAAAAGGATCAGGAATGCTGCCTGACTTGAAACCTATCAGGTGCTTATTCTTGAAGGATAGATGTTCAGCCCAGTGGGACACCTGTAAAGGTGTGTTGGGTTAAATAGCTTCCTTACAACAAGTCTCCAGTAATTTCAAAATCACTATGGAGATTGGTATTGCTACCTTAAAAGCCAGAAGTTGTCTGCTGAATATGGTGCCTGAGGGTTAAAGATGAACAACTTCTTTGCACCTTTCAGGCTTGTGATAATGTGTGCTTTTTCTAACATTGTTCATAATGTCAGTATGACTAAGACAATAAAGCATGTTTAGTTCCTGATTTTTATTTCTTTATCACCTTCTAATATAAAATACTAAAGTCCTCTGCAGCAGTTCTGAGGTGGTTTCTTGGAAAGTCAACTTGTCCTGTTTTGCTAGGGGAATCTGAAGTTTGTTAGATTTGAAAATGAAGATAACAGATGGAAGTTATGATAATTTACACTACTAGGTGTAATTTTGTTTGTTTGAATTATTTCTCAGTGAAAGCTGCTGTCTTTACACTTTAAATTGGATGTTCAAGTGCCTAATAACACTTCAGATTCTGAACATTTAACTCGTAGTACAAATGCGTGGTTGGTGGGCAAAGTGCTCTGAGCAAGGTTAATAGCATTTGCCTTTCTCTGCAGCACTCTGGAAGGGTTGTACTGATGTTTTCCATTACGGGGGGGGGGTGGGGGGAATGGCTGTTTTTCTCCTTGATAGTATTGTGTCCTAAATGAAAAAGCTTTATGGAAGGGGGGAAAACTGTGTGCTGACAGAGCTACTGACTTCCAGGGATCATGAGAACAAAGTGATTATCAAATGTGTAAACAGTCTGTTTGTGAATTGATTAAGTGACCTTCAAGAATCCTCTGGAAAGGCAGAGGAATTCATGTGAAGTGTGGTATGTTGTTTCTCTTATTGCATATGGCATAAAAAAAGTGAAGACAAACTGCCTGGAAAATAATTAATGCTATTACAGAAATCACAACTTTTCAGACACACAGTCCAAAATGGAATTTTCATGCAGATCACCTCCAGGATCTACTCAAGTGTTAGATATCTATAATACCTGTGGAATAGTCCTTTAAATTCTGTCACTTGCTTCTAAAATATGCAACTGCTTTCAGTGTCATAGCTCTGCTCGCACTTGGTTCACAAGGACCAACTGCCTGATTTAAATATAGCTTACAATAACTGAGTTCAGATTGCTGCTGAAACAAGTAAGAGCTGAATTCTGACAACTTGTATTTGCTGTTTTGGATGGTATTGTTCCCGTAGCAGTTGGTGGAAGCGATCCTGTGAAGCAGAGTAGCAGGGAAGCTGGGATCCAGACAGACTGGGGCAGGTGTAGGGCAGCTGGGCAAAGCTGAGACTTCATTTCTGAAAGTGATCCTGCAGAGATCACAGATTTTTCCTCCTCACCAGTAGCTGAAGTGATGGTACTATTCTTTGTGTTGAATGTGTACAAGGTGTGTATTAAAATTGTTGTTCTCGTGTCTTGTTATCAAGCTTGTTATGTTTAGGGCTCTGTTTTAAACCAAACAAGCAATGTATTTCTTGTTAAATTTCAAAGCGTGAGCTCCTGTGGTCTCACCACTGCTTCCTGGCCATGGCAGTCACCCACTGGTGCCTGTGTCACATTCTGAAGAGCAGATCTGACTGAATGCTAGTCTTGGGGAGGAACAGAATCATTTTCAACTAGTACCTCTGTGAGGTTCTAAGTGAAGGGAGCTCAGAAAAGAGGGAGAATGCAGCTGGCAAAGGAGTAAGTGGCCTGAGGTTTCAACAAAAAATGGGCTGTGACAGTCATAGCACTCCACCCTGGTTTTGCAGTGTACCCTGCTAAACCCTCTCCCAATGTGTTGTTTTTTTTTTTTGCCTCCTCTGTGGAATGTTACGTTTGACAGAGATGCATAAAAAGGTGGTGAGCAAAGAACAGCTAGCAGAAAATGCCCTGCGTAGGCAGCAAATCAGTCAGTTGGTTTTCACTCTGAGCTTCAGGCATATTTGAATTGTACTGTCATCATTTAGACTTGCCTTCTGAAACTTGCTTTCTGTGTGCGAAGACAGAAATAGTTCCAGTCTTTCTGACCTGGAGATTTCTTACTACACCCTTGTATATGTTTCCTAGTAGTCACTCCTGGATAATAGTTCTGCTAGTCTGAAATTGAAACTGTTCTTTGACAAATGTGAATGACTTTCAAGGTAAGAGATGTAAAGGATGTAAATAGAGATAAGAGTAAAGTAAACACTTTGCTAAACTTTTTGCTTAACAGGTTAGGAATTATTCTAAGAACTTAACACCATTAGAAGTGACTGATTTTAACAGCTTCCGATGCTTTTTGTGGCAAAACTTGGAGGAAAAAAGAAATAGCCAGGCCTGCCGATGTCCTTCCTGAGCGTAGCTTGGGGGACCGCAATGCTCCAGAGACCGGTTGCTTTCCCAGGTTTCCTTTCCCGTCTGCTACTGTTCTTCTCTGCCCCCGGGGAGCAGAGCCTGGTACCCTGGCTGTGTGTTCTGCCCCTGTACGGCACCGGCTTCCTCGACGCCATCCGTTTCTGAGAAGGGGATAGAAGTTTGTACTCTACAGAGCTCAGTTCATAAGCAGCTAGTGATACCAGTGTGGAGGCAGGCCCGCCGAGAGCCTGCGCTGCTTAGCAAAACTTAGAGGGGACTGCAACAGCTGCAGACCGCGCTGTTCCCGAGGAGCGATGCTCCTGGCGCAGGACGGCGAGCTTCCCCTGCCCCGGCTCTTCCCTCTGAGCCGTTTCGGCAGCTGCTGTGCCCCAGGCGCTGCTCTCGGGAGCCCGCGGCGCGCGGCTTCTGCCGGCGAGGCTTGGGCTGCGGTGGCTGCGACTCGAGGAGAGCCGGGGGACCTGGGCATTGTCTTTTGCTTTGCAGGCTTGCGCTGCTAGAACATTGCTTAATTAATCTGCATGGATCAAGTCTGCTGTTTCGAATGCTCAGAACAAGGGAAGGAGAAACGCCTCGAAGTTCACTTCAAACGAAGCTGTGCCCCGCAGAGTCCAAGCCTAAGCTACGTGCTAAATGCAGGTTGCTGACGGCGGATACTAAGGGCAGTTCCCCCAGTCCCAGGCCCTGCAGCCCTCAGTTACTGTTTGACTTGGCGGCGGGCGGTTCCGCCGCAGCGCGCCCTGCCCCCGCCGCATAGCCCGCATTCCTCGGAACAACGCGCGCTTGTTGCCGGCGGGGCCGGGGGCGGGCGGGGTGCTGTCAGGCCTCGCTGCTTAGCGGAGGAAAACGCCGCGTCTTTATAGAACACCGGTATTTTCCATTCTTGTGTTGCTTCGGAAGTGCAAAAGTAATCAAAATACAAGTCCCATTCTTTCTCCTTTTTGCATTTTGACGTACAAAGAATTTCAAAATGCTTTATTTAAAGAACCTTAACTTTTCTACTGGTTCGTGTTACCTCTCCTTTCTGCGGTGACAGTTAAACTAAGGAAGCTGATGTGGCGAGGTTAGCACCTGAAGGCTGAGATGTGATCCGTTGCACTGAAGTCTTCTCTTAACAGCGATTGGTGTGTACCTGTAGAAACAGCTGTGGGTTTTTGGAGTGTTATAGTGTATCCACAAACGTATCCATTTCTGTAATTTCTTCGTATGAATTTATTCAAGTTGCAATATAAAACAAGAATATCTGTACCAACGATTTCTGCATACCTGACAGCACGGAGTTGCAGGCTGTGACCAGAACTCTATGAAGATTTTGTAGATCAAACCATCCCGTCTCTGTTTCTCTGGGACTGTTTCCTATTTACATAGTTATGTCACAGAACTGAAGTGACTTGTTTCTTCACTTCATGTAGATGTTCATGTACTCTGCTGGTTGCAGTGATTTGCTTTTGTTAGACTTTAATGTCTTATTGATGAATTGGCATTAGAACTGCATGGCAGGGTTATAAACCTCGTGCAGAGCTGGGACCTCCATCTTCGTGGGTAGCTGATTCTCCTTTTTCAGTAAAATGGAGGTTTTGTGGGGACTCAATCCTTCATCATCCCCAGATGTTTCTTTTTAATAGAAGATTGAGTTGACTTAGGTGAGGCTATAGCAAGTAACTAGGTTTAGGTTCTCGTAGCATGTGAAACAACACGTGGCCTCGTGCTACTCTTTGTGCTGCACATTATTTTAGTGTGTTATATCCTGTTACCATGATATTTATACTGCACTTGTAAAAGTTCTGTTAGTACTGCTTATTTGTTAGATGTAGGGTGACTGTGATGCCATGCACACGACCATGTATATACTGTGAGCCTTAGAGGGAAAGGAAGGCTCTTACTTTAGAAAGAATAAAGTGTGTATTTTGGGAAGTTTAAAGGAAAGAATAACTTTAGTAATGAAGTCCTAATCCTCGTCTAGTTTTAGGAATCTGAAGTATGTGGAAGACCTAGTGAGGAAGTTCCAGCTAAGATGTATTGAAAATCCTGTAGGCTTTGGTTGAATGAATTGCAGGATTGGAGATCAATAATTTGTAAGAAGTATATTTGTAGGAATGAGTTTAAGCATGAGTATGTTTTCTTTCACTCTATGCAAGGTCTTTGACATATGTAGTGATTGGGTCTGAATCTGAGTGTTGTAACACAGTAACCACTACCAGCAAAAGAGCATGGGAAGGAGGCAGTGCTTAATGGATGGTTCCAGATGTGCTGTACTTCATCAGACAAGATGCAAGTTGCTTACTTGGAAGTTTAGTACTGTAAATGATTGAAGTTAAGCAAAGATGGTTTGTGGAAGTGTAAAAGACAGAAGGTGACTGTGATAAATATGGCAGTGTTTATGAAGGAGAAACTAACACAAGGGTTGAGATTGCAGAGTGGTCACATTAAAGGCTCTGTGTTATTCACCTTTAAACCCATGTACAAGGACAAGCTAACAAATTCAGCAAGGAATGGCAAACTCCTTTTATTAGTAGCTGGTGTCAGCTGATAACTAGACATGAGAAGTGAGCTGAGAACTTAACTGGGAAGTTAGTAATAGGGCTGGGGTATGTAAATAAATCCATTTCTTAATAATGGGAGAAGCTTGTTATGCAGCATCAAATGCTGTGTGCCCCTGGATGAAAAGTGAAATGCATGGGGCTACTGTGTATGTGGTCGACCAAGTTCTACCTGTTTTTATTATAATTTTCCACTTCTGTACCTTTTACTGGCTTGTGCATCCTTTGGTTTGTTTGTTTTTCAGATTGTGCTGGCTGGAATGACAGCTTCAGGGGTACTGGGGGGAAACTGTCAAGAAGTACTACTCAACTAAATGTGCCTAACAAGCTGTGCAGTGGGTCACTGTTGTCTTTTTAAGTCATACCAGAGCTGCTGTGACATCAGTTATAACCACAGTGACAATATGTGTGTGAAATACTTGATATCAAAATGTTGTACTGTGGTAGAGATTCACTGTTCCTAATTCTAGGAAACAGGAAGATTTTGAAAGTATTTTCTCAGTGTTCACATAGCTCATCATTTTTGCCTTCACCTGTACAAGTCATAAAGCCAGACTGATGGATATGACTTCGGTGAAAATGTGACTGGCCAGACATAGGGCAAATGTTCATTATAAAGAGTGTAGTCTTACATCTACAAAAACTTACAGTTCTGACTTAAATGAGTTCTGGAAGTGTTAAAGCATTATCCTCACCTGGTTTTATTCTTTAGCTACTTTCAGATTTTGAGAAATGATAGGAAGTGTGGCTAGAATGGCCCTGTAATGTATTCACTCTCGTTTGTCAGAAGTGGGTAAATAAGGAAACTCCAGCAGTTTTCCTTCCAGTTTGTTTAGTCTTTAAGTTGCGTTAATAAAACATTAGTGTATTCTAAGGATTAAACTGCATGGATGAACACGTCTAGGTTAGTTGACTGGAATCTGAAGGCTGGTAGGATACAAAAGTTGAAGGAATGTGGCATAGAGCATATTGAAATGGATTAATGAAAAGCTGCATTGTGGTAGGTTTCTTGAAGGACTTCCCCCACACACAAATGGGAAGTTTATCCATGAGTTTAAATGTGAAATGAGTGTGGAGTAATAGCAACGCTGTTGATATCAGTTGGCACATCAACAAAATAAAGACTGTTTTCAGCATAGGCAGAGTTAAAAGATTTTGATTATTACTATGTATTTTCCACGTGTACTCCATTTATTCTGACTTGAAAAGATTTATTTTAAGTCATCCTAGATTTTACAACTTTAATTTCTGAAAATTAGTCTTAATTTGACCTATTTGTATAGGTGAGGACTTATTATGGAAGTATGAAAAGCTTTGATTTCTCAGAGGTAAGGGATTGGAACATGATTAAAATGAGGTAGTTTATTAAGCAAAAGAAAAAAAAAGTGGAGGATATTCAGAGGCCTGTGTATTATTCTTCAAAAAACAAACAAAACAAAACAAAAAACCCAGCTCCTAAACTTTACTTTTATGTAAAACATAGTTTTGGCTATTTTCTGTGCCTTTCTCCATTTCTAATGAAATATCCTTAGATTTTCATCACTGAACTAATTGATTATATGTTCTTTTTCCATAAAGTATCGTATTTGCCACATAATGTGGTTAAAGTACTTTTTGTAGTGGATTCTGGAGCATGTGTTGCCAAAGACTTGGAGTTTGGTATAGTGTTTCTTAATGATGCCACGATGGCAAGAGTTTCCCTGATTCTAGCTGTTGGAAAGAGTCCAGAGGAGGGCCACGAAGATGATCAGGGGGCTGGAGCACCTCGCCTATGAAGACAGGCTGAGGGAGCTGGGCTTGTTCAGCCTGGAGAGAAGAAGGCTGTGGGGTGATGTCATTGCAGCCTTTCAGTACCTGAAGGGAACCTATAACCAGGAGGGGAGTAAACTCTTTGAAAGGGCCGATAATAGCAGGACAAGGGGAAATGGTTTTCGGTTGAAAGAGGGAAGATTTAGGTTGGATGTTAGGGGGAAGTTCTTTACTAGGAGAGTGGTGAGGTCCTGGAACAGGATGCCCAGGGAAGTTGTGGTTGCCCCGTCCCTCAAGGTGTTCAAGGCCAGGTTGGGTGGGGCCCTGGGCAACCTGATCTAGTAAATGTGGAAGTTTGGTGGCTCTGCCAGGCATTGGGGTTGGAACTTCATGATCCTTGAGGTCCCTTCCAACCCGGGTGATTTGCAAAAATGGTAGTACCGGTCAGTTTGATATTTTGACAAGTTTGAATACAAGGGGGGAAAAAAGAATATAAACCAGATTACAATTTCAAAGCTGTTTTAATTTGTTCTTCCAAATCTTCAAATGTAGACAGCTTCTCAGTATGTGGAGAAATAAAAGCATGCAGAGCAACAAAAATTGCTGATCCAGCTGCAGAGTTAGAGCTCACTAGGAATAGTTGGAAAGATGTTTACCAAGTTTCAGTTGGAAGAGATGTCCTCCCAAGGTTTTTACAGTGGTTTCTTAAAAAATCTCATTTTTGGCATCTTATTAGCCATAGCTAATACTGCTGGTTTCTGCTGATGTAATTAACATTCACCTTTCTTGGGAAGACACTAAAAACAGGCTTCTTTTTCTTCTGAAATACTGGAGCAAGTTATTTTCTGTGTTGGGTTTTCAGCAGTTTGTATGTGTTTCCTTATTGCAGGTCTATTTCAAAGCACAATGTTCTAAAAAATCTGTTAGTAGTTATTTTATGATGAGAAGTGGGCTTTTATCTTTGACTCTTGCAAACCAGTTAAATAATGAAAGGTTCATAAGGGTAGGTTTTTGGTATGTGGGTTTTTTTTTTTTTTTCTTTTAAATGCTTGATTATGCAGGGCAAAAGAAAATGGCTGAGCAATACCAAGGATGTAATGGGCACTAATGCTGTTTCAATGTGTCTTCCGATCAAGAACACCGCCAACTGTTTTACGCAGATAATGAGCAGCATGTGGTTCTTGGCTTCAGGCCTACAGGTTTCTGTGAAAACAGAAATCATTGTAGCATAGGATTTGGCTAAAACATTTCATACACTGTGACCATGACTTGAATATGAGACTCAGCACTGTGAAAATTAGGCCTTTCATTTTGCACTACATTTGTTAAACTACAAATGAAAGATTTTTTTTTTTTTAAATGCACCCAGTCTCCAATCTTATATCCAATGCAGTAACAATGGTTTCATTTTACAATTAAAACTTAATAAACTGTTTGTAGTCAAAGATCCTGTTTGAAAGCAGAAATATAGCAGGCTCAAAAGCAAGGAAGAATAAATAGCCCCTTTATAATTGCCCTGGCAAAAGGAAAAAAAAAATACAGTGTGGAAGGCTTAGTTTTAACACTATGACTTGTTCTTGTAGATTTTGTTAACTCTTGAAGGATTTGGAGCTATAGACTAAAAGTCATGTGTTTCATTCTGTTTCTGTCCATCTTATCACTTCTGATGTTGGTCTGCATAACTTAGAGGAGGCATCGCTACTGCGGAAGATGGGGCTTCTTAAATAATAAGAAAGAAGAATAAATAATACCTAATCTGGCTGAAATAGTGAGGAAGTTGAATAATGCCCAAGTGGGTCTGGATGCATGACTGTATTTATTGTGCTTGCTGGAGCACAGAGTACAAAGTTTGTGCTCCTTTCATGGTTTTGTGCCAGCTTCACCAACAGTTTGTATCAGCTGTGAGAAGACAGACAGGTGATTTGGCACAAAGCAGGAGGTACCTTCATGTGGTGTCTAATGATTAACCCACTGCATTTTAAACAACCTCTGTCCAGTTGATAACTGACCAGCACTCTGTACCATGTGGAAATAAGTTTTCTGCTACTGGAAAACCCAAAGATGTGTTTTCAGTTGGCAACCCTTGGCTTGGTTCTTGGTTTTGAAGTGTTAGGTAGGTAGCTTCTAATCCAGCATCATAAATGAGACTGAAGTGTAATGACTTTAGTGCCATTGGCAGCTTCCAGCCTTGTCATAGATTTTAATAATACAAATAAGGGTCTAGGATAAATTATTCTGGAACTTCTTTGTGTTTGCTTTTCAATTATTTGAAATATTTAATATTTCATATCTGCAGTGTGTTTCTACAACCAAGTGAAGGAATAAATGATAACTGAAGCTACTGTTAATCTTCTCACTCACAAACTGTGACTTCCAACAGTAAAATATCTACAGAATAAATAAGATTTGTTTTGTACAATTAGTGGAAGTCATATTTAGCCCATGCATATACTGCTTTATAGAAGCTTCCCCCAGACTGGACCAAAAAGCACTGACGAAGCTTAGCCATATGTATGATCAAACCGTGGTATGAAACACTCTTTAACTACGTGTTTTAATTCAGTTTTTGTGGTGTTTTGACTCTGATAGCAACCTCTGTCAGATCAGACAAATAGGGCAGACTGTCAGTTATGTTAGTGGGGCTAAAGGAGGGGATGGATTAAGGACAAGAATAAAATAACAGACAAATCTGGGACTGTCTCCCCAGTTGAATGTATTTGGTGGCTTCCACAGAGTTAACTGCGGTGTGACTGTTCTGCTCACTCTGTGGTGCTCACTGGAAAGTCACATCATTATTTGGATCCACTTCAAAACTGAGTGCTGCCAGTTTCCTAGCCTACAATATGGGCATGGATGAAGCTCTAATTTAAATTTATCCTCTTTGGGTTAGCTTCATTGCAATGCTGATTTTTATTTTTTTTGTTCAACCTTGACGGCATAACTACTGATACAATTTAATCTTCCTCAGAAACATAATGGAAACAATGTTATATACCTTGATCATTGATGCCAAAAATTAGGTTGGTAAATAAGACTTTGCAGTCTTTTAGCCAAGGTTCTGGGCTTGCAGATTGAAATGTTGATTACTCAAACTGATTCCATCTGAATCCTTCTAAGATCAAAAGAGATGAGGAGCTGACTGTTCATATCTTGTAGGATGAAACTTTAAGTTCTAGATCCAGGTATTTGGATATTGGAGTAGTTGCTTACTACTTTGCATAATTATTCTCACCACCCTGGACTGCTATTATGTCTGGCTTTTTCACCTTCTCTTGAAGGAGAGAAGATGCAGAGTGTAACTGGCTTCCTATAGAGCCTGGATTGTAGAAATTGGATGGCAAGAGATAAGTTTGCTGGCATTATGAAGTGGTAATGTTGTAGGGAAAGAGGTAATGAGAAGAATGGTGTGTGTATCTTCTATGTGGGTCTAAATAGATATGTAGGGTGTGTAATGGCTGTGCAGGGGGAAAAGCGTTGTTAGTCCATATTTCAACTTTTCCTGGGAAAAATTTGTTGAAATAAACAGCTTCAGAAATGTTTTGGCTAACAATGAGTCGGGACAGACAAAGGAATACCAGCCAACTGACACAGCAGTGCTTTTCCTGACTGCATGTGTTGTAATCAGCCCTGGCTTGGCAGAGGGGGTGGCTGGCACTGACAAGCTTGATGAGCAACTTTTATTTTGTTCTGGATGAACAGAATCCTTAGCTGTAAGGCCAGTATTGCTTGCTAGTGTGCTTGGTTTTATGTTTTTTGTTTTCTGTTTTTAAAGGACTTCCCTTTGAGAGATGCCTGAAATGAATACAAAAGGGTAGATTGTGATTTTATTTTAGTTTCTTTACACCAAAAGTAGATGTTTCGGTCACCACATCTTATGACTGCTCCATTGAGCAGTGAGATGCTGATGATAGGCCGGTGTGCCACTGAGATGGAAGATTGCCAGCTTTCGTGAGCCAGCTGCTTTGCTGTTTTGTTTCCATGCATCTTTTATTTTATTTTATTTTCCTGCAGATGAAGAGTTGAGGCTGTGAATGAAGAGCTTGGTGTAAATTCTAAATATTCTTTTTTTGCCTTCTCCTTCTTCATTTACTTCTCTTACATAGCATGCTTTCCTTGTGGTTGCCTTTACATTTTTGAGTAAGCTTGTTTTCTGCTGAAGTAAATGATGGTTTAAACCCTGATGAAAGGTTTGCAGACAAACTATTCAGCTCTTGGAAGCTCTTTTTTCTTTTCCCTCCCTGCTTTCAGGAGCTCTTTTCTTCTGAGGGAGGAGAGGGCTGGCTGATTCTTTCTGGAGGTTCCAAGAGGCTCATAACTGAAGCAAGCATCTGGACCTGTGTGTCCTCTGTGCTGAGGAACCACCGGGGAAGTTGCATTCCTGTGGTCCAGAATATGGTTAGCCTTTCACGGTGCTGCAATCTGTATTACTGAGCTTGAGAACCACAGATAGATATTTTAAACTTGATATAGCATCAGTTGGTGGTGGAATTTCCTGCTTGACTGCATGTAGATAAATGAACTTTTACAGTGAGACAGGAGGGAACAAAAGAAAAACTGAAAGCAAATACTAATTTATTTATTTACTGTGACTACCGAAGTCAGAGTGCACTGCTGCAGGAGCCTGTTGGAGTCTCGCTTCCTTGTGCATTCTTCCCACTGAACTGTTTTGCTCTAGGGTCGGTTTGGTCACTTAGCTATATTGAAACTGTTTCTGTTAATCTGGTATATTTAGATTCTGTTAGTACCTGAAGCTTATAAATCTGCCACAAACAGGAAATCCCTCTGTTAGTGTCTGTTTGGTCAGTATCAGCTCCCAAATGTGGGGTCACTATTTCCTGATGGCTTCTGCCCTCCCTACTTGTGTTGTAGTTCTTTTGTCCTTGGGAGGTAGAGAAACAGTGTTTGAGGTACTTTGTAAACAAATAGTGATGGAATACAAAGCAATCTCTGCTGGGTGTAGCCGGAGTTCTGCTTTTGAGAGTAAATAACAAACCTCATACTTGAATGCATTATTTTAGTGATAGTGTTCTCTGGGACAGTATGATAAACATCTAATTAACTCAGCAGCTATTTTTCAACATGTATTTTCCTTTGAAACTGAGTGCTTCTGTTTCAGAGTGTGTCCTTTATGATATTTTATCTTTCTGCCTTCTCTTTCTCCCCTTTTTTGGCTTTTGTTTTTCCCCAACTCTACTTGTTTGAGAAGGTAATATCAAATGTTAACACTAAGAAACTACATCTTGATATCAGATATTTTAATTAGCCTGCCATGTGGCTTTTTTAATGTAAGGAACCTTGAGAGTCTGTTCTTATCCTGTAATGATGAGCCTGTATTTCTGCACTGTACTGAATTGTGCAGAACAGCTTGTTTAGTTTTTCGTATGCCCATGATGCACTCCTTCCCCAGGGTGGACTGGAAGCAAACTGTAGCTTGGCTTCATCCTAACCTTGTTTCATCCATCCCATACTTGTTAGGGAATGAGAAGTCTGCCCAGCGTATCACCAAGAGGATCTGGTTATGGGACATGTGTTTGGGTATTCCAGATCCCATCATCAGGAACTGTTTTCTCTCCATCCACAAGTGGGCACATGCTCATCAGAAGACAAGGATGCCTCCATCTTGTCTGCAAAAGAGATTCAGTTCTGGTTGTGTGGTGTGCTTGTAGAGACAGTCTCTGCAGCTGACCCTTATGCCCCTCAGGTGAGGACTATGTGCCTTCTAGCTAAATATAAGCAGGTATTAGGGGAGGATTATGGTATATAGCTTCAAATGCCTCCAAATAAGCCTTTCTTTCACAGTCCTGCCAATCTAGATTGATTAATCACCAAGGAAGGATTCTGGAAGGTTTGTCTGTATCCAAAGATTTGAAAGAAGAGATGAGATGCTACCTACACAGATGTGTTTCGTAACTTAAGTCACTGCACTTGTTTCTTAATTAAGTGGAATTGCCTTTCTTTATCCAATATCCACTTTCCTAAAAATAGCACATCACTAGAATTTTCAGGTATGCTTTTTGTGTTGTGGTTTCTGAGCACCAGTACAGCTCTGCTGCCTTTCCCTTTTTCCATTACCTTTGGCTGGAGCTACTCAATACTCCAGACAGCATTTATTGTTGTGTTGATGGGACTACAATTGAGTCTTTGATGGATTAAAGACCAAAGGGACCATTATAATTATCTGTAATGGCCAGAGAACTTCTCCAAGTATTTGAAGGTGACAGTGGCAGTGTGGTTCAGACTAAAGCTGTGTCTAACTCAATGTCTGAGCTCCAACCACTGCCAGAAGTGAATAGCTAAGGAAGAGTAAAAATAAAAATAAAATACTAAGTTGGACATACGTAATACTTCTGTCATCCTCTGAATGCTTTCTTTATAGGCAAGTTCTTAAACTGGTGCAAGTTACGTTGTTTCTGTACAATGCTTAGTAGCTCAGCAAAGAGAGAAGTAGATTAAAATGAGATTGCAGAGGTAGGTTCAGAAGGAACCTGATGAATTTGAAGACAGTAGGTCTGTAAGTAGTTACTGAAGTGCCCAGGAAGTGTGGTGCAATAGCTGTGTTTACAGAGGGATCTGAGGCAGCTGTACTGCAGAAAGAAGCTGGTCTTGGATAGTCTCCTGAGCAGCATCACCCACTGCTTCATTGGGCACGGGCTAACTGGACCCTGTCATGATCCAGTAAAGTATATCTCACTTGTAACCCAAGGGGGCACTCAGAAGAGCTTGTCTAGACTGTTCTTGTTTCCATGCAACCTTCTATCAATGTTGTGTTTTGATGAGAAGTTGCACAGGTCTCTTAGGTGAAGAATCATCATTCTTTTTTGTTCTGAATCTAGCTTTAACTCCATTTAATTAACTGAAGTGTTTTTTAACTGACAGGTGGTAAGGAGTTGAATTTACCCACTATTTTCACACCTTTCTTGATTTTTATTTATTTATTTTTGCAGACCTCTTGCAGACCCCCTGTAAGTCATCTCTTATCAAAAGTCCTAGCATCTACTTCTGTGGCTTGCAGTGGGAAGTTTACAGCCTGGTTTTCTGCATTAAATTTCAAACCTTGAGCCTTTATGTCAGTGTGTGTTTGTCATAAACTACCTCTACCTGTTATGTGTACGTACAGAATTCTAGCCACTTTAGTGCCAGCCTCTTGGCAATTTTTGCTGTTGTTTGTATTGTCAGTCAAAAATTATGGAATATGTACTTGTAAATAACGATTAAAGCTGCAACTGTGTTTAATGAACTACACAGAGCTTTCTCAAACTATGGTTGTTTAAGATGGGTTTTTCTAGACTTCTGTGTATCCTGTTAAGGATACAGAGCTTCCTACCCCAGTCCAGCAGGAAAAGGTACGCAAAGTGCCAGTGAATGGTAGATAATATTTTTGCCTTCGTCCACTTCCTGAGTCAAGGTTTTTTCTTTGACAATGCGTAAGCTAGCCTGAGTTGAAAAAGTCTTTTTATATTTGACATCTAGGGAGATAAAGCCTGGAGCACAATAGTCTTTATGGGGCTTGCTTTTGGGGACTTTTGTACTGGATACAATGCTGTATTATTTGTTTGTAGTCTTCCCACCTACACGCATGACAGTAGTCATGACACCATGCTGACATATCATGTTGTACTTCATTGATTCTTTAGAAATAGGTACTTCTCATCCAAATGTAATGACTTAGTCTGAATAAAATGACTCAAAATTGAAACTGAAATCTGAAAATACTGGCACTATACTAAATTGTCTGTATTGACCTATTTGTTGTAATGCCTGCAGACAACACAGAAATGCCATTCCTTTTTCTCTATGGGGAAGTGAGTCAGCTTGTAGTAGATCCCCTTTTTCTTTTTCATAAGCTAGAGTTTGAAAGCTTTTTACCACAACTTGCAACACAGCACTCTGATGCATGTAAAACTTTAATTATGTGCACCAACGCCTCTTCTGCAGCAGAAAGGAAGAGTTTGTGGCTTAACCTGTGCAGTGTATGCAGCAAGAATTATTAATTTTTTTTAAAGAGGATTAAGAGGTTGGAGGCACAAAACAAGAGAAATATGGTGTGGAATGGCATGGATGTAGCACTGCGTGAGTGCTTATGTGAAAATTTTTCTAGCTTAGTCCTAATTCAACAGAATTATTTAGGTGTTCAGGTGTTTTTTTTTTTTTTTAATCTGGATTAATGTGCTTGGAGAAAGACGTTTGGAGATAAAGGCGTATATACTAAAAATCCTTAATTAATCCTTAATTAAATCCAATTAAAATTTAATTGACATATTTTAAATGCAAAAAAACCCATCACTTACCAAAAATCCTTAATTCCATGAATGCGCAGAGGTGGCACTGAATTTTGTGTCAAGTGAGGAAAAATCTGACATGCATCATCAAAAGTAGATTTGGATTGCGCTTGTCTGAATCTGTGTAATTATCAAAGTGGTGACTAACAAAAATGACATAAGATGTTTTAATTCAGAAACTTGACAGTATTGGTGTATAATCCCTAATGTTGTGGGGGTTATTTTCTATTTTTAAGTTATTCTTGCTTGTCTTTTTTTTTTTTTTTTGAGAAATGACTTCTTGCCGTGATGCATGTCATTAAGATGTAAACTGTTGGCAAATGCTACTTTTTTTTTTTTAATTTTCTTGTTCTAAGCAGGCCAGCTTCTGTATGCCCTACTTCGTTGTGCTGAATACTGTCGAAGTGATTTTTAATGTCGTTTTAATGTCATTTGCTGTTTCTAATGTAGTTTCTTCTTTACTTCTTCAGAAAACCAAGATGGCCTGCATCAAGTAGTACACGAACGCTTGGGAGAGTTGCTGCGTGTTTTAAAAGCAGTGATAAATAAACATCAGACTCTAAACTCAGTTGATATTCTTAGTGCCGCAGGAACAGTTATTGCAAAAGTAAAAGGTAAGGAGATTTTTATTTTCAAACTTGGGAAAATTTTAGTGAGTCACTTGACCGCGTCTTGGAGTTGTGGGGGGGGATTCCATGTATATGGAAGAAGTAAGTTTTTATTAGTAGAACATTAACATACCTTTTCAAAGTGAAATTTAATATTGAAAAACTTATGTTGCTGTAATGAAATCCTGTTTATAGGAAGCTAGCTGCAAAACCACGCTGAATTCTAAAAGCACATGCTTTTGATCTAGATCTTTACCTGTCTATCTCAGGATAATATCCTAGAATTATAAACCTTGGGTTTATCCACATAGAGATTAGGTCTTTTTTTTTTCTTTTAAGTCTTTTTTTTTGTTCTGTGAATTTGTAGGGATGGTGTTAGATTTATATAAAGTGAAGTAATATTCAAGTGAGCAATCTAAATCTGAGTAGTCTTAATGCTTTTCTTATAGATTCCTTCAAATAGATAATAAGCGTGGTTAAGGTATAAATAACAAAGGGCTTGGCGGCATATATGTAAGTACTTTCTGTTGCTGGCTTTTACTGTTGCAGTTATTTTTGTGTCAGACGAACACAAATGGCAAAGCACACAGTTGTTCCAGCCCAGTAGATCATAGCTGTTTCTTCTTTGCGTAGTCTTTGACTGCAGCTCTTGCTGTTCTGGAGTAAGGCCAGTGTATTCCTGTGGAACAAGTGGTTTCTTCCATGTGGCACGGGTAATGCTTTCAGAAGGCTTAAATGTACACACCTTTAGCCTGTCTTAAATCATGTGAAATATCCTTTGTAAGAGGACCTAGTTTAGGTATTCTTCTTGTTCTAGGTTTCTTCCCATTTCCTAGTTGTTTTAGCATGCCTGAATACACTGCCAGTTCAGTGAACACAATTCTACAGCCACCTTAGACAGGCTGTTTTCAAGCTTAACTTCTGTGTCTTCCACTACTTTCTAATTTCATCAAATGCAGGGAATGTTCAGCTGTTCTTTATTACGTTGGGAAACCTTGAGGAGAACTGACTTAAGGGGGAATGATCTTAAGATCAAGGAGGGAAAGCTTAGATTGGATGCGAGGGGAATGTTCTTCACAGGAAGAGTGGTGAGGTGCTGTAACAGGCTACCCAGAGAGGCTGTGGATGCTCCATCCCTGGAGGTGTTCAAGGCCAGGTTGGATGGGGCACTGGGCTACCTGGTCTTGTACCAGTTCTGAAGGATGGATGCCCTGCATGTGGCGCGGGACTTGGAACTTGATGATCCTTGGGGTCCCTTCCTACCTAAGCAGTTCTGTGATTCTATGATACGCACGTGTACATCAACTTTTGCTAAATCATGTTTCTGAAAACTTTTGCAGTTATGTTGCTCCTTTTTGGTCTACTTGCTTTATCAAGATTTTTACTGATATACAGTGCCCCAAACTGATCACTGCTTACGCTGCTTGTAGTTACTGTTGCTGAATAAAGTAATAGGATTACTTTCCTTCGTGTGGTAATATTGTTCACAGATCTCATAATTATTTTGGTGGTCTTTTTAATACCATCACTTTTGTATTTGATTTCAAGTCTGTTCTTAGCACTAGTTTACTTTCCATAGTTCTACAGAACCATTTATCCAGATCTTAAGTATTTTTCTCCAATACCCTTTGCCTCCTGAAGCAGAGAATTAATATTCTGAATTATACAATATTGAGTGAGCATGTTCTGGATGTAAGATATTTTGAATTCTAATCAATTTCTTCAGAGTATTTGCAGCCTTCTGAACCTGGTGCCATACATGTTTCTTCTCTCATCTTTGTGCGCTCCGTTCCATCACTGAATTTCAATAGCACTGGACCTTGCTCAGCTGTATTGGTGATTCTTATGTGCATCTGTTTCTTCCTGGTTTGATAAACGGCTGCCCTGAATAGTTATTTTGTGATTCAATAATTTCTCTGGATAATTAGTAGAAAAATAACTTCTGCTAAGCTGCTTTTTGGCAACACAAATACTTAAACTTGTTCTCCTGCTGATAAGGTTTTATGCTACACTTCAAATAAAGGAACTAGCTACAAACATTTATTTTGGCTTATTGAGTTCACTTACTATTAATATGTTGAGTTTGTCAGGAGCTGCAGTCACAGAGGATTGCATGATTTCCTAGGTGGAAAGAAAAACTACTTTTAGAAAACCACTGCGTATTATATAAATATAGAGTTCTGAAATAACTCTATTCTAAGAATGCCACTTGAAACAAAGGCAGTATGGTTGTGTCATTCAGTTTTCTGACGAATGTGTTTAAGTGGGTCAAGTTGTAAGACACTACTTTAGGTATGTCTGAAGAATCTGTGCTGAGCTGTTGCTCGCTTGCGCTTTCTTAAATATGAATATCTTGTATGATGACAAACCTCAGGGGAAAAAAAAGCATGGTAGGAGATGATTTTGCCACAGTTGGTCTTCGTCATTGAGCTGGAATTGAGGTCAAGTTTTGACTTGTTCTCCCCTTGTTTATATTAATTCTTTGAATAATTTTTCATAGGCAATGGTTTGACACTGAAAATCTAATTCTGAGATACCTCCTAAGTGATTGCATGGTGCACAGTGCTAATCTGACACGGAAGTGTTCTTTCACTTATGCTAAATAGGTAGATGGTGTTATCTGATGAATTAAAACACTGGTATGAAATTACCGTTAGTAGAATTCTAAATAGTTTCTCATGGAGTTGTTCATCTGTTTTATAAGTGGTGTACATTCAGTTGGCTTAGAATTTAGAGGCTGGCTTAAATGGTCTGATTATTCTTTGGCTAAAGCAGACAAACTTACTCTGTGGTGTATCATAATTCTTCTGATTCAGTGCTGTGTGACCTGATGCTGTGGAGTTCCCAAGTTAATTGACAAGGAAACAGAGCTTCAAGTGAAACTGAAGTCCATGGTTTCAGTCAGTCCTGCCTCTGTATTTGTAGCCTTTGATACAGATTGTATTTATTTGTATATATACGTATAAATATATGAAGACTTTGGTATCGCTTATTACTGTTTGCATTTGCATTTATGCACATTTACAGTGTTCCTCACATCTGGTGGTAGAAATGGAGAGTTACATGGCTTCAGCTCTATCATCACTTACTTCAGACTTCTCCGAGAACAGCAAAACTTGCTGTATGAAAAAGGCCTACCTTTCCCATAACATCATCTGTAACAAGTAAATGTAAGGGCAATTTGTCTTCAGTATCTGGTTTTTGCAGCTGTTTTTTTTGTGAGTACTGTATTACTCTGTTTTTGTATTCAAACTGAAGTAAGCTTCTGCTGGAACTGAGGAAGTAAAATACGGTATGTTGCAGTGAATAGTGATTGTATCAGACCTCGTGTTTGCTTACAGTGGCCTGTCAGTAACACACAAGTTCACAGATTTTTCAGCTGTGGTTATTTCACGAGAAGTAATGTTCATTTTGAATAAACAGGAAGTTAGAAGAATGTGAGACTCAGTTGGTTAGAAGTAGTATCCTTTTTCCTGTGTCTTCTTGGGCTCTGTTAATGTGACATTATGAAATAAGTTCATCTGGATTATCTGTTTTTTGTTACTGGAGGACAGAACTATAAAAAGATGTGGAAGCACTCTGGAGTCAGATTTATGACTAGGAAGTTTAACCTGCAATGGAAAATTTCTGATGTTTTTTTAGGGGACTATGAAATAGCAATGGCCTGGAATTTACACAGATTGTCTTCTTCAGAAATACAAACATAAGTGTTTTAGATTTGAGAAACATGTCTGAGAATCTCTGGAGAATGCCAGGTTTTCAAATCTAGTTTGTAATTTGGGCTTCATTTAGGGTCAGCAGATGATTTTAGGAAATGACTGCCTTTGCTCTGAATGAGTAACTTTAGAAACAGTGACTGTGAGAATACTCGAAGATGTGGCTTGTGGTGCATTCTCTTAAGTCTAACAAGTTTAGGTGTAGTGTCCCGTGCAGACATACTACCCTCTTTAAACTATTGCAAGAGGGAATGTTCTGAGTGTTGGCAAAAATCAGAGTGCTTGTGCCTCCTCATTCAAGGCTGCCTCAGTCACATCTCGGGTCCTCTGCTGGGAATAGCATGAATGTGCTGGAGTTGCAGGATTCTACTTTGATTATGTTTGTAGTTCTGTTCTTTTGCTATCTAATGCTTATTCTCTTAGATTGAAGGAAAAACTAGCTATAGCTTGTTACCTTAATCTTATACAGCGAATGAAGTTCAGCAGAACAAGTAATGTCAGATTTGACTATTTTAAACTGAGCTTGCAGGGAAATATGGATACTGACAGGCATAGACAACCTATCAACCATTCTCTAGGAAGCCTGTTCCAGTCAGTAGCGTTTTCTGGTTCAGTATTGTCAGGGGACTTGCTAAGGACACATTCAACTGCTCTATCCAGGCTATTGGTTAAAAACATTGAACAGGACTGGCCTGTTGAACAAGAACTGAGCCGTGGGGAACATCACTAGCGACCTGCCAGCAGCCAGACATAGCCCTGTTCACTACAACAACCCTTTGAGCTCTGCCCAATCTCCCAGCATAGCTTGTGCCGGTTCATCTCTGGCTTGGGCAATTTGTCAGGAAGGGATGATATCGAAGGCCTTACTAAAATCCAGAAAGATTGCCTTTGCTTCATCTCCTAAATAACCTTGCTGTAGTACGATATCAAATCACTAAGACAAGATTTATCTTTCCTCAGTCCATGTTTGCTATGCCTGATAATAGCTTAGTTATTTAAATGCCTTTCAATGGCATCCAGAGTAATCTCTGTAACTTCTCATGGGCAGAGGTTAGGCTAACAAGTCTGTGACTTCCTGGGTCTTATCTCTACAAGAAGAGCACGAGAGTGGTATAACACTGGCTGACTTCCAGTCAGCAGGGTGCTTTCTGGGCTCCCAAGACCTGTGGTAAGTTGTTGAGATGGGTCCAGTTATATAATGTCTGCTAACTCTCTCAGTACTCTGAGGGGAGTTCTGCCAGGCCCCGTGAGCTCTTAGCTAATACAGATTGGACATGACTTGATTCACTGTGTCTCTCTGCTTGGACTGTACTCCTCATCCATGCTTACTTGAGTGCTTTCTGAAGAGTGTCTTTTTAAATGACATCTCACTCAAACTGGAAGAACAGTTCCAAGCTTCTTACTTGGAACCTGTTCAGACTCCTATTTCTGGAAGTTACTTCCCAGTCTGGCACACAGACGTACTCATAGTTATTTTCCCACTTGGTATCCTTAAATAGTTGAGGGCCACAAACAACACGAAGTGCATGGTTCTCGTGATCACATGCTGAATTCAAGGCTGCAATGTTCTTTTGTTCTAAGTTGCACCTTTTGATTTAGTTGAATCACTAGAATAGAAAAAGATTTCTAGTAAGGCTGAAAATTGTGCTTGTTAGAAATTCCTGTTAATGTTTTCCATGTATTAGCTCTGCATCAAAGTTGTATACTTCTAGTAAGGTGAAATAATTTCAGTTTGGTTTATCAATGGCATTAATTCAAGGCAAAATTTATGATGGTGTGAGTAGGAAACAGTTCCTAAAACTTATCATGTTTACAGTGAGCTAGTGAAGAGGTTGCCTGTCCTGTTTGTAAGTACAGGTTGGTGGAATTGTGTGGCACAGAGCTAGGAGTTGGACTGGGGTACTTGGGCAGCCTGCTGTTGCACCATTGTTGTGAGATCCCAGGAATGCTATTTTTCTTTTTCCAGTTGGCATTTTATTGCTCTTTACTCCCAGTTTTTATTTACATGTTTTTAAAGCTGATTTTAAAGTACAGAATAATAACAAGCATTAAAATACTTGCCGTTTTGGAGGACATCTGGTGTTTTTTTTTTTCTGGTTTGGGCTGTTGTGGGTTTTTTGTTTGTTTGTTTTTTTTTGAGTGGTGTTTGTTTTTGAAACAGTTCTGAAGGGTTCTTGAAAGTATTTAGAAGTTTAAGGAAAGAAAAACAGGTTGCAGAGATGCTCAGGTCCAACAAGTCAGCCAGCTTTTATTGGCTTAAAAGGCAGCTAGTGAAGTATGGAGTGAAATTATATTCTTGTATGAGGAAATGGATGGTGGTGGTGGCGCCCCATCAGTCTGTCAGATGTGAGAAAACTGACCAGCAGAGAGTAAGTTCTGCACTCTGTACTTGAGGTGTCCTGGCTGTGCTTGCCTCTGGCAGGGAAGTGGTGCTGCTTGCAGACCTGCATGAGTCTCGGGGAGGGGGAGGAAGTGAGGGAGCTCTTGCTGGCTCTGTCCCTTGGGCTGTGTCATCCTTGGACTGGCAGGGGGACATAAGGGCACTGTGCACTGTGGTCACAGAAAGTTCTCTAAGAGTTGTCTTTCAAAGGCCCTGGCTGCACTTTAGTCTTGACGCTCAGCAGTGTCTCTGCTGAATCTCCGAAGCTTTGTGCAGGTGTCCTTGGGCACCTTGCCATCTCCTGGGATTGCAGCTTCCTGAAGTCCTGTGGTGACTGCTGGTTCCACGGCCCATTCTGTGATTGATTCAGAAAGCTTTGATGGCATGACCCAGAAATTAAAACTCAGCAGTACTGAACAGCATTCTGATGAGGATACCTCAGTCTGAACACGATTTTGCTAGTACTGTGAATACAGATGCACTTTAATGCAGGTACTGGCTTCCAGTTCTTAATGTATTGCTATCCAGTATTTTTTTTAAGCTCATCGTGTGCTATCTGCAGTCTTTAAAGCGTTGCTATGTTGCATACCCGCTTTGAAATGCGTAGAACTATAGATAGATAGCTGTCATTTCCAGACATGGAAGTATTACTATAGTTCATTGTTGTCAGTAGCTATTGTGTGCAGTCAGGATGTCCTGGGGAAAGAGCGTGCTTGGTTTAAAGTTGATGTTAAGTACATCAGCATTCCAGCGGTTATAAGCGAGAAGAAAGCTGTTTATATTCAATTGAATTGGAGATTGGGCTAATTTTTTGGAGGGGGAGGGGAGATGTGGTAATTCTGAAAAAAAATTCAGTTTTTTAAATTCACTTTTTGATGGATTCTGAAAAGAAAGGATTTCTCTGGTAGACAGCATGTATAGCTTAACAAAACGCCTCCTGGAACAGGAAGGCAGACTGAAACACGCGGCATTTCTTTAGGGAGAGTTTATCTGTATAATGTCTCATTGGCAAAGTGAAAGAATTGCTCTTGCCTGAAGATTTTGCGGCTAATGGACATAGGGATGTTGCAATGGTAAGTGCTCTGAACGTACAGTTGGTTTTTATCAGTTCCTTTTAATTTTGAAGTGATTTGCATGTCATGCTGGCACTCAAATGATTTTTCCAGTCATTAGTTGCTGTTAATCAATAGATCTCATAATAGCAGTTGTTGCTTACTGACTTGGAATGCAAAGTTGAGGTTTATAAGCAGTGTTATCTCTGAAAAGTTGAGGCTTTCAACTAACCTGATTTTTTTTTTTTTCAACCACTGGTATTTACAAAGTTGGTTGGAAATTGTTCTCTGCGGAGCTTTAGTTAGTCTCATTTCAAACAAATTTCAAGAGACTTCTATGTAATCACAAAGCATAGCAGAGCAGTGAGGAGGTGGGAGAAGCATTAATGTAGCACTGAACTGTGGCTATGAGGGCTGTTAACATTTTTGTAATGTGTTTTGTATTTCTGTGGGCTTGTTACAACACATTTTTCCAGGTCTGCAAGTAATTGTGGAAATAGCCCAAAAGCCGAATACATATTTTCTGTAATAGCTTTGTACTGAAATGATTGTTATAAAGATGTTCAGGCCTGTTGGCATGCTGTATAAAAAGAAATTGATTCAATTCTGTTAATTCACTGGTTAAAAACTTTTCCTTTCACACAGGAAAACTAATGGGGGAGCAGATTTCTGTGCATTCTTTGTTACCCATTAGTGCTTAGGCACCTGGCAGGAAGCTTGAATGCTCTTTAAGATTAAAGGCTATTAATTAAATTTGTCGAGAAAATGTCTATAGAACGGCTAATGTTTAAAAGTGAATTAATTTTTCCTACTTCTAGAAGTCATTGCAGTCCATCATTTGCATAGCAGTACTTGAAATGTAGGAAGGATAAATTAATAGTCATGGGTCTTGGAAGAAGGAGTGGATAAAGGTGAAAATAAAAATGATGAAAAGCAGTGAATAGTTTTATGTGCCAATGTGGTATCTCTGAAAAAATATGATAACAATTAGTGTAATTTGGGAATGCAGATGAAGAGGAATGTTGTGTTATTTAAATAAAACTAAGCTTTGGAAAATAACTCCTAATGTAGAATTTTGTTCCGGAGTAAAACAGAATTCCATCCAGAGGACTCCGCTTTCAATCAAAGGAGCATGCTTGACTTCTGTACAAAAATTCCTGTGACCAATGATTTAGAAATTGAGTTGGAAGCTACATAAAAACATGGTTTTTGTCTTCTGCATTCTTCCTTCTTCCCCTTGTCTGGCAGTTGTGCCTGAATGAGTCTGAAAGAATCGCTCTTCTCATCTCTGTATTATTCCAGTTGGTTATGGAAACCTGTTACAGGGTTACTGTTAGTTGTCTGAATGCTGTTCTTGGTCACCAGTTCAAGCCATTTAGTTTGTGCAAAAATTTTCCCTTTCCTATTTTGAAACAATGATAGCTCTGCCTTCTTTCTTCCTCGCTTTTAACAGCCTGAGGGGGGTTTGCTGGATGATGAAGCAGCAGTTGAAGTGTTTTGCGAAGGACATTACCTTTTGGTAGCTTTCTGTTTACCAATACTCAAGTCATAAATCCTGTGTTCTGGGCATGCATAGGACTGCATACAGACTGGGTAGGGGACCTTTGAACTATTGCTCCTGCTCTGAAATCTCTATCCAGAAAAGGAGATGAGCAATTGCTCAAATATTTTGCCTTTGTTTTGTGAGCTGTTCTATGATGGTGCTGCTACTGTGATTTGGTGCTTGATAGTAAATGTTTTTCTCTTCCCCTGATGTTGCCATCATGTTCTCACAAAAAGCTGCTGCTTAAGTGGGGAGTTGCAGGATGTGAGAAAGTAATCTGTTTGTATTGTGGAAATTGCTTGTTTCACAAACACCATCTGGATGTTTGTTTCATTCCTTTAGCGCTTAAGTTTTCTTTTTCTGAACAATTAAAAAAAAATACATTAAAAATACAATATTGCCTGTTCTGTTACTTTGGGTATGAGTTTGTCAGCAGACGTGGTGAACTTGCTTGACTCCACCTCTCACCCTTTGGTTTTGATTTTTTTTTTTTTTTCCTTAGCGGTGAACTTCAAAGAAGTTAATGAAGAAAACAAAAGAGAACTCTTCAGTGAAGTATTTTCTTCCATTGAAACATTAGCATTCACATTTGGAAACGTGTAAGTTGGAATTCAGGAGTTTTAAGAGCTCTGTGGAGCAGAATCAAATTAAGACCAACCGACAAACCCTTTTAGTTTCTTTTAGACAAATATTGTCCGATACATTAACTTATTAGCCATATCTATAATACTTCTACTGCTCTGCTATGGTGTTAGTATTTCTTCCTTAACAAGGAAAGCAATGATGGTATAGAAATTGCAAGGAACTCAAAACTACTTCCAAAAATGTTTTTGCAAAACTTCCAGAGAATATTAGAGACTGTCTGAATTTGTGTTCTCAGTGATGTGAAATTAGTTAGATTAAGTAATGAAGTAACAGTTCTTTGTCCTTCTGGTAGTATTTCAGACTTCCTTATGGGAGATGTAGACAATGGCTCGTCGCTGGGACTTCCTGTATCTCGGAGAAGTCGGGTAGGCTAACCACATTCTACTGGAGTGTGAAATCATATATTTCAAAGGAGTTTCACTGAAAGCCTATACACTGTATGGCTGGGACACTTTGAGTCCTCTGAATGTTAAAATTAAACCAGTGAGGGGGTGGGGGCGGGAAGATGTCCTCAGAATTTCAGGTACACAAATGTGTTTTAAGTGTTGATGATGATTCAACTGGACTAGCATTGAAATATTAGAATTAACAACCTGCTTGTATACTTGAGATTTTTAAGAACTAAATACTTTACATGAATATACTTGATTAAATGGATGATTTACATGCAGGAGTAGTTGAATTACATATATCTGATCTAGAAATTAAACTGTTGTTTGATGACCTCTTTTTGGCTATTAAAGACAATTATTTCTTACAAAGTAATGTGTTGTTCTTCCAGAGCCCAGTCTCTACCATAGCTGTTTCAACAGATCACTAAGAAAGCTAAAAATAGCAGTGTCAGCTTACAGGTAGTCAAATGAAAACATGAGGGTTTTAAACTGCCTTGTAAACAAACACTCAGAAGGTAAAATTAAAAATATGTATATATTCGGAATTTTTGCTAATCTAGAATCAGATTTTCAGGTAAATAATTCAGATTGCTTTATAATGAAAGTATCATTAATAATTGGTACATGTGACAAATGAAGCTGTAGCAAGGTGAGAAATCGTAGGTTGTTGTCCTACAAAGATTTTACTAAAAATTACAGAAGAGTTACCATTCCTTTGTGCAACTTAATCATAGCAACACAGTACAGTTTACAGCTGAGAAACAGCCTTTTACATTTTCACTGTGCTTGGTAACGCGTGAGAGAAAGATGGATGATCACAAAATGTCTTCTAACACGGTAGTTGCTGCAAAACTCATCTTTCCTAAGGGCATAGAGAGGAAGGAGACTACTCAGAAAACTGGTTGCGGCAGGCATATAAAGTGGATTAGGCAGCTGATACAAAACATGAGATAAAATAATATATGAGCCTGCATCTCAAGTAACTTTGTACTTGTTCAAATTGTTTCGCTTATCAGTTCATCTGAAGAAGGAAGGTGATGAATTTTGTTTCTTTTTAATCTTGTAAAGGCTATGTAATGCAAAAATGCATACCCAAGGAATAAGGTGTTTGTGATTCTAAATGTGGGGGTAAGGGAGAGTCAAGTGCAAGTTGGTACACAGTGAAATCAAGAAGTAGTTTTGAGTCTAGGTGCTCCAGAAGTCACCGGCTTATATTTAAATGCCCCATTTCGTAGTGTTTGCTTTACTTAATGTGGAAGGGAACAGTTTTAAGTTTTCAAGCAGGTAGGATAATATGGTTCACTTTCTGGGAAATCTGTCTTGTTATAACTATGCTGCATTCAGACAAATAAATACATATTTAACACGTGAAACATTTCATTTGGTTTGTTATTCAGAGAGCAATTTGGAGGCCAACTAGTAGTTGAATTAAGAGAAGTTAAATGCAAAATATATAAGCAGCTATATTAACTATGCATTTTTTTAAGAGGTATGTGTTCAGCAGTTGAACATAGGAGCTAGCTGTATCTTAAAAAGATTAGAGCATAGCGAAGAAAAGATCAGAGCATGGAGCCCCCCCAATGCAGCTCCATGCTGTTCCCTCGGGCCCTGTTGCTATCGCAGAGAGCAGAGCTCAGCGCTGCTCCTCCGCTCCCTGTGAGGAGCTGCAGCTGCCATGAGGCCTCCCCTCAGCTCCTCTGCTCTGGGCTGTGCAAACCCAGGGACCTCGGTCATTCCTCTAGACCCCTTGCTGTCTTTGTAGCACTCCTTTGGATGTTCTCTAATAGTTCCATGTCCTCTTTATTTTGTGGCACCCAAAGCTTCATGCAGAAGTCCAGTAAAAGCTAATGGTCACTTAAATGTTAACCCAGTGTGTAAAATCATTTTTTCATCACAACCTTTCAAGTCAATTGGTTAGAAGATATGTCATGATATTCTGCTATTTGTAATGTGGGAGCTTAGATGGCAACCTATATTAGATGAGTGGAAATTACAGGAATTTCTTGCTTGATTTGCAACAACAAAAAAGAAAAAACATGGGGGAGGGGCAAAGGGCAGGTGATGTCATTGAATTTGTTAAACCATTAGTTCTAGCAAGAGCTTTTTTGCTTTTCTCTAATTTGATCTTTTTATTTCTTGTTCACCAGTCTTTTGAGAATTTGTCTGTGGAGTCTGCGGGTTCACTGCATGAAAGGGATGATAATCAAGGTGGGTCATTCCTATGATATTTAATGTAAACAGATACAGAATTGTGTTTATCTTGGACACTGTTTGTAACGCCTTTGCTTCCAGAAAACTTTACCATTAAAAAAAAACCAAAAACTGTTGCAGAGGTTTTATACTTCTGTGAACAACCACTTGATGCTTTTGCTTTTTTTAATTCTCCCAAAAAAACCTAAAGCACTTCTGTATGTCATTGTACGAGTGATGTTTTGTTTGGTCACTTCCTGAAAGAAAGTTATGCTGACCATATGACTAGTAAAGATAAAATACTAGGACCCTTTAATTTGTTCTGAAACCTCTGTCAGACCTGTTTAGAGTCAACTAGCATTAAAGAACAACTTGGGATGAGAGCTGCTTAAGTATTCACAGTTGGCTAATACTGGCTTTGCACTCAGTGTGTGGTCATGTCTAAAATTCATTCCTTTGCGTTTGATGCTTTATTTTCAGGACATCTTCGAGCAGAGGAGGTTGACAGCATGCTCCTAAGGAATGGCAGTGGAATTGAATCAGCTCTGTTGTATGCTAAAGCGTGGTCAAAATATACCAAGGATGTAGTCGCATGGGTAGAAAAAAAGCTTAGCTTGGGTGAGTGGCTCTTTTTGGTATTTAATCAGCTTTGTCATGATGGAATTAAATCTGTTGTCAGGCCCCTGTGCTGCAGACTGTCAATAATGTGATTTCTAAATTAGAAGCTATTCCACTGAAATGGACAGAACTATTATCAGTTTCCTATAATTAAAGGCCTGTAACAAAGTGAAGGTTGTCCGAGCCTTTCTCTTAGAGGAAGAATGTAAAAAGCATTTAGCATGTGGTATGATAATTACAGTGAACAGTTAATTGTGTGATTATTTTGGTGTTTGGTTTTGTTGTTTTTACAGAAGTGGAGTGTGCTAAAAACTTAGCAAAAATGGCTGAAACTGCTAAAGCTGTTGTTGGACCCCAGGTGAGTAGTGCTTAGAGGCTGTTTTTAAGTCTTCAATATATATTGGAGGCTTTCCCCAAAAGAGAAGGTTTTGGGACACCAAGAAATAGATTTTTTTAATTTGATACAGAATTGATTTATAATGCAAATAACTGTGAAAGATTTCTTGTATTCTCTTCTCATCCTCTCTGAAAATTTGGATAAATTTGTTTTATTTCTCTAACGCCTTCTATGTTTTGTAGTTTGGACTTGTAGACCTTCTGAGTTTTCCTAGTGAACTGAAATGTAACTGAGAAATCAGTCGCATTCAATATTCATACCTAAATGACCTCCACACATGCATAAACATACTTCATTAAGCGCAATAGGAAGTCTAGTTCAATTACATTAACATTCATGATGTCAGCGTACCTCTGCATTACCTAGAATACTAATGTTTTTTTCTCTGATTTTAGGATTACATGCCATTCCAATCAATATTCCTTAATGCTTTTCAAAATGATATTGAGAACAATCAACTTTGGCAACAAACAGCTGCTGCACTCCAGTCTAACAAATTTGTGCAGGTACGGCTACAGAAAACAAAGTTGTTTTTTTTTTTAGATTTTTAAGGGGTTTTGTAACAGCACAGATTATTTGAAAGAACAAACTTTCTGCTTCTACGTCTTTTACATACTCTATTAATGTTTCCTATTTAGCCTCTGCTGGGAAGAAAAAATGAGTTGGATAGACAAAGGAAAGAAATCAAGGAGCTTTGGCAGCGTGAACAGAAAAAAATGGTTAGTGTTTTTCATATCTTACACTGTTAAATCTCAGATTCTTCAGAAGGTCAATGCTTTCAAGCTAGGCTGTCTCATGTTACATGCTTCAGTTCACATGTAGAATCTGTAGGGTTTAGTTGATGTACAACGTAGCTACCAGTTTCACAGCATATTCCTATTTGTAAGAAGTTATTTTTCTATGACTTTGTTTAAACTACAGAGTACAGATCTGTGCATAACATCTTAAAACATGTTAAATAACCAAGAAAAATGTAAATAATTATTTTGCTTTTGTGTGTGTGTGGCAATCTGCAGCAAGAGCTGGAAGCTTCTCTAAGAAAAGCAAAGTTGCTATATACACAGCGTCAGGATGAGTATGAAAAGGCCAAATCCTGCACTGCTCGTGCTGAAGAGGAACATCTTAGCTCAAGTGGAAGCTTTGCAAAAGATGTCAGCAAGCAACTGGAAAAAAAACGAAGGCTAGAAGAGGAGGCTCTTCAAAAAGTATGAATTTTTGTTGCTTATTGGTTTTGCTCATGCTTTCCCACTGAGATCATCTGAGCAAGTGTTCTGTTCATAATTCTTCACTTTAATCATGCTACGTTCATTCAGGCTCTTATCCTAAATGGGAATCTCCCATTACAGGCTGTGGTTTGTGTTCATGCTTGTAGTTTTTCCTCACTTCTAGTAGCAAGGTGTCCATCAACCCTTTTTACTTCTGTTTTGTCTAGGCTGAGGAGGCCAGTGAATACTATAAAGCAAGCATGGCAGAAGTTGAAGAAAAAAGAAGTGATTTGGAAAGCTTTAAAAGTGATGTTTTAACGCAACTTCGGGAACTTATTTACCAGTGTGATCTAACTCTTAAAGCTGTGAGTATGCTTTTTAAAATACTATTGGCAGTAAGGCAACTTGGCCTAATTTTTGAGTAGAGGTATGTAAAGGTTCTTAAGGGTGAAAGAAAACTGCCATACCACCAACATCCACCTCTGATGTCATGGATGAACATAATGAGGTAGAGATATTACTTTCAGAGCAGTACTTGTAACATTCCCTCCAGATGGTGAAAATTGACTTTTTGGTAGTATCAAACCATGCTGTTTATTCTATTCAATCCAAGGTAGAAAACCACTGGAACGGTTTGCTACTTGGTGTGTTTGTTGAGCCAGAGAGGAAAAGAGGAACACTGTCTCATAAATAGCATCTGCAGTAGACACCTGGGAATCATGCACAAATTCCACTCCTACAAGTTTTACTATTTCCTAGAATTTTTTAGTAGTATTCTTTAAATTGTCTTGATACTAATTTGAGAAATACTTAGTGATATACGAACCCTGGAATATTTCTTCTCCTAACAGGTAACAGTTAACCTGTTCCAGCTGCAGCATGCACAGGTTGTATCTCTTCCAGTGAACTGCCAGTCGCTCTGTGAGAGTGCCAAACTTTATGACCCTGGTCAGCAGTATTCAGAGTTTGTGAAAAGTTTGCCAAAGGAAGGTGTTCGTATTGAACCAGGTTCTTTTGAAACCCAGTGCTCCCAGATTGATGGGTGAGTCTCAAACTAATGGTGATACGTTTTCTTTAGAATTCAATGAAAGGCATAGACGTCCAGCATTGAAACAGAACTTTTGGAAGAATAAAATGAGGCCTGGTGTTTTACCATATTTTAACATTTTTTCTTTTATATATTTTTGGTAGTAGATTACTATGTATTATGTTAACATTGAAATCTGACTTCAATTACAAAGCAGTGTAACTTTGCATATTAAGACTTGCAAAAACGTTAACAATTGCTATGTAAAGATTCACTTCTTACTGCTTT
Source organism: Alectoris magna (assembly GCA_030625065.1). Classification (NCBI taxonomy): domain Eukaryota; kingdom Metazoa; phylum Chordata; class Aves; order Galliformes; family Phasianidae; genus Alectoris; species Alectoris magna. The sequence continues at coordinate 16,466,550 of CM060568.1, read as the reverse complement.
AACAGAGACGCTAGTTAGCATTAAAAAAGAATGACTTCTGAACTCTGGAGTTTACTGGTGTGGCAGTAGTATTTGATATTCAGTTTTTGAAAAATCTGAGGTGGTTCTCTTCTTTTGACTGCCTTGCTGCTACTGTACATATTTAGGCTTAGAAAATTTTGGGAGGGAAGCTGTGTTGAATTTTTGTCTCATGCAATAAAAATTCAAAAAATTTTTCCATACGGTGTGAATTACGTTACTGTTAATCTGTTAAAGGTATAGCTAAGAATAAAATAATGAAAGTAAGAGAAAAAGGTTTGTGTCAGTACCCAAAATGCTGTGTCTACCTAGAACTTGTGAAATAGTCATCTTGGCACCGAAGTGTGAGAGTATCCATTCTGCTCTGTATGTTTCACAGTTCTACAGGAAAGTGTTGTATTGTTTTTCAAAAGAGAACTAAATACAAAAACCTAATACTTGAGTCAGACATGTACCAACAAAAGCCAGGAAATGCTAAGTTAAAGCAGAAATTTTTGTCCTTGTCTCTCAACTTCCTACCTTTTAAGACTGATTTAGACTGTTCATAAAGTTTAACCTGAGGGATTTAACTGTGCAGCTCCCCAAGAAAGAGTTAAGTATGAAATCTGTAACTTTTTATACTGTTCTAGCTATTTACTGCACGTGAATCATACAAGATTTTTCTCCTCTCCCTCCCACCCCCCCACTCCCCCAAACTTCGTTTTCTTTGATACGGCCTTGTGATTCTTTGGGAGGTCTGCATTTAAGTGACAGTAGCTTGGGTAAATGCATGTTTTAATGTTTTTCAGTCTATTTCCTTCTGCTGGATAGGGTAGAATTCATTAAGCAAAAGTACTTGGCTAGTAGACCTTTTTGTCCACAAAGTACTTTACATTGATTAGACTTAAATGTTTCCTGTCCACATCTTGAGAGATTTTTACTGTGGATTTAGGTCTCTGTCAGGTTCAACATATTTGCTGTTTTTTTCTGTTTCACTTGGTATTTCTTTTTTTCTTGGTGCTGTTGCTGCTCTTGTTTTTCAGGCGGAAGAGTAGATCCTGCAGCAGTACCTGGCAAAATGTTAACAGCTATATGTTTATTTGTGAATAGTGGGTAATGGCTGGGCAGAGAATCTTTCAGAGGAAAGTGAGAACAGGACAGAATAGCTACTATATTATTCTGGTCTTTCAACAGATTTTGCTGTATTTTCTAGATCTGAAAAATAAGCCATTAAACCTTGCAGAGGTCTGGAAGAGGTGATTTACATGAAAGAAAGGAAATAAATTGCCATGCTGCTTTATAATTTTGGCTTTACTAATGACAGGGCAAATACAAATGTTCATGAACAGCAATAAAATGAAAGATGTTTGGTGCGTTGGGATGGAAAAAAGTTTTTCATTTAATTCTGTATTATTCATGCTTCTAATTGCTTTCTTCTTTTTGAAGGGTTTTTAATAAGCAACCAGCCAACAGTATCCATACATCACATGGTAACTTATCTCAGTGTTCGGGAGACTTTCCAACCCAGATGTTAGATGATGTGGGAAGTCCAATCTATCATCGTTCCCAGAGGATCGGTGAGAAAAGATCGTCCAGCAGCACAGACATCCAAGGTAGCTCTGTTTCAGCTAGAGTTCAGTCTCTAAATAAAAATAACAGGAAAAACAGGTGCTTGATGACACTCATTATCAGAAACAGCACTAAAGGGGAAAAAAGTCATTTTGGAGTTTGAATCCTGAAAGCAGTTATGTTCTCAAGCATCAGAAAAAGTGGAAAACTGTCTGTATGCATAGCTTAGGTTCTCTGACCCAGCAAGGAGAGGTGTAACTCAAACAGCAGGTTCTGTTAAGCTCAATGAATTGAATTATCTCAATAAATATCAGCAATTTGGTCGTATATTTTTTGTAAATACTATGTTGATTTTAGCTGTTCTGCAAAAGTGTAAGTATCAAGTTCTTTGAAATTCACTTTTTTCATACTGAAGCATTTACGGATATATGCATGCTGTTCATATAACTGTAGCAATATTTTCCTATTTTGAACATAATAACTTTTTTTTAATTAAGAGGTTGTTTTGTTCTTCACATTTGTAATTGGTGAATTTTACTTGTAAAAGTGATGCGAGGGCCGCCACCATTCAGATCTTGGTCAGTTGGAAACCAGAGTGGAGGAATGTGCAGTGATTCTGAAAGCGCAGGAGGAAGCAGTGAGTCACGTTCTATGGATTCTCCATCTGCTAGCCCAGGTACAGCTACAGTTACTGCTATACTAATTTTTTAGATCTTTACTTTGGACTGTTTAAAATTAATGAAGATGTCGTTGTTAATTTAGAAAATGTTGGGCATTGCCTATAATGACAATGAGCAGATGGGTGGAAGTGATAATTTGAACTTCCTGAATTTTTCTGTCATCTTCTAGGGGATTTTAAAAGACGACTTCCACGAACGCCTTCTACTGGTACTATGTCATCTGCAGATGATCTTGATGAAAGAGAACCACCATCTCCTTCAGACTGTGGTAATGTTGTTTCCGTACCTGAATTCCCCAAAAGATGGCTGCTGTCATGTGGTGTGACTCTCCTCTTTAATGAGCTTGAGAAAAATATACTAAATGTATTGTGATTGCCAGCACATTTGTTTAATCAGCATTTGAGCTTTTAAGAAGCTTTCTAGGCTGTTAACTATGTGCATTAACTTTAAATTTTTATCTGTAAAACAAAGGATTTTTTTGCCGGGGCGAGTACTGATAGCTTGGATCAGTCATGAGAAGCACCAGTTGGTATTGCGTTTTAGAACTCTTCAAGTACTGCTCTAATGTTATAGAGGATTGAGAATTAGTGTGCTGGTTTTTTGTGGTTCTGTATGGGTTCTTCTGTGAGCATGTATTCTGACCTTCTGTGATGTATATTTATGAAGTACTTCCAAAACGTTACAAGCCAAACTGTAATCACCTTTCATATTCTAATAAAGGATTTTGAAATAGATAGAATGGAACTTGCATGATTAGTTGCCTGATTTGTGACGTTACTCCAATTAAAAATCCAAATATTTTCACATGCGAATGACAGAGGAGAAAACTGGCATACTTAAAAATTAAAAAGTGTTTAATTCCATTTCTATGTAAGACAGTATGATAGTTGATCTGTTGTGCGGTCTGTAACAATGTTTTGCTTCCTTTGTGATTCTACGGCACAGTTCTTAAAAAAAAAAAAAAAAAGATACCATATCTCAGTAATAGATATTACAGTTTATTACAGTGACTGAAACAAAAATTCTCTCCAGGTTTAAATGATCTGACATCTGAAACTGCAAATTCTCCAGGACCTTTTAGAAACACTAATATGTCTAAAGCGGCACAAACACATAAACTGCGGAAGCTGAGAGCTCCGTCTAAATGCAGAGAATGCGACAGCTTAGTGGTATTTCATGGAGCTGAATGTGAGGAGGTAAGCTGAAAAGTATTTTAAGTTGCTGCTTTGAACTTATGTGAAGTTGAGAGTCTTGTAAACGTTCTTCTATGTAAAAAGTATGGATTTCGTGGGTCATAAGATTCTCATGATCGAAGATATCACTCTCTAATGAATCTTCTTGATTGCTTATGAGGATGACACATCTTTGTTTTTCCTCATGTGGGGCGGCAAACACCAACAGTATTTTTCATGGTGTTAGATTGTGTCAAACCATGTATTTTTTCTCTCCCCCGTAGTGTTCACTTGCATGCCATAAGAAATGTTTAGAGACATTAGCTATTCAGTGTGGACACAAAAAACTTCATGGAAGGCTTCACTTGTTTGGAGTGGAATTTGCTCAAGCTGCAAAAAGTGTTCCTGATGGCATTCCTTTCATCATCAAGAAGTGTACATCAGAAATTGAAAGCAGAGCGCTGAATGTCAAGGTATGGTCAAGTTTGCTTATAAAAACCTATAGAAATACTTGGGGAGGGATGAACAAAAAAAAGTCACCTTTGAAGATGATAATTCTGTACTGTTAATCTCATCCATGTTATACTCGTGCCCTTGCTTGTCAAATTAAAATTGAGCTGTGCTGGTCTTTTAATTTCAGGGTATCTATCGTGTGAATGGAGCCAAATCAAGAGTTGAAAAGCTTTGTCAAGCTTTTGAAAATGGAAAGGATTTGGTTGAGCTCTCAGAACTTTATGCACACGATATTAGCAATGTTCTCAAGCTGTATCTTCGCCAGGTATGTGCTTAAGAGGTCAAATGGAAAACCACTGTAATATAGCATATTTCTTCAGTTCAAGCATAAAAAAACTCATTTTATCAATCCTGCAACTTAAGACTGTATGAATGCCTTGTATATTTGCAGTAGGGTTTCTTTTCTTATAGAGCATGTGATGGGGCAGAGAAAGCTGTGAGATTACTGACAGCTGGTATTACAATCCAGATTCTGCATGGGCATGATGCGTCTTAAATGCCAGTACTACTAACAGAATTAACTTTTATTTATCTGTTTGTGGTAAAGCCAAACCTTTTAAAATTTTTGGTTGCTGTATTTGCATGTTTCATATGTACGTGAAAACATCCCCATATTTTTGCTTCAACACGCAAACAGATACTAATATATTGCAATTAATGTATGCTAGTGAAGATCTGGTGAAATATGATGACCTTGATCATGCCCTCATCATGGAGGGACTATACATCTTCTTCTTTCAAAATGGGAATTTAAAGCTTTAGGATTAAGTTTTCCATCAGTGTGTACCTGATGACTAAGATGTTCCCTTGCGAGCTTACTGTGTCACTCAAAAATCTTGTTGACTCTGAAAGGAACACTCCTTAGGTGCACGGTTCAGTCCCATCTCTGACAATAGTTGTTAAAAATGGAGCCGTCTTGGGAGTATTCCAATCCCATGATCAGCATTAGATTAAGTACTTTTGTAAAGCTACAAAGATTAACTGGCTATTTAATCAAATAAAAAAGTAGTTAGAAACCCCTAACTTACTGGTGTAGTTAGAGGTGTTGTGCAGTATTTTGAATATGGCTTAACTCTAAAAGTACCTAAATAACATGTTTTCTTGTCTTATTACTTCCTTTGTAGGTAATGTGTTGTTTGTTTGTCTTTAAGGTAGACCTGCTCATTTTAAATGTAGGACCAATGCTAAAAACCTGCAAGACGTTTTAGAATCCTGATTTAAAACCTATTTGACACTTATTAATGCTGATTATTTTGAGCTTTATTATTTTTCTTACTTTTTTGCTTTTATCTAAGATGGCACAAGGCAAATAACCAGTCTAGATTTGAGTTTGTTTTCCTTTGTAAATCTTTTTAGTTTATTAATATTCACTTTGTAGTACGTTGCTGTTATACTGAGACAATACTTGAATCATTTTTTTAATAACTGTTACATAACCTAAAATCCAATTAGAAAACTGGAACGTGCACAAAACTGGATATCACATGTAATACACTCTCAAAGAAAAGATGAATAAATGCCATGTTTTATCACGTGTTGTTTTGTACCTGCAGTGTAGCATCTTCCCTCATAGCAATCACCTTGAAATCTGAACCTGTGTTGATAAGCACTCAGTGTTGAAGCTCCTGTAGCAAAGTTCTGGCAAAAGATGTATGGAAGTATAAGGAGTTTCTTCACCCAGATATATATATATATATATATTTTTTTTTAAACAAACTGGTTTGAGCTAATAAAGATTAAATATCTTCTTAAAAATAAAAACAAAAACAAAACAAAAAAACCCACTCAACCAGACAAGATTGAAGGAAAAAGTGGAAAGAAACAGCAGAAATTACTCAAGCCTGAATTTTAACATCTATGTTCATGTTTCTTCAGCTTCCAGAACCCTTGATTTTATTTCGGCTTTACAATGAATTCATTGGACTTGCAAAAGAAAGCCAGAGTGTCAATGAGGAATTGGATGCTAAACAAGCTAGCCCCAAGTCAAAGAAAAGGCAATCAATCTGTATTGAACTGAATAGGATCATCATTAAAATTAAAGATCTTCTGAAACAACTTCCTGTACCAAACTATAACACTCTTCAGTACCTTATTGGCCACCTTCACAGGTGAGAAAAGACTCCATCTGCCAGTTCATGTTGAAAGTTGAACTGTATACAACATAGTGAGTATTAGGAAACTCTTCTACCTTTTTGGATGACCGTAGAAGTTGCATTATTTGTATTTGCCACTGTTTTTTCCTGTAAATAGCTGTGGGATTTTGAGCATGCTGCAGTTGTGTTCTTCTGTCATATGCTACATCCTTATGCTGAAAGAGAACGTAATGGCGCTTCAAAAAATAGTATAAGTAATGTTATAGTTTGTCTCTGCATACATTAAACCCAACAAACTTAAATGTAGATCTTTTGAGTCATCACATTACTAGATTCTAGCCCTTGTTTCCCAATCTCCCTTCCCTTTCCTCCCACACCCTCCTCCCAATTTCTCAAAATTCCAGATAGTCATCAATGATGCTAAGTGTTAAAATACCACACCCTGTGTGGAGGGGCTTAGTCTGTGTTGCTGTTATGTGCTGTCTTCAGTGATGATTCTGCCTGCTACCCATCCAAACCCACCTTAAGTTTTTTTAAATTGTCTTTTAGCCTCTTCAGATATAAATAAGAATTAATATCTAAAATATTTCTGAAGTAGTGATACCCTCTAACTCTTGAGTTTTTCTCACCTCTCCTTATGCAGGGTTACAGAACAGTCTGACGAAAATAAAATGTCAGCTAGCAACCTTGGTATAATATTTGGCCCAACTCTAATCAGGCCACGCCAAACAGATGCTACAGTTTCTTTATCTTCACTTGTGGATTATCCGTATCAGGCCCGGGTAGTGGAGCTGCTCATAACATATTATGAGAAGATATTTGATGTTTCATTGCAACCATTTCTGAGCACATCACAGACTGAAGAAAATGCTGCTACAGTCAGAATTGCTTTATCAGCAGAAGAGAGGGAGCCACAGCAGCAGCGGAAGTCATTTGTTGCTGTAAAGGAAGTGAGTCACTTCTCTTGTACTTTTCAGGGGAGGGATGTCTTTTCTCTTGTTCTCATTTACTTTTGCTCTGATTTCTGTTAACAGAGTGTTATAATAGCTCCATGTGAAAACAGAGCTTCAGAAACAACTACATTGCTTTTGGAATCAAACAATATCAAGAATGTGAAAGAACAAGTAGATACGTCTGTCACTGGTTAGTGAGCTTTTATGTATTGAGTTGGTAAATAAGTAGCAGTCCTGGTTTAATCAGAACATAGTGTTTGCTGTTCTTCAATTTAGACAAGTAAGTCTTGTCTAAAAATTGCTTGTCACTGCTTGATACAGTGTTTGTCTTCATAACGGGAGAAGGATTATATCTTTTTAAGGGCTTTTGGTTTTCAAAAAAAAAAAAAGTGTTTAGAGAATCAGTTTAAAGTATTTGTTAAGAGAGCACAACAGTGAGTTGTTGTGATTTCTCTTTAAACAAAATAAGCTTGTGGTGACTATGGGTTTCTGCAATCTACTATGATGCTATGAACCAGTATTGAGTAATTAATGTGTTTTGACTGTTCCCTCCAGAACGTGTGTCACTGCAACTTGGTGGAACTAAATCAGAGGGCTCTGTAAAGAGTAATTCTCTACTAGAATCATCAGCTACCAACGTTTTGGACATTCATATTTCTGCTCCAAAAGAGCCAGGTACAGTGCAAAATCCAGAAGTGTTAAAATCTTAAAAATGAAAAATAAATAGGAATAGTAAAGCACTAGCAAAAGAAAGAAATAATATAGTGTGATGTCTCCGATTTCTTCCTCCTTGGTCACACCTGAACATTATCTGTTTTACTGTTATTGAAATGGTAATATTTGGCTACTGTGGGATACTCTTAGTAATGAGTACAGGATAGACCTAAAAGCTGTTATCCCATTACTGTACCAGCTGTGAAGGGGTTATTGGTGAAGCTTGCATTGTGTTTGTAAAAATTCTGAACACTAACAGTAACATCTATCTATGTGTTTCTAGGTGATGCTGTGAATCCAGCTTCAGAGAAAGACAGTCATTCATTTGTTTCCACAGGTGAAGAGAGCTGCAAAGTTAACTTATTTCCTGCAAAACCGAATCGTCAAATTACCAAAGTTCCATTGCGGGTTCCAAGGACAAAACCAGCTATTCGCCCTGTGAGCTTACCTGTAGACAGAATACTTCCTCCTTGTGTTTTGAATGAGAGAAATTCACGAAACGCAGGAGCTGTAAGTCCAGATAAGCTTGGCAGAAGTCCCACTATTGAAGAAGTTTCAGAGGTTAAGGCACTCCCTGCTGTCAATACGTTCTGCAGACTTTCTTGCTGTGACACTCAAATGCTGCAAAAAACCTGGGACAAGCAATATAAACAGTATGATATCACAGCAAGGACAGCGATGATTGTGACAAATGTGCCCCAGGAGAACCGAGCACTTGAGAGTGGAACTGCAGGTGCCTTATCTTCATCATGTAGTAACAATTCAGCTAATGCCATTATTCCTAGTAAGCCATATTCTCTTTCTGTCAGGTCAGGAAGAACAGCAACAGATGGGAACAGTACCAATGCCCATCCTCTTGCTGCCTTCAGGGCACCAAGAACACTGCAACCACCCCCAGGGACATTTTATAAACCACCTTCTAACAAATCCAAACAAAGTGAAAAGAGTTCAGTAGAGCAAGCTAAAACTTGTGTATCAACCAGTGCTAGCTCTGTGCTTCAGCAGGATACTGTGAAACTGGCTAGGAGCTCTGCGCTTCCATCGGGCAATCCTGGACAAAGCACAACTGAACAAAAAACTGGCTCAGAGGATGCTCGCTCCACAGATCTGAAGCCTGCTTACCAGAGACTAAGGCCAAAAAGAATCCAAGAGCTAGAACACAGGGAAGCTCACTTTGTATAGGGTGCAAATTCCTCTTGGACTGAATGCAATGTGTTGATCTTGATGGGGAAGCTTCACTTTGACCCTTTATCCTTTGCTTTTCCTTGAGAATCCTACTTTTGTGCCATATGGGAGTTATTTTTTTATACATGCTGCCTTTTAAAAGTGGGGGGAGGGGGGCGTGGAATTGTAATGGTAATGAGTCAAATTTTTTTCTTGTAATTCAGTGGATTTTCATAAAGATTTATTGCATTCCCAGTCTAGATACAGCAAATGGATTCACTGAATAAGATATATAGAGCTTCATTTCATTGTATGGAATGAAGTGCTTAACTATAGAGGGAAGACTATCACACGTAGCAATGAAATGAACTATTTTTCATAATAGACTTTATTAATAAAATTGAAGGTGTGATATTCACTGTCTAAGCATAAACCAAAGCTTCTGCTTTGCTCTATAAAAGCATTTGTTCAGTTTTCTAATCTGTGCAATTAAGGCTTTGCTCCTGAACAGACTTACATACTGGCCAGCATGGCCCATAATTATGTATCATATGTGTATATTTAGGCAGACGTGGTTATTTGTTGCCAGTTCTCTATGTTGTCACTTTAATTTTTTTTTTTGTACAGCAAGAATGCACTTACTGAGCTTCACCATTCAGAAGCAGCAATTGAGCCACATCTGGTTACTTGTGTAGCTTAGTGAGTGGGACAAATGTGCACTGCGTTTTGTATGGGTGCCCTTGTGGGGAGACTCAGCTGCAGTGGTGCTGCCTTCCCCAGCAGACCGAAATGGCAGCGGTTTGCTTGCTACAGATCAGTTTCACGTTAAGCTGGTGTAACTGAAATGAAGAGCATGGTTTCCAAGTTTCAGCAAAAGACCTGAAAATAACCAAAAATCTACAGCAGTAGGCGCATCTAATGGTTTCCACTTTGTATTAAATGGTTTTTATGTGTACACTGTTATGTTTGCTTTGAAATATATTAACTTGTTAACATTTCAGTGACTCTATGGTTTTTGTATCTGGGTACCTTCTAATTTATTAAAATACGGACAGTGTGCCTTTGCGATGGTAAATACTTTGTATCTCTTTGGGGGCGGGCACGCTTCCCTCAACCAGATTACTATTAACGTGGCCCTTTCTCAAATGTTGTACAGCACGCTTATTTTAGCATTGTACTTCCTAAAGATGAGAACCAAAGGGTCTCTCAGAGGATACGAATGTCGCAGAATCACCTCTTTGAGTGTTAAACACGTGGCTGTGCCCGTGTGAGGGTTGTGCTGGAGCCGTGCGTGGCGCTCCCGCTGAAGGGGAGTTCCTTCCATTGCCTTCCTTCCCGCCCGCGGGCAGCACGGCGGCCTGTTCAGAGGAAAGCTCCGTTTTCCGCCAGTTGCTGACCTCGCCGTAAGGCCGCGCTGTGCTGGGATGGCGCGGTGAGGCGCTTCCCGCCCGCGTGCAGCCCGCCTCCGGGGGAGTGCGGCGTGAGGGACGTGAGGGCCGTGAGCCTCGCGGAAAGGACGCCGGCTTTCCTTTTGACTGGGAGTGTTTGTTACGGCCCCCTGTTCGTTTCGGTTCTGATGCAAATTTCTCCAGGTGTTGTTTCCAGTCGCTTCTGCACGACTAATTGTTGCGACCTGCCCAGGTGGTGGCTCGGAGTCCTGTGTGAGTGACCCCCGCGGCCTGCCTTCAGGGGAACCTCTGCCCGTGTTTGCTCGGTAATGAGATTTTCTGAAGTTGTTCTGCACTGCCTCATCCCTCTTAAAGCTTTGGCAGGGCACAATCTCCGTAATTCCCTGACCTAATTAGTCGTGTCAGCTGTTTGTTTAGCAAGGCCCCTAAAGCTGCCAGAGCTGCCCTTCTGACGGCATATTTCCAAAAGCAAGGTTCACATCTGAGGAAAAATCTTAGCGGAGTATCAGCTTTTGAGGAGATGGGGCGTTGTGCCGGTGCTGCTCACTCCAACAGTGAGGGAGGATTTTTATTCAGGAACTATTGAAGTTGTGGATCGCGCTGCTCTGCACCAAGCACAGGATTAAGGCAAGCTCCTTACGCTGAGCGGTGTCATTCGGTGCCTGCAGCGCAGGGTGCTTTGCAGCCCAGCTGAGCATTCCTTCAGAAACCTCACTCTCTCCCAGCGGTGCTCACACAAGGTAAGCTTTTGAGGTGAAGTTTCCAGTTTTTATTGTATTTGAGAAGTCCTTGTTATACTTGCAAATCCACGAATTAATTGACTTCTCTAGTAGAGGCCTAATTGGGTCATCTGAAGGCTTACAAGAACTGTTCTGTAAATGCTGCTAGTGTGTGTTTGCTATATTTTAGTTTAGATCATGTTTATATATATATATTTAAGTGACTGTTTTACACACTACTCTGGTACATAGAGTACAGGGATCCCAGAGCATGCGAACCTGACTGGTTTGGGATGAGATGTGCTGCAGCCGTTAATGTGCCTTCATTCTGCAGGGATGGAGCTCACCTGAAGTAAGGTGCAGGCACCATATCTGGGCACTGGGCTCTCAGCTCTTGCTGTTCTGCTCTACAGATGTGCTTTTGTCAGGCCGTTGTGCTTGTCAGTGGAAGCAGACTAGCTGTGTTGGGAAAATGGGACAAGTCATTTTTCCTTAGCGAAGTAGGGGGTTTCTGATACTTACAGAAGTTTCAGAAAACTAAAGCTGTTTTATTTAAACATGTCAACATGGAAAAACATTGCACAGCAGGAGGCTTTAGAACTAAAGTTTATATCTTCACTTCCATTCCTCTTCATAAAGGGACAGGAGTTCAATTTCTAATAGAGATGCATGGAATCCTTGAAAGGAATTCTCACTCACAGATGGAAGAAAAATCCATCCTAAATCTTGCAAAACATAAAATGTTTGAGAAGGGTGAATGTGAGGGGGGAAAAAAACCCTCACTCCTCAACTCCTGGTTGGTAGCTGAGTGTCTACGTGAGTAAATCGGATTATGGCAGATGTAGAAAGCATTCCTTACGAGTGTGTGCCTGGTATGCTATGTGTGATTGTTTAACCACGATATGTCTTGCGTAGATAGGGGTAATTAGTCCACTGCTAAGCCTGTGTGTCACGGGACTTATTTAAGGTGCCACATTTGCTTGTTTTGAAATAGAGAAGAATCTGTTAGATTCACATCATCTTTGATTCTTAGAAATACATGTCTTTCAAAAAGAAGTTTAATTGGCTTCCCTCTTGATTTCTTGCCAGTATTTCTGAAGTAATTCTGTCTGTCAGTACAGTTTCTTCCAGTTTTTGTACACTGATTTCTGTGCATCTTGTTCTTTGCCATCTGTTCAAGTGTCACCACTCACTTCCTTTCTCTCTCTTTTCAACAATTCTTTCACTAGCTGCCATAACAAGAAATTGACCCACTGGACTCAACTGCATGTTCTTGTCCTTCAAGTCATGCCTTATCTGAAACACATCAGGGAAAAATCTGCGCAGCTTTGCACTTGGGTTTTTCACAGGAGTTCAGGATAACTGAATGAAGAACTTAGAAAATTCCATCCTGACAGTATAGATGCAGCTTTCTCTATCTGCATGCTTCCATTTATTCACTTCTCTATATAAGATGTTTACACATGCTCCTATAGTTTTGCCTCAGCTGTGTTAGCCTTTAATCATGCTACCTTTCTAGTAAGGCACTGCCTGGGAACAGCCTTCTCTGTTTGTGGTGGAAAGAACCAGCTGAGAAATTGTTGGGACACTGGAGAGCGTTCTTTCTGAAAATCAGAAGTGTTGGCCCTTGAATACACCTAGTACACATGTGCGTGTATTCAAAGCTATCTTTGTGGTAATTGTTAATAATTTTCGAGAAATCCTCCCTTAAGGAGAAATCTTTACTGGAGTGTTTACTAGGGATGTTTTTTATAATTTGCTGCACAAACAGAACTCAACCAAATTTGGCTTAGTAATCACAAGTCAGAAATAAGTAAAGAAATAAGAACAAATGCAATACTAGCATTTAAAATAGTTGTTTACAATTATGGCACTTGCAGGTGAGGCAATGAGAATGTTGAATTATGGCTCACAGTGACCATTACGACTTATTTGTGCCTTTGTCTTCTGTAAATAATGTAATCCCAGACTTATTCTAACAGAACACGTATACCGCATGACCATGTATATTCAGGTATGTGTTCACAAACATACAGCATGAGGAACATTGTCTTGCACTTATTGTGAGCGTCATGCAAAGACTGTCACCAAGTCTGCATTTCCACTTACAGCTTTGTTAAGTTCTGATACAGACATGCCTCCTTTTTTTGCTGCTGCCAACAGCAACTGCAGGTAGAGCTACCATTGTTTGAGGCAATTGTCTGATTGCCTTGGACATAGTAGCAGTGCTTAAACACAAGCTACAGATGAACAGCAGCACTAGTTTCTCTTGCCATTAATCCGAGTGGACTTCAGCAGTCCATGAGGCAGCTTCATGAAGCCCACAGTTTCTCTGTTAAGGTTCCAGCATAGAGTCTCAGCTGTGTTATGAGCACCTGCCCAGGAGGGTGGTGTCTATTTAAGTACCTAAACATAAATCTATTAAAAACAAAACTGCAAAAGCCTCTCTGTTCACAGTGCTTTTCTTGCTATTGAGTCTGATCATAAGTAGATACCACTTAAGGGCAGTGTATATTAGAGGTTTGCAATGCATCATTTAATCCTAACGTGCAACTCCATACAGTAAATGTTAGTTGAGGTAAGACAGCACTTGCTGGAAAGCTCTCTGAGTGCACCTCCAGAGATCTGAGTTAGAAAACGTGTATGGCCAGGTTGCATTTAGCTTATTGTATTTCTGTGCGACTTTGCAGTTTGCCGGCATTATGGAAGTTCTAGAAAATGTTGAGTTGAAAGTCTTGGATGACAAGAAGAGAGTTTTTCTCTAATAGTTGTGGAATGGTTACTTTTGTGTCTCACGCTGTCAGTTCCTAGAGAGCAATGATCCACAAAGAATGTTCTGAACTACCTTAACTGGATAGTTTTGCACAGGCATTGCAGGAATAGGCTTCCCGTGCCTTTAATGAGAAGTTCAGCAACAGTGTTTATTTTGTCAGAATCATTTGTGCAAACGTGTGGGGTATTGCAGTTCTGATTTGTATAGTAAGCCTTGAAGATGTTCCCAGTCTCTAGAGTCTTCTCTAATAGGAAAAGTATATATTTGTGTCACCTTAATGAAACAAATGGAGCTCAGAGAAAGGATTGACATTTCAATGAACTAGGTTCTAAGCAGTGGGAAAGAGCGGTATCTTCTCTAAGCCTGTATTGGCAGGCATACAGCTGAAAGAATCTGCTTGAAGAGGTGCTGAAGCCAGTGCCTGCTTGTCATGTTAAACAATTTAAGAATTAATTGCACATTGACCTATTCTTAACCTGACAGTAATGTTACCAGAGCAAGTCTGATACGTCAGTACCACTGGAGGTCAGGGGTACTTTTCTGCCAAAAGCAGGAACATACTGTAGGTAAGAGAGATGCTTGTTAGCTTCTGATTGTAAGGTGTGACGGATACAGTATCAGCAGGGTAAGAGGACCCTTTGCTAACTGCTGCTGACTGCTTGGAGAAAAGGAGTGTTCCTGGGGAACCTCCTGGGTTAAGCCAGAAGGAGCTATTGGTTCTTGTTGGCAGCCAGCTGAAACACGAAACGGACTCATTTTTAGGCCTTCCTCTTACCTAACATGAGATGCAATACAGAAATATCTCATTCATGTCGTTACTGTCATCTGTCTCCTTTATTATCAGCTGAGAAATAATTCCTAACATATACACCTTTCTATGGTACTGGCTGTAACATGCTATCCAGCAAAGATGTCCAGGTTATAAAAGTTGTCACTGTATTTCCCTGCTGAAGTTCAAAACCCAGAAGAAGAAGGAAAAAAGGCCCTTTATTATGACTTAATTGTTACTTTTTTTAATTCCTTGCTTCTTTCTTCTGGTGTTGTCCTAGAGGTTTTAAGATAGGATTGAGCTTTGAGAAATTTGATTAATTTAAATCCAGTTTTTTTCTACTGAATTAAAATCAGCGTTCGGCTTTATTGAGCTATGTAGTAGAACTAGTGTCAATGATCAGTATAACTAATTCTTTTACTTCTGTCAACAGTCTGTACCTTTTTTTATGAATATATGCCACAAATGATCCTTCTGTAGGATGGAATACTATAGAATATACTGTGTAGTATACTGTAGCATTCTACAGTATTAACTGTTAGGAAAAAAATAAAGCAAGAAACCACAGAATAAATTGTTTTTTCTTTTTCTCATTGGAAAATTGGGAATTTGAAAGAATCTTCCTGCAGTTCAGTAATATGCTGCTGATAGAAGTTGTTTTTGTAGACCCCTACACTGAGCCCCCTGGAAGGAGAGCCAGTTCCTGTAAAGGCAGAATTAGTAAAACATATATATGCCATGGGTATAAATCACACCCCTTAAACCTGTTATCTTCAGGCAGCAGATGTGTGCCATTCTGAATATTAACGGTCTCTTGATTTGCATTGCTTTCTGAAAAGCTGAATGAGTTCATAAGTGTGGGGTTTTTCCAGTTTTAGGAGGGGTATTAATATCTTTATTATTAAACTTCGTTTTTTTATAAGTGAATTTCTTCTAAGTGCCTGTACTGTTCCTAATTGCAGTTGTTTCAAGCCACCGTTGGTCCTGTGGGCAGAATGCTGCTGCCTTTAAGAATGAAGATATATCTACACCATGACTAGTCGCTTTAGGAGCTGAGCCCATCTGGAATTCTCACTGCACAGTTTCTAGGTACTATTTTTTTTATCATGAACCTACTCCATTACTTCATTATAGTGTTTTATTCTACATAAATTAGTTAGGTTAAACCCTGACCATATATTTCTATGTTAGTCCCCTTGAGTGATGCCCAAGTATGAGAGAATATTTCTGGATTGGAAATGAGTTACTCCTTATTTATTGTCTTGCTACAGAATATGAAGTTTATCAGAAAAAAAATCTAGGTTTTCTAGGGCAAGTGTTAAGAGACATTCTATCTGGCAATTCTAATCACATTTATGGCCTTACACTGCAAATATTCTTTTTGCTAACAATAGTACTGAAAGTTAGAGGATAATACAGGTATGTTATACATTAAAAACAACACAGGGACATGAGCTGACAGACTGTGCACTATGAGGAAATCTCTCAGTGAGATACAAGAAACACATTGGATAGTTCCTTGATGAGCCAAGAGGAAGGGAGATTCCAGGCCATTGGCAGAGTACAGATTTTATGGCCTTGACATGAAGGCTTGTATTTCCTTTCACAGAAATTGTAGAAAGATTGCAGAGCGTCCATCTGGGGTTTAGAGGAGGTTAAGAGGAGCTGGAACAGAACTGTTTTGTTTGTCTAACTGTAGGATTCATTCTTGAGAACAGCAACAGGTTCGAGAGTCCTGAGTGTAATGTGAGAGTGTCAGGAAGCTGTCTGATTGCCCGCAGTCTGCAACTCAGCGGAGGGAACCTCAGTGGGAGCGTTAATCTTTTTACAACAACAGTTGTATTTTATAACTAATCTCATTTCCTGTAATGCTGTGGAACTTGAATAATTACGATTGGAGTGACGCTGAAAACAGTCTACAATGTATAGAAATTGCTGCAATTTTTTTCACCATCAGTTTTGCATATAAGCTTTTTTTTTTTCTGTAGACTTGATGTCTTGTTATTTGATCCCCAGTAAGCAACGCAGCCAACTATGGCTAAGTTAGGTCTTAAATATCCTGCTCCAAACCTTTTATGTGCTCAGTATGACAGAAGAGATCTTCATGTTTTTTGGAACCTTTTTCAGTAAGGTTAGCAAGGACTCATGCCAGTCCTTCTCCACAGTGCTGTCCTTTTCCTTCCTAGGTGATCTTAAAATGTGCACCTGAGACGATTTTCTGAAATTATCAAAGAAATATTACAAATTTTTGTGTCAACTAATATTATGTTGAAAGATTAGACCAGCACATTCTGATGTGCTATCCAAGCCTTGCCTCTTAAAACCAAACAAAATCTCTCCCGCTTAATAGGTTTAATTTTTTTTTTTTTTTTTACAAAGTTCTAGAAGAGTGATAAGAGTGTCTCAACAAACCATCAAATCTAGAGCAGTCTTGTCTGCGCAGCTCTTGATAGAGACTTGGGTAACCTCCAGCAATCAGGTCTACATCATAATTGTTATCATTACAAAGTGTTTTCTAATATCTAACTTGCATCTCCTTTTCCACTTACTAACCATTCAAGATGAAACTACTCTCTAATCATTTAAATCCCATAAGGCATCTATAAAGTAGGAAGCTGATGTAGAGAGCAAGTTTAAATGGTTTCTTTGTTTTAAATCAGGTCCCTATGTTTGGAAGGCAGCTGTTTTGGCTTGTATGTCCAGTTCTCTTGAAGGTAAAAATTTGCAGTGATTAAAATAGGTCACAAGCCTAGAAAGCAGAGCATACAATGGTTTAAATTCTGTCAAATCCCCATTAAAATGTTCTGGGAGTTTTTTGTTTAAAAGTACTTAAATCATGGGGTATATTTTTTTGTTGGTTTTGTTGCATTGCTTTGTTTTAAATTGCAACAAAATTAATTTACCTGTATAAAATCCATTCCAAGCTGTGCTGGTCAGTACACACTTCTAGTGCCTGAATGGAAAGACTGATTTTTGTCTTTATCATAA
This sequence comes from Alectoris magna, assembly GCA_030625065.1. Lineage (NCBI taxonomy): Eukaryota > Metazoa > Chordata > Aves > Galliformes > Phasianidae > Alectoris > Alectoris magna. The sequence goes on along the minus strand of CM060568.1, from coordinate 16,449,037 downwards.
CTAATTTATAATGTAAACTGATGTCCAGTTGTAAATTCATCTTTTCTTTGAAAAATTAGTTTGAAAGCACTGATTTAATCTGATGACTGATGCAACAATTCACTGCTTTCATTACTTGCAAGTCCAAGATTATACCTGGAATCAATGCTTGTGACGCTTTTTCATTTGAAAGAAATGTTTTTCCTGTGTCTTGTTTTTTGGTGCTGATAAAATGTGCCACAGCAAACAGTCTCCAAACAAAGGAAAGATAGAGTTTTTTTGAGGTATAATAGTATATCAAGTGCAAAATTAAGTGAAGCAAACACTGACAGGAACCAATTTCTATGATAACATAGTCTTAAAATAAGAACAGAAAACTGTTATTTTTCTCAGTTTTAAGTACTGGCTGAAAAAATGCTGATGAGTCCTTTGCTGTAGGTTAACCAGGGACAGCTGATACAGAAGAATGAGCTTCCTTAGGCAAATCAGACTTCTACTCTGGAAGAACTGGATCCTCCGAAAAAGACAAAAGGTAAAATTTTGTTACTGGATTTCAGCTTTGGACCATGCAGACCCCTGGATGAAGTGACTAGTGGAACATCTATCAGCCTATAAAAATAACAACCTCCTCAGTCAGATATCTCTGGGATCTTGTTTGGAGTAGTTTACAAAGCAGTTTTTTTTTGTTGTTTTTTTTTACCAACCAAGCATAGAGAAATGTTTGCTTAAATAGAACAGTATTAAAGGAGAACAGTTGTGGGTAGTAATAGTTTGTTAGGTCAGGAAAATGTTGTGGGCATTGCTCAGCTCAGGGAGATTTGATTCCTAATTTTACATTTGCTCCTCAGGCCCAACTGCTTCCAGATATGAATCTAGTTAGATTCTAACACTCACATGAAATTGTTTATTTTTTAATATGCTTGAATAGCATGATAAATAAATTTAAAGTCAGAAGTATTTTAAATCCTTTCAAATCCTTCTAGATCTTGTGACACTCAGAGCAGATTTTTCTATAACTTTCTACCATATTTCATTCTTTCTTCTTTTTCTTAGCCCAATTTTCTTACAGTCAAAACCCCCAGAAAGGGTCTTGGTCCTCTGATATACTCAGATATACTATGACTACTTCTGTTAAGGTAATTTGCAGGGAAATCTTCCTTTGAGCTCCTACAGAGAAAGACTGCCAGTTTCAAACTGGAAATAATGAAGAAGTACACTTGGTCATGTGTGCAGCTGGAGCAGTCAAGAAGGTTGTTTTGCTTTGATAACAAAGATCAGCGGTGTCAAAATGAGCCAGGGGATGAGGTGAAATGCTTACTTATGCTGACATGATTTTTTTTCTGTGCCATCGTTTTTTGGGAGTTATAACGAATGTATCCAAAGGTGCTTCAGTTCTTGGTCAAAACCAGATGGAATCTCCCTCTAACAGTTATAGCTATTTTGCTGATGGAGCTGAGACGCTTCACTTTCCAACCCACTTTCTTGTTCATGCTTATGTGATTTCTTGCTTGATTTTGATTAATAGTAAACACTGGAAAGGTTATTGTGTAAAACTGCAGTAGCTGTTTTGTCCACTTCCATAACTCTTGAAGACATTCCTAATGACTCAAGCTAAAAGTTACACGGTCAAAGGGTTACCTGATTTTTTTTCCATAGACAAATTGAATGTGCATTCTTTCATCTCTTCCCTGCATTTTTTCTCTCACAGTATGCATTACCAGCTAGAGCTAATGCATACAATATAGACAACTTGTATTTTAATGCGGTATGAAATTCGCCAATCCATACTTAACCTAAGTTACACCAAGTATAAGGACCCCTCTGTAATGTTAGACTGTTATTACTGATAGCCAAGGAGTTGTCATAGCTTGACTCCCAAGTTCAAAGAAAAACACACCCCAAAAAAAAGAAAATCTATGTGTTTCTGATCTTTGAGGGGTTACCATGAGAGAACTGAAACATAGTTTTTCAATTTTTAGCAAATGGATCTTTGCACCGAGTGTTTTCAATGTGCAAAATAGTATTTGATTTTAGCAAATCTGATTGGACATTTCATTTAAAATTATTAGTTTCATTTCAGGAATTCTTTTTTTTCTTAATTATATTTTTCCTATAGAAGTTTCAAAAACGCTAGCTTTGTAATTTCTGGTGCTGCTAGAGAGTCCCTTTCTGTGGTGATTATTCCTAGCTTTTAAGTAAAAAAAAAAACACAGAACAAAACATATGTTCTCTGCTCTGAAGGGCAAAACGGTTTTAAAACTGAGTCAGTAAAAATGATTCTGTTTTTTGCATGTATAAATCTACTTGCTTATTTGTCCACTCAGACGAAGAAGGGAGCCAAAACAAAAATCTGTAACATCAGAAGCAGCTATTAAAATGTGTTTTGGGAAAATTAGCCTTGTTTTTTGCAACCATTGTGCAGTACCAGAAATGGAGGCATACCCAAACTTTTACCGTAGTTCACTGTTTACTCTAATTCACAAGAGGAAAACGGTTCCTTACAGTTAACAGATGATCCACAGCCGATTTAGGCTCATCAGATTTATAGAATCATATCACTGAGCTTAATCCACTGTGCATACACTGTGCATACACTGTGCCAAAAGCCTACTAATGAGGCCAACACTGCAAAAGCATGGTTAAAATCCCTATTTATCTATTGCATCGTATCTTGTTTTACTGTATTTTTAATAGAGTCATCCATACTGTGAAAGTACTGCATAGATCTGTATCTAGTCTGTCTGGCAGCTTAGTACTATCTACGTCTTTTTATCACAGTCAGTATCCTTAAACGTTTATTTAGTAGATGTGGAGAAATCTTAGCTGTTTCTGGGTGTCCTTTCAAAGTGATGGAATAGGAAAGGGATAGTCATGGGTACGTGCCGCACTGGGCATTGCCACTGTGGTGAAAGGCCTCAGCTCACTAATCTATTAGTGACTCTGCATGATTTATCTGTAAAATTTGTTTTGAATAGATTTTTTTTTTTTTCCCCAGCTTCGTATTCTGGTGGAGCTTATATGGCCTCTGTCATTATTTCTTGTCCTGGTTTGGCTGAGGAAGGCTAATCCACTGTATCGCCAACATGAATGTAAGAACATTAGAGATGTTTTAATACTCTGTCTTGTGCTAGATAATGCCTAGAACATCTCAGACAGATACACTGGCCCTGCTTGCCAAGTATTATTCTCTAATGGCAAAAAGACAGGCTCAGTTGCAAGCATTTCAGTTAATCGCAGCCATGCATTGAGAGAAGTAATTGCGAATGAAATAAAAGCTTATGTCCTCCTGAGATAGCTCGTGGTTGGATTTGACATAAGGTTTCAGGATTCTTTCAAGTTGTAGATTAGTAATAGTTTTGTTGTTGAGAAATTGTCTGACTACTGATTTAAAAAAAAAAAAAAAAAAGGGCCAGAACTAATTGCAACAGAAAATAATCTTATTGCTTATATCAGTGACTTTCAGTCATTTTTATGTGTAGACACTGTTAAATCTTCCAGTGCAAGTGTGGACCCTAGTGAACCAAAGATGAATTTTATACAGTAGGCTGGCTCTCTTTTGTGGCATGCAGACAGAAGACCTCAAACCACATCTGTACTGAAAGGCCAAGAATACTGATTATTGCTTTGCTGGTAATCTTGACTTCCTTTTTCACTTGTTACTGCTTATGTGTACTTTAGTGTGAAGAACATCCTAGCTCAGAGAGGTCAGATGAGATATAACTTTGCTAATCAGATTGGGATTCAGTATGTTGTTTAGGGTACAGACTACATAATTACTGGATTCTAGATATACCAGGTATTTAGCTGGCTTCTTTATGAATATATTATATGAAAAATATTTTAATAAATTCAGAAAGTATCATGTTTGAAATCATTCAGCATTTCCCCATCTCTATCAATACAAAAAGTTGTTCTGTCTCTTGTCTCCTTGGAAGCTGAATTAGCCCAGTGTAGATTACTCCTGAAAATCCTATACAAATTATTAATCAGTTAAGGAGTCCATAATAGTAATAAGGTTCACACAGACTGCATTAGGAAAGACACATAATTTTTTGTTTCCGTATTCCAGGTCACTTCCCAAACAAGGCAATGCCATCTGCGGGAACACTGCCGTGGTTACAGGGCATTTTCTGTAACATGAACAACCCTTGTTTCAGCAGCCCAACCCATGGAGAGGGTCCAGGTGTTGTGTCCAACTACAACAATTCCATGTAAGCAGAACTCTGTGTCTAAGATGGGGGTTGCCATGATGCAGGCCTACCAGGCAATTGCTGATAGCCTGCCCTTGACACCTGTTGAATCTGTTGGCACCTAATGGGTGATATAAGGAGAAGGAATGAAGTATGTTCATCTTGCTTAGATTGATCCTTCAGTGTGCTGAGGATAGTTTATAGAATTTTTCTATGTTTCAAGCAAAAGAGGAAAGGGGAGCGTTTAGGACAACAGGATGCAACTACTGAAAGACAAAAAATCCCAACCAGTTTTAGCAAGTCAGTTTTATTCCAACAGTGATCAGCAATGTCAGAATGGAGCTCATAATGGTGGGTTGATGCCTTTTTCAAAGGAGTTCAGCACTAGTCTCTACAGAACGTGTATTTATATGGTAAAATCATCTTTTTTTTATTGCCTACTGTTTGTTGACTGTTTCAAGACAAGTATTTTTGAGTATGAAGCCTCTAAGCTTTCTTTTCTCATGAGTTAAGCTGTTCCCCCTGAATGAGGGCTCTAATGAAGTAGTAGCAAGAGAAAATCTGCTCTACCACTTCTCATATAGCACCTGTTCTGACTACACGTCTGTGAGACTTTAACCAGCATAGTAACTTTCAGATACTAAGGTTATTAATAAGACAGGAGAATGGGAGATTTCTGGACTGTTGATGAAAAAGGGCTGTGGGAATGCTGCATTGCGTTATTGGTTGTAGCTGAGTTGTGAAAGACAGCATATAGTGGACAAAGACCCTTAGAGTGAAAACTGGTTAGGAAAAGAATATCCAAAAAGAATTGGATGCTCTTTAGAGCATCCAATGATTATGCTTCTTGAGATAGTAGTGCCAATGCTGTCAGAGCGCTAGTAGCATTTAATTCTGTGGCTTGATGTTAACTTAGATTTTTGTGTTTTGTTCCTACTGGACAGGATTTAAAATAATCAGCTGAGCTTTTTGAGGATACAGACAGTCTCACAGTGAAGTTAAAGGTTTCTGTTTTATATATATTCTGGCTTTTCTCAGTTGCTTGTTACAGAGTGAATGTGTCTTTGTGAGTCAGAGTAAATTCAGTGCATTACAAAGGAAGCAAATACATTGTGTTTTCTGAAAGAATTTTGTCCTTCCTGTTTGCTGTTTCCTGTAAGCTAAAATAAGACTAAAATAAGGTGGACTGAGATTTAGCATTCCATATATGGAAAGCATAGCTGATAAAGAAATGCAGTGCTTCCTAACAGGTATTTGTTCAAATTCTCTCTCTTTTATATAGCAGAAGGAAAAGAAGCCTGTGGCATTTCAGTTCCTAGATGTGCTTAGCCACCTCTGCTCCTAATAAGATTTTTTTTCATGCTTGTTTATAAACACAGGACCTGACTGCATCTTTGCTTGAAATGTATGTCTTAATCCAGAATAATCAGTGAACAGCTGCATTTGGTAGAATTGGGCACTGCTGTTTTCCCAGTTCTCCTAGAAGAAATGTTTTGAAAGTACTTAAAAGCTGCTCTCACATTAGAAGGGTCTGAGCTGAGAGAGGGAGGAGGATTCTTTATCTGATGATTTCATGTCACTTATCCAGCTGATCACGGCTGAGTGGACCATTTAACTGCCAAAGCTGATCTTTAGTCATAACCAGAGCGTATTTGCACGACAAATGTGGAGTGCTGAGTGGGAAAGGTCCTGTCTCCCCAGTAGTGTCTGGTAATGTAAGTGTATGAGAGGCCAGCCTTCTGCCACACAAGTAGCCCTCTGAACCATGTGGACTCCCAAATCTAACTGAATTCACACCACAAGTACTTTCTTGTCACCAGAAAATTGAGCTTTGAGTTTCAAGGACAAAGATAAATTAACTTTTTCTCCTCATCCCTACCACAGAGAAAGTCAAACTTGAAAATATATATATGAATTGTTCTTAATAGAACATAGTCATAGTCATCAGTCTTAAATTATCATTGTTTGCCTATTTCTTCTTTCAGTCTCGCAAGAGTGTATAAAGATGCTCAGGAGCTCTTACTGGAAGCCCCTGAAATCCATGACCTTGGCAGAGTCTGGGAAGAACTGATCATTATGACTCAGTTTATGGAAACAATGAGAACAAATCCTGAAAGAATTGCAGGTAATTGTTTTTTCTATGTCCTTTAGACACTGAATTTTGCCTTATGAAATCCATCTAGTAATTACTACGCAGGGACTAACAACATCTTAATGTGTTTCACACTTGACTATGATTCTTCTGACCGTTTCAGAAGGTAAGCTAAAATTCTTTAACTAGTGGCTTAAAAAACCAAACATTTGATAGAGAATCATCTGGCTTCATTCTGCAGCCAGCTTCCTTAAGTAACTATAAACAAAACTCAAAATGCAAAAACATGGATATGTCACCACCCAAAGCAAAACATGGATGGAGGTTTCACTAACTGTTATTACAGTAGAGGCAAAAGCAGTAGGAAAGCATCACTGGAAGATACAGAGGAAAGAAAAGCCAGGAACATGCTTGAATTGAGGGCATAACCCAGAAAAGAGATTTTAATGGATTATTTTTTTTTGAAACAGGTTTGCAACAGTGATGAAAGAAACACTTTGCCTGTTTCAATGATATGTATAAAGACAGAAAACACTGCACATTTGCATTATTTACAATTCCCTTTGTTTTATAAACTCTAGATAACCAGAGGAGCAGTATTTTGAATATTGTTACAGTACACGTTTTTGCAGATGGAATTAGGGAAACTTGGTTTTTTTCATGTGTGTTTCAATTTAGCAGTGGATAGCCTCTCATTTGCTTGAAGATTTGGTGGCCTGGTATGCCTATTAAACTGTAAACCATTAATGCTTCTCAAGGGAAAATAAGAAATTTTACTTGTGAAAGATTTTTAATGTGCTGTTTTTGCAAAAACTCTAGAATCAGGTTAAATACATGAAATTATCAACAGCAAGTGATAAACTAGTGTAAGTGTGAAGGGCTGGCTGAAATCATTTACACAAGGCCCAACAGAACGGACTGTAACACTAACAATAGTAGCATGCTTCAATCTGAACATATGAAATAAAGCAGAAAAAAGGCAGAGACTTTCAAATGCAGTTAGGGATGCTATCAGTACTTCTATTTCTGAAGTCCTACTCTGGAGCGTCTTTGAGAAATCAGATGTGGAGTGTAAGTAACACTGAGTATTTTCTGATAAGCATTCCCCAGAAAAACATTAAAATAATTTTGGATTTCAAAGCATATAATTTTTGCAGGCTTAAGCTAGGATTTGAGATGTTCTTTAACTTCCTTTATCTGGCATTTCGCTTATCCCTGTACTCTTTTCTTTATCCAGGAAGAGGAATAAGAATTCTAGACATTTTGAAAGATGGGGAGACTCTCACTTCCTTCTTACTGGAAAATGCTGGCCTCCCTGATGCAGTTGTTTTCCAGCTTGTTAATGCTCAAGTGCGCCCTGAACAGGTAGGTGGAGTACAAAAACTGCCAGTTACCTGCCTAGAATACAGCCTAGTGAGTTGTATGTGCAAAGTAGGGGACTTCACGCTCTGTATCTGCTTTAGTGGCTGCATATTTTTTATGGATCTAGAAGAAGGGTTTTTTGTCTAGGCAGTTTTAAACTAAGGGAGGAAAGGTGTAGATTAGATCTCAGTGAAAAACTTCCCCTGACAGGGTGCTGAGGTACTGGAACAGGTTGCCTGGAGGGTTTGTGGTGATTGGAGGTGTTCAAGGCCAGGTTGGATGGGGCCCTGGGCAACCTGATCTAGTACTTGATCTAGCAGTTGGTAACCCTGCCTGCAGCAGGGAGGCTGGAGTTTGATGATGCTTGGGGTCCCTTCCAACCCAAATCATTCTGTGATTCTATGGATATTTTGAATATGCATTAAATAGAGGTACTTCTTCTTGATGCTGTCATTGCTCCTGAACAGCTAAACATTAAGAAATGATACCGACAAGTAATGTATATGTCTTCATGATTAAAGACTTCTGTCAAAAGCTTGAGGTAGTCGTTCAGTTTTTTAGAACAACAGCTCTGATGATTAACAGCAGAAAACAATTTCCAGATTCCCAATTTAATGTTTAAATTCTCTGCCCCAGTGCCAGCAAAGTAGAATGCTGGCCTTAGGGGTGGGAACGTAAAAGCAAACCCAATTTTTTTTTTTTTTTTATTATTCCAACTGAATAACAGACCCACTCAGAAAATTGACCGTGAAAACTGTAGGTCAGATCACTCTTGAAGCAGCTAAATGGTGGACTGTTTGACCAAGTCCAGGCTGTCTCTGCAACTGTGTGTACTGGTATGACAGAGTCAAGGGGAATGTTGTATTAGTGAATGAATGTTGCTGAATCAGAACTCTGGAACTATTTCTACAATGTGTTAGTGTGTGGGTTGAAACAAGTGAATAACTGAGGCTCAAAACTCAATTCTTCTTTTTCACCATCACATAAAACACAAATGCTAGAACTGTGTGCAGCCAAAAAGGGAGGAGATTAATGATCTTGCATTCAGTGTCTTTTGTATCCCACAGATTCCAGATAGTTTGACTGGTTGCCAGATTACTTATCTGCTGTGTTCTTGATCAGTGTCATGGGTAGTTCTCCTGACTCCTCACTTGGTCAGGAAGCAATACCACAAGACCATACCATAGCCAGCAGTGTCAGTTGATACATCCGACTTGCTTTTATGTCTGTGTCTGCAGAGATGGCAGAAAATTGTTTCCGTGCAGCTTGTGACAGGACAAATAAATATAGATACACTGTTGGGCTTCTTTTTCCATTTTCCTCCCTGCTGCCTGTCCTCTTCTACGGTAGAATTCTGCTGCATCAGGAGAACTGTGTGCTGTTGTGTGAGGCTATATTACCTGCCTAATGGCTTTCATTCATCCACAGTTGAACACCCTTCAGCTGCTAATGTATGCAGGACTGATGGTGTTTTCAGCACCATCCCCAAAAGTATGCTTGAGGCCCGCTGGAACATACTGTCCTTCTGCTGTATTCTCTGTGCTGATGTGGAAAGAGATGCTGTTCTTTTTATACTGGGAATTTAAAAAAAAATGAATACAAGTTAAAGATGAAGCCGGTGGAGATCTGGTATTAAGCACCACTTTTATTGTTCTGCGTGACATTTTCTTGTTAACAGTTATCACAGGGGTATAAAGTCATGCCACAGAAGCTGCTGTTTTACAGCTGTGAAGAAAGTTCTATGAATACTTTCTCCAAGAGCAACGGAATGAGGAAACTCTGATCTCATGGTTCTTAAAAGACCCTAAGAGAATTATTTTTAGTAGAAATTGAATGCTTACTCTGCTGTGGGGAAAAAAATCACAATTTATAAAAATCATAGAATGGCCTGAGTTGGAAGGCAAATCAAAGATCATCTAGTTCCAACTTCCCCTGTATGAGCAGGCTTGGAAACCACTAGATCGGACTACACAGAAACCCATCAAGCCTGGCCTTTCAGGAATGTGTTCACCTGCAGGAATGGGGCATCCACAACCTCTCTGGGCAGCCTGTGCTGGTGCCTCTGAGTGAAGAATTTCTTCCTGACATCTAACCTAATCTCCCCTCTTTCAGTTTAAATCCATTCCCCCTTGTCCTATCACTATCTATCCGTGTAAAAAAAAAAAATCAGTCCCTCTCCTGCTTTAAGTTCCTTTCAGGTATTGGAAGAAGGCAATAAAGTCTCCCCAGAGCCTTCTCTTCCCCAGGCTAAACAATTGCAACTCCCTCAACCTTCGATCACAGAAGAAAAGCTCTGTCCCTCTGATCATACTTGCGGCCCTCCTTTGGACTCACTCTGACAGCTTTGCATCCACTTTGTGCTGGTTCCTGGACCTGGATACAGTACTCCAGATGGGACCTCACAATCGCCTCCCTCTCCCTGCTAGCCACCCCTTTTTGATGCAGCCCAGGACACCACTGGCATCCCAGGCTGCAACAGCACACTGCTGGCTCATGTCCAGATTTTCTTATAGATCTTATTGATAAGACCAGCCCATATGACTTGCTCATGGTTGGTTGTGGTCAAAGTTTCAGAGCCGTGGCTGGAATACAGATCTGTGGTTGACTTTAGCCTTTACCATAATAGCTCATCTCCAGTTCTTCATGCCACTCCACTCTTTGCTTGCATATTGCTAGACGCCCTTTCTCCTTGGCTGGAATGAAATAGAGCTGACTGAGCTAAAAGCAAGCTGCGAGCTTGTTTTCAAGACTGGCTGCAGATCTAGGTCCCAGCTGCCTGGGAATGCAGGAAATGACACACAGAGCTGAAAACTAAACCTGATCAAAGAGGCAACTAGCTGAAATAATAATTTGAACTTCATTTCTTTAGACAAACAGTGACACATTGATTTAAAAAAAAAAAAAAAAAGTATTGAATTTTTCCTCTGAGGACCTGCTTTTTTGAGTCATTTTAAGATAAGGATAAGAGGCTGATGTTAAACACAATAAGTTCAGGAAAGATTGGCAACAGCCCACCCTACCGGAAGAATTGGAAGGGCGGAGGTTTTGTGTTTTTCTAAACCCATCTGTTTGTGAACAGTCTTGAAATGCAGTTACAGTTTGTAAATAACCTTTCTTTTTTCTGTGTTTAATCCTCCTTGGTTATGTTAATATAACAGTTTCCTCATTTCACGAATCAAAGTAAGGTTCCCAGGTTGCCTCCCTGTGCAGCTCAGCTGTATTGCAGTTCACACTGGATGGTAAGGGCTATGCCATGTCAGACATGCACAGTTAAAAAATGTTGTTCTTTTCACATGCAACTTTCCAGAACAGTAATGTCAGTGAGAGACTTTATTTCTTCAGTCATTAGGTCAGTTAAAATCAAATGTTAAATGTGGTGGAAGTGAGATGGTTTGGAGGATTTTTTTTGCAAGCCAGACTCTACCTATCACTTGCTCTTTTGCATTCTGTCTCTAACTTGTGTTATCAATGCAGCATAAATGCCCCATGTCTTTCTTATCACTAGTCTTGGCTTTGCTGTAAAGCAAGTCTCACTTGCACTTGCAGATTCCCTTGTAGGTGAAATTGTGTGGTGAAAAAGGCACGATCTGAGGACGCGCTGTTGATTTGTCATTTAATTTTTAAAAATTCATAATCTGGTATGTAGGCTATCACTTACTGAATAGCATAAAGTACTTGCCATGCCATGTCTACTTATAGAAGAACATCCCCTTGCAAAGAGAAAGCCTGTACTGACTGGACTGATTATTTAGACTGTACATATTCTCAAAAACCAGCCAGTGGTGTAAAGGATGATACAATTGATGGAGGTTAATTTAATTACCGCTGTGCGCTTAATTTCGGGTGTCCTGTTTTTTAAAATTGTGTTATGTTAGAACTCTTCAAGGATTTGTTGCTGTATGTGTGCTCAGACTCCCTAGTGCAAGTAAAATAGATTATGCTGATATACATTTATGTACAGTGATGATAGGGACAGTACCTGTCAGATTACTAGGAATTTGCATCTCTTTTTTTGCACTGTCAAACAGATTACACAATCTGTGTATAATACGGGTATATTTTTTGTAGTCTGAAAGCCTGTGTTTGTCTTGAACATGGTAGGGCTTAGAGTCATCATGGTGTTGTGAATTTTTTTCTGTACAATTTGTACTATGGAAGAGATGGACAGAGGATGGAAGCATCAGTTTATGGGCAATTTCCAGTACTATATTTTATTATATTACAGTGTGTTCTGTTCACTATAAAGCAAGTAGAACTAAATTGTAGACTTCCAAACATATTCTGTTATAGCAATAAAAATTCCAGGTACCCTGATTTCTGTGCGGTTACTCTTTATTTACATTGGTTTAACTATAAACTAACTTCTCCCACTCATTAAACACTAGAGAATTTTTTTTATTTTCTGTTCCATGTTTATATTAGAAGTTGAAATAAGTAGGTTGGGTGTAGTTTAATGTGAAATGACTTTGTAGAGTCTGGCTGTACGCCTACACACAGTGGCAATGAATAATGCTGTGTGGAAGCATGAGGGTGGGAATAATCATAACTGAAATAAAACAGTGAAGGAAATCAAGTTTAGGAATTATTGGAATTACCTTTTTCTTTTAGGTCAGATGATAACAAAACTATAACCAGGCTAAACGAAAAGTAGGGTTGTGTGGCACATTTGGTTAGTCCCGGGGAAATCCTTTCAAGCAAGCAAAAGCTTAACCATAAGAATTAGTGGCTTGGCATGGCCTCAGGCATGCCTATATGTCAGAAAGTAAAGAAAAGTCATTAGAAGGATGCAACAAAAGGAGGAATCTCTAGTGAGAAGTAAAGTCTGTCTGAAGGTGAGGTGATCTAGCATACCACAAAATGAAGGTTGTTGAAGTGTTAGTGCTTACACTGACCACATCTTCCTGCCATTCATGAAAATATTAGCAGGCGCTGATATCAGATGTCCATTTTTGATAATTCTCTAATTGTTCCTGCATGGTCTGAAGATTTCACAAAAATAAATAATAAATGATGCCTTGTTTTTGATTGCAGTTTGCTTATGGTGTACCGAACTTGACGCTGAAGGACATTGCTTGTAGTCAGATGCTCTTGGACCGCTTTATTATCTTCAGCAGTCGAAGAGGCCTCCCTTCTGTTCACAAGGCCATGTGTGCTCTCTCCCAGGAAGGTCTACAGAGAGTAGAAGATGCCTTGTATGCAAATGTTGATTTCTTTAAGCTATTTCAGCTGGTAAGTATTCAGACAATGATCCTCTTTTATGTGATACTTCATTGAACTTCAACAATTTTCTTTGTAATGCATTACCAGCGTTTAAGTGGTCTTTGTTCGCTTGCCACTGCAAATGTGTGGTTATGGATGTAGAATTATTAGTTTACCATCAGCAGGAGCAGTGGACAGTTTGGAACATACTTTAGGAGGTAACAGAAATTCACCATACAGCAGAACTAAAAGAATCAAATAAAATTTTAAAATCAGTGTTTGGAAGCTGACCTTCCCAGTTTGTGTAACAGAACAGGGATGCAGCATGACCTACCTAGTCCTTGCTAGGGATCTGAAATAACCCCAGCCATTCCATCTTGTCTGCTTCATTCATCATGGCAGAATTTTACTCTGAAGTCAAAGCCATGGTGCAACTTGAATTACAATACCTATACAAATCATTCTTGTTTTGGTTTGGTTTTAAACAAGTTCTACTGGCTTTAATCACTCTTTCTACAGAAGCTTTTTCTTCTATTCATTTTTGTTGCCCTTCTTTGTGTTGTTCATATTTCTACTGTGTCCTTGCCGTAAATAAACCACAACTGCAGCCAGGGTTCGGTATCCGTGTATCATGGAGATAAATGCATGATGATGTAATGATATATATTTGCTCTTGCTCTCTGTTCCTTTCTTGTATTATCTAATATTCCCTGGTGCTTTCAGAGAAATAATTGTAATGATTCCACTGACTCTTTCCATGATAGTCCATCACTATGTATGTATTCAGTGTTGGTTTTCCCCAGGTTTATGACTTTGTATTTTGCGACACTGCATTTATTTTACTGTTTTTCACCGTGTAACTTAATATCATGAGATCATCACTTTGGCAGCTTGCTGTATACAGCAGGTAGCATGTATTACGCAGGTGCTAAAGTTACATAGAAAGAAAGCGCAAATTAAGATAAGGAGAAAATAAATTTACTACAAATGGTAAAAGAATGTAAGATAATCATAAGAGAGAGACAATTAATACCTCAATATTAACGCAATATGGGAGAGAGAGAAAGCCTGTGATTGTGCTGCTTGCTGTGCTGCCGAAACCCAGAAGTCTCTCATCCCCATTACCTGGAATCCGATTCAAAAATGCAAGCAAAGTAGCATATGACAGCATGCTATGGTGTCACCTGTTTCTTAGAAAGCTAGTGATAATTCAAATGTAAACTCCTGGCAGCAAGGCCATTTGGTCAATCTGCAGAAGCCTGGAGGAACAATGATTTCCGCCAGATCTAACAGACAGTAAGAACCAGCCCTGAAAATTGGGAGCTCTTGGAGGTACTATCAGCTGTTTCTCCTCAATGATAAGCAGGGGCCTCCTGAATCAACACTTAATAAATTACAAAGCTAACAAGAGTCTTTATATCTCACTGGATGGATAGTGTCCGAGAAGAGGCTTCTCATAAATGACTGTTGCTTCCTTCCTTATTTCTGCACCTCTTGGTGTGGTAAACTTAGATTAGCAAAACATACCAAGGTATAGTTTCAACGGCTTTTCAACTCTTTCAGCCTCATAATAGTAAGACCACTCACTCATCCTGGTATGCGAGTGTACATACAGGTAATGGTTTTGTGGACCAACAAAACTATCTTGACAGTGTTCCAAATAACTCACTGAACTAGATGCTGTTTGGATTTTCTTCTCTCACTGTATTATCTGTTGTCATTTAGAAACTATTCAAAACACAGCTGTATTTCTCATGTATTCACAGCTTCCCACTGTGTTGGACAGAAATTCACCAGGTGCTGACCTCAGGTCCTGGGGGAGAGTGCTATCTAATGTTTCCCAATCAGTACAAAAGGTAAGTGGTCTAATATTAGAAGGCATCACTTTTCTAAGTAGCGCGTAGTCCTTTTATTTTATTTATTTCCTGTTACAGGCTTTATCAGAAGAAAACAGAATTATTTGGGAAGAGATGCTTTCTTAGAAATTCATTCTTCCCTCATCACAAAATAAATGTGGACATAAGCATTAGCAATTCTGAAGTGTATTGATTTCTTCAGAGTAGACATGAGAGAACGAGAACTGAAAATGGTGCCGGTAATCAGCACAGAGATGAAAGGGTCAGATTCTGACTGCATCTAGACTTTACTAGTCTTTGCACAATGGACACCTCTCCAACTACTTTCTTCCTTTGAGGGTTGCAATTAACAGAGAAATCTTTTTTTTTTACTGCAGCTAGCCAGGAAGCAAAGTGTTCAGGACCTCTTAATGGTTTTGCAACCATTTGTACAAGATGGAATACCAGAATCCTTAGGCCACTTGGTGAGCTCCCTTTCTGATCTTTTCTGTGGCTACCCAGAAGGAGGTGGATCCAGAGTGCTTTCCTTCAACTGGTATGAAGATAACAACTACAAAGCTTTCCTGGGGATTGATTCCACAAAGAAATCCATTTATCTTTATGATAATACAACCAGTAAGTTTTTCCACCAAACCACAGTGGGTAATGTGGACGTATGCAGTGTGTGTTAGAGTACCACTATGGCTTTTATATAAAGCCATATATAAAGCAGTTGATTTGAGAAATTAGAGACAGACGAAACAATTTTACTTGCAGGTGTAATAGGAAAGAAATCAAAGAGGAACAAACTTTATTTTTTGTACTGTTCATTATTTTATCTCTTTATTGTCCTCTTTAATTTTCCATTCATCTTTTTTTCTATATTGAGATCATGCATGATTTTTGTTATACCAGTAGTCATATCATAGATGGTATTGGATTTGTCTGTTCCTTCTGCTATTTTATGTTTGTGTGGTTGCAAAGTAGAGGCGAGCATTTTACCAACAGAGAGAATTCTAAATCACAGAATCACAGAATTATCGAGGTTGTAAAAGACCTAGAAGATCATCCAGTCCAACCATTACCAATACTTCCCAGCTAAATCATACCCCTCAACGCAACATCCAAACGTTTCTTGAACACTCCCATGGTCGGTGATTCCACCACCTCCCTGGGCAGTGCATTCCAATGCCTGACTACCCTTTCTGAGTAGTAATACTTCCTAATGTCCAGCCTGAATCTCCCCTGGCGCAGCTTGAAACCATTCCCTCTAGTTCTATCACTGATTACACGAGAGAAGAGGCCGACCCCCAGCTCACCACAACCTCCCTTCAGGAAGTTATAGAGAGCTATAAGGTCTCCCCTGAGCCTCCTCCAGGCTGAACAATCCCAGCTCCCTCAACCGCTCCTCATAAGGCCTGTGCTCCAGACCCCTCACCAGCTTGGTTGCCCTCCTCTGAACACGTTCCAGGGCCTCAATGTCTTTCTTGCAGTGAGGGGCCCAAAACTGAACACAGTACTCGAGGTGCGGCCGCACCAATGCCGAGTATAGGGGGACAATTACCTCCCTGTTCCTGCTAGTAACACTGTTTCTGATGCAAGCCAGGATGCCGTTGGCCTTCTTGGCCACCTGGGCACACTGTCGGCTCATGTTCAGCCGAGCATCAATCAGTACCCCCAGGTCTGTTTCCTCAACACAGTCCTCCAGCCACTCCGCCCCAAGCCTATACCACTGCCTGGGGTTGTTATGGCCAAAGTGCAGGACCCGGCATTTGGTCCTGTTGAACCTCATCCCATTGGCTTCGACCCAGCTCACCAGTCTATCCAGATCCCTCTGCAGGGCCTCGCTACCCTCAGGCAGATCGACACTCCCTGCCAATTTGGTGTCATCCGCGAACTTACTAAGGGTGCACTCAATGCCCTCATCCAAGTCATCAATAAAGATGTTGAAGAGGACAGGCCCCAGCACCGACCCCTGGGGAACACCACTCATGACTGGTCTCCAACTGGATTTGACTCCATTTACCACCACTCTCTGGGCCCGGCCTTCCAGCCAGCTCCTTACCCAGCCGAGAGTGTACCCATCCAAGCCACGGGCTGCCAGCTTTTGCAGGAGAATAGCATGGGAGACAGTGTCAAAGGCTTTGCTGAAGTCTAAGTAGACCACATCAACCGCCTTTCCTTCATCCATCGGACGGGTCACAGGATCATAGAAGGAGATCAGATTGGTCAAGCAGGACCTGCCCTTCACAAACCCATGCTGGCTAGGTCCGATCTCCTGGTCATCCCACACCTGCCACGTGATCTCCCTCAAGACAATCCGTTCCATTACCTTCCCTGGCACCGAGGTCAGGCTAACAGGCCTGTAGTTCCCCGGATCCTCCTTACAACCTTTCTTGTAAATGGGAGTCACGTTGGCAAGCCTCCAGTCTTCTGGGACCTCACCCGTTAACAAGGAGCGCTGAAAGATAACGGAAAGAGGCTCAGCGATCACCTCCGCCAGTTCCTTCAGCACTCTCGGGTGAATCTCATCCGGACCCATGGACTTGTGGCAGTCCAGTTGGAGTAGTAATTCCCTGACCGCTTCTTCAAGAATCACAGGGGGTTCAGTCTGCTCCCCAGCCGAGACTACCAAGCCAGAGCGTGGGGAGCCCTGGGAATAACTGAGATGCCTTTTAAAGGCAGACGTAAAGAAGGCATTCAGAACCTCTGCCTTTTCCTTATCGTCTGTGATCACATTCCCAGCCTCATCCAGTAAAGACTGGAGATTCCCCTTTGCCCTCCTCTTACAGTTGATGTATTTATAAAAGAGTTTCTTGTTTGTTTTTACCCCAGCGGCCAGCTTAGATTCAAGCTGGGCTTTTGCCTCTCTGATTTTCCTTCTACACGTCTTAACAGCCTCTTTGTAGTCATTCTGAGTTGCTTTTCCCTCCTTCCACAGGCGATAAATTCTCTTTTTCTCCTGCAACCTTAAGAACAGCTCCCTGTTCACCCACGCCGGTCTTCTTCCCCGCCGGCTCATTTTGCGGCTCAGGGGGACCGCCCACTCCTGCGCCTTTAAGACTTCCTTCTTCAAGAGCGACCAGCCATCTTGGACCCCTTTGTTCGCTAAGACTGAACGCCAGGGGACTGCCCCTACTAGTCTTCTGAACAAATCAAAGTCTGCCCTCCAGAAGTCTAAGGTGGCAGTTTTGCTATTCTCCCTCCAGGCTCCACCTAGAATCGAGAACTCTACTACTTCATGGTCACTCTGTCCAAGACAGCCCCCAACCTCCACATCTCCCACCAGACCTTCCCTAAATGTCACTATCTGTGTTGATACTTGGCTCTACTTATGCCTGAACTTTCACAAGACCAGTGAAGACCCAGTACTTCAATTTCCTTAGCCAGGGAACAGAGCAGTTGCATTCTGACTGCGTAAATAATTCATAATGCAGAAGTAAGATTGAAATGCTTATGTAAAAATGCTTAGTTCTAAGTTCATTGTAAGATCAAATTCTGAACTGTTGAATCTCCAATCCTCAAGTTTATTCTTGTGAAAGAATTAATGACTAATAGGAGAAAGAAAATAGTTTCCTATCAGATTCAACTACCATAGTAAGGAGTGAAATAGTCAGACTGCCTAGTGAGATCTGAACTCTCTAGTTTCCTTCCTTTAGAATTACCTTATGCATAGTAACAACTTTCAAATGATTAAGTAAGAGTTAGGTTCAGTGATCCCTGTTGTTAGATCCCTTCCAACTCAGGATATTCTATGATGCTATGAAATTTGTTTGCTCTCCTGTATTCTCTGATGTCTACTTGGCAACTATAAAATCTACTTTACAATCTTCTTCATGTTTTAGACATTGTAGTTTTATATCACAAAATGTGCTTACCCTATCCAGTTTCATAATACATTTAGCTGTCCATATTGCCAGCAAAAAGACCTGCAGGATGTTGTGTGGTAAGATTTAAGGAAAGTTACATGAAGACTATTTGTCTTTCTCTCTTTAGCGCCCTTTTGCAATGAGTTGATTCAGAACTTGGAATCCAATCCTTTAACCAAAATAGCCTGGAGTGCTGTGAAGCCTCTGCTGATGGGAAAAATTCTCTTTGCTCCCAATTCACCTCCTGTACAGCAAATCATTAAAAACGTAAGGAATTAAAAAATATACAAACGTGTATTTCTAAAAAAAATTGCATTCTAAGAAATGTACTTTGAAAAACAGTCAACCTAATCAGATTTTCTTCAGGAACTCCTCTTGTTCTGAGCATCATTAGAAGAGGACTGGTTACATTTCCTTTAAAAAAAAAAACAAACAGGAGGCATATCTTCTAATTCATCATGCCTTGGCCCAAACTACTTTTTCCAGCTCAAGTAGCATTTTTTTATGGCATGTTCCTATATTTATATTGACGAAAATTGTAATGTTCGTATATATGTAGGTTGCTCTGAAAGTAATACCTCCTGCTTATTTCCATGGAAACTGCAACAGAGTCAAAGAGCACGATAACACTATTTGATAGAGCAAATTCTCAGCTACGGAATGTTGTTTTTCAACAGTCATTGCCATTAGCTGATTTGTGCAGCTGATTGAGACGTTCTTCATTTCTTGGTGTAACATCTGTGCATGGCCTTCCAGAACGTGGCTCGTCTTTCGTGTCACTGTCACCACTGCTGAAATGAACCATCCAAAACCTTACTGAGCTGACATCCACTGTTCGGTCTTCATAAATGTTCAGCAAGTGGCAATGAATGTCAATGGGTGCAATTTTTTTGGCATGGAGACACGCTTTTCTTCATACAGGCTTCCATGTCAGACACCATTCTGTCAGACTACCTCTCTGCTGTGACCTTGATATAAATGCTCAGGTTAATTTCACTCAGCTGACGGCTTTAGGCTCTCAGCTGAAGAGCTCAGTTCCAGATCCCAGCTCCAGCTACAGAATAGAGGGGAATAGTCAGGGGAAAGAAAACCAGAGGAAATCATTCTACCTAAAACCTGAGTGGTTAAAGAAATTGAAGACAAGTGAGGTTAATGTGGGCTCTTGCATTTTTTTTCATTATTAGAACCACAGAAACATATCCTAAGTGACTTAGATTCTGGGTGGATTTTGTAAATCCCCTTTTCTGAGGAATACTTATATTTCTGCCATTTAAAAAAGTTTATTGAGTACACATTTGTAAGTTACAGGTTTCACTGTCACTGAACGCCTAGATTGTAAATTCTGAGTGTTTGTCTCTCTAGCATTCTAAACATTCTTTCTTGTTGTTTTTATTCTTCAGGCAAACTCCACTTTTGAAGAACTTGAACGCCTCAAACTGTTGACCAAAGCTTGGGAAGAAGTAGGACCTCAGCTGTGGTACTTCTTCCAAAACAGCCTGCAGATGAATATGATCCGTGTATGTTATAACTTAGCAGGAAGCTTCAGTAAGAGCAGCCTTTCACCATCCTATATTTTTATTAAGAAAGAAGATACATTTTTTAGAAGGTTTGTCTGGAAGCGCAGCCTTTGCAGCAAGGAATCAGTGGCCTTTAGGGTTGTTGCATTGCTGGCTGATCTTGGCTTAAAGACTAGTCCTATATGCATTACAGAGACTCTGGCAACCTCGAATTAAGACACTCTTCAGTCTGATATAATGACTTCTTAATAAAGACAGTAATTACTGCTTTCTAGCTTCTGCAAAATGTCCTTCATTTTCTAGAAAATGTCCTTGATTTTCTAGAGTTCTACATGGGGGAATAAAGCAGTAGAATCATGTTTTAGCTAGACCCAGCAATTTTTACTGCCTTAGGAAATTGCTTATTTCCTCTTCCCCTAGATATGATTTTAATCAGCTGCAAGTAATATCTGTGATTGAAGTCCATAAAGCAGTTTATTCTAAATAAAATATGTTTTTCCAAACTTCTTTTCCTATTAGATTAGACATTTATTACATTTATCCTCTTCTTTATAGGAAAATAAATGCAATTAGTAGTCAAGGATATATTCCTTCTTATCCATTTTTCATTTCTTACCTCCAGTTTGGCTATACATTTACCCATTTATAAAATTCCTTTCTTAACATACCCTTTTGTAGTACTTTACAGTTCAGAGAGAGCTATGGAAATTGAAACCTTTCTTTCTAAATATGACACATGAAGAGGATTACTGTAGTGAAGCTGTTCCAATATGTTTCCTCAGAACTCTCTGAAGCACTCTACAGTGAGGGACTTCCTGAACAGTCAGCTGGGTGCTGAAGGCTTAACTGCTGAATACATTATCAACTTTCTCCACAATGGGCCTCCAGAGAGTAGGGAAAAGGGAATGATGGATTTTGACTGGAGGAATATCTTCAGTGCAGCAGACCAAGCTCTGCGTTTTCTGAATCAGTACCTGGAGGTAAGGGCATTTCTCTCCCTGCTAGGAATCCTTCTAGAGAATATCTTGAAGCAGGATAGACAGTACCTGGGGTCTGTGGCAGTAGACAAGACAGTTAAAATCATAAGGCATGTTCATATGTTTCATATTTCATCTCGGTATCGAAGATGTGTTTTCAAAATCATACAGTAGCACAAGAACAAAAAAACAAATTTAAATTTTACAGTCCCTTAATCCTGCATTCAAAGTGTAAATTGAATGTCTGAATGTGCTTTGAGGCTGAGAAGCAGAAAGTGCTTTTCTCCTTAAGGAAAACTGCATTGGTTTTTGGTTTTTTTTTTTTTATTATTTTTAATGACTGCCAGACTGCTATTTTCAACAAGGCCAGGACTAGAGAAGCTAATAGCTCTTTGGAAATTCCCAGTACATGATTTTGAGAACCTGATAAAAAAAAAACAAAAAAACAAAAAACAAACAGGGAGTTTCTGCTTGTTTTGTAGACACTTCTGACAAGGTGTCTGTCTCTTTCCTGGAATGTCTCCATCCAGTCTCCATCCATTTTCTAGGAGTGCTGCTTTTTTATTGGCTTCTTGAGAGTTGCAGTACAGAAAGTGACCTGTAGTTTCATTACATAAATAAGAAAATGCTAAAAACATAGATGAAAATATCAAGCTATTCAGAAAATGCTATGGAATATACTTTTTATCAGGCTACTCTAGCATATACTCTAGTATAATTTACTCTAGTGTAAATTACAGATGGGTTTGTCAGACTCAGATTAATAAGTCCAGTGCTAAAAAAAAACATTAGATTTTTAGAGGACTGAGCAACATCCATTCCTTTCCAGAGCCAGATAAGTGACACAAGGAGTTATATTTTTCTTGTATCTTACTGACATCAGGTAAAAATGTGTTTGGAACTGGACCTGAGATGGAATGGATTCCTGCTGAGTTAGATAGAAGAAATGCATGCCTACTCTTTTTTGTAAACTTAAGAAATCAGATAATACTAGTAGATGCTGTAGGCTTAATACTGAGAGCTTAAAACACTGTTGCATTTGGCCATAATACACTGCATTTAGCAACTCTCATCTGAGGTTCAGAGTCTTTAAAGAGCTTAATTATTTTGTACAGTATCTGAAAGGATAGTTAATAATGGTTAAATGGCTAAGCCTCAAGCTCACAGAGAAAGCTGATACTAATTGTAACAGGATCAAGCCTAGCTTTACTGATTTCGGTGTAGTTCAAAGTAAAAGAACCCATGTAAGAAGGCAGGAACTTAAGGTTTGTCTACCTTCTTACAGATGTTGTAATAGAGGGCAATACAGCTTTCGCACAAAGTTCTGCTAATTCTTCTTCTGATGTTTAGCATCATATTCGCAGAAGTATTTCGTATTTAAGCTGAGTGAGATATAGTGCTTCAGTACAGATTGGGAGTGGAATATCTACAGTATTAGGGCAGTTACTGTACCTGGTAATAGATCTTAGTGTCCTAAGCTCATTGTAACAAGCTAGTTCTTTCAAGTCTGCTGTTTACACTAAATAGCTAGCATTTGGAAATGTTTTCATGCTGTACCAAGCACAATGGGAACAAATAACTCCTTTGCAGGTTCACCCTACCCCTCACCTGGTTGTACAGTGAGGGTGATGTGCTGCCAGAAGTTATCCTTGGAGGTTCCAGATTTGTGTGGTACAGCTGAGAATCTTAGAAATTATGTAGTAGCTGTTTATTCTCATCACCCCAAGAATTTCCTGTTGCTCCCTTTGATTACCTTAGGCTACAGAACAGACAAACTCTTTGTGAGGGCTATCTAAGCACCTCTTAATACACACTAACTTCTGTTTTATTTTTCTAACCCTCTTGTTGATATTTAACTTCGGTTTTCCCATCTTAGTTGGGCCATTTAAAACTGTTAAATATTTACTCATTTAAGATAGGAAATAAATTTTAGCAAGTGGAAGATGGATCAATTTTGACATAGCAATGTTTCTAAAGCCACAAGCTCTGTTGCAATTTACTGGAAAAAAAAAAAAAGCTTAGAGAATGCAGCAGTTGTTTTGAATGCAATTCATTTTAAGGGAAGGAATTGCAGATTTTGTCTAGTAGACTGCAATATAAAATCTCTTTTCACTTCAAAGGAGCTGTTATTGCAACACTAATATGTCAGCTTGTATTTTTGCACAACTTTTTCTTTCTTTCAACTCACAAAGAAAACCCATAAATACTTGTGTTTTCTCTTTTGAATCTTTGCTGCTTCCTTGACTGGACACCTGGGTAAGAGTCTGTACTGCTCCTCAGTCTGGTCCAGACACTGTACATTCTGCAGTGAAAGTCTTGATGAGATTACTTGTCTGTCACAACTATATTGGTGTTATTCCCACCAGTATTCCTGGAGAACTGCAGAAGTTCTCCTGCAGCTGGCACATCTTTCTTGGATAGAATTCTGGACCACCTCATCACAAAGAAATAGTAGGTAGTCCTTCAGACACTGTGAAGACGGTTGATGATGGAAAAGACAAAGTCACATTGAAGGACTTTGCTGTGGAAACACTGATACTTTGAAAGTAACCAGACTTAGTACTAGAACTCAGTTAACTATGTAGAATAAATTTATCCAAAAAAAAAAAACAACAACAATAACCTACAGCTATCAGTCTAATTTGAATTTTCTTCTGAAATAAAAACTGAAAAGTTTTATCTGCCTTATTTTTCTTTCTCAGAAGATTAAACAGCATAAAATTTCTTACAAAGCAAACTAGGATAATCAACAGTTGCAAAATGTGATGCTGAGTCGCAAAGCAACGAAACAATTTTGTCAATTTCAGTGGGGTTTTTTTTTTTTCCTACCAATTAAAAGTGTATTTCCATTATAGATACAATTAAATGGTGATATTTAAAATTCTAAACAAAGTAGTATGATTTATAGCAGTAAAAGGATAAATAAGGGAGTCTTTAAGATGTCAGTCTGTTAAATAAAAAGTTGCTCGTATGGGCACTGTAGATACAGAATAATTCTGGGTTATTGGCTTGCAAGAAGTGATGAAAAAGATCAGATGAAATAAGACATCTTACTGATGTCTGTTATGTAGGAACTAAATTGAGGGGTCACGGGGCTTGGATTTTGATGACTTAGTGACTAGTGTGTGGACTTATAATAATACACTTAACAGTAATGAGCAAGACTAAGAAAGCAAGCAGTTTGTTGCTCAGGGTAAACCATGCCTTGCTATTGATGTAGCCAGGGGATATGAACTTAAGCCAGCAGGTTAATCACATGTAGGAATTCAACAGGGATGCCATGTTATTGGTAAAATCAATCTACTATAGGACTGACATTAAATGATGAAGTTGGAATAAAATAACAAAAAGATTTTGAGATTTAAATTTGTACTCTGATCCTGCCAGCGCTCCACTTGACAAGTGCTTTTCAGCTGAAACCCATGTCTGATATGCTTTCCTTATGGAAAGCATTCAGTCATTCTTCAGCTTCTTGGTGTTCAACTGGACTGCCAGGAAGCTTCACTGGGTGGATGTATTTTATAACTGAGCCCATCTAATTCAGATGTTTGTCTACGTAAGGAAACCTTCCCAGCATAGTCCAAGTGATAGAGTTCACATCTCCATGACTGGATGATTACAGCAATTTAAGTATGTTTTAGAAAATGGTCTCATTCTATCTAATTCATAACACTATAGGTTTTGGCTGAACCTAGTACTGGCTATGTGCTTTGTTACAGTGACGTCTAAATTAATTCTGTCATGCTTGAACGGCATCTTCTGCCTTAGTAGTGATCAGATTTGATGGTTGCAATTCTCCACAGCAGGTCTAGTAGCAGAATTGTTCTGTGCTTTCCGTATGTTCAAAATACTTGGGAGCAAGAAACTGAAAGGAATCAACTGGATAATCAGGTCTATACCTCAACAATAACATGTAACCACAGCTATTTTATTCAGAAGGGATTCATAGTGCCCAAATCCATGTTTTCTTTATACCGCAGTTATGCTATTTTTAGGTTTTCAGAAATTGTATGATCTGTAGATGTGTTCCACGGTAAGAGAGAAGTGGAGATCATCCATGCCTAGTGTCTTTCCAAGCTACTAGTTAAGTAAAAATCCTAAACAGCACTAAGAAACCAGTTTGAGATGAAGAAGAGATTCCTTTCTGATGCAAAATTTAATTATTTTTTTCTAATTTACAGCTTAATTAAGCAAGGCAATGTTTTGTCACAGTATCTGTAGTAGAGTCAGTAATAATGGGACTTTGTGTCTATAACACATTTATTAACCTAGGAAGCCAAATAGTGTGTTGCTCATGATTGCCTAAAGCCCTGCAAGGACAAGAACAGGGTGGAAAAAACATCCTTTTTATCCAGATGGCTGGGTTTTTTTCCTCAACTGTACATTGAGGACATTTGGTTAATCAGACAGATAATGTCAGACCAGGCAAGAGATGCTAGGAGGATTTATTAATGCATTTGCTTTTAATTCTGCTTCCTCTTTGATTTCCAAAGGCTCCCCAGTTTAATTCCCAAAACTCTCTCTGTGGGCACTCTGCAAAGCAGAAAAGGAAATGTCAGAGATGTCACGTTTAGAAACTTACTGCCATAATGCATGAGGCAACTCAGTACCCTTCTATAAATAGAGAAGAGTATCTTGATTGTAAATGGGATTAAAAGGTGGAATTTTAGCATTCTCTGCTCTTTATAGGAAGATCCTTACTCTTAGGAGTTGTTTGCAAATTATCATACAATTTTTATGGTTGAAAAGGACCTCTGAGATCATTTATTACAACTCTATTGGTCAGTACAGTGTCAACTAGAGTAGGCTGCCCAGTACATGTCCAGATGGGTTTTGAATATCTCCAAAGATGGAAACTTTACATCTTCTATGGACATCTTCTTCCAGTATTTGTCCATCCTTGCATTAAATCGGCAACTACTTCAGATGAAACTATCTACCTTTTCTATTGTCAGCTACTCATGTTTACTTTAATATATAGCTCTTGCTAGCTTATTCCAATGCATTTGTTATCTTTGTGATCATTTGTAGTGCTTGACCCTGGATAAATTTGAAGGTTATAGCGACGAAACCCAGCTGACTCATCAAGCCCTTCATTTACTAGAGGAAAACAAATTCTGGGCTGGTGTGGTTTTTCCGGATATAGACCCTACACAAAAAAGTCTTCCACCACATGTGAAATACAAGATTCGGATGGACATAGATGCAGTGGAGAAAACAAATAAAATCAAAGATAGGTAGGTGGTGATTCCCTCTTGGTTATTCCTGGTTATCACACGAGTATGAGCACTACAAGGACATTAGAACCTCCCTTTGATACATGCATGAAATTCAATTGTATTCACCGGTATTTAGTATGTAATGCAGAGCAGAATCCATCTCTACTTACCAGGTTTTGACACAACTGGTATGTCACCCATGTGACCATCAGACCAGGTAATGGGTAGGTGCATGGATATATGGCAAAGGGAATGACTGCGTTCAGAATCTGTTCATTAATCTGCTGCAAGATGTTAATTGGCTCTATTACAGAGAAAGGTGAGCAAGACAGACCCACGCGGATTGTGATCCATCTCTCAGCATAACTTCTCTGCTGTATCTCCTCAAGTGCCCCCATATAGAGGTCTGACAACTGAAATCTAGCTTTCAGCTTAATGTCTAAGCATAGTGTGTTACAAATAGTTATTTCTATTCTTAAACAATTAACTCTGCAACATGATTAATTTATGCACATTTTTGTGAAAAATTACTATTCTGTGTAAGTATAGAGAAAATTAAAGGAAACAAAAGAATGTTCTAAGTTATAAACTTTGTCAGTCGATGTGGTCTGACGGACTACACTCTGGAAAAGGCAGTGAGCAATACCCCTACAACTTCAGTAGCTAAAATTACTTTTTTTTTTTTTCCTCCTTAAAGCTACTGTTTACCCAAATGATTTCCGTGTGAATTTTTTTTTAGATATTGGGATCCTGGTCCAAGAGCTGATCCTGTGGATGATTTACGTTATATCTGGGGAGGCTTTGCGTATCTCCAAGATATGATTGAGCATGGGATTATAAAGACCCAGACCAACACTGAAGTGCCACTAGGAATTTATCTTCAGCAAATGCCATATCCATGTTTTGTGGATGATGTGTGAGTAAGAGCAGTTTATTGTTTCAATTCTGGTGACTACTTGATGTGATAGACGCTGTAAGACTCCCAAGCACCGGTTTGAACTCTAGTCCTAAGCCACGTATGCAAGAGCAATGTCTGAGACATAACTGAATGTATTTGTCCTTTTCCATATCCCTCCATAACCCAGACTCCAAAAGCCATCTTTGCTAAGTTTCTACCCCTAAACCCAGTACTGGCCTTTGCATCCAAGCAACCAGTGTCCAGACCAAAAATGAACAAAAAACACTGCCCCTTAACAGCAAGAATAAATAACTAATCAATTTTGTGTTTTGTTTGTTTTGTTTTAAGGCATAAGCCTTGTTTCCAGACAATGGTAATCTTTCACACTGATTACAGCTGAGAACTCATTGTCAGCATGGTACCCAAATAAAATGCTTTGGTACCTAAAAAAAAGTCAGTCCTGCATCTATCCCTGTGTATTAAACAGGATCCAACATAAAACATTATTTTTCTGAATTTTTTTTAACTAACTCTAAAACCGAACAGTACCTGCAGCAAAACTAAATGCAAAGCACTGGTCTGTGTTAGAACCAACACTGCCTCCTTCAGTTACTCATGTAGGATTCCCTCTAGTGTAGCAAGCCTATTTCCCTAATTATACCTCTAAAATCTACCTTTATACTGGAAGAACATTTTCTAAAGAAAAATGGAACAAATAATGCAAGTCCCGGTAGAACTTGTACCTATCTTTCTATCTCTGTAAATTCTGAAGAATACAGCAACCCAGTATCATCAAGTGTATTATCAAACCCTAGCCCTAGGCTTATATTTAGACACAACAGTTCTCACATCTACAGTTTTTTGGTGCTTAAAGACATCTAGCTGTCTACAGGTCTTGCAATATCTCAAGACAATTTAGGATCTTGGAACTTTTTCTTACAGAATCCTAATCCCTAAATGTTTTTCCATTTATAACTACATAAGGAGTATTTGCAATAAAGCTGGATGCGCACTGTCAGTTTCTGCTAACATCGACCCTTTTCCTTCCCTTGTATATGATACAGTTTTTAGCAAATACCTGATCTTATCCAGCCTTCTTTTCCTTATTTCTAGTCCATTGATTTTTTTTGTGTAGAATGACTGCTTTTGTCTTAAATATCACCTAGTCTAGCAATGAATTCCAGGAATTTCTTTTCCTGAAGGAGAAAGGTATTTTTTGCTCAGAGGGTGAGGAACTGAACCTTTTGGGTGCAGAGGGTCCTCAGAGGATCTGTGGTTGCTATGACCTTCCTGTTAGCACTGCCTGGACATGTGCTCTAGATGATGTGGTGCATGCTTTTCTGATTAGAGTGTGCCTGTTCCAATGCTGCTCTCTACTACAGCAGTCTTATTGTAAATCTCACTCAAAAAACAACAACAACAAAACACATTTGTTACAGAAATCATTTTAAGATTCATTCAGCGTGTTTCTTTGCAGGCAATTCTAGTAGTTCAGATTGCAGGCAGGTTATTTGACCTACCATTACCTGCCAGCCCTGGCAAGCCTGCTGTTTACTTCCTCCCCTCTGAGAATACTGCAGTACAGAATCTTCATCTGTGCAAAAGCTCTCTGAAGCCTACAGCAGCCACAGGCATATCAGACTCGATATGCAAACCCTGTGATGCTCTCTGTAGAGAGCTTGCTTAAGTGAAGCAAATGCATGCCCATGGTGAATGTGTATTGCACTACGCATAGCCTAATTTTAGGCTGAGAATTTCCAGTCCCTTGTTTAATAAATGCATTATTTTCCTTTCTGTTCTCGCTTTTCATCTTAATATTTGTCTGTTTTACTTAAATTTTATTCATCTCTCTTTTCTCGCTTTTGTAGCTTTATGATAACTTTAAACCGCTCCTTTCCCATCTTCATGGTGCTAGCTTGGATATATTCTGTTTCCATGACTGTGAAGAGTATAGTGCTGGAGAAGGAAATGCGTCTAAAGGAGGCTATGAAGAACAGAGGCATCACTAATGGAGTGATTTGGTGCACTTGGTTCCTAGACAGCTTCTTCATGATGGCTGTGAGCACATTCCTCCTCACAGCACTGATTACTGTAAGAATTATCACATCCTTAAAAACTCTCCCTTTTTGCTCTGTTGATACTAGTTTGCTGTTGGGAAGGTATAGTAGCCATTTATAGGGAGATATAATACAAATATAAATATATAAATATATAAATAAATATATATATAATACAAATATATAAATATAGGGAGATATGCATACAAGAAGCACATTCTTGTAAGCAGTCCTCAGTACAGCATGAGCACTTAGCTGAGATGGAAAGTTAAATTCACTGGGAAGATTTATTGTGAGAGCCGTCACAAAACAGTGCATCTAATTAATTACTCTGTATATTGTTTTCCTATAGACACAGTTCCCAATAAATGATTGTTGCTTTATGTGGACGGAATTATAACATGAGAAATCTTAATCTTGAAATTTGTTGCATGGGATTCATT
Organism: Alectoris magna; assembly: GCA_030625065.1. Taxonomy (NCBI): domain Eukaryota; kingdom Metazoa; phylum Chordata; class Aves; order Galliformes; family Phasianidae; genus Alectoris; species Alectoris magna. The sequence continues at coordinate 16,419,400 of CM060568.1, read as the reverse complement.
TATAATATTCAGTGCCCTGTCTGCTTAGAATCTATGGCGCTAATGTGACAGAAGAGGATGAAACAGCTACATCATTTCCCTCTCTGGTTCAATTACTTCAATTTCTGTAACATTCCAGAGCAGGTTGGGTCTCGTCTTTAAGGCCCACCTCCTACTTCTTTTACTTCCTGGCTGCTGTATTTAGTTAGATAAGTCAGTAACATTTTGATTGACAGGAATGCCTTTGCATCTAATTTAATGTGGAGAACTGGTATTGATATAAATTTGTAGTAGAAATTCAACCTCTTGTGTCTTAATCAAGCTGCCCTGAAGAAGTGTTGTAGAACTTTGCAGTTCCATTAGAGCTTGGATAGATGGAGGAACCTTCTTTCATTCCTTTCATTTGCTATTCTGGTTTAATTAAAAATGAGGATGTAGTTCATACCAGAGAGGAATGTGTTTATAGTTACAATTTGCTTTGCTTCCTGAATTTCACTATACCATCATGAGATAGATTTGTAAATACATTCTTATGAGAGATTGCATCATTGCATCTTTGTTGATAAAGAAATCAGTCTCACAGGCCCATTAGAATTGTACAACAATGATGAGACTGATTTATAGTCTCATGGAGTTATTTTCAGCATTTTATAGAGCTTAAGATAATGTTGAGTCCAATAAATAGATCTCGGTGTTGTTTAAATAAGTAAATAGATATTCAGCAGCAGTCCATGCTCTTCTTGAGAGAGCATGTTTCATCTACAGAAGTTCTAAGGAAGAAGTCAAAAGATATCCTGTGGGTTACTTAGTACACAAGAAGCTCTGAGAAACTGCAGTTGTTATCCTCAGCAGTGACAGCCTTCTGGAATTAGAATATAATTTATGTTCAGAAAGTAATGCTTTATAATTTTCCTGTTATATTTTCTTAAGATGCATTTTTTTTCTCAGGCTTCCTTAGATAATCTTTCCTGCACATTGAGGAGAAGATATGAGATCAGTGAAAAAATTCTTATGACCGTTCAGGTGGTTTCATTTAAAATAAGAGAATTTCCACACAGGCTTGCTTGGAATCATTTACATATCTTGCTTGGAATCATTTACATATTAAGCCAAGGACAGAATGTGTTTTCAGTCAGCTGTAGTCTTAATTCAGTCATCGAATACAAATACAAACTTCACAGTCTGTGGTATTGACATGAATTCACAATCCAAAAGCAAGGATAAATATAGATAAAAGATTTTTGTTGTTATTATAATGACCTCAAGTGTTGAAACATTCCTGGCTGGAAGAGTTTAAAAAAAAAAGTGAGAAAGACTGGCTTTTATTGCTCATTACAGGTTCTGTCTCATTAGGAATTCTGATATTTTCTAGTAGTTCAGAATGTGGGTAGCACTCTTAAATTATTCTGTTTTCCTTTCGCCTACAGCATGGCCAAGTCCTGCATTATAGCAATCCACTTCTCTTCTTCCTGTTCCTACTGACATTTACTACAGCCACCATAATGCAGTGTTTCTTGTTCAGCACCTTTTTCTCCAAAGCAAATCTGGCAGCTGCGTGCAGTGGTGTCCTGTACTTCACCTTGTACCTGCCTCACATTGTCTGCTTTGTCTGGCAAGATCGCATGACTGTTACTCTGAAGATCCTAGCAGTAAGCCTTTCACTCATATAATATCTTTGGGTTCAAATTTTAGCTGCCCCGTTCACGATCTGTGTGTGAGTAACAAAGCTCTCAGCTTTTTTCATTCATGGGAACAGACACTTCTAGACCTCTCTCAAATAACTAAAGACTGGAAGAGAATAGGCTTTTTTAGCAGGCCTAGTGACCAAGATGGCTTTTAGAAAATTCAATAAAAACTATTTTACTTTCTGAATGTTAGGAAATCAGCACAGTTCAAAATATTTTGAATAATTCCTATAATTCAAAGCAATTTTCACTTCTGGCATGTTTAACAAATAAAAAGCAATTAACAGAAGGGGTTGTCTTTTTCATATGCCCTAATCTAGTTGCGGAGTACTATAAGGTTGAGAAGAGCTCGTATTCACAGTCCTTCTTTGCATGAACTTAGAGGTAGGATTTGAAAACAGACATCAAAGCTGTGGCAAATATCTCGCTGTGAAAATGAAAAGTTTATTTTTCTATGAAACAGAATTACGAGCATGCAGAATTATTCAGATTGATTTTCTTTGGCATAACGAATCAGAAAGAGGGGAATAGGAACTAAATGCAGTCTCCCTATCTCTGTGGAGAATTTTAACAGCTTAGGTAAGAAATGTACTGTCTTCTACTCTTACATTAGGAGATCTATATAAAGAGTGTATACCATTTTAAGTTCTACAAATAAAAGTAATATAATGCAAAACAATTCTGTGATTAAGCCAGGAGCTGAGTTAGGTTGACCCATGACAAGTTCTGATTGGAGAAGAAATTTTGAAATTTACACACAATCTAAGCATAAGGATAAATCTCTTCTCACCAAAAAGATAAGGATGTCAGAACCAAGAAAGAATATTCGCAACTGGAAGCAGCGAATGTTTTTTTCTGTTCTTGGTATGCTTGTCCTTCAAAGGCTGGCCTCCAAAGAACAGTTAATTACAATGAATGTAGCAGGACTGTGCGTGTGGATGAGTGTCTGAAAAATATATTTTTTAGGACAAGTAAAATAATTGAGCAATGAGTGATAGTTGAAAACCAAACATTATTCTGAGCATCTGGTGTGCTTTGTCTTGTTCCTGACACTGGACTTATCTCATACACCCAGGCAGTTTATTTCTTCTTTATAGACGAAATGTATATGTCAGATTTTCTGAGTGGAGGCGTTCACATTTAAAAAAAAAAAAAAAAAAAAAAAAAAACCAACTAAAAAAAGCACCTTTAAAAGATCCCATATTACTAAAGAAAGGTTGAATTCAATCTATTAGAGCTAATTACGGCTAGGAATTACCACCCTTCAGGTGGATCATCATAATCAGGTTATTAGACATTCCAGCCTGTTAATAAAGTGATAACTTTTTTTTTTTTTTTTTTACTATTTTTATGCGGTATTAAGTTTTGAAGTCCAGTCCCTAAAGGTCTTCTCTTTTTATGCTTGTGTTTAAAAAACGTCCCTCTGTCTGAATATCATTTTTTTCTTTATTCCAGAGTTTGCTTTCTCAAGTAGCTTTTGGTTTTGGTACAGAGTACTTGTCACGCTATGAAGAGCAAGGTCTTGGCCTACAGTGGGGTAACATCAGAACTAGTCCCTTGGAAGGAGATGAATATAGTTTTCTGTTTTCCATTAAAATGATGCTTTTTGATGCCCTTCTGTATGGAATACTTTCTTGGTACCTTGATCACGTTTTTCCAGGTACGCCAGTTTCTTACTTAGTGGTAGTTGTAAATTATATTAATCTAATCAGTTTCTGACTATTTCAGAAACAGGGTATTTGACACTCTAGACTGTGAGTCATACCCGTTGTGGCCCTACTGGTTTATTAAGAACTTCTCCCTTTTTCTCTTTTTTCTTACTCCCGTCTTATGCCTGAAATGAAGGGAAATGGAGCAAAGAAGAAAGATGGTGCAAGTTCTGGTTCTGTGCTAAAATTTAAATAGAAATTAAATTAACAAAAATGTCTTCAAAGTCAATTTATGTGCATATTTCCCTCTTGAGAAGTTTTAACCGTTTCTAATGAGAATTTATCATCCTCACCCAAACATTTTAAAAATACCAAAACAATGACACCAGTTCATAAATACACTATGGCCACATTAGGCCAATCCTTTCTTAAAGGATGGTACTATTCCCTGAGAAGTACTGGTTCCTAGACAGCTGTGAAGGTTTCTTTGTGGATTTTTTTCTTAATCGGCATCCTCCTTCTAGTTGCAAATTCAAAAAAGGACTTTCTTGGTTATCAACTACAAAGTTTAGGGAGTTTCTCTATGAGAAAATTGTTTATCCTTGTAGCTTAAGTGGTTGTCTTCCCTCTTATTGAATATTATTACACAACAATAAATGCAAACTCTTACACTATGCAAGTGAGCAAGCTTCATTTTCATTTTCTGCTCTGCACATGAACTGCAGCTCTAGAATGTGTTTCTTGGCAGATGACTATCTCCAAGGCACTCTTTTCTTTGATTGTGTGGTTACTGAAGCTTGGAGGTCTTGCAGATTTTCTGGCTATGAAGAAAAATAATTGATGGCTACAGTAAGACAGTGCTCGTACATCACTTAGAATAGTTAATCCAAATCAGGAAACGTATGGATTTTTTTAATTGCTGTATCTGTATCTTTTGCTTCAGATTAAAACATGGCCTGAATCTTGCTATTTTTGTGTTCCTTCCTAAGTGAGCTATGCTATATCAAATTAATACCTTTGAATTTTAACAAGCATGTTCTCCTAAAGAAGTTTAATGGAATTTATTACTTGTCTTTTTATTTTCAAAGCTGAGACAGAGTAACTTTCCTAAAAGTCAAGCCTGTGTTGCAAATCTGGTGTTTTTTTTTTTAAGTATGCACAATGTACTATTTCCGTGAACACAACAAAACTTAAACAGTGTATAGTAGCGGGAGCACAGTTGGTTGCCTGACATAAAGGCTACTTTTTATGTCAGAAAAAAATACAGACACTTTCATAAACAGTTTTTCAGTACAGAAGAACTGACCACCTATCAATGAGCAGCAAAAATTCTGATTGTTTATTTTAAATAAATAACCCAAGATCAATGATGTGTAGGTTCACACGCATGCCTATTTTAAACATAGCAGCTCAGATCTTTATATTCTATGAATCAGTAAAATCCAAGCACATGGTGTTGACTGGTACTAACTCTGGTCTGGTCCAACAAATACTGATAATGTTGTTGTACTTTCTTTTTTCAAGCTTTTGACTGAAAAAGTCCGCTTCTGTTTAAGAAACTTAAGTTATCATTTTTTTCCCAGAAGTCTTTGTGCTAACAGAGTGGCTAGAGTCTCATTTCTCACTGCCAGTTTTTAATTCAGGCCCAATGTAATAAGTGTATGTATAGTGAGTTTTTTGTTCATGTCAGCTCTCAACTGTTGAGGGGAAATTAAAAGAAAATGATTGAGTGAGGCTGGGATCCCATCTTAAGTAATCAGAATGTGCCTTGGCAGCTGCTCCCTGGCTGGCAAAGTTTCAAATTGTCCTCAGGTAGAGAATACCTTTGTTCTGTAACTAAACCACATTTTATTTAATAAAATGTAGGGCAAATCAGATCATGTTTTTTCTGAATTCTTTACTCCTGTTAAAAAAATAAAAAATAAAAAAATGCAAATAAAGTCTGTTCTACCAGGTAGTTGGTGGGTGGTTTGGCCTTCTTATATCTACCACTATGACTAGTAATGCAACTGCACGTGTTTGTAATCATAATTCATATTTTGTCCAGATTAATTTCTGCTCACTGAAGAATGTGCTTACAAAGTACACATCACCTTCTTATTTTTCTTGCAGGGGACTATGGCCTACCACAGCCTTGGTATTTCCCTTTGCAGGAGTCTTATTGGCTTGGTTCTAGAAACCCAAAGGCTGAAAAAACAGCAACAGCTGATGGTGAGTTCTTTTAAAACTTTAGAAATAACTTGAAAACCACTAATCTGCTTAGAGGTGGCTGTATGACAATATTTCCAACACACAAAATGCTGCGAAGATTAGGGACAGCCATGTAATAGGAGTCTCAGCAGGTGCCTTTGAACTTCTAGTGGCCTGCGATTATTAGAGTTGAGAGAGGTGAGTCCGTGTTCCGAGAGCCTTTAAAGCATGGGTTAACAAGCATCATCAGCCTCCCACTCTCTAACTAAAACCTTCAAGGTTTAACATTCAAGGAGTTCTTTTTGCCCGACGTAGCATTTGTTGAATTAGTCAGAATGAAACAGTGGTGATCTTATTTACACTGGGACTCCCACATCTATTAAGCCAGATTATTTCCTAATTTAAACTAATATAACTTGTTTCCTTTTGATTCGTAAGCAAGATCAAAATTGGTGTCACCTTTGGACCAATTTGAGTGAGTCCCGAAGTCCTGCTTTTGCACTTTTTTTTCTGTGCATCGATAGTGACATAGTAAATAGGTAATATTGTGTGGGTGATTGTATTTAAATAGGAGCTAATGTATGAAGATGGTAAGTGTCTGGAAAAGAGGCTTGCTGAAGGTGCTATCTTGAAACCTGTCTTAAATTGACAAGTAACTATGAAATTAATCAAAATATCAGATGAAGAAATAATTCCTTCAGTCTTTTCATTACTATCTTAATCCTTCATCAGTTCAAACTACTGACAAGACAATCTCGTTTCAAGAGAACATTTTTAGACCAGAAGGAAGTTAATCCTAGTTGTAAATATGCTGATAATACATCCACAGCTCACATGTTCCCTCAGAAAAGGGGAGGCTATAACACTGTTCCCTTTGAAGAGGCTTTGTCTTACTCTACATTTTGAGACAATGTGCAAGTTTTTCTTTAGACTTGCTGTGAGGCTATTCACAATGATAGAGGCTTGTCTAGATCATTATAGTCTGTTGTAGTCTGATGCTGTCCTCAGTAGCTGTAAAGTTATAAGGTAGATCCTTCTTGGAAGGCAAGTACATGAAGGACAAAGTGATAGTAAATATCATGGATTAACCAAACACGGACTAACCAAGAGCAAATCGTGCCTAACCAATTTGTTTTTCTTCTGTGATGAAAGCATGGGATTACTGAAGAAAACAAAAGCATCAGATGTCATCAAACCTTTAGTGTGAATTCCTGTAGCATTCTGATAGCCAGATTGGTTAGATATAGGCTGCTTGAGTGAATAATAAAGTGAATAGAAAATTGACTGGACTGTTGGGCCCAAAGGAATGTGAACAGCAGTACAAAGCCTAGCTGAGAACCAGTTAGTGGCATCCTCACAGGCTGACATTGAGGTCAGTAATGTTCAATGTCTTCAAACTGGAGTAATGGAAGAGAGTGCACCCTGAGAAAGTTTGTGGAAGATACCAAGTTGGAGGAAACAGTGGAGAACAGAGCAGCTATTTCAGAGAGACCAAACCGGCTGTAGAAATGTCTTCACAGAAACCTTACAGAGTTCAACAAAGTAAATGCATAATACTGTATCTGGGATGGAGTAACCCCATGCGACAGTACAGATTGTTCACAACCTGCCTGGCAGGCAGCTTTGTAGGCAAGATCTGGTGGACAGTGTGTTGAACATGAGCCATCAAGTGTGTCTGTGTAGCCAAGAAGACCAACTGCATCCTCAACTTCATTAGCAATAATGTAGTCAGTAGTTCAATGGAAATGATCATTGCAGTCTAGTCAGAGTTTGTGAGACTGTGCTTGGAATACTGAGTTGTCCATTTGGGCATCCCCAGTGAAAGGGAGATATTTAGTTAATGGAGAGAGCTCAGCAAAGAGCCACCGAGTTAATTAGAACCTGCAGCATACTACAAACGAAGAGGTGCTGAGAGATCTGGATCTGCTTAGCCTTAAGAGAGAAGGCTAAGAGAGAGCCAGACTTCTCAGAAGTGCCCAGAAGAAGAATGAAAGACAATGGATGTAAACTGGAAAACAGGAATTCTGATTCACTATACTGTGAAGGTACTCTGATTCACTATACTATGAAGGTACTGTCAAACACTGGAACAGGTTGCCCAAAGAGGCTGTAAAATCTCCATTCTTCAAGATAGCTGGTTGGTCAGGTTTTTTTTATGCCCTTGGGAGCCCCTTCCGACATAAATTATTCCATGAATGTATGAGCTAGCATTAGGGCATGCAGATATAACTAAAAACTGTTCTGTCCTCCAAATAATATTGCCTTGAGTTTTCTCAAGCATGGACCATTGGAAAGATCAACTTTATCTGATGAATTCCCGTGTAGAAAGTATATGATTCTTACCTATTTCTCTGAAGAATTCAGATTCTTCGGTTCCTCAGCTTACATGAACAGATGTAAAACTTCTCTCAACACTTATATTTTCTTTCAAGCGTAACACTAGGCATTTTCTTTATTTGTCATAGCTGGTTAATATGTTGGAAAGAAAATGATAAGAAAATGTCAGATATTGAAGATGCAAGGCTGAAAATAAAACTAAACTGGTATATATATCATTTGAGTAATTTTAAAGTCTTCTACAAAAGTTTTGTTTCACTGATTTTCCCATTTTTGGTGACTAGGTAAATTTGTTTATGATGTTATGTATCCATTTAATAATTTTACATGGCTTTGTGTACTATAATTCCTTAAAGCAGAAAGTTATGGTGAAACTCCATAGTAAAATTTAGTTCCACACCATCTGATAATGACAGCTGCATTCTAGGCTATGAGCTTGAATCTGTTTTGTAAACAGTTGCTTCTGGAGGTTCTTCTTACATGACATTTTTTCATGCTGCAAGCTTGACCCCATCAGTGATTTTGTGTTGCTGTTCACTTTATGAATGCAAGATCTTAGACCAAGTCGGGAAGCCAGAAATTCTTGTACAAAAAGTAACAACACCAACTCATTCACTTTGGCCTGCATCTAGTCTCTTAATCTAAGTAGTTGTTTGTTTTTCATTTAACCTTTTAATTTGTTTGTTTGTTTTTCTTCTGAGTCTCTGTAAGGCCCAGTAAATATTTGTACAGTTTTTCTCTTAGTCTGGTGAATAATTTAGTCTGGAACTGCATGGACAAAGTATAAGCATATAAAATGTTCTACTCTTGAATCTGTAATTGGAGAATTGTCAGTTTTCTTCCTTAAATGTCTTTTCCTGACACTGAAGCAGACTTTAAGCTAGATGGCCTGAAGTACTGTGTTGATAGTTTCAGTAATGCATTGGGATGATTTATGCTCCTGAAGAGCTCAAATTTTAGGACTACCTCCTTTTCCTCAAAGGACCTCGAAAGAGGAAGGTAAGTTTCAGTTGAGTAAATGTCGGGTATTTTTTGTTTATATAGAAAAAGCTTCAGAATCGGAAGGTTGTGTGGATCAGAAGGCCGTGGATGGGGAAAGAAATGAAAGCAGAACAAAGAAATCTGAAGAACCTGAAAAGGCAGAAGAAAAGAATGGCAACCAGGGGAAGGATGGTAAAAACAAACAATGTAAACACAAACGAGAAAAAGAACTCGGCGAGCAGGGGAAGCCTAAGACAGATGTCCAGGACAAAGATGAAATGAATAGTAAGGAGAGAGAGCAATCTGAGTACTTCTCAAACACCGTACTCGTTGTACTTAATAACCAACTAGACATGGGAATGATTGGAGTCATTACAGAGGATAGTATGCAACTACCAGAGCTAAGCTTAAGAGAGGCACTAACTCTCCCAGCTACTCTCTCATTGACTTCCCTACATTTGAGGTCTCTCAGAATACTTTAGCTGCCACCCATAGGAGTTTCCTTTCAAGAAGTCTCTGTAATTTGTTTTTTTTATAAAGTTAGCGTTCTTGCTAAGGGAAGCCTCCAAGAGGCATACACTTACATCCTAGGATTAAACAGAACCATAATTTCAATATAAATACTTGTGCTGAGAGGAATATTGTTCCCCCCTGCCTCCTTTCCCCCCTACTTTTATTTATTTTTTCCTATCTTGAGTGTTTCTTGCATCTGAGGGTAAAGGCTGGTTTCAAAAGGATTTATCTGAAGTGCTGTGTATGTCTGTAGCCTTTTCTGATGCTGACATTAGCCACCACCTAAGTATTACTGAAAGACCTGTCTTGTTAAGTGCCAACATCGTCTTTTGTGGAGGGCCAGAGTTTTCTGCATGTGATGCTCAGAGGAATGCATTTGGATTCTGCAGCAAAAGTAACTGCTACAGACAGATCTCCCTTGAGAAGCCAGGGATAAAAATAGGGTCATCAGGGCTCCTCACGTAGGCACTGAGAACATGCATTCAGGCTGAATAGAAACAGGACAGGACTTCAAAAGAAAAAAGACAGGCAGAGGGCAAAGGTTACCCAGTCAATCTTCTCTTAGTACTGCCTTATCTTTGTGGTGCTGTATTCACCAGCTCCCTGGTTCCAGCTGCTAAGGAAGGACTTGCCTTACTGCTGTAGGCATAAAGAAGCCTTCCTTTCCTTTCAGCCAGCTATTCAGGAACTGAGAGATGGATGGAGATGCCAAGAGTAGACCTGGTATAGTCCAAGGATACTTTTCAAAATGGCTTCATGATAGCACTAGTGCTTCAGGTAATAGTAATGGGGTGGGAAATAGTTATAATGGCTTGACTCTGGTGCAGACGAGTACTAGCAGAAGTTAGAGCACAGCAGACAGTATAAATGTGTTCTAACTGCTTGATGTATTTTGAGCATATCACAAAGCCCCCATCTGCATCCCCTACAAATGCTGCTGCCTAGTAGCAGACCTAGATTGTCCAAAATTTTTTGAGGATGTAGAATCAGAACAGAGGCATGTTCTTCTGCTCACTACCTTTTGAGCGATGCAAAACAGTTACTGGGGGAGATCATCAGTGTTTGCCTCAGAACTTGTCAATTAATCTTTCAGGCCCGCTGAGTTAAAAGCCTAGATTCCTTCAAAAGGCAGAATAAAAAGTATTTTATAAGCATAATTTTATTTCAGATAAAGCTACCTCATCTAGATGAGTTATTTCATCTGTTCCTTAGTACATACAGCTCTTTAGTGTACAGTGTATCTGGGACTTTTCCCAAGCATTGTGTGTAATAACAGAGTCTTAAAAACCACTAATGGAGGTGGGGCTGGTTTCACCCAGATGGTATTGGCTGCTCTCCACACAGGCCTGCTGGGTAGTGAATGATTTAAGTAAGCTGCAATTGCAAAACAAACCTTCCTGCAAAGCCTTAAGTATTCTTTGTAAACAAAAGTGGACAGGAGGGTAGTTTCTCAACTCCCATAATTCGTATTGCCCAGGGGCTTAATTTACTTCAAAGGAAATCTGTTTTGTCTAGAAGTTGATGCAATAAAAAATCTGATGGTGCTATTTATAATAGTGCATTTTTAATCCTGAGAGATAGCTATTCTGTGTTCTAGTTCATGTTAGGTACTGCCAAAGTGTTGAGCTGGCCTCAGCAAGGGGGTAAATTTCACATACCAGGATTAAAGGCAAATGTTGTTTTTTAAAAGCATCATGGTGAAAGAATGCACAGCTGGGCAGATTATTTGAATGGCAGATTTCAGCCTGGCTGGAGAGGCAACATACTGCTTGTTTAATGTAATCTCTCTGCCTATCTAAGTATCTGTAGACAACTGTCTTGAATGATCTTCTGCTACACAATATAAACAGAAAGCTTGTTCAGCTCCACCTGATGCAGTGAGTTTACGTCTCCACAGACCATTGTACTTCTGTGCTCCTTTTCTTCTGTCACTCGTACCTGGGTGAATCTAAGTAAATTGAATTGCGGTTAAGATTTTTTTTCAGTTAGATACAGGTGTGACTGCAGAATCTGGCCCTGGCACATGATGCTATATTTTACTGGGTATATACTGTTGTCTCTGCGCTTACTGGTGTGTCGTCATCAAAGCAAGGATCAACACATCATTGTATTCTTTTCTCATTCATGGTTGGTTTTTTGTTTTGTTTTTTGCTTTTCAAGTAAATGCCTTCTGTGAACCTGAGCCAACAGGACTGATTCCAGGAGTATGTATTCAGAACCTGGTGAAGATTTTTGCAAACAGGCCTAAGCCAGCAGTAGATAGGATGAATATTACTTTTTATGAAGGGCAGATCACAGCCTTCCTTGGTCACAATGGAGCAGGAAAGACAACCACCATGTAAGTCTGTATTTCAAAGCAGCAAATCCCTGGCCGTGCTCTGAGTCCTGAGGAGCAGCCTTCCCTTTTCACTCTTCCCTTGTCTCACCACACCTGCAGCTAGACTGAGACACGGCATTAAGTTTTTCCCAGACAGGGAAGTGCTGTCCCTAGACAAAGAGAAGGCATCTTGGGCTAGCCAGAGCTCTGAGAGGAAGGCAGTGAGTGAGTGAAAAAAATAGTGAAATTGTAGAAAGTAAGAAGCAGTTATTTCCCCCAGCATTCATTTTGCGTGTCCAAACTCCCAGTAGGTAAAAAAGGAGAAAGATCTTCTGACTGATAAAGCTGAGGATTTGAAAGCTGCCACAGTTTGCGCATTTCTGGTTTTTCTGTTTGACTTTGCCAGTCATGGTTTTTTGCCAAGGCTTAAAAATTCATACCCTCTTTAGACAAAGTGGTTATGTACATGCAAGATTACACCCAGATTAAAATATTCCTTTAGTTCTAGAACCCTGGAGTCCCAGGAAGCCAGACTTCAAGACTGCATTTGGCAAAATAGGATTAATTGGTGAACAAAGTATTTAATCAATCTGTGATGAGTTCACCAAATGTTGGAAGAATTGAAATGTTTCAGTATGATGCTCCCTAATTTTTTAATTTAAAAAGACTTTTATTTCAAATGCACTGTAAATTACCTTCAAAATTTTGTGTTTTGTAAATATTTTTTATTCTCTTGATTAAAACAAAAATGTCTTCTGCTTTGAAATTTTGGGAACTGAAAAATCCATTATACCATCCATTTGCAACCTGATCTTCTGCCCCAATCCATCTCACAGATAATAAGGGTGTAGAGTATGTGCCAGTCAGCATGGCTAGAGACCTTAAAAATATAACTGCACCTACTGGGCTTCATTTTAGACCCATTTGTACACAGGAGTGGTGTAACACGCTTAGTAAATCACTCTGAAACAGGACCACACAGTCTGGTTTATCAGAAGTTTAACACATTTTCAGATTCACAACATTCTCATTATAGTAGGGCAAGAGTATGTATATGTATGCTTTTTCATTAGAGTTTTCTTCAAAGCCCATAATAAGGAGTCATCACGCTCCATCTAGTGGAATCATGCAAGATGTCTTCCTAATCTGGAACAGAAGGATGGGTGAGTGAGCATTTCCTCTTTTTTTTTCTTTTTTTTTTTTTTCCCCCAGGTCTATACTGACAGGCCTCTTCCCACCTACCTCTGGAACTGTGCTGATTGGTGGCCTGGATATTCAAACTCACATGGATTCCATTCGACAAAGACTGGGCATGTGCCCTCAGTACAACATCCTGTTTAATCAGTATGTATCATTCCATTCTGGCTTTCAGAGTAAAGGTGTATGAGTGGCTTATCACCAAAGCCTGTGTGGTTTCTCTTGCTGTGCTGGCAGTAGATGTATCTCAGAGGTACTAACTCTTAATGCACCTGTAGGATAGCCGTTGTTGGTCCTCAGTAGAATTCTGTTGTATCATTTAGCTGGGAACAAAGAAGGCTGCAAAGAAAATGACTGTTCTTGGTATTGTTGTTTTATACTGTAGTGTGGATTGGAAGGAATTCAGCCTGGGGATTCATGCACTATACTTTAGGACGCATTTTGTTTTCCTAAAGGAGAAAAATCTGGACCAACAGTGCAGCAGCAGGGTATTTTTATGCCCGTTTTGCTGCGTGATGATTTGCAGCCTCACTGCTGTCAGTTTGTGGTCATCTCAGCAGCAGCTTTACTTCCTCAGTGCTGCTGCCCATGTTAGATTCCATTTTATTACGGCCTATGGATAGCTTGATTCCTGCTATGCCTGTTCCTCTGGTAGCAGTTTCTACTTTGAAAAGGTGGAGGAAGGTCCTATGACATCTAAGTGAAGTGTGTTGATACTAAACTATATCTGTGATTCAGGTATGGTGTAAAGCAGCCTCTCCTCCTTCAGCAAAATAAAGCTATAGCTTTTTTTTTCTTGTTTTTGGGAAAAAGTCTGCTGATTTAAGTTGTCTTGGTGCCTTTCTGTCTGATTTTACAGCCTTACTGTAGCAGAGCACATCCTGTTTTATTCCCAGCTGAAGGGGAGATCCAGGGATGAAGCTGAGCAAGAACTGGAAATGATGCTAGAAGACACAGGCCTCACTCATAAAAGGAATGAAGAGGCTCAGAATTTGTCAGGTGCCCACCATATTTTTTGCAGTTTCTTTTTCTGCTGTCTTTTTCTTGCCTTTGAGTGAAGAACTCAGGTACTGAGTTCTGTGTTGAAGGCTGTATTTTGCCACATCACTGTGCACTAGGGAGATTCTCACTCAAAGAAATTACATAATGGAACTATGCAAATAGTAAAGTTGACACTACTTTTCCTTACAGTTTCTGCTTCTAAATATGACAAGTTCAAATATACTTAAAATTGTTCTATTTAAATGAGTATGTCAAAAATATATCCATCAGTGTAAGAAAAAAAATACTAATGCATAATACAAACAGCAAAATACAATGTCTATCATTTCAAGGCAAATGAAATGTTATACCACCGTAGAATCACCGAGGTTGGAAAAGACCTCCAAGATCACCTAGTCCCACTGTCCACCTACAACCAGTATTTCCCCACTAAACCATGTCCCTTAATATCACATCTAAACGTTTCTTGAACACAAGTAATTGGTCCCCTGATCCCCTGTTTGGGTCAGTGTAAATAATGCAGAATACTTCTTTAATTCTAGTAGTAAAAGTTCCTGTAGTGTATTCTGAATATACTTAATTTCAGATTCAAAAACTGAATTGAGCAAACAACCAGGACCTCTTATGCTACTTTGTTCGGCTTGCCACTGTAAAAGTTGGCCAGTTTCATACGAGGACATGACAAATCTCAGATCTTCATCATTATGCTTCAGATCAGAACTAGAAAATGTAACACTGAAATGATAAATTCTGTTTAAAAGGCTGTTTTGAACTTCGAATGCAATAAAAATGTGACTATTGATTCAACTTTTTAGAAGCATTTCTTTTTCAGGATGGATTTTGTTTTATTTGTGCCAATTTGTCCCGACTCTGTAAAGCTCTGAAAGTTACATCCCTGCCACCTGCATTGTTTGTTTCAGATTCCTGAATGTCTCTGTCCTCTTGTAGGTGGAATGCAAAGGAAACTCTCTGTTGCCATTGCTTTTGTTGGTGAAGCGAAAGTGGTGGTCTTGGATGAGCCCACTTCTGGAGTTGATCCATATTCTAGGCGATCTATCTGGGATCTTCTGCTGAAGTACCGCTCAGGTAAGAGGTTTGAATGAACGAACTGAGTTCTTTAAGACCTGTCACAGATACTGTACAGATACAGTGCCTGCTTTCTTAAACAACTATTAGTGCAGAGCATACATGCAAATAGGGATTTTGAGCAGACAACTATGGGCATGGCAAACCACGAGTACAGGCTGTGGTACAGAAAAAAGCCCTGTATTAATTGCCAAAAATTATGCATGATTTTGAGTTCCTGAGAGAGTTTTTGTTCCTTCAAGGCAGAACCATCATCCTCTCAACCCATCACATGGATGAGGCAGACATCCTTGGAGACAGAGTAGCCATCATATCCCAAGGGAAACTCTTCTGCTCAGGCTCTCCTGTATTCCTCAAGAACTGCTTCGGATCTGGCTTCTACCTCACCCTGGTTCGCAAGGTGAAGAACATCAGAACTGGAAGGAGTGTAGTAAGTATGCACTTTCCTCCTTCCATGTGTAATCTGAAAAGTTCCTGTTCGTGCAGTGCACCAAGGTAGAAAGTAATCAGGTGCTGCTTGAGACTGTAAAACTGACTTCAGAATAAAGAAAGCAATGACAAAGTTTGGTAACACCTCATGAAATTATATGGCTGCATGAGAATATCTGTAATAATATTATCTGATCTTATAAATATAAATTCAGCAGGGCAGGCAAGTGGACATGAAGCCTTCAGTCGTCTGTAGTTCGCTTTCTTCAGTTGCGCATGTTAAAGCATTTACCTGTCAAGTTGCCTTTGCGCGTATTCTGGTCTTTCTGCCTTAAGTACACTGGTTATAAACATGGTGTTCTGTTGGAACTAGCTCAAATACCAGGCAAGTAGAAATTTAATTAATAGCTAATCAGCTTTTTACAGCTTGAGAAGTATGGATCTGGATTGTTTCTGCTGTTGGTAGCACTTTCAGTCTTCATACCAACATGATCTGTATACTCATAGCCACTGCTCTTTGCATTTCCTCAGGCATTTGCATGTAATTTAGAACTGACAGATACAACTTGTGCAGGAGGATTTATGTTGTCTGTATTGCTTAATCCAGTCCTCAAATGACTTTCAGTGTGATATGTTCTGGATGACATACTTTTCACTGACTCAAACTGGTCAAACCTTACATCCTATTTGCATGTATCTGAATAACTTTTATCTTTCCTTCTGTTGCTTGTCTGTGCCAGTCATTTTGTAGCTGTGGATCTCAGTGCTCCTGCTCCTGTTCCAGCTGTGCACACAATGACAAAGAAGGAACTCAAGAGCAGGAACTAGGTGGTAAGAAGTGGGATGGTTTAGCATTCTGGCACATGGCAATGTCTCCCATTGTGCAGCAGTCTCACCCTACAGATCATTGCTGCTGAGGTCCACTTTTCCAGCACTTGTCTAACATTTGTATTGTAAGAGTCAATAAAGTTTCTTCATGCTTTTACATACCATTGTCCCTTTTTGAGAGAGAGATATATATAGTCTCAGACACAGCTGCTGAACTGAAAGTTTGTGTGCTTTGGAAGTATGGACTAAATTTACAACAACTCTGCACCAAAATATGTAATTTGACAACGAAAACTGAAGCATGTCTACAGCAAAGAAAAGTGGCTTTCTCAGAAGAAGCCGTTTTCACCTTCATATGTCAAAGAAATTAAGTAGATATTCCTGAAGGTCTTGTGTTTTACTACAGACCTGAAGTAGCTTCCTGCTACATCATTCTTGAACCATAATTAGCAACAGGGCCCTGTCAATCTAGTACAGAATTCACTTGAGATATCTTTAAATTACATCATAGAACAGTTTCTTTTTGTATGGTACAAGTAACAGCTTCTGAAATCTTGCTTAGCATGATTATGTATTCATTCTTGGAACACCGTTTTGACTTTTCACAGGAGATTTGAATGAACTAGCAGAAGTAATTCATCATCATATCCCAGAAGCAAAATTAATTGAAAGTATTGGTCAGGAACTCGTTTACCTTTTGCCCAATAAACACTTCAAACAGCGATCTTATGCCAGTCTCTTCAGAGAACTGGAGGAAACATTGGATGACCTGGGACTTAGCAGTTTTGGAGTTTCAGACACACCACTTGAAGAGGTAATAGATTAAACCATTTGCTGATCTTACTATAAGTCCCCCAAAACATTTTCTGACACTGTTCCTGTTCTTTAACAAGTAGCCTTAATAAGCAATATTGAAAAGGTATCAGCTTTTTTTTTTAATGGCACATTACAAGATGGTATATTGTGTTTCAGAGATCAGGTTAATGTTTTGTTCCTAACAAGACGTGTTTGTCTGTGGCAGGTTTTCCTGAAGGTCACAGCAGAAGCTGACCCTGAATTGCAAAAAGCAGGTATAGATCTATGTATCAGCATTTAATAAATTTTCTTGTGGTTGGTCTGTATTCTGAATACCAAGTATTAAGAAATTCTCACCAAAATACATCTAGTCAGTGAACACCTGTTTTTAGGGCTTGACATGATATATGAGAAACCAGATGAAGTTAGCAGAAATACTTTTACTTGGATTGGATGAGGTCCTTAGCTGTGTAAGTAAAAATGTAACATCCAGTCCCCAGATGTCAATTATTTTTATAAGAAGTATTTTGCTGACCATTAGTCCATAAAATACATACACAATTAACTAGTTAATCCAGCCGAACAAGAGTGTTTACCTGTGTGATGATACTGGGTACAACCACACTGTAACAACTGTAATTAAAGCAATCTGGTGATGTGATATATACATTTGTTAAAATCTGGAGCTCAGTGAAATGTTTGTGCTGTCTGCGTATATGGAAGTAATTATCTTCTCTGTAACTTTTCATCTGGATGACTCCTATTATTAAGTGTATTTCTTAATTGTAGGAAGCACTCAAGAAAATGATTCTACTCCTGGCAAAATTTCTACTGAGAACAAAGCAGCTGAACAGACCCCAGTGGAAACCAACAACATTTCTCGAATGCCAGTAGGCATAGCAGGGGATCAAAATGAAGGCAAGGGGTCCCTGCAGTATAAAGGTTTTCAACTTGTACATCAGCAGTTCAAAGCGCTGTTCATCAAACGGTTCCACCATGCCTCCCGCAGCTACAAGGACTTCCTAACGCAGGTATTGTCTCACTGTTGGTGTCCTTGACTGTTTTCCCACAGTGTTCTCAACACTGTCTTTCCCAGCACAGAGGTGCAGTAAATAGTCCCTAGCTGTTCTAGTTTATGGTTCCAGCTGTTCTACTTCTCACTGTTTTTCTTTCTACCTGTAATCAGTAGTCCACACCAAGTACATGATTTAATCACTACCAACCAAGTATTTTCTTTTGAACACAGTATGGTTTTTTGACAACCAGTCTTAACTGAAATCATTGGAAATGACATAGTTGGTGGATGGTAGCTAAGCCAAATCCTGCTGTCCTGTCTTCATTTATGTATGAGTTGTATACTATGTCACTCTACGGCATATGTCTGAGTGTGATGTTTTCATGTCCCCTGCAGATTGTTCTGCCTGCTAGTTTTGTGTTGCTGTCTTTAGTGCTTACAGTCATTATTCCTCCATTTGGAGAATATCCTGCCTTAACTTTAGACCCTTGGATCTATGGACAACAGTTTACTTTCTTCAGGTATGAGGAATCAATGTATAAATGTACATCTGTCATATACACTCGCTAGCATTTAGGATCATGAGGCTCTGTCTTACTAGGCTATCCTCATTCTGTGTAGTATAAGAAAGGAGTAATTCCACAGCAAATCTCAAATAGTATGAAACTGGCATAAGTGGGGAACACAGCTGCTAGTATATCTAACAAGCATTCCTCAATTATAATACTGTATTTGGTACTCTCCTTTTCCTACCCAAGTTCATGATCTCAGCACTTAAGAAGTTAGGTATCCTAACAGGAGATCCAGTACAGTAAGAAATTTGACTGTTTCTGATATGCTACTGAACTACTCCTTTATTCATTATCTTATATTACTAAGAACAAGATTCAAACCTATCTTTTGACCTGTGGTAGTTATTTATAATTAGTACATATTTGAGTACAGTTTTGAAAAAAAGATGAAAGCATAGAATCTTAGGTTTTGTAATGTTGGTGCTTAGCTATTTCAGCCCATGCTCCATCTTTTGTTAGTTGATTCTGAAATATTATCACCAGTTGCTTATGTATATTCTAGTTCAACAACAAGCATTTTTTCAATGAAGAAAGTCTCATCTTATTTCCTTAGCAATGAGCGTCCTGGCAGTGAGCAAATGGTCTCCCTCACTAATGCTTTCTTAAATAAACCTGGATTTGGAAATCGCTGCTTGAAGAATCAGCCTCTTCTGTGAGTTGCTTGCTAACATCTATTGAAGTAGACCCTAGTAGGATATTACCAATAGTACTGGAGTAGTGGAAAAAGAAATCAGTTGGCTTGACGTTTTCCTAGACCCAATGATTCCGATTTGTTCTAGGCAAGAATATCTGGTATTGGGTCAAAAATAATAAACAGCAAGAAAATATTTCCTCTGAATTAAAAGCCAGTCACAGTGTTAGATGTTGTCATGTCATTGCCCCCTCCCCTGTCACGGACACAGATTGATCTAGATAACTCCATAACAGATGTGAATAACTGGAAGCTCTCGTAGCTTTGTATTAGGAATTAAGCAGCTTTGAAATGTGTGAGTAAGAGACTGGAATCAAGCCCAAATCTTCACCACTTCTCTGGCATTTTCCACGTGTAAGTCCCTTCAGATTCCTCTTGTTCCCTGTGATGTTTGGAGGAGGCAGCTGCTTCAGCAGTTGCTCAGATAGTGAAGTACCAATAGGGCAGCCTTTGTGCTACAAAGTTATTTTCACTCTGAATTGAGAATTGCAGCAGTAGAGCTCTTTATTTAACATTAAATTAAGGCCTACGCAGCCTGCCTTGGAGTATCACGGTGACACTCTTCCTTGCCTTTCGTTTTTTCCTGCCTTTCTACTGGCCCTGATATCCAACAGCTTGATTTTCCCAGCTATTTTCTCCTCTTTTTGTACAGAACAAACAACGAGGAAACTTTAAAAAAAAAAAAAAAAAAAAAAAAAGGGGAGGGGGAGAGAAAAGGTACTGCACGACTAAGGAGCAAGGAGAAAGGTAGTCTCCTGGCAAAGGTGTCTGCTCACTGTGGTTTTTCTTTGTACTAACTTGTCAAACAGCTCCTGTGTATCTTCAGTTTCCTATCTGTAACCTGAGGACATTAAATTTGGCAGAAGTTTGGAGGGAGATTGTACTTATGTTTATCAAGGACTAGAAAGTGATGTTATTGCACATATGTCACTAGACAAAGTCTGAAGGTGCCTAGTGAAAACACTGTGATTTTCATAGATTCTTGAGCTCTTAAAATTTGTCTCTGTACAACTGAAAGACTCTTCCTCTGCACAGGAACTACCCATGTAATAATATGCCTACTGCCTGGAATATACCTGCTGTTCATCCTAATCTCACCAGCCTCCTGCTGAGTCAAAAGTGGAGCTCTGAGAATCCTTCACCTTCCTGCAAATGCAGCACTCACAAGAAACTCACTATGCTGCCAGAATGCCCTCCAGGAGCTGGAGGCCTCCCACCACCACAGGTAGTGTCCCTGTGCCATTGACCCTTTTAGAAAATTTTTGCAGTAAGTGGTGGAAAAAGGATTAGTGTTAAGTGTCTTGCCATGGAAATAAACATGGAATGAACTCGATACAGTTTTTAAGGGGGCAGGAACTGTTGGAACTTAAAATTCACTTTTGGAGGTATTAGAAAAGCTTGCACATAAAAATCATATGAGATATGATGACTATTTTCATTCAAATTTGCAAACATTTCATCCAGAAGAGCATCACAAAAAAATTAACAATCAAATATTAAAAAAAGAAAAACACCAACTCTTAATTCTTGCCTCAAAAGAACAATTCCATTTAAGTGATTCTCTTTCTTCAAAACATGGAAAGAGGGAGAAGGGAGGAAGGAAGGAAAAATGTCATACTTTAGGAAATCATGGAGCGGAGTCATCTCATTTAATAAAAAACAAAGAAAATGAATGATAGGTCTATGCCATTTTTTTTTACATGTCTTTTAGTTATTTTCCTAGAAAGAAACTAGTAAGCAAGTGAAATGAATGTTTGTGTGCGTGTACATGAAGTTGAGTAGTTTAGTAACCATTGATCCTATGTAGAGAAGAGAGCTACATTCCCACCTCATATTTAAGTCTCGGCAAGGAAGCAATTGTATGTAAATAATTGTGAAGTAGGTCTAAACATGAATACCTCATTTGATGAAGACACTATGAGTATGCTACCAATCTTCCTGTTAATTACCTAGAATCAGACAGAGATTTATAATGCATTTTCTGTGTCATCCAGTACTGTCTCTGGACAAAGGTGTCCATAGAGAAATTCCCACAGAAAATGGGAATATCAGTTTCGGGATGCATGCATTGTGCTCTAAAATTTTTATAAGCATTTATCTGCTCTGGGAAGAAATCAATGTGCTTGAAGTTAATGGATGATGTCATTACCAAAAAAAAAAAAAAAAAAAAATTCATTCAAAGTATCTAATGTGCTAGTGAAGCCCAGTAGATTTCTAATTTTCATACTCTTATTTTAACTTGCTACATTGTAGAACACGATGAACTACCTTGTTTTCACTGGGCCCTCAATGTTTTTGATAAAGCTTCATTCATGGTGAAGAGAAAGTTTTGAGCAGCCTTGGCCTTTGTTCAAATAACTCAGGCTAAGTTTCAGAATGAACTGTATCAGTCTTGTGTCAGGTATTGAAAATTTCTGTGATTTCTTGATCTCTGTATAGACTTCTCAGCTACAAAATGAGTGACCCACTCTGGTTTCAGTGATACTGTGAAACTGAACGCTTCCCCTGATATAAAGCTACTTTTATGGTTTTACTGTCAAACAACAGGTTTAGAGACTTCAAAGCTTCATATGGCTGAATGGGTTTTCTCTTTTTTTTTCTAGAGAATGCAGCACAGCACAGAAATACTTCAAGATCTGACTCACAGAAATATCTCAGATTTTCTGGTGAAAACATATCCCATTTTGATAAAAGGGAGGTAGGCATGAACTGCTGTTTTTCACATGTGACGTTTTATACCTGTCTGTGAACATAGCACCTGATTTGTTGCAGCATTGCCTAGGCTTGAGCATCATGCCCATATTCCTGACTTAAGAATAGGAGATATTTATTTTAGGGGAGTTAAACTGTTTTTATTTTAACAGTTTGTACAACCAATTACTCCTTTATAGGCAGAGCTAAGTTTCCATGTCAATGGCATGCCATGTTAGCAATAACTGCATCAATGATGAACGAAATAGTGAATTGCAGTGTTTCTGATTTGTGTCCCTGAAGAACTGTAGCCACACCAGTTTGACCATCTGCCTGAATTAATCATAATTTGCTTCTCTGACGTGCTAAGGGGCAGCAAGGTAATATCACATAGATGCATCTATCCTACTGTTAGTTCCTGTGCTTGTCTGAGTGTCCTGCATGGTAACTGGCTGTGCAGTTGTCTGTGGCTTGTTATTGCTAATTCAGGCCTTGTTATCTTTTCAGTTTCTAGAACAGTTCTTGATATTTCCATCACATCTACTATGTGCTCTCTCCATTTGACTGATTCCTTTTAGGACATGTCAGAATTGCTGTAGATGCATCTTTTAAAATCAATTTATTATAGATTTAGGATAGAGCCAGTATGTGTGAATTTTAGAACTCCTGCTTGTCTCTGTTTGAGCCGGAGATGAACCATGTCAGAAAACAAAGAAAAAATTAGAAGCAGTAAGCCCACCTGAGGAAGCACCTAAAGCCCTAACAACCAATGACTCAATGTAATCTGCAGATTTTAAAAAACAAAAAAAAACAAAAACAAAACAAAACAAAAAAAACACCACCACTGCATTGAATCACCCTTAATTTCCACCTAAGACTGACAATATATCAGTGACTTTGGTTCAGCGCATTTAGAGACAGGATTTTCTTTATCTGTTTCAGCTTGAAGAGCAAATACTGGGTCAATGAGCAAAGGTAAGAAACCAGTTCACAGACTGTGATGGTAAATAAAGAAACAAAGAATTTCTGTTTAACAGTTGGCCTCACAATGTTTCTCTGAATGGACAAGGGGAATCGTAACAGATAGCATAGAACAAAGAGAAGATTGCAGTGTGAAGTAGGTTGTGGGTTGTATTTGTTTGGACTACTCCACAAGTGTGAAGGCCAGAGGCACGCAATGGAGTTGCCACAATTTTATTATCTACAAGGTCTGACCAGTGGAATTTGAGTGATGAAAATTACAATGCAATACAGCACTTCATTGTGTGAGTACTCTGATGAGACTCTTTCAAAGTACAACAGAAAAAAAAGAAAAAAAAAGACCTGGGGTGAAAAACCTAGGCAGGAATCTGCCAAATACAGAGGATTAGCAAATGCGACTCCTTATTCCCACTCAGAACGTGTGCAGTAGTTATAAAACTAATTCCACTAGCGTTCCACGCTTTCATTAGAGGCATTTAACCCCAGTGTGATGTCTACACTTGGAGATACTCGGCTTAGAAAAATGGCTGATTAGTTTGAAGAACATAGGTTTTTCATCAGCAGTAGGAATTCACTTCAAGGGTAGAAGCAGCTTCCTTCAGGGATTATCTCCTTGCTCATGTGCAAAGGTTACTTTCTATGGGATTAAATTCTGATCAATATCATTCAATAATATTTATTATTACAGAGTATTGGTTAACACCAGTATTGTTTAATACGTGTTCCTTTCAGGAGAGATAAAATTTTAACTGGAGGTCTGTTCTGTCCTCAGTCCTTCATGTTATCCAAGCAGTTATGTTGTCTGTTAATAATCTTGATCCAGAGATTGTGAACTATAAACAGGACTTTTTTTCCAAAGCATTCTATCTGAATAATAATTTTTTCAGGATCTCAACATGAACCCCTCGTAAATGGATATGATTACTATTTGCAAGCCTTATAAAGATACAATACCTTGCACAAGTTGTTAGAAAAAAGGTTGGAGGTTGTTATACATAAATTGTATCATGTATGTAAATCAAACTTATATTAAATGACTTTTTAGTATTTACATCAATCTACAGAGTTTTGGGTCAGTGATACAAGTGTCTGATGTTGCTGTTTCTCTTCATTAGGTATGGAGGAATTTCTATAGGAGGAAAACTTCCCGTCCTTCATGTTTCTGGAGATGAAGTTGTCAATTTTTTAAGTAATCTGGGCCGAATGATGAATGTCACAGGAGTAAGATTTGTTTGGTCTCTTTACCTAAGAATTGTTACAAAGTTGAAAACCTTCAGCACTGGAGTTCCCCTTGACAACTGGTCTTTAGCCTTTTCTTTCTTATTTTAGGGACAAACTTCACTGGCTGCTGCTAAAGAATTTTCTAATTTCCTTAGATACATGGAAACTGAAGATAATATTAAGGTATTTGCTGGAAATAGTGCGCAAACTTACTTTCTCAAGAAAGTAAGATAGACTTCAAATAATTAGAATACTGATGGTGGAATTTTCAGATGCATTAAGAGCTGAATTACTGTATTTATTATAAGTAATAATAGTGTTAATGCATTTGCAGTTATTCTAATATGATTTTTCTTAACCCATATTCTTAGTACTTCTGCTACTCTAAATACTTCTGAGTAGGACGCATTCTGCTGAACTTTAAAATTTCATCAAAATTGCTTGACAGTCACCCTCCTAAAAGCACAGTATATGAGCTCCTCCTGCTGGACTGTGCCTAGGTGCTACCAAGTCCTGGTGCTAGTCTTTCCCTGTTGACAGTGGCCACCAAAGGAAATAAAAGGCAGCCAACTGTTCTCCTGCAGCTCAGGGTTATTAGTGAAAACTTCTTAAATGAATCTATGCTTTCTGACTCTTTTAGGTGTGGTTTAACAATAAAGGCTGGCACGCTATGGTTAGTTTCCTTAATGTAGCCAATAATGCAATCCTTAGAGCTAATCTGCGGACTGGCCAAGCCCCTGAGGAATATGGGATCACTGTTGTAAACCATCCTCTGAACCTCACTAAGGAACAGCTCTCTGAAGTCACTGTGTAAGTCTGGCTGTGTTTTGCTACTGACTTTTATCCCTCCCTCTCCTGTCAGCTTACCACCTACAGTGTGCTCACACTCTGAGGAGAAATCGTTCAGATGATAGAACGTGGAGTAATTTACTCAAAATTTTTCTCTAACCAAGAAGGAGATATGCAATCCATTTTTTTTTCTCTAAATATTTATTCCCACCCAACATAGGAGCTATGACCATTGGTTATATGTAATTGCATGTTTCTATTGATTCCAAAGATTAAAGGTCAGATTCGGGAGTCTCTGTTCATGCTTCAAAGCTGATAGATCTCTTAGAGAAAACATGTAGAGATCATAAGAAAAAGATGTCAGAAATTGTTTCTAAGTAACTACAGGTAGGCAATAGCCAATAACCTCTGTCTTGGTGCCAGTGTCAGCATACAGCCATAGTTTATTGAAAAGGCATCCTTAAGATACAACTTCCTTCTCAACATGTTTTGTCAAGGAACAATTGGATGTTGTGTTGAGGGACATGGTTTAGTGGGAGCTATTGGTGATAGGTGAATGGTTGGACTGGATGATCTTGTAGGTCTTTTCCAACCTTGGTGATTCTGTGATTCTATGATTCTGTGTTAGGTTCAGAAGTCAATGAAAATGGAAATGTTTACCTTACCACAGAGGCAAGATCTGTGTTTCGTCTCACTTTGCAGTTTACCTCTTTGAGTACCTTTTCTCCTAGCTCCCATAGCACTTCAGTTATTATGCCTTACTGTCTACTTTGAGACAGACCGTTCAGGAAAGGCTGTCAAACAGATATATGTAGGAGCTAAACTTTTCCAGTGAATGAAGACAATTAGGAAAAAAACAAGAAATGGTGATGTCATCATCCGCATTAGTTAGCTACTGTCCCCAGTGCAATATGGGAAGACACATTAGCACATTTTGAAATTGAAAAAATCTTCTAATTATCCAATAACTTTGTTACTTTTAGATCTTAAAATTTCTGCCAGCTTTCCCAAATGCTGATATAGTGTTATGTTGCATCCATTCCTTTGCTCACAGTCCCTTCTTGTGCTTTGTTGTAGGCTGACTACCTCAGTGGATGCTGTTGTTGCCATCTGTGTGATTTTTGCCATGTCCTTTATTCCAGCTAGTTTTGTTTTATACCTGATTCAAGAACGTGTGACAAAAGCCAAGCACCTCCAGTTTGTTAGTGGTGTTAGCCCTGCTATCTACTGGCTAACTAACTTCATGTGGGACATAGTGAGTAACTGCAAGTCTCATTTCGTAGTCTGCAGCATTAACTAGAAAATAATCAGTAAATTAATCAGAATTAAGTAAGTGCAACTTTACATACCAGGGGAGAGTGCCTTTGCCAGAATATAGTCACAGCCCCTACCCTCTGTAAGAAACTTACGTGTTTCAAGATATCTAAGCAGGACATTCATCAGCTGCTGGAACAGCAGCTGGAAGCCAGACAAAATACTCTATGGTGTTTAAAATAACGTGGATGTATTTGTTTAGGCCATTGAATCATATTCATTGCTTAGAGCACAGGCCCAGGCATGCTTAGGCAAGATACAGCTATCCTCTTATTATTCCCCTGGCTACTTGAAGGAATAAATTCTTTGCCGGCTAGAGGCACAGCGAAGAGCTTGTGTTATGGTTGTGGTTTTTCAATAAAGAGCCCAAGGGCTATTCCAATAAGAAAAGCATGAACATAGGAGAGGAGAGAAGAAGAGGGGAGGAGAAAAGAGAAATTACTGAAATGCCCCAAACTTTTTGGGTTTTAGAAAGTGTTTTTTAATGAGGAGACAAAGCAAAACATGAATATATTAAATGAGGGAAAAGAAGCAGGTCTCTGAGTTTCTTTATCTTGCTGGTCACAGCAACATCCCATCAGCCAGGAATTCTGCTTGATCATGGCCCTTGACAGCATTGTGCAAAGTTATTAACTGGAGTTAGCAGTTCTGTGAAATGCTGCCTTTCAGTATTCATGGGGATCTCTATGTATTGCAGTAGTCCTACCCTGCTAATGCTGAACATAGAAATTGAGCAGAGCATTAGCCAAGCATCGTTCAGTTTAGCTTCATCCCAGGAATGCGGCTCAAGTTACTAGAGTTTTCATTCCTATAGAGCTTTTACATCACCAGAAATCACATCTCCTTGCATACTCACTGCCTTTTTCTGCAGGCAGCCTGACAGCAGGACCATGAAACAATCAATTCCAAAGTTATAATCTAAGAAACAACGTGTTTTATTTTTGATGTACAATCTGATTTAAGATGTCTCAGAAAAATGTAAAGTGCTGCCAGAGGCCTGTTGAGCCACAAGCCTGAGCAACTAGTCCAGCTTGCTAATTTCAGTTTTTCTCAATACAAAATCCTTTGAGAATAATTTATAGGATCTGGATACGTTTGTAAACATCCTCAGGTCTTACACACTGATATTCATTCATCCTGTGATGTGGCAGGTGAATTATGCAGTGAGTGCTGGATTGGTTGTGGTTATATTCATTGGATTCAAGAAGAAAGCATACACTTCTCGGACTAATCTCCCTGTGTTTGTTGCCTTGCTGCTTCTTTATGGGTGAGTCCTCATTGTGTGTTTTTTTTGCATGTGGAACCCTATCTTTCACATGGAAATGATTTCATGTTGTTGAACTTGGTATTTAGTGAAATCCAGCTTTGAGAAATAAAATCAAGTTTGTACAATACAGACCAGACCTGGATTCTGTTCCCGATTCAGGTTAATAAATCTTTGTCTGATCATGTGCCTTAAAAGGAGTTCCATCACTGCTTCACAGAACTTTTCACTAGTTTGTTATCCTTTTGGGAAACTAAATTTGTTCATCTGTGGTGGCTTAACCTAGCTACAGTAGGTAGCTAAACACCATGACGCTCTTGCATTTCCCTTCCTCAAAAGGATAGGAGGAGAAAATATGCTGAATAAAACTTGGTGGGCTGAGATAATGACAGGGATATCACTCACCAAGCAGCGTCACAGGCAAAAGAGAGCAGTGAAAACTTAAAGCAAATCAAAAGCATCTTCCTCCCATCCACCCTCTACTTCCTCTTTCCCCTAACTGGCACAGGGGAATGGGGAATAGGGTTGCAGTCAGCCCTCTAATGCTTTGTCTTTGGCCACTCTCTGCCCCTGTTTCATGTGGTGTCCCTCCCACAGGATACTGTCCTTCCCAAACTGATCCTGTGTGGGCTTCCTGCAAGCTGCAGCTCTCCAAGCACTGCTCCAACATGGCTCTGTACCGTGGTGCCTATCCTTCAGCTGCACACTGCTCCAGCACATGTCCCCACAGACAGCAGCTCCCCAGCCCTCCTGCCCCCCCACCCCCACCCCACCCCTGGCTGCTCCCAACAGGCTGTAGCTCCAGCCTCAAGCTGCTCCTGCAGGGGCTCTCCGTGGGCTGTACCTACTTCAGGGCACATCCACTGCTACACTGGGGGCTCCTCCATGGCTGCACATGGAGATCTGTTTTGTGCAGTACCTGTGGCGGCAGGCAACAACCTGCTCCTCCATGCGCTTCTCCTGGGCTCCAGGGAGCTTCTGCTCCACACCAGGAGCACCTCCTGCCCTCTTCCTGCACTGATCTTAGTGTCTCCGTGGCTGTTTCATTCTGTCACTCCCTACTCCCAGTTGCTGTTGCCCAGCAGTTTTCCCCTTTCTTAACTTTCTTAAATCTGCTCTTCCAGAGGCACTCCCAGTATTTCTTGTGGCTCAGCTCTGGCCAGCAGTGGGTTCAATTTGGAGTTGGCTGGAGCTGGCTCTGATCTGACATGGGGCTGAACTCTGTTCACAGAACCCAAACCTGCAGCTCCCCTTCCCTACTAAAACTTTGCCTTGTAAACCTAATACATCATCTTGTTCCTTTCTGTTATGTACGTTATGTTTATTTCCCTCAGTGACAGGCAATACTAAAATATTTACCAGTATTTTATCCAAAGGCAAACAGTACTAAAACTTCAACTTTTTTTTTTCTTCAAAGGAACATTTCTGTTGTCAAAATAGTGTTTTATAAGACTGACTGGAATGCACTTCCTCTCATTTAATTAGTGATTGTATGTCTTTATAAGATTATTTTCCTTCTAGCTTTGTAGTAGGGTAATTAGAGAAAAAAAAATCCCCAAATATATCTCTGGAGCTAAAAAAGAAATTAAACTTTTCATATCTTCCAGTGTATGTCACAAATCAAACCTTAGAGGCCACAGGTCTTTCCTGGACACAATACCTTAATTTTCTGAAGTTTTTATATTCTTTGAATAACTGTCCTGAGAAAACGCAAAGCATTATTCAATCGCTGTAAAACAGTCAACATTAAATGCTTTTTAGAATATTCTTTTGCTTCATTATATTTTTTTAAGGTGCAATGGTAGTATCTTTAGTAAGCTTTCTGTTGCTATGTTGTTTGTGAATGTGTGTTTGTTTTCTAAATCCTGTAATTTGTGAGCCTGTGGACACTTGAATTTGGCTCTCATAGTATAAAATGCCTATCAAGATGAAAAAATATAATCACATAGCAGTGACTACAGTAATAATTTCACAACTGACTATTCAAAATAAAATTTTAAAAAAGGAAAGTAAATTCAGAGAGTCCTACATTAGCCCTTGTCTCCAGCCATTTTCACAATGGAAAATTTAGGATCATTCTTTCTAATGATGTATACGTTGTCCCATTAATCAAATCAGTCAGATTGATTGTTGCTGGGAATTGTAATTTTGTCCCAGTGGTATACTGTTCCTGTGCTGCTAAATAAGCATTTGCTATGTCTCAGAAATAATGGTATAGGAAGCTCTGCTTCGTCATTTTTTCCCTTGTTTCTCCCACTAAGTGTACAGTCCAGTGAGATACACAAAGATATTTGGGATGATAATAACCCTGATAGCACTGTTTCTCAATCTTAACAATCTGTTGCCTTGCACCTTAATGGCAAACAAGACTAAGCAGAAAAAGCTTTGTGTCTAGTAACAAGGGAAAACATCTTGTAGTGGAACGTCTGGTTGATTACAACGTTTCACACAACTTGAAATGAGAACAAAGCTCATCATGTTGTTTTTATTAGATCAGCTGACATAATACTGAGAAGCAGATATAGTATTTCTATCTTTTGCATGCAGGTGGGCAGTAATTCCCATGATGTACCCTGCTTCTTCTTTCTTCAGTGTCCCTAGCACTGCATACGTTGCATTGTCTTGCATTAATCTCTTCGTGGGGATCAACAGCAGTGCCATTACATTCATCCTGGAGCTATTTGAAAACAACCCAGTAAGTAATGTTTTTGTTGTGACATGGTTTTAAAAAGCTGTTCAAAGGGTGTCCAAACATAACCATCTCTAGCTGTCTTTTTCAACCTTGTCATTCTTCTGGTATTAAATAAGTGATGGGGAAGTATAAGTAATGGGGAACTTGCTGAGTTATGTCGGGAACAAATGAGCAGAATAACCCAGAGAAGTGAACCTCGGGGCAATCAGTACTTTGGGCAAGCAACCATCCACACACATGAGGAATGTCATCAAAGTAGCATTTAGCTCTGCTAGCCAAGTACAAGAATGGATAGAATACAGTAGTTCTTAGAAAGATAAAGAAATCGGTTTATAAAACACTGGTAGCCTGTATGCATTACTACTGTCTCTATAGCAGCTGATACTTTGACCACTGAGGTTGACATCCTTCCTATTGGTGACTGCAATCCTATTACCTGTCATTCTTTATAATGCATTTTCAGATACACTGTGCTGATCAAGCATTGTTTTTATCAGGAAGAAAAAAGACCCACATCTTTATTCAATTGGAGTCATGGTATCAAGGGCCAATTTTACAATACGTTCTGTCCTTTCTATTCTTGCATTCTCTGTCATGTCCCTGGGCAGCATGGGGTTCAGTCTACTGCCAATCAGTCTGAGGGATAACAGGCGAGTATTGTCTCTAGGAACACATATCCACTGCGGATATTGTGTCTCCAGTGACACAAAGACAGAGGGATAACTGCCCTTCTCTGGATTCAGTGATGGTTCAGTTAGACTGATGCAAGTACTTTTACTGTTTTGGGTATTTCCACATTGCACCAAAGTCTACTGTGTAGTTATGTCCAAACACTGGTGCTTCTCAAGATTATGATTATGGAAATATTCCAGCCATAAATAAAGATACTACGATACAGAAGTACCATGCTTGTTGTTCACAGTTCCTGTTTGTGATAGCTGACACTAGAATTACATGTTGCCTCAGCAACATAGTTCATTACAAAGATTATTTTTTTTCCCCACTGAAATTTTTCACAAGCACCTTGCCTGGTACAGTGTGTTCCATTCTGCCACTGATAAATGCGGAGCAAACCATTTCTCTGACATGAACAAAGAACTTTTCACTTCTTTTACTATGTTTTCTCCAAGAAATCTTGTTTGAATTGCTAACTACACTGCTTCTGTTTCTTTTAGACTTTGCTGAAATTTAATAAGACTTTGAAAAATGTGCTAATTGTCTTCCCACACTTTTGCCTGGGTCGTGGCCTCATTGACTTGGCCATAAACCAAGCTGTGAGTGAAGTATATGCCAGGTTTGGTAAGTAGGATACAATAACCAACAAAGTATGTCGGTGGTACGTGGCCTGACATTGAGTGAGATGGTTGGAAGCGTTACTTTGGAACATTAGTGGTTGTTTCTGAAATCCTCCTCTTTCACATGATCAGGTGTATGAGTATGAAATTTCAGCCTCCCTGAAGGAGTCGCAGCTGATAATGTTGCCAGAACTTTAGGGTCTGACTAGCGGACTGTACTGAAAGTTAAACTTATGTGTTCAGTGCCAGACTCTGGTGTATTTTTGTAACTTGTCCTGAACTCCCTAGATTATCACATCTAGGATATATAATTTCATTTCATTTGAATACTTAAGTGGTCCTTGTTAATATTTAAAGTAGATGTTCTTCAAATTCATTCTTATTGGATGTGGCTGTTTCCTTATACCAATTTTTTTATTAAGAGTATAGTGATAGAGCATTTTTTTCCTCAACCAGAAAATATTTTTCATGTAATCCATGCAGATTTCATGTTATGTAATACATATATATACATATGTTTTCAGAGAGCTTATGTTCATTCTTACTCTCATGTAGCAATTGCTTCTTAAGAGTCTGTATTTAATTGATACAATGAAAAATGGCAGACATTGACCGATAGTGATTAAAAATCAGATTTTCTTCCTAAACTATTATGTTCACACCTTTTGTTCTGATGAGTAGTGTTTTTTCAGCAGTATTTCATTGCTTTCTGGTGCTCCACCCCTCCAAAGGTGAGGAGCATGTTTCCAATCCTTTTCAGTGGGACTTTGTTGGGAAGAACCTGGTTGCCATGGCTGTTCAAGGAGTTGCATTCTTCACTCTGAATCTCCTTATGCAGCACCGATTTTTCCCCTTAAGATGGTATGTCTGAAAGTTTGTGTTAATGTTCCTTCATTAGCAGGGTGAGCACCTTTGTTTTCTGTATGTTCCTATTGTCTTTTTCTTTCTTTTCTTCTAAATATTTTTACAGCTTCTATAGCTTTATTCTGTTTGTTCATCTAATTTCATCTTAATTTGTTAATATTTACTATGTATCTTGCTTTATCTATGCTTATTTATCTGCATTGTTTTAACAGAAATAAGAGTATATTTATACAGCTTATTAAATAAATGAGTTTTCTTGAACTAAGACTTCAGTGTGAATTTCATGATTCTAATTGTGAGATAATACAATTACTTGGAAAGCTTGTAGTTTCCTAAGTACTCGCATTGTACTAGCCTGACATACCAAGGCTAGAATTCTATTCTATTGCACAGAACAGTCATAGCCAGGGTACTATTAAAGCTTTCCCTATCTGCTTTACAAATCTGCTTCTGTTTCAATGAAAATAGCTGCCTGCTAAGTGTGAGTTGATCATTCACTGCTGTTGGGGATTGCCAACAGGAGTACTAGTTGTTATAGTCCTGAAAATACTGTCTTTCAAGGAAGTCTACTCAAAAGATACATATAAAATCTATTAGTAAGTACCGAAGAGCTGTCAATTAGCAAAAGCTGTGGCTTAGAGGCAGGTTACGTCGTATCAGTGACTGGCAATACTATGCTCATTTTAACAAGCAATTTCATCCCTTTTTAGTATTAAGGACTTAACTTTCAAAGGCCAGGGATTCTCCCAGCAGCAGGAATTCTCCAGCCAATGTTACAATATGAAATTTCAATCTCACTGCTCCCCCCAGACAGAATTTGGCAATTGAATAGCTCTTGTTTCACACAGCTGTTGAAGCTATACTCAGATCAACTCATTGTTTCTACAATCAATTATTTTTTTTCCAGGTTTACTGAGACTGCCAAGTTACCCATTGTTGGTGAAGATGAGGATGTTGCAGAAGAAAGAAAAAGAATTTTGAATGGAGGGAACAAAACAAATATCTTAGAATTACAGGAACTGACCAAGGTACTATTTTGAGAAGAATGAAATAAGTGAGTCCAGTGCAAGTTGATTCTTTCAGAATGTATTTCAGCATAGTTGCTCTATTACTTTTGTACTGGTTCTAAAGTTGCCTCATCCCAATAGCACTAAACTAAAGAATTCAGAAAATTGTCTTTGCTACAAAAATCTTGAAATAGAATTTTTGATTGTTTTTGTCAATTTAGATTTATGCAGGTAGGCATAAGCCAGCAGTGGACAGACTCTGTGTTGGCATCCGTCCTGGAGAGGTAAGCTGGTCAATATCACTATATGAATCATTCCAGGGATCAGTTCAAATTGCATTCTCCTGCTGATTTATAAGTTGGAAATACTAAAGAATGTGATTTTTTCTTTAATTTGTTTTTTAATAATTCAGTGCTTTGGTCTTTTGGGAGTGAATGGTGCTGGCAAAACAACAACATTTAAAATGCTGACTGGAGACACTGAAGTGACATCTGGAGATGCTGTTGTGGCTGGCAATAGGTAAATGCCTTAAACAAACAAACAAGCAGAACACTAATAAACAAAACAAAAAGTCCTGTAACAATCCACTTACCATAGTTCACTCATAGTCTGAATGACTCAGCAGCTCCTTTCCTGTTATATGGCATTGAAAGAGACCACATCAGCACTTCACACCTTCAACATTGTGTTGTAAAATCTGTGGATGAGTTGTAGGAATGCTAGAAATGAGATAAGGTAATCAAATCTAACACCAAGGGCTCTCAAATAGAAGATAACTTATCCAATAGAATATTTTATCTGAGCTTTGGGAATTTTATCTGGCTGCTTTTTGCTGCTTTTAACTGCTTTTTTTACACAATGCTGGCATAATGCCATAAGTAATTGCTAAGTCATGATTTGATATTTATTTATGTCAGTTTAGTTCTAGGTTGTATGTCTTGGTTTCTTAGGTGTCGCTAGAGTTTGGCTGTCCCTTGATGCGATTTGAACACTTAGTTATTTTGTTGCCAGGTCATGGTTTTGGGCAATTTGCTGCATTTGACTCTGCTTGAGCTGGCTGAGAGGGCAAGGTGATCTCCAGAAATTCCCACCAACCTCAGCTATTCTGTGATTCTGTACTTCTTATCTTGTCCTACTCCTATTACCAGCAAACATTGTTAGCTTTGTGTCTTGCATGACTTTTCATGGTGACTACACTCCAAGATGAAAATTCCTGATTTTCAAACCTCAGAAAAAACCACAACATTTGCAAAATATAAAACCTATGGAGAACTTCTCTTTACATTGGCTTATACTTAAACAGAAAGTGAGTTTGTACTCTTAACCAAGACTTACCTGACTTAGAAGAGAATATATTCCTTGCTATACTGTACAGACATATTTTAGTAGGTCTTGTACTGGGGAGAATTAATTTCCCTTAGAAGAGTTTCATCCCAGAAAAGTGATTTTATTCAAACTGCCTTAAATCTAGTATTATGGATACAATATTATTTTCTTTATTTCTCCAGTATATTGACCCGTATCTCTAATGTTCATCAAAACATGGGATACTGCCCTCAGTTTGATGCCCTTGATGACCTGCTCACAGGACGAGAACATCTCTATTTATATGCTCGTTTGCGGGGTGTTCCAGCAGAGGAAATCAAGAGGGTAAAGCTTTCTTGCTTCTGATCTGTACATAGTTACAGTGAATGTCTATGATGATTCTGGTGAGCTCACCTCATGACAATGGCAAGATTTTCCAAATTGTGCTTGCCTTTCTTTATGTTGAAGTCTTGGGAGTGGTTCTTCTCATTTGGAGTTAAGTACAAGAATGTTTTATCAAATCCAGGATCTTAGATGGTTAATAATACTTGAAATACTCCCCATTTGGAGTACTGTGTCCAGGCCTGGGGCTCCCAGCACCAGAAAATGCAGAACTGTTGGAATGAATCTAGAGGATGGCCACTAAGGTGATCAGAGGTTTGCATCACTTCTTTGAAGAAAGGCTGAGGGAACTGGGCTTGTTTAGCTTGGAGAAGCCTCCAGGGAGACCTCATTGTGTCCTTCCAGTACTTGAAGGGAGCGTATAAACAGGAAGGGAAATGACTGATTACATGGGTTGACAGTGATGGGACAAGGGGGAATGGTTTTAAACTAAGATGGGAGATTTAGGTTAGATATTAGGAGGAAGTTTTTCACTCAGAGGGTGGTGACACACTGGAACAGGTTGCTCAGAGAAGTTGTGGATGCCCCATCCCTGGAGGCATTCAAGGAAAGGCTGGATGTGTCTCTGGGCAGCCTGGTCTGGTGGTTGGCAACCCTGCCCATGGCAGGGGGGTTGAAACTACATGATCATTGCAGTACTTTTCAACCCAGGTGATTCTATGATTCAGTGGAAAACTGCAGAGCCAACTCTGGAAGGTTAAGGATACAACTGCTATGACTCAGAACTGATACAGTTAGTATTTTGTTCTTGTCTTTGAAGTTATTCATATAAGAGAAAGAAAACATGGAGAAGATTCCAGGTGAAAAATAATGCACGTTCTTGCACAGATGAGAATTCTACAGCTGATGCTGGAGTATGGCTTTACTTCAAGAGATTAGAATTTCCCTCATCATCATGGACCATATCTCCAGTTCTAGAAAAAGAAAAGAAAAAAAAAAAAGCACTAAAATCCAAGGGTTTGCCCATTCTCTGCCAGAAGAGGGATGTATCAATAATCTAGGCTGCTGTGGGTTAGCTGCTCTGTGAAAAAGATGGTCTTTCTCATAGGTTGCTGAATGGGGCATCCAGAAGTTGGGACTTCCTATGTATGCTGACCAGCTGGCTGGTACCTACAGTGGTGGCAACAAGCGCAAGCTCTCCACTGCCATTGCACTGATAGGCTGCCCTCCACTCATCTTGCTAGTAAGTGTCACAGTAATATAGCTCTGTGATAATTCAGTACGACATCTCATAAAACTACATGCTGTAGAGCTACTAGGGTGTTTATGATAGTCCTTGCAAGCTCCTTTCTGCCTCAACTTATGCATACTTCAGTGTAGTCTTGAGTTCTTTAATATTAGGAGTAGACCAGAATGCGTAACTATGTTTCAGATGGAACATAAGTAATTATAAAAGAAATATTTTCAATAAGGAAAGGTTTGGTATTAAAATATATAATTCAGAAATCTCCATGTTTGGTTTCAGCCTGCCTTCTCTTGTCAGAGTGTAACCAATCATGTAAATGATGACTGGTTTGGCCTGGAGAAGGCTTTGGGGAGACCTCATTGTGGCCTTCCACTGCTTAAAGGGGGCTTATAAACAGGAGGGAGAACAACTTTTTACGAGGTCTGATAGTGATATCAGAATGGTTTTAAAGTAAAAGAGGGGAGAAATAGGTTAGATGTTAGGAGATCTTTTACTCTGGGGGTGCTGAGGCACTGGCACATGTTACTCAGAGCAGCTGTGGATGCCCCATCCCTGTAGGTGTCCAAGGCCAGGTAGAATGGGGCCCTGGGCCGCCTTGTCTGGTGGGTGGCATCCCTACACATGGTAGAGGTGTTGGAACCAGATGATCATTAAGATCCCTTCCAACCCAAGCCATTCTATGCTTCTATGATCTTACTACATATGCCTTGCTGCTTTTTCCAGCAGAACAGAGGAAGATAGCTACCTTTACACAACCTTTATTATCTTTGACATGAACTACACAAATTTAGAATAAACTATAGAAAAGGTAAAATGTAGTTCTCATCAAGTAATATGAATTATCATAATTGCATTTCTCAAGGGTAATTCTAAATGCAATTGCTACAAAAATCCTTTACAGTATACTGTAGTGCCTTCATTTGTAGGCTATAAGGAAACATGTTAACAACTTCTTCATGGCACGGTTCCTTTTGATATTTAGTATGCCTTTTATTGTATTCTCACTTTTTTAGCTACTAACTGTGTTAACTGATTTATACAGGACCAGATCATCTGCTGATCTAAGTCAGGGTAGCTTCGCTAGCTTCTTGGGTTGCAAAATGTCCTGTGTATTTCTGTAAGAAAGGTTACTTTTAAAGCCACACTTAACACAGTTTGATGTGATTAATAGCATGAACCTCCTTCCATCTACTTTTATTTTAGGTTCTAAATCTTTTGGTAATAGGGTATCACAAAGGCTTACATTTTTTATAGCTAAGACCTTGGACTTAGGTCTGCCTTTGTCATAACAGTCATTGCATTCCTTTCCCTGTTGCTGGGCCCTATACAGACAGCACTGCATTCTTGCCTGAGATTTCTTATATTTGTTTCCTTACTGCTTTGTGCCAAGAAGTGTGTTACTACCAGTTCACTTGTACACTTGTCAAGGTGTGCTTGTGCATTCTCAAGGCACAGATTTCAGTAGGGAAGCAGTGATAAGCTAGAACCCAAAAGTGCAAGATTGATTCTCATGATTTCCTTTCTAAATGGTTTCATTTTTTTTCCACTTCTCTGAATCTGGCTGTCTTAACATTTACGTTACAGGATGAACCAACTACTGGAATGGACCCTCAGTCCCGGCGCCTCCTGTGGGATTCTATTGTGAGCGTGCTCAGAGATGGACGAGCTGTAGTTCTAACTTCACACAGGTATAGAGTTGGAATTCAGAATCTCAGAGCAGCTGATGTTTGTCTGCTGGCTTCTATCTCAAATATCCGTTCTCTGTTTTGAAAGTATGGAAGAATGTGAAGCTCTCTGTACTCGTCTAGCCATCATGGTAAAAGGTACCTTCAAATGCCTGGGCACAATTCAGCAGCTAAAATGCAAGTAAGTTGAATATATTACAGTGTTTTTAATGGGTAAACTTAGTGTAAGTGGCATGAACCATTCTTAATACAGCAAACGAATCTGTAGAGCTGTTGTTTGAACAGACCCATTTTTGGGTGGAATTTTGTGGTATTCTGGACAATTTAGGTAGACCTCATTTTAACTCCATTATGCTACAGGTCACTTCTGCAAGGCAAATATAGAGCTTCTTACCAAGCTATATCTTAGGCATTCTCTTTCAGATATTGGTAATGTTTTCATACCTGCTGAAAATGATTTTTTCACGGAACTATGAAATGATCTCTTCATCCAGTTTCCAAATCCATACGTGTTTCACAGGTTTGGAGATGGCTACATTGTCACTCTGAAAATCAAGGCTCCTAAGACTGGGCTGCCTCCAGATCCAAGTCGTGCTGAACAGTTCATACGCATAAACTTTCCAGGAAGTTTACAGAGAGAGAAACACTACAACATGCTGCAGTATCAAATTTGCTCCTCTTCTCTGGCTAAGATTTTTCGGTTAATAATCTCCAATAAGGAAAACTTGTATATTGAAGAATATTCTGTCTCTCAAACAACGTTAGATCAGGTGAGTAAAAAATAAATCATCCATGAGAAAGCCTATTAGGCAATGCAATGGTAATGTATCCAAACAACTGAAGGATCAAACTGCTTAGAGAATTGTCTTGAACCTCTCTCTCAGACAAAATTCCCAGGACCCTCATGAAGGAGGGTGGATCAGATAAGAAATCTGTAAATAACTCCCTTTGTGAATTAGGTGCCAATTGAAAGCTGCTGAGCTAACATTTCCCAGATGCCAGAGTTCATGCAAATCCATTCTGTCAGGAGCAGCAGCCTGAAGGACGGCTAGTAGGACTAAGCCTCACTGAGCTGGGAATGATCTAATATTTTTTTCAATTTTATTTTGTATGAGAGATTTGGATTGTGTTGTTTCTGAGATGCTGATAAGAGATATGGTGGTATCTAGGTAAATGCTTTTTTCTCTCTGTTGCCCATTATTATACAAAAGCAATTAGATACATAGAGCCTGGAAAATCCACTGGGACTGTTGGCAATACCCAGTCAATGTCTAAAGGATATTTACCCCATTGCCTGCTTTTCTGAGTAGCTAATGATCCACATAGATGAAGCAAGCACTGGTGAGGGTGCTAGGGGGACATTTTGGCTGCCTTACAGCTTCCTACTGAGCTACTATCCCCTCTTCCTCATCACCACCAAGCTCAATTATATTGTACAAGGCCATGTAAACCATCTCCTGCTGAAGACAAAATAGGATCTTAGTTTTAAGTCACTGCATCCAAAGGAAGGAAGTTGCAAGTAAGTTTATCAAAATAAAGGAGGAATTAATGATCCCTGCTGATGCCCACTGTCTCAGTTCTCAGTACGTATCTTTGGATTCTCCTTTCTGTCTCTTACCTGCAGGGAGGCCAAGAAGATACAAATGTATAGAGACATTGCACTAACTAAACTCAGTTGATGTCATTTTCTTCTTTCTTCACATAGGTTTTTGTGAACTTTGCTAAGCAGCAGGTGGAGGATGAGGAAATTCCTTTGCATCCTCGTGCAGCTGGATCCAACCGAGAAACAAAGGTGTCCCCTGCCTCACAGCAGCAGGCAGTTGCATAGACTATTCCTACAGTCCCTAGAATTTAGTGTGCCATAACAGAGCAGTGAAAAGGTAAAAGAAAGGCTGCCATGCACAGTATTATTCTGACTTTCTGTAACTTTCTGAGAAGTGTGCTTATAAGTCCCTAGCAATGGCAAACTTCTGCTGCTCTACCAGGAAGATTACATATGATATGCACTGAAAACGTCTAAATAAAAGCAGGTACTTGTTCTAGAAAAAGATCTTTCTCTAATATAACGTTAATTATGAGATACAAGAAGAGAAGCCTCATTCCTCCTTGTTGACGTGTACAGAGAATTAAAAATAGTGTCTATATTGGGTCCTTTCCAGCCAGTAGGATTTTCTTGGTTAACTCTTATTGTTCATTCTCATCAATGGAAACAAACTTGTCTCAACAAGAATGGGAAGAATTCATTCCAATCTGACTAAGGCAAGCAGTTTGCTTAAAAGAAAAATCGTAATGAAAATGATCTAATACTCACAGATCTTCAAGTTCAGAAATGGAAGCAGAGTATCAAATTGAAATTTAAACAAAAGAGTATGTCTAAATTAGCCAAACAAGACCAAACTCTTCTTCTTTCCTGTGACCTGGGCCTCAAGTGGGTGTAAAGTGTCAATAGATTATGCGACTTCTCTGTGCTCAGAAAGTTTCAGCCTGCTTGTGCTCCACAATGGGAAATCATTTGACATTTAGCTCTTCTATCTAGTTCACCATTAAACTAGTATAATAACAATATTACAAACAGATTCACAATTACGTATTGCTTCACTTATCCAAGAAATCATTTCGTTTTCAAAAAAGACTCCAACACGTGCTATACAGAAATAAAAGGTGGGTCACATATTTTACTTTTTTAGTTTCTTCTTCTGTTTATATGGATCTTATCTGATGCAGGGACATTCTTCCTTTGTACTTTACAGACAATTATGAAATTTTTGCAACCAGCTGTAATCTTCCTCTTTTGCTATAATTATTTCAGTTGAATTCAAAACATAGGCTAGAATTTATTGCAGATTTCACCCTTACAAACAGTTGCAAAATCTTTCTATACATCCATTATAATAAATAAATTCATCATGAAACAAAACAGTATCTACACTTTTTTTCTGAAACAGTTTCTTCAAAATATCATTCAAATATATTGCAGTCATTTTTATATATATATATATATATATATATATATATTTTAACTAGATTTGCACAAAACCCAACAAAATCCCACTGAACATCTTGTGAAAAAGAAAACACAGGAAGTTCAAAATGTAGTGGATTTTTCTCCCTGGCTCTGGAAATAGGAAGGGAGCTACCATTCTAAATGCTAGCAGTCACTTTTTGTATTCACAAAGTACACTGAAATTATTCAGAGAATGCTGACAAAAAATACAAGGTTAAATGTCCTTTAGGATCTTTTAGGATATATTAAGGACTTGTTATACGAAACAGGCCAAATATCATGGGTACAGCATAGATCGTGAACCTTATTTACCAGTATGCAATTAATTAATACTAATTAAAAATATTAAAAACAAAACAGAATAAACACCCTCAAAAAAATATATATATTCACAGGATGGATGTTGTATCCACAAATTCTTCTTTCTTTAGATCAGTTTGGCAAATTAGAGCTTAAACCCAAAGCAGGTATTTGAGAGACTGCCTAATTGTTTATTCCAGGAGTCATTCATACTCTTTGGTAATGTTGTTTGTCACAAAGCACCTGCCTCCAGGCAGAACACTCTCTTTTTCAAGTCAAAGAAGGCAAAACATGCAACTGTCTTCAGGCCAGCTGGCCATACTGTATGAGCTGAGCTTTCTCGTAGTTGGCTGCTATGTCCTCATTCCAATGTACTTATGTCACAGTCTTGCAGAATGCCACTGCTAAATTTGGAGGTGCTTTTCAAAATAAGCTTATCAGTATCTCTGATGTATCAATCTAAATAGACTTGTACAAGGAAATCTCAGTCAATCAGGTTAGAGTGAACTATAGGGGCTTTTGGCTACCAGCTCTGCAATGAAGCTTTATTTTTTGAAGGTGCTTCTGAGTTGAACAATTCTTGAATATAAGGAAGTATAGTTTCCAAGTGTATTCGGTTTCCCTCAGCAATGGAGATTTAGCATATACCAGAATCATTTGAATTAATTCACTTATTTGGCAGGAGGTTTATGAATAAAAAAAATCCATGAGCTTTTTCTTCTTGAAGTTCCATGCAATGTTGAAGCTGACCTTTTCTTACAACAAAAAAGGAATAATTGGCATTCGAACACTTGGATAATCCTTGAATTCTCGTAGGTAGGTATAGTGTTTATCCTTTGCCCAGATTGTCATCTGAATGAAGCAAAGCAGGGTGAACAGCCCCACTAGGAGGAAGGGGAAAAGAAAAAAAAGAACAAAACACTTCATTGCCAGAGAAAGTACAAACTCTCGTTGCTGACAACACTCCAGGAAGAGGTACCAAAACATTGCTCACCTGGAACACATTGAGTCATGATAGTGAAACTGATCCATGTCCCCACCTGTTTTGGCCAAGGAAATTTAAAATATTTCTGATGACAGCATTTGCATTTATGTCTCTATTGATCAATACAACCTTGTCCTAGTACAGGTAAATAAAAAAGCCAAGGTCAGCCATATCAATTTCTATTGTTAGTAACTTTTAACCAAAATGTGAACAATGCCTTGTTATCACAAACAAATTCTTCATGTTTGCTTCCATTGTTAACATGACAGTTGTGTAAGCATTACAGCATAGCTTCCTTTCATTTTCTCTACCTAATTTGCATTTGTCACTCATCCATCAATGCTAGAAACAGTAACTTTGTATAGTCAACTGTATAACTAAAGAAAATGGATATTAAGACCTGGCAGATACTGCCTCATTCCCCTGCTTCCCAATTTTTCTCTACCACAGTATCTTCTACTTAACTGTGCACTATTTATTTTCTTGCACACCTTGATATTCCTGGGCCCACACATGTTTTAAATCCACTAGATGCCCCAATCTCCTCACTGCAACGTATTCTCAATGTCAGTTCCCCTATTCCTCTCTGCAACGTTTTCTCTGCTTCAGAGTACATCTGCATCTTGTCTACTGGCTACACTAAAGCTCAGGCTGAACTGTTTCAGAGTTTAACATTCCAAAAGAAACAAAGACATATCCAGCAAAACTAAAATATTAACATTTTGTTTCAAAATACGTACCTCATAGGTATAGTTAGGGCAAGATACAAAGAAAAACAGCCATGTGAAAGGATTCTTTGTTGGATATGGGATCTTACGAGTTTTGGACCCTATAGATTAGAAAACAAATCACAAAATGTTTACACTCCTGTTTTACTCTCCAACAAAGACAACCTAAACCTGCCTACTCCTCTGTCTTATTACTGTCCAAGGGAAATTCCAAGTGTGGGAAAACTAGATGTTTTCCTCTGGACCCACCTGAAGGAATAGGATAACTGTGAGGAAATGCTCTGGGCAATAGAAAGACATCTACATAATCCTTTGGGTTGCAGTCACACCCATAAAAGTTACCTCAAGTTTGTTTTATTTTAGAAGTTAAAGGTGTTCTCCAGTTGTCACAGGATTGGATTTTAGTAGTCATAGTTGTTATCCATTGTTCTGTTAATGCACAAGGAGCTTTAGACTGCACAAAGACCTTTTCCTCCTATGTGGAAGTTAGTTAACTTACTTTCTCTTGCTCACTGAATTGTAACTTATACCACCAGTACTATTTCCTTCTGCACTACCAGTATAAATGATAGAGCTGGTCACCCCAGCACAATTTTCTGAAACAAGAAAAATTACAGTGAGATAAGTGTTCTTTGACAGTCTCTTGTTGGATTCCTTGCACTGTCTGATCTCCCCTAGTGTCCAGTCTTTACAGTGCTGAACAACCTGATTTTCTACTATGGTCAGAAAGGTGGGTATCAGCACCCTCCAGGATCAGTCAGTCCTTTCATGAGGCAGTATAACTGTGGAAGTGAAGTACTGAATGGCTGCACAGAAGGAAAAAAAAATATGCAATTTTTACCATCTCTCCGGAGGTCACTAAGTGCAACATGAATGGAAAAATTTCCAGCTTCACATAGCTGCAAGAAAAGGTATGATAGTTAAAAACATCCTTCTATATGCTCTTCTTCCTTTTGTTATTTCCTGGGGAACTTAAAAACAACATAAAAAAAAAAAAAAAGAGTCTTTTGTAAACATGATTAAAAATGGGAGTTAATGTGTCACAAATAACCGAGATACTATGCTATGTTACATATGAGATTTGCCAACAAATGTAGACTCAGTACCCAAAAGATCAAATTTACTTCTCATGCAGTCCCTATGTGATCTAAAGTCA
Organism: Alectoris magna; assembly: GCA_030625065.1. Classification (NCBI taxonomy): domain Eukaryota; kingdom Metazoa; phylum Chordata; class Aves; order Galliformes; family Phasianidae; genus Alectoris; species Alectoris magna. The sequence continues at coordinate 16,375,265 of CM060568.1, read as the reverse complement.
ATAAGCCAGATAAAAGCAAATCCAGGAACTTCTTGCTTTGCCTTTTGGCTGGTCTCACATATTTAAAAACACCAGAAAACTTCATTTGGATAGTTTTGGTTTCTCAAAAGTCATCAACATCCCAAGGATTGGACTCAAAGGAAGTTCTCTCCCCCAGAATATGATCAATATGAATCATGAAATGTAATTGACCAAGCTTCCTCCACTGTTTTGAAATAATGCTTCCCCAGTCAATTATGTGGCAAGCGTATTGGAATAACCCATTTATATAATTATGGATCATATCTTCAGTGTCTGCACTGCATACCTATTAAAACAATTGGCTCGTGGTCAGACATCCTGAGTGTTATCGCAAGCTCTGTATTTTTTCATGTAGTCTTTTTATAAAATGGAACCAGTTTACTACCTCACAGAATTTTCATACTGGGAAGATGCTTTGACAGCCTCTGGTATCTGAGTATTAGTTTCTCAAAGCAAGTGAACAGCTGATGTTTTAAATGAATTAGACATAAGTAGGGAAAAAGGGGTACATCTTTGTTGGCTATACTACGCAACTATGGAAATGTTCCTAGGAACTGTGAGGATAAACAGACAGTGTCTTAAGAATTTTGTTTCATAAAAAATCCTTAAAAGGCCTAAAATGCCCCTGCAACACCTACTGCCCCTTGTTCCATCTGCTGCAAGTGATTGCATCTAAAGGAACATCTTCCTCTAGAAGTATATAATGTGCGGTTTTAGTTGGCCAGTTCTCTAAATGTTATGACCTGCTGTGATTCTTAACACTCAATAAATAGTTCACAAGGCTTTAAAGACTGTCACAAACCGATCATGCCAGGATTCTTTTAGAGACCGGAGATCATCCCAACAGATCAATAACCCATTCTAGTCTTAGAAAAGATACTTAATCAGAATCTTCCTTTGTGTACAAGATCACATTAAAATGTGACAGATGTATCTGCTCTACACGCAGGTGGGCAGCTTTAGTTTGTCGCAAGTATTCTAGTTTTAAGTATCTGCTTATCCTACCCATTCTTCCACTTATTCAGCACAATAAATAAACCAGTGTGTTTTAGAATTTTGTAAAAAGAGCAATAGACCTACCAGAAACATGATCACAGCAAAATTAATCTGTTTTTTCCCATAAGCTATAAAACAAAATGTTTACATGTGATTAGCTATAAAATACAACCAATGAAGTACTTGAATCATACTGAAAGCTGTAATGCTACTTACAAGGAGGAGTGTAAAGAGGATGATTGATGTAATAAGCAAGCCAAGCTGCAAATCCCCAGTAATACAGACAGTTCTGAAAAACAGGGAATTATTCTTTGTTTTAGTATCATCTTTTTGGAGAGAATTCACTGTGAGGGCCACAGATAACAATCAATTGGGCTGATCCAAGTTGCTGATAATACAACAAGAAGTGATGATACTGGGTGTGTAAGGCAGGAGCAAACAGAAAGTGAGAGGGAGGAATTAGTGCTCATAGGATAAGATTTCCTCAAATACTCTTAGAGTTGTTAATTTTATGAACAGTTTTAGAAAGTATGAATCTACTATTGAAAACAGATTTCTCTTGTCTCATAAGGCGTCCAAAGATGATGTGCCATACAGACTTTATGTTAAGGAGAGACTTGTTTTACTAACACTTGAGGCTTCATAAGACCTTATTTAGGCACTGTTCTCTCTTTCCTGCTTATTTCTTTGTATTGCTCAAGTCCTTAATATTTCTCTTCTCCTTTGTCCCATCAGGGTTTTTCTCCTTCACATGTTTAAACTTTTCCTTCCTTAAATCATCACACATGACTTTTCCCTCTGCCCCTTTTACTGTGGTATCTTCACTTTGTTCCTTTTAGTGCTGTTCTTGGCTTTCTGTGATCCGACTTCCATTCAGCTCTCTCTGTACTGATTCATTCCTGACCAATTCCAGAGCCTGTTCAGCAGCTTTATCCATTAAAAATAAATAAATCAATAAAATTAAAAAATCCTACTGAAAATTGCCTTCTCTACCTGTTGTTTACTTTTCCTAGTCTGCCTCCGGTTGTTTTTCTTCTGACACTCACTGTTCCTTTAATATCTCGGTGACAGGCTATTTTTTTCCTCTTTCTATATTTATTGGTAGGAAGGAAGTCCTTTCTTGATCTACTCCTCCTTTTCCTCTATGCTTTCAACTATAGGTGCCATTCTTGACAACTCATAAATTTGCCTCCTGTGGGTTGAGATTTTTTTTCCCTTATCAAACCCAGTTCCTCCATCTTTCATGTTTTAGGATGTGTTTGGTTATTACCTGGACATCTACAAAAGCAAAATCGAGCCCTTTATCTTTCTTTCACCATTTATATTCTTCTCTCTTGAGTAAAGCTATGATCCTCTCACTCTGCTGATGCTTTTTCCTTGGCCTCTCCAAAGGTTCACATACCTTATACATTTCTAGGTCTTCTTTTTCTTTCACAGTTTTCCATTCTTGTTCACATAGACAAGTTCATATCCAAGGCTGCAATCTTTCATGTCCTGACTGTTAAAGCTCTTTTTTTTGGCTTTGAATTTTGCCGTCTTTCTATCTTATAAATACTGGAACTGCATTTCTAGGAATAATACCCCCAACAGTGGTCACCTCAGCGTCTGCAACCCACGCTGAGTGCAAAGTGACAGTGCATTTTTCTGAAAATGCTGGTGATGGGCAACCCCCCTCCCTATCCCCATCAGACATTCTGTTGCAATCCAGTTTCTTTTCAGAATTAAGTGAACCATTGAGGTGACCAGTGACCTCAGACAAAATAGAGACCCCTTAGAATATGCTGTAGTACAAACAACTCCTTGCTCTGGGATTGTGTATTAATAAATAACTAATGAGAAAGAACAAACTATTAACTAACAATTACAGATCAGGTGGGACAAGAAGGGAGAGACTAAGTAACTTCCCTGTGATTACATCCTTTATTTATCCAGGAAAAGGAGCAGAGCTGGAGGAACAACTCCAGTGAGGATCAGTCTAGTTCGTGTCCTATCCATAAACTACTGCTTCCTTCCTAATGCTAATTTCTTTTACCATCACCCTCAATGTATTCAACTTCGGTGAAAACAGTTTCCTGTAATCTTGGAATGGCAATTTATGAAAAATCTGTCTATAACTTTGGGCTTGGCACAAGATGGGTCACATGGCAATGGATTTTTTGTAAAGTGCAATTAAATGAATGATCATGGCTCAGCTCCCAAAAATACATGCTGTAATTAAACTGAACAAATATTATTCATCCAAAGAACATGAGTTACCACAAGAATTAGAAGTTATATGTCAGTTATAACAAAAAGAGCTTTAAAGATGAGTGGAGTCTGCCACTGCTACGGCCCTTAGCATTAACATTACACATGACAAGTTGTCACTAGAAGCCTTACTGCTCATACAGAAGTCTCCAGTGAGATTCAGATAGGAACAGTACAGTACGTGAAGACTTAATAAATTCATTAGAAAGAAGGGAATTGTTTCTGCGCATCTTTCTTATTCCAGATAAATAAAAAGCCATCAGGTCCAGATATTGCAAAGATCCCATAAATAAACCATTCCTAAGTTTTAAAAGTTCTGGTTAGGATTTTTGTTTTCTCTCCTCCCATTTATCATTATTCCTATAATGATCAAAGCTGTTTCCTAGTGTCTTACCTATGTTTACTCATAGCCAGTGTGTACCCTTTTGTTTGTCTCATTATATTATCTGCTGGTTTAAATGGTATTTCTTTAGCATATTCTTTCCTCCAGATATGATCATAGGAAGCAACTATATCCTGTCTTTTTACCCTTTTTTTAACCTTTGAGGAATTCCACTGCTAAGCTATTAAAGGCATGACTGAACCTCTTCTGGCACAACCACTACCATCTTTCCTTTAGTTAGTTCCTTTATCACTACACATTTTTTTGTATTAATCCCTATTTTACTCTTACTGAGACAGTCATTTGCAAAGTCTGAGTATGGCGGGTATTCTGTCTTGACGTTGCCTAGAAAATCATCTTAGAATTTTACTATATTAGTATAGCATGAACTGCTTGTGGTGAACCCTTGCTGCATTTTACTGCATCACTTATTTCATTTGGCAAAAAAAGGATGAAAATCACAAATCATATCAATTAAATCATATTCTTGTCTCAGGTCTCTGCTTATTGAAACTGAAGTGTCTCCTTTTAAACCTAGCATTCCGTTTTGCTTTGGAAATAAGTATCTGCTTTGTGGGTAATTATACACTTAAAGTAGGAAGCTTTGGCTACCATCTGTGTGTGAGAGAAAGAAGGGAAGAGGATGTGATTTTTTTATGGTTTTTTTGACTGGTGGAATTCTGGAGTAACACCATCAAAGTCAAGGAATTACAGAAGTAAATCAAGCCCAGGCACTGCTGAGCAGGGAGAAGAACTGTGAGCAACTTTACAGATGAAAGCAAGTACCACCAACCTGAAAAGGAGGAAAAGTAAATGTGATCAGAATGACTGGTACAAATGACGTTTGTTTGGTCTGAAGAGGATTCTTTCTTGGGATCCACTGGCCCGACTTTCTCATTCCATGTAGAAAGCATGAAGCTATTGCCAGAACTACCAGAGCCACTGCAAAGCTCTAAGTTAGCCATAAGGTAAAGTTTAAACAGCCTGGAGTATCACTGCCATAATTCAAAGTCCAGGGGACTGTCTAAATACAAAATATTAACTACTCAAATAGTGATGCTATACTATGTGCTTTTGTTCTCCTGAGTATAAAGAGTATGTTTGAATAGCAGCTCATACTTTGTTGCTAATGTTTTTGAAAAACCACAGCCCATGCATAAGCGTGCAGCCCCGTAGACTACTAGGAAATAGGGAATCTGCATCTTGATGGCTGCCTTATGCCACCGCAGCACTGACAATATCAGGGGGTGCTCCTGAGTGAGAAGAAAATTCAGGACAACCAGGCTACTTTGCAGTGGAACAATGAAAGGTAAATTAACAGTTGCTTATCAACATAGACAGTATTAGGTGGGAAGAAGATGTAAAATGACTTTTAAAGGAGGTTTTAAAGCAACAAACTTCTCAGCATTGTACCTATCTGTGCTACCTTAAAAGTCAACTTTTTTACTAAAGTCTTCTCACCCAGGGAGCTAGCTGAGTAAAACAAAGGGAGCGCTGAAAGTTTCAGATTATAAAAGAGCAATGAGAAAACTATGTTAATAACTGTATAGCAACAGGTGGGTTATACAATAGTGACATTAAGAAATCTTTTGAAGGAACTACAGATTCATGAGTAAGATTTGCTATGCATTACTAAAAAAGCCACATCCAAAAAAACCTGTGCTGCGGAGGCAGAGAATAGGTTGGCTAGGTTTGATTTGTAAGGGGCTATGGATAGATTCTGTCACAATTTACCTTCACAATATTCCTCAGTGGCATAGTCCCATGGGAGAACCGATGAACAAATATTGTTTCAATCAACCTTTTGATGTAGTGGAAAGAATGGCAGATACATGCCAAGCTAGAAACAGCAAGACAAAAGCATTTAAGAGTGCTTAAAAAAACGTGTGGCAAGACATTTGGAATAAGACTACAATGCTAACAAGAAATACAGCTCAAGCCTGCAACGGACTTACTTAACTACTGGATGTGGGCTTGATGTAAACCTCTCATCCAGTCCATACACAAAAGGCATGCGGAAATAAAACAGAAAATAGATGAACAATGGACCTGTATATTCTATCAAAAATACCTGCAAAAAGAGAGAAAATAATTAGACAGCTGAATCAGATGGTAGTTCTGCTTTGGTTTCTTTGTAATAAGTAATGCAGTGGGATAAATACTTCCACTGACCCAGAATGGCATTTAGAGATGCACAGGGAGAATAGCAGGTTTGGGCTTAGGCTATGAAATCAGTAGACATGCACATAAATGTTTTGCAATGCATTTGCCTCAACTGCATACAAACAGCCATTGCCAATGCAGCTGACACAGCGTGGGTATGAAAAGGTAATCATGGTAGCCCAGAGATCATGATAAATGGGCATGCAGGTTACACTTATGCAGCTCTCACCCTCCTCTTGCCCTCAAAACCTACTTTTTAACTTATTTTGGGTTAAAATGAAGAATTTATCTTGAAAGACACGTGCTTTATTTTTAATTAATGAATTTCATTTAAACTAGAAACACAATTTGCAAGTGTTCAGATGACCCCGTGTGTATGAACAGTTAGCACAGCAGATATTCCAGAAAACAATTCATTCTATGCTCAAATAATCTTTCATTTGGAAAAATAAAACAAACACCACCAAGAACAAATTGACAACTAGAGGAAACTAAATAAGCTATTAAATTAATTTCATTCCAGATAGGAGTGCATTTCTCTTGAGCATCACTTTATATTGAGACTAACTTTGGACTAAGTATTAGAAGTTGACTTTTTCCACTTTTCTGAGTGAGGAAGTTACGTCAGCACCTCATTTTTAGAGAAAAAAGGAAAACTGATTGTTCAAAAAAGCACACAATGTGTCACTTTTCTCATGTGTTTAGGTATTTTGACTGGGAGAAAAGTTGTTTTTATATCAACTTCTGTAACAGAATCAGCATTTTCTGTGGCAAAGGTAGGATTTGATTGCCTTTTTTTATTTGATTTCTATCAAAGCATTTCTTGGCTTACATTTGAATGAAGTAGATTGAAGGAGAGGGAGAGCAAAAGGTAAAAGAAGAATAATGGATTGGAAGAAGACTGGTGTGTGATATTTTGGTATATATTCAAGTATATGTTTCTTGGAGTCTACGCTGTCATTCATTTTGCTTGTCTTACTGATCCGTGGTTTGTGTATCAGCTGCCTTATTTATCAGCATAGCATCCAAAGAACTGATCTAAAGATTCAGACTTGCAGATTTTTATTTATTTTTTTGCCTCCTATCTATTTGTCATTGACGCAACATTTTATTAGTATTTCATAAATAGTATATGTGTCTTTAAGTTACTGGGTATTTTTTTCCTTCGTGCTGTGATGTTTCATTAGAAAGTAGTGCTAATATGTGCACTATGAACTTTCTGAAGAACCTTCAAGAGTCATTGGTCACCTCATTGCATAAACATGAATGCAGTGTCACCTGCTGAGTGAGTTGCGATGGGACTTGTCTTTGAGCTGAGAGAGTAAACATGAAGTCTTCATGGATTACAGAAAGGATCAGCTGTCATTAGCCTGGCATTAGCATCCTGGGACACAGCCATAAACAACTAATTTTACTTTCATGCATTTTCCTGCTGAAGTCAGCTCAATTACTGACAGGTTAGTTTCTCAGATGCCTCTTCACAGGACAAACTTGGAGTATAATCCTGATCTCTTCCAGGAGAGTTGCACAGGAATTTAGATAGCTAATTCCTAGTGATTTTGCATTAGACTTCTAAATACATTTGAGAACCTGCACCTTAGTTCAGCATGGCCAAACTAACCTCAAGTAAGTTTTCCTCTGCTGCTCTCCTAGGGAACTAGACATTTAAAATATTTTCTTGCTGCTTTCCCTGGATAAAATGAACTGAAGCAATGAGGGTTCATTGCCTGCATCCACTGTCAGAGCAGGCATCATGCAGAAATATTGGAGTGAGACAAAAAGTGATGTAAAGATTAATTATGGAGAAACAGCCATTAAATTGGCTCAGATTTGAAGCATAGCTCACCGTAGTCCATCCTATCTGTGGCCCTAAATCTTTAAAGTATAAAGTAGCAGTTGTACCAACAGGGAGGTGCTGCAGGATTTCCTCATTCCTCAGGGACTTTCCTTCTGAGAAGGAAAGAGGTAATTACATCTCAGTGAAATTCAAATCAACTACACTAGCAAACTAGCTCCATATTGTGCTTTTAAAAGTCTCTGAGATTCTTCGACCTGACTTAGGTTTATTGGAATCTAAGTTTTAAAAAAATCTAAGAAAGTTTACTCTTAATTTTGAATTATCCCTGGGATAACATATAAATCTAGGTCTATTCACACAGAGACAGAATTCCCAGTCCTATCTGTCTGCCTAGTGTGGTAGACTTGCTTCATCACTGCTACAGCAGAATTTGCTAATGGGACACTGCCATTTAGAATAGTCCACTGACCTAGTCAGCTTCACCGACTCTCTCTTGCCTGCTTCTTGTTGCTCATCAACAGACACGAAGATGAGATAAGCTGTAAAAGGAAGGTCCTCCTACAGAGGTTTTTACTACCTGTTTTTTTTTCCAAACAACCAGCCAAGAGATGATTCCACAGGAACTAAGCTGGAGCTCAAGTTTTTAAATGCCTGGATTTGGAGGAATCTGAAAAGGTAGATCTTTGAAGAAGGAAATAAGGCACTTATATACCTGTTTTCCATGGACGGATTCTACATGATGAACTAATCATCACCAGCATAATTTTAAAGGGAATATATAAATCAAATTAAGCTTAACAGAAGCAGAAGAACAAAGGGATACATTTTATACTGAATGCTAAGATGATTTAATGTAATTTGCCAATTAGACTATCTTTGGTGCACCCAGGCCATGTACTATGAGGCTTCCAGCAGTGATACCTGCAACTACATTAATCCAGTCAACCACCTGGCATCAAGATTTGTCAGAAAATTCATGGCAATATGTTTTGTATTTGCTTACCTCAAAGGAATTTTAGTTTCTGCCTGAGAGCAGAGGATTATATGAATTAATATCTGCAACTCCTTAGTGCTCCCAGTTTAGTGTCACTATGGGGATCATTCCATTGCAGCTAAGGGAAATTATTGTCTAGAATCTGTGCTGCATATCTTTAAAGCAAAGGTGCTCAGTAGTTAGAAAATGCATTGGAACAATATGCAGACTCCTGAGTTAATTACTAAGTGTCAAACACATGGATGGACCTCTTTTCAATATTTCAAAAGAATTAAACTTGTTCTGGAGCCTCTTCAGCCTTCACAGAGCTAAGTAACGTAGCTGGAAACTTATTTTTAAGAGCTAATACCCATGCAAAGTACACCTTTCATGTGAGACCACTGCTCAGAGCTTTATTACTTTAGTCTTCGCAGGTACTTACTTGGATCAAGTTTTATTGACTGTCTTGCTGGATACCACTGAGGATCTGTAAAACCATGGAGAACTGTGTGATATACAATGTTTGTTTTAGATTATCCAGTTACAATGAATGAAACACAAAACAGTAAGATTTATTTGAAGATATTTAGGAATATTAATTTAATATGAACATCTGTGAGAAATTATGCAGCAGGAAAAATATAAAGGTGTATCAGGCTAGTATAAAAATTGTATTGAAATCTCACTGTGATCACATTCATGTGCAAGTTACTTCACGTTATCATAAAATCATAGAATGGCCTGAGTTGGAAGAGACTGTAAAGAACCCTACTGAGTGCATGCATCACATTTCACCTTATATAATTTTCTCTTGTTTATATACTGGATATTCTGATGTAATACGAACTATTGCAAAAGTTATACTCACATAATTTATGGAACATTGATCTTATCTCCCTAATTGTAGCATTTGGTTCCACCTAGGCAAAAAAAGACATATATATATATATATGTATATAAGATGCGTATTTTTACAGACATCTATTAGGATTGGTATGAATGATTCAAAACACTTCTTACTGGAAAAGTGGAGGACCTGATTTGTGGCATCTGTTTCAGAGGCAGCTACTGTGGCACTACTCAAAGTGTTACTACAGCAGCAGTGACAGTTTGATGGCTTCTAAATGAGAAAGGGACAACTGGCACCATCTTAGAGAAGCAAGTGAAATTGTGCTCTTTGCACAAGAGCTCCTTTGTGAAAAGAGGTATGAAGCATGATTATTGTCTCCTTAATGCCAAAGGAGGGCTATCAAAATACTCACAAACATTAACTTTGCTTTAAAAAGAGATAGCAATTTTTAAGTAGTCACCTAACGTTTTGGGCAGATTGTTATTTTACCTTATCTAGGAAGCATAATTGTTCCTTTGTCTTCCAGTCAAGGATTTCCACCTGACAGGACACAAAACAATAATCATTAATTACTGACTGCATAATATCTAAATTCTTAGTTGACTCTCAAATTCACAATCGCTATTCAGAATGAGACACTATTTTTCTCTGATCTATGTGTTAGAAACAATTCTGATGTGCTCAAGAGACAGTTTTAATCACAGTCAGGTTCTCAAAGAACTCGACTTGTGAAAAAAGTAACACTCTTGCCAAATAAGTTGTCTTCCTGGATAAATTCAGAAGCAGTAGTAGCTAATTTACTGACCAAAATATGCATATTCAGGAGTGTTCTCTTAAGCTAAAACAAAAGGAACAAATAAAGGAATGAGAAGTTTCAAGATCATTAAGGAACAAGTTTGTCTTCAAAACTGTTCTGATCTGTAAAACTAGAAGGACAATTTGAGAAGAAATGTAAATGCACACATTCATGCATGTAAGCAAATATTTGGAATATGTACAGCATGAAGACTACTGTGCATTGTTCCCAGAATTTGTTAATTGTGAAGAACTGAAAAACATCAACAGGCATAATGAACAAATGCAGCTAAAAATGGAGACTTCACACATTGTCAAGATACATGCAGTACTGTATGTAATATTGTGTTATTCTTGCCTCTCAGATCACCTGTATTACAAACTGCATATCAGCATTTTATATTCCAAGCAGCTCAGACAAGGATAGAGTAGACTGCTTTGATGATCAAATGACATTTTGGCAAAAGTTTCAATTTTAATCAACAGCCGAGCAGGAAGGTCCCGAGATGTTTTAAAGTCCAGTTGCAGCAGGCTCTTACAATACACTGGTTGTGTTTTAATTCCATTTGTTTTCATCAAACAGTCAGTAATGGAACTCTGTGGTACAGCTAAGATTGAAGGATCAAAGCTTATCCGTCACACTAAATGACTGTGACGATCATTACTCAGTTTGGGTTTTGTTCTTTGGATTTGTTTATTTTTACAATAAATGTCTGCCATTAATTACATTTGGTATTAACTGACCAAGAGGACAGATTAACTGTAGACTTTGAATGTGACTCCTGACTAAAAATAGGAGTCACAGTCCAGTATCTTTCTAACAGTTTCTTTGAAGAGATCACTCAGTTAGAGTATCTTATTTCCTCCTTTTACTTGTCCCAGATTGTTCTTTCTCTGTTAGTGTAGCAATGAAGCACGTCAGCTCCAGCCAGAAGTATCAGATCTGATCCCCACAAGGGATACTAATGCAGCAGTATTTTCCACCTGCACACTGTAAGCCCTAAAGGAGGTGCCAAGGGAGGTAAGCACTTTTCCTCCTTTGCAATTCATGAAGAATCTGTGCCACATTATTGGGGTATTGTGTATTTCTCTCTTTGTTGTTGTGGTGGTGTTTTTTTTTTTTGTTTGTTTGTTTTTTAATGTATATTTGAAACAATTTAAGTTACAAGTGTTACTGCCTCTGTGGGAAAGCAAATGAATGTTACTCTGCAATACTGACCTACAGCATTCTGACTCTCACAGCCCGCTGAACAGGAACTTTGGGGCTGTAAATCAATTTTTGTCTCTTGTAATGCTGAGTTGCTACAAGGTATATTGAAACGTTTGGTGTACCAATCTCAAAGTTTTTGTAACAAAGAACACCACTGGGCATCCCTACTGACTACAGCAGTGACTAGTTTAGAAGCCTCCTCCTCATTTCATACCCACGGACAGCATGTGCATATTGGATTGGAATCTCTCTGCCCAGGCAGTTTTACTCTATGACTTTCAGTGTCCGTATTAGGGATGTCCTCTCCAAGCCAATTACAGAGCAGTCTAGCCATCTTTCTGCCACTTATGCTCTTCTAATTAGTTTACTCCCCATTCTGCACAAGGTCAGACAGCAAATTACAAAATGTTCTCTTTTGCTCTGTGTTCTTCTTGGGGGGAGCTGTGCAGAAATTCTGGTATTTCTGTGAACCACTGGAATCAGTATGGAAAAAAAGTGAATCATCTAGGATCTTCTGTATTCCTATTTGGTTTAATTGCAAGATGTCTCTTTGAAGTGCCAAACTGGCATACCTTCCTGTATCAGCCCATTTCTTCAAAAACATAATAGGAGCCTATATGATGGATCCAAACTTTTTTGAAGGTGCAGTGTCAATGATGTGAGGCTATGGTCAGCAGCAATATGGGAAATTCCAATCAGATACAAATAAAATGGCCCAATATTTGACCAAGTAGCCTTAGAGGCAACATAGAATCTCTGTCTTTGGAGGCATTTAAAACTGGGCTGGAGAAGACCCAGTGCAGTCAGATCTAGTTGCATCTGCTTTGAGCAACAGTTGGACTACATGACTTCCAGAAGTCCCTTGCAACCTCTGTTATTCAATGATGTGGTACTTTTGGAGAGTCCTTCCTGAACTTGAAATATTTTTTTGTTGCTATCCTTTCATATTTGCATATTTTCATATTTGAAAGTATATATTTGCTATATACTTTCAGGATCTAAGCAAATATGCTTTCCCCTTTCAGAAAGAGGAACACAACAACACGGCTGTAGATTCCATTCCAGCCTGCAGAAATTTGTATGACAGCAGAGTGAAAGCAAGGTAACTGTTTCCTTTAACTATCATGCCTCTTATCTGTGACAAAATGTCCCCACAGTAGTCAGCTGTTCCCTGCACAACAGACAGAAAAGACCGATCCAAAGTAAGAAATGCTATCTTTTCTGAACATAATGGCCAGCCACATGAACCTAGATAGCACTGAACACAGTGTTTCCAGTCTTCGGGCACAGCACCAAGTCAGTTAATGTATTGGTTGGCAACAGTCTTTAGATACCCAGCAATCTGTTCTTGGAACGCTAACTGCTGTGTACCAGCCCTTTAAAACATAAATTTATGGCTCAGAGAATTTTAATTTCAGTGTTCTTAAAGCGTTTAGCAGAATGGGACACTGACAGTCCATTTACACTAGCGCAGTGTGACTTGCAGACCACTTGTTTGGTGAATTTTTGAAGGCATTTTAAATTACCACTTCTCTAAACTATTTTGAATAGAATTTAATTGATAGGTAGATTTGTGCAAGATAGCTGTTAGTTAAAACTTACGGAAGTGACTACAAGTACATACCTTCAATGTTTAGAAGGCAAATTTGTTCTCATGAGTAAAGAGCAAAGATTGTGTCTTAGAAAGCAGAGAAAAATTCTGAATTATTGTTTAGGATAGGTCAAGATCAAAGCAATCAATTGATGATAGAAGCCAAGAAAACTACTTTAAAGTGTTAGACTTCTGTTCAGAGGGTTAGAAAGTTTATCCATAGGGAGAAAATGGTTGAGCAAACTGTTTGATCTTCTTCTTCTCTTTTTTTTTTTTTTTTTTTTTTTTTTAAGATGGTGTCACTTTAAAAGGGTTACCAAAATACAATAAATCAAATTCTGCCAGTTTAAAGCCTGTTTCATGCTTAAGCATCAACAGATGTTCAAAAGTGATGTGGTAACTTTTGAGGAAATACTGACACATCGTGTTTCTGTGTGTTGGAAGCTTTATTTGTAGTCATTTGTACTCAGCAGTTTCAGTAAACTCAAAACTCCAGCTTAGAGAGATTTTTTGAACACCAACGTAAGCAGATGCTGTGTTGGTTTATTTTTAAATCAGAAAAAAAAAAAACCAAACCCAAACCCCAAACTGCTGATTTTACAGCCTTGGAACCAAACAGCCCAAGAGAGAGCTATGCAAAATGAATTGATTATCCCCGAACTATTGGACTGCTTATATAAGTGAGGTTCCTTTAATTTAACCACCAAAAAAAAAAAAAAACCAAAAAAAAAAAAAACAGTGGTTGCCACAGTCCTAATTATATCTTTCTAAACATTTTATTTTTCCTATAGGACTAGTCATTTTCTCTGTTGTCTTAGAATTTTCTGTGTTCTTTGTGAACGAAGCAGACATGCCTCAGTGTGATTTCTCACTAAGGCATATTGGAAATAACTTCCTTTAAGTCATTAGAGTTAAGTCAAGGGGAAACTGATATAGTTTTCAGTCATTACCACAAAGCCAAATTTCATCATTATCTATGGAGGGCTATTATTCTGTCAGTGTCCAACTACATAAAGCATTACCTCTCTGAAGAGCTCATATTTAATGAAACTAGCATATTATTACTATTTCACCTAGTTTAAAAAAGGAGATGCAGTGATACTTGGACAATTAAATTTCTCTTTCATACAACAGATGTCTAACATGCACAGGCTCACAAAACACACACCAGGTGTTTTACTTCTCAGCCTCCTAAATTCTGCTCCTACGTATGCCCATGAGAACAATCATCTGGAATGTGCTGAAATTTGGTATCTTTTTATTTCTTCCACCTGTTTCAGACTTGTTAGCCAGGCATGCTTGCATGTAAATCCTTAAGGAACTTGATCCAGTAGCATCTTCATTGCAAGGTCAGCACAAAGCGCAGCATTTTGTTGTTTTTTTACTTCTGAATGAAACTTCATGCTTTATATATAATGGTTACACACACTTCCAAGGAGTGGAAATCTGCTTTAGACTGTCTTCTGCCATTACCAACTCCTCTCATAGAATCTGGGCCACCAAGGAATAAAGGATTCAGGAGACAAAGTACAGACAGGAAAGGGCAGGAAAGTTTTCCAGTAAAAAGACTGAATCTTCTACCAAAGACAAATTCTAAATCCCCATATTTCTGGATTACTTTAAGCACTGCTTCCTTCCATTGTCATTCTGTTCATCATTTTCCCGCAGCTGATGCCTTCACCACCCAGTGAAGCTTTGGAGTTTAAGTAAACTTGGATGGATAGCTTAAGCAAATCGTCATAACTACTCTTGGAGCTGGGTGCCTAACACAACTGCGTGGCAAGCTTAGTTTGCTTTCTTGATTTGGACCTGTGAATGGTAACAGGTGTAGAGCTACAAATGGTCATCCTTCAGAAAGAGAAATCCATTTATATAATTGATTGAAAGAGTCTGTAAGAATAGTCTGGAAGGAAAATAAAGGCTTATTCCCTTGGAGTGGGAGGCTAGATTTCTGTCCCCTCTCCAAATAATAATAATAATAATAATAATAGTAATAATAATAAATTGGAACAGCTGTTAGAGGTTTGTGTGTTGGAGGTTATTACAGAGAATTCTGACTCCTGAAAGCCTGTGAAATCTTTCCAGTTTTTACTATCATGATATCTTCCAAGAGGATACACAAG
Source organism: Alectoris magna (assembly GCA_030625065.1). Taxonomy (NCBI): domain Eukaryota; kingdom Metazoa; phylum Chordata; class Aves; order Galliformes; family Phasianidae; genus Alectoris; species Alectoris magna. The sequence continues at coordinate 16,360,116 of CM060568.1, read as the reverse complement.
ATGGGAAAGTGACCTGCTCCAGTTAATTCTGACTCAGTGGGTATTTTCTTGCACTGGCTAACACAGGGCTGCACGCTGCCAATTTCCCAGTCATGCTGAAGACTCGCATCATTCACTGAGTATCACTGTCACTATTAAGTAGGCTGGAGTGCTTCCATCTGAGAACCTAAGTCGGCTTTGATGCAATACAAAGCAGATATCCAGGTTTTTCAACAGCACTTCATAGCCTTTTACGTGTGCAAAAGAGGCTATCTACAGCTCAGGGCTCTAGTTCATAGTGATTATTTTCCACAGTGACAACACTCAGGTAGAAGGGGCTTATAAATTCTCTGTGAAAACACGATCATTTCTTTGAATCAGCGCTGTGATTTGCAATATTGAACTTCAGTATCTATAGTTCCATTACTACTTTTCATGAATCATTTGGTGGATGGATGTCAAAATGTAAATCCAGGGAACGCTTCAAACGTGGAACAGAAGAGAATGAAGGGGGGGGGAGGGGGCAGTTGTATTTTTTTTTTTTTCACCTAGAGGCATCAAGATGGGGTTTGCTGACTTTTGGCAATGTACAGAGACCAGAAGGTGTGGGAAGCGTGGAGCTCTTATACTGACAGCTGCACGCACAGTACTCACATCTACTTTATAAAGCATACACCAAAGAAGTCTATTATTTTCTCTAAAATAAGACTTTTGATTTCAAAAGCAGCCTTCAAACCCTGAATGGCTCCAGGTACTCCCTGCCCAGTAACATTTTATTGTCACATTTTGCTCTACAAAATTTAGAGTTTCTCTCTCAAGTTCCATGGAGAAAAGGAACAAATTGCCCATCTTTTAAATGAAGCAGCACAACTGTCTGTACAAAGTGTTGGGGATAGGGAGAAGTGATGAGGAAAGAGAAAGGGAGAATGTTTTTCCCCATATTCTCATCTCTTTCTGTGATGATAATTGTATGTGTTACTTGTGAAAGCAGGTGACATTCTCAAATGGCAGGGCAATTTTCGGCAGTCTCCCTTTAAATGACTGTTCAAATATCTCACACTTGGCCTTGTCTTGCTTGGACAGCTCTTGGAGTATACAGAATCTTAAAATCTTCTGCAGTCCTGCTTTTGGCACTTGCTCTCGGTGTCTCTACTTGATGAGGCTTTAGACAGCATAGCTCTGAGTGGAAGAAGCCTTTGTAACAGGAGCTGCGACATCTCAGCAATGCTGGCCAGGCAGCAGCCATCCCCCTGCATTCAGAAGGTTTTCATCACAGTCAAAAGGGGGAGAAACTTTAAATGCCAGCAAGAACAGGGGGGAGGAGGGAGGCAGTACATTATTGCTTTTAGCAGTACTGCATATGTCAGCTCAGTCTATCCTCAAGGAATGAAGACTCCAAAACATTTTTGGTTAGTACTGCTTACAAAAGGCACTTCCCGTCCAAGCCAGTTAAGGAAGCAAAATTACAGCTGAAGCTCTTATGACACTGATTCTCTACAGTATTTGCTTAAGCATATTTCCTCTAGGAAGACAGAGGACCATTCTATTTTTTGTACGTGTGATGCTTTTGAAGACCTAAACCTGTCAAACAGAAAAAAAGAGTAGAATTCATCAGCTTAACTTCAGAGCTCTGTGCTACAGATATTTACGTCTGAGCATCTCATATAAACCCTTTGTAGAAAAAGGTGAAAAGCTGGCAGTTTCAGGATAAACCATACCGTAAGCTTTGAAACACATCTAAAATAGGTCAGAAGAGTTATTTTCTAATCAATTTAGATAAATGCGCACTCCTAGAGAACATCAGTTATCTAGATACCAGCCTCGATCATAGATCTCTACATTCTGGGCAGTGAATCTCTCCAAATTATCAGGTGCAGTACCGCCAGGCATGCACATGTCTCTGAACAGTAGCTGCTCTTGCTATGTTTCTTCTGAGCTGTTAGTGATAAAACAGCTGTGAGATGAAATGAGAAACATACCAGCACCCAAACAGGACCCACTGTAGCATTACTGCAGAACAAGAAGCATGCAGGTGATAACCTAGACGTAGGTCTAGGAGTGCAGGGGACCTGACCAACAGGTAGCTCTAATGCAGACATCTCTTAAGTAGAGGCAAATCACTCAACCAGTCTGGACTTTTTGTGCTGATCCATTAGACCCGGCATACTTGGGCTTAAGTTAGTTGTTGCTCATAGTTCTTGGTACTTAACTCTGAACACAGCCAATTCAAAGAAAGAAGTTAAAGGTGATTCCAAAGCTGCATCTACTTTTCACTGGCATCTTAAAAGTAGTGTTAATACAACCTTCCCTACTTTTGAAGTCTTCAGCAGCAGTGACAAATACTCTCATAAAAGAACAGCTAGTGTCTGCTCTTGCCCATCTTTTTGTAGGTCCATTCATGGATAAAGGAAAGAACTTTCTCACATACTCAGTATGACATTGATTACATACTGGCCATGATAAAATGCCCCAAAACAGGAATATTTCACCTCTGATAAATCTCTGTTAAACTTGTAACTGTTGTATTAGAAAAAAAGTCAGACAGCAAGAGTTTGGTGTTTGCAAAGTGCTCTGTATTCTTACAAGGAGGCACCGCAGAGGAGCAATAAAGGGTGAATGGCTTTTAGATGTACAAAGATAAGTACAGAATTGCACACTAATCCAAATAGGGAATGTGGTATCAATCACATCAAACAAAATGGGGATACTTGTGGTATCAATACAGATTTCTTTTCTCTTATGAAGTCTTGGGAGTAGTGGGACATTTAGCTCCTGTCTTTGATAACTCAGTTTTGGGTGTTTGCTGAGGAAGTGCAATTCAGCATACCAAGCTATCTTGAACTTCTAAGAGAAAGCAAATAAGTGGGGAGAACAGTGCAGAAAGTAATAGGCAACAGCACCCCACGCTGCCCTGTCCACATGCCACACCTTGGGTCTGCTCTGGCACACACACTGCATGATTTTAGGTACATCTGCTTTTGCCCATTATCTGCCGTGCAGAGAAAAGGACTGACACACAAAGCTGATGGGTAAATTCCTGAGACATCCAAATTTGGATCAGCATTGCTTAGACATAGGATATTGATTAAACACCGAAGAGAAGGCTCTGCTGCTCCTGTTCTGCCTAGTGGGGTGGAGCAAATCGTTACACTTTCTCATGTTTCTCTATCTGCAAAATTAGGTAAAAGCAATGATGTCCACCCTTTAGAGTAATGGGTGTTGTGAAGAAGCTCAGTACAATGGGAGCAGGAGAGCAAACCTGCAGGTCCGACGCTGAGGACATTGAGACGGGCACCAGCCACGTGCCTGCTCCTGCACCTGGATTTTTCAAGACTCTGGGACAGCAGTAGAAACGCAGGAGGCGGTGACAAGGTTGGGCATTTTTCCTAAAAACCGGGGAAGTCAGCATTGTAGGGGACAGGCAGAGAGCCGGCGCCCACCTCGCTCCCACTGCGGCTACAGACAGCTCAGTGTGCTGAGTGTGACGTCCAAAAAACTTTCATCCCTTTGAAAAGCAACATCTCATCTCAACTTTTAGGCCCTGGAGAAGCAGGTTCTTTTCACTTGTTTTGGACCCTGATAACGTTACAGTAACAACTGCTTCGTTATTTTGTGTATTTTGCACTGGGAAAAAAAAAAATGCATTCATTTTTAGTTGAGTCTCGTGCCGGAGAACGCGAAGCGAGAGCCCCCAGAACCACAGGGCAGCGGCTGGCATTTAGCCAGCACCGCCTCGCTGTGTAATACGGGCACTGCTAGGGATTTTTGCATTAGCCAGTCTCGTCCTAGTGGAGAGTGGGCACGCCGCCCTTCCGACTCCAGGTTCATCTCACCCCGCACCTTCCGCACGCACAAGGAACCGAACGGACGCAGCGCCTGCCGGCGGCCCCGCGCTTCCCACGCAGAAAGCGAACGCAGCCCCGCAACGGGGTGCTGGGAGCCGCCCGGCAGCCGTGCCCCGGGCCGAGCCGGGCCGGAAGGCTCGGGGAGTCCGGGACGTCGGGTGCCGAGAGCGTTCCTCGCCGCCTCCAGCCTACCCGGCGCGGCTGGGTCTCACCGCCCGAGGGCAGCCCGGCTGGCCGACCGCGCGGTCCGCCCCGCGGGACCCCGCACGGAGCCCGGAGCCTCCGCGCAGCACCGCTAAGCGGTGGCTCCGGCTCCCGGCGTTTCACTGCGGATGAGGAGGCTCCCCGCCCGCCGGGTTCCCGGCCGCCCCTTCACCGGCGGCCGCCTCTGCGGGCTCACCCTCCGGCACCGCCGCCGCCGCCCGCACCCACCTCGAAGAAGCCGGCCCTGCCGCCCATCCTGAGGGCCACCGCGGCGCCGTCTCCAGCCTCGTGCTGCTGCCGATCGGGCGGCGCCGGCCCCGCGGCGGGGACCCGCGGAGAGCGGGAGCGCCCGGCCCCGCCCCGTCGGGCTCCGCCCCTTCTTGCCCCGTCCCTCCGGGCCCCTCCCCAGGCAGCGCGAGGCAGCTGCACCGCCTCCGGGCCCGGGGTGCGCGGCTTCCCGTGCTCGGCCGTGGCGACAGCGTGGCGTTCGGTACCCGCTCGGGGTGAGAAGAGGCGCGGAGAGGCGCCCCGCACGCCGCGAGCTGCGGGGCCGTCGTGAGTGCGGGAGGCAGCCCCGGGTCGCGTCGCGCTCCGGTTTTTCGTCGCTTAGGAAATCAAATTCTCGCGTTTGCAAATCAGCGGCACGCTCGCTGACACAGCTGCTGCGGAACTGCTGTAACGTTGTGGCGTTACGTTTTGAGTTTCATCAGAAAGAGGGCACAACAGAACTAAGCAACTAACAGAACTAAGATTAACTCGGTTCCTCTGAGGGCTTCTTGCTCGCCTTCTTTCCACCCCCGCGTATTACTCATGGCGCCGTGACTGAACCTCGCACGGTTGCAGCGATTTCATGAGCTAAGAGAGAGGCAGCGGCCGCAGCCGGCCCCCGCCTGCAGAGCGCGGAGTAGCCGCACGTACCAGCCGCGCGTTGAGGCGCGGGCGGACCGCCGCCGCACTGACGGCCCCAGCGTCGGCAGCCCGGGACCACGCCCGCCTCAATCGCTCGCTCCGCCCCGCCGGCGCCCAGAGGGCGCTGCTCACCCCGCGGCGATGCGCGGAGGGCGGCGGTGCCGCGCAGGCGCGCGCGTGAGGCGGCGACGGCGGCGCGAGCCGTGCTCGGTGCGCGCTGCCTCCCGGGCTGGGCCCGCCCCGCCGCCCATTGTCCTCTCGCCATGTGACCGCGGGCGGTTACAAAGCGTCGGCAGCCCGCCGCTCCGTGTGCTGAGTCACGGCGCCGATCGGTACCGCCGCAGAGCGAGGCTTCGCCATGGGGACGGAAGGCGCCCGCGCCCTGCTGGAGCGAGCGGGCACCCTCAACCTGCAGACCGGCAACCTGCTGAGCTGGGGCTGCGGCCGCAAAAAATGTCCCGCCACCCCCAGCGAGGAGGTGAGAGGGCGGATCCGGGCGTCCGCGCCCGCGTGAGGGGCGGCCCCGGGCCGGGGAGGGCCCTGCGGCGGGGCCCTGCGGGGCTGCGTCTGAGGGAGCGCTCGGGGCCTTCCGCCGGCGCCTTCGGGGTGTCCGCGGCGCCCCAGCTGATGTTCGGGGCTTCGTTCGGTCGCTTTCCTGGCGCGCGAAACCATCGCCCGGCGCCCGTTACCGAGGGCGACGTGGGTCCGGCAGGCCGTGCCCCTCGCGCTGCCGCCCTGAGAAACGCCGACGGCGCGGCGGTGTTGCGGTGGCCGTTGCGCGGTGTGGGCCGGCCCGGGGCCGTTGGGCCTGGGGGCGGGGCTGCTCCCGGCCTCGGACTCGCGTCGGGCTGAGCGGCCGGTGAAGCGCTGTCCGCCTTGAGGGCAGCGCCGGGGCTGGAGAGCCGTCGTGTTTGAGGCTGTTTGTGATGTAAACATATCGTGCTTTGGTCTCGGGGAGTCAAGCATTACAGTGCTGTAAGGCAAGGGGGTTCCTCGTGCTTCATCAGGAGAATGACGTGACGCGAACCGTCATTGCAAGCGGTGAGGTTTCTCCTTTTCTCCTTTCCCGCTTGGAATTCATTTTAATGCTTCAGTGATGGTGACAAGTCTAGGCAAAGAGCAGTCACTGATGTCTTCTTTAAAGACTTCAGCGGTCTGCTGTTCTTAAAAAATGTATTTTTAATTAGTACTTCAAAACTATTACCTCTAGCAGTATGTGTCATTGCCTGCAATCATTCTGTCTGACTGGGGGATCCTGTGGCTGTGGGTTACAGAATTGCCCTTCTGCACTCAGCAGAGCTGGTTGGAACTGCACTGACATGATGATGCATTTGAAGTTGGCTGAGTGTGTACTGACTGCAGGCAGACCATGAGAGCGGTGGCCATTTGGGAAGACAATGCAATGCCGAGGAAGAGTTCCTCATACCTTTATTTGACTGTTGTAGCTTTTACTTTGGCCCCATTACTGATCGCTGTGGTCCACGTGAAATAGATTTTGCAGCTAAGAGGATGTTGCAGCATCACCAGCAACTGGCATTAGTATCATCTGGAATGTTATTAAATAAAGAATGGCAATGTGCATAGCTGGTCCGTTAGGGTATTTCTGGACATTGGATTGCAGAGAAGTTTGCATTTAAACAAAAGGCTGCCAACTTGCTGGCATTGCTGGTATTCCAAAAAACAAGTAGCATAATTTATCAGAAATAAATGAGTTTTTATCTATGCTGCTTAGCGTGGCAGTGTGTGTGGTTCCTTGTGTAAGAACATAAGCCAGAAAGTTGCAAAGAATGAAATGGTAATAGTGAGCTGTAACAGCTGTGCTGCTCAGAGCCGTGGGGTGCGCCGCGTGCCTCACCTGTGCTGGGAGGAGGCGGTGTGCCCTGGGGACAGAGCTTTGTTCAATCCAGTGCCACAGCAATAGGGAGTGGCAAAGTAGTAGGAATGGGATGTACGTTTTGAGCAGTCCTGCGCTTTCCTTCAGACAGAAGAAGATAGCCTATGTTGGTGAAAACATAACATTCAAGAATTCTAGCATCATGGATTGCTGCTTAGGGAAGTCGGTTCTTGCCTTTTGAGTCAATTACTTTATTCCTCATGTTTTAAGTGTCCCGCATGGTGTTCTTACAGGATTATGTCTTGATCTACGTGATGCCTGGTTCCTGTATGAGGGTAGGGCATTGGCCTCAGCGTGGGGTATGATGGGCTCTCTAAGTTCACGTTAGTTGTCCTAGGAAACTGACATTCACTGATACAGGAAGTAGGTATTTACGCAGATACAAGATGTGTTACTGCCCTTGTAGCAACGGTGGCCCGTGGAGTGCTCCTCTCCACGCAGATACAGTCTGACAGTGTGTAGCCTTAGTCTGTGGGGCAGCGCGTTAGAGGGAAGGGAGAGCTCTGGTGCAATATTCAGTTTGTTAATTAGCTCACTGAGACTTAATGAGTGTAGCAAGGCAAACCTATTCATATTTATAGTCAGAATCATTGGATCTATTTTGCATCTGTGGAAGAAGGAAAAATGTGGCTGAAGGATCCTCCTATAAATTTGCTACAGCAGAATAGAAAAGTGGAAAAGGATTGCACCTTGGAAAGTGAAGTTATGAATATATTAAGTGATTGACTGTGATGTTGCTACAGCATGTATGCTATTATCTGTCTTCTTTGCAACTTAATCTCTGCATCAAAAAAAAAAACCAACCACACAAAAAAGCAAACGAACAAACAAAAAAAACCCACATACCTCTATTTCTTGCATACAATTCCTTTTAGGATGGTGTTGGCCAGAGAAATAAATGAAGTACAGTACTTGTGTTACTGCTGAAACTCTTTGAAAGAGGAGAGGAGTTCTTTGAGTTAGCTTGTATGAGCAAGCTTCATATGGAAACTATGGAAGAAGAATTGTCTGTGGTTGAAGAAATGGGGTCATGAGTGTAACTGCTGTCTGCCATATGCCTATGAATCATTGTACTTCTGTGCAAATGAAGCATAAATGCACCTGAATATCAAAATATTTTTTAGGTGCGGGACTGCATTCAGAAAATACTGACTGAATGGAGCTCAAAGGTTGGACGAGATCAGAATCAGGTAGGAGAGATTGTGCATGTTACATTTGAACACAAATATGTACTTTGTTGCATATAAATGAATCTACTGAGATTTTATAAATGTCTGCAGCTCCAGATATCTTAAAATAGTATTTCTCTATCCCCCTTTTTGGTTGTTTTTTCTTTGCTTGTTTTCGTGTGTGATATTTCTTAATCTCTTGAGATTCGCTTAAGAATCCTGTTGTTGGGGAAATAAGAATTCTCAGCCAAGGAAGTTGTTGGGTTGGTTGGTTTGTTTGTTTTCTTTAGGAAGGTAGTTTGGCATAGTGGTCTCTTGACGTCCGAAAAGCAAATTACTCCTAAATGTCGGTCCAGTAAATTGTATCAGTAAGTTATTTGGATGTATGTATATATATTTGTTAGGAGCCTGTAGGCCTGTCATACAGTTCTGTTTTCCTCTGGCTTCATGGAGGTCGAGAAGTGCTGTGCTACTTTCTTTTTGTGTAACTGCAGTTTTATGCTACTCCTGTTTCTGTAAGGTTTTGGTTGTGGAATTAAGTTTCTGATCAGTACTGTTAATTAAAACACACTGTCACCTATTGACAAGTTGTCTCATGTGCTTTCTAAAGGAAATGGTAGAGGTTCTGGAATGTACCATAGCTCAAGCTGTGGAAAAAATGAATCCTGAAGAAAGGGATGAACTGAAAGTATCGGGTAAGAATGCGGATTTTAAAACAAGTCTGGTTGGATAAAAGGGTTCCCTATGCTGTTTTTAGTAGGAAGTTCACGAGTATATATTTTCTTCTTGTTTTGTAATGGCTAAGTCGAATGTCATCAGTGCTCACTGTCGTGCTTACATCAGTTAGCTGAGAAAGACCCAAGCATGTTTCAGGTTTTAAAGCCGCTCATCATTTTTCTACTTTAATTTCTTTCCCACTGGGACATTTAAAAAATACTTTGTGAATCTTTGACTTTGCTGTAGCAAATTATCGCAGATAATGCTACAATGAAGAAATAACATTGGAAGCACATTTATCTGCATAATTGTGCCAGGTGAAATGTGATGAACTTGGAGGAAGTCCAAATTAACAGTACTACATCCCAGGTCTCAGTAAGTTCTGAAGAGATCTTTGTACTTCTGTCCTGGTTTTATAGCTTAGTGGGCCTTCTAATTGGATGATTTCTTATTCTCAGACTGTACGACTCTCAAATTTAAGAGAACAGTGTTGTCCTTGGGCAGGTAACTTCCAGATTTCTTTTTCCAATTTTTGAATTGATGGATACTTTTAAAACTCTTTGCCAAGAACTCTTCAATAGCTTATTTTCTTCTCTATATATGCTATATATTTAGTAATTGCTGGCTTGTTCAGTTATTGATTTGTTTCTTTTAAAACAGCAAAACTTTTCATTGTTGGATCAAACTCTTCATCGATCAGAGATGCAGTTGACATGGGTAAGTGTGAAACTTGAACTTCAAGGTTTTACTTTTTTTTACTTCAGTATTTAGATCTAAAATTAGGACATTTTTTCCATTCAAGAGATGTATTCAATGACTGTCACAAGTATATGCTCTTTTCTTTTAAAGAGAGGCTTAAGCAGTCAAGTGTAATTTATGCATTATTTCAGTCAGTAAACTTAATAAATTTGCATCCCTGTAATCTTGGATCAAAAAATTCAAGTCTGATTCTTGGCTCCAGGCATAAGCAAGTTTTTGTTCTTTCACACAGAGCTTATTAGATAATGAGGAGCATGCGCTGTTTTCACAACAGCGATACAGTAAGTTTTTACCAGTTTAAAAAAAGGCAGCTAACAACACTATGAATTTTGCTGCTGTGATATTTTAGATCTGTAAGTTTGATTCTTGGCTAAAGAAATTGTGTTACTGTGTTTGGCTTCTGATAGAGAATTCTCAAATGGTGAACTTGAGGCAGGAGTGGTGCTGTTTTTGCTGAATTTGAGAAGTGATGCTGCTTATGTTCTTTACCTCACGGAAAAAAAATTGCTGTCTTTATTTCTGCAGCATGTTCTTCCCTTGGAGTTGCTCAGTTAGATTCGGTCATTATTGCCCCACCTCCTGTTGAAGATGGAGCTAGCCTCTCCTTGGAGTATCTGCAGCCTTATTGGCAAGAACTTGAAACTCTTGTTGAAAACAAGAAGATTGTTGCCATAGGCACCTCTGACCTTGATAAAACACTTCTAGAGCAGCTGTATGTATGGGCACAGGTGAGAACGAACTTCCTAATTGTGGCATTTCTAAGGCAGAATTTTGTTGGTTGCCAAGTTGTAACAATCTATTGTTAGTGTATATGATTTTTATAATAAGTAAAAAATAAAAAAAAGGCTTCAGTTATTTTCAGCATCTTACTGACTACCATAACATTGTTTTGTGTGGGGAGTGCTCGAGGTGCGATTGTCACTTGTTCAGGGTTCTTCTAAACAGGTCCCCAAGGAGTGTAGGCCATGGGTCTGTTCAGTAGTAGATTCTTTGAAGAGGTGGAGGGCGTAGTTTTGAACATTCTTATGAACAGGACCATAAAAAGTACTCTTAAACCTTAAGGTTTATTCCAGTGATGTTTTGATTATAGCTGTTTTGACTTCTAAGAATGCAAGGCTTTCCCTTTGGAAAATGCTTCTTGAATGCTAAACATAAACTGAAAGAAGAAGAGAGACTGAATCAAGTAGCATAATGTTTGGTTGTCCAATGTGGCCAATTGCCTTGTCATACTTGAGTGCTGGAGGTCTGTACTAGCATCTGACCGTGCTTGTGTAGGCTTAGGGATTTACTGTTTCTGTATCAGTTCTTTGAACACTGCTCTTGCATTTCTTTTGTTATGTGTGAACATACTGCATCTGTATAAGAGGTTCTGCTGTGAGTCCTGTTTTATACTCCTCACTGTGTTGTCTATTGAGTTAGTTCAGGGTATCGATAACCATCTGCACGGTGATCATGGATGTACATTGTGGTGAACAGTCAGTGGGAAAGTCCCTTTTAACTTGATATGTTTTATTTGAATATATGAAAGACTGCAAGTTATATATCCTTAACATACCTGAATCTTGAGATCTTTTTTGAAGTAATACTCCTATAATACGCTTACTACAGAGAGGGGGTAGAAATGCTCCCCTATTTAAGGAGCACAAAGGACAGGAAGCCATAATGGGTTAGAATGTGCCTCGCCATGGTAGTACCTGAAGTTAGATCCTATGCTTGTTTTGTCCCCCATGCTGCAGAAAGTTGCAGGCATTGGAGTAGGTTGTTGAGCGACGTGTGGAACTGCAGTCCTCGCTTAGGTCTCACAGCAGTGGTCAAGGACAGGTTGTTCAAAGCCTTGTAATAGCAGGTGTAGGTGCTACAGTGTTTTTTCTTATAAAAGCTTTCTGTTACTTTCAGGTGAAACCAAGTAGCAATCAGGTGAACCTAGCTTCCTGTTGCGTGATGCCGCCTGATCTCACAGCATTTGCAAAACAGTTTGACATACAGCTGCTAACTCACAATGACCCGAAAGGTAAGACTTTGCAAGACAACATAACAGTTCTGAAATGTTCAGATGTGTAATGGTAACCAAAGGCTTCTAAATGCACATATTCAGTACAGAATCAGGAATGATCTTTCTCTGCACTTCAAACTTCATTGCATTTGATTCCTGAACAAAGTATTTTAGAAAGTTCATCTCTACAAAATATTTCTATTATGCTCTTGCTTTCCATTCCAGAAGAGGGAGGGAGAGAGGGTGCAGAGGGAACAACAGTCTTCCACCATGGGTTAGTCTTTTGAAATAGTTTTAATTGGTGAAAATAAAGTAAATATAAGAACTAAGTATTGAGAATTTTTTTTTTTACTATGCTTCATTCAAGAATAACTTATTTCTATAAATGTCATAAACTTCAATTTTGTTCTTGGTGAAGGACAGTAAATGACAAATGGAACACCACTTGCCCAGAATTTGTCTGTGGAATGTCTTGCATGAGAATGTTGATGGTCATTTGATCTTTGGATAATGTTAGAAACAGGAAATTATTACACTTCATGAAGGATTCTTTCATTTGTGATGACTTGCACAAACTCTTCTTGTAATTGTTTAAATTCTCCAGCTGTTTAGAACAGCTTTTAGAACATTATTAAATGGTTGAAGGACCTTAAGACTTTCTGTAGTCTGTATAACTCAGAGCTATTAGCTCACTAGAATATTCTGGAATATTGCATTCATTTCTCTCAAAAATCATCAGATGATCTTTGCTGTAATGATACCTTAAGTCTCTTGTTGGAACTGTGAGCCAGAAGTCTTAAACAATACTTTGTTCATTCCTTCCCCACGCTTTTCTTCATGATAAACAGATTATGGTGATAGTATTTTTTTTCTTCTCCTTTCTTCCCTTTCCCGCTTAAGTCTAAAAAAAAAACAAAAAACCCAACAAACTACAAAAACAAAAAACCAACGCTGTATGAAATGCTATCTGAGCACTGTGCTTTATCGTATCACTGCCATAACTAATGAATTACGTCAGTGCTTGAGCAAGTACCAGCTCCACCCTAGCAGGCTACAAGATGAATTGCCATTTGGTGTGGCAAATTCCACATCCAAAACACAGCCTGCAATTTAGTAGCTAATCTCAATCAAGAGTCATGAAATGAAGAAGAGAGTTTTGACTGAAAATAAGGCAAAGAGTCGTTTTCTGATGCATTGCTTGCAAAGCCTAGTTTTTCTGTCTTGGTCAGCTGAAAAGAATTGAGACTATCTTTTGGGAATGCTCCTCATCAGAGAGTTGCCTTGACTGACTTCCCAGAAGAAACTAGGAGAGTCTGTATTTTCCTGCTCTTTCTGCTTTGTAGCAATTATCCCTATTTGCTTTGATGCTTTCTGGGCTTATACTAATGAGTTCTATGATGGGAGATGCTATAAAGGCTGAGCTTCTTGTGGCTGCGAAAGGAAGTTTGATGCTGCTCAGAACTTTGCTGATTTTGGCCTTGTGCTTTACTGCCCTCTGATTTGTCTAGCCAGTGTCTCGGCTTTAATTTTTGCTTTTTCTTGCTAATAGCTCCGCTGATCAGCTCCATTTGATATGGTGGAATTCTCTGTTTGTCATTTCTATGGGAAATAGTGTTTGTTGAAAGGGAAAAACTGTCCTGAAGATTTCTTCTGAGATGTTGAATGGAATTTCCCTTGCGTGTATTCGGGAGGAGTGGAGTACCTGACACTGCTGGAGGTTTTCACTGTAGGCAAAAGATTCTCTTACTAAGTGTTGCTTTTTGCAGCTGTTTATCTGGCATTATTTAAAGTGTGAATATTCCTTTTTAACTTCAGAATTACTTTGTGAAGCAAGTTTTCAAGAAGCTCTTCAGGAAAGCATCCAGAACGTCAAAGCGCACGAATGGATTCCTTTATGGATTCTGCGATATTCAGTCATTGTTAAAAGCAGAGGAATTATCAAGTCCAAAGGCTATCTCATGCAAGCCAAAAGAAATGCCTCTTAAAACGCTTAGTCTTTTTTTATTCTTTGCAATGGCCTACTGCTTTAATTTCTGGGGGATGGGAGGAACACGCCTTTTTCATAGAGAGACTTTTACATCATTTATAACAAAGACCAAAAGTTGTAATTATTGAGTATGACGTCAGAAGGAGCATCTGCAGGATTCCAGTGATATATTTTTAATGTACTGATGAGTTAAGAATGTTTTGATTTTACTGTTGAAATGATCTAGAAAGAAACAGCTTAAAATATTTAAGACCAGCTCACTGTAAAAGTTGTCATTATATTTTAGCTACCGCTGGGCAGTATAGAGAAAGTTCTATTTTTAAATTTGATTTCTCTTTAGTATTTACTAATGTGGTAGGTGCCTGGATTTCAAACATTCAAGGACTGATTTTTATAGAAAATTGCCATCTTTCATGGAAAAATTGTTCTAAATAAACTATCTTTGCTTTGTATGTGTATGGGCAAATTAGCTGTTCAGTTTGTGTGGATGGGAAAAATTGGTTTGTTTTTAATACCATGTTTAAAAAAAACAACCACAAAAAAGCAACCCTCTGATTTAGAAAAGATGCATCTTCCAAATTGTTTTCCTTTTTATTACTTGAATTCCTTCTGTCTTGTGCCTGTGTGCTTTAAGTGCTTCACAAGTGATGGCATCTTCACCGTTTAAAGTCGAAAATGTTTTGTTCTGTGTATAAAATAGGAACTGGAAACAAATGATGAGAAATGTGTTAATCAGAAATCAAATAGTACTTGGCTTGTCCTCAGCTGTGTGTGTTTGTTCTTCTGATGTTTAGGAGCTATGCAATCTGAATCAGCCATATCAGAAACAATGGGAAATGTTAAGGCTGCCGACTGTGTGAGATCGTGTACAAGGGATGATCATTCTGAGGATTGCCTGGGAAACTGCCTTGTGTGGGTGCCATTCAGAAATGAAGCAGACAAAGGTAGTCTTAGACTTAGATACGTTTCTGTTTGGCAGTAGCTTAAAGCTCTGGCTTTGGAGTCTTAGGAAGAGATGGCTGCAGTTAAGGCCGGTTTAATGTGCTCTATTGAAAAGGCCTTTAAATTTCCTTGGCATTTAAATCAGAATAGATGGCAAAAAAAAAAAAAGCTGTCTGTTGTTCAGCAGGGGCTCTAAATGTCTAAAATCCAATGCTCATTTTCCTCTGGATTTCAGGTTGGTAGTACTTCTTACTAGTACCAGTTGAATCATTTGTGCATATTTATTTTGAGCTTTGGACTGAGGAGACAAATTTCCACTGTCTTTTAAGTTCTGTTGTGCAGGCAGCCAGTGGAACCTGAGTGCTTGTGGGCGCTGTGTGGGAATATCAGCTCGCTATGAACCATTCCACTGAGTTACAATATAATTCTTTATTCAGATATCTTTGAGATCTTCATTATCTTACGTGTATATGGCAAATCCTAGGAACACGTGGATTTCTACTGCTACTTTGGCTATTTTGAACTTGAACTAGTAATGCATCAATAAAATGTTCTGGTTTTTTTTCCTCCTAAACAGAATGTAGGGTTTGTTTGTTTGTTTGTTTTTTTTAGCGTGGGTCAGTGTGCATCAGATCTGGAAAAGGCGTTTCCTTTGTGCTTTGTGTACGGCTCTGAGTTGTGCACTGCTGCTGATTGACCACTCTGTGAATTCTGTGCTGCCATTATTAGATTGCATGTGTGTTCAGTTCTGTAAATGGGAATTCCGTAAAATGAGAGCTGTGCTGAAACAATGTGCACGTTGCCCTTACGGTGTAATTATTTACTTTCTGCTACAAGTTCTCTTGCTTTAGGAGAATGCCCTTTAAGACAGTCTTGTTTTTGTGATGTCACGGCTAGCATAACGATTTACCAGATTTTCAATATTACTTTCTGTGCAAAAGTGTGGGAGGTGGGATTTCTTTCAGAGACAAATTGAATTAAAAACTGAAGTTCTTGTAGGCTGTTGTATGGATTCTCATTGTCCTCCTACTTTTTCACCTTATCGGGGCCTTTGCCATAAAATGTGTATTTTAAACTGAGCTCTCACTGTAGAATGGCGTATATTGTCCCAAACGCGGTGCCTCCTCCCTGCTGCGTGGTGTGATACGGGGAGGGGGAAAACAACAACAAAAAAAAGAGCATTGTCGCTATTGAAGAAGTGTCGTAGCTCGCGTTCCCCTCCCTTCCCCCCCCCCCCCCCCCCCCCGCTTTCACCTTTACGCCAGAATTTGCTCTCAGGGACTACCTGAGAGCAGCCATTAAAATGAATGGGATGTGAATGTGGGGAAGCCCGGGACGCCTGAAGGTTGTGTCGTGCCTTGCGGCAGGCGGCAGAGAGGGGGCTGCGCGCATCGCCGATCCTTTCCCAGCCGGCTCTCTCTCCCGGACTCTTTCCGCGCTGGAGCCGTAACTCGGACGCGGCCCGCCGGGTGCTGGAAGCGCCGCCCCTCGGAGCGCTGCCGGAAGGGCGGGCGGAAGGGGCGGGCGGCGGCGCGGCGTGCACCATGGTGGCCACCAGGCGGGCCGCGCGGCGGCGGCAGCCGGGGGCGGCGGCGGCGGCAGCTGGGGACGACGGGCCCGGGCCCGGGTTCGGGCCCGGCGGTGCGACGGAGGTGAGGGGGGCTGGGAGCGGGCGGGCCGCGGACGGCTGCCTGCAGCGCGGGGCGCCGGCGCGGGGCTGCGACGGCCATCTTCCCCTTCGCGTGTCGGCGCGGGCGCCCGCGGCGGGCGGGAGCTGCGCAGCACGGACGCGGGGCGGCGGCGGCGCCGGGGCTGGCACAGGGGCTGGCACAGGGCCGCGGGGTCCTGCTGCGCTCCGGCCGTGCCGCCGCCCGCGGCGCCTCAGGTCCTCGTGCACCGATCGGCTGCATAGCGGCTCGGGTCGCAGGTGAGAGCTGGCCTTCGGTTGGCTGGTTTTGTGCTTTTCGTTGTACGGCGGTGACGTTAGCGCTGTTCTGTGGCCTTTTCACAAGGTATGCAACTAGTCGTGCAAGTACGGACCGTTTAGGTGGCGTGTTTTATGTTGATCCAGCATTGTTCTGTTAGGAAATACCTTGCAATCCGAGAATGCCTTTTCTGCAACAGAGGAGGCGTTTCCACCATTTTGATCCGCTTTGCAGGGTCACTTCCAAGCACTAGAAAAGCAGGATGTGCAATTGCAGGCAGTGCAATTGCAGTGAAGGCGATCTGTCCCTGTAACTGCTGACCTGGGCATGAGCTTTTCAGGGCGTGCCCTGCCTGTGGCTGGGCTGACGCGTTTCACAGTTGAGCAAACCTGTGCGTATTTCATAATGTCACCTTCTGGACCTGCTTCCTGTGACAGCTTTCCAGAACTTTATGGAACAAGGCCAAGTACCGATTTATGTTTCTGGATGTTATGGTTTTCTGTATTCTACTGTTTTGATCAAGAGACAATAAACAAATAAATAAGTAAGGGATGATATAGTAGTGCTTCTTCCACACAGATAGGGCTCCTTAGAGATCTGCGGCACGTTATCAGCATGATAAGGTTTGTGTATGACTGTCAGTGATTTGCACAGTATGTCTTTTATGTGATTGTCTTATCCTTTAATTCCAAATGTTGTTTTCTTTTTCTAGACAGTATCTGATGAAATTGGTACTTCGGTATCTACGAGGATGTCCACAAGGAGTAAAGCAGTTTGTAATCCTGATGTAATTCAGGAATCTCGGCTGGAAGAGGTTGACCATGCAGGAACAAAACCAGATGTCAGTGATAGCATAGGGATGCAAATTAGTAGAAATGAGAATACAGCTGTTCATTTAGCACAATCATCTGCCGATCCACAGGCTGATGGGGATGTGTCAGAGGCAGAATCAAACTGCTCTGCTGTGTCTGGTCTTCAGACGCCTCTGTTTATAAGAGTAACAAGAAGGCGACAAATTGTAGTTCCTTATCAACCAGCTTCTCCTGCCAAAAAAAGACATGACAGGACTGCTTTTCTAAACACATTAAGCAGGGCTGTGGATGAAGATGATTTCTCTGAAGCTGAGTCTTGCTCCTCTGCTGTTTCTGATGTCCGGATGTCTAATGTTACCAAAACTACAAAAAACAGGCAAAGCAAGAAGAAGTGCGAAGCCCAGAGTGAAGATATCTCTGATGCGGAGTCATGCTGTTTTCATATGGAACCATCCATGACTACCAAACGAACTACTAGGAGCATGCAAATGAAACTGCAAGCAGAAAATACTCAGCGTGCTGAGAAAGTAACCAAAATTGTTTCAAAACCAGAGAATGTAGTAGAGGACACAATTAAATCTGAGTCAGACCTAATTTCTGATTCTAGCCCTGCTGCTGAATTTAACATAGAAGTTGCTTCCTTTGTCACTGAGTGTAATAAAGAATCTGGTTCACCTAAGAGTGAATGTTCTCCCAAATCTGCTAATTTAATCCCAAGTGAAGATGTGAAATGGGACTTTTTGAATGATACGGCACCCAGTAGTCCTAAAAAAATGGAAGAAAAAAGTACTACTGAATCACCAGTGAAAAACACATTAACAGATACTCAGGTTGTTGGGGTAGATGATTCAGAGGAAGAAAGTGGCCAGATGCAGGAAGAGCACAGTAAAGTACCAGGGGAGGTGACATTAAAGAGTATGGATGTTTGTTTGATTGACTGCATGAGTTCCAAACTGTTTTTAGAATCCCCAGGTGAAATAACACCAAATGAAAATAAAACGGTTCCAGGAAACAGAAGAGTAGATGCTGAGGCAACTGTACAGAGGCCTTCCACCCATGCCTGTGAATTAAGAAAGGGTGAACAGTCTGGTGCAGAGAGCAGCTCAGGGAAGGATATGTCTGTTGCGCGAATGACTGATAGCATAGTCAGTAGCTGTAGAATGGTTGGAATCAGTGTAGACAGCAGTGAAGACCATACAAGAGAACATGCTGAATATGTATCCTGCAGCAGCAAAAGATCCAGTGGTGAAAATGATTCCTTTGCGCTGTTTCTGAGCAAAGATGGAAGTAGTGAATCTGAGAACAGTGATGCGACAGAAGAGAATCTGAGTGACACAGAAGCAGATGAGAGGACTCCTTCTATGAACAAATCTTTAGAAAAGAATTCACTGCACGTTGAAGGGCTTTTTGTAATTGATACTGAGCCTGGGATGGGCTCCAGCCGGAAGTATTATCTGGATCAGGTAGACCAAGGTGATGATGTTAAAAGTAAGCATGAAGGGACTGAAAAAGTTGAAGAATCTTCAGATCTAGAAGAGGCTGAAGAGGAACTAATAGATGAAGATGAAAAGGATGAAGATGATGATTTGTTGAAAAATAAAATCAATGTGTAAGTATATTTCCAGGAATAACTAAAAAAAACCATGCATTGCATTAGATATATCCATAAGATACGCTGAACAGCATGGAGTAAAAGGGAGTGGTGTTGTCACAGATGTGAAAAATTGAGTTGTTCTGATCATCCACGTAGAATTGTAATTCATTTATTTTTTTCAGTTTTACTCATAACAGAACAGAAATATCTGAAATATTTAGGCATCTTGAGGCCTTGTATGCATTCAGTTTAAAAATGAAGTGTGAAACTGGTTTAAAATGGTCAGGCTGACTTAATTGCTTATTCAGGTCACGGTTTTCTTGCTAATCTTTTATTTTTGTATTATTTTTAGTTCAGATGTAAATAATGGAAATCCAGTAAATAACTTACACGTTGCTTAGTTAGATCATCCATTTTAATCCTGAAAAGTTGCATGCGCTCTTATGTTTTCAGTTCTTGTTTTTAAAACATGGCTTAAGGAAGATACTAGGTTGTGATATGGTAATAGTTCAGGTGGAACCAGCCCTGCATAAAATTATAGAATAATGTAGGTTAGGTGGAACCAATTGAGCTTACCTTGTCCAGCTCCCTGCTAAACCCCCTTTGTATGCTTCAGATGTTTAAATACTCTGCTTAGGTCTAATAAGTAAGTCTTGCTCTTTCAAGTCCCCTTTAGATAGGGTAGATATCCTACAAATAATTAGCTAAGCATTCCGTTTAAAGGTATCATGAATGACTGGTTCATAGTTTAAAAGAAAGTTTATCTATCTAAGCATTCTAGCTATGATAAGTCTGATACACCTGTTTAGATATCATCGTATTTTTCCGTAGTACTTGATAGGTGTCGTGCATTCTTGTCATTTGAAGGCTCTTTTTGAGTCAGCCATCATATATTGTTTAATAGCTTAGATCCTAGCACTGTTGTACAGGCAATTGCTTGTCATTCCAGACAGCATTTCTCTGATGAATTCTAGTACCTTCGTATTTTTCACCAAGAGCTGAAAAGAATTTGAGGCTTTTTTTTTCCCCTCCTCTTTAGCTAGCAAGCTTTTAAATGTGTAGGAAAGGGACACTGGTTATAAGTTATTTTGGCATGGTTAGGGAAACTAAGAACTAAATTGTATAGAGGATAGAAATACCTTAGATAGATTAGAGCATTGGAGTCGATGTGAAGGATCTGTGGAAGTGAACCCACAGGAGTTGCTCTTTATCCAACCCTCACTCCATATAATCGCGTAAGTGAACTTGTCACAGCTTAATTATGTATTCTAGATATGGAGACTTAAAAGTCTCTGCAGTGCTGAACGGAAGTCGGAAGAAGACGAAAAATAGTTTATTCCTCTCACAGGGCATTATAAGATTTGATACAATATTCTAATCATTTACTGTTTCCCTCTTTAGTTTGCAGCTTTCCAGCAGCATAGACCCTGGTTTGAATATCAGGAAGCTTGGAGGTCTGTATATTAGCTTTGATGGAAAAAAACAAAAACCCAGTTCAAGTGTTATTAAGCAACTGAAGGAGAAAAAGAAGGACCAGGTAATGTGTTTACAATTTTGCAGTCACCTATGACTACAACAATACAGAGTTGTTATTTTAAAGAAGTATCTTATTTTCTGCTTTGCTGAGAACATCTACTGTTTTTGGCTAACGTGTGTTTACAGTTGGTTTCAATGGTTAGAGTTCAAGTGCGTGTGACGCTTCGGAAACTGAAAGCCAGCTTGTATACAAATATTGTAAAATAAAAAGTTGATCGTGCATACAGTTCTGCCTAGTGGTACAAACTGAAGGTCTGCTAATGAGATCTGTAGTCCATAGCAAGAATGAATTTCAGCAAATACAGGTTTGTACCATTCCTAGTATGAGATAGTAGTTTTATTTCAAAATACCCTTTGAGATAAAGAAAGTCCATTATTTTCATTGTTTTCTTAGACTTATCAACAGCAACCTTCTTTATTCTGGAGCATTTGCTATCTTGCTTCTTCCAGAATTAGCCGTTACTGGCAGGGTTCTGCTCTGCCTATGTGTTTTGAAGGTCTGTGCTTCTTTTGGGGGAGATTAAGGAGGGAGTTTGAACTGAGGTATTTCATTACAATGATTGTGTAGATTCTGCATCATTCGTTTGGTAGGCTCTGTAAATGCAGGTGAATGGTAAAACTCAGATCTCTGACTGATGTTTAAAAAATAACTCTTGCAGCTCTTGCAGAAGAGTATAATAACTCCGGATTTTGAAAGAAAGGAATGTGTCCCACCCTTCAGGGAATCGCTTCAGCAGCTAAAGAAACAGCGCAGAGTAAGTAAAGAGCTATAATGCCTCAGATGACAGAAGAAAGTGTTCAATAGAAAGCCCCACGCTGGGACTGTGTGTGCATACAGGGCTTGCAGGAAATGGAGTGATAAACTACAGCCTGGTATATTCCTTGAGCCGCGCTGTTTGTAGCCACCCTTTCAGCCTTTTAGTAATCAGGGCAGTGAAGGGCAATGTAATGTGTTCTTGTTAAAAAGAGTCATAAAATATTTTTAAAGCTACACAGTTAAGTTTTAAGTGCTTTATCAATCCTTTGGAGGTAGAAGTGGGGGAGATCCCAACTGTTCCCTGTCTGGTGCAACTTTGTTTTTTTTGGTAGGCAGAGCGAGAGAAGACAACAGGTGATGGCTGGTTCGGTATGAAAGCCCCAGAAATCACAAGTGAACTGAAAAATGATCTTAAGGTGTTGAAGATGAGAGCTTCATTGGACCCAAAGCATTTTTATAAGAAGAATGATAGAGATGGTCTGCCCAAATACTTCCAGGTAAGGAAGAAGCAAGAGAAGGCATTGTACTACTTTCTGCCATTTTGAACTGTTAATCTGAACCTACTTTGCAGATAGTCTCTATTTTTGTTGATGTAATTTCCTTAGCTAAAGTATTAAGTATTTTGAGTATTTCACTACAGTTAACAACTGCTTAACTCTATTGTGTAGGTGTATATGCTATTTTTTATTTTGGCTGATCTCATAGGCCTGAACAAACATGTGACTTAATCCCTATTTTGAGCCTTCAGTGACTGCAGATTCACTGTTTTTCCAAGTATTGGCTTTTTTAACAAGTGCATAGATAGTTAGCATTTATTTTCTTCCTAGCTAATATAGTTTGAATGGAGACAACTAGCTTTGTGATCAGCTAGAATTTCTGCTACTGTAGCTTTCATCTTTGAAATGCTTTGCATAAAGCAAACATGCAAGAAGAAAGAAAATAAAGAAAATTACTACAGAAACTGTAGAAGTAGACTTGGTTGTATGTACTGATGTCTGTTTGAATAGTTAGTATGCTTGAGACAATTGATTGCATCTCCATTTCTTGCTAAAGAATGAATTTTATTGCATGTATAAGTTTATGGGCATTAAAATAACATCAGAACATGCTAACATGCCAGTTGGAAGAAATGGGAGGCTCTGTAGTCAGAATTGCTTGTTAGACCTGGGTTAACTGCTGTGTAACTGCTAGAAAACCATTGCTCATAGGGGTTTCCTCCTTGGGACAATGTTTGAAAGTTAGGAACTGAACGTGTTTTTAGTGAGTATAAGAGTTGATGCAGGAGTCTAATATTGAAAACTGTGCAGTTCTAAAGCTCAGACTCTCCTGTGTGCAGTGAATGTGAGACAAAAAGCGACTTTGCATGCAAAACATTGCTTTTGTTTTGTGATATTTTGTGTTGTTTTTTTTTAATGATATCATTTTGATCTTCTCTGTAGCCGTCTTTAGAATCGTAACTAAAGACTAAAAAAAATGCACATCTTGCTATTACAGTAAGAATGCTTATGATTTTTATTTCCTAGGTTGGAACTGTGGTTGATTCTCCCATAGACTTTTACCATAGTCGAATTCCTAAGAAACAGAGGAAGAAAACAATTGTTGAAGAGCTGCTTGCAGATTCTGAGTTTAGAAGGTATTTAAAATTAGTTTTGTAATTCTAATACCATACATAAGAAAGGTGTATTTTTAACTATATAACTCTCCTATCATTTCTAATCAGCTTAAATGTTGTTTTTTAATTTCAAATATGAAATTTTAGTCTGTTTTAGCACTGCAGTTGGGGAGATGTAAGGGACAGGAGGTAATTCGGCCGTGACATTGTATTTTTTTATCATCCTAAAAAGGTTTGATCCAACTCAGGGGTCATCACTATTGAGGTCACTCTTAAAATAGTGTCAGCATTGAAAAGAAAACAGTCAGACTTGTTCTGGTTTACTTATAAACTAAGTGTCCATAAAGGCATGTGCCAGAAACCTGAATCAGTGCTTTATGCATATGCAGCAACGTTTATGTTGTTTGTTTGTTTAAAGACTGATTAATTCTTTTCAGTATAAATTGTAGAAAAGTTCTGGCTATAATTCTGCGGAAGTTGTTGGTGGGATTTCGTTTCATGAGCATGTCAGTCTGCCGGCTGTTGCAGGAATTAAAATTACACAATATGATTGGTTGAATTCATGTCTGCCTAACTTCCAGATTTTTTTAAGAGATCCCATAGTTGGTCCATTTGCATATTGGTTATGACATGATGTTAACGTGCATTTCTCGTTTTCACCATAATGACGTGTTTTCTTGGAAATAATACATGATTTGGACAATAAGGTTACCATTAATGGTCTTGTACTTCCATTTTTAGTGCAAGTTAGTGTAGCTACTTCTTAACTCTAGTTTTGTCTCTTGACCTGATTTATAAGGTATTTATTCGGAGCAGTGTTAAAAAAAGAATGTATGTGAAATTTCATGATTAATTTCTGTTATGGCTAGTTAAGGCTTTAACTAGCTCTTTTAGTGCAAATGTTTGTGAGTTTACTCTTGCAATCAAGTGTTAAGCACTGCTAAGTGTGCAGTGATCCATTATGATAGGTACATAAAAATCCCTTATGAGAGGAGCTAGCTGCTCATATACAATACATGCATCCTGTTCGTTATTCAGTGTTAATCTCATCTCAGTCTCCAGCTTTGAATAGAGTAATGTTGGTAGTAAGTTCACTGAGAGAAATGGGTTTGTTCTCCATTGCATTGTCAAAACTGATGAATCTTCCCACTGTGAACTGTAGCAGCCGTTTAGCATACTGTCCAAAATGTGATTTATGTATGCCATGAAGAACCCAGTGACTATGCCAGAGCTATTGAGTCTTTGTTCAAATTATTTCCAAAACAAATTCACCTGCATTTATCTGTGATCCAAGTGTCAATATCCTTTGATCTATGCATAAGTGTCCGTATTATCTTTTGCTGAACTTTGATTTCCCATGCTTAAAAGTAAATTGTCTATTTTGTTCAGATATAATAAAAGGAAGTATCAGGAGATCATGAGTGAAAAAGCAGCTTATGCAGCAGGGAAGAAGAATCGGAAGAAGAAGAAATTTCACAATTAAGACTTGAAGAAAAATAACAAGCTGGAACAACTTATCTGTCATAAAGCTTTTCTCAGATTGCTTTGATTCGTGGTGTGATTTTTTAAATTTTTTTAGTTTTAAGACTGAGGGTCAGTAAATTGAGAGTTAGGGAATTTATTGCAGTAGGAATTTGGTGGAAGCTTTATCAAATTAATCAGATACCTAAAATTGTGTTTATATGAAAGACTACTGAAAATTACTGTTTATTTTAGAAGTTAATGATTTGAAAGCATGTTGTTTAATCTGAGCACATCAACTTTATGGGTTACGGCCTGATCAGCTTTCAGCCTTAACGTGAATGAATTAGCAAATTTAGTTTTAAGCTAGGTGTATAATTCACTTTGGCACCTATTATGTATCGCAGGAATCTTTACTGCATCTTATCAGATTTGCTGGCCAAATCTGTAACAGGGTGTTCAGCGTTAGCTTGGTTATAAAGAGTTTATTTTATTGTAGAGAGTTTATTTCAACAGTGAATATAGCAGAGTTGAGAATGTCCCAGAATTCAGCATAAACACATACACTTACCTGCATACGCATATATAATTTATATATATATGAATTATAAACTATATAACATTTATTAATAAATTAATAAATATATGCAATAAATAATGTGTATTCGTACATAAAAAATAATATCCAGTCTTACACGGCTTAAGTGTTACCATATGATTGTTCAGTGATTTTTGTGACAGTAATTCAGCAGTTGGGTTCGTTATTAGGGTACTGTATGCAGACTGTGACCCGACAGCTGTTGGAATAGTTCTTCAGGAAAATGAGTATGGTGAGTTTGGTAGAACTAAAGATGCTATCAGTTCAGTTTGTTTTCTGTGTCAGTTCATAACTTCTCGTGATCGTTAAGTGTTGTGCTGTTTGTTTGCTTTTTAATGACCTTGTTCTTATATAGCTGTTTCAGTTAGTATAATTCACTTACTGTCCTTAGCAGAAACTAGAAGAGATAGAACTATCGCTGCATTATCTTAGATGAACTGAGTGAGGCAAAATTAGACAAGGTTATCAGAAGTCCAGCAATGTTTATTGTTTTATTATAAGAAGAATGAATTTCAAAGGTTGCGGATTTTACGCAAGAAGGATGTTCTTGACCAGTGTTTAACCATATAATTTTTCACTCTGCAGAGTAAGTAGTTGGGGGGTGGGGTGTTTGTTTAACATTCAATAGTTTGTGCTGGAGAGAGATGAAATGGTATGTATTGATCACCAACTGAAGTTTGAAAGAAAATTGTATTTCTCTGAAGTTAATCGTAAATAATTTGCTGCCAAACACAGATGGAAATTTGGATTTTTTAAGTCCTTAGTTGCCTGGAGATAAATGATGCACAAAGTGAAGTGAATTTGTTGGAAGCGTTGTACACATAAGAAGTAGAACCACGTAGCCCCAAGTCCCAGCTGACACAGATATTCCAGTACAATCGTATATGCTACAGTCTTGAATTTGGAAATGATAAAACCAATAAAAACAACTATGGTGTCTTGTTCTCTGGATGGAAAATGGAAGAAGAAAAAAAGGAATGCTGAACACTGAGGAAAGATAACAAGCCACCACAGTAGTTGCCATTTTGTTGCATCCCAAACTTCGGGAAAGCAAAGTGCTGCCCTGAAAGACCTTGAAAAAGAAAAGAGCTTTGGTGTTACACTGCAAGCAGCAGCTCCATGTCTGTTGCTCAGTCTGCTCAATAGCTTACTGCAGATCATAAAACAATTTATGTTTAACATTACTAGCGAGGAATTTTTATGTTCTATATCCTCCCCATTCCTTCAGATGTTCTAACATCTGTTGTGCCACGTGGTGTGCCCAGCACATGCCTGTGTTCTCTGTGTGTAAGAGGTGAGTTGAGCTGGCTAGTTTGTGTGGTGGTTGTCTGCTTGCTGTCAGCCATTGCCCCAGCCTGCGCTTCAGCCTCTGTCAGGGAGTGCGCTTGGCGGTGTGTTGTCTCCCAGCTGCTGATGTTCATGGAAGTACAGGAATGTAGTGCTTCAGACTACCCTTAATTGAATTTGTTACAAGTGACAAATTTGAAGTTGCTAGGGAGAAAAAAGGTTGCGTAAGCTTATCAGATGTCAGATGTCTCTGACAATACTAAAAAAATAAATGAATTGTGAAACATTGGGACAGTTTGAGAAACTAATTGCTTACAAATTACAAGTATTTTCTTGTAACTGCTGTCAGAAATACTTGTGTTTGATTGATATAAAATGTTACGATTCCCTCTGAGGATTAAAGAGCAATTGGAAAGTTTATAGGTCTATGTATGCAACTACAGCTGTTTTGGATGTCATTGGGATGTTCTGTGTGGATAGAATTCCTTTCTCCTTCACACCCCCCTGGCTGAGCCTTTTTCCCATGCCTTCAGGTGGAGAGCAGCTGAAGTTGCTGCAGCTAGCTCCACCTGTCTCCCGGGTGCTGCAGCTGGGGCTGTCGGGTCCAGAGGGGTTAGGCTGGGGTGGCGGAGCTGTTGTTATTGGTGCAGTACCACTAGTAGACACGCTTAGTCTGTATGCACAAGTAAAACTTACCGTTTTTCTTTGATCATTGCTCATGTGTCTTCATTTTCCATTCTTTGGGATAACCTCCCTGTATCAACTTAAGTCTCCTTAGGACTGAAGCTTTCTAATGGTCTATCCCATTTATATCGCTTGCTGCAATTCTTGGTCATATTCCAACTGATTCTCTTACTGCGTTCAGACAGACTGTGAGTATATTGCCTTAGCATTCCTCAGAGCACCCTTTGCACACACGTCTTGCAGAATGTGTCCCTGTGCTGCCCGCCCCGCGTGCTAGCCTCCAGCATGCAATTCTGTCTACTAGGCTTTTGTCATGTAGTGGTCGCGTAAATATCGCTTCCAGTATGCAAGGGTGTGTATGGAAAAGCCTTCGCCTTCCGTTTTTTTTTGTCTGGGAACTAGGCAAGTTGGATGGGACTGTCCTTAAGAATTGGAAAGGAATAGCATTGAGGTAACTGGATTGCTGGTGGTGGCTGAACAGGGAGGAGGGCTTTGCTGTCTCGCTGGTGTCACTGCTTGGTCTGGGATTCATGTAGGAGATTGGTGATGGCTGTTGTAGGTTCTGGCTAAACCGAATATTTCTGCATGTATTTTGCAGCTAGGGAGCATTCCAGAATGGGGTTCTATGCTGCAAATCAGTAATGGTTAATGTATTAATAGAGTGTGTTTCAGTTTGGTAAAGAAGCCAGAGGCACATATGCAAGATTGAAGTGCATTTTTAATATTTTTCAATTAAATACACTAATTTATGAATCAAATCACGAATGTTTTTATCAGCCCCGAATAAATCATACATTTATTTCACTCGAACACAGTCAAGGTTGGTTTGCTGCTGCTGCTGCTGTTTGCATTTTCCTGCCCACATTTTCCATTCATTTTTTTTCTGCTGATACTAAAATGGCTTTTCAGTTAGAGGTGGTGTAGGCTGGAAAGAAAATGCGGTATTAATTCAAGTGTTCAATGCTTCACTTCTGTTTACTGCGTGTTGTAGGCTCGTGCTGTAGCTTGAAAATAACGTAGAGGAGATGGCTGTGTGGGGCCGCCGCTGGGAGAGCAGTGCATGGATTGCTGTGCAAAACTGTTTTCTGAAAGC
Organism: Alectoris magna; assembly: GCA_030625065.1. Taxonomy (NCBI): domain Eukaryota; kingdom Metazoa; phylum Chordata; class Aves; order Galliformes; family Phasianidae; genus Alectoris; species Alectoris magna. The sequence continues at coordinate 16,332,359 of CM060568.1, read as the reverse complement.
TCTTCTAGAAACGTAGTAACTTAAGGTGGCTTGTCGATGCAGAGATATTTGCCAAAGATGATGCTATTGTAGAGGTTTGCTTGGTGGCTTCCTTTTTACTTTTTTGTTGTTTTTTAATACCCGCTCTTTGTACGAGCAATCCAAGGGGCTGCCCGCTGCCCCTCAGCATCTGCGGGCCGGCCGCTGCTCGTGCCCGCGCGCCGACGACCGTTGGTGCCGCGCGCCGACCGTTAGTGCCCGCGCGCCGACGAACGGATGAGGGAGGAGGCGATCGGCACACGCCGCGGCGTCGGTGCGCGGCCGCCCTCCGTTCGCAGCCGGTGAAGCACGTCAGTGCGTCGCTCCTTCTCGGCGGAGGCTCGACTCGAGACGGCCGCTAGGCTGCCGCCGCTGTCTCCTCCCGCTCCCAGCCTTCCCCGCTCCGTCAGGCGGCTCCGGAAAGGTCGTCGGGGGAAAGCGGCCACCGGGAAGCGGCAGGTAGGCACACCCAGTTACTGCGGCGGTGGGGGAAGGGACGGAGGAGCGAGGTGATAAGTTTAGATGGGAAAGGGAAGAAAAAGAAAAAAGCAGCGTGAAAAGAGAAGCCTCGACTCCGCCGGGACTCGAACCCGGAACCTTTGAATCCCTTCAACCCTCTAGAAGTCCAATGCGCTATCCATTGCGCCACGGAGCCACCTGTTGGATTCCTCGCGCACCGCCTATGGAGCCTGCGCGCGGCGGCACGGGCGGGTAGCGTGAGAGCCAACTAGGCTGCCCCTGCCCGGGCTGCCACGCCCCAGGTGGCACGGAGCTCGGGGCAGGGCTGGAGGCAGAACTGCTCTGTTGTACCGCAACCAGTGTTTTGCGGGACACCGTTTTTGTAAGAATCTCGCATTTTGTGTAAATGAAGTTGATGTAGAGTAAGCTCATGATACATACTTCTTTTGCCATAACATCCAGGACTGAAGTACCCTGTGTAACGCACAACCACGGGGACCTGGGCAATGAAGGCACTGTGTGATGTGCCCCGTGTGTGGTCCTAGAGTCAGCCAATGTACCTGTAGCCAGCTGCGAGCCAGTACTTGTTATGGACTGGCTGCTTTTCGCACTGCTTCTGCTTGGATTGAGGGGATGACTGGAGGGTCTTGGTTTCTGAAGCATGATGTTGGAGTTACAGCCCTCAGGGTAACAAAGTCTGAGAATCATAGAATCCTTAGAGTTGGAAGGGACCTTTAAAGGTCATCTAGTCCAAAGAAGGCAACAGACCATCTAAGAATCAAAACTGTACAAGAGTAAGAGGAGGTCTGACTGGATTTACAGGCTCTAGGTCTGTGCAGTCTTGCCATAACTGTTCCGTTCTGGACTGAACTTGTGCTTACTCCTGGTAAGAAAACGTTCTGCATTTGCAGATGAGAGAATGCATCAGTTCATTTCTTTACTAAGTTTCTTCTGTGTCTTCAGACTGTAATGACTCGGGCCCTGTGTTTCAAAAAGGAAACAGAACTTTTGCTTTTAAGAATTGAGACAATCCTCGAAATACTAAGTTTAAATTCATGTTTGTTCTACTCAAATAAACCACCTGTATGTGACTAAGAACTGCTGTGAAAGTTCTGTGGTTTGGAAACTTCTGGCACTTATTGTGGGGCAAACTGAGTGTCCACACACCACCAGTGTGCTTTGATACGATGGTAACTTTGGACAGTATATCATTAAATGTTTGCGGATAGTGTAGAACAGGAGGTTGAATGTAGCCTTCTCCCTGAAAACGTAGTCCCAGCGCAAAGTCAACGTTTCTTTTTGGACAGCAGATGGAGCTGCTGAACGATGAACCGTTCATGAGCTAAAGAAGTGGGTTGAGCAAAAGCGACCAATTGCTCCTTGCTGACTTGAATGTGTCCTTTAGACTTTGGCTCTCCTGTGGCCAGCTCAGTTCTCTTGCAAGCTGTCTTTCATCTTAGCTTCTCTTCAAAGTTACGCTCTGTTTCAGGGAGTAGGTGTTCATAGGAGGCTGGCAGTGCTGGTTTTAATTACCAGCAATTTTCACTGAACTAAGCAGGGTGCTGTTTTGCTCATTTTAAATATGAGAAGAAACTGCAGTAGTAATACTTCAACACAAAAAAGCAAGTGGATCAAAGGCAGGCCAAAAAATAGCAGCACCCCATGGCCCTTTTCTATTGATAATAAATAAAAAAAAAAAATCCAAATGTTAGTTATGAACTTCTTCAAGAGACTTATTAAAACTTTGGTTTCAGCACTATTTTCCAGCGGGTATTTGCTTCATAGAACTGCTTCATGCTTGGCTTATAGATATTTCTGCTTTGGTGTTTGTTTGTTTTGTTTTGTTTGTTTGTTGTTGTTTTTTTTTGTTTGTTTGTTTGTTTTTGGTCCTTGTTCACATAGCTTAACACTGTGACAAAGAGCTGTGAGTGTTTTGCTGCATAGTCCTGCAGCATTTCACTCATCTTATATTGGTGCTGTATTTCAGGAGCATTACTTTGTGTGCATTTCTGTTGCAAACGGATAGGGAGACTGCCCAGTTTATTCTAGAGAGGTAGAGTTCTTTCCCTGTGTATTAACATTGCAGTTTTTACAATAAGCAAAAATTTGTCACTTCTCCAACTTTCTCATGCAGCTCTTTTCAGTGTTCTTTTGTGCACTTTCCTCGAGTTGCGTACTGAGCAAAGTACTTGTCTGGGAGGCATTAGCAATGAATGTTCCTAACTATACCGACTCCTCTTGATCTTTGGCCTCCATATGTTGGGATTTCTGTTTGCACGGCAGCTCTTCATTTCTAGTTCAGCTTTTTGTTGTATTTGTTGGCTTGGGTTGTTGTTGTTTGCTTGTTTGTAGTTGTTGCTGTAGTTTTGTTTGTTTATTTGCTTTGAATAATGAAATCCTAGATTTCATTCACCTTATTGTTCAGTGTGCATTTGTTCTTTGCTTGAGTTTATTTATATTGAGTTACATGAGATTTTTATCTAGCTTCTCTTTTGCTATTTATTATTTTCAGAGTGAACAAAGAGATGAGAAACAGATATTTTTGTCTCAATTGAATCCTTGGATTGGCCCCAAAGGGACAAAACAGTCCCAGAGTGTACAAGCCTAAGTTAATAATCGCCAAAGAAAAGGCTGTATGTGCAAAGTTTTGTTCTTGCCTTTTGTTTTGCAACCTAGATGTAACTATCTGAGCTTTTATTTTTTAATTTTTAAGTTAACATCAAGCTAATGAATATCTACAGAATTCAGTTGTTCCTCTAAAGCTTCTCACAGACATCACTGTAGTTCATCTCCTCTCATGCACAGTTGGTCACCTGCGAGGTAACTTCAACATTTTGAGATGAAACTTCCTCTGGAAAAGCCTTTCTGTATATACCTCAGTTTCCATATATCAAACTTGAGTGGCAAAAGATGTATAATGGAGTCTATCCAGAGGGCTCAGCTGCTTTTCAGCAAGCTTCCCTTATCCTTCATATGATTTCACTGAATGCCATTGGATGGCAAACTTCTCTTGTTCCCTGTTTATTCTGTTGCTTCCTCAACTCGGTTACTTGGTTCTTCATTTTGTAAGAATGACGCAGTTGTATTGTCCTAAATAGGCCTGACACACCAATAGCAATTATGCTGTCTCTAACAATGTTTACTTACAAAACAAATAGAAAACGCCCAGCAAGTGTACAGATTTGGTCTCAAGACTTCAGGAATATTCAAGAAGTAGAACATGTTTCTCTAGCTTCTGGGCTTATTATACTATTGCAAAATATTTTATATATAAATTTTTATTCATAGAGGATTAAAAACAAGAATTTGAAAACAGAGTTAAAAGATACCAATTCTGAAACAATCAAAACCAATCCTTGCCTTCTGCCATACAGTTTAAATGCACTATTTATTCTCTTTCCTCACTCGCATGCTCCTTGAATGACGTGCATGTATGCAACAAGTGCAGGGTTTAAGCAGTGCTGCAGTGTAGGTACCAGGAAGGTTTTTTAAGTAAACATGCTGGGTTAACTTCTGCTTTCATCTGAACCACTTTGAATATGACCGTACTGAATCAGCTCAATGAAATTATTTCAGGGCTACACTGATGATAGTAAAATTTGGCCTGTAGTGCTTCTTTTCTCCTTGTTGCCAACATGGTGGTACGGTGTTCACTTTAGGTGATTTTTGCTAACCTTTCCTTTGGAGATGTCCCTCCTTAATAAACACAAACTTTAAGTCCTCTTATTACCATTTTTTTTATCTTTAGGGATTTGGAACCCATCTGAATAGAGGCAGGAAGATAAAATGCAGCAGGCTCTTGTTTCTTTGACAGAGAATACTTTAATATTATGGGATTTGTTGTGTTTCCTACATTTCCCACTCAAGGGCTGTGTGGGCCGTTTATCCTGACAACTAAAAACTGGCATTGGATTGCTGTGTCCTGCCAGCTGGGTGCTAAGTGTGTCCCTAAGGTTGGCTGTGTGTGGTCAGCACTACTGCTGGAAAAAGCTTGCCAGGCATGTTCTGAAACGATGAAAAGCTTTTTATTTGTAATTAAATTTTGCTTTTCACTGAGTTGTGAATATAAGTGACTGACTCAGAGTTATATATGAATACTGAATCTGATCGAATTGCAGAAACAATAGTATATAAAAATCAGATCCGTTTATCAGTCCTTTATTTAAAAATTTTAACCAAGCTGGGAATCTAGCCCAGAACTGCGTACAGACACTCTTCTCTGTCCCTCAACGAGTTTTTACCGGATCTGTTTTAAATATATGTTGATTTGACTGTACTGGAAACTTTCAGAAAGGTATCTTGCTGTTGATTTTTGGAGCCAGCAAATGTGAATTGTATTCTGGTTTATTTGTAAATAGGCTTTTCTTTTTGAAATTTCCCTTAATGGAACTGTATCACCATTTATGAATTTGATTTTGGTAGCTAAATTCGCAGTGTGCAATATGAGGTAATGGAGTGGCATAGGACGGGGTGCCAGGAGCTCTCAAACATTACCCTTGTGCTTGTCCTTCACTTACAGCATGGCTCAGCAAGCCATTTGCATTCTCTTCCAGTTAGAGTGAGGAGTGTGTCCAGCTCAGTGCTGTGCTGGAGCTGGAGCTCACCGTTTGTCTGAGAAACTGGCTGACTCCCCAGTCAGTGCCTGCAGCCTTCTAAGGCTACACTGATGTTCTTCTTGGTCTTCCACCCCACCTGGCAGGCTGTGAAGGAGTGCGCTGCAGTTAGGGCTGGGCACCTTGCTCTGTGCAGGCAGAGATGCTCGCCAGCTCATAGCACATCCCCCAAAGAAAACAACAGGGAAGATGACAGAGCTTGAGTGTTACAAAGAAGTTAACCGTGGAGGCTGCAGCTCCTTCAGAAGAAAAGGTGTTGCTAAAGGGACATCACTGGTGCCTTAGGTCTACAGCATTGCTGCACGTGATCTGCCAAATGGCAAACAAAGCTTGCTCCGTTTTGCAGCACTTACAGAACTTTTCATTTCTTGTGAAAATGAGCATTCTCTTCTATGCGGGTAGAAATCTGGAATTATTTTTTAGCAAGCAGCCAGCAGAGTCTTCTGGTTTATTTATTTATTTCAGTATAATTTATGTTTGTGTTTCAATTCAAGAAAAAAACAGGAATGGACTGAATACTGTGTCACTTGGGCAAAAAAATGTCCCTGAAGGTTATGTATAAATTGGATGTGAAGGTGACAAATGGTGTGAAGCAGATCGTGTCTGTGGGCAGCATACTGATGGCATGGTAGTGAGATGAGAAGGTCCTTTTTGGTACCTTGAAGAAGAGTAAATGGGAGTGAAGGAGTTTCAGGCTGACAGCTGAGGGACGCACACTGTATTGGTTAATGTGGTTAATATTAACCATATTGATAAATATTTCCTATGGAATATAACTTAGAACTTTTATCAAGGATCATCTACCACACTGTCATGTTTTGTTGTACTTTCTAATTGTATTACAGCTAGCTATTTGCTGTGTGGATTGGGGAAAAAGTCACACACTTGGCAAAATGTATTCATTTCTTAAGAAGCTTTTGAAAATTGCTTTTTTTTTTTTTTTTCCCTTTAAATTCTGCTCTTCTATCTATCAGGAATTATTTTTCTCTGCTTTTACAGAGATGGTGGAAGAATATTAAACTAGCAAGTGATATTTATAGCTAAACCTTGCTTAACTGTTGTTCCATGTTCTTTCTTCCTTCCAATTTTTGTCTCATAAAACCAGACACTGAAGTTAATACAACTTATTGCCCTGCAGAAGTTACAGTATGAGGAAACAAAACACTGCTCATCAAAGGCTCTTCTGTGCAGATAGCACAGACACAAAGACTTCTTTGTGGTGGATGTGCAGACTTAGCTCTGCCACTCTAAATCAGTACTGAATTTTCCTCAATTCTAGTGTTGCAGTAAAATAATGTCCATTTGTTCTTTTGTGGAGCTTTAATTTTATTTCCAAAAGTACTGTCAGGCGGCAAACAATGACGTCACAACTTATAAAAAAAAGTGTGTTAAGAGTTGATTGGAATTTGCCCATGTAGCCTCTCAGAGGTCTCCTTTTTTTTGTGGAAGTGGTGTCTACTTATATATACGTTCATCTTTATTTGTTTGAATTAGTAATGTGTACCAGTCATTACTGCAGCAAATCAAAACAAGCAGCTTTCAGCTTCTTTGGTATTTGGAAATCATAGCAATCTGGGTTTTTTTGCCTTCTTTTTCCCTCTGCAGAAATAAAATAAATATTATTTTTACTGCAATACATGTTTGTGAGTAATATTGTACATATTCCAATTTGCAACCACTACGGTATGAAATCCAGGGGAATAAATCAAAAAAGCCTGAAAGAAATGCCATCACAGCTCGTCTGAAGTTGCAGAGAGACTTGGGGAGACATTTACACTGAGATAGTTGCTCAGTGGTGGTTCTATCAGTTTTTCATGTTTTTTAAGTGTTCTGCAAATTTCTGAAGTGTTGTGATGACAAAGCTGGTTTGGAAGGGTCACTTTTTGTGTTTACTATTAATAGCAACATATTTGGTATTATATGGAGAACTTGAGTCTTTTGACTGGCAGTTTTACATCTTGTTTTCAGCTATACAGTTATCTAGTAGAGAGGGTTGTAAGATATTTGTTACTAACCAGAATGAGAAAGCAGACATCGTTTGGGGGAAGTGTGAGAAATAATGTCTCTAGGCAGGATGGACAAGTAACACTCACACCAAGGTAAAATTCATGCAGAACCTTGGCTGTAGGTGTTCAGGAAGATATGAGGATACAGTGGCAGAATCTGATGAACAAAAGAACAAAGGAGAAGAATGAAGACAGGCTATAGAGAGAGTAATATTGGTAGTTTTACTAGAACTACTACTACTAGAAGGAGGGGGATTTGGCTTCGGTTTGGAATCATTTTTTGAGTCTTCATTCCTGCAGTGCAGAAAGATGAGTTGGCTGTGCAGCTAGCTAATCCCCAGAAGAATATGGTAAAATCACCTCCCAGTAGCCTCTGCAAGCTCACTTCTTCCTCAAGTACGAAAAGGCCTTTTGAGCTCCAACTAGATTTTCTTAAACAGTAGTAGTTATAATTATTACTGTCAAACAAAAAGAAGGTTCACATGAGATTTGGTCACTACACTTTTAGTGAAGGACAAGGGCACAGAGATGATGTAGTTAGTCATCAGTGGAGTGGGAGTTGCCTGCGGACTCCTCTCTGACAGCTAGCAGGCAAAGTTTATCCTGTAGTCAAGGGAAATATGCAGCTCAGCACAGATCTGACAGCAAGGCTGTGCACGCGAGGTCTGTACTTGTTAGGTTCAGTACACTTGTGACAGAAGAAAAAAGAACTTGGATAAATAATTGCAAAATTATGAAAGTATATGCCTAGTTTTTGAGAGTGTAGATGTTTTCAGGAGAGAAATGCAGCCTAAGGAAGTGGGGAATGATCCTAACTGAAACTTGTACAAGGCTACCATATCGAATAGTAATATTAATACATGACAAAATACAATGTGATGTGAAATGCATTTATATTATGCACCCAAAAATATTCATGTGTGAACTACTCATAAGCTGAGTAATGGAGACTGTCTTCCTTCTTGTGCTGTGTGACGTTCAAGGCAATTTTATTTCATTTTCATATTTATATATGAATATATAATACATATGGATGTGTATATAATATTGTATAGGATATACGTTATATTGTAAATACATAATATATTTTATATATTATATTTTATGGTTTTAAACTAAGACAGGAGATTTAGGTTAGATACTAGGAGGAAGTTTTTCACACAGAGGGTGGTGACGCACTGGAACAGGTTGCCCAAAGAGGCTGTGGATGCCCCATCCCTGGAGACATTCAAGGCTAGGCTGGATGTGGCTCTGGGCAGCCTGGTCTGGTGGTTGGCGACCCTGCACTTAGCAGGGGGGTTGAAACTACATGATCATTGTGGTCCTTTTCAATTCAGGCCGTTCTATGATGATATATGTTATAAATAGACAAATATATATATATATATTTATAAACATTTCATCTTTATTTTATAAGACACCTGAATTTTGGTATTTTTAGTCGGTTTATCAATCTAAATTATTTGAAAGATAATCTTATATTAACATGTCCTCACAACTGACTTTAAAAAAGTATGAGAGAAACTTGAAGAAAATACAGGAAGATGTCAGTGTATTGTGTGTTTTTTTTTTTCCCCCTCTGACAGCAGTATTGCTTAAACCTCATTTTGCATGATTGTACTTATTTCTGCTCTTGGAAAAATTTTGCAGGTATGGCACAAGCATCAACTTCCAGTTGAGAGATGATGTAGGCAGCCATAGTAAACAGTTTTTCATCTTCATGTTACAGCAGCAATGATCATATTTTTTCAACAAATATATAACTTAACGTCAACAAAACAAAATGGTAAATAATTACTTTTAAGCAAAGAGACAAGTGCTGAGAAGTAACTTTCACCAGCCTGTCAAAAACACAAAGATTTTCCTAGGTAATAGATGGGTTGGCTTCTAGTTTCTCTATATTTATTTGATTTGCAGCAACAATTTGGTGCTTCAGAATAAGACAATCCTATTCTTTATCAACATTATGAGCATCTTAACAGCCAGTGGTGTTATTAAGTTGATTTTTTTTCTCTGAATTTTAATTCCCAGCACCAGTCAGTGCCAGAGGGTGCCAAAGAGCAATGCAATCTTCAGAAATTCCTAGTAGTGTTATGTACGTAACGTACGTTTCCTAAACATTACTGTTTTGATCCTCTCAGCATTTTCTTGTTTGTGTGTTCACCACAGTTATAGGGTAGTACCAGAACGCTCCTGACTCTAGATTTTTGTGTAATGATAGCAAAGCATTCTTCTCACCGGCAGCTGGCACCATCAAAGACAAATGTTCAAGTATGCAGATAAACTTTGCTTAGCTGCAGCCGCAATTCATGTCATGTCCTTGCCTTGCTTGATCTGTCTTTAGTTAGCGTGGATGGGGGAACCAGAGGCTGGAATTTTTGTTTCTACATGCCATGCTTATCAGCAAAAGAAGTTAGTAATAACAACTTTGGAATGCATTTCTCGTTCTTAGTAAGACTTCATAGTGCAATGAATGTTACAATTCTCTTGTTTTTGTGATGACTTTGTCAGATCCACCCATGTTCGTCTCTTCACATTTCTTCAAAGTCATGCAGCTAGTATGCTTTAAGCGAGGGGACCTTAAGTGCAAGTACTATTGACAGAGGCACTTGCATTTAGGGGGCCTGGAAATTTGACTTCAGGAAATGGATGTTGTGCCTTTGTTCCTTGAATGGCAAAAGATTTAAGATGCTTTGAATTACATACACATTGTTTCTTACTATTTTTTAATTTCAAAGGTAAAAGAATACCACATGTTATTGTCTTTACTGCTGAAGAATGGCAGTGTTTTTAGTTTGGTTTTAGTTCTTGAATCAGCCATAGGAAAATACCAGTCTTTGGCTGAAGAATGGTCTTACACAGTATTTGTCAGACTTGAGTGACGTAAAATTGTTCAGCAGCTTACAATCCCTGTATTGCCAGGCTGGATTAGTGAAATTCCTCTGTGTGCAAATGCATTTGATCAAGTTCTTGCCAAGAGCAAATGCTTCCTTGTGTCTTCCTCTGTGGACACACTCACTGTTAAACTGAGTTCAAATAACAAACTGTGAAGACTAAAATTCTTAAAAGCAGCCATTAATTTCAGGCTAATATTTTTTGTTTCTGCTCCAGCAGCAGATTGCAATTAAGAGTCTCAATGCTTGAACACTTACCAAACTGACTTGTGTTGAAGGTAGGTATCTGAGTGCAGCATTAGTTTCTGCAGGAAGTTACAGCTCCAAATTGTGCAGAGACTGTATAATCCTTTGCAGTGGATTATTTGATTGGAATTATAATTAGATGTATTGCTAAGAGCTCTCTGTCATATAAAATGGTTTCTGGAAAGGAAGAAAACAACCTAGTCGCGGCTAGAGACTTTTCTCTATGTAATGTAATAGGCCTGTTGCTTCACTTGTAGTAGTATCCTCAGATTAGTGCTGCTTTCTCAACTGCATCTAATCTCATTTGACTCAAGCATCATGAAATGAAAAAATCAGCGTAGATTTGTTTTGAAACAGTTTTTGTTTATTTTAGCAAATCGATGTACGCGAGTTCATCGTCGTCCTGACTGTTAACGATAATTTTTAGAAGAGGCTAAACAGGATCTGGACTAGCAAATTGGATGTAAACAGTTGGTGTGGAAACTGGAAACTTTGAGTCTGTCTGTTTTCCTTTATACAGGCATGTTTTTAATTTAGTAGCATTCAGTTAACAGGAATTGGAACAAAGTTTGATGACATTTTCTGTAGCTTCTTCAGTAATGCGGAGCATTTCTTTTAGACCTCTTTCGTCTGGCTGTGCAATCAAAAAGATTAATATTTACTTCTACTTGGATCATCTGCAGGAAATAAAAAATCATAAACAACTCAGAAAATCATTTAGATATCAATACATCAAATGCAAATCAAGTGAATTTTTCAGCATTTAGAGCAGTGACCTTCAACCTGACTTTGAGTCAAGAATTTCTGTTTCCAAGGCTGCTCATTCTTTATGCCAGTATTTTCCTGGCAAAATGTATGGATCTTTTGTGGTGTGTTGTTTGATGGAGAATGAATGAAGCCCCTCTGGCACATTTATCCCACTGTCTCACTTGGGATTTGAACTATTTTGCCAGATAAGAAATTTCAGTGCTCTCACTTTCCATTCTAATACCCTTTTTGTTGCTACGGGAGCTCCTTGTTGCATGAATATTTTTTCAGCTATAGAAACTAGCAGTGTTTTCAGAGAGTCAGTACAAGTTGAATGGTTTTGAACAATAATCATTTCTTCCTTCTTTTTATTTTTTATTGGATTTTCTCTTAAGCAGGCAGATACTTTTTAAAAAGAAAAATACTGTTATCCCATATGAAGCTTCTTGATTTCCAAATGTGTGATGGTGTCTTTTGTTCACTACATATAGAGGATTGATAAGAGTTTATACGTAATTATTAAAAGGCTTTCCATTGAAACAATTAATTTGAGTTTGTAATTAGACCCAAGAGAGGGTGATTTTACTAAGACCATTGAAATTGCACATAGATTCTGTTTCGAAGTGTATATTTATGATATATGTATTTTGATTTGCATGCAGAACTAATTTGCAGATCCAGAAATATGTGTAAAAACCTAATTGATACACATTTTATTAACAAGTGAGAAGCAATCTCCATTTCAAATACTCTTTAGTGGGAATACATGCGACTTCTTTTATAGGGAAGAGTCACCCTTTGTGCAATTATCTGTGACTGGATTATCTCATAGAACTGCCTTGTATTTATTAACTTCTTATTAGATTTGGATAGTTTGCTAAGAAAGTAAAATAACCCTGTTTTAGTGAATGCACTTACAGAATGCACTGTGCAGGCGTAGTTTTTGGGAGAACAGAACAAACGGTTTTACAGATTATCTTTCTTGAATTAATTATCCAAGAAACAGCATGGCAATAATTTGTATCACCTTATTACAATGTAATTGATTTTATTAAATTATTACTAGTAACTTTAAAGAAAAGGTATCATTATTTACCATGAAGACTTGTATCATTGAAGTTCTACTACAATCCTGCTAAATGTATGAGCTGGCTTGTGTCTGTCTACACTTCACATTATTGACTGATAACTGGAGTAACTGTCTCCATCTGAGCGCAGAGAAGGAGCATCGATGAGGTTGGCACTGAAAAACGTGTGGAAAGCTTGACATATACCTGTGGGGTGAGCTGTTGTCATTAATGAACTGTAACACTGATTATGGAATAGCTGCACCAGTTCTCTTAACTGGTAACTGAATATTCCATTCTAGCTAAATTTCACTGTCAAGAATGGGTTGAGACACTGATCTGTTATTTGAAATCAATTATCCTTTTGCTTGTCTGAACCCAGAAGGTTGTATTTCAGCAATTTACTTTCCTGTCTTTTTCTCATCCAGCATCATGACTATTCAGAATATTAATGATTGAAAAACCAAATAATTAAAAAAAGAAAACAAAAAACCCCCACAACTCTGCTCTTAACTGTCTACTAAGACCTAACAACATTATATTTTAATTATATATATAATATATATAATTATATATATATAACATTATATTTTAAAACTGCCTTGAAGAAGGTGCCACTTCACAGAGATTCAGTCAACTTGATCTAATCTGAGCATGGAGTGAGTTTGTTTTTGTTGTTGTTTTTCTTTTAAGAATGAAGACAAAATACACTCATTAAAAAAAATAAATAAATAAAAGGAAAATTATTATCTAGCCACAAATTTACAGACTTTTCCACTTGTAAAACTGCACTACTGCTGTTGTGGTTGGGAAAAATAAGAAGGAAAAAAAACAAACCAAAAAACCTCTAATCGTTCTGCTGTGTCACTTTTTCCTGTAATCATGCTTTAATTTTTTTTTTTTCCACTCTCTTTATCAGCTTCAGCTTAAAAGGTTCTTGATTCCTTTTCCATCTTTTGTTAGCTTTTCTTCCTCTTTCTGCATTTCTTTACACCTTTCTTTACACTATGGTGTTTTTTCCTACTCTTTGAAAATACTTCTAGAAAGGTATGTAGTTAGATTTTAGACAGAATTCATTAGAAGTGAGTCTCGTAGAGGAGTCCATGAACCTGTAACATAGAAAATAAAGAGGGATAAGAGCAAAAAAACCTTTAGTTTTTACTTGATGTAACAAAAAATTTCTGATGAGGAGTTTGTCCAGTAAATGCAAGATTACAGGTGTTGCATAATTGAGAGGAAAGTAGTGCAGGTGCTAGAAGCCCAGTACTACATCTGATATGCATTGTGATTAATGCAATCAGAATACACTTGTGCCACTCAACAAGTGTTTATATATTGGAGCAAATGCAGAGCTTGGCTGAAGCAGTAAACTTTGTTCACTCCTGATTTTCTTTAAGTTACACTTAACTGAAGTTTTACTTGATGATGTCTTATACTGCAGCGATAGAGATCATTCTATCTCTGCTGTTACTGCAGCAGACCCTGTGCAGTATGGTGAGGCAAGGCTGGTAAGACTTCTGATGAAGAGGCTGAATGCACGGCACTGTATGAATGGAAGCTTGGTATGGAGTATGCCACAGTACAGAAGTCAGCAGGTAAGGGAAGCCTAACAGTGGTGACCGAGAAATTGATAGAATCACACCTGAAGCTTCCATTTTAAAGTTGTTTGTGATTTGAATGCAGTAACAATGCACCAAAACGTAGGAGGAAAACAGAAAGGGACTGGAAAAAAAATCCTTTGGGCTATCTGTGGAAAGACCAATGGAAGTGTTGTGTAGTCAGCCCCTTAATAAGGCAGAAGTTTATTACCACAAGATTAATTAAAAATACCATGAACAAATTTGAATTGGCATAGCAAGTTTAGGCTGGCTTAGCATTTTACATTATCTATCTGTAATGCTTTTCATCTAGATTTGGGAATCCTGGCCCTGCATGTACTGTATCTTCAAAAGTAAAAGGAACAGGGTTCTTTTCTTTTGTCAGGCTTGCCTCATGTTCACAAAAATCTTCAGGAAATGTGCTCCTTTTCTCATGTTATTAGATGTTGATTTAAAAAAAAAAAAAAAAAAAGTGGACAATGACCTTACTTTCTAAGGGCATTGAATTTGCAACTAAATTATTTTTCCTAGATAGTTCTCATTTTGTTATTATCTTTGCTATGTCACTGTACATCTTGAGCAGCGGAGGTTTTCTGCCGTTCACCATTAAACAAAATAACGTTTAATTAACGTTAATTAATTTAAAGAGCATTTCAGCTTGTTGTATTCTATAAGGAAGAAATGTTTTTATTTCGAAGTATGATGGCTTCCTCCCATTTTATTGTGTTGGCTGGTGATGTCAGTATGGCAGTTCCCACCGACGTTCCATTACACATCTCCTTGGAATTCTACATTTCCTTGGAAATAAATAGCAGGCATTACTTTCAGAGCAATCTATATGATAGTGTACTATGAAAAGTTACAAAATAAGCATTTTACATTAAAATGAAAGCACTATGGCTCAGTAGAAATCTGTATATTGTGTTTTTTTTAAGTCTTATCATGAAGTATATTTTTGTCACTAGGATTCTATTGGTTTTATGCATTTCAGTACACAACTGGAACAGTTATCTATGTGAGTAATCCTTACACAATCTTTAGTGTCTTTTTCATTTAATCCATTATTGAAATGAATAGAAGTGGTTTACATTAGGGTCTGTCCTTACAATTGTGTAACAAAAATCAACAAAATTGGGTGTATGAACGGCTTAGGGAAGTGGACTGAGCATGGTTTTGCAGCATGGGTACCAGGTTAATGGAGATGAGTGAGAGGGAAGGAAGGGAGCGTTGCTAACCACATAGCTCAGAAGCTTGGGGCAGCTAAGTGGTAAAAATAAATACACGTGAGAGCAGTGGGAGTTTGCAGAGTTGAGAGGCCAAAAACTATTTGGCTATTGAAGGAAAAGAGAAACTAAGCTAAGTTTAAATTTTGTTCTAATCCACTTCAATGCAAAATCACCTGGGCTTGTTCAAACCACATTTAACAGCAGCTTAAGCTAAAATGGTTGACTTAGCACAGGAACATGAGGAGCGCCAGCACAATCCAGCTTTCTTCTGTTCCGCTGCAGTAGACAGCTACGTAGGAACATAATGATTGACATATTATAAAATGTGCATATATTTGGCCAGTGGCCATAATTTAGCAAACATGCATCTGAGCTCTATTTCATTAATTATAGGCTGTCAGTTTGATTTTTATCACAACACTAATTTGTTAGATAAGATAGCACTCAATTCCTAGAGTTAATTCATCACGTGAAAATTTTTGACTTAAATATAGTTATGTTTCTTGTAGGGCAACTTGAAAGATCTAAGTAAAAAGTTGAAGCTCCAGAAGGCAAATAAAAAGGATATATTTATTGTTATTAAATAGTATATATTTTTTCTTTAACTATTTGAGTGGTCCTGAATTTGCAAATTTGAAAACGAATGCTCTGGAGGGGGAGCTGATTTTCTTTCTAAAAGAGGACCATTTCACATACCTAGTTTTACAGTTTGATGGATCAAACAGTGACTCGGCACAATAGAGATTAATAATTTCTGAGTTGGTATAGCTGAGGAATTGGAAAGAGAAGGGTTGGAACATTGCAAATTTGATTAATCTACAGTAAAATGGTAGCTTTGAATCACAACTGTTCTTTCATTTTTCTCTTGAGCCCCTCACTCCACAGAGAGCTTAGTGTGCCAGCTGTAACCAGATTTCTCATTATGTGGTACATGCATTTATGGTCTGTTACTGTTAGGTGTGTTACAGACTGTTCAAGCTGAGAAACAGCTGTGCAGCCTTTTCATCAGTGTATGCTGGCTCAGGTTCAGCATGGTACTGCCAGCAGTCAGGCTGCTTTTAGTTGGCTTCAGGTGCAGATGGAATGAATTCTCATCTACCTCCAAAAGACTCTACAGACATAAAGAGGAAAGGCAAACTAGGCTGCAGTTAATAATGCTTTCTGTTGAAGAGCTTGATGGTTTTAGTTGTAATAATTCATTTAACTGGAATCTGCATTACATAAATACTATTAGCCCTACTTTTCAAACTGTTTGCTAAGATGTATGTACTGAATGAGTTTGGGAATTTGGACTGATCTTTTCTTGTGAGATGATAGGTTCATTAATATTTGGTCATGTGGTTGCTGTCAGATCACCTGCCAGGGCAAGTCTGATCTGCATGAACACCTACCATTTCTGTCAGTCAACAAGCATATGCAATACAGCAGTCATGCTAACTTTAGGTTGGTTGTGGGAGGATGGACAAGAACTACTCAAGTCACAGAGGTAGGAAGTTGCTGATATGCTGGTTCAATCAGCTTATTAAACTCTGCAAGAGCAAAGATCTTTGAATTAATTTGTACTACCAGAGTAGGCCCTCGATTGAACTTAAATGCTAGAGCATCTGTGTGGAATTAGACCAAAAGTATATCAGTGTCTTCACAGAACAAGCCTGTGCTTATAAAAACAATGTAAGAACATATGTATACAGAAATGCTTATTACCCAGCTTTTGGTAATTCATGGCTTAAGGATTTTCAGAGATTGTTGTTGCCTCTATGTCTCCATTTCAAATAGTCTACTATTATTTATTTGTTTCCCCTGTATATATTTTCAGGTTGTTTATACTATTGCTACCCAAAGCATCTGTGGCAGTATGTTCCCTCATTGAATGTGAGTTGTGTGCAGCACTGCTGCTTCTGTTTTAGGACTTTGGCTTAGAAAAAACACAGTTGTTATGGAGAAAGTTGCACTTCTGTTTTATAAGGAATATAAATGAGAAGCAGTTACTCTGTGTATTCTATGAGCATTACGTTCAAAATGATGAAGCACTATCTTAGTCAAAAGTTGTTTCTTGCGTGCTATTGGTAAAAGGTATTGGCTACAACAGAAAACACCTGTTTTGAAATCTGATGTAACTAACTCAGTCCTTGTGGCATTATTTGTGAAATGTCTGGAAAACAGAACTGTTATCACCAGAATATAACCAAATAGATATATTCCATATAATTGAGTTATTGTGACAAAATAATCTGAGTAGATGTTAAAGATGTGCAGTTTAATTAGTTTTGGATGATAATCTTAATTTGCTGTGTGTTTGCTGAGTCAGTATGTTTTTAAATCCCAACTGGTATTTTGTAGACTTTACATAAACGTTGGCCAGAATAACACAAATCAAGTAATGTTTTATGTTTCTTTCTGTATGGTCTGTAATAGATTTGCTAAATCCAGACTGAACTAAAAATTCAGGTTGTAAGTGTCACTTTGGAGCCTTGGCTGCCAACAATATTTACACTAATGATTTCTTTTCAGGGAATTCATATTCTTCCTTCACAGCAATTGGTCAAAATATTACCAAAAATATTGTAATTCTGAAAGATAAAGCAATAATTTGAACCAGGAAACAAGTACGGATTTTAAATAAGTGAAGGACAATACTGCATACTCCTATTGTCTGCTCTGAACTATTACTAGTTTAAAAAAAATAAAAAGCCCTCTCCTCTAGGTTCAGGCTGAACTTGGATGTCTGTGAGGGTTTGAGCTCTTTGAAATGGAATTGGCTGAACAGAGCAGTCTATTCAGATAAGCGCAGGGGATTCATTCACATGGAAATCATTCTTGGCACGGTTGATAAAAAGCATGGGTAAAAGGAAACTAAGAGGAGGCACAGAGGACTGCACTGCCAGCAAGAGTAAATCAGCAGAGCTTCATTATTCACAATACATGTAAGTTACTTTATATCAGATCAGTCTGGTGCAAAATGTTAGGAGATAGTGGTGAATCATAGTTTTAGAGTGAAAAATTACTTTAAATTCATTTGAAGCCTGATTCTTATTTATACGTGTAAATAAACAATGTTTAATAATGTTAAAACATAACAGCATACTTGAAAGTGATTTTCATTTTAATCTTTCTTAAAGGCCCTTACTGCTGAGAAGTTGCAGGAGTATAGTTTAAAGCAGCAACAAGGGTAAGACAAAAACGAAGAGCTAACCAGCACTAGCAGAAACCTGGTGTTAGTGTAGGAAGAGTACATTTTTCTGAATTTTGCTGTATCAGATGTGCCTCCACTAGGAGGAGTTGTCATCATATGCTTGCACTGTAAGAATATTAGGCTTGTGCTATAGTTATTTAAAATATTTATGGAAAACGTAATTACAATTACGATGTGAAAGATCTGAAAATTTTGGGTGTATGTGGCTGGATTGTTTTACTTCTAAATGGTATCAATATAAATATGAAATGCAGTTTGCAGAGTGGAAAAGCAAACTTATATTTGTCATTTGCATTTAGGCCAAAAATTGAATGCACTTCTTAGAAGTTACAATTTATTTTTAATTTCATGTTTTTCAAAGAATATCGTGGGTACCATCTTGTGATTTGAAAGTACCTGCTTAAAGCAAACCAGTAAATGAAAGATTTCAATGTCTGAGTTTGTTCCCCCTCCTCACATAAGAATGCTTTCTCTGTCTGGAACATTACTCAAATTTTTTTGTGGTGTGCACATTATATGCTGAGATTTTCTGATTGATGTTATGGCACAAGATGCCCTTTAATACTTCCATACTTGTCATTCGTAGTCTGCAATATTTTAACAATGAAAAAAACAGCCTGCAATAAAGCAAGCGATATAATTGTGTATTCTAGTGAAGGCTGAGGGATTTCACAACAGGATTTGAGTTAGTCAGTTTGTTTTGTAACAGACTGTGAAGTGGGTAAATTCCAACAATTTTTGCAGTAAAATGATGCATGTGTATTTAACTTTTTCCAGAGTTTTGACTTGTTTCCAGGGTTGACCATTGAGTTGAAATTCATAGTGGCTTCCAAATAATGTTTGAGACTTACTAAAACCTACTCCAGTTTAAACGCTTTTAAAATATTTCTAGGTACATATTCTACTTTAATGCAGGTAGTATCTCCATTATGTCTTACCTTTCAGCATGACAAGTATTTTGGACTTTATAGTTTGTTTGTTTAAAAATATAAACAACTTAAACTTATTTCCAGTGTTCCAAGACTTAGAAAAATACTAAACAGCTTCACTGCCTGACAGAAAGCAATGTAGACTCTTTTTCTGACTGTAACATGTCAGCCGTCAGGCGGCTTTTCCTCGTGTTCAGAGCAGACAAATGTGTTAGAACAAGTGGTTAGTTGCTGGAAAGTCATCCTTGCAGTTAGTTTATAAAGATCTAAAGAGCAATTTCTTTTCCTGAGCAGTGGATGAGAGGAAATTCTTCAAATACAAAGTGGTATCAAAAATGTAAGAGTGAAGATACTGCATGTCTGAACATGATCAGTTTCTGCTTCTAGCATCAGTGCTCTGAATTAAAATGTTTAGTTCATAAGTTATAGATTTAGAACTGGGCATTCTTGAATTTGTTTAGGATATGTTCAAACTTGCAAATAAAAATCTCTTCATAAACTCAACAGTTTTCAGAAATTTAAGTGTTTGTTTATGTAGATCTTACATAACTGCTTGACCAGAGCTCTGAAGTTTGGACAATGTTTTGTGCATCTTTCTTTTTGTCTTCCTGTGTCTGTCATGCTTGTCTTTTACTGTCTGTCTTTTTATTTCGTTTTAGAAGTTGGAGAAAAAGTAACAAAAAGTATTTTTAATTTTTTTTTTTTTCAATACAAACAACACCTCAGAGACCAAGTTCTAGCAGTCTCTCATGTTTTTGTCATAGACATACTTGGTTACACTGTAAGTTGATGACTTTTACTTTGTTTTCATCTTGGACAAACGCCCTCCACAGAATCATAAACATGGTGTATGCTTTTTAAGCAATACAGTTGTGTAGGTGTAAGAACTGGCTTTTTCAATAAAATCCTTGAGAAAATTTCAGTTATAGCAGTCTGTGTTCCATCATATGATGTTGAAGGAAACAAGTGCAGGATAGTGCTTTCTTTCCCCTTAGGGAAGGGGAAAATAAAGCCAGTATCTTTTGCATAGTGTTCACAGTGAAATAGAGTCACTTACAAGTGAGCTAGGTAAAATTAACGTTTTATTGTTTTTAATGCTGCTTGTCCAGTGTTGGACATGGATGCCTCAGACTGTATGTTTACCAGAGTAAGAATACACAACTTTCGTTCTACAAAGGTGAACCAAAAAACTGTCTTTATATTTTATCTAATTAGGAATTTTAAGAAATGTGTTAATTGTTATATTAAGTTGTTTATAAGTAAATGGATTCTATATTGCTTAAAAGCAACCTTCACTTTTGATCGAGTACCATATTTTTATAAGACCTTACAGAAGTCGTCTTGAAGATCCCTACAAGCTTATTTAGAATTTCTTTAGAAGCCCTTTTCCCACAGATCTTACTTGATCAAAATCTTCTATTGTCCATCTTGTGATTTCAGTTCTTATCATCAATGTACATGTTTATTCACGCTATAACATCAATTAAATGCTACCTTGACATGTTTTAAATCTCTCTCTCTGTATTCCTAATCAAGAAAGTAAATGTAAAAATCTAACTGAATATTCTCATAAACTCAAAATATCCTGAGATTAATTTCTAAACAAGTTTTCAACCAAATTTTTTGGGATCGCTAATCAAATTCTCATGTAATTAAAGTTGGCTTTGGTGTCACATTTGTTCTCCTTGTATACCAGAGTTCTTCAAGTTCAAATACAATTTGTAGCAACAAGGAAAAGAAATGTATTTTCTACTTCCCCAATGGATTCAGTCAGTAAGACTGAGAAACACATTAGAAAATGCTTTTATGTGACTCACTACCATTGTAACACAGAAGGTGTTAATATAAAACCTTGGGAAAGCTGTTTTGACAGCCATCAAACTAAAAAAAAAAAAAAAAGGCCACAGCAAAAACAGTTCACATCTGACCAAGCTCCAAGCCTTCAAAGCTGGCTTTTAAAAGTTTTTGCTGTTATGTTAGACATAGGCTAAGTGTCTTGTTTTGGGTACAATGGACTTGTTTTAAGTTCAAGACCATGAATCAGAATTTCATTTCTGCAATATCTATAAATTTCACTCCATGGACAATCATTATATCATTTCTTAGCTCCTCAGCCAAAGTGAATATTTTCCTGAATTGAAAATTTAATTATACCAAGTGCCTGATTTACCGTGACTTCACATACTTACTGACCTGCCTTATGTTAGGCATACACTTAGCAACTATGTTGATCTAAGTTTCTAAGTTCTTGAAAGTCTAAGCCTTTGATGTTGTCTAACTTTAAAAATAATTACTGACGACTATTTACATTGTTTTGTTGTTTTATTTTTAAATCTCTGTAGTAGAAGATAAGATTATCATATCCATTTTGCTGAGGAGAGTGATAGACTATATCTTGAATTAAATTATTCTTAGTTAAGTTGTACATTCATGGCAGTAGGTAGAAGAGTTCTTGCTCTAGCCAGTTCTTAAGACAGATGAATGAAGCAAGAAGACTTCAGGGGGGAAAAGGGATAAAACCAGGCTTGCCATCAATAAGCTATGGGACAGCTAGCCAAAATCTAAGACACTGTTTGCTTATGAGATCCTTCAGTATGCTGCACAAGTTGCAAGGTACAATGAAGCACTTTTGAGATGTTTCTACACTACTGCACCCAGCATGAGAAG
Organism: Alectoris magna; assembly: GCA_030625065.1. Classification (NCBI taxonomy): domain Eukaryota; kingdom Metazoa; phylum Chordata; class Aves; order Galliformes; family Phasianidae; genus Alectoris; species Alectoris magna. Next base: position 16,310,696 of record CM060568.1, on the reverse strand, counting down.
CTATGCCATCATTGGCACAAGTGAAATCTGATGGGAAGAGGCCTGTGAATGATCTGTTATGATGGATGGTTGTAGTCTCTTCAGAAGGGATAGGCAGGGAAGGCAAGGCACAGAGGTTGCACTGTATGTGAATAAGGAGCTGAACTGTCCAGAGCTTGCACTTGGCAATGATCTGATTGAGAGTTTCTGGGTAAGAATTAAGGGACCAGCAAATAAAGTAGTTATTGTTGTAGGAATCTATTGTAAATGACCCAGACAGGATGATGATGCTGGTGTATTATTATTTAAGGATAACTTAAGAGATACCTATAGTTCAGCTGACCTTGTCCTGCTTCAATTTGCCAGATGTTAGTTTGGAATACCTCACACACATTGGACTCAGTGATCCTTTTGGGTGCCTCCCAATCTAGAATGGGAGTCTCCTGCTTTCAGTCGAATCACAAGACATCCTGAGTTGGAAGGCACCCACAAGGATCATTGAGTCCAACTCCAGGACAGCCCAGAAATCAAACCCTATGTCTGAGAGCATTGTCCAATTGCTCCTTGAACTGCAACATCTTTGTGCCACGACTTCTACCCCAGGTGGTGTCCACCACTCACTGGTGAAGAACCTTTTCTTAATCCCCAGTCTGAGCCACCCCTGATACTGCTCCTTGCCACTCCCTCAGGTCTTGTCGCTGTCAACAGAGAGCAGAGTTTAGGGCTGCCCGTCCACTCCCTGTGAGGAGCTGTAGGCTGACATGAGACCTTCCTTCAGTTTCCTCTTCTCTGGGCCAAACAAACCAAGAGACCTAAGCTGCTGCTCCTTCTACGTCATCTCTAGATCCTCCAGCATCTTTGTAACATTCATTTGGATGCTTTTGAATAATTTTATATCCTTATATTGTGGCATCCAAATCTGCACATAGTGCTCGAGGTGAGGCCACACAGCTCAGAGCAGGGTGTGACAGCTCTTCCCCTTGCCTGGTGGAAGTGTTGGACCTGATGCACACCAAGGTACAATTGACCCTGTTGGCTGCCAGCACACACCACTGTCTTATGTTCAACTTGCCATCAACCAGAAACCCCAGATCTCTTTCTATGGAGCTGCTCTCCAGCCTCTCATCCCCCAGTCTGTACATATATCCAGGGTTGCCATGAACTGAAGTACAGAATCTGGCACTTGCTCTTGTTAAACTTCATGAGTTGATGATTGCCCAGCCTCCTAATTTGTCAGGATCTCTCTGCAAGGCCTCTTGAGGGGTCCAACAGCGATTCCCAATTTAGTGTCATCTGCAAATTTACTTAGTGTACTTCTAAGTCCTGTATCCAAGTCATTGATGAAAACATTGAAGAGAACTGGTTCTGAAATGGAGCCCTGCAGAACCCTACTAGTGACTGGCCACCAGCCTTGTTACCTCCTTTACTATAATCCTTTTAGCCCAACCCATCAGCCAGCTGTTTACCCATCACATTATGGTTTTGTCTAGCTCTATTCTGGACATTTTGTCCAGAAGGATGCTGTAGGAAAATATATCAAAAGCTTTGCTGAAATCCAGAAGGTTTGCATCAGCTGTCTTCTCTTGATCAACTACATGAGTAACCTTGTCTTCTCTTGGTCAACTATGCGAGTAACCTTATCGTACAAGAAGAAAATAGAACTTGCCTCTTGTGAACCTGTGTTGGTTGTGACAAATGACTGTGTTGTTTTTAAGCTGTTTTTCAATAATTTCCAGAACAATCTTCTGCATGGTTTTAGCAGGTACTGAAGTGAGGCTGTCAACTCTTCAGCTTGTCATTTAGAAAGTGCTCAATTTTCTCTTCATTTTCTATTGCTCTCTCTGTTTCCAATTTATTAAGATATAGTAATGTTAACAGACCAAAACTGACAGAAATCTGTGTCATGAACCTGCCTTCCTCACTTGGAAAGATCATAGCCAAAGTTCAAGACCCAGTAATTTTGTGTATGTGCCATCTTATGCCTTTTGAACAGAGTACAAGAACCCTTGTGCAGGCAGTCCTTGCCCTTTTTCCATTCTGGACTTTGCCATGAATTAAGACTTGATCAGTATGTCTTCTGTTGCTTTTATGATGCTTTTATCAGTTCAATATCAAAATTCAGCTTGCATTTGTAAGAGTTGGTACAAGCCCTGAAAGGTGTTATATTCTGAGTGAAAGAACATAGTAAGATGTTATTCAACTATGACTCACTGTACAGGATATTTGGAGAATAGTTAGCCAGGTAACAAGGTGCAATTATTGTGCAGCCTGCCTAATAATTCTTAAGATCACTGACTGAAGCTTGTACAGGTTTAACATAAGATTATAATTTACTTAAATAACATTCCTGCTTTTCCCCTCTCTCTGTCAAGCTAATGACTTTTGAAGCCTATGTAGAATCAAATATTCATAAAATGATTTTAGCTGCTGCAAATCTTCGGAAGAATCTTGAACTATTGGTGTTCAAGTAGATCAGTGCATTCTCTCAACCTTTCCTGAGGAGTTTAAAAAAAAAAAAAAGTTTAATAATAATTCATTAATAATTCATTGGTTTAACTTCATTAAAATATGAACCTAAATATGACTTTTGTAACTGCTACTATGAGCAGATTAGGAAAGGATTCAAGTTGGTTGCTGCAGTGAAACTAGGCATATTTCAATTTGAATATTTTCACTTGGTTTTGGGATTGCATTTTGTAGATTTTTTCAGGAACTGGAATGAGGACTTCACAACTCTGAATGGAACGTTCTTCAAATAAATGACAATTTGAGCAGTCCTTTCACCTGACAAATTGATTTACAGGTAGCTATGTAACAGTTTGATCAACTGACTAGAATGTTCCCAATTCTAGTATAACTACAACTTCTGATTGTGAAGCATCAGGTAAATACATTGAGATAGATCTAGTATTACTGTAATGCTGGTAGTTTTGGTGAATTTGTATTTGAACCAAATCAGTCCCCAAAATACATGGAATATCTTGTGATTCCTGTAAATGTGTCTTGCAAGGTGATAGCTTGGTGCTGTCTGTTTATTTGCAGTTAAGCGCTTGAGTTCTTTAAGTGAAGTTTTCATTGAAGTAGTGCAGTTTCATATTTTTCTAGGCACTTACATATGTCTTTGGGAGCAATGTTTTCGTTTGGTCTCTCATTTTGGCTAATGAAACAAGTGAATAATTGAGTTATGTGCTTGAGAAATTGTGCCAGATTAATCTCTGACTTCTGTTTACACTAGGATATTTACATCCTAGATGGCTTTTGCCTATTGTATTAAAGAATTCTGGGAAGGCTGCAGAACAGTTCAGTCAGTCAAACATAACTGCAGACTGTTTTGTTTTCACAATAGGGACTAATACTTGTTATCTAGTCTCCAGCCTATTATGGCATGTTTTTGTTTTGTGTCTGTCTTTTGACAGTATTGTGTCTAGGAGTAGAGTGCCTAATCAGTTACACTGCAATGCTTGTTTTTCAGCACCGAAGTCAGGCATTAGAAAATCCATTTTTAAAGAAATCTTCTGTTAAATAAATATTAATTAAACCAGTGCAGAGGAAAAGATATGCTATTCTATTTGCTGTTAATCTGAGCTTCAAATAATGACATAGCATTTGTTGCTGGCTCAACAGTTTCCAGATAGTGCTTGATGTGATAAGTCACTTCAATATGCAAGCACTTTTACAAGATTAGTTTTATAGCACTAAGCATTTCTTTGTACAGTGAAATTAACTTTTGGAAAATCTTGTTAAAACGCTTTCTGTTTTCTGAAATCATATCTAGTCCTGAAACTGTTTTTAACAGATTGGTTTTCAGTACACTGAGATTTGGATTCGTCTCATCTAACTTCAGATACTCAACTTCATTTTCCATGGTAATTAACATCAGTAATTAATTAAACATGGTAATTAATATCAGTAATTAATCTGTACACTGGCATAATTCCCAGCAGCACATTTGACCTGGATCAAATATGTGCACATGATCACGTATCTGTTGAATTAAGCAGAGTACACAATACAAAGTTCACTACCTTTAGGCTTTAATGCTATCTTTATACCAGCCAATGGGAGGGAAGTGATTAGAATAACTGATTTGATATGAGTGGCAATAGCTAATTAGTACAAAAATAACCATTCAGACTTGTTAAATCACTTCAGTCCGGAATGAATTTTATAGTGAATCAGTGCTTTGCGTACTAGAGCTGTGGGATTCTTTGTCTGTATTAGAGGCTGGAAGGCTGCTCTGCCATTGGTTCCCTGACCTTGACTGAAGCTGAGATTCCAAAATACCAAACTAAGCAGTTTATGCACTCTTCAGCTTTTCTTTAGCTGCTTTTTCTGATTTCTGTCATCCCTTCAGTTGTCGGTAAAACTATGCTGCAGCTGTGTGGTGAGCTCAATTAAGACATTTGTCTGAAAAACAACTTTTTCCACCTCATTCATCCAGTACAAGTCACTATCCCAATTCACCACTGAGCTGCAAGATCACTCATACAAATGTGGATGGCCGGAGAAGAAAAAGGAGAGCTGAGCACTGGTTGCTGAAACAGCCCTCCTTCATACAGTGAAACCACAGCCAAGGGCACTGCACTGGGAGACAAGTCACCGTATGCTCCTTCTAGATATTAGAAAGAGACAGACAAATTCAGGCAATAATTCAGTCCACTTGGAATTTGAATTACCTTAGTTAGATGCCTATATTTTTTTTGTTGATTGTAGAGCTACATCTGTTGTTTTCCTGCAAAAGTAAATCTCTTCTTTTAAGCACAGCCTTCCAAATGTCAAGAAAGTGTTTCCCCTTTTCTAAATCATGATGATCTCAAATCTTTGCTTGAGGCTTATCACTATATTTTATTTGCTTGAAAACCAAAGTACACAAGTGGAAGGATTCTTCCAGTTTCTGCAGTCTTTCTTCCCAAGTGCAAAAATGTTACTAGTTATGTACCTAGTTACTAATGCGGATGCATAAATGGAAGACCACAAAATGACTTGTGTACCAAATCAAACTGATAGTTACACTCGAGTCCAGTTTCCTGTATCTGTTGGTAGTAAAGTAGAAAGTGAAACGCAAGGGAGAACATGTGCCCATAATGATGCTGTTCTAGAATATTTTCTGAGCACCTAACAAAAATTAAGAAAGTATGAATGCTGAAAGCCACAAATGTGCTTTCCACAGTCTTTTTATCTTTGTCTTGACTTATGTTTTGTTGTACTCTACAGCATGTTCTGGACCGTGGTGTCCTGCGATCTAAGCTGGCATGCATTTTTGTGTTTGTAGCAGGTTGTTACTCTTTTGAGGTGTATCTTTGTTTTCCTGTTCCAGAGAAATTGTAATCAGAGGGTGGGGTCTGCTGCTTGCCATGGCTTGTCCCAGTATGGAATTCAGGACATACCCAAAATTTGGGTAGCACTCCCAGATATTACAAACTATAGACTATGCTTCTGTCTCTGCTTATAGGAATGTTCTCAGTTGTCATCTAGCACATTTCTGTAGTTTGTTTAGCATAGTAAATAAGCCAGGAAATAACGTAACTTTTACTGGAAATAGCTTCATCAAAAAACGCCTTGGATTTTGCCAGATGTGGAAGATATTTCTTGGTTCCTTCATCTCTCTGAACTTAAATATAGAATTACTTCGGATTTTTTTGTTTTGTTTTGTTTTTTGCTTTTTAAATGTCACTTATAAGTATTCATGGTGTATGTTTCTGTACATTGGTTGTGTTACAAGTGGAAATATATTTAAAAAATGCGAAATGACAAGAAGTTTTTCCTGAAGCATTCAAGAGCTAGATACTTTCTCCAGTATTTCTCCTTACTGGGCTGGATTCATTAACATCTTAGAGAGCTTTCCTTTGAGAGGCTAATGGTATTAATAATCTTTCCTTGTCTTATATTGATTCTCTTCTACAAACAGATGGCACTATTAATAGATATGTATTTAGAACTTTAATAATTTTGTCATATAAAGAAGGCCAGCCTTAGTGCATTTAAATAGAATATAGACATTGACATAATTTATTGTGGGTGAGTATAAGATAATGCACAAAATGTGAATTAAACGTAATTTACACACAATAACTTCCAATTTTTGGTGGGGAAAAGATATTTTTCATTTAGATTTTTAAATAGCTGTTTCTGCATATATTGTATTTCTTGCCCAGCTGCAATTGTGTAAAATTAAATGAGAAATTTCTTGCCACGTGGATCTTAGGTATCATGAATGAAAGGGAGACCTAAGATGTTAAGAAGGAAGATGAATAGCAGTGCAGATTCTTCCTTGTGCTAGGGTCAGTATAAATAGAGAACACATATTCAGAAGCATCATAAAATAACTGAGAGTCTCTCATGTATTTTTATCAGAAGGCCAAAACAACTAGATTAAAGCCATAACTAGTTTACAGATATCTTGCCTTTTGTCACTCAGATAAAACCCTTTTGCTCATTCTGTCTTTTTTTACTTCTATTTGAAACAGTGCAAACACAACCAGAGTGCTTTGGAGCAGTGGTATGTGGTGTCAACCTGACAGATTCCACACTAGTGCTGAAGTATTTTGGTAGCTCTGCCAATAGATGGAGAAGGAGGATGCTTTGAAAACTTTCATTTGTGTAATAGAGGTGGTGTTGCTACCTGTGTGGTCTGTTTCCCTCAGACTGAAAGATTTGCAAGTTTTTGCCATTCCTGTTTTAGGAGCTCAGAAATGTAGAAGCTATTACAAAGTTATAAACCTCTGACCATGTTATTTAATCCACTGAAAGCTCCAAATTCTATGCCTGCTTTCTAGCCTTCTATTTTCCTTGTTTTCTACGTCAGTTATGTTCTAAATGGGAAAAACCAACAAACAAACAAAAACGAACAAAAAAAGCAACCAGAACTCAACATTTGCCACATGCAGAGGTGTTGTTAGCTCTCTCGTATTTGAGACTTTTTACAGAAACACGAGAAAAATAAAAGCACACGGGGAAGTCTTAGCTCCACAGTAATAGCTTTTTCACTGCTAGGAGGAAAAAGGAGCTCATAAAACCTTATATAGCTTTTTTCTGATGCTTCCAGTTTAATTAGTCATTTGCCAAAAGTAGTCAGCAACAGTTTTAACTGTATACTTCAGGCTTCTGAGGCTGGTCTGTCTAATCTATACCAACACAAGTTGTTTGACATAATTTTCAATACCAAGGTTGGAGGTGGTGCTGGTGAACATGTTATTGTCATAGAATATGTGCAATCATTTATTTTTTTTAGTGTAGGAGGGGTTTACTAATTGGTAGTTGTTAAAGTTGATAATCTTTCAATTTTTATTTTCTCTGACAAGGGCTGTGTTTTTACTCTTTTCTTTCTTTCTTTCTTTCTTTTTTTTTTTTTGCTTCTAATAGTGGCTGATATTAGCTGACTCGTGGCACACAGAACTCAGCAGCAGGCAGCTATAAAAACTTCTGATAACCACAGTGAAAATCTTTCCAAAAATTTCAACTTCTTTCTGACTTAAGACTCACTTTCTCGAGCTGTAGATTAGAGGTGTCTAACAGTAAAACAGCTCCTACTGGAAAATACTGATGTGTCAGAGCTGAAGTTTTTATCCAGTAGTGACTGAGGATCAGACATCTGGCATTACACGAACCCAATTTGCGTTCTTCTAGGTTAGCGAAAATTAAATGTACTGTAGCCTGAAACTGCAACAAGCCAGAGCATGCTCATGCTTCAGTTTGTCACTGAATGAGCTTAGATTTTTTAACTCCTCAAACTCTTCTGCTTTTACTGCAACATTATTTCTAGGATGATCCGTTATGGAGATGATAGTTTGCAAAGTGTTTTGAGGCTAGAGATTGTAAGGCTTCTTGATTCTAACTCATAACCGATAGTTCTCTGAAGATTTGGAAAGACCTCATGTCTCCAGGCCTAAGACAGACCAAACAGCAAAATTGAATGTTGGTAACTTTCTCATGGAAGTCTGCAGAGATGCTGGCTAAAATTGGCCATTTTAGTTGGCAACCTGGGCAAACCTTAGAAAGCACTGTTGCAGTAGCTCAGTTTTCAAAATTTAAAAATCACCAGCCAATTAACTTGATTTCCTCACCAGCAGTTATGCTGAACGTTATTTCTTCCATGTGGCATCTGTGGGAGTTGAGGCCCCAACAACAAAAAAATGTAACATTTTGCTTGTTTGGATTGTTTCTCTTCTAAGACAAGTCCAGAATATAAACTTGCTTTAGCTTTTGTTCATTAAGAAATCTATAAGAACAGCTATGTGAGCAATCTATGCATCCCCTGTATTCATCCTTTATAGTTAATCTGGGTTCTATCTTTTCAGCTGAACAGCAGCACTTTTAAAGTAGATTGCTTCCCAGTTATTTTTGGGCTGTAATTCTGATGTTTATGGTTAAACCGAAAAGTTCCAGTGAATCCTCTTGTTTCATTCTTTTTCTAACTGTGAGCCAAGCACATTCTGTAAATGGTCTCTTGTGAACCTCAAGTACCTCAAGCAAGTACTCAATTCCTTGCACAGATAAGGTAAGTAACCTACAACAGCACAGTTCTGGACTGTCTTAGGTGTCAGTTGTGTTCCTCCTCACTTGTTTATGTTTGTATCGATGTCTTTGCATTAGGTGAAAATATACAACTGTACGTACTCCTTTCCTTCCAAAAAGCAGAAGTCAGTGGTGACTGTACATGCCCACAGCTGCATGTGATGTGTGGTCAACAATGCTCTGCACACCATTGTTTTCTTAGTCTCCCCCATCTGATATCATGAAGTGATTCATCACTAGAAGTTTTGCAGCAAGGTGACAAGCAGACAACATGATGCTATGTAGATAAACAGATGAGTAAGGGCTATGACAGGTCAGAATACCTGATAGAAAGGGCTTGGCAGAGGTGCTGTAGTTGTTTCAGGGCACTAGTGCTTTCAGAGTTCTAATAACATCTCAATAAACCCATTTCTGAAGTAGATTTTGGTGCTTTCACACTGTATTGAATGACAAGGACTCTAATCTAGCTTGATTCAAATTAACTCTCTTGTTTACTGTAGTAACTCACAGTAACATAATGCAGTCCTATAAGTTCTTCATTCTTATAGGTTGCAGATAAATCTTCTTTAAAATATGTACATGTATAAGTACATGTCGTGTACAGTGTTGTATGTAAAGGAAAAGACCAGTTTTCAGTTTGATTTGAAGGCAAAGTCAACTCTTAGGAAAAGGATGTAATGACTCATGCAAGGAGTAATCACAGTTTATGCAGGGCTGCCCAGCTACCAGTCCCATTACTGAGCACTTAGTCATGTTACTAAGGAAATTGCTACTTCTTTTCTAAGTCTTATTCATAAAACATGACAACGAACCATGACATTACTTCCTATGTAATGGCAGTGCCTGAAAATTTCCTGGATTTTTTAGTGTCGTCAGTGGAGACCATCTTACATGGTAACTGATCAGAATTGTTTGTGTGATGTTAGATATTTTTCACTGAACTGTGGAACGTGTGGAGAAGCAAGGTCACTCCTGTGAAAGTATTTATCACTGTGATGTGTTACAAAAATGTAAATATAGTTCATACAGAAAGTACATGGCTCACAATACTGAAAGTGTAATCCAGATCCCTCAACTTCTCTTTCTGTGTTTTGCCCCAGTTTTGGTTTTCTTGAACAGGAGAAATGAAATGAAGAAAATGTGTGCAAGGGATCTCCCAAACCAGAGGAATCATACAGCCAGTGGGAATCAACTATTTAATGTCAAAATCAATAAGATGTTTAGTTAGGCAGATAAATATTTGCTTCTGAAATGTTAATGCCAATAGGTTGGCTGTGAAGATGTTTCCAAAATGTTGGATTAAGAGGGAAAGTGTTATCAAAATTATTAAACATGTATCTTCTATTTTTGAAGCAGTTTTTCCTTATGAGTCCTGTGTTTCAAGAAGCTATTCTGAATCACTGTAATCAGCCATTAAATGCCAAGAATGAGCTCCCAACTAGACCTTATTAAGGCCTCTGGCTTTAAAGTAGAGAGCTCAACTATTTACTTAAATGAAAGGTATTGGCATCTAAGGTTATTTTTTGCTGGCTGGCTCACGGTGATGGGTGGCAAGGCAAAGTAGTCCGTGTGATAGGCTAGCTTCTGTGTCAGGCACTTTATTAGGGCTCCAAGAAGCAATACTATTTGTCGCAGGGAAGATTGAGGTGAACAGTAGCGTGCCAGATGTGCACAGGCCATGGCTGGATTGAAATAGGCAATAAATGGGATTAGCTGGGGAAAGGAGATGTAAGGCTTGAGTGTGTATCTCGCAGGTGATGTTAAAAACGTAGGGGGAGTTGGGTGGATGTCTGGATGCAGTGTCAGACTGTGCTGTTCGTGGTAGCGAAGAGGGAACTAGCTCAGCATTTCTGGTTTTAGGGAAGAGAGGGCGGTGAGTTTGCTGCCTTCAGCTGGTCTGCTAGTTCCCGATCCCTCGCAGATGTTGGCGGAACAGAACAAAGACTCAAACTTGTTGCCCAGATAACTGCTTGTAACGTGGTAGGACGAGGGGGACGTCTGCTGATGTAAGGAATTGGTGAATGGCATGTATGCAATGTACTCTGAATTGTCCGCCAGCAGGGTGGATTTGGGAAACTGTTAATTCTAGCTTTGCAGTGCTAATTTGGGAGAAGAAATTACGGTAGGCAAGTTTTTAAAGCCGAGGAAGAAGGAGCAGCGAGAGGTCACCGTGTGCACGCGGGTGTGTGTCCCGGCAGCTCTCCGAGGGGCGGGGCGTCGTAAATCAGCGCCCCCGCTGCCCGTGCTGCTCACAGCGCCCGCTGTCGCCGCGCTGCCGGAATCCCGCACGCAGTGCACGGCCGGGCTCGGGCGGCGCCGTGCAGCTCCGCAGGTGAGTGGCACCCGGGGTCGGGCTGCGCGCTGGGGTGAGGGCGGCAGTCACGGAACCCAGGAACCAAGGTCCGCGGCCGGGGAGTAAGGCGCCGTCTGTGCTTGCCGACGGGGGAGCGATAAGGCGCTCCGAAGGCTGAGGTTGAGTCACCTTTGCTTTAGTTATCGCGATCCGCTCTTCTTCGGGGCAAGCTGGTGCAAGTGTTCGCTGCGGCTTCCGCCGCTCCAGGGCGAAACCCTGGGCCCTTCGAGAACGCCCCGGGCGGTTACTGCAGGCGCCCGGGCCGCCCCCTCGCCCCGGCCGTCCTGCGAGCCCGGAGGGAGACCGTCCGGCCGGGAGCGGAGTTGCAGTCAGCCTGCGGGAAGCCGAGCCAGAACGGGAGCGATCAGACCGGCAGCTGCTGGGACGGCGTTTTCCTTCGGGGTGGAGAACGACGAGCAGGGTTTGTGTGAGAGTTGATGTACCCCCGAGCTCCCGAAGGAGCGCGGCGCTCCCCAGCCTGGCCGCGTGGGCGGGCGGCGCGCTGCGGGTGCCGCGGGCCAGTGCTGTACGTGAGCCGGCGGCCTGCGGGATCGGCGCCCGCGGAAATGCAGCGGGTGCTCGCAGGTGTACGAATCGATGAGCTGGGGGTACCGAGGTGTTTCGCTAGGGAGAAAGGAAATATTGCCGCCGCCTTTTTTGATCGGTTAAAGAGGAGCTTGTATGAAAGCGCTGCTTTCTGTCCAAATTTGCAGTGTAGATAAGGTGGTTGTTCAAAATCATAAAGCACATACTTGCTGCTGAAAAGTTTTTTGAAATATTTAGTTTGCAGTTAGTGTAGGATTTTCTTTTACTAAACGCGTGGGAATACAACAGCAGGAAAATAATAAATTACTTCCTATGTTAGAGGGGGATCAAAAGTTGTGTTTTGTAGCATTAGCTGATAAACGCTTAGGTTGGACTGTAACCGTCGTGAACTCCAGCAAAATGGAGATAAAACATTCACTGCAAGTTAACGCTTCAGCAGTACAGAGCTAACTGGTTGGGTACTGAAGTTTGTGAGATTATAGCATATGCCAAATGATGAGATCTACTTGTTTGTTGAACCCTCTTCACTGATTGCTTTTAATGGCTTTTTTTTTTTTTTTTTTTTTTTTTTTTTTTAAGAGAGAGAGATAAGGGCATTTTAAGTATGAAAACTTAGAAAGAAAAGCATGGGTTTTATCTCTTTGTTTCATCTCAAAACAGAGCAAATTCAAAGGTAACTTGTCCTGGCCTACATGCTTTCAGTTGCTTCAGAATGCTGGTTATAAAGCATATCTTAAATAGATTGTCAGATTACAGTGCAGGGATCTATGGGAGAAGTCGTGTGTGTATGCAGGGAGTGAGCAAGAACAGTTTGGTAACTCCCCAGGACCCTTTGGAAGCACTGACCTGTCTTTAATCCTGTGGGGAGTTTCTGATGTTTGACAGACTTGCATGTTTTCTGATAGCAGCTTAAAGCCTTTGTACTATCGTGTATGCTTTCTCAATCTATTTCTGCTTATCCTAAGTTCTTGAGCCCTCGTATTCTTCTCAAAGTCCTGTGAACCCTTGCAGTTACTGTGTAAGTTTATCTTGTTTAACAAACAAGCAAAAACCTATAAAATACAGGTTGTAGCCATTTGGGGAGAAGAAAAAGTCTTTTCTTGTTTTTTTTTTATACTAGTGAAGATGACTCTGTATTGATTCTAAGCAAATAATTGACACAAAGTCTGTGTAGCATGTGCAAATATACCACGTAACTCAACAGTAAGATTGAAGTTCTCTATCTCTCTGTGTTTACTGTTACTGCTTTGTAGGGTTGGAGGGAAGGTGGAAGACCTTTGTAAGGAAATCTGCTGTGTCAAAATTAAGTGGGATTCTTATAAAAGTTGACTCCATCCCATAAAGACCTGAGAACATACAGCAGTTGTTCTTTGATTGGATATACTAAACCATTTTCTAGCCCTCTTAGCTTCGTAGCGTACATAATGATAAAGAAGTGGTAAGACTGAGTAAAGTGGCTGATGGTGATATGATAACACATGTCTTTCTTTTGGTTTTGAGCAATGTGAAGAGACACCCATCCCACTGGGTTAGAGCTTTGTTCATGTTTGATCTTGCCCATCAGATACGTATGTCATTCTGTGTGCAATCTCATAAGGTTTTGTAAGGGCCATGTTGATTTTTAAGATAACTTAATTTGTATTCCCCTTTCCCCCTCTCATAACCAAAAGACAAGTTAGAAGTTAGCTGGAAACACTTAATGCCCTCCAATTTTCTGAACTCAGAATCTAGTTCCATTCCCTTATGCTTTCCTCAATTATGGACTGAAGAAGGGGAAATCCCATTCTCCGTTTAAAAAAAAAACAACCGACCAAAAAAAACCTGGCTTTTTTTTTTTTTTTTTTTAACAGGGTACTGTTAAGAAATAAACTGTATGTAGTTAGAGGGAACTTGCATGACTCGTGAAGCACTCTGTTCTGTTAAATGCTGCATTTTGACAAATAGGAATTTGTTCATCTAAGTTACTTTTGGCCTATCCTTCTGCTATCATTTCTACCATTTCCATTGTTGAATGCATGATTGCAGATGTTTTAAGTGCTGTGTCTCTTAGGAAGAAAAACTAAAGGGGTTCTATCTCTAGTCAAACAAGGACAGACATTCTTTGAATCATATGCTAAAGTATTTGAGGCATTCCAGATTCTTCAGCTGAAGAGGCTCCCTCCTTGCATTGTTTACATTCAGTACAATAAAAATGTATGGATAGTTTGGCAAGACTTTTGTTACCAAGTTGGTTGCTGTAATTTCAGTTGCCATTTGTCAAGAATATGTAGTACAACAGCAAATAGGCAGGCAGATAATTTTATGGGTAGAAGTCGGCAGATCTCAGCTGCTTTTTGTGGTTTGGGTTTTTTTTTTCCCTTTTTTGAGGGAAGTACAGCTTGACATATCAAAGCTTCTGTGTATGCATAATTCTGGCCAAGTGTCCTTAAACGTTACGTATTCCTTAGGTTGGGAACTTCAACTTGATTACTCAAAAAATAATTTAAAAAAGTGAATTTGAGAATTAGGTGTTGAATGTGAGAAATGTAGGATGTTAATGAGGGGAGTGAGTTTTATAAGAGGTACAATGATTAGGGCATAACTGGCAGAAGTGTGGTTGGTTTTCCTATTTTAAGGAGGGCTTCTTGAGAAATTAAAAGGAAAATGGTGTATTTCAGAGGATCGTCTTTTATTTGGTGAATATTGAATTAGAAACCTATTGGATTGCTATAATTATCCTGAGATTGGGTTAGGAGAGGGAATAATTATCTCTCTTTAGGAATCCTCAAACAGGATCCATAAAAGTTTTTGAGAGTGTATTGCCATTGTAAGCACTACCATGGACTCACCTGATGCTGTTAAACTGAAGCTTCCTTTGGTTATAGTTATACCTAGTCAATTTTACTACCAAATTATATGAAATATCATGTTTCATTTCAGCATAGTGGGATCTTGCAGGAAAGCCTAAGCAAATTCCTTCTGACTGGATGATCTACACTTATATAGTCAAAATTCAGAGTTTTGAAGGTGTGAGTTTTTTAATAAACCAGTAAGAAAATATGATTATTAAATACAGAATCTCAGGCCAAAAAGTAAAATAGCAACACATTTTGAAATATGAGTGAGGTGGCCTCCATTTTTTAGTTCCTTTATAAGTGATATTTGCTTCCTTACATTAAGCACATAAAGGTTGAGGTTTCAGATGATTGTGAGACTTCTAGGGAAGCTTAATTTTTTTTAAATTATTTTTTATTTTTTTACCCGCTTGTTGTTTGAGATCCGTGTTATTATTCCTCTGTGATGATAAAGCTGAATTTACTGGAAAGGAGCTCTGTCAGTTTGTTCTAGCTAGGAAACTGTAGCTTTGTGGTAAATATTTGTGTTTTAGAGCTTCTTATCTCTGGACCAGTTGTTTTGCTTAGAATATTTGTAATACAAATATCTGTATTTGCAAAGGCCTTGCAGCACTTTGTTTTGTTTTGAAATTGATCATGTGATATTATTAGTACTAACTATCAGAAACAGTCTTCAAGGCACTTGATAAATGAAGAGGTAACAGTATTTCACACCAAGGGCCTGCATGATAATTTATTAAGGACTTTTGTGAGTATGTGGCTTTCTTTCTTTCAAGTTTTGAGTATTATTTGGATCTATGTAACTAACAATATCATTTCATTTTAACTTCTCAGCGCTTTTTCTAGTCTTTGTAGCAAGAAACCTGACCAAAGTCAAACAGATACTCAGAACTGATATTTCCAGAAGCTTTTCTGATAGAGTACATAGCAGCTGTGCTGGAAGCCTTGGCAAGTTAAAGATTAAAAAATCATAGTCTAAATATTGTTTATGAGTATTTATTGTAGGACCTTCAATGTGGAAGAAGTGGGATGGAATTTGAGATGGAATTATGGAAACCTGTGAATCTGCAACACAGCTGGAGGAAAATAGCGGAATAAATTTGCGATCAGTTTTAGTGTTACTGTAAAACTAAGCCTGTTACAGCAGCGTCTGAGCAGAAGTAACAATAGTATCTATGCAGCCTCACTTTCTTAGTACTTGTGGTGCTCAGGCTGGAGAAGTGAGCAGGACTGTGGACCCAGCTCAGATTCTGTTGCAACACCTGTGCATTTCCCAAAACCAGGGGAGTTCTTGCGTAGCTGGAAGCTGTCTTCCAGGCTGCTAGGCCTTTGAGGTACTATTCTTTGTTTTGTTTTGTTTTCCTGACGTGAAACTAGACCAAGTCAGAACAGATTCTCTGTCAGCTAATTCAGAAAATCTTTCTTGCCTTCAGATTATCAGTCTTTGCTGCTCTTGTGGTTATTCCAGTTTGCATAGGAGGTACCTGGTTGGCTACCACCTGGATCAAATAGTGTGGGGTTGGTTGACCTTGTGTCGTTTGTTTCATAGAATGGCTTTTGTTGGCTAATATACCTGGATAGGATAAGGCATCTTGACTTCTGCAATATAACACTATGAAGTGAGCATGAGGCAGGTGGGTTGTTGTTGTTGTTGTTCTTTTTTCCTTTTGATGAAGAGGGATCTGTTAGTGTGTCTGAAGTGTTTGCTTCACGAGGCTTTTTGCTCATGATAACAGAAAAACCTGTACTGTACAGCAGGCTATAATTGATTGAAAAAGAGACTGACAGCTATGTAAATCCCTGTTGTCAACAACCATTTGAGCCATCAGGCTGTGCATGCTGCAGCGGAGAATTCCAGTAATCTGCTCCTGTCCTTATCTCTGGGGTAGAGCCCTTTAGTTTTCAGCCAGTTAGAAATGTGTAACTGGTTCTTTGCTAGATTTATTACTTGAGCAAGACTGTCCAGAAAGATTTTTCCTAACAGTGTGCCATCCGCTGGATTTAGAAATGTACTCTTCCAAACCAAGCAGTTGTGTCCCTTATTTTTTTTTTTTTTTGTCAGAATGCTCTTAAAACTTTTGCTTTTTGTTAATTATTTTAATTTGGTGTCTGACTCCTCAGAGGATATAAAGAATTAAAAAAAAAAAAAGTTAGTACATAAAAGTGGATTGTGTAAAAGTTAATAAACACGTGTTTGACACATGCAGTTGGGCGGAATGTGACTTGATTATAATACAGGCTACGCCTTGAAGGAGTTTGACTGCATTAAAGCAAAGTGAAGTTCCGTTCTAGGTGCTTTTGTTAATCATGATATTTAATTTCCATTAAAATGGGACTTTGATTTGTACTGATTTTTTTTTTAATTTTTTTTTTTTTTCTCCTCCAGAATCAAGAATGATAGCCGCAGGGAAATTTGCAAGTCTTCCCAGAAATGTCCCAGTGAACCATCAGTTCTCATTAGCATCGTCCATGGACCTTTTGACCACCAAACCTTCACTAACTGAGCATAGCTCAGACTCCTTTCAAGACATCTCTATCCATGGCACTCTCCCCAGGAAGAAGAAGGGAACAGTTAAAGTTGTGGCTTGTGATATGTTTAGCCATGTGGGAATGTTACCATACACCAGAACACAAAGGCAACAGCCACCTTTTGTACAGGATGTCATAGAAGAGTACCCTCTACAAAATGGGAAGAGCAACAAACTCCATATCAGGTACTTATAAAATCTTAATTTAGATTTGCCTGTTGCATAGGGGTTGTTGGACATTTTTCTAGGCCTCTAAGTGTCTAGTTACAGGTGCAGCTGTTATAACTGTGTGCTAATGGAAGTTGATTTCCTCTCTAGTACTTGGTTTGCTTCTTGATGAGAGAAACCAAACAAAAAAAAAACAGTGTGAAATTTGCAATATTTGAGGTGGGATGGAATCTGATGGATAGACTTCAGGAATTTTGAGAATTTCTTCTTTTTTTTTTTTTTTTTTTTACTAAGTATCTTCCTTTTGCAGTAATGTCAATTAATAGAATTTATTTCTTTTGAGTCATAACAGCAAGTGCTGTTTCTTTAGTTTGGTCTTCCAAGGGCTTTACTAAAATACACGCAATGCTATGGTAGCAATTTCTGAGTTTGCTTTCTGCAAATTTAAAAATAGGTCTTCATGTAGTCTGCTTTGTTATCTGGCAGCCCAGTTGTATTGGAGCAGGAGACGTTGTCCTATTTGCTGTCACGTTTACACTTCTTGAGTCTTCTTGTGATGACTGCACCTTTCATTTGTTTTTTAAAAAGAAAATTGAGAGAGCAAGTCTTATTTTCCTGTGATACACATTCTGCCATATGGGCTAAGGTATATATTCTAATGCTTAAGACTCATGTTCAGATTGGTTGGTTGGTTAGTTGCATTAGTTATACTACAGTATAGGAAAGCCCACATTACCTTATCTGTGTTTTATCAAAATAGCCTTGTAGTATTTTGATTCTATTGTAGAGATGTGTATAATGTTTATTATCATTAGGAGTAAAGCAGTTTTTCATTGCTATAATGCTGTTCGCAAAAGTTAGAAGTGTGAATGTTTTAGTCAAGCTTCATGATGTGCTGTTCAACTCTAATGCTGTATTTGACATCAGTAGACCAGAACTAACCATTTTTAGGATTACAGTGTTTCATGTGTGTATGGATATGCTTATACTGAACCTGAGACTCAGGCATGTCATTGTTTTAAGCTTGATAACTTCTTGTTTAAAAAACATAATCTTGATAACATTTTTAATCATTCAAAATGAATAACATAATATTTATTATATAAATACTCAATTTTTGTGGGACAAAAAATTAAATAGACCTAAGCAAGGGAAGAAAAGCTAATGGATTGTTTTGTTATCCAGTAGAAATCTTCTGATTTCAAGAAGCTTCTCTCTTATCTTGCAACTACTGAACTCTGCAGCTCAGTTTATGAATAGTCATTTGTAGGATTATGTTTCAGCTGAATTTTTAAATATTTTTTGAAAAAGCATGTCTGTGGAATTTTTAGTGTCTTCTGAATTAACGTAGAAAATACAATATTGATGTACAAAAGCAGTGTTCTAATGTTGCAGTAACTAATTCATGCAAATGTTGCAGGAAAAAAGAAACCATAGAAAGATGAAAACGCAAAAACCTGACAGTCACTTCTAAAATCTTGGAAATATTATTTTGTCAACTTTAAATAAAGTTAGATTGTGTTCTTCTATGGTTTGGGAATGTACACCTGTACTAGTTAGTTCAAGGGGAACTTTCTTGAGAAAGCATATGTCTGATTTTTAGAGTCCCTTGTAAATAGTTAAATGGCTGAAGTTAGAAACAGCTGAGTTCTTGAAAGCTCTTCTCTTTCAAGAAGGAACTCTTGGTTTAGCTTGTAAAACAGTAAAGCTACATGTGTGGAATATTCTTTAATTAATATTAACAGTTAAACCTAAATAAAGCACAACTGGAGTTT
This sequence comes from Alectoris magna, assembly GCA_030625065.1. Lineage (NCBI taxonomy): Eukaryota > Metazoa > Chordata > Aves > Galliformes > Phasianidae > Alectoris > Alectoris magna. Next base: position 16,291,999 of record CM060568.1, on the reverse strand, counting down.
CCTTTTTGGTACTTGATCCATGGGTCATCCTTGTTTAATTAGCTTGACTTTGTTTTTTGATGCCTTTACTTAAAGTGAAAATTGTTTGAATGTGTATCTGTTGATCTGTTAAAAAAAAAATAGTAATTTAAATGGTGTGGGAAGTGGAAGGGCAGGGTGAAGCTTGACTCATTTTCTGAGGAAATAAGCAAGCGAGTAGCTCTAATATCTTTTAGTTCCACTGAACTCTTATGAAAGATCAAAATGTGGCAAACAAACCTGTAAACTGAAGTGTAATATTCTGTAAACAAGCTTAAAGTATCTACATACAAGCACTTAATATTTGTAGTTCTGAAGGCATATTTGTATCCAGGTTGTATTTAGCCAGACTTCGGTCTCTTTTGAGTACTGATCAACAGGCTTGTTTGTTGTTTTTCGATGTCAGTTCTTTCCTCATAATTTCAGATAAAGTGCTGTTATCTCGCACTGGACTTACTATTGCTGCAGCTGAGAATTATTCCAGAGTAGATAAGTTCATCCAGTCATTTAGGATGTTCCGTACTCTGTAGTGTTTTTTGATCTTCAAGTCTTTCCATATTTAGCTAGCTAAGACTTGCATACTTCTCTCAAATATATAATAGCACCGTAAATAACTGTCCAGGAAAAAAAAAAAATGTTCAATTTTAAACCAACTGGTACCACTGACATCAGTAGGTCAACTTTATCAGCAGAAGATTGGGCAGATTCACTGTTCCCTGCTGAACTGTGTCCTTGGAGGGTAATACTTTTGGAAGTTAGCAAGGTGTTGGTATTAAGCTATAAAGCCATTAATGGCTGTATTCTGGGTTCCTGAAAGTTTTCCTTTCCTCTTAGGGATACTACCACAATAGATGAGACGTGCTTATGTCCTTGAATTGAGAGTTGATGTATAGCTCGCAAGGTAGTAGTTGAAGTATGCCATTCAGGGATTTGCATCTTCATTGTTGCAGTTTATTTTGCTTTGTTTCTTCAGATACTTCAAATTCTTTTTTTTTTTTTTTTTTGAGGTTCTTGAGAATATGGTGGTATTTAGAAGGTGGAGTGGTTCTAGCTAGTGATTTTGAAAATGCTATTTGTTGAACAATTTCAGTTTGAATATGCATCACTTTTTTGTAGGTCTGTTGTGTCTGCAGTTAAAGCACGTAATCAGGTACACTTTGAAAATTAAGATAAAAATAAAATCATATCAAGTAAGTGCTTTACAGGGTTTTTTGTTTGTTTGGTTGTTGTGGTGTTTTTGTTGGGTTTTTGTTGTCGTTGTTTTCCCTCTGTATGGAGAAAAACCAAGTAAATAAATGAGCTGGCAGATTTTTAAGGAAGCTTTCCTTGGGGGCACAACAGCTCTCCATCCCCAGGTGTAGGAAGTCAGGAAAGGAAGACAAGAGACCAACATGGCTGAACCGGGACCTGCTGGTCAAACTGGAGCGCAAGAAGAGAATACACAGGCAGTGGAAACAGGGACATGTACTATAGGAAGACTACAAGGAAGCTGCTAGGCCATGTAGGGGTGGTGTCAAGAAAGCAAAGGCCCAGCTTAAACTAAAGTTGGCAAGGGGTGCCAAGAAGAACAAGAAAGGCTTCTACAGGCACCTCAGCCAGCAAAGGAAAGTCCAAGAGGGTGTGCCCCCCAGTCAAGGGAGGTGATCCAGCCCCTCTACTCTGCACTGGTGAGGCCTCACTTGGAGTACTGCTTCCAGATGTGGAGTCCTCTGTGCAGGAGAGATGTAGACCTGTTGGAGCATGTCCAAAGGGGGACCACAAAAAGGATCCAAGGGATGGAACGCCTTTCCTATGAGGACAGGCTGAGAGGGCTGAGGCTGTTCAGCCCGGAGAAGAGAAGGCTCAGAGTTGACCTGATAGTGACCTGTCAGTATCTGAAGGGGAGCTACAGGAAAGAAGGAGACAGGCTCTTTAGCAGCATCTGTGGCAGCAGGACAAGGGTTTGGGTTGTAGGATTGACAAGTAGGATTTAGGTTGGATATAAAGAAAAAGTATTTTACAGTGAGTGTGGCAGAGCACTGGCACAGGTTGCCCAGAGAGGTGGTGGAAGCCCCATTGCTATAGACGTTCAGGGCCAGGCTGGACCAGGCTCTGAGCAACATGATCTAGCTGTGAATGTCCCTGTTCATTGCAGGGGAGTTGGGCTAGGTGACCCTTAAAGGGCCCTTCCAACTCTAAGGGTTCTGTGATAATAGTGTGTGTTGAATTTAATGTTGCAGTACAGCTCTCCAGGTATGAAACTGCAAGATCGATACCTCTGGTTACCTTTGATTAACCATTTCTGTATCATAAGTTTTATTAGTTGTATGTCTGCTGCCATGAACCTGTCAGTCTGTCACACTCTGGCTGAAACAATGATGTGTGTCTGTACTTCTACTTTCTAGCAAAAAATGTTTGTTAGCAAAAGATACGCTGCATTGCAATTTTTCTTATGTTGCAGTCTGATATGTGTTTTTATGATAGACTGTGAGATACCTATTGGCTTCTGAAAGTACTGTAGAAGCCACAGTTTATTATGTGATGATGAGGTTGCATATTCTTGGAGCTCTGTGCTGAGCAACTCACTAGTACCAACTTGTCAGAGTACAATCTAGTTGGATGATGTGAAGATGGGAGATGAGCAATCAAGCAATCACGTAGGGTTATAAATTTCTGATCTGTTAGTAAGAAGGAAATCAATGAAATTGAGTGAAATATACACAGCAGAATTAAATGTCACATAGGGCAGTATACTGTATATTCGTCTTGTTCACTCTCCTGTATAGAGGGGTGCCTCATGCAATGAGCTTAAACTGAATTAAAGAAGCAGTCAGGTAGCACAGGTTTTCCTCCCACCACCTTCTTACTTAGTGCTAAAACAAAGTATTAGCTTTCCTTTGTTTCTGGTCATACATACTGAAAACGTGTCAGCCAGGTAACAATCATCCTTTGTGAGTAATTTTTCTACCTCTATTTACATGAGCTTCAGATAAATTGGTAGAATCTGTGATACTATTGAGTGTGCCTCTTTCTTTATTTAAATAAATTAAAATGATTTAAAATTTCTGAATAACTCAATTCTGAGGAACTACAGCAAATAAAGCACTGACTGCAAACAGTTGCCAGACAAAGGTATAAATCATCAGATGAGAGCACATATGCAGAGAAATTTAGAAAAGCCGTGACTGTTTCTGATAAGCCATAGTTCTGCTGCACAACCACTGCTTTCACAACATTGTGACTGTCTTGGAAAAAGAATGCTTAAGAACAGCTTTGGCTCTTGGACTCCTAAATGTTATGGAAAAATAGAATAATGGAAGCTCCTACTATGGTCTTTTGATCAAATTGTAGAGAGAACAGTACTGCCCGTGGTTCAAAATTAGAAGTTAGCTTGGAAAAGGTAATAAAAGTAGGATAGATTTTCTGCTGTGATAGGTAGAATGGAGCAAGTGAAGGGATTGCAGAAGGTAGGAGTGGTGAAATATAATGTTATAATGCTATAATGTTAGCTCTGCAGAGGCATTCTGAACAAATATGAGTGAGCAAAGATTTTATTTAATTCCAGAGAAAAGGAAGTTTTATCTTTTCCTGAGTTTTAATTACTGAATAGTCCCTGCTGTTCTTGTGTGAACTGCAGGTCATTATGCAGTTAGTCATAGAAGTTTGCACTTGTTTCCACTGGTGTTTGAATGAGTCATGTTCATAGTGTTGTGCAGCTGTAGACAGAAGAGTGGAATGAAGTTAGGAATGTAGTAGGAGTGTGTGTGTTATGCAGAAGCTGCTCAAGGATAAAATCACCGGGTCTTTTACTCTAGTTTACAGTGCAAATAACATGAATCTGCAGAACATATACTTAAATACAGTATGTCTAGTGTGTTCAGACTTGTACCTTTACAATTAAGTAGCTGTGTATTTCTTGAATCTATGTAGATGGAAGGATTTTGGAGACAAAATGAAGAAGGCTTTTAATCCTATCTGGACTCTATAGCAGTTCTGTTTGTCTAAGCAGCCATGCAACAGGTTGGTACATTTTTCAGGTTCTCAGGCTCCTTTGGGCCTGTACTGTCTTCACTTTGATTTATCAGGCAGCAGCTGACACTGTTGAGAAAATTGTTCTTCTCAGCATTGCTTTTTCGATGTAGAAAAAAAGGAGCTGCTTTAAAAAATGTCACTAGCAATGGTCACTGTAAAACAAAGAAACATGCTTTCTTGTAGCAATGTATCCTAATGTTTTTCCCCATAAGAACATTTATAGAAGTGCTTAATAGCATAAATAATGTATTTCAGGGACTGTCAGCAGTTTTTGTAACTCTAAGAATTATTATCTTATGATGAGGATTTGGGCATCTCTGATAATACTGTTATATGTACACTTAAACTGTATTGAAGTTGTCACAGTTACTTGATAAGTGTGGCTATGAGGATGGCAAAGGACCTGAGAAAGCAGGCACTTAATATGGCTTAGCCTGTGCAGGTCTGTATGTTGTAGGGTTCTTCACAGCAACAAAGAGGTTGGAAGGTAACATAAAATTGTAGAAAGATGGAGGTTTTCTTAAAATTGATAGAAGAAATAGTAGTATATCTGCTTAAAGATTCTTCATTGATTTAGTGCTAGAACAAGCCTCAGAGTCTGTAGAAAAGGAAAAGCTGCTTGAAAATTCTGGCTATTCTGCATCCGCATGATCAGAGTTGGGTTTGTGCTCTAGCAGAGAGAAAGGTGTTTTCAGATGTATCAAGGGAAGCTCAAGAAAGAATGTGCTTCTGGCCAGGACAGCCTTAGAATGGTGGGGGTTATGAGTGCGATGATTAACTGCTTTCTTCTACTGGTGAACTGTTTCTGGAGGAGTATTTTATTCTACTGCAGTTTCAACACAGGCATGTGGAGAATGGTTTACTTGTACACGGGGGGAAGGGTTAACAAACGCTCTGGAGAGAGGCTTTGTTTTTTAGCTCTTGAGATGAGATGGCACGGTTGTGAATACCCAAAATAGATATGGGAGTATGTATTCACATCCCTTTCTTAAATTATGTTTTGTGACAATCTGAGTATGAAAAGAGCGTGAAGCTGATTCTGAGTGACCTACTGAGCCCTTACCCAGTGCTTTACTATGAGGTGTTTTGAAAATATTCCAGATGACATCTTTCTGTATTTAATGGGCTTTTTGTCTGAATGGGAATTGGGCTTATCTGATTATTAGGAAGCCAAAATATGTAATAACACCTAACCTGTGAACCCACAGTTCACACAGTAATGGTTGACTTACAGACTCCAATTTATACATATTGTAGGTAAACATACGAATGAACAAAGCTGTAAAGTCAAGTTCATTATGAAGAGAAACATTAGCATTACTTGAAATGTAATAAAATCTGATGAAAGAGGAGAAGTTTGGTGTTATCGAAACAAACCTTCAGTTGAATTGATTTGAGATGTAGCAGAGCCTGCAAGTACTTATCTTAAAATGCTGTGTTTTTGTTTTTGTTTTTTTTTCCTGAAGACTATCCTATACAAATAGTGAGGTTGTGAGCTTTTATTTTTTTTAAGGGTCTTGACAGGATAGGTTTCCTTTGCTGGGTGCGTGTGACATAAACAGTGCTTCATCACTACTGAGAGCTGAGACTCAGGAGTTAGTTTTGTGCTCAGTTCCTAGTTGTTTTGGCTAACTGCTTAGTGTGGCAGCTTTATGCTGGAATTGAATGATTCAAAAATGAAATAATTAATTTTTACTATTAGTTATTGCACATCAATGAAAGTTACCATTCCTTGAAAACAATCTCAAAAAATTGCACAAAGGTGAAGACTTAGACAAGATAAGGTAGGGAGAGAAGAGGGAAGATCTGTTAGGAGAAATGTGGCTGAGATGAGGAGGGCTTACAGCATAAGCATCCCCTTCTATAAGCTGTACTAGTGGGGCACTGTAGGAGTTGCTATGTTTTATTGTGTGTCAATTTATCAGATTAAATATTATAGTGCCCTTGTAGAGATTTGCTACAGTGTCTTTTTCCCAAGGCCAAAATTTTCAAGGCACTTTTGTTGTGTGGATGGTGAATAAATACAGTGAAAGAAAAGTAGGTCGCTTTCTCTCTTTCAGTCGTAGTTTCTTTGCTTTATATGTCAGTAAACAGACTGCTTTGTCTTGTAGTGTTTCTACCTCTTTCATTTATTTTCCTTTGGCTTGATCTGTCCTAAAGATCTGTGGCTTTGCATTTGACAGTGGGAACTGTAGAGTCCATAACAAGGCCAGTGTACAGGAGTAGAATTTGTGAATACCAGAAGGAAACATTCTCACTGCTAAAGAAGCAGTTACCTAGCTAGTTTTATCACTTAGGCTCATTGTCTAGGAGTATAGTACAAATACAGCACTTAGATCCTTTTTCCACAGACAAGTGATGAGTAAATTGCAAAATAAATTGCTAAATTTTTTCGCAGCATTCAGTATTGTCAGAACTTCCTACAGATCATTTGGGTATGAGAAGAGTTTAGCCATGCTTATGAACTTTGCTGAACTGGTTAAGAATGGGATTTTTTTTCCCAGTTAAATTGCTAAATGTTGTGGAAAAACCTTTTTTTTTTTCCCCCTACACTAGCTTCCTTTTCCCTCTGTGCTTCTCCTATTTTCTCTGATATGTTTGCATGTATTTTGTGTGTATACGGTTGCCCAAATGTCCCCTTTGGATATTGGCTAGGAAAATACTTCAAATGGACCAAATTCTACTTCCACTGGATTTGGCATCATCGGTGTTTTTTATTTTTATTTTTTAAACTTAACTGGGAATGGAATTTGACCGTTGAAAAGTATTGAGATGGATTGTATGTTGCTGTTTCTCACTAACCTGGACAGCTGAACACCTTGCAATATTCTTTAGTGACAGGACTGTGAAGCAGAAGGGCTCTGTTTTGCTTCTCGGTTAAAAGCTGTGAGGGAATTGGACCTAAGACTGAGTATTAAACAGTAACTTAGTTTCTGATGATAAGCAATTACATTCCTAATGAATGTGAAATTTGACACTATATTTTGAGTTGGTTGATTCCGATGTAACCCATTTTCTACCTGTCTGAACCTGCTGAAATTTCCAGTGTTACATCATAGCAACTTCCACTTGAACAGAATTCCCTTTCTAAATTTATGGGGCATGTGTTGGCAGCGTGGCAAACTGGATTGCCATAACAGGCTTCCGATGGCTTTATGAGTCTGCAGGATTTTCATTATGTCTGTTGCATGTTTGTGTGTTTGTGTTTAAATTAGCACCATGTGTGTCATCTCAGATTCTGTTGAAAGCATCCAAGCCTGTATTGCAAACTCTAGTAATCTTCTCGTTTCAAAACAAAAACAAATATACAGAAGCCTTTGAAAATATATATTTGTTTTTATTCCTATTTATTGTGAGAGTTATAGTTGATAACAGGGCTCTTCATGTAGACTTCTGTGCCCTTGGGAATATTTGTCATGTGTACATATAGACAACCTGCAAAAACAGATTTTATTTTTAAGATAGAGCAATGGCTTGATTACTTGACTTTCAAAGAATTGTAACGTGGAAGTTATGATAATTTTGTGAAGTTTGTAAAAGAGTACAAGAACCATATTTTTTTCAAAATGTAAAATAAAACATTATACTTTTGCAAACCCATTAATTCATAGCTTTGATGACATAAAAAGTGAACGTTCTGCTTTACTTTCTATTATGTTAGCAGTGAATGCCCTCTCAATCCTGTCATCACCAGTAACCTAAATGAGAAAACATATAAGAAAGAAATAAACTGAAAAGCTTGAGAGTTTACTCGGATTTACTTGAAATGTTTTAGGTAACTTTTTTCAGCTCTCTGTTGAAATTTTTGTCTTAGGATTGATTTTAGTTCACTTAAAACTATATAATGATGTTTATTTCCAGAATTCAATAACAGTAGCTCCTCTGCTGACTTTCCAGAAGAAACTGATGTTAAACGTATTTCTTATATGATTGGGTAGGCTATCTGTCTTCACCAAAGCAATTTTCAACAAGAATTTTAACATGATCTAGTATTCAGTACAAGAAATATTTGGACTCACCATTTTTTTTGTTTGTTTCTCCTCTCCCTCTTGCCCCATTCTGTTCTAGAGATCAGAACGTTCCGGATCCTACTTTGGAGTATGTTAAGGTAAAGTACCAGTTCTTATCCTTCAGATATTTCATTCAGCATGTAACTAGAACTGCACGAGTGTTTCCAGTCTTCCGTAGTCAAATAGTGCTCCTGTCTATCTTTTGCTTTAGGGAAACTAATTATCAGACCATTTTCTGTGTGCTTCAAAGAAACTCTTCTGGGTATTGTTTCATTTGGATATTGGGGCCGCTTTTCAGTTACATAGTGACTACCCATGAACTTGTCTTTGTTAACAGATTAAAAGATCCCATGTCCTTACTTAATTCATTTCTGGGGAAGTGAAGGAACGCATTTGCTAAATAAATAAATAAATAGAAGAGTCAGGTTTATACTTACTTGATGTTACAGTTAAAAATTCACTTATGATCCGAAAAGTAACTGAAATTTTGGAAAAATTATACGTTCTGTTTTCCTTTTGTACGTATCAGAGTGCTGAAAAATACATAAATATGTATTGTGTTAGTGTAAATCACAAACACTCTGAAGCATTCATAAATCTTATTTAAAAGTCAATCCTGAGTTGTCAGTATACAAACTCTGGAAGAAACCTTAGGGATGCGATTCCATAGCAAGAGCCTCTTGCTGTGCTCAATGTCTATAATTTCCACTGAATTGATTCCTTTCTTCATGGTTAATTTGAGTCAATATTCTTTTTTTAGAACCTTGAAAGAACTGATGTATAAGTCATTTCTCTCAGATATTACATTCTTTAATTATTGCGCTCCTTTCCTCTGTTTTTTAGGAGATTATAATGCTCTGAAAAGTGTTTGAGAAGTGCAGGTTATCCTTCACTATAGGATGTTTCTGTAGCCATTCATGGGGATAGTCTGAATTTTTCAGATGCTTGAATTTCTGCTTTAGGTTAGAATCCAAGTGACAAAGAGACTGAGGGCCAATAGTAACAAACTGAAGAGGAAATTCCAAAGTCGGTTGAGTTCTGATATTAGAATTCTCTTTGTTTGGTGTTCATACTTGAGGAAAATTGAGAGGTTCCCAGGGTAGGGTCCAGGTTGGTGGAAGTAGTAAACTAGGAGAAACTGTGATGTGGAGAGGAGTCCTCTGCTAGACTCTCAGCTGGGGGTTGGAGTGAAAGCTGGAATTACAGTTTGGAGTAAGAGAAGGGATGAAGAGAATGGGAAGGGAAGAACAAGGGGAAAGGGGCTGCCAAAGGACTCACAGCACTGCTGCTAGAATTCTGCTCTAAACTTCAGTCAGTTCAATGTTTCAAGGTCCCTGGCCTTAGTCACAGCTTAATGCTGAGGTATGATAATGTAGTGTTCTTTGACAGAGGCGAACAGCTGTCTGGAGAGCACTGTAAAAGAATGGATGCCAAAGGCAACAGAGTGGTGAACATGTTGATTATGTTATTTAATTTGCTGTACGTCTTGCACTATTCTGGACAGTGTGCATTGTTACAGTTTTAATAATATAGCCAAGTGAAAGGCAGAGGTATCGTGCCAATTCATCAATATGTGTCTTGTCTTGTTGCAATGAGTTTTATGTATTATAAATGTGGTTTCTCATTTTTTCAGTTTTCTAATAGAAGCTTGTCTTGGACTCTTGTCAATAGCCTTGGTGCTAAAATTACTTATTAAAACTTTGATGTCAAAATGAAAAGCCTGGGGAAAAGAGGCTTACAAGGAAGAAGACAAGGACTATCCTCTCCTTTAACTCCCTTTTAACAAAGTTTTTCCTGTCTATATGTCCAGTCTTAATGAACTGTAAACTTGGTGCACGGTTCAGTGGTTTTAAAATAGGAATTCTGGAGAAGAAATCTTAAGGTATAAATTCAAGAAGTATGAAAAAATGCTTTCTAGATTTATAGGATTTTCAGCTCATTGAATAAATGGTGAAGGCCATATGAAGTCAGGTATAAACGGCTGAAAATTAAGGTATTGACGTTACAAAGCTTTAAAATAAGTTTTTTGTAGCATCTCACTCCGCTTGTAGCAGCTTTGCATTTGCACATGTCCATTTGTATTCGGGCAGTCAGGCTCCTGGTGTCTTTACCAAGTTACGGTCCTTAATGAAGTGTATTATTTTGGGACCCTGAGGGCACTAATTGGCCTCACTCAGGGCCCCTACCCACATCTAGTGAGCAGAACCTCTGCTTAAACTCAGACTGGTGGCTTCAGGCCATTCCTGAGTTGTCTTAGGCATGCCTGCCCCTAAGCCCCATTCCTGAATAGCTGTGCAGGAAGCCCTAGATGGACCTTTGGCTTAGCCCATTATCCAGTCTTGCCTGAGGCTCCCTGGTCTGTGACAGTACATGTCAGTGTCATCGCCCTCCTCAGCTTGCTTGTACCTTGGTGCTGTGGGACTACACCTTTGTTGGTGAGCTCATTTCCCATATGGTGCCAGTAGTAGCTGACTGTGTTGAACAATCTGCTATCAGAAGCCATCAACTGTGTGCCATCCTCATGTCTGATGCACTGTGTAAGGCTGTACGGGCATACTTAATTCACAGCAGCTAGTTTTAAACTGGTTAGACAGAGTTTTTTTTTAAAAAGGGAAGCTGAGCACAGAGCTGATCTTACAGCTTCACAGTTGCAAATAGTCAGTTTCTTTAAGTAATGCAAACGTGCTACTTGACCTTGTGGGTACCATAAAGTAGATGATCAATACTTGTTCAGAATGTGCTCTTGATGGGAGATGATCAGCATCTCCTTTAGATAGAACAGGAAGAATTCATTCTGGAATGAGAAAAAAAAATATTTTGATTCATTGTACTCAGCTTCACAGTGCAGAGAATCTTGTGCTGTTTATCATGCAGTAGTGACTACCCGCAGGCACTGCTATAAAGAACAGAGACCGATGGTAAACTCAGAAGCCACTTTTATCAATTCTCTGTTGATACAATTCTTTTCTTGCTAGAATCTGGTGACAAGAAGTAATATGAAGAATTGCTTGTATTTAAAAATACTCTGACTAGGTGAAATACAAAATACTTTTTTTTTTTTTTCTTTTAATTCTTTTCATGATACAAGACAGAAAGGACGTGATTATAAAATTAGTCTTCTGAAGATGTTCTTTGATAGACTGCTCTCTATAGGTGGTGTGCTGTGGTTTCTAATGCTTAAATCTAAACTACAGCTCACAAGTGGCAGTTTTATGCATCTTGAATATTGATGTATTTGTTCATTCAGTATACAAAGAGAGCTAATTATGCATAAGCTCGTTCTGAGGGAAGGACATGCACTGATTTGATGGAGTCTGAGTACTGAAGTGTCTGAATGACTTCAGCCCTTCCTTTGTCTTCTCAGCGTTGCTGAAACCATGGTCACAGTTAAATGGCTCTTTCAAAAAATCCTTTTATGGTAGTAGCAAAAACAGGCCAGACTGCTTTGAGACAGACTGCTAACTAAGTCATGAAAGAGATTTACGAGCACAATAGCACGTTGTACGTTCTGTGAGATTCTTACAAGTTTTACCAGTCAAATAATAGAACCATTGGTAGTCTCAGCAGGTTGTTCCCACACCCAGAGTCTGCACTTCTAGGGGACGGACTCCTGCAGGGGAGAAAAGGATCAAGCACTGGCAACTTTAGAGCGTGTTGGAGAACTTGAGAGTAGTTTTCATCAGATTCATGTGAACTAAAAACGGCTTTCTGTCTCATTCCTATGCATTGTAAATACTTTGGGATCTTTCAATAGAAGTCTATGTTGTGATCATTAAAGCTCTATCAGGGTGGAAAGAAAGAGAAACAGATTTCTTTGTTTTCTGGAAATCTTACAAGCATTTCCTGTGGGAAAAGTGCTAATGATGGCATAAATACTCATCAGACACTGGTCTATAGCCTGTGATCTTAGAGATATATTTTAATTCATTAGTGGAAGAATTACAGAATTTATGACTGATTGTCTGCTGAGTGTGATCGTGAGGAAGTAAATTTATATTTAGACTCAGACTTGGAAAAAAGAAGTTACTGGTTCGGGGAAGTTAGAGCTGCAGAAAAATATTACTCCATTGTGACATTTTCCTGAAGTGTACTTGTTTTTGTCGGCCCCTCAGTGTTTATTTTCTCCCTAGTTTTCTTCTTCCTTGATTTCGTTAGAGAACAGGCTGCCATAGTTATTGTTGTTATTTATGACAGCTCTTGTGAATGCAACTGGAAAATAAGATTTTGATGTCATACTGAAGTGTTGATCATGTCTAGCTTTTCAGCTTTTTAGCTTAGAGGAACTTTGATTCAGCAGTGAGGTTTGTTTATGGACAGCTTGTGTGATTCATTGAAAAAGTGCATCTTCTTGACACCAATCACGTGTGAGTGTTCATCACTTTAATGGCTGTTCCAAGAAGATAATTTGGGAAGAGTACTGTCAAAATGGAAGTTAGTTCATGTGTATGTATATTAGGCATGGTTTAGAAAAAAAATGTTTGTCAGCATAACATGTAGTAGCAGTTTGGGAAAGAGTTTTTCCTGATGACACTGAGATATCACTGCAAGGAAACTTTTAGAGATGAAAATATGTTAGAGAAATCCCCATCACACTGGAAGAGTTGTCAGTACAGTGTATACCTGTTTATGATCTACTGTGTATCATTCTCCTGTGGAGACTTGTCTCTTGAGATGCAAGTTGTGACTTGAGAATGGAAGGTTTGTTGGGTTTTTGTGTTACACATAAAGTATTTGTGCTCAGAGGAGTGCCTAACACTAAGGCACCAAATGATCATGAGGTTCCTTTTGACCCTTTTTTTCTTCCTTTTTTTTTTTTTTTTTTTTCCTTTTTGCAACTGCAGCAGCATCACAGAAGACGTAAGTATCAGATGATGTATTTTAATGAAGAGTATGCCCATATATCTGAGTTTCAATTTACCTATCTTTTTGTCATTATGGAATCAATATCCAACTGGAAGATTGTTGGGTTGGCTTTGGCATTGAACTAAATGCTGCTTTACAGAGATATTTACAGTTTTCTCTACTTTTCTCTACTTAGTAGGATCTTTAGTGTCACAAACATCACCCCACAGCAGATACCTCTTCTATATAAACTGTGTGTTACTCATAAAGACTCTGCTAGGTCTAATCTATTGTAAAATGCATACATTTATCCACCTCATAATTAAATAAGATCCTCCTTCTGAGGCTTGCTGAGTAGCTGATAGTTTTACATCGCCCTCTGCTGGAGAAAAACATTGTTACTGTGGATTTTTTTAATTGTCATTGCTATTAAAAATAAAATTTTCATAATTTTTCATAATAACTTCATTGTACCTTTTTTTAAAAAAATATTATTATTTTCATAGGCATAGAATAGGGATGAAAGATTTTCCCCATCAACTCTTCCTCTTAAATTAGACAAGTTTTTGGGAAGTTTTTTGTCTGGGTATTACTCACAGTGTCAGGATAGATGTTCTAATCCGTTTAGCAGCCAAGGGAAATTTCAAGACTTAAGGATTTCATAGAATCATCAAGGTTGGAAAAGACCTACAAGATCGTTGAGTCCAACTGTCCACCTACTGACAGTATTTCCTCAGTAAACCATGTCCCTTAGTACAGTATCTAAACATTTCTTGAACTCCTCCAGGGCTGGTGAGTCAACCACCTCCCTGTGCAGCCCGTTTCAGTGCCTGACCACCCTTTTGGAGAAGTTTTTTCTAATACCAAACTTAACCTCCCCTGGTACAACTTGAGACCATTGCCTCTAGTTCTATTGCTAGTTATGTGGTAGAAGAGGCTGACCCCCACCTTGCCACAACTTCCTTTCAGGTAGTTAATGACAGTAAGGTCTCTCCTGAGCTTCCTGTTCTCTAGACTAAACAATCCCAGTTCCCTCAGCTGCTCCTGATAAGACTTATGCTCCAAACTGCTCACCTGCCTTGGTGCCCTTCTCTAGATATACTCGGGGTCCTCAGCCTCTTTCTAGTAGTGAGGGGCCCAAAACTAAACAGTATTGGAGGTGTGGCCTCACCAGAGTGCAGGGGGACAATCATCTCCCTGCTCCTGCTGGCAACACTACTTTTGATACAAACCAGGATGTCATCGTCTTTCATGGCATCCTGGCTTGTATGAGTTGCATATGTAAATGAAATTCAGCAGCTTTTAAATAGTTAATTCCCCTAAAATCATTAAGATAACATTGTCCCCATTTACTTGGACTTAATGAAAACTTGTTTCATTTGATAGAACAGTTATCTGTAATTAGTGATGGATCTTACACCCAAGCTTCAGTAATTAGCAATGCTGAGATTTGTTTGGCTAACAGGCTACTCTGTGGGAAGGTGGTTGAGTCAGCAATTCTATAGTGGTTTGGGTGCAAAGTGATGAATAAAATTTAAGCTGATATTTCCAGTAAATATGTAGGAGCTATGATTCTACTGTTGCACAAGATGATGCATTTTTCAGTCTGCTGTCCTAGTGCCTGTTTCCTGGAAGGGAGAGTCCCAGCTTACCCTGTAACTGTTTGGAGCTTTTCTCCCAGTCCTCCATTCTTGCATGACCTGATAAGCTTTTAAGATCTGGTGGTCTTGGGTTTTCTTTTAAAAAAAATCCTCTTTTTAAGTATACTGAGAGTAGAGGGTTTTTTTTTTCTTTGTGAATGATAATCCTTATATGAATTCAGTCAAGTGGATAGGGTCTTTCTAACTAATCTGGCCTTTATTGGAAATCTTTTAGCAGTAGCTCTTGCATTTCCCTTCCTTGATGCTGAAATAGAGTTTACGGCATTTTGCATGTGAAATAGCTTTCATAATGTTTACTAGGCTTCGGTAAGGCTAAAATGTTGATACTTACAGCACCATGTGTTGTCTCTAATTATGTGCTAAGGATCAATCTTATATCTACCCTCTTGTTACAAATTTGACGCTGTTAATGTCTGTATTCTAGTTTTTGAATATTATTACTCATTAACTTTTAAATAATGTTTGTTATGGAGTCACCAAAAGCTACTACATGCACGGAGATTGCAGTAAAGCTTGGAGTTGAAAACTATCTATAAAAGTACATTGCTCTAATTTCCCTGGTACCGCTAATGACACTAGTGCCAGTAGAATACTTAGTTGATTTTTCAGTATCTTTCTTAGGTCAGTAACAACTGTCAAGCTGCATTCATTTATGAGAAACATCAATTGGAAGACCTGAATCTGAAATGCAGGACAGAAATTTTGATGTACGAAGGAAAGCCTAGATTTCATATTGAAAGCATTATTTTTATTTTGACTCTATAGATCTTGTGAAACTTAGATTTAAGTGGAAAACTCTCTCTAAAATATCAATATCTATGGCCTTCAAATGCTGGCAGTTATGGATTGCTTTTGATAATATCCTTAACTCAAAATGGTGGTGTCATTAAAGGAAGTAATAGTGAATGATAATATTTATTTACTTTTCAAATAAAGGCGAATAAAAGGGTGGTCATTGTCTAGTCCTCCTTGATTTGTGATTCATTTTTAATGCAAATGTATGATTTTATTAGATGTTGTGACTGTTGAATTGAGAGATCATTTCTGGAAAAAGCGGTGCTTTTGTGTGTAGTACTGCACCCAATCCCTTATGCTGCCTGTAACTGTATTTGACAAAAATAAATTGTATCCCATTTCCCAAAGAAGTGCTACCTATGTCTGAGAAAGAAAGGTGCTGAATGACAGTATTGCTGCACTAATTTGTCCCACTTCACTTGCGGTGTACATTAAATAAATTCTTAAGAGCAACCCCATGCATAATGAAAAGGATTTGAAGATTTGAGTGGAAAGTGCATAAAAGTTAATCTAGTTGTAAATTGTGTTTGATTTTTCTTTCCAATTTCTGTACAAACACTGCATCAGTTAAGAGAAGGAGAAGAAATGGGTGCCTTGCTGTGTGTGTGAGGGCATCAGCTGGAATCCTTATAGCTTACAGCAGACTTTTATATACATACGTAAATAGGTGTGTGTATATATATAAAAGCTATGAGTGCCACACGATTTTATTCCTTTTCATGTGAGGTACTTAAACTATTAATGGAATAGAGACCTCACTGAGTTTACCATCCTTTGTGTTGAGCTTTTCCTAACAGTTGCTGAGCTGTGGTTTTGTGTGGAATGCTTCTTTTCATTTTGAGTCTTCATTAATATTCTGTGGGAACTAAGCTTTAAAAACAACAGTTATTGATGTGTTTGGATCTGTTTTCTAATCTGTAGGTGGACTAAGGGCAAAGGCTTATTGGTATGTGAAATTGTTTATATTAAACTCATATATAGCGACACCTCACTGAAGTTGATTTTCAAACTTATGCACAAACTGCAAGAGGGAGTGTGTATGTAGCTTGTGGAAGTCAAGTTATTAATAAACATTTTAGGCATTCTTAGTGACAAAGCATGTGGAGGTGAAGCTTCTAATTAGGGTAAGACTAGTATATTGCATGTGTCTGTACGTCTTGCCTCATTTTGGAAACGTACTGTTTGGATACAAGCCTGCCTGCAGAGAGGGAAGAAGAAGGAGCATTGGAAGTACATTGTTATATCATCTGCAAATGTGTACTCTGAAAGGAGCAGGATTTGCTGATTGAGGGTTTTATAGGTCAAGTGCAATTAGAAACTAAGCACATGCATAAATGAGGGAATATTATTTTAGTGGCTGTGTTGAATACTCTGAGATCATTTGCCTCCTTGTCCTCAAGTCTTTCAGTTAGTAAAGGGAGGTATGTAAGTTGAGGTGAGCTTGCTGCATTTGCTTCCTCAGTTTCGTGAAAGTGTATCATTTAGAAATGTGGGGGAAAACAAGCCTTCTCAAACTCATACATGCTGTTGCAGGCTGTGAAAAACTGAGCTCCAGCAGAACCCTGTGACTTTTGGGTTTAATTTTTGAGTGTTATACATCCAAAATCTCTCTTTCTATAAAAGGCAAGTATTTTAGGGTATTCGGGAGTTCTGATTAATGATTCATGTTGAGGTTCTTCCAGTTACCTTGGTGAAGTAAAATAATTTTTTTTTTTTATCTTTGAGTTATAGCTGAAATTGGAGTAGATCTCAGACAAGCGCTTTACTTTGAGAGGAGTGGGGAGACTTTCAAAAGCGGAAATCTGCAGTTAGTAATTGCATTAGTGGGTCCTTTTTATGTGCAAGAGTGTTCTGCAAAATTGAAGTTAGACTAATGACAGCTAAATCAACATGAAAGGGAAGAAAATATGAGCCAGAAGTTGTGAATGATCTCTTAACAAAAAATTAAAGTAAAAAAAAAAAAAAAAAGGAAATGTATGCTTTTTCACTTCTTTATTTTATCCAGTACAAGGAATAAATTGAAAGAAAGGCAGAAGAGACCTTACAAAATAGGTTAATGCTTATACACAAAGTGGCAGACAGTAGATGGAGCTCAAGCATATGTAGACTAGTTTTTGGCAGGATCAATAGTAGTGTCCGGTAGCTTCTTAATAAATGGCTACAAGAAAAACTATGCCTATTGCCAGTTGTCTGTGAGGTTTGAGTGTTTTAGTTATTAAAGAGCAGATTTTTTTAAAGTATTTAGGTGTCCTGAAGTTCACATTAGGACCCAGCAGGAAGATCTTAAGAAGGCTGGACACCTATTTTTGTAGTTTCCAATCTATCTTTTTATGTGACTCCAATTACCAAAGGTTTATTTGAACACGAAATAAATGGAATCTCTGTTTTCTTACTGTTCCTGTACAATAACTACAGAGTATTTCCTGACTTTTCCTCACGGAACTGCTACAGAGAGAAGGAAGGAGTTTGGCTGCCCTCTCCCATACCGCACCCCTGCAATGCAAACAAGTGTAATGGCAGCTACAGCTGTATCTTTTGATTTATGATCAGGAACTGTACCAACAAGAGCTTACAGGAAGTGAGGTTAGTATATGAAGGAGTCAGTTCTAGTAAGAAGTGACACAGGAATGGTATGATATGAGGTAGGTAGTAGGACATTGTGTGCCTACTGACAGTTGAGTCAAGGACAGATAAAAGTAAGTAGCATTTTCAATGTTGTCATCCCCTTTTTTCCATGTGTTTTACACTTTAAAATCTGTTCAGCTGTGAACAGTAGGTCAGTACCAATATTTGGAGGCATCCCCCACAGAACTTTGGTTAGAGGTGCTAGGCCTTGTCCTAAGGACTGAGTACCGGCACTTAAGTGGTAGTGGCTATTATGACAATGCTGTTTCTGTGGACAAATAATTTATCAGTTGTCATACTCTGTTTTCTGGCTCTTTCTCACATCAGAATCACAAATAATTAGCTGTAAAGACATACATATAAAAAGAATAATGTTCCAAACTTAAAATTTAAATGCTTTGTTGTTTTTTTTTTTCTTTCTAATTTTATTCCTGTTGTACTTTTTTTTTACAACCTTACAGGTGCCGTTTTTATGGCAGTAGACAGTCACAACCCAGGTTAGACTGTGCTTATGTGCTGTGCGATCAAGAGGTTCTGTACCCTCTATGGTGTTATTAGTCCAGTAACAGTGAACAGCGTGCTCTGGATTGGCAAGGTGCTATATCAGATTTAGGCTGCTGACCCTTGTACAGTACACCAGGTCTTTTGTGGTTTATGGTTGGCTTTCTGGGTGTATTGTTTACTTTCATTTAGTGGAAAGAAATCTACCTGAAAGCAGCTCCATGATAGCCATCAGAGAAAGAATTATACCATCACCCAGAGGTTTCTTGTGTACTCTCTGATTTCTTCCACTAGTCTTGATTTTCATAGTGCTGTATCACAGTGTCATGCAAAGGTTCGGTTCTGACTCTGGTTCCTAAGAATGCATCATTTGTTCTTTGAACTGTAGGTGCAGAGCATATGTTAACCTTAAATTAAAAAAAATAAAAATTAAAATCTTCTTATATTAAAAAAGAATAGATGCACTATCTAAATATCCAAATAAAGCACTCTCTTTCCTGTCAGCAATACTGCTGATTTAAAAAAAAAAAAAAAAAGTGTCAGCAGCTGCTCTTTGAAATTGTGTAGTATTATTTTTAAGGGTAAATGTCATTGTCTCTCTCGTTCTGACAACATACATAGTTTTTGATTCTTATTCCATTACAGACAGGAAATGGAGAACTGACAATTATGATCTGTAATTTATGCAGTACTGTTCATGTAGAGCTGTGATTGTAAAACTTTTTTTTTTTGTTGGTGCTTAATAATAAGCCTTTCAAATGAAGAATAGATACATGCACATTAAGCCAATTATTCTTTTCCAATTGAGCTGTGCACTTGAAGTAAAGAGATTGTGCCTACAGTCAGGGGTGTTTGGTGAAGATGCCATCATTCAGTCTCTGTGCTGTTGGTGTGGAGAAGACTAGAGGAGGAATCCATCTTCTGTTGAAACTATTTGGGAAGGTGATTCATAAGCAAAAAACTTAATTCTGTACCTCCCTTGTATTTTCACATGTTGCTTCAGGTGAAGCAACCATGTCAGGAATTGTATCATTCAAACTAGCCCGTTAAAACTATACCAGGAAGTTTCCCTAGATAAACGAGTGACGCAAAGCTGCAAAACTAGCAGGTCTCTGTAAGACATGAATGTACGTGTGAAGTTACTGAGGCCTGGGGAAATATGTGTGCGTTAGCTAATGAACTGCAGCAACAGCTGATTGGATTTGTAGTCTAGAACTCGGTAAGGGAGGGAAGCACAAGTATATATAAAGGGTGCTGCATCTTCCCTATTGTCACTAGTACCATATTGTGCTCTTATGGGGATTTGGATGTTTTCTTTTTTCCTTTCAGTGAAGTGCTTAATGCTGAATTTTCTTAGATCTGCTGCTCCAGCCCTCAATTCTTGGGAAAGTCTCATGACTGAGAACCTTTGTGTAAATTGCAGTGTATGTTTATTCATTGCTCGGTCATAAAAATATTTTGTCCTTTTTCCCCCTCTGCCTTAAAGGGCTTTTCTCCTTTTCTAAACTGATTTCAGATGCTCTTTGGGATAAGTGTCCCGCTTGATTTTGCATTGCTAGACCAGTTGGTTTCTGTTGCCAAAATAGCTTAATTATCCTCATAGCCCTTCTTGTGACCTGCTATAGTTTTAAGTTCTTGTTATGGTAGTTTCTGTTCATTATATACCAAATGAAACCTTAGTGTACTGTGCTGTTTTCTTTGCACAGTGCTGCTGCTTAGCTTATGTACCAAGTCCCTTTGCTTAATTTGAACACTGAGGACGTTTCACCTCATTCAGCTGTTCAGCGTAGAAAGAAGGTACTCTATTATTAGGTAGGAAGTATGGAGGTCTTGCTTCTAACCGCTGTAATGTCAAAGCAAGGTATTTGCCCTTTATAGCATTCGTTCTAGAGAAGGTGTTGAGGCGTGTAGGGCAGATGCTTTGTTGATCAGGGGTTTATCCCTCATTGAGCTGTCCACTGACTGCATAATGTGGGGACCTGTTAACTCCAGTGTGTCTCCTTGTTGTGGGGAGTTTCTATTCTTGGAGCTTTTCACACCTCTTCTCCTTTCTTCTGTTAGCAGAAGCTACCTTCCAAAATAAGAAAACATCATTCTCCTAGCACATTTCATGGCAAAATGTATCTTTTGGAATTAAAATATAAACTACTCTGGCAGCAGAAACTGGAAAACTTATCTCTTTCCCAAATGAAGTCACATCAGAATAAGTTTGCTTAACACCATTATTAAAGCAGAAGAGGTAGAGTGAGTGCAAAATTGTGAGAATCAGTGCTGTACTGATTTAACTTAACTTCTCTGATTTCTCCTGCCATCTCACTCTGCTCTCTGTGGTTCTGAGGCAAATTTTCATGAATCACTAGTTGATTTTGATGGAAATTAAACTTCTTAAACTTACTGAAATTAAGCAACGCGGAGTGTTGTTCTTGTAAATATGAACAGTCGTTTTTGGTTTACTGACCTCTTTTCTCTAATAGCATGTTCTGTCAGTTAATTCCACAAGCTTCTTACACATTTGGGTGAAATTTTTTTCTTCAAGAATATGCAGGACAGATCCAGCATCTTTTTTTCGTGTTCTAGTGGCAGTGGAAAAAGTAGAGTACAACAGTTTTTTAGCTACTTAAAACACTCTGAATGAGTTGTCTTCAGACAACAGATCATACATTAAATTTTAACAGGAGAACTAAAACTTTTTTGCAGCTTTAGAAGAGTTCCCCAGGTTATGCTTGAGTAAACTACAAACCATGGAGTCTACGCAACCTGCCTAGTAGTAAGAAATCTGAGACACAGCTGAATAATTTAGTTTTCATCTTGTTGAGGAGTCTGCTACATAAGCAGATAACACAGAAATGCGCCGATCTCATTCTCTAGACAATTTGTGATGTAGTTGTATCCTTAGAGTATGACACTGGTGTATAAATTAAACTGGAATGCAAAATGTAGGCAGGAAGATTAATAGCGTAACATAGAAAAATCTGTTAGGCAGTTTTTAGTTCTCTTTTTTCAATCTTTGTGCTGTGGAGCAGCAAATAAAATATTCTAGTTATCACAGTCTTGATGGTAACGTCTGTGTGCAACTGTGGCATCCAAGAAAATAGAATCATAGGCATAAAAATGTACTTTGTTTGGTGTAAATTTTTACTTTGTCAAACCAGAGGTTTTTAAATTGCATCTTTTCTTTCTCTTGCAGTTTGCTCTATTCCGTGGGACTATCATCAAGCTAGAGCTATCTAGGGATAGTTTAAATGCTGATAGTACTTTGGTTACACCTCTAACACTGACCATGCTGGCACTGTTGGTTTTGTAGCTTTTTTTTTTTTTTTTTCCCCAAAAACTGATCACCAGAAGCTTCCTAATTAAAAATCAAGAGAGTCATGATTTTCCTACAAATATGTAAATCTTATTCACATATGATAAGCAACAGTCATCAGGCACTGATCAACTGCTTTCCATCTTTGGTTTTATCTTCTATATGTTGGAAGATATTATTGATGGTGCAGATAGAAAATGCTGCACAACTGGGCTGAAGCAACTGTTTAAACTCTTATCAGTGCAGGTAGATGGTTGGGTGCTGTATCTTGTCAGGAGAAGTTTGTCTTGAGCTGGTGGCTTGTGTGCAGCTCTGACTCAGGGGATACCAAGCTAGAGGAGCTAGGATTTCACTGGTAAGTGGAGCAGATCACATGAGGATTCTGGCATACTCTATATGGCATACTGGAAGCAAGGATGCCTGCGGTTGCTGCATTGATAGTATCAGCTTCAGCTGTGGAAAGTGTCCTTGTCTGATATGTGAGTAGAGGGGTGTGTCAGCTCTGGCAGGCACAGTGGTCATACTGTAGAGCTTGTTAAATCTCTGAAACTTGTAGTAGTGACCATTCATTTTCAGTCTTGAGGACATACAAACAGAAGAACTGAACATGCCGAAGGATTATAATATTTTTCAAATGCTGATTGCAGCACTTTGCTGCTTTTATCACCGGAAGTCTATCATCAGAGTCAAGGTAGGTGTCCTTTTTCAATAACAGCAAATAAACAAAATGTTAATTGGTAATGCTCATGGTTTCTGCTCAGAAGGGTTTGTTTTTATATGATGGATTGATACAGTGTGTTTCTGTTCTAAAGAAAATCTTTAGAACACACCAGTGTCTCAGGGAGAAAGTGTCTTTCAGTTTTATGAGTCTTAAGCTGCCTGTCTTTGTGTTAAAGCAGAAAGTTTAGAAAAAAAAAAAAAGAAAAGAAAAGCCACTGGTTTTGGACTTGCTGAGAAGAATTTTAGCAAAGTTTCAAGCTTTCAGAATGTAAATCAAACCATTTGGTTCTCTTTTCACTTTTTCACTTAACTTTTTCACTTGCATAATGAAAGTATAGACAATTTTGCTCAGGAGCTCAGATTTTGAAAACACATTAGACAATTTATTACTCAACCTTGTATTTTAGAACTTTTTAAATTACAAAGCTCAGAAAATGTGTCCTCTTTGCAAAGAACAAGCCTTCATAAACATTTAGAGCCATACTTTTAGAAGGGGTAATTGAACTGTGATCGGGTAAGTTATCCAATCACTTTTGGGGATTCATGTACTGCACCTGAACTTTAAAATCTTTTTATTGAAGATCTATGCTTAAATTGTTCTTTGAATATCTAGTGTCAGCTATATAAGGCGCTGTCTAGTGTGTATTGTTTTTCTGGCACGTGTGCAACAAGGATGTGAAGGTTGCTATCTTGTAGCCTGTAGACTTTCATATTGTGATGCAGGAGCTTAAATTTGGGAACAACCATTGCTCACCTCTCTTGTCCCTAACAGTTCCGCCTTTTAAATTCTGAAAGTGGGTTGTGGGGCTCAGTCTTCTGGACATGCTGGAAAAGTGACTCTGGTCAGACTGTCCTCTTTCTGACTGTGACAAATGTCAGAAGTTCCCATCAGAATGGAGAGCTAGCAATACTGTCCTGTTACTGTAATCTTGATCTTCATTAGAATTTTAAATGTAAGGCTTAACATTCTATTATTCTAAAACTTGAAAAATGGACTTTATTGTTGGATGTCAGAACAGTTATAAAACTGTTGTTCTTAACCATGCGTGCCCTTTGTTTAACTTGGCGTGAATTCCCAATACCTAAAATAAAGACGATGTTGTCATAGCAACTTTCCATTTGGTCTAATCCATACAGTCTCTGGAGAAACTGAAACATTAATAGTGTTTGCTGTATGGAGGGTAAAAAATAAAACCTTTTATGTAGAAAAAAATTACAGCTGGGCTCTTTCAAAAATAAGGTTCTATTTAAAGAGATTTGCAGTATTTAAAATAGATTTGAATACATTTGTTCCATCATGCAGATTTAGCATTAGTTGAATCCAATGAACTGCTATTTTAAGAAGTTCTGACGGTCGGAAACTGGGGTGCATTTGTTTCAGAGAAAATGGCTGTAGGTATAGAAGCAGCTGGTTGTGAAAGCAGGTAATGTCTGTACCTTGAGGCCAAATGATGTACATTTCATTAGGTGACAAAGTGCCTAGGACTGTATGAATGACTTGGTGTAAGTCGTCTTCTTACTTAATTTGTGGAAACATAGCACTTCAAGCAAAATCAGTCTGTGTAATTGGAGGGGATTAATTCTTAGTTTTAACAAGAAGTAATCATGCATTTAAATACCAAATTGATCCATAAATAAAGATGTTGAAGTCAACAGCTACCTCTGAATTCAGTTCCTCCCATCCTCCCTACGTCAAGAAAAATTCAGTGTATTATCTAACTTAATTGAAAGCAATATGTGTCTGATCTCAAGGGAGCCTCTTGCACTCTCAAAGCACAGGAAGGTTCAGCGCTTGAGGACTTGCTTTTTGCTGTACTTACTTTCAGCATGTTAAATGAGAATCTCAAGAGCAGAAGTTTGCTTTGTTTTCTTTATGTAAATAGAAAATACAAAGAGAAGATCTGAACTCGGAACAACCTATTATTCAATCATGATCTGTCAATACCTTTTAAAGTCCCATTTGGTTCTAATAGCTGTTCAGAGGAAAGGTCATGTTCTACGTTTGAGGAAAAGGCACAGAGTATTTGTTGGTGAAGGAGAATTGTGAAGAGAGAATGATGAATTGTGACTTTATTGTTTTTTAGTTTTTGCCTTTTTTGGGAGTTAAGAATTAAGAATAAATCAGTGGTAAAAATAGTGTTTTAATTTAAAAGTGAAGGATGGTTGTTTGTTTGTTTCAATTTTAGCTGATATAGTCATAATAACTGGAAGACAGACCTTGACATGCAAGTATTTTCGTTCTTAATTCTCGACTGTGATTCACCCTCAGCTGAAGCTGTGCTAAAGGGGAAAGCCACTTGATCTATCAGAGCTGCCAAGTTTTAAAACTTCCAACGTGCTGATTTATCTCACTACTGGGTAATGTACTAATGCTATGAATGTGGCATGGATCAGAAGCCTTTTATAAACGGCTACTTATTCCAAGTGCCATCTCCTATCTTGGGTGAATTGTAAACACTTTTTATACATAGTAGATCTTAATATTTCTTCAGTATGTGATTATCTAAATCTGTTTTCACTGGCATCCTTGGGCTTCATGTATCCACTTTCAGCTTGTATGCAGAGGCAGCTGGACTTGATAACATGAGTTTACAAGTCATCTGTATGGATCTGCCTTTTGACATTATATTTGTTGATGTTGAAGGGGGGCCAAATGGGAAAGATCAACTTAGCAAAATTGTGTGAAATTTTGTGCGGCTCCCTGGACTTTGATGCTTTGCTGTCTTGATGCAGAGTTTGACTTCTTAAAGTCCTACCTTGTCACCTTCTTCAAATCCCCATGTTAATTTTACACAATTGATCGTTTTTTTTTTTTTGTTTTTTTTTGTTTTTAACTGCGTTATGCTTTCTTTCATATACATGTGGATAGTATAAAGTCCACTGTTGCTCTATAAGGGATTCCTCTTCACTGCTATGGGGACATTCTCCAGTGGATAGTCCAGTGGACTTCTTTTAATGTGTTTTGTTTAGTTTTTCTCAGATTAAAACAGAAAAGGTAACCAACTTCTTAATTTCTTTAGATTTGGTAGTCAAAATCACTGGGGCTGCTGAGTGAGGAGATTAGGATTTGACTAACCCTAAACTCAGGATTTCTCAGGAGCCATATTCCAGAAATGAAGCTTTCCTCCTAGCTCTGAATGTGGGCAACTAGAAAATTAAGGAATTCTTTTCTAAGTGGATTTTTTCCATTGCCTTCTGCTGACATTAGACTGAACTTGGTATGAAAAGCCTTTTTTATTTTCTCCTTTCAAATACATATCTCACTTAATAACTAAAAATGGCTACCATGTGTAGGTATCAGGCTAGTTAGGTTTTTCGTAATGGCAATTTGAAGGCTTACACTAAATGAAATTAATTTGGTTTTAAAGAGCCAGTCACGATGGAACTTGTCATGATGACTTGTTTTCTTCTGTTCAATAACTTCAAAAGTTGTCATCTTGTATCTAAAAAAGCACAGAGAAATCTCGAGGTTTCAAAGTTGCCGCTCTCCTGTATTAATTCTGCTCTCTCCTTCTAGACTTCTCTAGCATGTCTTGTGTGTAGCAAAAGTTTATAAGTAATTTATTCTATGTCTCAGACAACCCACTAAGCCGCTATAATATAAAAATAAAATCCTGCAGAAGCAGGAAGGTTAGAGAAAACTGACCTTAAGAACAAATTTGCCCAGTTGCTAAAAACGCTCAAACTAATCAGAAAATGGCTTCCTGCATTTTTTTTGTTTTCCTGTTGGTACTATTATTTGAGAAATAGCTTTATCTGTGCATTCCCAACCCTTTTATAAGCTCTTGTACAAAAAAATGATTGGCCAGAGAAAAACGTGGACGCACTCAAGTGTTTTTAAGCAAAGACTGAGAGTCTGGTTCTGCATGAGCGTTCTTTTAAATGCCTACTGTACTCATTATAAACAAAATTAAAACATAAATACATCTAACTGTATATTTTAATATACTTATGTTCATACTGCCAGACAGGCAGTCTGATCAGTATCACAGGAGTTCATGGCTAGAGACTTAAGGGGTCTCTGTAGCAGTAATGTAGATTTTAATTCAGAACTGGACTTGGACATGTTCATTTTTTGTGTGATCAAGTTGGTTAAGGTGTGCTCTCCAGTGGTTTGGAAATAGAAGAATTTCATTAGTTTTTCTCTTTCTTAATTCTCTTCTAGTCTTACCCTTTTTAATATTACAAAGGGAGAAGGTTGTAGTTCAGGTTTCATGTGCACATAAACGAAAGTAGCAGGCCTCCAGTGTTGGAGAAAAGATAGATTTGGGAGAAAGCTCCAGTAGATCTGTTTTAGATAGGTAGGGTACACTTATTCAAAGTTTATGAAAGATGCAGGCTTGATTTATTTCCTGAATCGAGTCACATGGTTTTTTTCACAGACCTATTCTGTTTGTCTCTAATAATTATCTCCATCCCACCAGCCCCTCCCCCTCTCCCTTCTTTTTCCCCTTTAAATCTTCAAAGCAACAAAAAATGAGGCGGTTCTGAGGCTGTCTGATGGGCTAATTTATATACCAGCTGGCAGAGCTCTGCAAATCACCAGGAAATAATTGACTTTGGATGAAAATGCAGCTGCCTTTAGTCAGGTACCTGTTACAGTCCCTGGCTGTGCTTTAAGTACGTAAAAATAATCTTTTGCCAGCAGGATAGAAGGAGAGAGAAATTTCTCCTTATCAGAAATGGAGGAGATGATAGAGCCTGACAGGTTTTGGACCACTTTAAAATTACATCTAAAACATGGAAGTCCTTCCCTTCATAATTTAAATTATTTAAAAATAAAAATAATAAAAATAAAACTTGATCACCTTGGAGGAGAAATTAAGATTATTGCTATCTGTATAGGCAGTCCTCTAATTTGATTATGCTTGTGTATGCCAGTTTGGGATAGAAATTGAGGTAAGCTAGGATATGTGAGATAGAGCTTCGCTTCAGGGATATATGTAGAAATCCATGTGATTCTTCTCTCTGCTATTTTGATAGTCCGTTGGTACTTGTACTTCAGTGGAGCTGATGCAGCTATGAACTGCAGAAGGAATCCAATGCAAGTAGCAAACAGAAATAACTATGGGACTCTTATTTTAATCACCAAACTCAGTAGACTATTCAGCACAATTAAAAATTATTCTAATCTAATGTGATTAATTCAGCTCGAATGATTGAAATGAGCTTCTTATAGCAAGTTTCCTTTGGAGAGTGCCTTAGTCTCAAATGAGAATAACATCTGAGATGCATGAACAGCAGATTATTGCGAGAAGTGTCCATTCAAATGTGTTCACAAGTTCCTTAGGAACGGCATGTAATGGCAAGTCAAGTCCTTTTTAAATTTACATGCAATAAGTTTATATTTTGGCAATTGGTTTGACCTCCTTGAAATTTGTTATGTCCCTGTCTCCAGTACACTGTCTTCAGTACACTTCAGTACACTTCAGTACACTGTTTGCCTGAAAAATGTGAAATCTTGTGTAATACAAGAGTAGCTTGTTGAACTAAAAGCAGGCTATACTTACAGATGTAACGGCCTTGAAGCAGAAATCTTTAGTGAAATGTAATCAACTGGTGTGGCATGTATTAAAAACACTAAAATAGATGTGCTGACTAGTTTTGAGGTGTTTTTTTTTCCGCACTCCGAGCTTTTGGCACTCTAGGCTTTCCTTCAGGTATGTAGGTAGGATTTTGAGGGCTTTTGCTTGAGGTTGACAATGCATTGAGAGGTAGGTTTGTATTTTTTCTTAGAGACCTGTTTAAAAAAATAAAAATAAAGAAATAGCCTTAAAGTAGCACCAAGACTGAAAACAATGCAACTAAAATGCGAACAAAAGGTTTTGGAAAGCACATCTTCCAGGGAGCTCTTTGTAGGTCAATGAAAGCATCTGTATTTGGAAAGAAGACCTGCTGACTTAACTTGTTTATATAATCCAAAGATTTCTCACACAGTTTTTACAATTTGAAATTGTGATGTGTCTGAACTGGAGGCTTTTCCATTTTGCTTCAATTGTGTTTTGTTGCAGAATATACTGAAGCATTTAATTTTGCCCCAGGTTTTTTTGTTTGTTTTTTTTTTTTACCATCCACTTCACTCTCCAGCTGTACATATAAATTCAGTTTTCTTGCAATTGGGCAGGAGCCAATAAGGAAAATACACGAACTCAGGACATACTGCTAAATGCAAGTTTATCACTATGAAGTTGGTGCAAATTTACAGCATACCATTACTGTCCATTCATACTTAGGTGCTGTGATGTATTCAGGAATGAGGCTGAAGTATCTGTGTCATGCTGCATGGAATAAGTCTTTTTAAATGCAAGTCCATTGAAATAGCTAACTGTGCTGTTCCTAGCTGACTCTCTTCCTTGATTATGGACTAACATGGCTGTGTATGTTGTGCCTGGGCTGATTTTTGAGCCCTTTCTTGCATGATGTGAAGTTCATTGTGTGCAGAGATTCTTGCGGGATCAGAGGACTTTGAAATAGCAGTTAGAATAGAAAGGCATGGCCCAGTACAACTGCAGGCAGTTCATCATTCACACTTTGCCTTCAGTGCACTCAGGTTATATAAGAAATGTCTTGGCCAACAAAAAACTGTCCAGGAAGGCATGCTAGTACTTAACTTGCTTACCTAGGCAGTTGGTCCCCTGCATGTTGTAGGATTTGTCCTTAGCCACAGGAGATCTTCCACTGAGTTCAGAGTTGCATAAGGGTTATTTCAGCATGTTTGCTTCATCTAGGGAGATGGCTGACCCCTGGCAAGCAGGTATGTTCAGTGTGGTAAACCACAGTGGAGTGGATTTTTAAGAGATTGATAACTGTGAATGTTAACAATTTAGTTAGTTTGGATTCCTTAAATGTTTTTCTGTCATGTTGCTAGATGTTATCCAAGTGCAAAACGTCTCATTACATTTGAGTAGTGAAATGTCCTTTTAACTGCTATGAGAAGTTCTAGGTTTGTTTGCTGTTTTTGAAATTCATGTGTAAATGTAACTTGGATTAGCCCGTGTTGGTTTTGTTTGTTTTTTGAGATGATTCATGTCAGCAGTGTGGATGACATTAGTTGATATGTGAAGATCTGCAGCCCTTTCTGTTGGCTAAGATTCTAGTTCTCCTAAGCAAATAGTTATTGCATTTGTATGCTGTAGTCTGTTTCATTTACAGTAGCTTTGCGTACCGCTGAGACAAAGTGAGGTGCTTTTAGAATTAATAACAATTTGCTATAGCAGTCTGGTTCTCTTTTTAATATCTGTAGTCCAGTTACTCAGTAAAAAATATCTTTCAGGAATGTTTTTGTGATATGTACAGCTCACCTAAAAGTAGTAGTCTTTTTCAGAAAGTCAACAAAATACACAGCTGTGAATATAAAATACGTGTATACCATTGCAACCAAATCCTGTTTAGATCAGAGAGGGGACTTTGAAAGCTCTCTAGCCACTTCCTGGTGCAGTCATAGGAAATGTGGCAGCTTGGGTGCTCTTGAAAATTGTACTCTCCATTTGAGTGCCCTACCTTTGCCTCCTCAGCTTATGTGAATGTTATAATACTACTTATAATTTTGTCAAATGTGGCAGTGAAATAACTAGCTGTTAATTTTAGAATCAGTGCTGGCCAGCTTTAAATGCACGGCCAGCTTTAAATGCACAGCCAGCTATTTGAGTTGGGAAATCAAAGGTGGCAAGCATATCCTGCAGGTCATTTCAGCTATCTTAGCCTTATAGCTCAATGAGTCTTGGAGTGGAAGGGGAATTGTTGACCTGACTTGACTACGTGTTGATACTTGGATTCACTTTTGGATTTGAGACTTCACGACAGCCTCTTGTGTGACTTTCTGCGCTGTACACCTTCATCTATTCATATTGGGCATGTTTTTATGTAAAAGCCCATGCAGGGAAGATGGCCTTGGTGGTGTGGATTGTTCCTGTACAGTTTCTCTTCAGAAAAGACTTGCAAAGAATTGGTGAAAGGCCTTGACTGTGTAAGAGTGTAGAGGGTTGAAAATAGTTGTCAAATTTGAACCACCTTTGTATAGATAAGCATAACTCAGTTGCAGTTCACAGAAGCAAAACTAATGAGAAGTGATCCTTTACCAGGATGTTCTTGTCTGTTTTCTTCATTTTTAAGCAACTACTCTCACTTCTGCTCATCTTAATAAATAAATAAAAGCCATAATTTTATTTGAGAAGAGCAGAGAGAAGTAGAGAACTTGTTTCAGAATTTCTCAGGCCTCTCAGCATGTTTAAATAAGTCGTGGCAGCAGGTTGCCTCTTCTGGCATTATTCCCCCTGAAATCTGCTGTCTAGTAACCTGCTGTAATTCATTCTACTTGAAATTGCAGGGAGGATTGCTGAGAGAAGTGCTAAATGTGTGCCACCTGCTCCCACAGTTAGGTGCTGTGAATACTTAAAGATGAAAATACTATATAAAGCAGTGTTCATGAAAACGACAGGACTGGTGTGTGGCCAACAGCTTTCTCGCTTATTTTTAAAGTAATGCTTGCACTGCATGTTTACGTCAGTGCATCAGAGAAGGGAACCTTTAAGTTTTGGCTCATATCCAGAGCCAAATTAAAAAAGAAAGTAATGCCATGAGGAATACGTTTCATTTTAATCTACTTCACTGCTGGAGGCCTATGTTGCTCTCTCTCTTTATAGTTATCTTCTTCTTATTATTATTACTTTGCTTCAAGGGGAAGTGTACTCTGATTCTTTGATCAAATAGCAGCAGGTTACCTGCTGGTTTGAGCCTTTTACCTGGTTTGAGTTTTTTCCTGCTGAATTTTTTAGGCTTTTGAAGCTCCAGTGTGCCGTGGTAGCCAAGATGGCAAATTCTGTTTTGGGGTGCATTAAACAGCATAGCTGAAAGGTGATTCTCCAGCTCTATTTAGCATTGGTGTGTGTAGCTCTGGGCTCCATCATGTAGAAAGGTACTGGAACGCATCTAACTGGTAAAAGGGCTGGAAGGCATGTCCAGCCAGGGTTGTGTGGTCTGGAGGAAAGGAGCCTGAGAGGCGACCTCATTTCTCTGTGCAACTTAGAAGGGAAATGCAGGGCTCTGCTTCCTGGGAACCAACAATAGCACACAAGGGAACAGCACAGAGTTGCACAAGGGGAGGTTCAGACTGGACATTAGGAAACATTTCTTTACCGTAGGAGTGGTCAGATACTGGAATAGGCTTCCTAGAGAGGAAGCCCTGATCCTGGCAGCATTTGAGGCATTTGGATAATGCCCTCAATAACATGCTTTAAGTTTTGGTTAGCCCTGAAGTGGTCCGGCAGTTGGGCTTGAAAGTCATCTTTGAACAGACTTTTCTTTATAATTCTCATCAGCAACATTAAAGATGGCCTGGTGTCCATCTTTAGAACTGTAAGAAATATGCGAAAGTCCAAAGAAATTTCCTCTGCTAAATGCTTACAAAAGAGTACTTGAAAATGCTGCACCTTGTGTTATTATTATAGCACTACTAATAGTTCACAAGTCCTCATGGGATTGTTCCAGCATGGAAACTGTCCTCCGAGAAGAAATGATGTTTTCCAGAAACATCTTACAGTAGTTGGTTCTTGCTGTTAGAAGCATCTCGTGCTTTCTGGGCTAAGGGGCAACAAGAGCACTTTCTCTACAGATTTAGTGACCCTTACGAGTAAGGCCTTTAAGGATAGAAATTTAATTTAGTAGAGTCAGCTTATGTTTAGTGTAACAGAAGTATTGAGTATGGAATGTTTTCAATTGGATGGGCCAAAGGGATTAGATAAAACCCCAACAACTACAGGAATAACACCACAAGAATACCCAGAGAATCCAAATTTAAGATGGAATGTTAAGGTGGAGGGAGAATATTGGATCAAGGTATGTGGGTCCAGCTCCACTTTATGGGGTAGTTAAAATTTTTACTGGGAAGAGGAAGTAAGAGAAGTGTTCTTGCAGGTGTAGTAGTATTGGTTTGGTGGAGAGAAAACACCTCTGTATGCTGTGCACTGTATAACAATAATATGTTCACTAAATGCTGGATTTTTCAAAATACAGCAAGAAATGGAAGCCGGGACAGCCTGCTTAAAGCAGCACCTGCATTCCAGTGGTTAGTGCAGATCATGTGATGGAAGTTACTACCCAGGTAAAATGTTAATGACTAAACTTGGCACAGTTAAAGCTTTTAATCTTTTATTGCAGTTTTCTAAGGAGCGGCAAGTTATGGACAACAGCCCAGAAAAACTGAAGAAAGAGTTAGAGGAAGAACTGCAGCTAAGCAGTGAAGATTTGCGTAGCCATGCCTGGTACCATGGACGTATTCCTCGGCAGGTATGTTATTCGTTATCTGTTTGTTGCCAACAGTGTATTGAGCTTTCATATACAAAATTGCACTGAAGTATTACAGACACCACTAATATCTGCATTAATTTAGCAAAAACACAATACTTTTTACTGTGAAACTTGTATTTATCGCAGCTTGGTCCAAAATGAAGTTGAGAAAGGATTCAGGGAAGACCCTGGAGGGGTATAAGTATTTCAGGATTTTTTTTCACTGAATAAAGACTGAAATTGAGTTTAAACTTTCTATCAGAACAGTGTCTGCACATACTATTCAGACAATACTTTGAGTATACTGAACTAAAGTTTAAATGTTCTTTGTTTTCTTTCTTGTGCATTGATTTTGGGGAAGAAGAAAAGCACAAAGTCTCTTCAATAACTTTATTCTGGTCTTTATGACTCTAGTTAGAAATGCTTTA
This sequence comes from Alectoris magna, assembly GCA_030625065.1. Taxonomy (NCBI): domain Eukaryota; kingdom Metazoa; phylum Chordata; class Aves; order Galliformes; family Phasianidae; genus Alectoris; species Alectoris magna. The sequence continues at coordinate 16,258,797 of CM060568.1, read as the reverse complement.
AAACAGCTGTTGTATTGGAGCTCAGCTTCCAGGAGTGCCTGGAGCTCCCCCTGCGGGCTTCCCCTCTGTGCACAATGGAGCCAACAGCTGCCTGCTGCTCCATCAATAAGGAGAGCAGACATAGGAGCCACATTTGTGACTTTGTGTTCATAGTTTACGACATGGAAAAAACTAATTTAATACAGCAAAACGGGATTTTTCTGACTCCTTCCTAGTTCTATGCAGTATTCATGAAGAGTAAAAAATGAAAGCTTCTGTCACTTCAGGTAATACTGAAAGCACAATTTCTGGGGTCCTGTAGTAACGATTTCTAAATGTTTGTGTGATTGTATATTCTGATGCTTTGAACTGTAAAATAAAGAGTCACTGATTTTCTTTCATGTTTTGCTTTCTAGTAGCAAACTAGGAGAAATTTATACATGCAAAAGTGTATACATTCTTCTGGTTGCTGGGTGTTTTCCAAGAAGCCCCTCCAGATCTTCGCTATGGGATGACCTCATAGTTTTAGAATTGGAGATAGACTTTATCTACCATGCTTTGTGCTTTGCTTTATATTTTCTGATTTTGTCTGTCCTCCTAGAGTAGCCAAATTAAGTCCTATGTTTAAGGATATTTTGTTGTTTGGTGGTATTTGGTATTTGAATATTTCTCCCTGATTCTAAACGTACTTTTTTGTATAATCTTTTTCCTTACAGGTGGCAGAAGACCTAGTTCAGAGGGATGGAGATTTTCTGATTAGGGATTCTCTTTCCTGTCCTGGGAACTTCGTTCTTACCTGTCAGTGGAAGAATACCTCTCAGCACTTTAAAATCAACAGAACTGTTCTACGATTAAGTGAAGCCTACTGCCGTGTTCAATATCAGTTTGAACTTGAAAGTTTTGACAGTATCCCTGGCTTAGTTAGATACTATGTTGGGAATCGCACACCCATATCAAAACAGAGTGGAGCAATTATTTTTCAGCCTATCAACAGGACTGTGCCTCTCAGATGTCTAGAAGAAAAGTACGGTGTAACTTCAGACCGACAAAAAGAGCAAAGTATCCCTGAAGGAAAAACAGAAACTGCAAAAAGACTGAGTCTTGGTATATCCAGCATGCAGTCCCAGGAACAGAGCATACCTAGAGGAAATCTTTTGAGGTACTTTAATTTCACTGTCCCTAAAGGGTGAAATGAGGTATCCCCATCAGCTCCTACTGTGGGTGTGGGATAACAGATACTAACTGCAGTGTTCAGATCAATGTTGTATTAAGAACTCTCAATATTCAAATGCGCTCCTAAATGCTGGAAGTTCACATGTATTATAACTCATTTTATTGCTCCCATGCTGGCATGAAGTGTCTTTTAATCATATAAGCTGCCTGAGTAGAAAGCTAATGATCCTTGCCCTACTTACAATATGTTCTCTGTTAGGTACGTGTGTTAAGATTGTGGAGTATATTTATGTTTTTGCTTGGATTTTTGTCTACCGTAGAAACAAAGAAAAAAGTGGTAGCCAGCCAGCTAGTTTGGATCACGTTCTAGACAAGAGATTCCCTCTTAAGACTCACCAGTCGGAGAGCTATCTGCTGATAGGTATGTTTTGTGATTAAACATTTTGCATGTAGAAGCAGCGAGTGCCTAAGTTATCTGTTATGCTTCAGACAAAAGTGAGATTGCTCAGTGCTCTGAGTACTGTATATACAGTTACCACTGTATAAGCTGGATTAATATACTGCTTGCACTTTAAGTACAGTCATTGGAATAGGTTCTTTAGTTCCCACTGATGCATCTGTTGTGATCTGGGCAAATTCGAGTGCTTTTCTTCTGAGGCTGCCAGTCATTTTGAATGTAACTTTAAATTTTAACTGCTCATTGTGGGAAGACTACTTGAGACAAAAAAGATACTAAGTACTTTGTATGCTGTGACTGTATTTTGATAGAAGGGATGTACTTCTATGCTTAACAGTAGGGTGGACAGAGACATTTGGAAAACAAGTTTCTGTCCATCTGTAATTAAGTTGATTATCTTATTCCAATCTATGGCTGCAAAATCTTCACTTTGGTACAGTGAATCTTTAATTTGGTATTGCTCTGAAAAGTACTGCTGTGCATTTTGTCATGGGGTCCTCTGAGCAGGTTCTGACATCATAGCACTTACTGTGAGTGTGGTGATGGGCTGTGATTGGTCTATTTTGTTGACTAGTACATGAACTGAGAGTCAACTGGAAACAAGCAGTAAAAATGCATTGCTGTAGGTAGCAGCAAAGGCACGGAGACCTGCCGATTAGAAATGTATGACAAAGGTTTAAGTCCCATATTGGATATTGAGTTTTCCCTATGCCATGAATATAGGATGACATACAAATATTCAACACAGAAATGTATGGATGCATTTCTCCAACTCTTCAAACCAGCTACTATTCAGCAAAAAAAGTTAGCATCCCTGAAATTCTTTCCTTCCATACCTTACTATGTGCTCAGGCTTGACTTTGGAAAGCTTTTCTTTCATCTCAAACTTATCATTCTCAGAAATGACTCATGTGTTACGTGATGTGGCTGGAAGTTTCTGGTTTTGTAGCATAGATCAGGTTACAAAGAAACCTCCTATTCCAAGCCATGGAGACCATCCAGCTCTGACATTACAGCCTATGTATGCAGCCAGAACTGGAGTTATTGTCAGCATTCCCACAGAATAACACAGTGCAGCTGTTCTGTGTACTTGGGATTTTGGGAGGATCAGCAATTGAATGGAATTTGTTGGCTAGCTCATTCCTCAAAATTTAACTTCATATACATTTAAACAGTGAATAATTTGCTTGTTCAGACAATAATTTCCTCAGGAAATAGTGTTAAGAAAAGACTCTGGGATACAGGCACCAGAAATTGTGTGTTTTGGCCTTCTAAATTAACATATCAACAAAAATAGATTTTTTTCTTTTTGTTTTCTCCTGCAGGTTCAAAACATTCATCTCGATTACCTGAAGCAGATGCTGACTCCTGCCCAAGCTCTCCTGCATTTAGAACAGGCAGTGAACCTTCTTTAAGTCCCACAGTTGTTCAGAAAGTCACTTATGATTCACAAGTAGGAGAAGCTCTTAGAGGATCAGACAGCCAACTGTATCCAAAGCCTCCACCTAAACCCAGCAAAGCAACCCTGCTGAAGACCACTGATTCTGCTATGGCTTCCCATAGCTCAGAAGGACACTATTGTGAGCTAAGTGTTGCCAGAGATTCTGCAGCAACAAAACAACACTTATGCCAGAAAAACAGCTACGTGGAGCATCTGACACAAAAGGAGAGGGGAACACAATCATTCAGGAACTCTGAAACAAGTTATTTGATCCTGGATGATGACCATACAGTGAACTCTGCAGGTCCTTTAGATGTTTCAACTGAGATAGCTGAAGAAAACAATGCATTTTCTGCACCACTTTTTGAGACGTTGTCTAGTTTTAAACCAAATGATTTTGAATCCAAACTACTTCCTTCTGAAAACAAGCCTTTGGAAACATCAGTGCTAAGAAAAATTAAGGAGCTTTTCACCAAGAATAACCCAAAGGTTATTGCACAGCATATTCTCAGAATGGACTGCAAGGTAAAAATAAGAATTTTTATATATATATACACTTTATATTGTGCAAGTATAGGCTTTTTTCAAAGAATTAGATTTGAGAAGATTAAGGGGTAGATTTGCAGCTAGCATATTAAATGCACTGACTCAATTGCAGGAATTTTTGGGCGACTTACTTTTGTTTTCCCATTTGAAGAACAAGAATGTCCCAAATCCCTCTGGACTAAATGTGTCTCCTATCGGCCTTGGCTTCAGACTCAAATTCTCAGTGTTCTGTACATCTCTTTAATCTCTTATCAGTTGCTGTGCGTTCTCTGATTCTCACTTAGTGGTGGCTGCTGCCAAGTCAGGCTTCATGGAAACATGGTGACTTAGAAAAACTTGGTGTAGGGGCAAGTATGTTAACTCGGAGCAAAACAGCAGCTTTCTAGGATGCTTTCCTGGGGAGGCCTTGTATTTTGAAGCCTTCTTCCAGTGATAGCCTCTGTATTTTAAATCCTGTAAACTTTGGAGTGGGGCCAAGGAGACGAAGTAGCTGGTAGTGTGGGAACCTGTACAATTAGTCAAGGAGGGGCTGGAGTGTCTTAAATATTCAGATTTTTGTATATTGGAGCAGGAACAGTAACTAGCTAGCACACACACAGAAGTCTGTGTTGTTGTCTTCATCTTGTGGAGCTGAGAGCCCCTGACGGTCATTCGTGGGTAATGTTGGATACTATTACACTGCTAAAAACTGTTAAGATACAATGAGACTGGCATGCCACCTGGGCCAGAATACACGCTTAGTGCTGAGATCTGTATTAAGGCTGACGATCACAGGCCTTCTTGTGGCATCAATCTTCCTTTTAGATAACAACATCTGCAGTTCTATAGGAACTTTCATTTTTGGAAGAAGCACCTCTTCATTAAGTGGTGGAGTGAGTCTACCACTTGCATGTTGGAGAGGAATCTTTGTGAAGTAATTGTGATCTGCATGTATCAAGAGCCTCTGTGTCACTCCTGCTTCTCCAGAAGTGAAAAAAAGTTTCTCTGTGGTGCTTGATATTGCACCAGTGAGGCTTGCTGCATGGCAGATTTGGTTATGAAAAGACAAAACCAAAAAGACTTCTGGTACATGTATTAGGAATAAGAGTCAGAATGGTTTGTAAACATGTCAGTGTATAGGCCTTAATCTGGCAGATAACCTCACATTATATTAATTTGGTTTTGCTTGTTGTTGCTAATTATAACCATTAGCTAACACTGTGCTTAAAAACCAGGAGCAAATCGGTGAGGGTGTCAGTTTTCACATACTGACTTCATTAGGCGCTCAGCACTCCGTCCTCCCCGAAGTCCTTCTACTGGTTAATCCGTATGAGAACCCTGCGGTGTAATCTAAAACATTCTGAGCAATGTTGTCCTTTTAGAAATAAAGAAAGCTAAGCAAATGCAATCTTTAAGGCCAAAGAGCAGTGCCATGTTGATAAGCATCAGGTCAAGGGAGCACGTTTCTTGGAGCCTGCATACGGATCTCCTTCTGGAAGTGGTGGGCACAGTTTGACAAGAGTATTTTGGTCACACCTTTTATGTTTTCTTATTATGGAATCATTGTGAATCATTTTTGCAGAAAGTTTCTGTTGTGTGAGACAGCGGCCGTGTGTGAGTGGGGTTGTTCTTGGATTACTGCATTCTACTGTCATGCACTCCTGTTTATGTCCTAGAACTAACCTAGAGTGCCGCTATGTGGAAAGTTTGTGGGTTTTTTAAGTAGCTTCAAAATTCATGGTCAGATTTTTCATTTTTCAGGTAGCACGGATAATAGAAGTTTCTGAAGAGATGAGGAAGATTATGGGAATGAACTCCGGTCTTGAACTGATTACTTTGCCTTTTGGACATCAGTTGCGCCTGGACCTCATTGAAAGGTAAATGTTCCTATTACTCCTTATTTCCAAGGCAGATGGCCCTAAAAAGGGCACAGCATTGTTACTTTGTACTCAACATCCCCTCAAAGAATGTTTTCTTGTACATTTTCTGAATTTGTGTGTACAGAACAGAGTTTATCACTTCTTTTTGCAAAAGTAAATTCCTGGAGGTCACAGGGCAACTCTGTGCTTGTGATATTGGGAGGTGGATGCTATGGAAAGAGCAGGACCCTAGAGCTGCTGAAAATGTTCAGCTCTCTTTTAATCATTCCTATTAAGGAAAGTTCAGAGGACCTACATTCTAGCTGACCACATAATGGTTTTTTGGTGGAGAATAATGGTAATTGCCTTTTGCAGGTGGGGAAAAGAGCAAAAGAAGAACTAGCAAAGGAGGAGTGTGTGTTTTCGTGGTAGTTGGTTTTTATTATTGTTATTATTTATCAGCAAAGCTTTCCGTAAAAACTGCCCAAGTTAAGGGGGAATAATTAGGATCTTCCATCCTGATCTAGCTTCTCTGGCTCAGATTTCAGTAGTTTGCTGAAATTTAGGGGGAAGGCCTCAAGATTTGAGTGCAGAAGGAGGACGATGGGAACTGGGGCTGCTATCCACAAAGAGTTTGATCATTCATTGCACAAGCAAAATTTTATGTTCAAAACTTCAGGGATATTCAGCCAGCCAGCGAGCACGCTGTAAGGCATTACTGATGTCTCTCTGATTTCCAGCTATGAGCTATTGTAGCTCATGTCCTATTCGCAAGTAGAGTAAAACAGAAAAGCAGCTCCTTTGGCTGGTTCAGGCAGTCGTGCTCTGTGCGCCTGATGTTGCTTGGGCTTGGCAGCTTACATTCTACAACACTGGCAGGGCACAACCCAGGTTTTGTCTTCCCCGAATGGAGTACCACAGATCTGGCCCAGTAATTAATAGTATTGAAGAAAATGTATTAGAACATTAACTCAAAAAAACCCGTACGTTCTATATAATGGCGTTGCAGCTCTTGATACAAAGATGCTGTAAAGAGCAAGTGATACTGAAATATACCTGAGTTGATCTTCTCTGAACTTATGTATGTCATAATGTATTGATAATTAGTAACCAGTAATATAAATTGTTTCACTTGCAGGCACAATACCATGGCAATAGGAATAGCTGTGGATATCTTAGGTTGCACAGGAAATCTAGAAGACAGAGCCGCAACATTAAACAAGATCATCCAAGTCGCAGTGGAGCTGAAGGACTCACTGGGGGATTTGTATGCATTTTCTGCCATTATGAAAGCACTGGAAATGCCACAGGTAAAAAATGAAATGAAATTTAAAAAGCCATCAATTTTCTCTTTACATTCCAAAACATGGAGTTGTTATTTGGTTCATTTAAACTAATTTATGCAGTAGCAGCATGTTTTTCCTGTGACTTGCTAGAGTAAAAAATGTGTATTCCTCTAATTTCATTTGAACAGGTCACCAGGTTAGAACAAACCTGGACCTCTTTAAGACATCATTATACCCAGACGGCCATCATGTACGAAAAACAGCTGAAGCCATTCAGCAAAGCTTTGCATGAAGGTCAAGGTGAGTGGAACAGTGAGCATGAATTTGATGCTGTTTGGTTTAGCTTTTTAACTCTGCCACTGCCACTTGCCTGTGGAAGGAGATAAGCTGCTGTTTTGACAGCTGTGTATCATGTTTAAAATGGCTACATAAGGCAGTAAAACACAGTGAAATAGAAGGAAACAGTGCGCAAGTAAAGCATGATTACGTATGTGATTGTGTGCATGCACCCATGCAAAGTATAACGTCGTCTGCTTAGCCCCTCCTCCTTCTTTGTGGAAAATGCAGCGGAGCAGAAACCAAGGAGAATAACTGTGCAAAATCTTGGCTCAAAGACAGGATAAAAATCTCCCTCTCACTCTACAGGGAAAGCTATTTTGGGCAGATTCGTTTTCCGTATGCTTTGCCTACTGGATCAGAGGATGAATTCTGGAATACAAAGAATGGGTTAGAGTCACATAATTCCTTTGATGGCTTCATCAGGTGCTCTCAGCAGCTCTGATCTCCATAGGGGTACAGGGAGGAAGGACGTTTCTCTGAACACTTCTGTGGCTAAGAGAACAGGCAGAGATAGCAAACTTTTTAGTCCCACAGTACTTGCTGTGGTTTATCTTATCTTGGCCCTCTCCCCCAAGCCAAGCAACTTACTGGAAACTGGCAGGGCAGAATGTATCAGAAGTGAGGTGCTAATTTTATAAGATTCAAGACAAATGACAGTTTCTGACATAGAAAAGAATACTGCATTTACAATACTTTATTCAATTAACATTTTCATGTCTGATGTGGTTTGTTTTTCTCTCTTCCAGAGATGGTCAGTGTTCCACAGAACCTAACGTTGCCACTGCTGATGCCTCTTGTTACCTTGATGGAGCGACAAGCTGTCATTTTTGAAGGGATGGATCTGTGGGAAAGCAGTGACCAAAGCTGTGAAATAATGTTCAAGCACTTGACTGCAGCTCGTCAGATAGCACAGAATGCAGAAATGTACAGCTTGACTGCACAACGGATGCTGGAAGGTAGGGAGCACCTACAGGAGAAGCTCCTGCATATTAACAGAACACGTGGGTTATGTCTGAAGAATACGATCTCTGCTTAAGTGAAAGGAATAGTTACTGCAATAAATTCTTCTCGGCTTTCATGGGAGCTGATGTAGAAGCAAAGGTCCTGCAGGAAACTCGCTAACTGAATGTAAAGTACAGGGAGAATCAAGGAAAACTCACTGCTTCCTGTACGATTAAAATACGCACTTATTTATGGAAATAAATCACCATCTGCCATAGCAAAATTCTTTACCAGGAGGCTAAGATGCAAGACAAAGATCTTGACTTCTTGCAGCTAGAAAGGAGCAGTATGTTAGTAATGTGACTCTTACAATTTAAGATTGCAGTGGAATTTGAAATTTTCTTGGTTCTGGGGGGAGGGAAGAAATTTCTGAGAGGGAAAAAATGTAGTTCTACAGGCAGCAAGTGTGCATCAACGATTAGTTTCTAATGACTGTACTGACAATTCTATGCATAACTATTCTAGACCATTAGAATTGAGCAAAGGATAGCTTATCCCAGTATACCTGCAGCCATCCTCGTGCTACCAGAATATAACATGCTGAAATTTTTCATTGTTTTTCTAGCTTGTTAAAACAACTGTGCAAAAGAAACGGAGCAGACTAAAGCTTCTCTTATTTGCAGGGAATGCAGTTTAAAAGGCAATTCTTCCAAGTAAAAAACTTGCTTGATGGTGACACTGTGGGATTCTTTTTACTTACTAGGTTTCCAGCCAGATGAAGAGATGAGTGAAATCTTCAAGACAGAATTTCAAATGAGATTGCTCTGGGGCAGCAAAGGAGCACAAGTTAATCAGAATGAAAGATATGAGAAGTTCAGCCAGATCTTAACTGCACTTTCCCGAAAACTGGAACCTCCTCCAGTGAAGCAGGTGGAACAATTAAGTATCTAAGACTATAAACACTATGAAATGATATACTTGAAATAACTGTAGCTTGCTTTCAGTAATTTGATACTGCACATACTTCTTGCATTTCACAAGATGTTTAGAACTTCTAATTGCACAATGCACACTTGTTTTAAAACTGCTGACTTCTACAACAAATTATTTATTTACTGTGTCAATACATCGTTTAATGATCCCTTTATGCAGGTAGGTCATCACTGTAAAGTACTTCTTTAGCTTTCTGTATTTCCTTAAGGTTACAATGTTTTGATAATGCCTAAGAATAGGGGCGTTTGCATCATAATTATATTTAAATGAAGCAAATAGTGTAAATAAAGTGATAGATTAACTATATGAGTTGTATAATAGTCCTTAACTGGGTATAAAACGCTATGTACAGAATTGTGAATTAAAGTATATCTTTATGCAAAATATTTTGCATACTATAGTTGAAGAAATGATCGGTGACTGCAACAGAAGGCTCAAATTTCGCTTTACCTATGAAGGCGGAAAATCAGTTGGGACAATTGAAAGTTTTTTTTTCCAGACAGCATGTGTAGCACTTTAACTTTTGCTGGAGGCTGGACAGCTATGCTGCCAGGAAATGAATGATGAAACAGTGAGAACGACCAACCTAGGTAATTAAAATGCTTTCGTATATGAGTAAAGGTGAGTGTACGTATATATTAAAACTTACTTCACATTCTAAGGTGAATCACAATAAGCAGTACTTACAGGGTTTTTTCTTGGATGAAGAGCTACTCGTCAGTACTTTTCATAGATAATCAGAGTGCGCAATGTTAATATAAAGAATACTACATTGTCGTGTACGGATTTGATGTATAAGCATTCTCAGAAACTGTATAAATACTTGAGCAAGAACTGTAGGTACAGAGTTGCATTTCTTCATTGTAAGTAAGCCTGTTTCTGGAGTGTGGGATGTTACAGCATTCGAAAGTACTAGGAATAGGGTAAGTAGGCAAACGAGCAAACCAACCAATACCAGAATGGTAGCAATCACTTCCCCTCCATCTACAATCATTGCAGAGGTTCTACAACCATACCGCGAGGTACCAGAGCTCCCGTTTACATTGTCACACTGCCAAGTCTCCCTATCAATCTTAAGAAAAAGGTTGAAGCTAGTTTTTTAAACCATGAAAAGATTTTTTATTCCATGAAAATATTCTCAACAGAGAACACTAACTTTAAACAAAGCATTTAACATTTAGGAAATCAACATGTGCACACAAAGAAAATTAAAAATTACTGGAAAAGGCAAGTCTTTTAGACAACTCACATTCAGAATTTTAGAATAAGTGATTTATAACTAGCTATGCAAGGACAGATGTCTTTTTTCCTATGCTTAATAACCCTCCCACAAGTTGCACTATCCCTAGTGAAAGCAACCTGCCTTCACGGGAAGCAGATCCTGGTTTTAGAAAAACAAACAGTAGTGTAAAAAGAACATTTTGTCCTTTCCCAGGAAGTGTTATTACTGACCTGCACGGCTGTTAGCCAGGCAAACCACAGGCCCTTTAGCAGAAAATACACAGATCACATTTCTTCCTTTCCTCTAGCTTTAAAATGAAAAAAAGTACTATTTGACAAAAAAACAAAAACCAAAAAACCTACGTAAATAGTTTTGTCAGTATTGAGTATTGTCACATTATGATATAAATAACCTGTATACAAGCTCCAAAAATCTAAACTTTAGCATTTAGTAGCCCCCATATACACTAGGTCAAGCTGTGTAATAGTGGTATAAAATGAATAAACCTCCACACAAGTCACTCAAATTCAGTTTCACTGGTAGTACAGTTCCTAATAACACTGAAATTAAAAAGAATCCAGCACTTCTGCATCCAAATATTGCTTCAGACCCCAGAAAAACAGGATGTTTTGATTATTTCCCAAACGGCAGTTGGCTGGGTTGACAAGCTTTGTTTGATGCAAATATCCCCCCCCCGCCCAAAATCTCTAATCTAATTCTTATCACCCTAATAGATCAGATATGATGCATGTATTAATAGAACCACAAATAGGAGGCAAGACAACATAAGCAACAGGGGCACTACAGACAACTATATTTACACGTATAAACATATCCAAATTTCAATTGTTTACAAGTGAAAGTGCACATAGATCATTACGAAGTATCACTCAAATTTCAACTGGTCCATACAATGAAGCATCACCTAGAAACGGACTAGCACGGCAGTAATTTAATTAAAATTGGAACTTCATAGTCAAAAAACTAAGAGACGGTTTCCATAAAAATAGTTTTAAAAATATTAAAATCAAATTAAGAGATACACATCCCAATGTATAAAATTCATGATGCACCATGTATCCTGTAAAGTAGAGCTCGACAAAACACCTACCATGTCTACCTCAGCAGCTGCAGCACTGTGGAAAGAGCTGAGACACAAAGCCCTTTGTGAGATACTGTAAGTGGTAGTGTTGGCAACAACAGATTTAGGCACTATAGTTTAAGGCAGCGGTAGAATGGCAAGTGGTTGACTTCTGAAAACAGTCATTAGCTCGCAGTGGTGAATCTCTCTGGTGGTGTTCCAGGTTTTCAGTGCTGACAGTAGGTTACCGAAGGGCTGAAGATGGACTGCAGGTCTAGAAGTTGCTCTTGACTGCATTGTAGGTTAGAGCTGGGATTTCCCCGGATCAACATAACATAAATACATTACGGTCTCTTACCAGTTATGCTAAAAACTGGAATGTAATGATGGTTGCAGTGGAAAAGTTATAGCAGCATACATGGATACTGGATGAAACTCTAGTACTGAAGGTAATTTAAAGAGAATGATTTGTTACAAAATAAGAGAAGCAATGATGTCAAACAAGTGTTATGCAGACATGCCTGACTGTCCTAGGCATGCAAGAGGAGGTTAAGGGCGAGCAAGGAGGTGGTGCAGGCAGACTGGTAGCTGACATGGTTCTAAATGACTGCTATTTAAAATGAGTAGGAAAGAGTATAACCGAACCAACCAGAATGTAGCACAAGCTAAATTATAGTTTGGGCCTCTCTGACCACCAATGACAATGAAAATAATGCAATTTTAGGAAAAGCTGCCTTTTTACTCTGGTAATGGAATGCTATTTCCTGCACAAACTTAAGAATTTGTAATACATCCTTAATTACGTATGGAAATGCTAAGAACGTTAGTGACTAAATGTATGTCTGCATGCATTCATGCAACTAGCTTTTCCCCTTGTTCAATGGGCATCCCAGTCTAACACCTCCCTCCCACCCCCCGCCCCAAGCAGCTGCATGTAACCTCCTTCAAGATCTCGCCCATTTTCTCAGAAACCCGCTTCAGGAACCTGCAGTCCAAGAGGAAAAAGAAAAGAACAAAGTTACTGAAGGCCTTTAGAAGACAGGGAAGCGTGCTCAGTTCTAACAGGCCATTCTCAGTGGCTATACACTAGCCTTGTATTACTCTCATAAATTCACATTAGAAATACAAGCAATAGTTTCTAGATGAAATCAGGTAGTGCACTGCAGTTTCCAAGCCTCAGTGATGTAACAGTGAGGGGAACAGAATTAATTTAAAAAAACCCTTGATTTCAAACTAAACACGATACAATACAAAGACAGCATATAGGCACAGATTAAGAATCTAAAATCATTCCCTTTTCAGGACTAAATGGAGGTTAAAATTGAGTGAAACACCAAGAATTAATTAAATGAGGCTTTTGTTGTTGGTGGGGTTTTTTTGGTTCAAGGTGTCTATAGTTAAGACCATTGCAGTTGTATCCAATACACAACATTCTACATGAGAACTACAGAAAGGGAAGGAGAAGGCAGGTCAGTGGACCTTCTGTCCTTTTTAATCATACTGTTTCTTCCTGAGTAATTTTGTTGAGCTTTTTGATTCAGAAAAGATCTTCCTGTTTAAGAAGTGAAAGATGCCAAGTATTTGCTAAGGAAGGAAATTAATAATTTTCAGCAACTGAATTCGGTTAGTAGGGGATAAAACACTTAAGTATATAATTTTAAGTCAGGGAAGTGAACAGTATATATCTTAGACGTCTTCAGAACTTAAGTAATTTTTCAGTTCTCTATAAAGACAAAGTATCCTATAGAACAAGCAGGAATCCTGGTCTTTCTCCATCTTATAAGCTAAGCTGAACTGGATTTAGTGTTTTTGTAGAGGAGGAACATTGTATCAGTGAAACAAAGAAGAAAGCATTAGCCAGAATTACAGACCAATTTAATGCTGTTATCTCTAGAAAAGCTACAGCAAATTCACATTGCAAACAATAGACCATTCCTGACTCGTGTTATTCTCATACTTTCCATGAACCTGCCTTACTATTTTTCCACTATTTTCCCTGGAAAACGTACACTTGAAAGTAGCCAATTTACTGTTAGATATAGGTTACTGCACCTTTGCTGTTTTTCTCTAGCGTTACATCTATATAAGATGTTGGTACATAGCCTTCCTCTCCATTTTGTCTTCGAGCTCTTGTCCACCCATCTCCTTTGTCCTCCTCAATAATGTACAAAATTTCCCCTTCTTTCATTGCTAGAGTGCCTTCATTATGACCTGGGAAAAAGAAGGCAAAGACGACAGAATTTCAAGTCTTTCTCAGAATGTAGTTTCCAGATTACATATAAACAGGAAGTATCAAAAATCTGTGCAAGCAAACAGATGGTCAAACAGGCTGACAGACAAAAACCTAGTCCAACCTCTATAGCTGAATATTTTGCCAAAGCTGTGCTAACTTTCTCGTTAAAACAGCACAGAAGTAGTGCTTATGAATTAAGCTTATTTTTATTTCCACTGCTCTTATAAGCAACTAATTGCTTATAAAAGCTTACATTATTTTACCTGTCTTCTCTACAGCAAAACATCCATACCCTATAGTCAAATTATCTTTCAGTCAAGCAACCACAGCGTATGTTGTTAACCTTACCATCAAAAGGATATATTGCCTTGCAATGTCCTATAGCTGGTAATGGATCATCATCTTCAAACTCATCGTCAAACTCATTTGGATGTGCATGCTGCTGTGGTGGGCCTCGGACTTCCTGATTTGCATCATCTGTGTAACTCCCTTCAGGGCTATAATGCAATGATAGCAGCATGAGGACTCTTCAGATTTCTCAGCTCTGAAACTCTGAATATATACACATCATAGGAAAGCGCAAGACCATGGCTATTTCTTTGGGAAGGCATGTTAACAGTTCTGGAAGTGATCTTCTGAAAGTGTTTTGATCTAACAACAAAGGCTTGGACCAAATTCTCTTACAAAACCAAAGAAAAGAAATCTGACATACCTGTCTTTGAAAAATATGGAAAACAGGTCAGTGTAATGTAATGGAAGAAAACAGCATTAAAAGGTACTATGAGCAGGTGTTACAGTTCAGCTCTCAATTTTTCTACATAACCATGATGATCTAAGTGACCTATAGAATTTAGAACTAGTAAGATTATCCTTTGGAAGGGCATAAACTTTCAGAGGATAAGGAACAATCTGTTACCTTCTATTAACTATCAGAGAGATATACTGATTCTAGCATAGTTACAAAAGCAGTAGAGACAGAATAGTAACCTCTCTCTGCCCTGTGTTACAAGGTGGTTGATATCACTGCTGTGTCGCCTGTCAGTTCTGGCTGCTACTTTTCCTTCAACTTCAGAGAGCCAGGCCTTGAAGAAAAAAAAAGACAAATATTGGTATCAAGATGAAAGCTGATTCTAAACCAGCAGCTACAGTTTAAAAAATGCACTGAACTACATACTGTTTAGCTGTCGGTGTATGGCCACAGGGAGACTGTATTCACCAATGAAGTCTTGAAATTGTTTTGTATGAAGCATGAACCTAATCCCCTCTGCTTAGCCTATACTCTGTACTAGTGTTAAGTAGCAGAGAAAAAAAAAAAATCTGTAACAACCCATGATTTGCAGAATAATTCATTCATAAATTCCTCTCAACATCTTGCATCTACACTGAAGTACACTGGAATTCCAGCTAGACTAACATTCCTGAAAATAGGCACCCCACAAAAAATTGTATTGGGGGATTTTGGTTTAATCAAATAGTTTCACAGCTGATACATATGTAACCCATAAGGCGAAGTACAATATTGCCATTCATGTGCATTTGCTAAGAAATTGTTTTAGATTCTAACCTCATTCTTGTGTATTTCCATCCGAAGACGGTCCATGTTGCTCATTGTCTCAGCTAATTTTGGCTGTAAACTGCTTGGATCACCCATCTGGGGATTTTTTTCATAAACATCTCTCATCTTGATGAGGGCATCTCTAACAAAAAGGAAAACCCCACAATGATTATAAAAACTATATACACCTGTACTGGTTTCTTAAAGCAAAAATAATGTTTGCATTTGAAATCTCAGCCCATGATTAGAGTTCACGGATACTAAGCAAAGATACTACACTGAAGCAGGAGGAGGCAACGATAGCAGAATCTACATATGGCAAATCATCGATTCAAAATGCTTTCAATAGCTTAGAATAGCTTATTCTCTCCTAATTTTTGAAGTTTTTGGCTACAGCAAAGGACTTGAAATGAAACAGACGAAGAGAACCACAATGCACTCACTTTTGGTCAGTTTCCTTCTGTAGTTCTCTGTTGAGTTCATCAATTCTCTGCTGAAGTTTCTTGCGTCTTTGTTCTGGAGGAAGGTGGCTGAAATCTTCCAGTGCAGGGCCCTGAAAACATAAATACTATTACACAGGTAACACACACATCTAGACAGTTGAGCTGACATACCCACACATGAACAGTGTTCACTGGAAGCAAGATGGACCTTCTTAGAACTCTACTTGATACACAGCTCTTTATAAAAGACCACAACAGAATTAATGTGTGTTTTTGGTGCTATCCTGTAGTCACTCATTCAAGGTTCTTTCTACCTTCTGTAACAGCTGGCTTGGTGTTGCAATTAATAATTTGTAGATTAAGCACTATTTAGTCTAAAAAGCTGAGCCACGAAACTCCCTGTTTTAGCCACTGCCCCAGGGCAGATTTAGCAAAACCAGCATTACTTACTGAACATTTATTTCAGTCAGAAGAAAAATCTAAGGTGTGTATATAGTAGTAATAGCATGTATATAATTGAAACTTTCCAGGAGCGTGTTTTCAATGGCTACTTGGATGCTGTCAAAAGAACAACGCTGTCATTTGGACCTTTGTTCCAAATATTAATATAGTTCTCTTTCAGAAGTTCATCAGTCTTGCTAGAATACATACTAAAAGAATCTCAGTTAGACTTACAAAGTTCTGACACATTTTACCTAGAGTAAAACCAGTTCACAGAGCATACAATTTATACAATCAAACAAAACTTGCTCGTATATTCCAAGGAACCTTCTTAATAATAAAAAAGAACAGTTCAAGGGAGGGAAAAAAACCTGCCAATTCTCAAATGATTTTCTTTCTTTCTTTTTTTTTAACTTAAGGCCAAGTATTGTTGTGAGCCCAAATTTGCTAAGGTTTGATTGCAAGCTTGTGCTAAGATTATAAAATAGTATGGTAGTACTGGCATGTAATAAAGCATGGGAGGAGATTTTTACCTATCATGTGAATTTGATGTGCCAACTTTCTTCCTTGGGTAATAGACACCTGTACTGCTTTTTAAGAAGGGAATATGGTACACATACATACTGATAACAAAGTTACATTACTTTCTTACAAATATTTCTCGGTTAAGAAAAACCTGCTTGCCATTACAGAAACCCTCCACAGATGTAAAGTGAGCTGGACAGCATTTCTTTTGACAAGCAGCAGCCTGACAAACATTACTGTCCAGATTTTGACACAAGCAGCCTAAGGTTCAGATGCAATTCCAAGTTTCTAGATTCCCCCATCTAAAATGGGGGATCTTCTTGCCCCTCAACTTCTTGGTTCTTCTCCACTTCTAAAATCCTGATCTCTCTACTTTTTAAGATGGAAATACATGACTCCATTAAAAAAAGAAAAAAAAAAAAGGAATCAAAGTATGGCATTTCAAAAACAAAGCAAGAGTGTTTCCTCCTGAGAAAACAAAAAGGCTTTCAGGTGCTTCTATACACTACAGAAAAGCAGATAATCGTGTCCTTTGTACCACTGCTCCTTTCAGGTCAGTTAGATAAAAGCAGTAATACTCAGAGGAACACAGTTATTCGTGTCAGTTTTACTGACTTACTCTGCAAAGGTACAGTATGGATTAAGGGGCATTTTTCATTTAGTAAATAAGCTTTCTAATACTCCTAAACATAAAGGATCATCTCCACCGTAGATGTCAGGTTAAATTCAAGTGCATGAATTTTGCAATATTCACTATTCCTCTTTCAAACAAGTCTTGTAATCTTTTTGTATACTTATTTTATGCTGCTTTAAAAATTATTTCTGACACAGAGAAAGCACTATTTCCATCATCGCCAACTAACTGATGAATATTGGTCAGCCTTAGAATTCCAAAATCACAGATTAAATTGCAGACAAATCACAAGTCTCATTATCTCACATTAAGCATGTGGATGATTAAGAACATGATTGTGTATGAGAGTGGAAAGTCTGAAGATGTATTCCAGTGCCTGACTTAAAGCAGTTATGATATGGAAACACTTTCAGAAGATTGCTTTCATGCTATCTTAGCAGAAGTACAGCAGACAGATCAGCACACGGGCTTACCATCTTCACCGACCACTGCACAGTTCATTTGAAAACAGAAAGAAACGGGAAATTACTCACATGTAACGACCAGTTACAAAGATGATCAATGCCTAAAAATGTATCTTTAAAGTATTAAATATTAATATTTCAAATTATAAAAATACATTCTACTACGAGCACAAGAACAGCAAAAGACAATAATCAGGAATGCACGTCTGCGTTAAGCATGACCGATTTAAAAAGATCAGTAGATGAGAATAGGTAGTTTAACTTACAAAATTATAGAACAACTTCTTTAGTTTTGGATTTGAGTGTTCAAATAATACACTTAACAAGCTTTTATTGTGGGAGAAGAAACAGCACACAGCCAACACTGCACAAAACAGCAGAATTTGATGATGATGAAGGACTAATCAGCCGTATGCAAATAATTTGTTATTTACAGCAGTCCACTACTATCACCTTTGCCAGGGTAATTTTCACCTTATTATCACAGAAAGCTACAATAAACAAAGACCTTTTTCAAGTTAATGATTTTACTTTATAAACAAACATTAGGGTCAGAGTTGCTACCCTAACGTGTTTTACTTATTCAATGCGGAAGAAGTAAATAAACAAAAGCACAGGTGTTACAGCTTTGCTTTAACATTCACTATGCTTTCCATGACCCTTTACGAGCCTTTCCAGAGAAGGCTCAGCAACTTTAGGAGACAGACAGATATCTGCATTTGTATGACCCTTAGCAATTGTTATGACTGTTGATGATTAGAATTTCTAACAATAAAGAAAATGAACATCCTTCGCAAAGGATACCAAGGTAGAAACCTCAACGAAGTCCAAAGATGTAAAATGGCTACGGAATAAACTACTTTTTCTCTCTACAAAGAGCTTTCCAACAAATGCAAAATAAGGTTTATGTTATGTTTCACTGTTCACAACACAACCATCTATGTATCAGGCAGCACTGAGGAAAGACCTCGGAAGTAAATGGAAATGTTAAGATTTCGGAAATAATAAGCTGCATGGAACAAATGTATTAATGAAAGGGAGGCGTGGCTATACCTAAGACTTTTCCCATAGCCTGCTTATTTTGTACAGAGTGAGAACTTCAGCTACTGTACACTACATTCTCTGCACAGCAGATGGCAGGAAAAATGCTAATGCATGAAGCACAGAAAGAGAGCAGCTTGGTTTTGTGATCTCCAGTGCTTCAAATGACACGTGGGGCATAAAAAAGAGCATAACCGGTATGCTTATTACCTGATCTTCACCCATGGATAAATCTTAAAGCAAATTAAAACATCATTTGAAAGTTCTGCCTGTCAGTACTAGTTGGACATAGTTTTCCAGGGCCAAAACCATGGAAAACATAGCACTTTGTATTAGGAACTATTAGGAGTTGAGCAGAAAGTATTACAAAGATAAAACCGGTCACCGACATAACATCTATTAAAATTACAGGACACATTTAAAGACATTCGATATGCGATGTCTTAAAATGTTTGCAAAGTATTTCAAACAACTACATAAAACAAAATGCTCATCTGGAAGACTTAGAAACTTCAAAATATTTGATACTGTGGGATAACTGAGACAGATAATCCACATTGGATGATAGCAGCAATCCTTAGTAACGTGACAGAATACTGTTCTACATTAAGAAATTTCATTCCAATTTACAACATGATCAATAATTTATTAAGAATGCAAAATTAAAATACTGTTTCATTTTCCTTGGGCTTTTTTTAGTTGTCAGGACATTATCTTTTGCTTCAGTAACAAATTCTAGAACTACTAAGAGTATAAGGTGTCAATTTGTGAGGAGTTGATATATCCAATGGTAAACAAAAAGGTGGCGGTTAATCAAGATCTTTGCTACTTCAGCAACTTTAATTCAGTTATTCACTGAGTAGGTAAGGAAGGAACCTTATCTTCGCAACCAAAATAGATTACAATTCCGAAAATAAAAGGAAAAGCTTCCCTTCGTCAATACATACAAAATATCTGGGGGCCTGATATAAGATGCCACAGCATGATTTAAAGAAAGTACATTAAAGCATAACTCATTTCTGAATGATAGCAAGGGAGCCTCTAAATCATTAACTTGACTGCAATACTACATTGTACTTTGATCTCCACGTTACAACACAACAACCAGCCATTCTTGATGCACGAGATAGCAAGCTGATTTTGTTTTCAAATATGAGAAAATCACAAATTAAATATAATCAGATACATCCAATTATCTCATTATAAAGATCGTTAAGCATCTTAAAAACACACAAACTGGGCAGCCTGTATTTCACTGAAATAACAGGAAAGCGCCAATACATCTGTCACTTGTACTGTAAGCGTTGCTAAGAAGCCACTTAACAATTCTCTTCTGTTGTCTTCCAAACAAATTCTATTTGCAGCATATGCCACTAATAATTGATAAAGGAATTGATACATCTCAGAAAGTAGCATTTGGTTGTAATTTTTCAATACCTTGACCCAAAAGTACCTTGGACAAAGAAGAACCATTTGTTAATCATGAAATTAAGAGGGTAATTTTTCAGGAAATCAGGATTGCAAAATCTGCAAGCACTGTGTGCTGAAACATTTGATGCATAAAAAATAAATGGAACAACTCCATTCTTAGTCGTGTCTCGACATCAACTACTGTTACTTCAATTAGAAGTCAGCAAATAAAGTGATGATCCATAAGCTTTTTTTTATGGTTACTATTTATACCTTGTGATGTAGTACTGCAAAAATGTTATACGATGGTAGGAAAACATTTGTGAATGTGAACAACAATGAAAAAAGGTATCAAACACATGCTGAGCACCCTCTTTATAACACCTTTATTTTAGGCACAAGCATATGGAATGTTATAACAAGTGTTTGTATTATTTTAATTTTAATCTGTTGGCAAGGTCTGTATAGGATGGAAAAAACCACAAACCAACAACCACCACGGCATCCTAAAAGCGACCTTATAGCTCAGTATTACTTTCAAAAGAGTAAGCCTTATAATGAGGGTGAAGAGCATTAGAAAAGCCACATCACAAACACACTGTTCATAGCCCATCATGCATTTCAACTTTTTATCCGACTTACCCCTCTTTTGAGGCTTCTGAAAGAAGGAATTCTGGGCTTCCCTGTTTTTATGTCACTCATGCAATAATGCACTGGTTCAATGGAGAATATGGGATACTGGGACCCATTAGGAGTACTGGATGTGTATAAACTAGTAGGGGTTAGGGGTGGGGACTGTGGCTGATGTGGAAATAAAGAAAGCAACAAATAAGCCAAATGTTCAAAGTGATTTTAAAATGAAAATTCTGTCTTATAAAAGCAAAATTTCCATCTACCACAAACACCTTTAACGTTTCACAGACGCATTTATGCTATCGCCGTGCAGGTTTTAAAAGGTTGCTGTCACAAATTAATCTTCAGAGACAGAGGAACATTTAAGAAAGTTGTAAACTCAACTTCATACGATCTTAAAAAGATTCCAAACCTGTTTCTCTGTTCTTTTAGAACAGGAAGGTCTGCTTTTTCCAACTTTAGTTATGGTCATTCTGGAAATGTGTGCAACTGCTCACATTTTCTTCCTACATTTTGATGCACCTTATCAGGTAAGTTAGAAATAGAAATAGTATGTACATACATGGAGAATGACCAAGAAAGAGGTCTGTGAGACCTCTGTAATCAAACTGCACTTGCAAAATGGCTGCACAGCATTCCTAATCAACATCATCGCTAGGTGCCCTGCTTTCTTCCTCCCCTTTTCAAAAATCATTGACCGTTTGTTTGTCTGTCCTGCTCTCGCTGCTTTTGCCTCTTTCCATCTTTCCATTTGCACTGCTACACAATCCATTCCCTTTCCAAAAGGCTTTTCTGCCTGACAACATCGAAAAATAGGTAAACATACATAAAGAAGTCAAGACCAGCCACAGTTCAAGCTAAATGAAGGCCCAAATGCCACCACAAATACCTCAAATACAGTAAGTTAGTATTTTTGCTTTGGTTTTCTATTAGCTAATATTTTGAAATACTTCAATAAAGTTACGTATTTATATTCTTATAGGAAATAAGAAAAATAACATACTGTTTATATAAAATATATTTCAATTCCAAACATGTATATATATTCTGATATAATCCCTCCGCCTCCCACACCTGCCCAAAAATAAAAATGGAACATAATCTTCCATTTATTGCAGGTACTTAAGGAAGAATATGTAGAATTTACACATATCTGTGTGATTCCATATAGGAAATGGTATGTAGTCACCTCTACGAAGTGAACAAACTGGGGAGAAGAAAGAGTAGGGAAATAGTCCTGGCAGCTTTCTTCAGCTGTCATCATGCTACGGAGTATCTGACATCTACAGTAAACACCCAGACCAGAAGCGCATTTAGATGGTCCCTGTTTTACTGTCTGTGGAAGAGGGTATGTGTGCACATGAGCACATGTGCAAAATTCTTGGATCGACCGTTAGTCATGACTGCAGCCAAACGCAATAAAGATTGTAACGCGCTGAAATGATAAACTACTATCAATCATTAATTATACTGCATGAAACGTAAAGAATCAGTTTTCATTTTAACACAGCTGCAGTTACACATAACATATTGAGGAAGAGAAAAGGAATCAGCTGAACCTTTTCTGCAAAGATCTGCTTGCTTGGAATACCGTCAACCGGAAAATAAACCCCAGCACTCAGGAGCTGTAAGAATAGCTGTCTACAGTGTAGCAGAAACCAATTTGGAACATTAAAACAATCTCACTGAACTCTGAGGGAATCATCAAAACGACTCACTCACATGCTCTAGTACTATTCTAAATCCTAGCATAAAGTTTAAACATGTACCTGCTTTCAATCTTTTCTTGAGCACAGGCATATTTTTACCTTTTCCATAGTCACATTTCCTCTGAGATATCCACCTGCACAGAGCTTCAATAGTATGTTTTATCAGCGAATTACTCCAAGTTTTAATATTTTCAAAGCTAGCACATTAAATTTAAAAAAATGCACTATTCTTATTGATAAACATATATAAAACTTGACATTTTAAGGGAGGTTGCTTTTTGTAGTATTAAAGAGAGATCAGAAGCCTGCCTGATTCCAAAGCATAAAACACACCCTCCCCATTTCTTTTATTTTTACATTCAAAATCAGTGCTTTTTCTATGAAATCACAGAAAGTCTTTACAGCAACTCAGAAAAACCAGAGAAGTTGGAAGCTACTTTTGTTTACTATATTTCAACCTACGCAGAACATCAAATAACGAATAAAAAACATGATAGGACACAGATCACTACGAGAATCGCAAAACTTCCTTCAACCAAAACCTCATTTTTAATAATGATAAAAATATCCAACCTTACTCCAACTGTACGTCATCAAAACACAGCGGAGTACAAGGAGAATGTATTTGGAAAACAAATCACTGCTATTCCCAATGTACTCTGAATCTTCACATTTTCATTTTCCAAATAGTAATTTCAGAATCGTTACCTTTGGCTTTTTTCCAAATAGCCACAGCTTTCCTTTCGCCTTGCCCACTGTAGTTTTGGAATCAATTCTCATTCCTTCCTGCTTTGGTGTACTGATGGTTCCATCAGAGATAGTTCTATAAATATTCTGACTGTAGTCTTCGAATGGAAAATCTCCAGGAGGTTCAAAACCAGACTTGAAGCAGTCTATCACTAGCTGGGAGTCCTAAACAGGACATGAGAGAGTTTAAAAAGAAAATCAAGCAGTCATCAAGAGAGAAGACGACAGAAACACAAAGACATAAATTTCCCCTTCAAGTGCAAAGATGCACAGGTGGAAAACAGAGAGGACACAAAATGCATGCCTTTAGACTGAAGAGAAAGTATGCTTTTTTTTTTTTTTTTTTTCCCCCTCGGCAGAACCCAGCAAGCAGTCCCCAGGTTCTCATGAATTTAAGTCAGGGTAAAGGCTTATACCCAAATTAGACTCCATCTTTTTAGACTCCATCCAATTTAATGCCACGTACCAGAGAAGATACCAACCACGTTGGTACGCTGGAATGTTTCAGGATACGCAAAACGACACATCCAAAATCATATATGATGTTAAACATCTTCAGATCAAAGTAAAACAATAAAATACGAAAAGAGAGAACAAATACCAGCAATACTGGAAGCAGTCATTTAAACTAACGCTTCTATGGCAAATAATTGAAAACAGATATAAATGTACAGGATTAAGTCATTTTCCTCTTCTCTCCCACTCTCCACGTATCAATTTACTTTCTAACATGCATTTCCTAAGTAGCTCGGTTCTACTTACCCTATGTTCATCAACTGATTTTGCTGCAAGGATCATCCCCTCTAAACATTTAGAGATGATTGGAATAACCTTGCGCTCAGAGTCCGCAAAGCCTTTGTAACACTCGCTAAGTTTGATAGTCCTCCTTTCATCCATTTCTTGAAGTTGCTGCGAGCAGAAAGATAGATAAACATTTATGGACATTTTTTCCTGGTCCTGACATATGCAGTTACTGTGGTCACCACAGTGCAGTATGGAATTTCTGTGCCTTCCCAGTATTTTTATTTACCTAACAAAACAGAGCCTAATTAAACCTTAGAAAAAGGAAGTCCTGTCAGACATAGATTTGAGATGCCCATAACAGAAATTAAAGAGTTTACAGTTTTTAATTTATAAAACAGCGTCTGGAGGACCGAACTTTCTATTCCTTATTTTTAAAGCCTGTGCAAAGTGCCTACAGCCTCCTACTTGGTTAAAAAATGTTCAGGCAAAAATGGGAACTGCGGTGATGAAATGCTATTAATTTCTATATTTCCTCACTCTCTCCCCTTTAAAACAACCTCTCTGGTAATATCCACCTGAAATCTCATCTTCTTTAGCTCTGCATTTACTTTTATCCTCTCCAATAAATACCTATGGTTAACAAAAAATGTGAAAGGTTCAAAATATTAAAATCATATGCATTTAAACTTTCTCTTTCAAATACAAACCATTTCCTTCACAAGAGTGCAAGAAAATAAAGAAAAAAAGATTACCATTATAGAAGATCTGTAAATAAAGTCTACTGGAACACAACAGAAAAGAGCAAATTAAAGAGAAATACTAATAAGATAATAGCCCATAACCTTTCACCTAAATTAATGTGGCAAACAAAGAGAAGGAAATAGGCAATAAATACATAAACAGGTTACCAAAAATGGGTTAAGAAGATGGATCTTTCCTGTATCTATTCTAACAAAGGCAGGTATCTCAAGTAGTGTCTAATTTCATCAGTGAAACAAAGCAACAACCTTAGACCTGCTAAACACCTCTCCCCAGACACTCCCATACAAAGTTACTAAACACTTGCAAGGAAATAATTTAGAAAAGACAGTCAAGAGAAAGTAGGACCAGGCCTTTTTGCTTACACTGGAGATTTTTAGAAAACATAAGCCATTTCAACACTAGAGAAACAGGACCAAGCTATGAAAATACCAAAATTGTTTCTCCTGGGACTTCACTGCAATTGTTCCATCAGTGTTAATGCCAGATCTTCTTAAGTACTGCTTACCAGTTAAAATATTATAAAATTCTTCAATCAGCCAGGAAAAACATTCTGAAACCGATACACCTGCAAATGCAGTCAGCGTTTTTACTTTCCTTCCGCTTCCACACTCCATGTACTCCACGTGTTTGTGATATTTTAGGGAGTTCTGTGCATTGCTTGTAATACTGCTGAAGCAATGACCACTTGGGTGTGGGGGGAGCACTTCTGCCTCCACATCTACCCAGTATAAGCCTGCTACATAAGACACATTAACCACACTGTCACCATTAGTTATGTGCTTCCCTACGTCTCTGTGAGTCAATGCATGAAAAAAATAGAGAACTAGTGATCAAACCTTGCTAGAACGATCGTTCTAACATTTGCTCCCATACAGATGCCCACAATTTTTATCTTACTGTTCTGTTTCATTAGTACTTCAAGTCTTACAAAACCTTCATAGGAAACAGAATAAAGTATTTCCAGTGCAACTGTAAGCATAATTACTGAAAACAGAAACTCTTTTAATAAACGTCAACTGTATGATATGTTTATTTCTTGATAAGCTTATCTACTATTGTACTAAAAAAGAGAAGTCGGACATTTTAAATTCTACTTTCTCCTTTAAAAAACACCAGTTATACTTACTCCATTAAGTATTTTACCTTGTAAATCTGAGGAATGACAATGTAGTAGTGTTTGTGTTGCTCGCCATTAAAATTCTGTAGTTGTGCAGCATATTCATTTTTGTTTTCATCAGCCATGTGTGTACGCAGGTTTAACTGTTGCTTAGCCTAGTAAGAAAGTATTGGTTCAAACACGTCTTGAGCTTTTGAGAGATACATAGCAGTGTTATAGTTTATTTTGCCACTACGTAAAAATACTAATCAAAATCATCATCAAAACTTACATCCTTACAATAAAAGGAATGTGAGCCTTAATTTATACAGACAGCCAAGAGACCTGATTTGGTACACAGAGAGAGATTAGTGGTTATTTAAGCTCCCCTAGCCACACTGCTTAAATACATATGCAAAAAACATAAGAGACTAAACCAGACTACATATATACTGTAAAATAGCAAATACAGCAGTGAGTTTGCCTGCTGAAGGAAGAAAACTGACTCAACACCATCTCAAGAACAATGAAGCATACTCCATGTACATCTTACCCTTCGATTTTGCACGCAATAAGCAAGCATATTTCATACACAATGTTATATGAAGGATGTTGTTCCACAAATATAATATATTTATTATAAAGGGAGAGTAAAAAACAAACATGGCACTGCTCTTACCTTTTCAACATCAGCCTTTGTCGCATTAGTGTCATTGTCCAGTCTTTCATAGCTTTGCTGCGCCTTCTCTGCCTCTCTGCATTCTCTCTCAAATTTCTTTTTACTCTACAAAAGCCACAAACTTACATCAGCCACATCCCACTTTAATTTTGTACAGCAACTCTGAATTTTAAATATCAAAGCTTCCCTTTAAGACCTTAAATTCCCTAAGTACCTTTAGGTAAGTAAATACACTGTTAACATTATTTAGTATACCTGACATTCAGTAATTCTGTCTGCTTTCAAAGTAACTTGTGGGAAAAACTGTTGCAGCTTGGGAAATCAGTAACTGTAGAGAACAGGTAGCAGACAGTTTGAGTACTACCCTTCTGCGTTAGAGCAAAGTCAGGCAAGGGAGGTTAATGTGTCCCTTTTAAAGGGCTTGCCCTGCACTCAAAAACACAGCACACAGAAGACAACTGATTGTTTGTGGTGAACTCTGGGGATTATCTGTCTGAAAGGTAACAGCATCTTCAACTACCAAACCTGCTTCCACTCTGATCATCTGACCCTGAATTAAAAACTCTTTGACCTGACGCTGAACCAAGACATCAATCATCTGAGTTCACAACAACAAAATAGAAATTCACCTTTCCAGTTTTGCTTCACAACAATCTGGATCAAAGATAATAAATTTCAAAGACACAGAAAGAGCAAAGTATCAGAATGCATTGCGAACACACTGGTTTGCATTTTTTAATCCTTAAAAGGAATGTCTGTGATTTATTCTAGAGAAACATACTTCCTGCATTTCTCTGTAAAACTATAATCCTGCCTTCTGAAAAGGCAACAGCCTACAGCAGCAGACTACAAACTCAAGTCAAATACAGTGACTTAAGATTTCACCTTCATAGAAACAAATCGTCCCTACTAATTACTCTCTAGCCCAGTGAGAAGCCGCCCAAGTCCGCACCCATTGTTTAGCCAGATTCCTTTACTCCGGATAAACACCAAGGCTTTATGTACACACATGGGCTGTTTACAAGGGATTTCTAATTTTCTTTTTAGCAGTGAACTACAAACACATTGGAACATGATTTGAGTGTTGCTAAATCTGATTTGGCCATTCAGTAATACAGCTAAGCAGTAAATTCTAAGCAAGGAAAATTTTAACAGTTCCATTTACAGAGAGGCTTTCTTTCTAATGAATAATAAACAAAACACAAGCTCACGTTATCCATCTGCTTCCAGCACATGTCCAGATATTGTTGAGCCTTTCGTCCTTCCTGAAGATGCTAAAATTGCCACAAATAAGTCTGGTTTGCATATATTCAGTACTATGACCATTACCTAGTTTGTGCTCCACTGGCACGTTATGTTACACGCTTCTAGCGCATTACCTGTGCTCTTCTGAAGACACCACTATATGTAAGAACAGTACCACATAAAAAAAAAATTATACTGGCAAAAAAGCTACCAGTAAGCGGTCTCCCAAGATCTTCATCCTCAGGTTTTTAGTAGTGGTTAGCAGTACATAAAAATACCACAACAGCTTTAACCGTATTCTATAAATGTATTACAAAACCTACTTATTGCCAAGTTCATGAAATGGGGTAAACAAATACATCAGTTCATTCAGAGGCACTTCTGATTTCATATCCTATTATAAAAATCAAGATACAGAAATTACCATTTTTCTCTCAGTTTTCAGATCATGTGAGTATCTCATTAATTCTCCATAGACTCTGTGTCCCATTTCTTCTGCAACTACTTCGCGTTGTCCTGCATAGTCATTCAGCTCATTTAGGATGTTAAAAAAGGCAATACACGAAGTAAACCTGACAGAGAGCACATACACACAAACAGACAAATACAGGAAGTGAGACAGTTGTGTGTTTGCTTCTTTTTTTAAATAGATTTCCTTTAACATAGTTTGTGCTCCTAATTAAAAAGAAACATCAGATATATTTTATAATAAACTTTGTTTTAATGCTGATTGAATTACAACAAATGAAAGTTGGGAATGCCTACATTGAGCCTAGCACGTACTATTTGTTGCAATGTCTCTTCAAATACATTTTATAAGAATATAGATTTTTGTGGATGGAAAAGAAAGAAGAAGAATACTACCTGGAAAGCCCTGTAGTATAGTGGTATCTCCTAAGCTGCCAACTGAGAGGCCTGAGCTTGGGAACGGATACATACGTCCCTAGGCCCGGAGGCTGAACTTGTTGCAGAGATGATGTACTTGGTAGTCTTGAGGGTGGAACATGCCAATCATACCACTCATATGCATCCCGATGGGTGATCTACAGAACAAGCTTGCTATCAGCTCTGAAGACAGCTGCCTGTGTGCCTGCCCACCTCTTGGCTGGAAGTAAGGTGCCACTATGGCTGGCACTAAAAAGGGGGGGAAGAGGAGGGGCAAAGGGTAGAAAGTGTGTGTGGAAGGGAAGAAAGAAAAAACAGGCACCACATTAAAATATACATCTTTCTCTCTTTAACTGTGGAATACCGCCATCTCCATTGGCTTGGCTTTGTGCAATTTAAACGCCATCCTAGAACTAGAATTCCTGTTCCCTGTAGCCCAGGATCTTTAAATAGAGTCAAAAGAGATAGAGGAAATCCTAGTGTGGATTTCCAGGTATTCTGTGCACAGCATGCGCTCTGGTCACAATCTGAAACAGCCCACACTCTTTCATTCACGTTTATCTCTGAAGGAAACAATGTATTACACTTCTCTAAATAAAAAAGGTAATGGACAAGGACTGCAGAACAAGCACCTCTCTTTGTATAACTGTAGAGGAGCAGTTTATGCTGAACAACTTATTCATCATTCAGACTTATTCCGTCTCTGGAGTCAGGGAAAGTCAGCAAGCTTAAGAGGCATAAGCTCTTCTTGCCAAGGTCAAGGCACTTTCGTTTACAGCCGAGTCTCACATCTGAACACCTAACTTTCTACAGGGAAGTCTACTACGCTAAGAAAAACCACAGCCCAGTGGGAAATCGCAGCCCTTCTATTAAAAATCCAAACCAACAAACAACAACAAAAACCCTGGAACAAACTCCTGCTTTCAGACTTTCAGCATGATACAGATTAATTTGGAACACAGCAAGTACAGCGTGCCATGTTTACTATTTTAAAATACTACAGAAACAAATGTGATGTGCCATGGTTAAGTATTACATCAGAACTGAGAAGCCAAGCAGCTTTTGTTGCCGTGCACATTTAAGTATTTTATCTTAGAAGAAATAAAAATGGACAAAGTACACTGCAGTCCTTATTTCTTATACACAGATAAGTGCACATTTTTACCTGGGTTCCTCATCTTTGGATGAACGTTTAGGACAGTACTTCTTAACCAGATTTCTATTAAGGAAGAAGAAAAAAAGGATGTTATTTTAGAGTGTGTTTTGACAAGATGAACAGAGAGCAAGGTGCATGAATAAATAATTTCTTTTCAATTACATCATTTTTGAATCTAAGGGTTCCCTTACCCCTACACAAGGCAGAAATCTAGCGTTTCCAGTGTCTTAAGTCACTTTGACTTTATAAGCATTTTAAAACCTTTAATCCACAGAGGCTAGACATGAAGTGTTCTTTATTTAACAGGGTTTTCATATGTATGTGTAAAATAAGCTAACGAATAAGAAAAAAGCAAATACATGGTCACTGTTTAATCACGCACATCTTGGACACTGTACACAATACCCATGAACCTGCAGAGGTTTCTCCATGCCTGAATTAAGCTTTGAGTGTACATTCAGATCAGTGGTTTTAACCACGATATCTCTCAATCTTCCATGTGTGTATTTCCAGAACACAAGGCAACTTCTCTCTTTAAGAAGCACATTACATTTTGCCCTACCACCAGTTTTATGAGTACTAGATTTTCGGTAACCAAGAAAATCTCGAAAAGAGTATCTATGGACCCAGCACTTCACATTGTATCACAGCCCAATTATTGCCAAGAACACCGATATGAACTTATCTGCTTAACACAAAATGCAGGAATAGCACCTTAAGAAGCATACAAACCACATCTCCCCCCCTAGAGCACAAAGAATACAGGTATGCACAAAATACACCGCCGCACACATCGTCCCAAGTCCTGTGATGAACATGAAATTAAGCCATACAGTTTTAAAGTTGTGATGGATGTGAGGGAAGGATGCAGCATCTTTTCAAGTTCTCATCTTTCTGTGAGCCAACCTTTAGCTTTGAACATTGGAGAACACACTTTCTAACGCATAGGATTCTGTCCTGACTTAAAATACTTTTCTCACAGCAAGTCTTTCAAAACTCTTGGAATCCAAGAGGACACACATTGTCAGTCTTGAGAAAAAGCAGTAATTTTCTTCACGTTTTCATTACGTTGGACTTAAAAAAAAAAAAAAAAAAAAAAAAAAAAAAAAAAAAAGCAGCGACATACAATTAATCCTTCTAGCAACTTTCAAGGTTGTCATTTTCCTATTACACGAGAACTCCATTAGACTTATATTAATTATAATTTTATGACAGTTTTCCTTTCCCTAAGGGTGTTAATTTACAGGTAATAAAGAATCACAAAGCATTTCAATTGCTGGAACAAACTGTATTTAAAGAGATCTACTACTCTAATTAAATGGACCAGTGCATAAAGATCAATGTCCACCCTCACAAAATTTGCCATATTTTCCAAATATAAGAACCAGATCATTAAAATCAAGCTAATAAGGTTCAAACTGTAGAACAGGTCGCCCATCATGGATACCTCTCCTTTAAATTAACCACAACATATTTTTAAAGTGAGGATTAACTTCCCATAAAAATAAGGCATGCCAATTACTTGCTTAACAACCCATAAACAGAAGCAACAGAACGCTGACAATTTTTACCATACATCTCCTATAAAATCACACCTTACATTAAAAAAGAGAAGAAAAAAAAAAGAAAAAGCTCTAGAAGCATTGAAAGCCCACTCTGAGTCAATCAAGGAGGCATTTCCAAAGCGTGTTGCTGAGCGATGAATCTGGGTTATGCAAATAATGGCTCTGGTTTTTTAATCAGTATGAAATATGCTTCATTCAAACTTCTGCTTTGTGGAGAAGGGCAATATTGTGTAATTAAACAATTTTTACATCCATCCAAGGAAGAAATCAGGTACAAAACATCAACTTTTAGAGCTGCTATACCAGTTGTACTTTAAATGGCCTTTAAATACAACTTTTCCACCTGTCTGTCCAGTAATAATTGAGTCAACTGGCCTTTGGTATCTTGGAGTAATTCCTAATTAGCAGCCAAAATCCATTACTAATCTAATCTAAACCAAAATACCTTCCCCCGGAAGCAGCCAAGTGGAAGGGTTGGATTAGATGATCTCCAGAGGTTTCTTCCAGCCTCTGCAATTCTCTGATAAAAAGCAAACGGCATCTCCAACACTACAGAATATTGTACGAAACAAAATCTTGCATGTATGTTTTGTATCCTGTTCCCACTGGCTGCCTGTGACTTCATCACTATGAACTATGAACCATTTCATCATTAAAACATGAGTGCTAGTCCCGCCTTCATCTAAAATAACCTTGTGCAATTTCCCATCAGGTTATTTGGAAGTCACGTATCTCTAAGGTACAAGCAGTGAGAGACTATGTTCAATCACGAGTACGTAACAAAACATGAGCTGGGAGTCAGTGGAAACAGCAAACTCGTATCCCTTGTCTCTTTCCATACACTTAGTTTATAGCCAGAAAGAACCACCGTAAGATCATCACATCATCTGCACGCTAAGAATAAACACTGACTTTCAAAAACGCAACTACAAATTGTGTAACACCTTTCTCACTTGAGTCAGAACAAGGATTGTTCTTCACCATCATCAGAATCTACTGCCTGCTGTTAAATTCAACTTGGTAAGGAATAAAAGGAGACTCTGATTGTAGAATTCAAAGGATTAAAAAAAAAAAAAAAAGCGCTCTAGTAATCTTCTTAGCTAAGTAACTTTCCCAGGTTTCAATTTCCCTTACACTTCTGCATTGCTACTCGGGGCTTATTAATGACTGGCAAACTCCTGAAATTCACCTTATTAATATTCAGAAGGTGAACTGCATCCCAAGCACACAAAGCTGTAGCTAAGCAACCATGCAAGTCTTTGCAAGGAAGATTTTCAGGGGTGTTACAGAAGAGAAAGTAAGCCACTTTAAAAAGCAAAAAATAAAATAAAATCCACCACAAACAGAGTTAAAGCTGCAAAAGAGAAGGGCTTCAAGGTCCAGTAAATGATACAAAATACAACAACCAAAATTAATGAAAAAAAGTGGCCACCAAATGCAAAATTTCTAGCTAAAGGAAAAAGCAGCATTGACATGAACAATGAAGCATAAATGGGTTTTGTTTTTGTTTCTTTTACCAGTGAAGATCAACATTTAGAAAGATCTTATCTTTACCTAAACATAGGTCCGTTTCTCAGGATCCAAGCAGGACTCTGGACCAGTTTCTCCAAACCATGGGAACCTTAAGTCTACAGCAGCAATTAGAGTAGTTTACATCTTTGAGCAGACCTCTAAAGCAAAACAGCACTGCCAAGGGCTCAGCTGACACACTACCAGTTTCTGGAGGTTTTAGTCCAGTCCAGTTCTAGCCAATTTCCCTGAGCTAAACACCCACCAGTATTTACAGAATAGGTGCACTTCCCACAATTCAGATTCACTGGAAAGAAATCTAGTTTGCCTCTTTTCAGACTCTTCCACAAGAGAACCAGATCACAGGTGGCACAAATCACCTGCTTTATTTTTAAAGACCATTCCTGCCCCAGACCTGCAGACTCACATGAACACCTTCTTACTAGAACAGCTGGACTGACAAAGTTTCAGCTTAAACTAAGGGGAGTCCCTGCAAAGCCTATTTGGAGCAGGAGAAACTACAAACAACGTCTCCCTACTCCCAGCCAGATTTGTACCGATCGCCCAACCAGATTAATTTTTATGCATACGTACGTGTGTATGTGTCTGCACATATAAAATATACTGAGTAATGCATATACATATTTATGCACTGGTTGATAAATTAGAGAAGAGTTTAAAAGTAAAAACTACGAGAAATTAAGCGCTTACTTCACCAACTAGTTCTTGCCACTCTTGTAAGTTGTCCCATTTCACTCTACTATAATTGTTAGGAGACAAAACGCAGACCTACCAATAGCATATGAATAACTTTATTCCTTGCTCATGAGTATAAATCCCACTAAGTTTAGCAGTGATCAAAAATGACCAGCAGGCAGTCTCTGATGAGCTACCCTTAGTAGATCAACACCCAGACTCAACAGCTGAGGTATAATTTTTAACGCCACCTAGCAATTTTGGTCAACATGTTGGAGATGATGAAGGTTTCTCTGAAGAAACACCACGAGCTGGTTCTCTCAGAGCACAAGTCCTTCCAGAAAAATGGATAAAACAGTCTTAAAATGCCTCTTTTTATATCTAATCCAAAGGCCAATGAGCAAATTCACAGATATATTGAGCCAAGGCAGCGTTACAGGTATCTTATAATTTAATTCAAAATAAATGCAGAATCTTCATTTTCCTTCAAATTTTCCTTTCATTTTAAGCAAAGCAAAGAAAAAAAAGAAAATGCAAGTAACACATTGGAGCAACAGTACTGTCAGGTTCAAAAGAAAAAAGCAAGTGTAATTGCAGACCACCAGAACTGAACCAAATCTACTGGATACATTGCTCTGTGTTTCTTTACAGAAGTGCAGAGGGATGACACTTTAATACCCAGGAAATAAAATCTAGAATTCTATCACATCCTGAATTACATGCATCTGGAAGGAGATGCCATTCAGCACAACATTCAGTTTTGCAGACTCTGTAATTTTATCAAATCTCTCTTCTCAGTATAAATTGGCCTCAGGTTACCACCACTGAGAAAGCAGCCTGGACTATATTACTCATTTTAAGTCATGCATTCTGAAGTTTCAAAAAACACCTAATTAATACATTTATATTATTTATAGGCACGTACATAGGATGTCTACATTTGTACATATACACAGAAACATACTAATGAACTCAAAACTCAGTTTTATTAAGTCAAATAACAGAATATAAAGAATGGGTGCCAATTTGTGCCAAGGTAACAGCTGTGACATCAGTTGATATTGAACTTCTACAGCGCCTACACCATCCTACAAGTGACTGCGAGCAAACTTACAATTCTTTCTTCAGATATGAATTTTAAAGTGCAGAAAGAACTTAAAGGCATTCCGCATGGACATGTAGGGCAGTGATTTCAAATAGGTTTCCGTGAGTGCATATCAACATACAGACTGGGTTAAAGAAATGACAGTGAACTTCATTTAGTAACATTATCTCAAAAGAAAAAGCTTTTGGCTAAATAAGAATTAGAGTTTCCAAAGCTTGGAATCATTAAGCAAAAACCTGCCACATCCATATTTAAATAATCATCAACCTAATTTCTCAGCTTCAATCAAAGAAAGATATCTGAGAATACAGAAATGCAGGAACTAATTTTCAATTTGCCTAGACGGATGCACATATTGATATCTTATTTAAAAAAAACACCACTTAAAGGTTACAATTTTAAAGAGAAACACTTCACTAGATCAAGAACAACCAACACTATTTACTTAAACTAGCAATTAAGAACAGTTGACCAAATTCAGAAATCTTATTCTGCACAGAAGCTTCACCTATAACTCTGTTACCACTGTCACTGAATGTTAAAAAATATGGAACTCCCCCAACTTAGCAAGTGACAGAATGCTTCGGGCAGAACCAGAAGGGGTAAACTCTCAGAAGTTTTCCATGTGATAACCCAGTAGTAAACAAAATAGAATTTTGCCTCACCCCTTTTCAGCAACAGTGCTGATCAAAAGCAGAGTCTGAGAATTCAATTACAGAAGTCAGCCCAGTGCCCAGTAATTAGGCAAATACTACATCTTTTTTTTCCCCATAATAAAATAGGAACAAATTAAGCAGCTGTATAATCATATTTAAATCTATGAATCTGCAATGCATCTTCTTTGCCCTAATTCTCATCTCTGTAAATCAGTAACAGCCTATAATAAACCCCACATTCCTTGTGTCAACACGATACGTTAGTTGAGAACAAAGCTACACAAAACTCCTTAAGATACTTCCTTTGAGATTAAAAAAAAAAAAAAAAAAAAAGTATGGTTGCTTTTTTCAGAACAAAGCATATTTCAAAGATAAATCAAACTTCAATTTTTCTCTTCTGTCCACACTGAACATTTCTTGAAAAGTGACAGTTTTTCATATTTTTTTCTTGACATCAACAGCTGTGTATCAAAGAACAACAATAACTTGTGAGAACTCTGTCCCATATACTGTTCCAAGTTCACAAGTTATCATTTCTGCAATTAGCCAGCAACCATAAACCATCAGTTTCAGCATCAACTTAGAGAATTCATTCAAACACCTCTTCATACGCTCTATGTGCATCACTTGCTTGCCGTCTCCTTAAAGACTTGGAACAGCTGTTGCCACCTAGAAACATTTCATCGCTATGCTGTGATGGTATACAAAAAAATACCTTAGGCAAGGGTATGCACTAAGTGAGTGTGAGTTTCTGCCAGGACACAGACTCTGATTTGTGAAAACTCTTATGAAGAAGCAACTCAAGTAATCCAACCAACAATAAATACAGCCCGCCAGAAGAAAGAAAAGACAGACAATAGCACAAAGTAAATCTATACAATTCCAGCATTGAAGCTCTGTATCTCTCACTGAGCTTTTAATTTCCTTTCAATCTCCCATCCAAGTACAAGTACAGCCAAAGAACTACCAAGAGGTGAACACTTTCTATACTGTTTATGTACCTGCTATGTAAGGGCATAATAAGGATCAGAATTCATTATATAGAGATTCTCAGCAGTGTGTTAGTCAGGTTGTATTCCATTACAAGAGAAAAAAATGAAGACAAAAGCAAGAAATTGCTATCAGAGATATTAATAGCCAGCTTACAGGCCACATTAAAATTCACCACAACCATAGTCTATCCTTATGATCTTCCCTCTCAGAACTTCTAAGGAACAATCTGCAGGATGAATAACTTTTCAGGAGACGAAAACTTCACAGATCTCAATCTCCCATGGGGCCTCATGACTGTTCCCTTTTACACAGTTAACATCAATGAGTGTCCTCTAGAGAAATGACGGTTGAAAACAAGGCGCTATCACATGACAACTTGCAACTAATCATCAGTTCTCCCCCATGGAAAAGCCAGGCAAGAACAGCTAATAGTTTATTCATGAACCAGTCTACTGGCAGAAAATCAGTCACCTTCTTGTGTGTGTGCTGTCCAGACCTTTGTGGGCAGCAGGCAGAAGTGCATGCATGCACTGTACAAGTGTGCAGCAAGACCAGTGTTTCCCGAAGCTGTCATACTTACTGCACGTAGACAAGCAGCCCAGCCATCTGACAAAAGGAGAGCTTGACATAACTTGCTTTTCAAAAATGCTTCGAGAAAAATCAAAAGTTTTACCCAAAATAATAAAATGCTACCCAGAATACATTTCTCATTTCTAATCATATCCTGGAGTGCTAACATCATCTCGCTAGCTGTGGAAAATGAACATTTAAATAGAAAAAGCAAAACGACATCTCTTCATAATATTTAAGGAAACTGAGAAGACTCACGCAAATACAACATTTCAATTTTTAAACAGACAACTCAAAACAGATCAAAACTGGACTGTGAATTAGTGCTGTGCGTGCTTCAAACTTTCCTTTACCTCCTGAAGTTCTTCTATGTCAGCTTTGGAAAACGGCATTTATTTCCTTCAGGAAAGAATTCCTTCAGCAAAGTAAGAGGATATTATGTTTGGTGAATATACACTACTGGATCCAAAGTAACTAATACAGAAATCAAACAGAAGACAACATCCACCCTCTCAGCTTAAACCTCTTAAACGTTGTTTATGAGGAAGGATTCCTCAGCTCTGTATCT
This sequence comes from Alectoris magna, assembly GCA_030625065.1. NCBI lineage: Eukaryota > Metazoa > Chordata > Aves > Galliformes > Phasianidae > Alectoris > Alectoris magna. Next base: position 16,221,436 of record CM060568.1, on the reverse strand, counting down.
GGTGACAATCTAGTTTGCCAATGATGAGATAATAGAAGACACCACCAAAGAGAAGCTGCTGTTAGCAGCTTTCATTTGTCAAGGGCCTGGCAACAGCTTTAGCTGAGTCCCCAGATGAACACAAGAATAACAGTTAAAGCCAATTCCATAGCAGTATCTTAATTTAAATCTTGCTCTTCAAGTACGATGTATCTTTTGGTTTAAAAAAAATATCCCACTTCATTCTGGCACTTCTGGGCCACTTTACTGCTACTACACTTCTTGTAACGATCTCCTTCTATAGGAGGGGAAACTCCAGTTAGACCTAAATTATGTTTCATTTGGCAACAACAGAAAGTGAACAAGAGAGATAAGAAAGGGTCTGAATCAAAAGCGATGACTCGCTATGGAAAAGTCATCTTTTAAGGACATGAAGATCATCTGCTTTCTGAAGTTTTCTCAATGATTTCAATCAGATTTCTAAACAAAACACAGTGAAGCTCTTGCCAATTCAACATAAGAAATTAATTAGTAGTAGAGGCTTGAAGCTGGTTGAACAAAGAAAATGTAGATGAAAAGGGTAGGTGGGAGGGGTAGGAGAACAGAGGGGAAAACAAACAAGGAAGCAAGCACACACCCCAACATAATTTTGTTTTAGGTTGCTAAAGAAAATCCTGTCTGTCATAGAAAGAATTAATGATTTAATTCACTCTTTAAACGAAAGAAAAAAACAAAACCTCTTTAATCATGAAATTACACAGTTGCCCATAATCTGACTTTAAGCAACTGGTAAGACCCTTCTAAAGATTATAATAATAATAATAATAAACTTACCTCAGTTGTTTTGCATAGTTTTGCTCAATTTCTATCCTTTCTTTTACAAATTTTGCATATTTCTCCAAGAAGTCAATGCCCCACTGTGTATGCTTGTCTAAGTTATCGAACTGATCCTTAAAAACAAAAGGAAACAAGAATACTGAGAGTGAGCGAAGAAGTGCACCAACACCACAAACAACACGTAATTCATGAGCTGTGCTTTGAGGGAATGCTTGCTATTTGAACTGAAGTCATTAAAATTACACATCAGCCCGATGTGTGTATGTACACTGACCACATACAGGAACAGAAAGCTGTATGCCCAGATACTGATAAAGCTCTTTCTCTGAAAACAGCCCTAGATGTCTTAATTTAAGTTGTATACAGCCTTTGATCACTTTCACAATGCAAATACACCCTTTTTTCCCCTAAAAATCCTCTCATTCACAAGTGGAAGCTTTCTACCAATTAAGTCATAACCAGAGATGAGTTTTAGATAACCAACAGACTGCTGGTCAACTAAAATGATGTACTTTAAAACAAACAAACAAGCACAAGCAGCAGTAATTTTGTTTGACTTGAGAAAGTAATTCCACTCATAAGATTGTCCACTGAAACAAGAATAACATAAATGATAGCCGCATGACTAAGTTGGGCATAGGCAGCATATGAAAAACACTTAAAGTAAATCTATGAAAAACACTTGAAGTAAATCTATACACAAAGCATATCATCAGTTCTAGCAAGAGATTCTAAAGAAAGCTAACCTGCCCTTAACCATTACAATTGTTAGAGGAAAGCAAATGCACAAAGCAAACAGCAGGATCAGAGATAAACTTAACTTCAAAAAATAAATGGTGATTATTAATAAACGAACTCCAAAACTCATCTTTCACTGTATTCTGTACTGATTAGCATTACTGACCAACTGATTTTACAAATGAGTTTCAGAACACACAATCAGGGACGATGGCTTTCCAAATATTTCGCTCCAATGACAAAGGACTATACCGGTGAAAATTTCTTCTCAGGCACCAATACGAAACTGGACTGGAAAAACTGAGTACATTTGACACGTCACGCTTTACAGAAGTATTTAACCACTGTCAAAATGCCACAAACTTTGCCACAACTCTGTTCCTTCATCTGATTCTATAAAGAGCAGGCTCTGAGCAAAGACAATTTTGTAGGATTATACCATAGCCCCTAAAGGGAAGAAAGAATTAGTTCCATCCCAATAAAAGGAACACACATAGAACATACGCAAGACAATGAGAATGAAGCGAAAAAGAAAGCTGCTCTAATGCAGGGCTCAAAACTAAAAACCCATTGCTTATCTTCACCACTCTTTACATATCTTTACATTAGTGCAGCTCCTCCACTATTACTGATGCCTACAGAATTACTAATGAATGCATTAATGACCTGGTAGATAAGCAATGGAAACCCTGATTCAGTGGGCCGTTAGTCCACCTTTTGCTGGAAGGGGCAAAGGTATCACCAGTATGTTCCCTCCTGAAACAGCTTCACAAAGCCAGTTTGCTTGCTGTCTTTTGTTGACCCCCAATTATATTTATGCATTATCACAGAACAAAGCATTCGATATGATGCCTAAAATTAATACTTTCAGGAAATCTGAAATAGGTCAACCTGAAAGTAATGCCTCCTATTTATTTCCACAGAAACTACAACAGATACAAAGAGCAGAACACTATTTGATACGCCATATTCTCAACTACAAAACACTTGTTTTCAACATAGCCACCACCACTAGCTATGCATTTTTGCTGGTGATGAACAAGAACCTGCAAGCCATGCTCCTAAAACTCAGCACCAGCAGAGATGACCCACTGTCTCACAGAAGCTACGACAGCATCACTACTAGGAGAATGTTGCCCACACAGTCCATCTTTCATCAGTCCAAACAGATGAAGTCAGAAATCTGAACTATATGGTAGGTGTGGTAGAAGAGTCCAGCCAAGAATGGCAATGTGCTCCACGGCCTTCAAACTGATATAGGGCCTGGTGTTATCATGTTATAAGAGAAAGGTTTTCTTCTTCTCCAGCCTGACTCTGAAAGTTCAGACCTTCAGCTTAGCCAGCAAGGAAGCGGCCAGAGCTGACATCCATGTTTGAAGAAATTCAGAAGGATCACCTGTTTGCTATCCTAAAAAAAACAGTGCACATCACTTTACCTGCAGAGGGCTGCATCTTGAGCTTGCTCTTCAATGGGGAGTTAACATGTTGCCACTCCATAGATTGCCATTTTGACTTCCGCTCATAATCACAGAATCATAGAATGGTTTGGGTTGGAAGGCACCTTTAAAATCATCTAGTTCCAAGCCCCTGCTATAGGCAGAGATATCTCCCTTTAGACCAGCTTGCTCAAAGTGCCATCCAGCCTGGCGTTGAAGGCTTCCAGGGAGGGGGCATTCACCACCTCACTGGGTAACCTGTTTCAGTGTCTCACCACCCCCACAGTAAAGTATTTCTTCCTAATATCTACTCTAAAATACATTGAGAGAATACATCTGAATACCTCCTACGAGATCTGGCTAGCTACTACTTTGATAGCAAAGTATTTTTTCAACAGTATTACAAAGCAAACAAATTACTGCTTGTCCAGTAACACCCCACCACCCTTAACAGCTGAGCAAGTAGTTTTTTGCAAAAAAACAAAACAAAACAAAAAAATTAAAACTGCAGCTGACTACTATGAAACTAATTAACTTCAGCTAATGGATGGCAGCCAGATGTACTGCCCACTCAAAAGTCAGACTGCACACTTCAAGCTGCTGCAAACAAATCCAAGACTTCCCGATAATTTGTAGTAGGTCAATAAAGATTATTTCAAAACAAGTGTTACCTCCCTAATTTTTACTTCCAAATTATTTACTGGAACAATAGATGAATGCTGCTATTACTTTTAGTTATGTGGTTCTTAACTTATCACATGGTTGTTGATACCAGGGAACGTGACAATAGCGGTGAAGGATCAAGGCAAGAAGTTGAGCTAAATCATATTTGCACCAAAAACAAAAACATAATTTCCCAGGATGAAGTTGGGAATTGCTCTCCAACTCTTAGAGACGCCTATTTTTTTCCCCCAAGCAAACCTCAAGAGTCATAAAAAAAAATAAGGGGGTGAGGGTGGGGGGGACTGTTTCTCTTCGGAGCAATGAACACTGAGGGAATGCAACTGCATAAAAGCCTTACCTTTACTCATCCAAAAGCAATCTCTAGCCAGTCCGGCCACTGTTCTTATATAAGAAGAATTTCAAATAAAATATGTTCGCCCAGACTGCAATTTTTAAACAGCTAACATTCCCAACATCCACTGGTGCTGGAAAGCAGCCATACATGCATTAAGAGCTAAAACTGTGGTAGCAAATTCTGTAAAACAAATAAGTAAATAGCTAAATAAATGAGTTTTACTAGATTACTCTTTTCCATAAAGCTCATTTACCTAATTGACATCTAAATGTGCATTATCTTCCATTTCCCTTATTTCCATATTGATGATCTCCAGACAACTCAGTTCTAAGTCCTGGGAACCATTTCAGATACAAAACTGCATCAACTTAAAAGTTTTAGACAACCTATCTCAATTAACAATAATTAAATGCACAACCTCTCTAAAATACATTTAATGAGACATCTTATTTAAAATCATGACAGTTCACATGTATGCTACCATCATTTTATTCTCTTTTGAGCCAACTGTATATCAGTATTTCCATAACTCAACATCTAACACCACAATTTTAGTCTGTAACGACAAATAAGTGACCTTATTTGTATTTTTGGAACACTGGCACAGGATTGGGCTTTTTTCCCAGTTCTTTGTTCTCCAGACTGCCCAGCATGGCTAGCCTAAACTTCCAAGTCAGTCAGCAGGAGCTTAAAAGCTCAATTCTGCATTTAGATCCCTCAATTCTTAACACTTCTACAGGTCTAATGTAAGGAAACACATAGTACACGCCAATAAGGTTCCATAAGGAGAGTTTCAGAGCATAGAATGAGATTCAGGTCAAAAAACAGCCCAAAAACCATTTGGTATCAAAAAATCCCCAGCGTAGTTTTAGATAGAAATGCTCTATTTTACACTGCCTTAGGAAAAGCAACAAATTAATAATCCACAAAACTGCAAGTCTAAAGTAATCCAACTGAGAAACTGGGGCTGATTATACAACTCAATCTAATGTTTACTGAATTTATACCCATGAGAGTTTCTCAAGTGAACCTTCCTTCCTGCATTCACAGTTACACAGAAGACAAAAAGTCTCAAATGTAGCCAAGTAGTTAAACACTTTAAGTTAAATTACAAAGCAACTACTTCACATATTATCACACTCTTCCCTTGAAATAGATGGTGTTTGTATTAAATACTGCAGCTTGCTCTTCTTATTATTTTTAATTTTAATGAAGATGAAGGCCTTGAATTAAGTTCAAGCTGGTCAACATTTTACATCAATGAGATTGCTCAGGGTCAAATTTATTATTTATTTATTATTTTTTAACTTGCATCGTTTGTGCAAAGAACTACTAGACCTGCTACATTAGAAGTTATGGAAACCTTCACCTATTAATGACAAGTTACCGATATAGCTTTGTGTACCTTTCCCCACTTGTCTTCAGCACAAATTAGATAATGAAATTATATTTTAGTTAGAGAGAATGCTACAGTAATCTAATTTGGACAACACATTTCAGATTTTCTGATTCTTGAAACCTCTTCTTTTTTTTTTCCCTTTCCCTTGTGTCTCTATCTTTACACATTCCTGCTTCCTTTTCTCTCAGTATAACAACTCTTCTATTTTACTGGCTGAACTAATCATCACTTCTCTTCCTGTTTGCTTCTTTTTATAATTATCTATTCGGTCTTCTAATCTTCTCTTCTTGCAACTGCAATGTGCTTCCTTTTATCAGGCAGACTAGAACTACTTCCAGCTAAACAGAAGTTTGTTTTTTTAAAACTTCCTGTTAGTTTTAAATCTAAAAACTAACAAAGAGCTGTTCTATATAGAGAACAAAATATAAAGTATCTTTTTTTTCCTGCTCTTTACAAGTTCTGTACAGTAGCTTCCAAACAGATCAACCTGCAAATTATACTTCATTCCTCTCTGCAAGTATTTTTGCATTGAAGTTAAGAAAGTAAGCAAATTTAAAGACTAAACATTGTTACGGCTTTTTTCCCCAGTCAGTGGGGACTTCAGTTGACAGCCACGTCTTTTAAAAGATGATGGAGAGTGGCTTTGCAACCACATCAGCCAGTTCCTTCAGGACCCTGCAGCGCATGTCATCTGGCCCCACAGACTTACACAGCATCCAAGTCTGTGCTATTCCCTGCAAATACCTCCTTAGGCCAGCAACAAAATAACTGCATTGGCAACTCTCTCCTGTCAGGTCTGCCAGGTGGGGATGCCTTGTTTGGAAGCCAGCAACTTCACAGGCATGATGGACCCCGTCTGCTACTTTCTAGGATGGGACAGGCATCTATCGGACAGAAAAGAAGAAGAAACATCTGTGGCTACTTTTGAAATGAGCAAGTCAAAACTGGAAGAGAACTGTGTTCTGCATTTGGAGATCAGCTGAAGGACAAATAGGCAAATACAGACAGTATTATAGTACTACAACAGACTGATGTGAACAGAATGTTCACATTTGGAAATACAAATACTGACACCAATTCCAAGGTAGAGTAAGCTAGGATCCAAGGAATTGCTGAAGTACTTCTGCAGAGGGTCAAACCACCTCTTTCAGAAGCAAAGAGCTGTTGAATTAGCTCAGCCATCTCACAGCACTCTACCTTGTAGACACTATTTGGCATTACAGATTACAGCCATGCACTCCAGGTCACCCAAGCCACTGACTATATCCGCTGGACTAATGATTAGACATTAACAGCATTAGGTTTCTGCCGGCACAGCAAATTGACTGTCCCAGACCACAGTCAGACACTGAACAGCAACGTTAATAAAAGAGAACCAAGGAACAAGCTGCCAGAGGGAGTTCCTCAACAAACACTGCTATTTGTCCAGCTTGTGAATCGCATCTCAAGTTCTTCATTTAATGCACAGGCATCTTCGTATCAAGTGAATGATGGTGATGATGGGAATGAGTGATGATTTACTATATCAGCATCTAAACATAAGAGGAAAAAAAAACTTAATTCTTCCTGAGCTTACCAGTAGGTCCACCTGAAAGCAGGAAAGTTGGCAAGTTTGAAAAGGTTGTTACGTGGTTCTAACCTTAATGTACAACATGAACATTTTAGCATACTCCTAAGCACCACTGAAGAAACTGTCGAAAACTTAAAATGTAATACTAACAAATACCTCTCTAAAAATTATATGTACTTCAACAATGTTATTAAAGACACATCCCTAGAAGGCCAAATGAGCAGGTAGTCCCTCATGCTTTCCAGTTCTTGTATACGTAACCTACCGAACTAATCTTGCGTTCAAAAGGATCGGTTTTCTGAAGTCTTGTGGAAGCAGCAAAGAGATCTTAGCAGCTGTCAGCTCTGTCAGAGAAGGGTTAACCTAAGTTCCTGCTCTGACCAGACTGGCCCAGCATCTCACAAGCAGACCTACTGCTTTTTTTCCCCCACACTGTAAGGAATGAATTTAGGACAGCGTACTCAAGAAAAGAAGGGAGCGGTATAGATGATACAAACAGAAAGGGTTTTCAGAAAGGAGGAGGTAATCAGCCTGGAATTAAATAGGCAAGGGGAGAAGTACAGAAGAGACAACAGGGTCAAGCTATAAGTTTTGTAATGAGATTATTATTACAAAATACTCAGGTGTCCCACATCATCAATTCAGAAGAAAAGCTTCACCAGCTTTGCTGCTCACAGTGTTGCACTTGCAGCTGCCTAACACTGCTTTGCAGGACACATTCATTGCTTACCAAGTAAGCTCCATTCCTTATGCATACACACACAACGCTGCACAAGCTGTATTTATGCTCATTCGACTGTACTACCATGAAATCCACTTTACACTATTTAGTGAAAGTTTTAGTGAACTGAAATTTTGACATGGGTAAAGTAACTACTACCTTGCATATAACTTGGAGTCATAGTTCTGAAGACACTAAAAGCCAAGCATATAATGATAACAAGTGATACAAATTTAAAACAAGGAAGTACTTTTTGCCAGCTGGGGTAGGGGGAAGAAAAAGGGAAAGAGTATCAACTTCCCTGTAATCCAAGTATCACTTCCTTATATTTGCTTGCTGTTCAGCTACTTAGAAAGTTCTGAAAATACAGCTTCTAACCGACATAAAAACCAGATAGTGTTTATCAAGTAGGGTGCACAAATCCCATGCAGAAGAGTCAATCTGATGTGCTTCGCATTTGAAGTTGAACATTTAAGTCTTACCTCAGTGGAATAAACATAAATAAATTGTTTGGTTTATGTTTTATCATACTCCTTATCTTTCTGATTATTAGGATAAACCTAGCATAACAGTACCTGTGCACAAGTCAGGTACTGATATGAGCAGAACTGACTGGACAGTTTCAACACAGAAAGCAAGGTATGTCCCTTCTAACTGTCCTCGGATTTTTAACAAAGATACAGCTTATTGGGAACGTTAACCTTGTCTCACCAATTCCTTTAAGTACTTTTCATGGCACTACCCCTGAACAGTAGTTTGAAGAAGAGCTATAAACACATAACGTACAATCTGTAACACAAAGTGAATGCATCCTTGTATTAACTTTTGGATCACTTTACACAAGAGATGTGATTAAAATACTCAGCATACATTCCGAATATTGTACCTCCAGGCAAACATCAATCTTTCAAACACAGGCACAAGAGATCCAGACAGCAACTCCTAATTTAGCAGGGTGTAGACTGTTTCAACTAATGTCACAATTCCCACCATAGGTACATTGTAACACACGGTGAACACCACTAGAATACAATGTGTTCAAAGTCCACTATGGGTACAGACCAGTGTTAAGAGGGAAGCATACACCTTACCTTTGCTGTTCCTCATATTCAAAAATTACAAGCGTACTAACTCAACTGTCAGTAAATCTTTGCTCTTTCAAATCAGAGTAAGATACCCCTTTAATAGGTCTGACCACTTCTTCAATTTCATTTAACAGAGTTATTAGCCTTTCTTGTTCACGAAAGGCTACAAACATTAAGAGAACTAATCTCTACAGATGCAGATCTGAGCAGGCCTGCTTCCCGCTAAATGGGAGCAGACACAGTTCAATACTTCAGAACATCAGAGATCACAGAGGATGGGTGAGGCAAACAGCCAGCAGATCCATGAGGCCAGCCTGCTAACTCACCTTGTGCTGTTTGTCAGCTCGACAAAAAAAGGGGAATTTTCAACACCGTGTCCTAAGGTGAATTTCCCCTTCAGAATCACCTGTGAGTGTTCCAGCATTCAAAAGGAAGCACAGAGAAGCCACACCTTTTTCCCTTCATGAATATCCTTGAAAACAACAGGAAGTGTTTCTCAAACTTGACTTTAAAACCAGATGCACATACTTAACAGCAGTTACACAGGGCAGTAAATCAGAGCCTTCCTACCTTCTTTTAAATACTATTTGAGATAAAGAGGAGCCCTGCAAAACAAACAATCCACCACCTATGTATATCCTATTTCACAGGGGAATCTACTGCACTTACTGCTTCTAAAGCAACATTCGCATAACATTAACATAACTGCATAAAGAATTTAAATTAAAAACAGATGTCACTACTGGCATCTTTAGAACCATGGATTTTTTCAGCTTCCCGATTCAGATAACTAACGTTACAACGTAAGATGATTCTGTTGCATATCAATTGAACTCAAGTTTTTAGGATACAAGCCCAGAAAACATATTGCAACATTCTTTCATACTTCACTGCAAGAGACTCCAGGATCACAAACCATGTTATACAAAATACATTATTAATATTATCCACAGAAAACTGCAATATAAATGTATTTTACGAGCTCAAATAATACAAACGCTGTGCCCCTTCCAGGTTAACAAGCTGTTGTTTTTCCTTGTCAAATACCTCAAATTTCATGGAATGCAATCAGTGACATAATCTAACTGCAAGCATATGCATTGTGTTAGAAGACCCACGTTTTTAAAACAGGGAAAAACTCCAGTGCAGCATATTTAGACACTGAAGTTGCATATACAAAAGTAGAGCACAAACTTTGGGGTACTGAATAAAAAAAAACAACAGCTGTCAGAACAACATTTCTCAGTCTAATATATATTATATACACACACAAAACTCAGACTCGAAATATCTTGATTTCATACTGTTTCTGTCACCCAACGTAACAATTACATCAGTAAAACATATTCCACAAAGCTGTGGGAGCTCAATACTGAAAGTAAGCAAATCTACAACATGATCAGTGCAAAAATTTCTGTAGATACAAATGTTTCCTGAAGCAATCGCTTTCAGGACAGAAGTGGGACTTCCAAAGGAACGGTTTTACACTGAAACAGAGGAGATACGGAGTAGATGTTAGGAGGAAATCCTTGACTCAGAGGGCAGTGAGGCTCCAGTACATCCCAGAGGAGCTGTGGGTGCCCCAGCCCTGCAGGCACCCAGGGCCCACCCGTGGCAGGCCTTGGAACCAGATCTTGACGGTCCCTTCCAATCCAAATCATTCTACGATTCATGAAGTAAACATGGAAAGATGGGGTCACATCTGGCAACAGTGACATCAAATGGCGTTCATTCCTTTCTGAAGTGTCAATTTATTTCTGAAAGACCAAAAAAACAGCCAAAGTAGAAATTAAGAAGCACTTCAGCAGGAGCCTGTCTTCTGCTGTTATTCCCTTCCTGCATAAACTAAGAGAAATACAAGGATACTGACATACTGACACTGAAATACAGTAGATAACTGAAAGGTATAAATAAGCATCAAATCCAGGTACTTGTACCTGTGGCTGAAGCAAGCACCTTGGTCATTTTTTCCCCTCATCACTTCTCAGGTTAAGTTCTACAAATAAGATGAGAAGATAATCCCTCATCTACTACAGTTTTTGAAGCACACGCTTTGAAAAAGCAATCTAATTGCAAGGTTTTAAGCACTGAAGTTAGCTCTATACTTGGTGCAAAGCAGCTTGTTCTGTTACTGACATCCACCAAAAAAAAAAAAAAAAAAAAAAGCTCCTGTAGTAAATAATTAGTAGGTCTCTGTCCTAATAACTTTTGAGTATTACCAAATCAGAAATAATAGAACAACAAAACAGTGCTCAGCAATATATTTTAGGTACAGCACATAATTCTAACGCAGACCAACACAATTCACTATGAATTACAGCACTTCTAAACAAAGTCTCTTATAAAATGCTAACTCCTTACTGAAGGAGCTCAATTTCAAACAAACATCACTGAAAATTGATGCTTCGTTATCTGGGGAGCCAAAACATTTTGCATCCTAGCAAAAACATTTCCAACCTACTGATTAAAGCCTGACAGTTGTAATGAAACAACACATCAGGATTTGTAGTGGAAAAAGAGTGCAAATTACTTTTCCCTAATAAGTGGTTTATTTTGTAGTTACAAATCACTGTATAAAAACCATGCTTATCTTTCCAGAAACAAACTAATAAAATTGGAATAAAATGGAATTAGACATTTTCTCATCTGTGTCGGTACCTGAGTTCAGGACATCTTTAGCATATAATGGGAAGTTAAAGACAGTCTGCAGGCATCCATTTTTTCCAAAGAGAATGTCTTGGAAAGAAGTGAGGAAATCCCAAGAAAAGAGCTCAAGGACATCTGCACAGCATTCTGGTAGGAGCACGCTGTTATGTACTTTATTTGGAAGTACCATCCCCATGAATCTCATCAAAATACTAAATACTTAAAATATTTGAAAGATTATTTATCAAAAAACACTCATCAAGGTTTAAAGTAATTTTAAAATAATTTAACCAAACTGCTATGATTCTCAGCTGTCAACACGGCTAGTTATTCAGTCCTTTAACAGCATGCTGAGATACAAAAATTGAATATCTTAGGCTCAGATAAAAGGAGGATTATCTGAAGCATTTAGATTCAAAGTTTGTTACTCATGACAACTGCAAACATCTCAAGTCAAGGTTTCCAAACTCAACAATAAACTGAACTGTTAACTTTTCTCAGAATATAATGGAGAATTCCAAATATTAATGTAGGGTAACGACACACCAAAGACAATTCAAATAAACTACCTGCAGCTGAAACAGTAAACCCTTTCCAGCCACATGAATGTAATCTGATGAGACCCACTGCCTTCTGTGTCAGTATTAATTAAGGCATTACTCGAAATGTCTTTTCATAAATTGTACTCCAGGTTTGAAGTCAAAAAAGGAAACTCAAGCTGCACAATTAAGCACCTTATGAATATATCTGCCATTCTTTCCACTTAAAAAATAGTTTAAAAAAAATAGCAATGGATACTCCAGTGTTCCACATCTGGGACTGCTAATTTTGAAAGACTTTGAAACATTAACACTGAAAGTCTCTGATAACAACGCTTTAAGATGCAACAGGTGATTTTGCTACAGAATACAGAAAATACACCACAGCTCATGCAAACACCAAAAGAGTTCTCTCTTTTGAGTGCGCACGTTAGGGATGATGCTGTACACCAAAATAAGACCTTGTCACATGTAACTTCACAGAACTGTTACTTCTTCAGCATTAACTCGTCAGGCTATTTGCTGTACTCTACCTTCCTCATAAAGCAAAAGTTAATGCTAACCAGGAGGTAAAACTGGTAACTCTAAAGAGAGAAAAGATTATAAATGAAAATAGCGTAAGAAGATAGCCTGGACAAAGGAAAAAACACAACAACCAAAGCATTAAGTACTTTTAGCAAATGAAGACGAAAAGAAATGGTTTTCAGGAAAAAGAAGAACAGGATTTCACAGTTCAACAAGTGTCAAATATGGCAGGTGCCATTTCTTTGTATGAACCTACAGCACTAGCTTATACTATGGCACAGAATACTGATATACCAAAGATGCAACCTCAAGAAAATCCTGAAACTCATTATTGTGTGACACAAGTACTTAAACTTTCACTTCCCACGTGACCTCGTCAGGTCTCTATAAAATACAGCTCAAAAACAACCGCACAAGAAAAGATGTAGTTAACTGCACGCTCTACTATTCTGAGATAACTGAAATCAACTGTAACTAACTGAAACAAATTGGCATAGTACTCTTCAAAAAAATGCATCCTGTCTGAAATTACAGATTTGGAGAGCAAGAAGCCATTTTTGCTACATATTTTTAGAGCATGCACCTGACTGGGCAATTTGTGTATTTAAGGAAGAAGAAAACCTGACACCGTATGAAAGCTGTTTTGCATTGATTGCTTTAGGACAAACAAAGCCCACAAGCGCGCTGTCTTTCCTCTGTATTTCACCATCACAACCGGCATCAAGCCACAACTTCACAGAAGGTTTAAAGACATGCATGAATCACTCCTTCATGTTTAGAACTGAAAAGGAAGTATTCCGCAATAGATGTAAGGCAAAACTGATTTCTGAAAAGGCACGTATGTATCTACTGACACCACTATCAAGTCTGAGAATGCACCGTATTGTGCAAGAGAAGGAAGAAGTGGCATAATGAAAAGCTACATTGTTTTCTTATCAGAATGACTGCTCCTAGCTCTTAACGCATTACACACGGCATCCAAACAACTGTTAGATTAACCTGGAGATACAAGAGCATGATCCTCTTCCCACAGATGAACAGAAGTCAGCAAAAAAAATGAAGCCTCTTTTCCAGCGACCTAACAGAGTAAAGTAGCCAAGAAAGCCTCAGGCTTCACGTCTGACTTTAGTCTGATGGTCTCCATGACAGAAGTCCAGAATGCTAAGTACAAAGTACTAGGAAGAGTTTACCAGGATGATAAGAAATAATTACATATAGGGTCTCTGTTAGAAATCGATTCAGTTCCCCAGTATCCAGGATAGATAAAAGTAAAAGCATCAGTCCCACCTTCCAAAGTCTGTTCAGAGAATTAACAACAGTTCTTCTTTTGGAATTCAAATTGAAGAATGAAACTTGTGTTTGAAGCATAGGTAATCTGTTTTATCTCATTACTGAAAAGAAAGCATGAATGTTGTCCATTCAGTATTATAACATTTCACTGATTTTGTAGTTTCTCAAAAATGGTAAAGCGTTTCATTAAAAGTCAGGATGTGTTCCTAATGCAGCCCACAATCACAGACTTGCAGCATTAACCAGACAGAATACAGAAAAATATTTTATCTACCAATCACTAAGCATAAATACCACCAGTATCTGATTGCCAATAAATTATTTTAAACCTCTAAGAAAATAACTTCAATTACTGCAATTTCAGTGACAGTCAGGGATAATTCCTGAAAGTCAAAGTAACTGAAAGCGCTACAAGCCTCAAAAACACAAAGAGCAGATAGCATCAATGGCCTGCCATTGCTTCTGGTTGTACCTATGGAGGTTTTACCACACAGAGCCAATTCACTGACTAACTGGACTCCAACCATAACCCACCAATAGGATACATCTCCTCGCTAAAGCCTCTTACCATGCACAGCTACTCAGATCTCATATTTTCCATTTCAGGAACACAAAAGATAAAAGTGAAACTCGGGGAATTAAGCCTGTATCTCTCAAGCGCTGGGCTGCTGCCCTGAAGGACTGCAGTATTGTTCTGGGAAACAGATAATCAAACTATGAAGTACCAGTAGCAAAGGAAAAACGTTTTTAAAAAGTCATTTTAGAAAGAAGTTACTTTTGTTAGTAGACCATCAGGAACAAACTACTTAATAGTGTCTCAAACCCAGGGAGATAAAGTAATTCAGGTTCTATGAATGCAGTATTTCAGCGGGAGGAGAAGCCTCACCACCTTTACAAAACAAAGAAGCAATCAAATAAAACAAACAACACCCAACCCTTAATTCCTTAGTCTCAACCTAAAGACTAAATCAGACCACCACACCTCTGGCTACAGGAATAAATATTTGAGTATCACACTGAAGAAAGAGGACACTTGATAAAATTCCTTGGCTAGACTCACATGGTGACACTTCTATTTGAAGTTTCATGGAATCATATACTATACAGTTCTCTCATGTGATTTATGAAGCAGAAAAATCCCAGGCAATTGGATTTTCCTGACTAAGTTACTATTTTTCTTCAAAGAACTATTTTTTCTCTTTTCCCTTTCAACAGGAAGTTCACTCTTTTCTTCCTCTCCTCCAAATAAATAAGCACCTTCCAGATCATATTGAACGGATCTCAAATGTCACTGTCTACTGTCTAATGACTTCCCCAGACAGTAAAAAAAAAAAAAAAATCCACAAACTACAGCTATTAAGAGAAACTTATAATTGAGGTTCATTCTGAATACTTAGAAAGTACAATTTTCATCACACAGAAATTCCAAGTACCAATTTATATCCATGTCCTATTAAATCACAGATTCCAACAAAGCTTGTAAGCCTGAAATGAGATCCCACAATAATTAACGGAAATAATAAAACATCAGCATTTTTTGTCAATTTAAATAATGCAGTGCAACAACCACAACCTACAGGTAGCACCAGGAAACTCAGATGCAAAGTGGTGGCTCAGATTATATTGCATATTTTACCACAGAAGCACATATCAGGGGCTGAGCAAGGGTAAAAATAAAAGACCCTTCTGTAAGATCACCTGGAAGAACCCATTATTGCTGCAGTATCACTACAGTATCTCTGGGTTTCATTAGCTTTCCAATCATCCCCTCCCCTAAAAAAATACTTGCTCAGAGAAGTTCGTTACATACAATACTTACTTTCAAAAATAGCCAGGTGTTCCACTGATCCTGAAAGACTTTTGTTTATAAAAAGAACAAACAATGGTGCAATTAAGTATACAGGCAAGTATCAGCACTATTAGTACCTAAATAAAAGCAGATCTAAGGGAGGGGAGGAACTCTTGATTCTTCACAACTATATTATTTTTTCTATCAGTCCTCATTAATGGACCTTTATTGAGCGCTCCATTTACTAATCGTGGATTTGAACTCATTTTCATAGAAAAACCAAGATAAAACACATGTTATTAAAATCCAAATAACGTGCACAATCGCTTAACAGCCATTAAATTTTATTGCATTGTACCTTTTATAAAGTGGGGGCTTAACCTTTAACTCGTGCACCTGCCTTCTACCCTGAGATCAGTGCCCACTGTGCTGCACAGCATCTAGTACTGCTCTGTCACTTGGCATGACCAGTAACTGAACAGCACAGCACAACTCAAACACTGTCACTGATGGCTCTAGGCATCAAGTAAGCAAACAAGATTAAACACACTTCAAGTACTGACTAAAAATGTCAAACATCCTAAGCATTCCTCTAACGGTGAATGACTTGGCTTAAGTAGCAAAAAAAAAAAAAAAAAAAAAAAGAAAAATCAAGACAATTAAATGTCATAACTGGCAGATAAAACAGGAACAGCTTACACATTTATAACAGGAAAAAAATCTTGGACATCAGATGTTAAAATTTCCTGTACCTGAATATTCCTCTACTGCAGAGAAATCAGACTGCGGCACAGCAAAGATAACGTCTTTGGTTCACACATATCAATTATTTTCCTACTCGTAGCTACAAAAACACCCCAATACCACCCACATCAAATAAGTACTTGAAAACATTATTAGAAAAGCAATAGGTTTTTTAGCTTCTTTGGAAAAAAAAAATCTAACAAACCAAGCACCTGGGGAAAATAAATGAGCGAAAATATTCCACACGTTTAAACTCCTTCAGTCGCTTTGGAAAACCAGACTTTAGAGAGAGAGGTTTTCACATTCACCTGAGTCAGGCACCCACTGTATAAGACAGACACCAAAAATCAAATGCTGGGGTAAAGACGTGAGAGGCACACCCTCCCTCATCATCTTCACACACATCTGGTTCCCCTACATATTGCAAAAATGAAGGCTGCCTCCAGACCATCCAATGTAACTGCTGCTCTGTTTCAGAAGCTCTTCAGCACACAGTTAATGCTCCAAACTCCAATCAAGAAGATACCATTTCATTGCACAATGCTGAAAAAATACTGTTTATCTAATATGGAACTATAAAAAAAAAGCATGCTGCACAACATCTTGTGTACCAGCCAATGACAAGGCACAGCACCTGCCTCCTGAGCAAATACTTTGCAAGAGTAGCATTACGTGAATACGTACCACGATCAAATGGTGAACTTCCTTGTTAACATACAGCAGGTATTACCCATTCAAGTGACGTTTGATCAAATATTGCCAATACATTTCTTCCAAAATAGACACAGCCTTTTTGGACAACAGCTAGCCAGGTAGCTAAGAGGCAATTATGCTTTACAATGAAGAGTTTTAAGTAGTTCCTTCATGTAGGCAGTCCGGCAAATAAGAACAAGGAGGAAGTTGCTAGAATTTGCTGCTTTTCTGTTTTGCTTATGACATTGAAAAACACTGTATTATTTTGTACTTACACATTAAATAACCTTGAAGTATTATACAAATGAAGATATTGTTGCAATAATAATTTAATGCAAACAAACTTTATTCATTTCACAACCTAATTAACAGATAGAAAATAAGTTTACCTGCCCGAGACTACCACAAGAGGTCCACATTAAAGCCCAAGAAAAATTCAAGTTTCAAAGGCTTTTCAAGCCTGTAAGATGACATTTCTCTGAAAGATGTAACACAACACTGTATAAATGTGCAAAGCACAATTCCAGCAAGCAGTTAAAGCAGCTTAATGCCTCTTTTAGTTACAGAGCAGAAGATGAGTTCTGACCAAAGAAAATATCAAGGAACAAGTATTTCAATTTCAGTGCTAAGAGTATTAATAACGTAAAAGCAGAAAAAATAATTACACTGGAAATTAAAGCCGTTCTCATCACCTAGCAAGAAATACTGTACTGCTACTGCTCTTCTTACAACAGAGCCTGTAGTGGGAAAAGAAAAAGCAACCCAGACTAACAATTCTATTGTAGATAATTCTATGAACAAAGCCCGTGTAAAGGGTCAGCATTTTGATGAAAACCTTCTGGTTTATTATACTTTTTTTTCCTTCTCCTTCCATCCAGCTGAAACACTGACACGCTTCCGAGGATGAACCTATAAAGCGTTCTGCCAAGAGAGCTCTGAGACTGGGGTATGTAAAGTCACTAGAGGCAAAATGAAACAAGCTGATTGGAATTTCAGCTTTCACTGAACAATTTGTTCACCAACACAAGGAAAAAGCTGATCACATTTGGACTTTGGGGATTCTTTTTCTACCAAAAAGAATTCAAGCTGCTGGAAAAGTATGCATGTGCACTACAAACAATGAACACTCAATGTGAAATGTGCTGAAGCCCTTTCCCTCCATAAAACCATTACTGCATTACTCAATTGCTGGCTTCACCAAGCATGCTAAAAAACTGCTCAGCAAGTTTAAGGACTGAAGCACTTAACCGCAGTATTAACAACAGAGGCTCACCTAGATTGATCCAGTATATGAATTAATTTAAATACACAAACTTGCAACATTTTCCCACGGCACTACATTCTATTTTGGTGTGTCTATAGCACCAGTGACAACTCTACAGGAACATTAATACAAACCTTCTGCTTCTGAGTATCTATTTGCAAACTGCTCAAAGCCTAACTCAGGCCCTACTCGGTCACTCCTCACCAAGAAGAGAAACCTGAACACACTGATAACAGCCTTGTTATCTATTCATGCTTTTGCCCACCTGAAGCTCTGATGGATTCGCTGTTCCAAGCAATCTTGTTGCAGGCACTGCTCTGCCAGCTACAGTCTTTAAAGAAATCTTACAATTTCAAACAACCTCCTCCATTCTCACTGAGGAAATCAAACTGACAACATTTGGATTTATGATACAGGCAACTTCCATAACTTGTGCCATGAATAAGGATGCTGTATAGGTTTTAAAAAAGAAGTCCCAAGTACATTTGTAAAAACTTCCTTGAAGAGCATTTATATTTCCCAGTACATGTAGAAATGAGGCCATAAATAAAAAACACTTGCCACTTCAGTAGGTATCAGATGATAAACAGTTTTCAAAACTGAAAAAAAAAAAAAAAAAAAAAGCTGTCCCAACAGATACTCAAGGGTGCAAACACGTACGCTTCCTTAAATTAAAGCATGTTCAACATGAAAGCCAAACTGATAAAGTCTCAAGACAGTGACTCACCCCTTCCTGGAAAAACCAGTAAAAAGGTCAGATGTTTAGGAACCAGACAATTGCTGGAAAAATAAAGACAAATATTATTTCTAACTAAAACTCGATACAATTGTTTTCATTCCAGAGCCTGAGGTACCCACACATCCAATAACCAGCCGCTCAACCCTTACGTAACTTTCCACTCGGAAATCACAGAGGTCTTCACAAGAACAAGATAAGCTGCACAACCTCCCTGTGAAGCATGCTGCCACCTCACAGAGGTTACGCAGTACCTCACCCATGACAGAGGAAACGCACGTCCCTCTCTTGCATCTGGAAAATGGCACCACTTGGAACTGCAGCCACAAGACACATTCCCTGCACACATTTACTGACCACGTGAGCAAGAGCACTGAATTCAACGGGAGAACTGCTTGCATTCTTTGGTTTAAAGAAGAAATCTGAGAAAAACAACAACTTTCATCTCATAAACACCTACATATTAAACAGAGTACCATTTTAAACACAGAACGTGTTACCCTATTGGAAAAC
Source organism: Alectoris magna (assembly GCA_030625065.1). Lineage (NCBI taxonomy): Eukaryota > Metazoa > Chordata > Aves > Galliformes > Phasianidae > Alectoris > Alectoris magna. Next base: position 16,201,914 of record CM060568.1, on the reverse strand, counting down.
CAGTTTGTGAAACATTAAGATTCAAAACCATAAAAGAATTTCCTCATAGAATACAGCCTGCAATGTAGAATCATTTTCAATGGCTTGGGCTCTTTTCAGCTGTTAAAACAAATTAGCAGTACTAACAATTCAGTGACTACACGGATGTTGTGCTGAGGGACGTGGTTTAGTGAGAGCTATTGGTGATGGTGGATAGTTGGACTGGGTGACCTTGTGGGTCTTTTCCAACCTTGGTGATTCTATGATTCTATGACCACACAGAAAGGTTTCTCAGTACCAAACTGTTCTTAAAACAAAAACTAAAACCTTTAATTAGATTAAAAACCAGTTTTCCTATGAGAAACAATCAGAACAGAAATATGCAACATAACAGTTATTTTTGAAGTCAATTTTTTCTTACTCCTGTTGATGTTTTCCATTTAATTTGTGACACTGTAACTTGGTGACATTTAGGATTAGAAAACATAACCATACAACGTAGCCTCTTCTACTCAAATAGATGACTGAAAAACAAGAGGCAAACAATGTCTGAGATGGGCATTGAAAGCGTAAGAAAAAAATAATAATAAAAGCTTTGAAAATCTACTGCTGCAACAGACATAATTTACTATTTTAGTAAATGGAAGGTATGGAATGGATGTTTAAGATGATGTGAAAGAGCACGTCATCAAATACACTTTGATCTTCCTTTGGTCAAACGTATCTCATTTCTAAAACAGTACTCTACAATGCCAGTCGTTTCTTAATTATAAAAGATGATGTGCTTCTGGCCCCAAGGAGCTCACAACAGCATCATTAAATCTTCAGTAGCTGTTTTCTTAACTTATAAAATCTAAGGGCACTAAAGCCCTCAGCAAAACTTCTGCTTTAAATATTTATCAAGAGGTGAGAAACAGATGGCTAGACTGGTTTTACAGACTAGAAACTCTCTGACATTGTATTCAACCTCTTTTCCTGCCAACTGCTATTAAGAGGTTCACAGCGGCTCCAAACACAGAATGAGCATCAAAAGTTGAAAAACATCCCTTCTGATTTCTTTTTTTTTATTTTCAGGAGGCAACACTAACCTCTTTAATTAATTTCCAGGGAAGTTACTTCAATAGCAAACGTGCCAATCGCACACTGAGTTTCGCTTGCTTCCACTCATTAAGCCAAGAATTTCATTACCAACTACCCTCCAGTCTCAGCACAGTGAGCCTTCAGTGCCAAAACAATTGCACTGGACGTTCAGCTGAACTGAACCAAAACCCAAGATGACAATAACCACATATGTTTTGTTAAATCTATGTTAATATTATTTGTACACTTCATGCCCATCGCATGAAGAACTCCGGATGTACAGGAAGGCGTACACAGAACAGAGGCTTGTGCTGCAGAGATTCTTCAATGAATCAGAACTCGCCATTTTTATTTTGAAAGCTTCAATCTGCTAAAAACAATCTGAGTTCCATTTATCCACATCCTGCCTTTGATATGCAGGGCTCTTTGACAGAAATCATTCTGGGGCACCACACCAGCCTGCCCAGCAACACGTGCACTCACTGCGTGCCCCTGAGGCAATCAGCATAATACACCGGGGGAGAAGAAAAAGTTTATTTAAAAAGCTAAAATACTGAAAAGCATCTCTAAATGAACAGCAGCAATCTTTTACTACCAACAAAGCACAGATGTGATGCTTTGCTGTCATGAACTCACTTTCATCAGATGATTATTGCTTTACAATTATCACCTATGAAAGAAATTAAGTATTACACACTGGAAACCTTAAGAGCACAGCAGTCCAGCTTCAGAAATACAATTTCAGCTGAATTACAGACACCAAGAGCCAAGACCTTCTCATTCTCCATACTGTCTCCTACCACCAACAGAAGACTGCCACACAAAGCAGCCCTCTGAAGTATCTTGGATTTAATGTGAACATATCATAAAGCATATGATGCAGAAGGACTGCAAAGATAAACAAACCAAAAGAACAAAACTGTGAAACAATACTTTCACAACTCACCAAATGTGTCGTGGCAAAAAAAGGTGCAAAATGGGAACATCTTTCACACGGAGTACAAAAAAAACCACGTAAAACAAAGTGACAGAATTCTAACAACAGAATGGCTTAAGCAAATCAACATTCATTTTATTATTACTGATTCACATGATTTTACCTGGCACTACCAAACAAAGTACATCCATACCTGGAAGCAGTAACCCAAGAATTGTTCAGCTAAGACGTGCTAAAAACACAACGTGCCTCCAATGCTTCAGCCTACTCAGGACGCAATAGTGGTGGCCATGCACACCTGTGTTGGAGAGCAGTGGTGTACTAAAAACAGCTGCTTTGAAGGCAAAAAGCCCAATAATCTATCACGTGAAATAGCAACTACGGAATTTAAGAGCTAGGGAACATCGGCAAACCAAAGGACATCTTTCCATTGCCATGTCCCTGACATAACCGCAGAAGATAGTTCAAATATGAGTATCACATATGGCATTTTAACATCAAAGAGCCATTTTAAATGAGTACTGCATAAGTACTGTACATAAGCTGCTTTTCCTAATCCCCTACATCTTCTCCTGGGTACCAATTTCTCCCTGAATATCCACATACACTTTTCCATAAAAAGTTGCACAGAGACTCCAAACCGAAAACAAATCAGAACATCATATCAGCATCAAATACTAACAGTCTGCATGAAGAGATACAGAAAAGCCCAATGTGTAAGCGAAGCCCACAGTGCTCGTTCACCTATATACCTGTTTGCAAATGTTTGCGCAACGTTTAGAAAAACTGCCATCTGGATCATCAACCTGACCGACACCACCACATAAGCACAGGTGTGAGCTCTACGAAGGGGAGCTCCAGGCTGCAGGGCCCAGAGGTGCGAGCAGCCCGCTGCCAAGGGCCGCGCTGGGGGCAGCAGCGGGGACAGGGAAAGGGAAGGCTGCAGTAATACAAGCACATCTAACACTGAACCGCTCTTCTTTTGCAGCTCTGTCTTCAGTGCTCAAAAGCACCGACTTCCTTGTGTTTTTAGACTAAACAGAACCTAATTTTTAATACTTTTTTTTTCCAAATTAAAAGAAAAAAAGAAAAAAGTATTTGCCTACTTGCCAAAAGAATTATTTTGTATTCTTTTCAATTGGTACAAAAAACAGTGACCGTCTTTCTAGCTAAGAAAATAATTCCATAGTTCTAAGATACAATTTTTCAAACAGCATCATCAAATTCAAATAAAGGAAACCCATTTAAAAGGTGCACATAAATGTAAAAACCTGTGCTGCCAGCAGCTGGTGACACACTTGCAAGCAGAGCACTCGGTACACAGTTGGTTCCTTAAGGAGGAGACGCAGATATCTCCTGATATCAAGAAAAACGGGGTTTAAGTTTTACTGAAGCAAAAGCCATAGTATAATATTTTTAGGTAAAATGTTAGCACTATTCCTTCAAGCCAACATGTTCAAATTAGTGACTTTAGGGGGAAAAAAAAAAACCAACTAAACTAAACAAAAAACAACTAGATTAAATTCTAGTAGTTCCCAGACACTAAAATAAACGTCTGCTATTAAAACAAAGCCTGAAGTTAAAATACACCTTTTTACATGCGTTTCTTAAACGTTTTCCTGCAAAACTGGCTACAAGATTGCTAACGTTTTGCTTTCTGTCACCCTCAGCTGAACAAAGAAATTCAAGAGGCAGCCAAAAGCAATGGACCAGCTACACACAGCAAACATTCCATGTTCTCCCCAGCACCAACCTGTGACCCCCTGCCCGAGGAACGCACTGGCACCAATGACAGACACACCTGCACTGCCCGTGAGAAGCTTTTTTACTCCCTAGAGTTAATGACACAAGCTTTGCATTTCAGTTTTGTTACGGCACCGCCGTCCATATTTCACGAGCGTGTTTTACACGAGTTCCCACCCCTCACCCACAAATCCCAGCTAGGTGCAAAGCCTGCGCAGGAGCCCCGCACAGAACGGCCGGTGGAACCCCCGGGGCTGAGCACGCCTCTGCTCCTCCGCGACGCTGCAGCCGGGCGCAGCTTCACAGGCAACGATCGATGTTACGTCTGAACGAGGAGATCCCGAACAGAACTCAAGCTGCAATACTTCGAGTGCTATAAAACTGCCCCGGGTGCGCGCGTATGCGCTTCACGATCCTAGAGAGCGGACAGCCTTTAACCCGGGGCAGCACGCCCCCCCGGCACCCTTTTTATCCTATCCTTTTAGCTTTCACCGCCGGCCCCAGCCGGAACCCGAAAACGACACCGGACCCGCGGCGCCGCCCCGCAGCTCCCCGGCCAGGCCGTCCCGCCGGAGAGCTGGGAGCCAATGCAGCGCAAGCACAGCGAGCGCAGCGTCTCCGTGCCGCGAGCAAACTACAATTCAAGGGGAGGGGAAAACAAACAAACAAAAAAAAACCCACCCCAAAACCCAAAAAAAAAGGCAACACAATGCGGCGTTAACCAACGTTCTGGGCCGCGCTCAGAGACAAAGCTCCACACGAGCTGCTTCCAATTAAGGGGGCCGCCCGCAGCGATTTACTCTCCGGAGCCGCTCGGTGCTTTCCGGGCACAACGCGGCCGCCTCCCTCAGCGCGGGCGGGGGCGCGGCCCCACCTGAGGAGGCCGTTTCGGTCCCCCGGGTGGCCGCCAAGCGGCGCGTGCCCCCGGCCCCCTCTCCGAGCGCCATGGCCGCGCGCGCGCACCAAGGCCGGACGAGGCGCTGCCCCGCGCCCCCCGCCCCGCCTCGGCGCCCCCTCCCCGCAGCCCACCCCACCTCCCGCCGCCGCCCCCCTCGGCCCCCCTTCGCTACCCTCCTCTCGGCACCCCCCGGTCGCCCTGCCCGCCTCGGCTCGGCCCTGCCCCGCCCGCTTCAGGCGCCGAACAAAGCGCCTCGCGGCCGCTCCGCGCCCCCGGGGAAACCGCCGCGGCAGACGAGGGGAGGTGGCGGATCCCAGAGACAATGAGACGAGCCGGGACTCACCCACAGCTCCGTGCCCCAGCTCATGGCGGCTCCGCGGGCGGCGGCCGGGATCAGGGTCGGGCGGCGGCGGCCGGAGAGAGTCCCGCCGGGCGGCGGCGGTGCCCCGGGTCAACGGGGAGAAGCGAGAAGCGGCGGAGCGCGCACGGCGTCGCGGCGAGCTGCGGCCCCGCCTGGCTCGGGGAGGAGAGCCGCGGAGGAGACTGGGAGAGGGGCGGGCCCGGCCGAGGCGGCGGGGGACGGCGCGGGACGGGGCGAGGCGCCTCTCCCCCAGGGCGGCCCAGCGGCCGGCGCGACGCCCAGCTCCTCCCGGCCTCCGCCCGCCCGCGGCGCCCCGCGGTCTCAGAAGCGCCCCTCGGCGGCGGGCAGGGAGCCGGGGCCGGAGCCGTTTCCCGCCGCCGGGAAGGGGCGCGAGGGCGGCGGCCGCCCGTCAGCGCGGGGAGAGCGGCGGGAGGAGGGGGCGCCTCGCGGGCAGCGCGAGCCCCGGCCTTTGTGCGCGCGGCGGCCTCGCGCCGCCCCCTGCACGGCGCTGAGTCACGGCGCGGGGCGGCGCCGCGCACCTGCGGCCCGTTGTGTCCGCATCGATCGCGCGGTGAATGATAAACCCGCGCGGAGCTCTCCTTTCCCCAGGAGATCAGCCCCGCGTTTCCCATCCTCCACGGAGCGGGTCAATGATTCACGCGGTTGCACGACGGCACCTGAAGAAGAAGGGGCGATAAATCCTTCTCAAATAATTTTTTTTCCACCAAGATGGCTGTTGAAAAGAAGGCAAAGACTGATAGTCACCACAACTGCTCTCACAAGAAATTAGTTTCTCCTCATGCAGGGTGTTCTGAGGCAGTGCCCACATCACCCCAACACCTGGGCACACCACAGCCACACACATAACACAAACTGCCTGCAAGTTGTGCCCATCTGAAAACACCACGCTGGCTGCACTGAGGGCTCTGGCGATGCAGCACTGCTAAACAAAACTGATCGGTACATGCATGTTGTTGCACAGCGCTCAGGAAGAACAAATCGCTTTTAAGCACTGCATGCCTAGGCCAGTGCTGTGCTCCCTGATTGCACACACCTGCATGGGAGTATTAAAGAAAATGGGACAGGCATCACTACAGCAGCTGCTGTGCTACACAGAAATGTAGGGCCACAGAATAGGGAGAGCTGGGCACATGCAGCCCTGCAGGAAAATGGAAAGCAACTGGGTGCCTCCATCGCTCCTGGGGAGACAACACTTTTCTTCATCTTATTGGGACCCTGTGTTAATACATCCAAAAATGTCAGTGTCAGCCCTGTGCTGCACAGGATATAGGCTTTAATAATGACCTAATGCAGGTGTTGTTTTTTTTTTTCCCCACACTACAAGATTCCAGAAATTCAAATGCAAAGCCTATTTGTTAGAAGCTTGTTTCAGAGGCAGTATAATATTGAAAAACAACACTTCACAGCTGGTCCCTGATTTTTGCTTGCTTTCCAGCTGCAGTTCCTTTAGATCAAGAGATGCATGTGTACACAGGTGAGCATTCACATTCACTTCACCTAGGAGCCAGCATCCCAGGTGCAGCCCTGCCCAGAGAGATGCTTGCCCATACTGCACCCCCCTCTGGCTGTAAGGGGAGAGCAGAGCACCCGCTGCATCTCTACAGGATGCTGTCAGAAACGCTGTCGTCAGTTGTCAGGGATTTGGACATAGTTTCCATTCTCACAAAGTGAAATTGGCAGTAGCCCTAGATATAACCAAACAAATATTATCCTGCAGATTTTTTTCCCCCTAGTTGCATCTCTGAAAACATGAGTCTTCAGAAAAAAAAAGTTTGTAGAAGTCTCACTCAATGGACTCTAGAAGGGAAATACATTCAGGACATATTGACAAAATTACTGCATGCAGCAAAGGCTCCACGACAAATTGCATTGTTCTGATATCCTTGTACACCATTATCACTTTCTGGAACATGATAACAATGAAGTAAATTCCCTGCTGCATTTAGCTGGTTTTCCCCATCGAGTAATTACACAGGCTTTAACAGAAAACTGCCCAATTTTGGTCTAGGCCAAAGCTACATCATTCTATTTACTACAACTGGTATATATTTCATTAATCCTGTTCACCTCTCAGCAGAAGCTGGTTGGGTTTACAAGTGTACCACAGGATGTTATCTTGGCAGAGCCACAACCAGCATGATTAACTCAGAGTGGCAGAGCTCTGTCTGGCACTCCCCACAGGCATGCATACTAACAGAGCAGCAGTTCAACTTCCCATGGTCACAGAAAGCAGCATGGCCAACAAATTATTTCCAAATACCTCCCTTCTTGGTGTGAGTTGCCACTAATCCTTTTCTCTGCCAGCCAGAAGTCTCTTGTCATACCAAAACTGGATTTTTACTCCACAAAGAAATGTTGCAGGAGTTCATTATCTCTTCTTGCTCTGAAACCAGAAGAATTTAGCTTCATCCTTTTATTATACATGCATTTCCCTCCATCATCAGCACTCCAAGTGCTCTAACTCCTAAAAATATTAGCATTAACAACACCTCTATGTGGTGAGCAAACGATCGTTATTTCACAGATAAGAAAGTATTAGAGACAAAGGAACCCTGACACCTTCCCTTGCATGGCTGTCCCCACATGGTCAACAGCACCCAGCAGCTTCCAACACATCCATAGTTACGCATCTGGCTAGGGCCTTACTGCCACTGGGTTCCTATTTCAACTATTAGGCAAAAAATGTTTAAACTTACTAGGCTCACCTTTTTACAAAATGTTGAAGTAGAAAATCAGCTGACTTAGACCACACCAATTCTGCTTCAAGGCAGAAGTACGACTGCGCTCAGTAGCACAGCCTTGGCCACAGCTTAGTGACCTTATTCTAAATATTCCCCTACCTCTAAATTTTCATGGGAAGAACTGCATCCCCCCCCCCCATACCATTTCCAGACCATACTGAAATGCTCGTTTGTTTTTCAATAGCAGAAGTGTATTTGTCTCCCCAGCCAACAAACCAAAGGCACTGCCAGTGATCAGATAACAGGATTACACCAGCTGTAAGCAGGAGAAAAATAAGAACTTCCATCTGCTTTTATGAAATCCTGCATTCACTCTTTTTGCCTGCCCTAAGCTAAGAGCACATCTTTCCATGCCATATGTAGCAAAGGGAAAGCAGTGTCAATCAGCATAAACTGGCAAAGCTCCAACCACAAACATCCTCTGATTTTTTTTTTTTCCACTGAAGAGAGACTTAAGATAATTAGGCAGTTTCTTTTGTATAACATACACCTGCAGCCCGAGCTGAAGGCTGGACAATTATTATAGGAACATTGGGGATGTCTGTAAGTCATGATCTTAAAATATTACCACGAACTTGTTAATACTTAACTTTAAATACTTAAATACTCCCTGAATACTGTCACCACCATGGCTGTGCTACCTGCAGATCTCCGCCTACCATAAGTCTTCTCTATTCTCCCACCAACTCCATGTATATTTCCCTATATTAAAAAAAATATTAAGCTATCTAAGTGTCTAACAAGAGGAGTTAGGTGAATAGGAATGGTCAGTTCTGATTGACATGCTATTTCACAAACACTACATTATCTACAGGCATAAAGATTATTAGTGCCAATATAATAACCCAAGACATGCATAGCAACTTCCACCTGCCATCAGCCAGCCACTTTCAAGCAGAGCATAACAGATTAATGCCCGTTTGATACTGAAACACGGAGAGTCTGTCACAGTATTAATTCAAGCTGCAGAAAAATGAGTGAAGGAATGAGCAGCTACAGATCAGCACCACATATCTTTAGGCTTGTTAAAATATTTAACATCCAACTCAATCACGTTCAGAAAAAACGTATTTACAGTTGTGCAAGACCTGTCATAAAATGTGATCATAATCAGTATTCTGGGTCAGTAATTAGTCTCCTTAGAGGAATTTTAAGTGACAGCTGTGCCGGTATCATGCCCTGCACCGGTCACAGTACCGGACTCCCAGCTGAAACCATTCCCTGAGCCTGACAGCCACCTGCTGGCAGTCAACGGAACGAGCAGGGGAACAATACCGACCCGTTTCTGCTGCGGCTCATCAGATCCCGTTTCGTTGAATGAGTATCAGCTGCGTTAATCTGAAACTCAGAGGCGGCAGTCAGCCCTCGGCTGCCCTACCTTGTGCACCGCTGCAGGCCTCAGCTTCTCTCCTCCGCAGGACCTCCTCTCAGCGGTCAGCAGCTCGCTGTCAAAGGGTCCTTCCTTTGTTACTATAAGCCCGCGGTGGTACCTCCTTTTCTCATGAGAATGTGGATGTCCGTGTTGCATAGCAAATTTGCATGAAAGAACTGGCAAAGGATCACAATATGGAAGGAAACTCAGAGTAATCTGCATATCCAAGAGCATCCTCTCCTTTCCACTATTAATCATTTGTAAGAACAGGAATGTAAATAAACCAACAGTGCCACTAATTTGCTTAATGACATTTCTATTCCATGCAGCAATTACCTTCCTAAGCCTTTCTCTCACATTAATTAAAAAAAAACAAACACAGAAGACACTACAACTCTGTTCGTCATCCTTTCTCCTAAGGTGGGATTCCATCCAGAGCCTGTATGCCTAAATTTAAGTGATTCCAAATAGACAAAACGAGAAATAAGCCATTTGTCACAAAAAAATTATTTTTCTTCCTACACATAACATTTTTTGAACTCTATTTAGCTAAATTTCAAGACCAACATCTGCCCTTTGGACTTGAGATGCAGATCAGATTAAAAGGTAGCAAGCTGAGCTCTAGACAAGAGTTGTTTTTCCTTCATCTTCAACACCATTGGTGTCCTCCCATACAAATTCTGGAAGAGTAATGATAGACTCAATCTTTAAAAAAAAAAAAAAAAATCAAGCAAAGAACTAAAAACAGAACTTAATTACAGGTTCTGTCTGGCTACAACACATTATCCACATAAATTTGGCTTTATAGTTTGCTAATTAGACCATATACATGGTCCTGAAACCCACACACTCAACCTCTGGAGCAGAGCCTGAGGCCAGCACAGCTCTTGCCAATTAGCCTGGCAAATGAGCTGCCTGTTGAAGAGGCTCACAAATGAGCTTCCCACCTCGGGAGCTGGCAAGGAAGAGACCACACAGGATCCTCCCAGTCATACCACTGCAACTTGTAAGCCACATTCTCGACAAACCCAAGGGATTCTGTATTTTTCCTTTTAAACTCAAAACCATCAAAATTGCAAGAGGTTTGCTACCTTAGCCATTGACTTACAGTATCATTATTGCACAATCAGCTATGAAAACTCAAAAGTACTGGAACCAGTGCCATTTAGTTCTAATAATAACTATATATATAAAAAAGGCTTTAGGTCTCATTTTCAAAATTTGTCTTTTTGATTCTCTAGCGTCAAAAATCATGCAAGGACCAAATCAAACGCAGAATTCTCAACACATTTTACCTTGTTGCATATTGACCTACCTATACACAAAGCTCAAACAGTTACTCGAAGTCTTCAGTGGCCAAGTCCACAAAAAAGTTGGTCAAATTTTTGACTTGGTAAATTTGAGGACTAAACTGACTCTCTTGGTTGGAATGTGTAAGTTACAAAATTGGAATTGGAAGCTACAAAAGTGTATCTGAACACAGACCCAAAAGAAAATATTTCAGCATCCAGAAGCTTTATTCTGAGTTCTTAAAGGAGAAGCATCTAAAACATGCTCCCATAACACAGTCAACACTGGAGACCCCATTTTAGGACAATGTCCAGTTCTCAATACTTTTCTCATCCTGATTAAAGAAAAACTCTTAAAACAATGAAAAGTCTTCTTGGTCCGAAGAGAACTGCTACTACAATTCTTCCCTCATGACTGCTTAATTCATGCCCTAGAACCTTTTCATCTATAAAGGGAGGCTAACTTAGAGTAAATGTTTCTACCTGTGTATGTTTTTGATATGTTCTGTCACATGCTGAGATGGACCATTTCTATTTGTGCTCACGCTGTTCTGTACCCATTTGGGTACAGAAGTTCATAACTTCATCACTGAAATTCATGTAATAAATGCTCATCATCTTCCTGACAGAGAAGTTCGAATGGTGATTTTGGTCTCAGAACATCAAGACTCAAAGCAGATAACATAGGATTTTTCAACATTTTGGAAAAGATGAACTCACCAACAGCAGTCACAGACAATTTAGCCCTGTGTTATCGCATCCTGCAAACAGATGTGATTATGTACTTTTCCCACATTTAGTCCAAAATTTCTCCCTTGATTTTAATGATATCTTGTAACACTTCACAGTAATCAAAAGAAAGTAAAAAAAAAAGTGGGATGACCCACTGCATATGGAACCTCCAGCAATGGAAATTAACCCTTTGCAGGAACAGCCTTAGATAACTCACAGGCAGCAGCTGCAGACTTCGGCTCCCATGCAAGAAGGCCTGCACAGTGCAGAAGATGCTTGGGAAGAGGTTGGCCTGTAGCTGCCACAGCACTCAGCAGGAGAAAAATCTTGGTGAAAAGGGCTAGATGGACTACTTTGGGGCATCTGTCTTAGATACCATACCTTCAGAGAGAAAGCCAAAACACAGTATGTAGGACACAACAGTGATGAATGAAAAAGGCAGTAAAGCATTTCAGGGAAGAAAAATCAGGACTACCTAAACTAATTCCCTGTTTGTAAAGCTTTAGTTTTGTTTAATCAAACTTTATTAGAACTAAATATTTGAAAAATAATGTAATAACCATTCAAACGCTGCAAAAAAAAAATTGTAAAACTAAAAATATGTTTCCCACAATTTCAAGTTTTACAACATTCCAACATAATGAAAGCAAGAAAATAGTTACTCATAATTTAAGGGTAATGAGTTCAGCTGCACACAACTCACCCAGCAGCCCCAGACAATTAAATTACTGTAAGTACAGAACACAGAACAGAATCAGAGAATACAGAAAACATGTGTAAGTATGTTCTTAAACACATAAATACATTCTTAAGTAAGAAGCAACTACTCCTGTGTCTTTATTTAAAAGGTCTGAATTTTACTTGCCTGAAAAATAATCATTCGTGCAATGAAATCTTGCACCAGTTTGCTCTTTGCATTACAGGAGAAAAAACACCTTTTTCCCCTGCTCATATTCCTTCTTCATCACACAAATTTTGGAATAATTTTGAAAATGGTCTCCTTTATAGCAGGACGGGATGGTGAATACAGAGATTTCTTACACTACTGACAGCATCCTCATAAATTTATTTCTCTTCCACAGACGACACTGCTACCTCAGAAAACCTTAATTTGTACACAAAACAAAAGAACACTGAATTTTTTCTCTAACTGAGCTGTGGGTTTACTCTGTAGGTGACAGAATGAAACCTGCACACAACATTAATCAAACTGAGTTCTGGCCCATAACCAACAATCTTAAGTACTGTGCTATTGCAAATAAATACTTTCATCTCTGACAACGACTTTCAGAACAAGCCTGTTTGTTTTTCCAATTACTTACTCTCTCCAAATGAGTCACCATTCCTTCAGTTTGACATGATGATAACATCTTGTACCTCTGCACAGTGCAGCACCTTTTAGTTCCGTACCATGTGAAAGCATTAACTTCAAAGCACAGCATGGACTGTTCAGATACTGACATTATTTCACCAGGCAGCAGGACATTGCCCAAACCTCTTTCTTCCTTTCTCACAAAGAAGCACATCTAACTTATTATAAAGATTAATCACATGAACATTCAACCTTAAAACTAAATGTATTCTGGACCCAATTTAATATGCTTCTTATAAACCGTAATCCCACAAATATAAGGCATAGTAACTTCTACATTTCTTTTCTTTAGCTTTAAATAGGAAAATTGTTGATTCTTACCTGAACATTTGCTTCACGCTGTAGGATAGAAGTTTCCATTCTGCGTTCCTGTAGTTGATATTACAATAAAACACTACCATGAGTCAAAAACAAATTTCCCCTTCCCAGCAAACAAAACATCATCTGAAATGCATTTCTACTTCATATTATTCAAATTTATACCAGGAATATCCATACAGCAAACCCCACATTATTGGATACATGAATGATAAGTGTACGTATCAATACAGGAGAATCCTTGCTCTGTTGGATGCACAAAAGATCGATGTACAGGAATTGCTGCATCTGGTTATATTTCCTGTCTCATCATTTTGCTGCAAAACCTTAGTTGCATTCCCAGCACAGGCGCACAAAACAAAATCATCTCCAAGCCAAGCATTCAGTGGACCTATTCCTTTCCAGAAGTGTATCACCCTAGCATACTTGTTACCTCATTTACACGTCCACACTGTCATGCAGATATACACCTTCATTAAAAGAACAAAAGAAAGCCTTTGCAAGAAAGTCACTTAGTGAAAGCACTCTGAAACAGACTGTCAGAATAACTATGGAAAACCCACTGACGATCTAATGAACTCAGCATTTAAGGAAGACACATCATTACATGTTTCTTTTGAGACAGAGGAACCACACAGTTTACTAATCCGATCTATGCTATAAACATCCGCTGTATCAAAACTCAGCAGTACCATAAATTCACAAATCTCATCTTCACTGAAAAGCAAGCACATGGAAGCACAAGAGCAAAGTAACACAAAAATTCTTAAATTTACTGAATGACCAGTGAAGATTCTCCCATCTGCCACCACTACTTGACTTTTCATCCCTGAGCTGGAATGCCTGAATAAATGAATCGGTCTCAAAATTTAAGTAAGACTATCTATGTAAAATCAGTTCAACAGAAAACTAACACACATTTTCCCAGCCGCTGTCTGTGGTCTTCCCTTTGAAATACTTTCAGCTTTAACGGAAGGTTACCTGATCTACGGGATTTGGGGCCAACTTTCCAAGTCACGAAGGTTAGCTTATAAAAATGCATATACACAAAATGGAATTCCCAAGAAAGCAGGACCCAGAAATATTCTCTGCAAGCACATAACAACTCCAGTGAATGGCAACGCCATCCAGCAGCGCTCAGGTTGAAAAGTCTTTGGTCACAAAAAGTTTTCAGTGGGTCAAATAACAGCACAGCTTAAGTAGTCTTAAATTTCTTCTTTATAAATGCAATGAAGAAGGCAGACTATTCATTAAATATAAAAGCAATTTTATAAAAACACATCAGAATTTTATTGCTTGAAGAATACAGCATATGAAAAAAGCACAAGAACGTCCAAAAGAAAGGTCACAAGGATCCAAACATTACACCATACATACCAGATGCAGTAAAATGTTAACCTGAATTCTGCATCAGAAAATAAAGGTGTGAAAATATACCTAATATTACTTAAAAGAAAAAGACTCATTTAAAATAGAAAGGTGTGAAGGTGTTACAGTACAAATTAGAAAAGCCAACACTGCACATTAACATTGTATCACTAGACTAGATTTTCTACCTTTGGTACTTAAACCTTCACAGAAAACCACTTCCTTAATCAAACCTTGCCTAACACATCATATAGTTGCTGTGAAAGGTTTTTCGTTTGTTTTAACTTAAATATTAAAATACATTTCTGAGTTTTCACTGCATTAATGCATTTAAGGAAGCGTTCACATTTACTCTATATGAAACTTAATGCATCTCACACTTAAAAGTCACTAAGAGACTCAGACCTCAATGTATGCCAATTGTACCTTGTTCAGATCATTATGTAAAAATGGACAGGATGTCTTCCATTTGCATCCTTACACAAACAGACTTGCTGCCCTCCTCAGGATCTATGACTAGAGCAACCTGCTGAGGTCTCAGGTTAAAATAAACAAACTGCATTGTTACAGAGCTATGAGATCATCTACAGCAGTACGCAAGTGGCTTTTCTAGTCTGCTCAGATTAGTGTACCAGAAGATATGCCAGTATTACTTCAAGTAACACATTAAAACCCAGTAATGGACACTACTGTGCTTTATTTCAACACAAAGAACAGCCGCTCATCCATTAATCAACAGAATTTTCAAATCAACTACCAAAAGGACTACTACAGTTCTGTTCCATGTCTTACCGATCACGTTTGGGGAACACTTTGTCAAAAACCTGGACTTACCTACAAACCAATTTGAGTGATGAAAATGTTATCTTTGAAAGTATTCTAGTAATCCAGTGGCAACCTAGTGTGGAAAACATTAGCATTACGCTGACAACGATGACTTATCAAGGTTAAATAAAATCCCTCTTTTATTGTAAGCATGCTCGTAGCTTCAGCTTTTGCCTTCACAGGCTTGAATCATTCCCAGTTACACCAGTGGAACCAGAACAATTCCGTTTCATCAAGTTCCAGTTTTATATTTCAACAATATGAACATATCTGGACTACGCAATAACATCAACAGTTAACATTAAATTGGAGCAAAACAATAAGAAGAGTTAGTTTTCCAAAATGGGCAGTCTTCGAAGTAAAACATCCAGTCGGGACTGACTGTCAAAGGACATAGTAATAAAACCATGGGTTTATTTTTTTCCATCCCATACCAAAAAGGATTCAATTTGTACAACTCCTATTACACATACATTTTCACCAAGCTAGGAAATATATCATTTTCAAATTGTAACAAGTGTGGTATTTGAGCATTTATAATATTTATTGCCATATATATCCGCATTTTAAAAAGAACAAAGAATTCAAGACTGTACTATGCTGAACTTGACTTTTTTCCCATTAACAGTTTACCTCTACTGTACCACTCCCCCAAAAACAATTAAAAATTCTAAGTAAGATTTCATAGTTTAGTTAAAAGGGAAGAAATGCAAATGTGGATTTAGAGCTTTTTGTATAAATCTCACTATATTTTATAAACTTGTTGTTTATTGTAACACTGTTTATTGATCAAATAAGTGACGCACTGCTATCTAAAATTTCCATATACACCATTAAAAATCCAAAGTCGATATGATACTGAACCTTAAATCTTCAAGAGTTCAAAAAAAGACAGTTTATACATGTACAGCACACAACAGCAGACACCCCTAGAATACCAACTGCCAGTCCATGATGCATACAAACTTACAGGTAAGCATTCATTTCACTGTTTTCATTGTGCAGGAAAAATATTTCTTAGTGAAGACAGAAACCCAGCTGGTGAATTTCAGATATCATCTTCATCATCTTCATCCTGAGAAGATCCTGCCTGATTGGATGCACTGGCTGAGGCAGCAGCAAGCTGTGCCTGTTGAGCTGCTTGTTGCATCTGCAGCCACTCTTGCTGTGCCAGTTCTGCTTGCTGTTGTCTAGCCTAAAGACATGAATTTAATTGTTAAGGTCATACTAAATAGCTTGTGAAGAATTTCTAGAGCACCTTAGCTATAAAAGCACTTTTATCTGCACCTGCAGATTCATTTTACATAACTTTTCATTAACTGCGCACACAAAAACATGTCTAGAAATACCCTTATTATTTGTACTAGGATGTTTAGCTATATTCACTCTTCCTGTGAAGAGGCCAACATTTAGAGGACTCATACTTTCCAGAACAAGTACATTAGTCCATGCCTCTTTAGTTTCATTGTAAGGATTGTACTGAACCACTTACTAATGAAAAAATTAAGCAAAACAAAGCAACAAAATAATTTAGACTTCAGTTTCAAGGCCTCTTAGCATTCAACCACCATTCAGAGATGAGAACAGTCCTACTCTGTTGATAAAGTTTGCAATTACAAAGCCATCCCTTCCCCCACAGCACACAGAACTACAAAAACCAACGAAAAAAAAACCACCCAAAAATACACAGAAATGAAGAAAGCCATTATCTTACTCTGCCAAGCCATCTTTGGAAAACAGAGCAATCTAAGCTCCTCTTGAACAAGGATAGGCAGGTTGAGATGTCTTTGTTACAGAAAGGTACATTAGCTGTACTTCAAGGTACAAGATGTTCTAACCAAATCTTTCAAGTGGTTCATGTGGTGCCTTCCCATTTTCCCATTTAGAGCTTTTTCTTGTTTTTCAGCAACTATTTTTGATTTCAACACTGTGTTAAAGTTTCAATTTCTGTTTTGAATGAACATTAGAAGAAAGTTCTTTAATTTAAAAACCTTCAGTATTCTTTACTTGCTCACTGAATTTTCCTTTCTTTTTCCAAAGCATCAACAAATCAGCTTTCCAGACTTTAAGACACCAACAGATGGCGCTTAAGAAAAAGATCAAAACAAATTTACCTATTTAGTATACATGAAAAAAAGAAGTCTTCCTATACTGTAAGAAGTGTCGCAATTTCTCAGTCTGTTCAGCACTTCTCAATGAGGACTTTTCAGTATTTCTAAATTCAAGTGGTAGTCAAATTAAAAAGGTTGGAAAACAATTCAAGACACTGTAAATTTGCAGTATCTGTACGCATTGCAGAGGCATAAATATTCATCACATACAAACTAACAATAGCCCTCCCCACTAACCTTGCTACAATTAAGTTTACTGTACATTCAGTGAAGTAACACACAGGAGCACACCAGTAATCAGAGGCTTGGCACTTCACACTGGACGGATCATTCTGTCAATGTCTATCATTTACATCATTTATATGGAAAAAATTCATGGAATTTTCCATCTATATGGAAAAATTCAAATTTCTTCTCTGAAAGAGTGGTCAGGCACAGGAACGGGCTGCCCAGGAGGTGGTGGAGACACCGTTGTTGAATGGGCTCACAAAACATTTAGATGTGGTACTAAGAGACGTGGTTCAATGGGGGAAATATCGGCAGTAGGTGGATGGCTGGACTGGATGGTCTTGGAGGTCTTTTTCAACCTTGGTGATTCTATGATCGTTCTCTTAAGCCTTTTCAAAAACTGAAGCAATGAAAAATTCCACTGAGTTGTATTGACTAAGAAGCCTTATCAGCACCTGGGGTAAACTGAACTCATTTACTGAGCAACCCATTTACACAGTAACTTTATAAGCAAACTTTAGTAAGGAAGCCTCAAAAAGAACACTTCTGTTGATGACCTCACCTTCCACAGATACTTTCAGCCATGCACGAATATCAGGAGGAATCATTAGACTGACTTTAAATATTCACTATCATCCTCAAACAGACTAAAGTATAAATTAATTATGCTTACTTTAAGTAAATTAAGTATTATTTAATATTACATTAAGGAATATTTGCCATGCTGTAACATAACACTTTTAAAAATCACATAAAAATCAACACAATTTTGTTAAACCTGCATGTATTGTCTTTAATTTAGCCATTAAGGCACAGTATTACAGAATTAAAAAAAAACAAAACACTAAAACATACTTCATGTGGTCAATTCTGCATACAAAGTGTGGCCTACATAAGGTAGCAATGGTTTTAGCATTCTTGTTTTATGTTACTTAGGAGGTTGTACCCTCTCAACTACCTTTGTTGTTCTATATATCTATCATCATTTCGTAGACTATACAAAGTTTTTGAACAATAGTTTAAAAAAAAAACACGAATCAAGCTGACTACTATATATAAATCAAACCTTAAACCAGAAGCAGCCATATTTGTCTTTCTAGTGGTAATACAGTCAGAAAGAAAGTCCTAACTAGTTCAATGCATGCTGACAAGAGCCTTATGCATGCTGAAGCTTCAGCTGGCAAAAAAAATCATCATGCAAATAAGATTAACATAGTTGGCATCTTATGACACAAAACCAACAGTTATGAAGTGTTCCAGCAGGATACAAGTATAGTGAAGCGATGGGAAAGGAGGTCATAGTAATCAGACATAGTAGCAACTGAATAAGCATTTTCAGAGGAAACAGAATTACGTTAATTGAGAAAACAAGACTCACAGATTGGATAAGAGGAAATAGAAAGCGACGATTATTTTCATGTCATTTAGTTTAGAGAAAGACTGTCTTGTCAGACTGACAATAAGACAGAGAAAGATGGTTAGAAGGATAAATAAAATTAGCTTTTAGTTGTTTAAACTTATGTTTACTATCAGGCAAAACTGGGATGAAGGAGTATTTCTAGGCAAATTCCCTTCCTGTGCTTCAACTGCCTCCTTAAAAATTTATGCATGAATTAACTCAAATAGAATCTTGCCACAAGTAAATAAAGATGAGAAAGGACAAATTAGAATTTTTTAACAATTAATTGTTACTTTCAAAGCCTCAGTGATTTGTGCACTGATGGTCACAAACAGAAGAGATATTCACGTTTTCAATGCAACTTAAAAAAAACCAAAACAGGTAATTCCTAGAGCAGCACCTCCATTTTTTACTTCCTCAGCTAAGTAGTTCTTAATGTATTACTACCATACAATGGAAGTACCTGTCTCAGTAGTAGGGAAGGAAAAAAAAAAAACACCTTTCCAAATCTAGAGTATAAAATTTGTTCCATGTGTCAAATTGCAGGAGTAACCACAAACAGTATCTTACTTATTGACTTGACTTTCTGTAATACAAGCAGGACAAGAAGATCAACAGCACCTTAGATGCTACAGCAGTCAACAAGGAAATGAATACTTCCAGGTGTGTGTGGTGTGTGTACATGTTTTTGCAGCATTAGATTCACCACATTAATTACTACAACCTCATCTGTCTAAGTGTTGCATTGCCTCACTTACTTTTGCAAATAATTCCTGTTGCTGCCTTAGAAGCTCTTCTTCCGGAATGCCGAGGTTTTCCAGGCGTGAACTGGCCTTTCTTCTCTTTAGTGCTACGGTTTTGCATTCTTGTAAGACTTCTTTTACTTCACTGATATAGGAGCCAAAGCCCAAACTTTCTAGTGCTAGAAAAAACAAAATATTTGTCTTTTAGAAGGCTTTTGATATCAGATACCAACATGTTTAAACATACATTTCTAAAAAATAGAAGACGTTTGATCATTTTTCTGTCATTTGGTGATGAAAAGCTGTGTTCATGAGAACATCTGACAGCTACTCTCCCTGCCTCTTCTCCTATGCCCTCTAAAGAGGGCACGCTTGCACATTAGAAATATAAAGTTTACTGAAGTGCAGAAAGTCCTGGCTTGCAAAGCACTCAGGACTCTCAGATTCATTTTGCTAGAGAGGCATTATTCTTGGAAGGCCTCCATCTTCATGTTCTGCATATCAGATTCATACATAAACTACAGAACCAAGATGCCCTTCCTATCTGAATTGTGATCCATTAATCTCTCCGTGATTCTATCTTTCCATTTTTGTTGCAAGTCTTCAAATAAAAATCATTTACCTATAACAGAGAAAACTTCCATTAAGACAGAAATAATGAACATAACCATAGAAATACTCTTTAGTTTTGGATCTGAATATCTGAACTCATTTTCCAGATGCCAGCAAGCTAGAGATGTGTGTTTTACATATACAGTTACATACAACTCCTCCTTATTATTTTGGAATGGAAATCTTCCTATTTATCTCTACGTGAAAATGCATTCAGAAGCTAAAATACAGCATTCTAACCTGCCCAAGGAAATCTGAAGCATAGCTGTATTCTGCAACAGTTTTTAAAGAATGCAAAAGTAACAGAAAGGTCAAAAACAAAACAGGCAGAACATATAATAAAAGGCATATTTTGGTATGCCACTTGCTACCATATGCCTCCACACACACACACCCCAAAACAGAACAGGCTAGAAATATCACACAGACACCAACTACTTAGAAACAAGCCCCAGTTTCACACCCGGTTCACTTCCAGTAGTTACGCAAGTCCAAGTTTTCCTTATAGAATGACACTTGTTTTAATATTTATCTTACTTTATTTCAACCTTATGTAATAAGCTCTCCAAGAAGTTACACTAAAATAAACTACGTAACAGTAAATATGAACAACATTATAAACAAACTCTGATTCACAGTACATGAGGCTACTTTTTAACATGTTTCTAAGTGATCTTTTCCTACCCATAACCGAGGGGCAGACCATCACAGCAACAGAAAGCCACTCTGTAAACCCCTGGCTTCCAACATGTACAAGGAGACAATTAATGCACTGCCTTCAATCTAGCAGCACACTGCAGCAGGACTGCCATTCTTTTAAGAGATTTAGCAAACATTTGCAAATGACTTTATATAATAACTATTTCTTAAGAAAAATGGAGTTAAGAGACAAACCGATTTAGAGATAATTAAATTACTCTAGACAGCATGCCAGTTCAGCCTCAGCCCACACAGACACTGGAACCATTTCAAATTAGTCCACGGTTTCTATGAGAATCAACAAAAGCCTTCTTGAACCTGTTTAATACAATCTCAGTAGAGAGGAGACAAACATGTCTCATGGTGCAGAACTGGTTCTCTAAGCAGCCTATTAATATTAAGGAACTTATTTTATTTTAAAATGTAAACAGTAAATTCAATCAACTATTTCAAACTCAAAGCTTTTCCTTTTTAGCATTAAGGTGTTAAGAAGTCTACAAGTCAAACTCCACTAAGACGAACTATCACAGTGAATACAGATGTTCACCAAAAGAATACTGACAGAGATCAGGCTTGGCAATCTGCTGCACTGGAGTATGAGCAGCAGCCCAAATCAACAGCAAGTTGTATGCTTTCTTAGAAGCTGTATGTGCCACTTAAAAGAATGGAAATTCATGGAAAGAACTTACAGTTACATACTTTTCTTTTGGATTGTAACTACAACAGATCCATACAATAGTTCAGTACAAATACAGCAATAACATTACGCCTGCTGCAAAGAAATGCTACTGGCAGTGAAACAACTTCAGAATTTCACACTCTTGAAACATACTGTGGCTTTATGGAGCACATGCATAGAAGAAATAAGCCTCTATCCCTTTCTAACAGCATGGTACTCAAGCACTGAATAAATGACTACCTGAGCAGAGCTACCTGTCCACCAAAATCCAGAATCTTTCTACTTCTAGAGTGCTAAGTGTACACATCTATCCAGATTGCTGAAAATTTGATATATTACAGGTGTTAGAACAATCCTACAAAATTTCAAAAGCTGGTTCCCAAAACAGTGCTTTTGAAAGGTAAGGAGAAGGAAACTTCTACAGATGTCAAATTGCACCCGTCCTTTTTCTTCAGCTTCCTCCCATTCTTAAAGATTGCATGAAGACATAGATGTCTGATTAATCCATTAAGCATAACTACTTGCAGTTCTACATTTGTTTTCAATACAATCAGGTCACTCGTGTATGAGATGTTTATCTTCATAGCCCTTCCAAAATAAAGTAACTTCAAAAGTGAAAAATCAAGTTTTTTACATTAAAGCATGAGCTAAACAGTGCCAATATCCTAACAGCCCATTAAGAGAGGCTACAGGATTTGCCATCAATTCTCAGCCCACCTTAGCACATCTCAGCTCCATGTAGACAAAGTAATCCAAGCAATCAGTTTCATAAAATGGTGATTTCCTATCTCACCGTATTCAGAATCCAACAGAAGGCCAGCTTCTCAAAAAGCCCACCTCACCACAACTTACATGGCTACCAAGTAAGCCTACTTTCTGTTTCCAGAACTGGTCCCCAATGTCTCTAACTGCTGCAGAAGCTCTCCATCCCCACTCGGACCACCACAGCCCTGAAGTCTTTGGGCACTCTCCAGGAAGCAGATGCACATTCTATCATCAGTGGTGAGCGCTTGGCTTAGCCCAAGTAAATCTATCACACCAGATCTCCCTCAGGATGCAGGAAGCCTCTGCTTTTCTTTCCCTATGCTGTCTGTAGGCACTGTGCCAGTCAAGTGTCTGTTACCACACAAAGAAACATCACGAGGACTTCACCCATCTGAAACAACCCAGCAGCGTGGGTGAAAGTGTTCCAGCCCAGTATGTGTCCACACAGCCGTTTTCTCCTAGCGCAGTGGTGTGTCCTCAGTACCACTGCTCCAGACAGGGAACTACAACAAAGCTGCAGTTTCAGATTAGTTCTGACACAGCCCAGTGGCAGAATGACACCAGCTGGAAGGGTGCCTCTTTCCCCTTTTTTCCCCTAGCCCCTGCTTCTAACCTAGCAACCTCTTGTTCACAGGAACAATCATATCAGCAAACTCACGTGACAGTGAACTATGTTCCCTGATGCCCAAGTTTTCACAAAGCCACAGGGTGAGAGAAGAGACCGCTACATCCAGCTCTAGAGAGGATGCAAAAAGATCCCTGTTGGCAGCAGCCTGTTCAGCTGTGACGCGATGCCCATTTTATTCCTAATGGAGTTGACTTAAGCCATTAAAGGGACTGGGTTACCTCAATGATCACAACAAACATATTTCAACTACTGAATTTGTTATCATCATGGTCATGAAGCTATACTAAGGTACAGTTAAAGCAGCAAATTTCTACAGTATCCGAAGGCCAATGACAATGTTGGTACGCTATGCCTCTGCACACATCTCCGCTGCCTGCAGAACAAACAGTGTGGACCACCACACTTGACACGAGTACCATCCGCTAACTGACCACATCTGGAGGAAGCACAAGCACATCCCTGCAGGTGAGGAAAGCAGTAAATCCAGGAACAATCCCTTCCACCTCTGGAAGCATCAGTAAAAGCATCTCTCTCCAGAGCGTTCATCAGCAATATTTGACTAAAATGGACAGTTCTAATATAAAAGCATTTTTCAAACACAATGACACAGAGATCAACAAAATACTTATGTGTGTATCATTAGCAGTTAGCCTACAACCATGTACACGTGTTCACTTTCAATTTGTTACCAAATTGCTGTTTGTAATCCTGTCAAGTAATTGAAACTCTTTTGGTGAGCAAGCTGGGACTAGTGAAAGAAATAAAAAAAATTGACTATTTATAAATAGAATATATAAATAAAAAAGAGAATCTCATTATTTTGTTTCTTAAACTAACTTGACACCATTACAACCTTGGAAACACCTCTATGGCAAATACTACTGCCAAGAGCTCTACCAAGTAATAGAATGAAGCACTCTAGGGATCAATGTTATCAATTCGTTTGCAGCAGTCACTGTTATCAACAACCATTACTTCAGCAGCAAAGTGAACAGCTCCTGACAAAAGATGCTTGCTGCAGACTTACGAGGCAAGGAACCTCCCTACTTATGGTAGAACACAAAGAAAAGCAAAGGAGATGCACTGAGAAAACTTTCATTCAACAAGAGAAAGTAGGAGGCAACAGCTAAGCAAAACACAAAGGAATACATCATTATTACATGTTTCCCACAACAGACAGGAATCAATTTTAAATGATTTTAAATGATCGAATTCAAGGACAGCCCAGGAAAAGTATCTCCCTTTCTACAGAATCCATGCAAGGAGACTAATCTCCACATACCCAATCGTGGGCCTTTTGTCAGTCTCCTTAGAAAGGCACCTAATAAGTTCAGAACCTTGAAACACACCATAACAGAAAGCTGCACTGCCACTGCAAAGAGCATCCCTCATTTCACAAGCCTGAAAAAGAATGTTGGACTCGGAGACCACTCTCCAGGCATAATGCTTCTATGAACGATGAGAGCCGGTGCCGAGCACACAGCAGTCCCTCCAACCAAAGACACCGTTCCCTTGCAAGGCACTGACCGGCCGGACCACATATTGCGTCCCCAAGACCTTTTAAGGCTCCCGTTTTGCCTCTCACCCCGTCAGAACACAGGACGAAGGAGAAGCTGAGCGGGATAGGCGCGGCACACAGCACGGTGCTGCCGGAAACTCACCTTGTATGACATGCTCCGGGGATATGGTCTTCTTTTCCGACTTGTTGCAGATCTCATTGGCCTCAGAGGAGATGAGGTGGATAAACTCCGTGCAGCAGTTGACCACCAGTTCCCGGGCATCGTTCGCCACGCGGACGTTGGGGAGCGTCTCCTTGATCATCTTGTTGATGGCAGCCCTGGGGATGGTGAGGTCGTCGTCGTTACCCGACGACGAGGCCATCCTCGCTGCCACCGGCCCCCGAGGGCCGCTCCGCCCCGCTCCCGCGCTCTCGAGCTGCCCTCGGCCCCCGCGCGGGGCTGCAGCCTGTGGGAACCGGCGAGGGTAAGCGGGCGGCGACGCGGCGGAGGTCGGCGCCGAGCGAGGGGAACAGAGCAACGGGCAAGGAGCTGCCGGCGAGGCGCCTGGACGCGGGGCCGGGAAGCGCTGCTCGGGCTCAGGACTCCCTTGGCCGCGGCGCCTGCCACTGCCGCCTCCGCCACATCCTCCGAGGCGCCGGCGCCGCCGCCTTAATGAGTAGTCGGAGGGAAGGCGAGCCCCAAAGCAGCGGTACAGCACGACTCCTTCCTCCCGGGCGGCGGCGCCGGTAAAGGCTGCCGCGAGACGGAAACGGACCGACTACGGGCTCGATCAGCGCGTAGCGCCGCTTCCGCCGGAAGTCGGAACGTGCTTCCGCCGCATGGCTCCTCCCCCTCCTCAAGGGAGCAGCGGAAGCGCTGGGGGCGCGTGATGCTGTGCCACGTGCGCGCGACGAGGTGCGCGGCGCTGCCTGAAGTGGTGCGCGGTGCAGCCAGCGGCCCTGGCAGCGTCCAGGAAACGCGTGGACGTGGCACTGAGGGACATGGTTAGTGGGCATGGTTGAACTTCGGCTTCGTAGTGGTCTTCTCCAACCGTAATGATTCTAGAGTTCTGCGGTCTGAACCCCACTGGGCCCCCCTGTGGGCGGACAGACAGGCGTGAGCGGGATGCCCGTGGGGCTCCCGCTGCAGCCCTCTAAACCAGACGCAGCCGGCACATGGCAGCTTGGGCACTTTAGGAAGGCCACGGTTGGATGTGAAATACATTGCATTACCACAGCTGCTGCCTGCACCGAGGCTAGCGCTGGGCTCAGTCCACACCTTTGGGGAGAGGTAGGGCCGGGCTGCTGCGAGTCCGGGCACGAAAGGAGAATTTACCGTGAGAGAGTGCTGACGGAGGGAGGGAACCAAGGCCCTATGCCCAGCAGAGCCACACTGAACATACTGGGTGCCTCCAGCCTAAGAGGGCACGAGCCTCTACCCCCAGGCAGGGCTGACGTCCGAGAACGATAAGATCCTGGGAAGCAGCCCTAGTTAAGCATAGGCCCTTGGCAGATGAAGAGAGAAAGCACTATGTTAGAACTGCAGCTGACTAAATGCAGAGTAGGAAAGTTGGGAAAAGAAAAGCCTGTGCTACACCTTCAGCAGTTTCTGCTGTATTGACTTGCATTTTTATTTATTTTAAAGGTGAATTGTAAGGAATTTGCAATTTTTTTTCCATGTAAAAATTATCAGCAATAAAAAGCCCTTGTCTCCTTTAGGTAAAATAGTTACTTCTGTTAAAAACAAACAAACAATCTACCAAACCACTGCGAAGACGGTAAGGTGTTATAATGAGGTGATTCGTTCAAAATAAAACAACGACGCTCCCCTGTAACACATTTGTCAGAGCAGCTAAAGGAAGCATTCAGAATACTTCAGCTTCAATAGAAATAATAAATACGTCAGTTGTTGCACCTTAAGATTGATGAAACTTCTTCATATATCAAATACAATTATGTAGAGATTCTTAATAGCCTTTTCATACAGTACACATGTACTGTAGTACATGTGTAAGGTTATAATTGAAAGGAAGCAAGTTGATATTAAATACTTAAGAAATTTAAGTCAGTGCTCATCTTTCCACGAAAAGAGAACTCTAAATAGCAGTGCTAACTGGACTAAACCTGTAGATGGAGGATTTTAATTTCAAGGTTCTGCAGACTAAAGATAAACATACTGAGGTGATTATCTAAAGTAAGCTCAAAGATCTTGAATGCCTTTATACAGTTACAGAACAAACAGCAACATGGTATTAGCAGCAGCTATAACAATTAATTGCAGCTTGCACAGTCTCGTACTTATTGTGATGAGGATTTTCCCAGGTCAAAGCTTTTTCTGCTTCTCCACCTCAGCAATTTGATGAAGTTAAGACTTGCACTGAAGATTTTGTCATGGTGAAAAACCATTTTGTAGAATATATCAATGGGTAGATCTCCATTTGGATCTGCATATTTCAGTGTTGTCATAGGTGTGTACAAGGTATTGGTTTGATGGCGAAAAGGTGGATTTTCCGCAAGTATTATCTTTACTGTATGCTGCCAAGAATTAGAAGTGGAATCATTAAAGAACCTTTACTGAAATAGTAAATTAAAAATGTAGTTTTCATTTAAGTAGAAGAAAAGTAGATGAATAAAACGCTAGAATTGTGTGAAATGCCATATGCAACATTATTAGAATTTCATTCGAATTTTCTTGAAATATTTAAGGCTAGAATTATTTCTTATTTATTCATAATCCTATTTCTATTCCTCTACTCTACTGTATACAAAGAATCCTGCACAGCCATCCAAAAGTATCCCTACATGCTCACAATAGGTAGATAGATAAACTGAATTCACTAGAAAAGGGTCACAAAAGTGCACTTTGCAGCAAGGGAAGCTTCAGTGTCAGCATGTGTTATGTGTTAGGAGCCAGCATCTGAAATTGTTGTCCCTTTTAATAACTTGCCTCCGCTCGTCTTCCTGAAGAAAGCCCTGAACACCAAAAGCGACATCCAAGTATTTATTATCGTGCCTTTGGTGTTCTAGGGTAGTCAAGTCAACTTCACGCTCACCTCACATTTGTGGAGAGCTACTTGTGAGACAGAGGAGAGAGGATTTAAAGAGGCAGAAACCCCGTGCAGATGTAACAATGAGGAATGGTCAGACTTGACCAGATAATGAGTAAAAGCATGTGTCCACAAGGGTATTTAAATTACAGTTAACGATTGCCTTTAAGTGGGGGGGGGGGGGGGGAGGGGGGGGGGGGGGAAGTTCCTTTCATATTCTAGAGGGTCTTGTTTACAACTCCTGAGATTCTCTTAAGTTTTTATAATTCTTTTAAGTTGCACAAATACAGTTTAATTAAATCTAACTCTTTTACAAAACAACAACAAAAACAACGAATGAACCAGTGCATTCTTAAGAAGAAAAATGAGAATCGTTGATGAGTTACCTCTGCAACTTCCTCAGCACTTTGTCCAAGGCTCTGGAAAATTTGTTTGTAATTTTTAAGGTAAATATTAGTAAACATGTCAGCTGTTTCCTCATCTGCAGCTGAAAGATCCATTTTCATTCCATCTTCAAACACTTTTCTTTCAAATTCTGTAACCACTGGACCCGGTTCAATCAGACTTAACCTATCCGAAAGCAAAGGTATAAAGATTGTTACTGTTCTCTATGTGAAATGCACCTTTCTATGCTTCTTAAAAATGTATATTGAAGGTTTCAATCTGAGTTTGAGCTCGGAAACAATAGGAAGTATGTCTTAACAAGGTGGCCCACATCACATTATTGGTCTGAAGCTGCTATCCATCCACATGGAGTAGAAAAATCTGCACAGTGTATCTTTCAGGGAGGCACTGTAAGTTTACTCATGACAGAAGCGAGTGCAGTTGCTACTTACTGTCTTGGAATTGTGGAATGACGATTATTTATCCACAAGAACTTCATAAACACAAAGAAAAACAACAGAAAGATGATAAAAAAATCATTGCTTTCTACTTTCTGGACAAAATCCCACATGATTTGTTTTTGTTAATAGTTTTTCCATGACAATAGTAGCTGAAAGAGAGTGGAGTTACCCCAATGTTAAGTTTTTGTCAAGTTGTCAGTGTTACATAGATCCCCCTTCATTACTACAAAAAATACTGAGAATTTTACTGTTGACAGACAGATTTGGTTGCTAACAAATACAAAATATCTGATTCTGATCAGTAGGTACTGTAGCAAGTCACAGAAATACAGTTCCTGGTCAGAGGACCTCTTTCCAGAGTTGAATTTCGGCAGGCTTTTCTTCAGAACTAATACAGTATTATAGTCTTACAGTCTCATTATGGTATTTATTTTAAATCCCTCCAGACTGTTCAGAGACTTATGCAAAAATCAAAGTTTGGAGCAGCTTTGTCTCTGGAACCCCATGTTAGCAGCTGTCTCTTTTCCCACAGCACAAGGGCTAAGCACTCAAGCACACACACATGCTATGTTTAACAATTCTTGAATTTCACACGAAGATTAGTTCCAATGTGAATATATGTGACAAATCCAACACTGAAGTACCACAATGAACAGGACCATTCTCTTTAATACTGCCTTAAACGTTAAGGAACACTACACCACGTTCTTCTTGCTTTCCTTTCAACCTCCTGTCCCAGTAGAAATCTCACCCCATGTTTCACTCTAATGAATTTCTATGCGATCTTCCTCTTTCCCCTCCCTCCTTCTACTCCCCCTTTTCTTCCTCCTGAAGTCCTTTACCTTTTTTATCTTTATTTCTAGATTCATTTCAAAATAAAATACAGGTTTGTACTGTAGTATTATTTCTAGTATATGCAAGAATCTGTTCTCAAAAGTATTAAATAAATTATTCATAGATAAAAGCATTTAATGGCCCATGACAGTATGTTTATTTTAGTATCAAAACTTTCTTTGATTATGCACGTGAAGAATGTGGACATCCAATGCTTTTCATGATGTACAATTTCCATGGGTTCCTCAGTCTGCTTCTCCTAGACAGCAGCAAGCTTTAAGGATCTGTTTGTTAGTTATGAACATATCTAAAACTGTCTCAAGAATAGTTTACATCTGTGCATCAATACTTACTGCAGCTTGAACTTGAGTGCTTGTATAGCTAAACTTTCGCAGAATCCTTCCACCGCAAACTTAGATGCAGCATAAACGTCATTAAATAAGATACCTAATGGTACAAATAGAACATCCTGAGAATGGTACTCAACAAACAATTATTTTACTTTTACAAACATTTGTATTTTCCCAGAATTTCTATAGTCTTGCTGGGAAAACATTTTAAAAAAACCCTGTGTATACTGGTCTAGTGAAACAATGCTAACCTTACTGATCACTATTGATTTATTTGCGTATGTTCTCAAAATTGCTTATACTAGGAAAGCATAGCTGATTAACACTCTTCCTCCTCCTAGCTGACACTGTGATTTCTTTGGATCATAAGTATTTTGTAGTCCAATGTATAAAAGTGCATATACAATATGCATTTACATACTGCAGGGTGTAGTATGTTTGCCTGTCCCCACAACCTTTTCCAAAGGTAAAAACTCATACCACTAAATCCTGTTTTTCAGATAATTTCTAGTAATAATAATAAAAAAGTGATAAAGTAAGAAATGGAGTTAAAACTGATAGCCTTACTCCCACAAAAAACAAACAAACAAAAAAAACCCTGCAGATTTTGTTGTTTAAAGGTCTTAAGTAGTTGTGCATAGCAAGTTATTGGAATGCATAAAAACATCCAAATGCTGTCCATTGAATAGCTGGATCTTCAGTGTTACAGAGTACAGTAGCCAGATATGCTAGCTTCTGCATTTTTTCCAGCTAAGAGTTATGCCCTAGATTTTGAATACTGAACTCTAAGAATAAAGAAAAAAAGAACCACTTTGCCTTGTATTCCCATAACACTGCTTATTATAACTATATGCCCGCTCTTTCTCTTCTTCATGTCAGGCAAAATCTCCTTCAGGAGTCGAACCAGTCCAAAGAAGTTGGTGTCCATCACAGTTTTCATTTCATCGATAGTCTGACATTCAATTGGTCCGATGAGCCCCATTCCAGCATTGCTAACTGCACAGAACAGAAGACAACAGTGACCAATAACTTTCCTACACATTAACTTGTCATCTTCACTGAAAAGCATTTAAAAGTGAAAGTAAGAGGATCAGGCATTAAACGATCCTTAAATACTCTTTAAAGAAAAGGTTAAAACAAGAAGATCTTATTGTATAACTCAAGCTATGCAAATACACTTTTATTTTTATTTAATTACAGCTTTAATCCAAATTTATTTTGCATTTCAACCAATTTATTTCGGCCCTTTTTCTTTAAATTAGAAGGAGATTACAGGAAAATGAGCCAAGAACCATCTATGTTTGTTCTTTGTTCAGTACCAAGAATTAGAGTCTAGCGTTCCATGCTATGGGCATTGGCTAAGTCTTCAATCTATTCCAAAAGAAGACAGAGTAGGTGGTATATTAACCTGTCTTCTAAGTTTCATTTGTTTATTTGAAATACATACATCTTTAAAACACACCCACACCACACGCCTCACAGTTTTTGGGGTTTTTTTTGTCTCCCAAATATTTAGAAGCTGGGAATGACTGGTAGAGCAGGTGTTCTACAATAAAACTACCTTGTTTTATAAATTAGATCGTAATATAGTTTGCAAATGTATTCTGTTAAACAGTTTTAATTTTAAGATTTATCAAAAGAAAGGCAAGTCCATTATTTTCTCTCAGAGATTTCATTCTTGAGGGTGTAAGTGTCTTCCATCTTAAGACATCGGTGTTTATTTTTAGCAAAAGAGTATGAGAACACTAATTGCTGAATTATTTGCACAGTACAACTATAATTCTCCACCCCAAATCAAAGTACTCTTACTTTGTATTTGTTGTTCTACTTGCTGATTTCCTAATGCTATTGCTTTCTTTTTAGACAGGACTAACAGGGCTATGGTTGATCTATAGGGCAGTAAGTCTTGTACATGAAGAAGCAGATTTGGGCAAAAGTTCTCACACTTTATAATAAAGAACTGCATCATCTTATCCAACACACTTTCTGTGATCATGCCTCTCCTCTGCAAATAAAGAAAATGAGCTTCCCAGCTTCACAGAAGCACAGTGAGATTTAATTCGAGTCTGCACAAAGCTCGAGAAACCATAAACAGAGTAAACTACGCAATGACTGTTACTTTAATCGCATAAAAAAAATGCATCAATAAAGCTTCTCCACTGTATTTGAGGAGACAAACAGTACTTATCTGTTCACATCCTGTACTTGCCTAGGACATCAATCCTTCTGTCAGGAATACTATTCACACAAGTTTTAATAGACTGTTCATCACAGACATCCAGTTGCTTAATTTCCAAGGTTTTGCCCAGATTATGACCTGCAGCTTCCTCAAGTGCATCTTTCTTGGCCAGATTCCGCATTGTGGCGTACACTGCAACATATCAGAAGCCACCGTCAATCAGAATTAAAACCTTTCCTGTGGCAGTGTTACTGAGAAAAATTAAAGAATATTTTTTCATCTATATCTTAAACGTCAGTAATAGAACCCAGATAAAAACTCGAAGTAGGAAGATCCTATTTTCAACATAAAATAGCACTAATTCCCCAGAATCTGGTTCTGAAACCTTCAAGAAATTAGAAAGGAGAATTAAACCACTATGCACAAAGTAAAACACATAGCATAGTACCAAGTCAGGCTGCTGAGTCATTTTTAATGTTTTAAACATAATTCTGGAGTTTATATATGCTTTAAAAAAAAAAATAAATCACATGCTAGCTAACAAAAGTAACAGAGCTATTAAAAAACGATAGCTGCTTCCTCAAGTTGCAGAAATGTTCATTTATGCAAGCAACTTCCCAAAAGAAATCATAGAATGGTCAGGGTTGAAAAGGACCATAATGATCATCTAGTTTCGTTACTGTACCATTATCCATAAAACTACGCATCTGCAACCAGCCCCCTTGCAGTAAAATGCTGTAATAAGGATGAGAAACTGATTCCCTGCAGACTGATGTATTTACTTTGCCATCCATTTTCAGTCATAGCAAATATCCCAGTTCTTTTGTTCACCCTCTTACAGGTGAATGGGGTTAGAATAACGAAAAGCATCGGTGAAAATAACTACAAGATTATTATTCTTTCTTCTAAACTAATTTATTTGGCCTTCAAATTGACATATACATTTCATTCAACAAAATTTTTAGTAGCCAGAAGCGAAGCTATCTACAAGCTATCTCTAGAGAGAGAGAGCGAGAGAGAGAGACACATCTGTTCAGTTGATGCAGGTGTTCAAGCTGAAATACTGTTTGCCTACCAGAAGTGGTATATTTTCACTGCACTGTATTTCCTTGATGATAGGAAGGGGAAACTGACAGGAAAAGAGTCAGATTGAATTCTATCATCTGTTAGGTAACAGGGAATGAAAAACAAAATTATTGCATTGAAAAATATATGTGTTTTTAATAAAGATAAATAACAGACATGTTACCTTTAAATCTTTCCTGCTCATCTTTTGCCATTTTTACAGCTAAGGCCAATCCAATTCCTGAGGAGCAACCTGTAATAAGGACGTTTCTTCTTGCCATTTTTTCAACTTTGCGGGTCAAGCAAGAGTTCTTGCTCAGAGGAGAGGCAACCTAAATGCAGCTGCAGTATGTGTCATTGGCCTTTAATGCTATCTCAAGCTTTCCTGAGTCAGCAAATCCTAGAGCCTGCATGATTAAGGGATAATCTCCAACTAGACAAAAACAGAAACAGATGCTCCTTCATGAGCTTATAATCTGCACTGTCAATATGAACTATATTTAATACAAAACAAGATTAGTCTTATGAGATGTGTAAACAACAAAAGACTTTTTTTTTAAGTAATAGAATAATTATTTTGTACACCACTGGAAGGAAAAGCCTTGCCACAATCACAACCGGTCTCTAGCGCTGAATCTGCCATGCATATCAAACACTCAAAACATGATCCTTCTGCTAAAGGTGTTCAGACTTCCCATGCTTAAAGCACTCATCATTCTTTTGAAATAGAGCAACACATCACTTTATTCCCACAATGCTGCCTTCTTATGGGAATGTTTGTAACTTAAGAGTCCTGACAGGCTTAAAAAAAAAAAAGAAAAAAGTAAATTGAAAAATGCGATGTGGATTTAGAAGGCAAGTTGTTTAGACACATTCCTCACATTGCTTTCTGGCACTGCTCCCGTACAAGACAAGAGAAAGTGAGCAAGTACACCAGCAGTGTGACAATCAGCCAGGAAGGCTCTGAACACATCAGCTTTACTACATCCTTGCAATCACTGAAGTCTTTGAACTATTTTGATTCACAGATTCAAGAATAAAGTTTTCCAAGAAACAGTAACTCCATGTCAATGTAACAAGTTCACAAGAATGAACTTCGCAGGCTTTGTATAGATGTAAACTAGTTAGTATCTCAAGAAGAGAACTCCACAGAAGCATTTACCTGAAATTACATTAGCTTTTCAAATGAGGAAATTAATGTAGCCAGTACAACAAGTGAAATTATTGACTTCTCAGACCAACAACAAGACAACAACACAGCACCAAAGGTTTGTAATAAAATGTAATTATGATTCTTTGTATTTGTCGGGTTTTGCACACTGTGCTACCACAGCTTTTAGCATTCACATACATAATTTTAGTACAAACACTGTTTGGCTGATCCAGCTATTTGGAAAATTGCTTTTGCTGCTCATGCACGTTTATATTTAGTGCATGTAGGAGGGGCAAGTGAGGCTTTATGCAACACCACATTAGTGGAATTCCACTAGTGTGGTGACACAACTGTAATTACAGGGAGGTTATATTTTCCCCTTTTAAGCCCCTCAAACCAGGATTTCATATTCCTTTGTTTTAAGACATCGGTCTGAATTTTGATGCACACATTTCTAGGCAAACTGATCTGCTTAACAAGAGGAAAAACTATTTTTCAGTTATTATATTGGTTCAATTAATTCTACTGGTTTTAATTTACTATGATTTAGGAAAGTAAAGCGCTTGATTTAAAACACACAATACAGTCATTTCCATAACAAAATAGTATTTTTCACTACATCCTAATTTTTGTATTGGAAAAATAATCTGAAACCACAGAATAGATATTTCATATATGAGTGCAACTTGTCAACAGTTGTGAAACGTGGGCCTGCTTTTGTATAACCACTGGAAATTGAGTAGTTGGACTTGCGAAGCATGTTTGCGTATCTAGTTAAAGTGACCTACCTGCTACCAAGGAGTTTAGCACAATTCTACCTGCAGACCTCCTGAAATAACACAGCTTGGCTTTTTTTTTCTGGCTGAGATGCACTCTTAATACAATCAACACCTAACTCACACTTAAGACCTAAACTGCAATACATTAACTTTTGTACCTCACTAGTTCAAATAACTTTGCTAACTGGATTTTCCAAATTATAAACCTATCTTAATGTGCATAAATCATACTTGTACCAATCTGATTCCAATTTGTGTCTCACAACCATGTTTACACTTTCTGATGCTTATGCCAATGTTAAAGAGTGTTAAAGAGTCACTAGCCATTCATGCTAGCTATACAGTACAACATTTTTGGAAAACCTGCAAATAAAGTTTTGGAATGTACAGTTGAATCGATAATATTTTTATGATGATTTTTAGTTTGGGAAAAAACAACATTACAACTCTCTAGCCGTGTCTCACACATCTTCACATCTTTACATCTGAAAAACACTGATGGAATGAAGGAAGCATATTTTCCTACAGTCTATTTATGATCAAATCAATGCCCTAAAGCATCTTACAAAGAGGCCCATTTTAATGACTGTTTTAAACATACAATGTTGCAGAGACTAACAAACAGAAATCTATTCCTTAAGAAAAACTGTTTAACAGGTAATACCACTGTGCTCTTAATTAGATGTGCAACACAATAATGCTATTTGAAACCACTGTGAAAAGAAATAGAGCTGAAATTAGGCCTTGCAACTCAACATACTTAAAAAATAAATTTTATTTCTGAAAAATAAAATAAGTGAATATATTAAGACAATAATCGCAAAAATGGTTGGAAAATTAATAATGGCTTTTGCACCAGCACAAAAACATTCATTGTATTAGATTAAAATTTCTTCTTAGAATGCACTACTATGTCGCCAGCAACAGCATTCAAGAGTTCGTGTTGTCCAACAGACAATATTTCTTCCTTCATAGTTCTCTAACCTAGAACAAAGAAGTGTGATCAGAGCCTCTTAAAATGCTTGAGTTTAGTTTACCATATCTACATCTTTTTGTACTAAGATACTGCTTTTCATTTTGAAGGTTACTTTTAACAAATGAAGCCAACTACCTGCAGCTCTCAAGTCCGTGGCTTCTTTCTGAAATTCTGCCTCCTAGACTGAAATTATTAATGCCCTTTTTTACTGTTCTGTCAACAGAAGTGATTTCCTTTCAAAATGAACTCTGCTCACAAATTTTTCAAAATGTATTAATTACTGGGAGTTAAGTAGGAAATTATTACAAGCACATTTTGAAAAGAAATATTAACACAAAAATAAATAGTACAAAATTTTGTAGAATTTCAAGGAGGACTGTCTCTTGAAATAACTCCTCTCCATAAGGCTTAGGGTTTCACCGTGAACCAGCCTGTTAAGTTATTAACAAGTTTCTGAAAACAGAGCACGTGCTTGCAAAACCCATATCAACAGTACTGAATTATTTCTGTCATGTGAGAGGAAAAAAGCCTATAATTTGTATTTATATGTTAATAAAATTTTACTCAGTTCATGAGTATTCTGGATCTTACGAACTAAACAGAAATAAATACAATAAATAAATTAGGAGTTGGACTTGATGAACCTTATAGGTCCCTTCCAACTTGGGATATTCTATGACTCCACGAAATGTAGTCTATTACAGGGTGGGGTTTTTTTGTTGTTTCGTTAACTTCTAAGGGTTTGGCTTTTTTCCACCTTTAAAATAGGTTTGCATTCTAAGCTTAATTATTTGGCAGTTGATTTATTAAAAAAAAGTAGAACAATAGGAGCCTGAGGTGATCAACAAAACAATCCCTCCAGTATATAATCCATAGCAGCAGCATTTACAGTAGTCAATACTGTGTACTGTATTGATCACCCCAATATTTGGTAACATCACATTATAATATGGTTCCTGTTAATCATGCATAGAAAAGCCATTACGTTGCATCTATTAAATATTTAAATGCTTATTCTTCAAAGGGAATGCTATAAACAGAGCACACATATCTTTAAGTAACACATAACAAGCTTATAGCTAATGAATAGAGGACTGTTATACTAACTTCTAGTTATTTTTATACTATGTGTTAGATATCTCTCATCTTTCCCATTCCTGCACTTAGAATCACAAATATGCAGACCTTTTTCTTGCAAAAAAATACAGTTTTTTTAAACAGTAAGCTATAAAACACATCGATACACATTGGGACTGAAGGGACACACCCTAGTCTTAGATGACACAGAATCATCCTGTAGTCCTTCAATGTTTTTCACATAAGAAAAAAATCCCTCTATCATATCTCTGAGGTTGGCTAAGATGAACACTTTAGACTGTAAGGACCTAAGCATACATGTATCGTAGTTATTTCTCTTTCCTCCATCATTACTTAAAACAAACTAAAAGATAAATATAAAAATAGAACTGGATGATTACAATCACTTTGTTCAATTCTCTTGGTAAAGGATCCTCTGTTTCTGTGCATAGAACTTGCCAAAGATGTTTTATGTATAACCGGTCGGTAAGACAGCTTACCTTAACAAGCAGTGTTTCACTTGCAGCACGAACCATTTTGTCTCTCACCTGAAGCTGTAGCTGCAGATTAGCGACATTATCTTGAGCCTCTTCTAGCTCTACCTTCATCTGCTCCAACTGTTCACTCAGATGGTAAGAACCAAATTTCTGGTGTTCTGTTGATATCTGTCTTTTTGCTTGGTCTTTCTCGTGAGCAAGCTTCTCAAGTTTAAGAAATATAGAAAACCATTGTAAAAATTAAATATTGATTTAGGAAAACATACAGTTGTGGGGGTTTTTTTTGTTTGTTTTTTTTACTTCTCTTGGTATTACTAATAAAATTTTATTTCTCATTTCAGTAAGAAACTTTGACCACAGAAGATTAATTTGCCATAAGAGTGTTCTGCCATTGTAAACTAAGTCTCATCTTTTTTATCTTTTAAATAAAGAAAGTAACTTCAACTTCCGAGAGCACTTTATTTTAAGAAGATCTTCACCACAGATTAAAGCAAAGAATAAAACTTTAACTGAAGAAATCTGTGACCTTGCTATTTTATGAATCTCAAAAGGACAAGAGTGAACCAAGACAGAAATCAACCCTAGCAAGGTAACAAATAGACATTCTAACCTGCACTGATATATCCCCTGTATCAGGAAAATAGTGTATTAAGGGGAAAAGAAACAGATTACAACCCACCCATACCACCTGGCCCCAGCAAAACACATCCACCCCCATCCCTTTCCCCAGATACATCAAGTAACTGAAATTTTAGAACTACCACAAAGTTTTTGTGGAGGATTAGTCAGTCAGTCTGCAGTAAAAATGTTTTACTAATGGAGGACATTTTTCTTACGTTATGTTTATACATACAACATTTTCAAACACGGAAGCAACCCTATAATATTGATGATGGAGCTAGAACCTTTGTAATATTTTTATGCAAAATTGTTCTAAAATTTAGTTTTCTATCCACTCACCTAAAATGAAAACAAAATTGAAATTTAATTTCCTTCATCGTAAGTCTCTAAAGGAATATAGCTATAGTAGGGGTATTCATAAAACTTCACATCTTTCCTGGGCCTCATTTTTCCTTTGCAAAAATAGTAATTTCCTGAATGCTAGAAGTTATTCTGAGCTTAAGTATGAAATAACTCCCTACTTTAATGCAGAATATGGAAAAGGATCCTTGTAACATTGACGTCTCCAAGGTTCCTTCTAATTAGAAGCTTAAGCAGGTAATATTTTCAAAACTATGAGGGCTTTTGCTCTCCAATGGACAGACCTTTAGAAACAAATCCCCTATTCAAAACTGCTTTTACAAAGCTTGATGCCAAAGAGTGATCAATAAGCCTTACACTGGTATACTAAACCCCCTTAATTAGGTGAACTATTGAGAACTACAAGAACTACAACTTCTACCTTGCCCAAAGAACCCAAGTAAAACGGTTTGTTCCCATACACCCAAAATTTCCTATCAGAGAGAATCTCATTAGCCTTTTGTGTACCCAGCTTACTCCACTGGATTTTATTTTTTTCTTTTGACGTTTTATTTATGCAACCTTCATCCAGCTCTCAGTTTTATCCAGCAGTACTTCTTCATGAGAAAGACAGAATGTATCACAGGAAAATAAGCTTAAGAAATGTTAGTGATGTGTCTAAAGGACAGCAGCAGGTACTGTCCTTTTTTTATCCAGACCTTGACTATCCTATATTGTCTCCTTAACAGAAGTTAATGCGGAAGAGCTGACACTACTTTCATTTGCAGTTAAAGAACTTTCCTATTCAGCTAGGACACAGCAAACCACCCCCTCCTACCCCCACCCTCCCCACAATCATCAAATGCCTTCAGTGACTTCACATATGACTTCTCAGAAGTCTTATTCTAGGAAAAGAAATAGACAAATAAAACAATCAAAATGGCAGGAGCTGTTTCAGTTCTGATGTATACCTTTATCTGACAAACATCTTTTAACGAACTTAATTCTGCAAAAAGCTTGTTTATCTCAGATTGCATTTGTAGTTCTAGTTGAGCTTTATGAGCTTTAGCAGCACCCAGTTCTTCTGCCAGACGGTTTAAACGAGATTCCTGAAGGACAGAAAGACATAGTATGAATCATGCCTGTATCTGGAAAGCACTGTATGTGGCAAACAATGCCACACACTATTTACTTTTGAAAAATTATAGGTGATACATGAATCAGAGTCTCTCTGTTTAATGTGAAGAAGCATGACAAGGTTAGCCATTTCTTCTATTTGTTCATATGGAATCAGCAGCGGAACAGGGCCTTAGGCCAAATATAATGTTATTGAGTAACAGAGGTAGATTCCTTTAAACAGGGGGGATTTTGCTTGTCATTAATTTGGTTACACATTCAAGCAGGAAACTACATAACCTAAAGTATTTCCTAGGAGTAACCCAAACAGGAAATAGATAGTAATTAAGTTGTTTTCTTGTATTTTTTTAGACAAACAAAAACAACCACCTACAACTACCTTTTATGAGAACACTGCCAAAGCTTACACAGGACTGCACAACTGCAGCATTATATTTCTAGATATTCAAAATTAGCACAGATAAAACTACATTTTTTTGTAAATGAATGCTCTCTGCTAACCTAGAGTGCTGACTGTAATTTTTTTTATAATAACTGGTAATAAAAGATAAGTAGCCATCTTCAGTGAACACAAACAGCAACTGGGTATGACCTGTGCACTCAAAAGAGGAAAGACAAGAAAGATACTTGCTCTGTGAGTTCTGATTAAGTGTAGGCTCCCTGCAGATACTTAGTCATGGAAATATACCAGCTATTTTCCACTTCTGCTCCATAAATTAAAGGA
Organism: Alectoris magna; assembly: GCA_030625065.1. Classification (NCBI taxonomy): domain Eukaryota; kingdom Metazoa; phylum Chordata; class Aves; order Galliformes; family Phasianidae; genus Alectoris; species Alectoris magna. The sequence continues at coordinate 16,161,893 of CM060568.1, read as the reverse complement.
AATATCACCTTTTGGTTAACGGTTTAAGTTAACTCTACTAAGATATAAAAAACACAGTAACTGCATTTTTAAATCTAGGCGTTTCCTTCATCTGTCATTACCCAATTACCCTGAAGAGATTTTGAAATTTTCTCCTTACAGAAGAGCTGCTACTTACTGTGAAATAGCAAGGGAAAACAAAGCTCAGACGTTCCACTGTCAAACAGTACTATAATACGTGTTATAAACTTCAAGCACTAAAGTAAATACATACTTTCAAAAAAATAATATATATATATCTCCAATGATTAGTTATATTAATCAGTTAATACAGAACAAATTTTAATTCTGAATTGAAATGTGAAGTCACCTTCTCTTGGGACAGATAGTTTACTTCTTCTAATTCACATGCGAGTTTGTCTGCTTCTCTTTGGGAATGCGCTAGCATTTGACGAGCCTCCAGCAGCTCTGACTGAGTGTGCTGCAGCTGTTCTCGTTCTAGTTTCAATTGCTGACCCAAATCTAATGCTTCCCTGTACTGGTCTCCAATGCAGTTCTCCTGGTTTTTCACTGCCTGTAACAGGTAAATAACATCAGACCTCAAAGATCATAAATACCAAACCATTTACATTCATTCCTCTCTTCCTGAGGGGAAAAAGAAAGCAACAGCAACAACAAAAAACACAAGCTAAACAGAAAGCTCCAACATTACTTTCCAGTTTTATTGACTCTAGAATGTTGCAGAGATGTCACAATGTACCTGCGGTCCATCTAAATTCTGTGTCGTAACTCTCAACAGCCAGTGCAGACATTTAAAATGAAGCTTTAACAAAATTTCTTGAAAGATTTATATATATATATATATATATATATATACACACACACACATATATGTGTATGTATGAAACACATCCATAAAAAGTGTATTTTTAACACATTCACTAATGACTGATTTAATAGATTTAATGTCTGAAAACAGGTGTTTGTATAATTCATCAAGTAAAATTTGCTGTCCTCTTTATTTGCATGCTCCCATTTACCATGTAAATACAAAGAAAACAACCCTTCCAGTTCCTATAAGCAGGCCAGCTCTCCTTCGAGGCAATTCTTTCCACAAGATAAATATCTAAGATACAAGAAACTCTCATCATATTGGCAATTTTTTACATCATTTCAAGGGAGAGCAGCTCCATAGCCAGAACACAAATAATTAACAGTATGACATTAAATTTGTCTTTTTAAAATCATTAAACTGGCTAGGGAATGAAGACCCTGTAAACACCAGGATATACAATACAACTGCATGACACTTGATTAAAAGACACTGTACAGTCCTTTGCAGGCAATTACAGTAATGGCATTAAAAATTTGATAACATATTTTAAATGAATTCTACCCACAAATTTAAGAGGAGAGTTTCACAGGGTTTACAGCCATTTTGTTTATGGAGAAGGCTGTTTAACCTTCACTATTTCTTAAACGGTCACACATGCAACAGTACTAAGAATTGTGCAATGCACTGTAAGAGTTAGCAAGGGGAAAGACAGGTTGAAATCCAAGAAATATTTTACCTTTTCAAGAGCTTCTAGGCTCTGCTGTTGTCTTTCCATTTTCTTCTTAAGCTGATTTATTTCTTGATCTCTCTGGAGCAGTTCAAAGTCTTTTTCACGAAGTTCCTCCTTAGAATGCTGGAGTTTGCTCTCTAAGCTCTCAATCTGAACAGAAAATTCAATTGCATTAGAATAGGTATTTTACTAAACTCAGATCAATTTAAGAAACCTTACAAATCCTGCAGTAACACTGACTTCGTGTTCTTTTTTCATTTCTGATTCATTTTGCCAATGTTTTTCTACATTAGATGAGCAGTAATTATCATATTAAGTAGAAATAAATTTTAATTTTAATACTAGGAACTCTCTAATACAATTGACAAACATAAAATATTTTTGCTGGTACAATATCACAGTACCCTTCCTTTCCCTAAAATATAGCATCAGTTATCCTCTTCTGAGTTAAACCTGGATAGATTCTGTGTCCCAGGACCAAATATTTTTATACAATCAACTGCCATTTATTAGGTAAACTGTTCTTAAGCAAGAATTACCTGTTTATTACACTCCTTAACTTCTAACTCTGATTTCTCTAAATTGCACTCCAACTGAATTATTTGTTGTTCCATTTCTTCCTTATGTTCACGAACTGTCATATCCAACTGTGTAATCTAGATATAAAAAAGGAAAAAAGGAAATATTTTATTATCAGCTACTATGCAAAATTTAAGCAGCAATATTACAAAATACAGCAAAATTAATTAAACCCATCTCTTGTAGCATAGACAAAATACTCTCCTGAACAGTCAGTATAAAAACGAATCTCATTTTAAAGCACACACACAAAAAAACCGTGAGGTAAACAAAGAGATGAGTGAAAAAACGAGGGAAAAAGAAGTCTATAACAGAACGTTTAGACATCAGAGACACAAAATACAGTCAAGTTCTCAGTTTAATCTGAATTAAATTAGTAGCTCATTATATGTACCTCTCATTGTAGGAAGTACAAATTTTGCCAGAGCAGAAAATAAAAAAGATCCTGTTGCTTTGATGAATTGTTGGAGCAGTTCACAGAGTACTGTCGCAAGAATACATCAGAACGTCTGACCTCCTTACAGTCTCAGATCCTTCTGTGTTTTTCCTCACCCCTCCCACCCCTTCAAATATTCTCAGATACACAAGCTGTTAGCCCCTGCAAGAAGTAGTTATGAGAAAACTAAGGGCTAATTTATACTTGACAGAAGAATAGTTTCTCCATAAGGGATAGAAATCTTGAAGTCAAGCCATAAGACTGAAAACGCTTCATGTCAGCTACAAAAATGTCTTCACAGTAAAGATGCCATTTCATACTCAGAGGTTTCTTTATAAAGAAATAGATATTTCTTCAGTACAAATAAGGAAATTAATCTAAAATCTCTGAGCACACTTCAGTGCAGACTTTTGCTCTCTGTCATCAAACATCAAGAAGACAACCCATATCCTGCACCATTATTACTGTCAGAATTATGGGATGGATTTATAATACCAACAGCCTGTGTATCCTCAGGGAAGGCACAATTTGATCTTCCCAGTTGCCATAAGGCTTCAGGAACATACAGCCAGTTTTCAGGTTGATGCTGTGGCTGAATTAACAACATAGTCTGGAATGATGTGATAAGACAATTAAATCTAGCAGTTTTTTTAATACATAACAACAACAATTGTGAGTAACGTACTTAAAGTTATCTGACCTGTGCTGCTCTTTGTTTCAGTTCCCAATTCCTTTCTTTCAATGCTTGGTCCACGTCAAACAGCTCTTGTTTTTTGTCTTCAATTTCTCCCTTGCAATACCTGAAAACCACGTATGTTTAACTGCCTAATGTACAGTCATTTACTTAGCTTCAAGTATCCAACCTGAAAACAATCGCATCTATTACTTAAAGCCAAGTATCCCTACAATGTGACTCAACTAACTTACTAAAAAAGCAAACTCAAATGGAATAACTGTGCTATTTCCCTTCTGGAGATACCTGCACAATTTCAAGTTTTTAACTGATTACCAAGACAACATTTCATTAACATCGTTACGAAATAATAGCATAGAAGAAAAAAATTTAGGGTCAGAAAGGGAACTGGGCAATTTTATAGAATCATAGAATAGAATCATAGAACGGCTTGGGTTGAAAAGGACGACAATGATCATATAGTTTCAATCCCCCTGCTATGTACAGGGTCGCCAGCCACCAGACCAGGATGCCCAGAGCCACATCCAGCCTGGCCCTGAATGCTTCTAGGAATGGGGTATCCACAACCTCCTTGGGCAACCTGTTCCAGACTGTCACCACCCTCTATGTGAAAAACATCCTCCTAATATCTAAACTAAACCTCCTGTCTTAGTTTAAAACCATTTCTCCTTGTCCTGCCACAATCAACCCATGTAAACAGTCGTATCCCTTCCTGTTTATACGCTCCCTTCAAGTACTGGGAAGCCACAATGAGGTCTCTCTGGAGCCTTCTCTAAGCTAAACAAGACCAATTCCCTCAACCTTTCCTCATAGGAGAGGTGCTCCAGCCCTCTGATCAATAAGAAAGTAATTCCCCATAATTAAGATCATTTCATGGCTTTGGAATTAAAAAAAAACAAAACAAAAAAAAAAAAACAAACACACAAGCACACTACAAATCACCTAGATTACAGACAGCTGTTAAGATTTAAGAGCATCCAAGCTACACACTCTTCCTAAACAAACATTACCATAACTAAATTTTCATGATAAAATTGATACTAACTTACCTGAGCTCAGCTGTTAGATTCATGATAGCAACCTGCTTCTCCTCCAGAGACAACTGTGCATTCTGTAACGCATCTTGCAATCCCTGAAGCTGCAGTGAAATGATTTTTAACTCTCCATGAGCATTTTGCAATGCAGATTCTAGTTCCACTATTTGCTGTAATGCTTCCCTGTGGCAAGTCTTACTTTGAAGCAGTTTATCTTCTAAAACAGTCACTATTTAACACACACAGAACAAATAACAAAATGTTTAATTGTGAGTCAAGACTCTTTACACATCATCACTGCCTATTAGCACTGGCGGCCTCTATCAGTTTTCAGTATCACTGTTTTCAAAGTAAAATCCAGAAAAACAGTGACTTCTGAAGTTAGCTGCCCTGAATATGTGACCATAAGTCTTGACTGTTTGTTTTCTTTAAAAAAAAAAAAAATCAAGATCACAACCCATGATTGATCTGAAATTTGAGTATATATCTAAAACAAGGAAAATACACCCCAAATCATAAAATACACAACAAAGCAACTTAACAGACAGTGATAAAAAAAGAAAAACAAAACACAAACAGAATTGTTAGTAGGCCTCCACAGTTGAAAAGAATGGTAAAATTAAATAGGGGAAGGATGGTTAGAAAGTTCGTTATTTCCATAAGCTTTCCCATGATTTTTGTTTACTTTTTAAACAAGAGATGAATTTTCATGAACAGCATATACCTTTGTTATAATTGTGCATCGCATTTGATTACCACATTAAGAATCTGTGTTACAAGCATCTGTGGGCAATCTGCTTAGTCATTTCACACAGGGTAAAGGTACATCCCCACAATAATGAGGCTCTGCAGATACCCTTGAAAATAAGCCAATGGGATTTTGTTTGTCTTTTAATGTTATCTTTTAATGTAATGTCTTTTAATGTAAAGTTATCAACATAAAAAATGGGAGTATGAAAAATCTGCAGAACTATCATAGTCTGACTCTCCTGTGCTTGATAATACATAAAATGGGGAAACATCAAACCTAAAACACTGCAAAACAGCACGATTAAAGGAAGCCTGAAAAACAGAACGGCTGAGTTACCCTCACTTGTCTTTTCACTGAGCTCTGATCGTGCTTCCTTCAAAGTGATGTCCAAATGACTTATTTGCATTGCTTTGTCATCAATGTCTCGTTTTAATTGCACTACTTCTTTTTCCATACCAGTAAGTTCATTCTTATACTCATCCATCTCCAGTGTTTTTTGTCTAAATAAAAGATGCAGCCAGAAGAGAATTAACCTTATAACAACAAAAGCAACACATCTTTATCCTTGGGCTCTGAAAAGACAAATACTTTCATGAATAGTGAATACTGTGGAATCCAGGTAATTCTGTTAACAAATATGCCACAGATATGCTACGGACCCTGTCAATTTCATTTGAAGCAGTAAAGTTAAACAAAGTTGGTTATGGAAAGATCCTACTGAGATATTATTATTCCCATCAATTATGCAAATAACAGACCTGACAGTATCAACATAAAAAAAAAAAGTCAAGAAGGCATTTTCTGCAATAAAACCAATGCATTACTTTAAACTTACCAAGCCCTCCATGAATTACAAGCAATTTGGTATATTTATGAATTAATTTGTATTATTACACTATTTTTAGACTAAATAGGTAGCCTGAACACAAATTAATTCCATCCAAAGACTGTTACAGAACCTTGTGCTGCTGCTAGTTGGAAACTTTCCATCTAACTTCTAGTCCACTGCTCAGACAAACAATGAATGATCTAACTGCACAGCTGAACAACACTTCAGAGTACAATCTTTCTTCTTGATATTTAATATTTAGAATATTCCTCACAGTTATTCAAAACCTACCGGATTATGCTATTAAGTTCATCCACCTTTTGTCTGTTTAAATCTGCTTCCTGGCAAGCTAGGTAGAGTTTCTCCTCTACCCTTCTCAACTCATCTTCTGCATATACTTTCTGTTTCTGAAGTTCTTGTTCTAAAGTAGATACCTATTTAAAATTGTATTAAAAAACAAACAGTACTTTTAAAGTTACACAGCATAGAAAAATACATCCTTGTCTCGTAACAAACACACAATGGAACTTGTAATAAAATGGTTATCTCTGCAGTCTCAAATTGCATATAGTTTAAGGCTAGGACTTTGCAGTCACATCTGAAAGACAAATGGTTTTGAGTAAATATAACTAGATTTATCTTGAGTTTCAATACACTTATCCTTAGTTAAAGTCTAAGGCCTAATTTAACAAGCACTTAGCCACAGTATGGCTGGAGTTTTTAATAACACAGAACTTGCTTTAACACAAACCAAACTGTTGTTTATTTCAGATATGCCTAAAATAATGAAAATCAAATCAATCATGAACATTCAGATTCTAAAGGTATTACAAAAATACACATTAAAGAATTAAAACAAGTATCCCTATGCAGACTTCTGACCATACTATACCTGTTCTTCAAGCTTAGTTTGATTATCTTCCAGTTCCCCAGTTCTAATAGTTTCTTGCTGCAACATTTGCTGCTGCTGATGCAAAGTTTGTTGCAGGAGAATATTCTGTTCACTTGTGTCCCGAAGATTACGACCTTTTAGTTTTATTTCTTTTTGTAAATAACAAACCTGAAAATACATTTACTTTCCATCACTATAAAGCATTTTTATTCACACTCAGCTCTTCTTTGTTCTTAATCATCATGGATTCATTAAAAATTCAAAGATTTTGGCTGTGAATTTTGTGCATTAGTTTCAACAATATGTAATGCATCTTATCATTCAGTTGTGCTTTACAAAATGAGCAAAGTAGGCACTTTTTGACATCAATCTTTTAATTCCTGCTTTTTAACTGCATTTAAACTGCTCATATTTTAAGAACAAATTCAACAAATTTAACAAAGATTTCTCATTTATAAAATTACTGAACTATTTTTCTCTCTGCCACTTTTCTTACTTAGTTTTCCAGGAAGTTCCTGTCTTTCCCATTAAATTTAGTTCAGTCTCTCCCTTTATTTCTTCCTGCTTCTATGACAAGTCATTCCAATAGCAGCCATGTATTGTGAGTGTCTAGCTTCACCACGTGTTGAAAAGTCTGATTTCTCAATGACAAAAGCCAGGAATTATCTAAAAAGTCATGTTTTTCAACCAGCGTGTATGAGAAGTGAAGCACTAGCTGCTCACCCCAAAGGGGAGGTACTGACTCTGCCAGTTATGTGTGGAAATATTCATCACAGAAGTCTCACTTGCCACCCTTCCCACACAGCAGTCAGTCTCCCCATGCACAGTATAAAAGCAACAGGTTTTAGGATGTAGAAAGAAACAGTACATATCACAGGCTTGTGCACAATACAGAGCACAGATTTCCACTCAGTTATTCTTGTAAACTCCATTTGACTAATGCCTGTCTCTCATTAAGTAGCGCAGTATTGTCTTGGGGGGGGAAAGGGTAAAAGGGACATAAACCTTACATGAATGTTTTAACTGATTACACTCAAACATCTTCCCCACTAAGATACTCACAACACAAATCAACTATGTAAATTTACATTTATATGCAACAGCATGCCCCCCATTTTTTAAGACAAAGATTTCTTCCATTTAATCTTGATTTTGTTACCTCTTTCAACACATTCATTCTCTTGGTATTTCCTTAAGTTTATCCAATGTCTCTTAGTTACGCTTTTCCCCTTGATCATCACAAAATGTACAGTATTTCCTCCCAGCTTAACTCACAGTTATAACTCACACTACAGAGGTTTTGTTTCACATTTCACAAGATTTCAGGTTAAAGCAATCAGAACAACAGCTTTTTCTGTAATACAGGAAAGTTGCCCAAATGAGCTTTTACCTCTTCAGACTTCTTTTTGAGCTGATTTTGAAACATCTCCTTATTTTCTTCTGTCTGACTCAAATACAGTGCAAGTTCTTCCTTACATACATCTAGTGCTGACTCAAGTTGTTTCACCTAGTTGAATGTCACAGATTACTTTGAATTCACATACTTTTTGTTAACTAGCAAATAGCCTAAAAATGTTTAAATTATCTTTGTGCAAAATGTCTGAGAAGCTACATTTTAATACAAAGAGTGCAATAACAGGCACAAAAGAAAAAAAGGCAAAGAACTCAGATTATAAGCAGAAATGAACATTTGTGAAATTAAATTGCAATATTTCAGATTGTTTAAATTAGGTAAGACTGTCAGTTATAAAAACATACTCCAGTATGTCAGTAGCCACAATTCACAAATGAACCTATTTAAAATATCAAATTGTAAGACTCCCATACTTTATTACAAATTAAGATTTACCTACAGAATTCAATAAATGAATTTGAAAGTATCACTTGAGTTGTCAGAAGTCAAAATCAGAATTCGTATCTTAATATATCTCAGAAAACTACTAAAGCTTTTGTTTGTTTTCTGAGCTAACAGACAATGCCCAAGTTCCATCAAAATGGAAAGGAAAAGTTTCATTGCAAAACAGACAGTATTGTATCTTATAGTAGCAATATCAACACTTCTAATGTATTTTGTTACTATACTACTAATATGGATTTCAGTTATGCCCTACAACTACCTTCTAGCTGTTATCTGCCCAAGGTTATAAAGAACAAACCTCCAGGGATCATTTGGAATAGTAATTTACCATTTCTTAACTATTTGATTCAATGCTAAGAAGCTTTTCATCAACATGAATTATGTTAACATGCTTATGTACAATGCTTTCAATGCTTCCGATTTCTTAAATGATATTGGATTGTACAACTCCCTCCTCATCAAAATGAAGAGCTTTTTGAAAAGAAGCAATTACAGATCCTAATTTTAAGTATCTAGAAAACAACCCAAGTACTAGAAAAGATACTCAAACAGAAAACTGGCACAAATTCAGAAAGTACATACTACCAGTTAAGTCCATAGTACCTACTCCTGGTGACATCCTGAGAATTTAATATCATATAAAACCTGATGGTGTTAAATCACTACATGATAAAGTTTAATAACACTATTGTTACAAGGACTGCAAGGAAGATACCAAGCCAACACTAATACGAGGTACAGATGGCTATAAAAAGGTAACTAATATCATCATTGCATGCCTAGAACGTATTAACTGGAGAAAAAACCTACAGAGCATTCTTTGTTAGACAACTTTTTTCTCTAGAAGTACAAGTACAGATATCCCTTATTTATAACTGCAGTCATTTCATAAAGCAATTATAAATTGCATAATCTCTAAGGGCAGGTTCCACCAAAACTTTTAATAAAAATCAAGGAAAAGATTCTAAGAAGACTTCAGATTTCTGAAGTATGCGTAAGGGATATTTCTGTAAAGTAGCCTAAACATAGCCTGTCCACAGAGGGTAAGAATTAAAAAAACCTCATAATTGCAAAACTTTGAGACTATGAACTGAAAATTACAAAGAGTTTACTAACTTTGATTGTTTGCTCATTTAACTGACTCTCCAGTATCTTCAGTCTCTCATCTTTCTTGAGATCTTGCTTCTTCATTTCCTGTTTTCATTTCCCACCCCACCCCCAAAGAGAAAAAAGTAAATACAGTGGCAATAATAAAATCCTAGCAAGCAAGAATCATACAGGTGAAAAAGTATAACAGTGTACTTAAGATATACAGCTTGCATATTCTGTTTGTGCAAATGCGGTTCCTAAGAGGCATCCCTTCATATTCAGCAGCAAAATTAGTTATTTAAAGGAACATGGATTGCCTAGCATAATGTTCTTGTCTGTTGACCTCATCTAGAATGGATACACAGATCTTTATCCAGATCTCTTTCCTTTGATTAATGGTGCAAACCAGAAGCATAAATGGAACAGTAAGGCAGCAAACAACGAAGAGTTCTGAACAATATATAGTATGGGGAGTACAACAGATTCAGTCAATGAGTTAAACAAGAATTACAAAACATATACATGTCATCTTTTCATTTTCTCAGTTTTTCCATGCGTCTCTGGGTATGCATTTCACCATTGGTCACTGGACAGATTTGAACTTAAGTCAAAAGCCAGCCTTACCTCTCTGCTCTCCATCAGTAGCCCATCCAATGATTCGATGCGATGCTGTTTATGTATAATATCTTGTTGCAAAACAGATATTGTTGTCGCTTGTTCTACAAATTGTTGATGTTTCTTATCTAGCTGTTTCTGAAGCTGCCCATAAGTAATTTATAGTTTACTATTTTAATAAACAGTTTCAGAGAACTTATACATCTAAACGTATTGTTCAATTCTATTCACCCACCACTAAAAATGAGAAGTAGATTTCTGCCATTAGCAATATTGCGTAGTATCAAAAAATATCAAGAAATCCCAAATCCTTAATATTAAAAAGCAAAAAGAGAAGCAAGACCATGAGGGAAGGTAAAGTATAATTGCCTGTCATCAGCTAAGGCACTAAGACATACATACATCTTCACTAAAAATAACAAATTCATATAACAGCTAGAATTTAGCAATTAGAAATAGCCAAAGTTGTATTTCTAATGGCACGAAACAAGTGAATTATTCTTTAAAGAATGAAAAAATCCTGACAGCTCTCCCTGAACACACATGTTCACAAACTAAATAAGAGTATGGTTAGAAGTTAAAATTTTACTTTTTTTTTTGTGCTAGGTGTTTGGAGCAAAGAGCCACAGCGTTCTTTTTAAGCCTGTGTTTTTCTTCAATTGAGCAGAAAAGAGGATATCCATACCCAAATGGAAATCATGACACTGTGTAGTGTTAGATGGAAAATGAACTAAAATCCAGAAACGTGGGGAGAAGATAATAGACATTTTTCACCATGTATCTGCATCAGAACTACTGAATAAAAGAAGAAATTATCATGAGAAAAAGTTGCCACCTATATCACACATACATATTAGCATACAAATAAGGCCTTACTAGTTCTATCTGTTTCTCCATCTCTCTGTGCTGCTCAAGATGAATCAATTTTGCTTTTTCCAAAGCAGAAGTTAGTTGCTTGTGCTCTTCACTGACAGATGTTTTCAACTCACGAATGTGTTTGTTTTTTCCCTAGGAAATGACAACAGCAAGGACTTAATAAAAATGTTTACTTCTGATACTCAGTAGTTGTTATTAGATAATCAAGTTCCTAGATTTCATTAATAAACAACCTAGAAAATGATAAGTTATACACAGCATGTTTCCTCTCAAAGAATGTCATGCCTACAGTAAAGACACAGAATGCCACCCAGTGCTGCCTCTACGCAGACAGGATGCATGCCAAGGCAGACTATCAGAATGTAACAGGAAGAAAGAACACCTAACAAATGTAAGTGGTATTTTTATATGGATAAATGGAATCTTTTAAAATACAGGTTTCCATCTGAAAGTTGTTTACTTCACTAATAACCTTAGACCTCTTCCCAAAAATCAAGCAAGTTTATATGACAATATCAGCACTGGAAGATACAGTGCTCTGAGTTTCAGATTACCTTCTTCACAAGTTCCCATTTACAAGACAATTTATTCACAGGTCTGCATGCATTTCTTAAGAATTCACAATTTCAGAAGAGCAGAAAATAAAAGCAATTTGTCCAACATTTCACATAACACTTTGTTACCTCTTAACTTAGTAATTCCATAAAGACTCCTTGAGAACTGGAGGAAAAAAGAGAGAACACTACCAAACGCAGTATACTCTACTTTAGGAGTGGCCTTATTCTATTGAGGAGGAGAAAACAGTAATTTTATTAAATGGAGAATAAAAAAAAAATTAGCTCAAAGGATGGAAAATCTTAAGGTTTTTCTTAGTAGCACAGATAAAATTTTGATCTCCCCAGAATAAATGGTAGTGTTACAATTCATTCCACGAGAACTACATTTTTGTTGTGTGCGTCATCAAAAGGGAACAGCAAAATGTCAATTCAGAACTTACCATGCTCAAAAGCAAGGAAGAAGTGTTTTTTATTTGAAACAATATGTATATACATTATTTGAAACTGTGCTCTCTAAAAATCATGCAGATAGCCTAGCAGGTCTGTTTTAAATCCATTTCAGTTTCATCTTTGATTTTCATTTATGCCATTTCACACAAATGTAGTTTTTCACTGAATATGCCATACCACGAGTTCCTGTTCCAACTCAGTACTTCGTGCTGCAGCAGCAGAATAAGCAACAGCCTTTTCTTCCAATTGTTTCTTAAGTGCAGAAAGCTGAGAAGATTTCTTTGCTATCTGGAATTAAATAAGGCAAAAAAAAAAAAAAAAAAAAAAAAAAAAAGAACCCAAAGAAACAAACATTAAGATATTATTGGCTAACTCAAGTATTTTCTTAGGCTTTCTTATAAGAGAGATTCTGTTTTAGCTACTTTTATACCTTACTAAATTTTAGGCATCATTCATTTATTTTCATATGCTCAAGTAATCTTCATTAATCATTGCAGAATTCGGGAAAATTTACCTCAAATTTGTCCAATCCATGATTATTTTATCGGTAACATACACTGTAATTAATAACTGCATTTTATAATATATATGGTCATCATTAGGAAATACGGCAAATAAAACTATGCTGTAACTAACACATTGTTATCAGAATGTAGATATTAAAACTTTAACTTATTAAATCAGAGAAGAGCGAGCTGAAGGTAAATTTCTTTCCTCACATTAATGATGTTAATCTCTGGAAAGTGCATTGACACTTAGTGAGGAAAAAATACTCGTAACTGTTCTTTGAACATCCGTTTAAGACTCCACATTCAGTCAAAACAAAGGAACAAGACCATGTACATTTTCCATTTAACAAAGCAAAAGAGAAGTAAAGTCCACTAAGAACATCAAATTAAAAATTAGAGATTTCTGACAACAGATCAATTGAGGCTGCTATCTTAAAGTTTCCCTGCTTTCTCTTAGATACCCCATCTTGAAGTTTTTCTAAATGAGGCAAATTTTAAAATTAGAACGACAATTGCATTTTCTCCACAGCAATTATCTTAACTCTCTCTAATGACTGAACTAAGCAAAGCCTGACACTTTTTCCTTTCTATTAGAAACTTACTTCTTGCTTTAAGGTATTAGTTTTCAAAGTCTTCGCCGACAGCTCTTCCTGCATGCTTTGAAACTGACTGGTTCTCTGAGCCATGCTGGTCTTCAAAGACAGATTCTCATTATCTAGTTTTGCCAGTTTAACACGCAATCTTTCCACCTCTTTCTTGAATCTTTGTCTCTCCTTTTCAAACTGTTTGCTGACAAGTTCCAACTGCTGACATTTTCTCTCTCAAAGTAAAAAAATAAATACATATAAGCTTTTTTTAAAAAGAAAAAAGGAACACGTAAACAAGCACTGAAGCAAGTAATGATACATTCCAAAGAGGAGAAATATAATTTAATGGTAGAATATTGAACTAACACATAGTATTCAGGAACAAGAAAACTCATTTTTTATCTATAACGTAACTTCAAGCTGTGTCTCATGGGAAAACAAACAAAGAAAGCAAACAAAGAAGAGTCATTACATATCTGCCCTAAAGTAATTTCATTCCATTCTAACAAACTGCAGAGGCAACTGGAGAAGTCCTCTAGCAACAAGACACAGATAGATCAAAGAAAACATGGAGACATTAGCATAACCTGTGAAAAGAAAGCGTATGTGGCTCCATTTCAACACAACTTGTACCTTGTATACCGCTGCAGAACATAACTATCTAAAAGAATATTGTGCATAGAGAATCTGACAATTTACAGAACCTGTAAAGTGCTCCCTATTCAACTAAAATAAATCTGTTGACAGAAAGACATTAAAAAAAAAAAAAACTATGCACGCAGCAAGTAACAATTTGAACTCCACCAAAAACAAAATCCCTTTTCTGCACATTAATCAGACAGAATTGTCAGATGTTTTGTTGAGCTTACCTTCTTGAGTTTTGATCAATTTGACAGGCTCTGTTTCCAGGACACATAAACCACTTTTTTCTTGTCTTTCATTATCATTTAATAAATGCTCAACTGTATTACAGGCAGTTAATTTTGTGTGAGGCTTTCCAGTTTCTGCTTCCTTCATTGCTAATTCAATGCTATTATAAAGGAGACAACTATTTAGTAATTCTTTGTACAGGCTAGTTCTGTTACCTCCTAAGTATCTGCCCACTCTTGCCATAATTCAGTAACCAGAAAGTTATACCTTAGGCCTGCAGTCAAAGGTTTATTTGATTCACAAGATTCAGAGACAGCTTCTTTGGTGGATGAACTGGATAGCTGACATTTCAAGTTATGCCACTTGAACTAAAAGTTAAAGGAAAACCAAAATCAACTTCTTATTGCCTAACAGTATGACTTACTATACTACCATATCATTTTATGAGTCACATACCAGGATGGTAAAAATTTGGGTAACTTTAAAAGTTATTCTCTTGGACGCTTGCAGAGCACTGCAGGCTCATCTCACATTAGGAGAAAGCAGAAGCATTAAGGTCCTCAGCCCTTCATCTCCATACAAGAACAGAAACACACGTGGTTTTGCCATGAGAATTTAAATTCAGTGAGTTACTATCAGAAATTCTGCTTGATGAACTTCCAACATTATGCTTCCTTTTCAACTCCAGTGATTGTATTAAATGATCAGAATAGCCTCCAGTTTTTCTGTATGGTGAATTTTTTTCCAAATAAGGCAATAAAACAACTTCTGAGGATCTTCCAAATAAATGTCCACAGTCACAGCAGCCCAGAACATTATGTTTTATTTGAAATTACTACATTCTTTGTCCAACTTCACTTTGGCAATTTCACAATTGTATAGAAAGAATATTTTTAATTTTGTTTTCACAACAGCTACTCACATTCATACTTCAAAAGTAAGGAGAACTGATGCAGTCCACACTCCTAACCTTGCATGTTTCTCTCTAACCCTGACTGGTTTTTTTGTGACGTCCACAATCACATTCAGGTTACTGATAAACTTCACTAGTACAAAATTAATAAGCCAGAGTTCATCTTGATAAAACAAAGACTACTTGCGGTCAAGAAAGGTGTGCCTTCACTGGTCAAGCAAAGTAAGCTCCTACAATATGTCTCTCCTGCTCTAGTTTCTCCATTACTAAGGTTGACTCAAACTCTGTCTGGCTGTGTAACGTGGTGTGTCTGCCATGAGAGAAATGTCACAATGTTCAACTAAGAAGAACTACAGCATCACATAATTGGACATTCTATTTTGGAGTACATACTTCCATCCAAAGAATTAGGACATAAAACAGAGGAACAGAAAATGTAATTTAAAATGCTTGCTAGTGAATAAACTCCAAAGCACCTGTTCCTTGTTCTTGAATCAAAGATGAAAACTATGTATTTCACCAGAATAACATTTTGCCCATGCATCTTGGGAAAAGAAAAAAAAAAAAAAAAAAAAGATATTATACTCGGATAATTTCTCAACAATGTCAAAAGACTTCCATGCAACATCAGTTAAAATTATTTAAGATACAAAACACAATTTAGAATAATGCATCAATTACTGCACCTCTTCAGACGTACTTGTAGACAACTGGGAAATAATGGTTTCTTGCAAGCTGAGCTCCCGCCTTGAATTCTCCATTTCTTGATGGCATGATTTCAAGCTGTTACGCTGTTGTGCATTAAGCGCTCTCAGCTCTGCGTTTTCACTGACAAGAGCATTTTTCTCTTTAAGCGCTCTTTTTTTTTCATTAAGTTCCTTTTCAAGCTCAAGGATCTTCTGATTAGACTGATTCAATGTTGACATCATTTCACTGTTCTTTGTCTCTAGAGTTATAATTTCTTCTTTTGCAGTGTGATTCTCTTCCCTTAGTTGCCTAAAAAAAAGTGTATCTACTCAAGAGGTATAGCTCAATACAGATAATTAGATGAGGATTGTCATCATTAGAAGTACCAGGGGAACACAAGGTAACAACACTGCTAAGTAGTTTCCTCCCTCTCAAAGTCTAGGATCAACTCCAAACGACAGAAAGTTCTCACTGCTTTACTCAGCCTTCACTTCTCATAAGGACCACAATATAAACTACCATCAGAAAACAAAATTAGAGAATAAAGAACCCCTCATTCTTAAACAACTTAAAGTTTTCAGCATCATCACGTGTAAGGAATAGATTAAGGCTTTAAATGTGCTAAAGTCAAGGAAATTTTAATACAGGATAAAAAAAACCTATACCTAAAATGACAAAAGAATTAGGCTTATATACTAAGACTAAGGTTATCTAGTCTTCTTTATATACTCCATTAATAGTGATGAGAAGGGAAAGGACTCTGTCCATTTGCAAGTTGTTCACTTTTTTTAGCTATCTGTTGGTTTAACACACTGAATTACCTTAAAGGTCCTGATGAGTGTCAACTCCAGTACAAATTAGCAAGGAAAAAAAAAAGTGGTCTTGAAAAGAAATGGACAGTGAGCATGAAAGCATGCAACAGTGGGAAAGGATGTTACAGTGGCTAAAAACTAGCAAGATAAACACTGACTGAAGTTGCAGCCAGCATTAAAGCCTGCCATCAGATCAGAGTGCAGCCTCCTCATTGAAGGCTGACACGAGTCTTTGCTCCAACTAGGGACGGACTGTATGGTGCACAACAAGTAGGTGCTCACACGTGGAGGTTAGTGCAGATCACCTCTTTCTCATGCTTTCTCACCAGCATGTACATTAGCAGACTGGACGCAGAACAGGTGTACAAAAAGGCAGAGTACCCACATTTCCCAACAAAGCTGTGTGTGAACAGGGTAAACCATGCTTCCAGGACATAGAAGTGTGCTTTTAACAGAGAGCATGTAGCAGTGTGTGGGATTAGAAGAACTAGTTACAGAAGAGCACTTAAAAATCTGTAGGTTTATGCCTTTTATTTATTTACTTTCTAACTGCCTAGTATCAGGATCACTACAAACAACAGAGAAATCCTACAGTGTTCACTGATGCTGATCTTCCTGATTTGGTTCAAACTGTGTGAACTGAGCAGCAGCTTCCCAGTTACAGTTTAACACGAGCTTTCTTCACAAATCAAATAACTGTACAGACTTTTTTTAAAAAGACTTTGTTACCTTAATTGCTCATCTTGGATGTCCAGATGCTTCCTGTAGCTGACACATTTTTCATTCAACTTCTCTCTTTCTTTTTCACAATTAATTATATAGTTTTCTAAACGTGCTCCTTCAGCTTGAACCTTAAAAAGTTTTTTTTCCAATTATAAAAATAGTTTGAACTTTGAAAGCCAAGGCTTTTTAAAAAATTACTTTAATCACAATGCTGTTTCATTTCTTCGTGGGTTTTTTCCCCTTCCCTTACCTTCTCCTGCTAAGCACATACGTATTGCTCACTGTCATGAGAAAAAGGAAAGTGGCAGAAAAGTTTCCTTTTCTTCCCCTATCACTTGAGCAAATGCTATGTCATTTTGGTTTACAATTGGTAACCTCATTCCGCAAGAAGAGAAGTCAAATCAAATCAAAATTTTCCCTAAGAGGCAACGGTCTCAAGCCTGTGCAATTTGTCCTCATACGAAGCAGCAAACATTTTCGACCATTAGAAATCTGGGTATTAATTTTAGCCATTCTCTAGCATATGTTTCTTTGGAAAATTATAAAGATGCTGCTTCAATAAAAAAGATCACACACCTGTAAGATGCATGATTCGCAGCTAGAAAGAGACAAGAAACATCACTTTCAGGGGTGCATGACCACACTGCGCAAAGAGTTTAAAAACACATATGTGAAGTTATTGATACAAACTGTTGCCTACCCCATCCCACCTCTCAAGATTTTGCCACCAACAAGGAGAAAAAAAAAAAAAAAAGTGATCCATTAGTTAACATAGTTGTCTGCTGCCCAACATATTGAAAGAAGCAAAATCACAGAATCACAGAATCGTAGGGGTTGGAAGGGACCTCCAGAGATCATCGAGTCCAACCCCCGTGCCAAAGCAGGTTCCCTACAGCAGGTCGCACAGGTAGGCGTCCAGGCGGGTCTTGAATATCTCCAGAGAAGGAGACTCCACAACCCCCCCGGGCAGCCTGTTCCAGTGCTCCGTCACCCTCACCGTAAAGAAGTTCTTGCGCACATTCGTAAAATCCTCATAGAGTGGCAAAAAAATAAATAAAATAAAATCTCACCTTTTCAAACCTTCCAGTTATTTTCTCCTTATACTTTTGGAAAACTCGTGTTAGCTCCTCAGCATTCAGTAAAGCTTCATTTCTTTGTTGTTCTGCTCTGCAATGCAACATACCAGTAACTACTTCCTCCAGTTATAAGAAACAGAAAAAAACAACTAAATGAACAGGTTCAGGTCATTTCCTTTTGCCTCCTCACTAACTAAGCTCCTAGACGGAAGTGTGCCACATGGTGTGAATTCATTTTACGGGTCATGTTAATGTATTAAAATAAATTATAATAATACTAAGGACTCAAAAATAAATACTTCTGATGCTCTTCAAAAAAGATTCATTATTCAAGTCATCCTCCTAACTCCCTTTCCCACCAGGTAAAAGACCCTGTGAGGGACTGAGACAGTACCCATGACAAGGAAACAAAATTCAAAGAACAGAAGGGAGCTCCTGTAACTGGAATTATGCTAGGTCTGATAGGAACAGATCAAAGGACAAATTATTTGGGGGATACTGGAGAGACGACATCAATATGTAAAAGAAACAGACTGGGATGGTATTACACAAACAAGCATTCAAAAGAAGCAAGCAAAGACTATTTCAGATAATGTATGTATCTTGCTCCTCCTCACCCTTCCTTCTTCGTTTCTTCCACCATTACTCAATTTCAGAGGTTGGAAAGAGAGGGAGATGGGAACTGGGAAGGGGGAGTTATGAAATACAAGAATTTCACATAGATAACATACAGATAGATAAGATTAAAGATAACAAAGACAACCTGATCTCGTGGAAGGTCTCCCTACCCATGGCAGGAGGGTTGGAACTAGATGATATTTAAGGTTACTTCCAACCAAAACCATTCTATGATTCTACAATTCTCTTGTGGAAGTTGTGTTTTTATCACCTCCCCAAAAAAATAAAGCACTCAGTACTGTTGACTAGTTCTGTTCATTACAACATTATATACCTGACATACAAAAAGTATACACTGTAGATCCTTGCAAGACAAAGTCAAAAATAATTCAGGAAAAATACATTATGGACCAACATCTGCCTTCCACTGCAGTACCCTCTATTCTGAAGAGAAAATAGAGGCAATAAACTGAATAGGTAGCTAAATTACATTTTAGTGTAAATGATCAACCTGCAATTACTAGCAATTTTCTTGACTTTAAAAAAAAAAAAAAAAAAAAAGCTAACGCTGTCATAATAGAAAGACTTCCCCCCCGCCCCCAAGTATTTTTTAAAGTAACATTATAAAGTAGAGAAGATTTAATTCCATAAAGTAAGTACATGCCAAGAAGAATAAACGTTTAAGCATTACTATTTTATATTCAGTTTATTAGGAATACTGAAGAACACTTAGTCACCTTTTTCCTTGCTTGTTTTGTTCAATTAACTCCATTTTCAGATTTTCATAGTCCCTCTTGTATCTTTGCAATACACTTTCTCTTTCCACTACTGCTTTCTGACTTTGTTCTAGTTTATCTTCTGCATCTCTGGCAAGTAAGCAAAGTATGATTTAAAAATAGAAGGATTTCAGTTAAGAATTATTTATCTTCACTTTGGGGTGACAAGGTGTGGAATTTTTTTCTGCACATGTTTGAGATATGATACAGCCCTCAAAACCAGGTTTGGAACATCAGTAGTTTCAAGGCTTCCAAACAATACATCTGGAGTGGTGTCCAAATCTCACCAGCAGGCATCAGCTGCTATG
Organism: Alectoris magna; assembly: GCA_030625065.1. NCBI lineage: Eukaryota > Metazoa > Chordata > Aves > Galliformes > Phasianidae > Alectoris > Alectoris magna. The sequence goes on along the minus strand of CM060568.1, from coordinate 16,141,810 downwards.
GATGCCAAGAAGCCAGACAACTGGGTTTGTGGTGTAACATCTAAACAATGAAACCATCGTTTTTCTAAAAGTAGGTATGACAGGACAACACATACATTAATGCTGTTTGGGATGTTTAAGGTATTTTAATTGCGTTGTGAGAACTGACTTTTGAGGCATCACTTGAATATTATTAGCATGAAGTTTTAAGATAAACCGACAGCCAGCTGTGTCTCCCTGACACCTTCTGGATACTGTTTACATTAGCTTTATTTGACCATCTGTCTTAATACATTCATAAAGAAAAAAAATCTTTTACTCTACATGGTACACAGACATCTGTAAATATGGATGGTTGTTCATTAGAGAAGTTGTACAGTCACACAGCACAAAAATCAGTCTTGAGTGGATCTCATTATAAGGACATTCATGCTTAAACGTAAATTGTAAACTGGTTTATTTTACCTTTATTATGTTCTTCTGTTACTTGACGTGCATTCTCCATATAAAAGACATAGGTACAAAATAAACACTTCACTCGTCCTATATATGGCTCCAAAATGAAAATTTCAAGCCCCAGATTACATGACCCACAGAGAACCAGTAACTGTACAGCCTTGGAAAAGTGACTGGACTTGCAAGCAGACCTCATGACTGTTAAGAAGTGCATTTATTACCTTAGAATTTTATCTTGTGCTGAAACTTCTGCTTCCAAAGTTACAATTCGTTCTTCTAACTTAGGAATGCTGACTAAATGCCTACCTAACGTTGATTCAAGGTAAGAAATCTGAAAAAGAAACATATTTATGGTTTAATTAATATTTGCATATACACGTTCAGATGAGAGACACACACGAGCCATCTACTTACCTGATGACACAGTGCTCTTCAATTGGCTGCAGAAGATGCTTGTGCCCATACACACAAAATGAACTCCAACTTCCTCCTAATTTAACGTCAGTTCCCTAGCACCACTCCCATCTGATATTTTATATTGCAGAGCGATTGCTTTACACATTGATCTTTTTCACTTTTTCCCAAACATTTATCTTCTTCCACTTGTTCTGTCCAAGTCAGACAGGCAAATACTTCCCTAATCTACTTAACTGCACTATGAAAGTTAGTCACATGGGTGTACAGTACTAACTACATCACTGAATTGTTTTAACTAGTTTATTATTTCACCTCTTTATTAGTAAACTAAGATTTATGATATGAGAAGCAGGAAAAGCTTTTTCCCCCATTGACAGATCACTTAGTATACCAAGTGCTCATTCCAACTTATTTGCCTTGCTGGCTTTATAATTCAATTTTGGAATACTAATAGATAGAATTTATAATTAATATAGTTGATTTGTTCACAAAGAATTTGATTACAAACTCTTCTGTTCCAAAATATCACTTAACAGTATTAAATGATACTAGAGCTACTAAAAAACATAAAGAATATTTAAAGTTAAAATATGAAACACGAGTAGAGTGAAATACATTAAAGATACATACTCTTGTTTTTGACTCCATCAATTCCAAGTTTGTTGTTTCAATTCTATCCCTTAGATAATGGTTCTGAGAAGCCAAAGATGCATTTTGCTCATGAAGATGATCCATTTTCTCCTTAAGACATTCATTTTCTTCCACAGCTTTACCAAAAGCCGTAGGCATCAAGTCAGACTAGACAAAAAGTAAATATGTACTTCCACATACATACACACATAGAACAACGTATACACCACAGGATTTGCAGAATAAACACGCTTAAATCTCATTAGGCTTAAGGACTATTCAGTAAAAGATCAAGGGTACCAAAGACCCGAGAGCAAGAAGATTTCATAAGTACTGAACACAGAATGGACAGGATTAATAAAAACTGGCTATGAAGATGAGCATTTACTTTGGATTTTCTCTGAAAATCCCAGCAAGACGTTTTACCTTCTTCTTGCAGTTGGAAGACAGTCCAACTGTCTTCATGCAGTTGGAAGAGCACCGACCGCTGCAGTTCAGCAGAACAAGGTCCTCCAGGGTGAGGTCTGCAGCCTCATCAAAGCAGCGGTCTGAATGTTCCTTTGTACCAGTGCTACAAGGAAGAACAAGAAGTTGTTACCCCACTTTTCCTCATTACTTCCTTTGCTCATGAAGAGTAACCAAGTGCAAAGCACAAGAAGAATCACAGTAACCCGTTACACTCAATACAGCTGATTCACGCTACAAGTGACAGGCCATTCTCACACCCAGACAAATGTACCTGGAAAGCTCTGCCCCTACGCTCTGTAGATTTTTTTCAGTCCTCCTCAGCTGACACCGTAATGACTCCACAGCTCCAAACAGTTCTTCATCATCACTTGCAGAATGAGCCCACATGCTGTACTCCATTGGCACTGCATATGGCTACAATAACGTTAAAACATTATTAAGTGTACACAAACATCATTTACAGAGGTATTTTAAAGTTTTATAGATGATGAAATAAACAAGAATAAAAGAAAATACTTTATTTCCAAATAAAAAGATACATTTCACACGCTTTTAGCACTCAGTAGATAATAGCAACATTTAAATTGACGGCCCTACCGAAGCAAAAGCGCTCTGTGTGTGTTGATGAAATACGAGCAGCTCCAGAACTGCTTCTGAGAAGCACAGAAACACAGCCAGGAGCTCCAGCCTACAGCGAGGGGAGAAGAGGCGGGAAAGGACAACCAGCCGCGTCCCGGTATCCCGAGCAACGGTACCTCAGCAGACACCGCCGAGCTCTCCACACGCAGCTCAACACACGGCACTTCGAGCAGCGCGGACCGTTACTGCAGTACCCGCCTCTTCCGCCACCCCCCAAGGCGCACGCGCAGCTCCGCCCCACACCACCCCTGCCGGGAGCAGCGACAGCGCATGCGCGACCGCCTCCATCCCGGAGCCGCTCTCTGACCACGCTCGGGCTGGGGCAGAGCCTCCCGCCGCGGTGCATGCTGGGCGGCGCGTCGTAGGGGCGGGTTGGCCGCTCGCAAGGCGTGGGCGGGAAGCCGGAGTCTCTGTGCTGCCGGCATGGGGCCGCCGCGGCTGCTGCTGCTGCTGGGCTGCTTGGCGCCGCTCCTGTCTTCCCCCGGCGCCGCCGAGTTCAGCCCGTCCCTGGACAGCGACTTCACTTTCACGCTGCCGGCCGGCCGCAAGGAGTGCTTCTACCAGCCTATGCGCAAGGAGGCCTCGCTGGAGCTCGAGTACCAGGTCGGGCGGGCGGGGCCTCGCGGGGCCCTCCGAATCTGGCCGCGACTCCGGCGTATCCTTCCGGGGTAGCTCTGCCCGCCCCGAGGCCCTTTCACGTCCCTCCGGCGGCCGCCGGCATGAGGGCTGCGGGCTGTCGCGGGGCTCCGGGGCTGCGTGAGGAGCGGCCCGACCCCGCCGCCTCTCCGCGCTGGGATGCCGGCCTGGCCCCGCTGAGGCACCGGGGAAGGAGAGGCTTACACCACTCCTTCTTTCTTGTCTTATATTTAATAGTCTACTTTGTGTGCGCTATCAGGTCTTAAGCTGCCATTCTTTAAAGCAGAAGGAAAAAAAAAGCAGAACGTTAACTGCTGTGACCTTGCATTGCAGCAGTCGTTCGACTTCCCAGCCTCTCTCTGCACTCCCATGAAGCCCCTTTATCTACGCAACGAAAGTTTTCCAAATGTAGCCTTAAAAATGGGCTTCCCCTAAGGCCTCGTGCCCTTCGTGCTGCAGTACTTGCTGATTGCGGAAGTCTTTGACCCCCCCCCCTTTTTTTTTTCCCCTGCCTTAAAGGTGTAAAGCTGAAAATCCCCGTAGTTTTCTAATTATTTTTGTTCTGTGCACACTGAGCAGGAATCTAAGATTGATCTGTGAACAAAGCTTCAATGCAGCCCTAAGCAAAGCTCAAGTTTAAAATAAAATCCTGCTTTAAAATGTCTGTACAAAATAATCATAGCAGTCCTTAAGTTTTATTACACAAAGGAAAAAGAAATCATAAGCAGTAAACTTACTTTTACCCAGGCATAAATTTCTCTGCAATACTGTTAATGGTAATGTTTCATTTTTCTGTCTAAATGTGTAGAAAAGAAGCTCCATATATTATTGGAAATACATGTGTTTTTTTTTTTACTTAATTAGCCTGAATTTTTAGTGGCTAAAGCTTAATGCTACCTGCTGATACGACGCCATAAACACTGTGCTGGTAGGAAGCATTGTCCCAGTGTGCTTGCATTGTACCACAGCCCTGTAGGTGTATCACTGCCTGTGTTTTAACTCTGATCGGGTGTTAGCTATGTATCTTTGCTGCGCTTCCTCTTTTTGGTAAGCCTCCAGCTCATTTTCAGCCAGTTTAAACTTCACTCTCCGCTTCAGCCGGAGTAGGCTGCTGCGTTTCAGCAGCTCCCTGGAAGGTAAACATGTGAAGTCATGGATGAAAACTGTGCTTTTACAGTGATATGGATGTAGCCACGTCAGTGGTTAAAGCAGCACAGCTTTGTAATACTGTATATGCTTATTATGAGCCTGGGAAGTAAACGCCTTCAACTCCTTCCACTTTTGGGAAATGAGAACGCCCTGGGAGACTTTAGACCTTGTATATTCATTAGGTCACTGGTGTATCTGTAATGGGCATCGCAACTCCAGTCTTAACCGTTAACTCACCCAACAGATCTTTGGGATGGTGGTGCATAGATTGTGTTCCTCTACAAATACATGAGTTTACACGTAACCTTTGTTATGAAATTCTTTTTCCACCACTGAACTAACACTGATCTTTACTTATCAACTTTGACACAGAAATGCTGGCTTTAGCCATCTCCTGGTGTTGCAAAGTTGTCCCTTCATGAAATTGTATGCATTCTTAAAATCTTAAAATACTTATGGATTGAAACTGTTTTTAATCTGTATCTCATTAACTCATCTAAAATTCTTTCTTTGTCACTTCCTTCCCTAAAGGTGTTGTGTTCAGCAATGTGAACATTTTGTTTGTTTCACAGGTTCTAGATGGAGCAGGATTAGATGTTGATTTTCATCTACTTTCTCCAAAAGGTGAAACTTTAGTTTTTGATGAAAGGAAATCAGATGGAGTTCACACGTAAGTTTAACTTGAGAGAAGTGCTGCATCAAAGCACCGCTCTGATTTCTTTAGCAAATATGGCTAAAATCAAGGCTGAATACTGTTTATTTTTCAGTATTATAAAAGGCTTATTACTAGAACAGTTTGAGAATATCAGTTACCTATTTATAACCACTTAATGCTTTTTATATGGGCTTTACCGTGGAATAAAGTGTATTTGTGTTTTAATGATAAATGCTAATGGTCATTAAACAAAAGTGATGATGCAGTTGAAAAAAGTCCTCACATCTAATACCAAAAGACCTTGTTAGTCGTATGAACAGTAAGCTGAAAAGCACCCCATTTTCCCAGTCCTTTTACCAAGGCACGTATTATTGGTATTTTAGTATAGACTACAAGAATTCTGCTCATATTACAGATACTTCTTAATCATTAACAATTCAAAATTCAAATAAAGGAAGAGGAAAGTAAGCTGTTACCTTGATGATTTGAAGCTCTTAAGTCAGTAGGGTGGTTTTGCTGTAACTAATAGTAGAGTTGTTAAGTTTATGTAAAAAGCTTATTCGTTTTTTAAGCGCACAACTTTAGTTTTGAACAGGAATGCCTGCTTATAAAACTTGCTCTTTTAGAACCAGCACAGAAAGCACCTAATTCAATTACATGCTTATATACACAGGGTGGAGACAGAAGAGGGGGATTACATGTTCTGCTTTGACAATACATTCAGTACCATTTCTGAAAAGGTGATTTTCTTTGAACTGATCCTGGACAATATGGGGGAAGAAGGACAAGATCAAGAGGACTGGAAGAAGTATGTTACAGGCACAGATCTTCTGGACATGAAACTGGAAGACATTCTGGTTAGTACTGGATCCCTAGTTCTTCCCAACATAAGAATAATTGGAAAAAATATGTACGTGCCATTCTGCCTTGATCTGGCAAGTCACCCTGGAAACTGCTCCAGACCCATACATTTCTTTACTGACATATGAAGCCTGGCACCATGAGTCTCTTATTTCCAAACAGAAACTTGAGGATACTTTACAAATAGATCCTTAATTAGCAAGAAAAGGCTGCGTAGCTATCAAAATAATTCCTTTTTTCATTCAGCTTCCTTTCTTAATATTGCTAAAATTGGACATTTTCCCCTAGTAGCAGTAGAATGGATATGTATTCCATTTAAGTATTGCTTAATCCCAACAACACAGTTGGAATGTGCATAGATTTCTTTACTGTGTGTTTGAAAACAAAGTACTGGCTAAGCTTCTTATTCCTATCTTTCCAGAAATACCCCCGCCAGCATGAGGGTTAACTTTTTTCTTCTTTCCAAATTTTATTTACATCTTGCCTGATTCATAAACACATCAGGAGGTAATTTTTGCTGTGCTGGTAGCACACCTTTGCAGACATTCCTGCTGACATCAAGAAGAGCAACAGTGAACCACTAATAGGGCTGCTGAGCGTAGCAGTACTGCTGCAGTCCATGGAGAGAAGAAGGTGCTATGTGTTACTGATATTGCTGGGACATTAGGTATAATGTCTCTAGGCACCAAGAAACTTCAGAGAGGGGCTTATAGTCCTCAGATGACCCCATGAGACCAGCTGTCCTAGCTGCTTTGCTTCTGTGGGTTTTTTTTGTTTTTTTTTTTCCTGTATTGAAAGCACACTCAAATCAAACCAGTTCCAGTCTGCAATCACAGCAGCCACAGGGTTTTCAGTTATTATGAATGGTAATGTCTGCTTAAACTGTACACTGGCCCTCTTTGATCTAGAATGAAAACTACTTCCCAAAGCTTTTAGTTCCTTTCAGCATCACTGAATGATCGCTTTTAGGATATTCTAGAAGCAGAGAATTGTTTGGTTTCCCTATAGACCTGTTCTTAAAGTTTGTTAGGATGCACTACTTTCTCTGCTGGTGGCCAACTTACAACAGAGATGATCTGCTTCCTTATTTTTAAAACGACAAAATTGCATCCACAAAGACTGAAGACGCTCGTGTAAAACATGACACTGTATTCTATTCCTCGTAATAAACAAAATGAATTTTTAAACAATAGGACAGTGTTAAAGATGTCAGATCTTTTACACGTATAGTATGATGCTGAAGTAGTTAGAATCAAACACTGAATCTGAGAAGCCAGATGTTCTTTAAACCACTAATCAAGGCAACCGGACAAAGGGAAATTTATCTGCAGTAATCACAAAGAGTACTTAATGGATGTGCTAGTCACGTACACAGGGGTATCTCTTCCAGAAGAAGAAATGCAGGAATCGTCCTGGAGGGCTCTGCAGATCTGACAGATTTTTGTAAAGTTGTTGTTAGGGTTTGATGCTATTGTTTACTTAGTCAGACTATGACATTGTTTCCATGTTCTTTGTGGACTTAAATGAATACTTAGTAGCTTCTGAAACAATGTATTTACTGTGGGAAATGGGAAAAGGTTGTTTTTTTAATAGCACTTCTCTGGCATTGATACTCCCTATTGTGTAACTTAGGAACTTCAGTATCATTGTAAAATAACTTGACATCCAAAAATAACTCTTTTGAAATATTTGTTAAGCTTGCAACAAAACAAAGCAAATATCCATGGAGAAAGTGTTACTGACTCATAGTATCCTGTCGTAGCATACTGTACCCATTACTCTACTCAATGTTACTTGAGCATCCTCTGGTAATATCAGGAATATAAGGCCCAGTAAATCAGAGCTTCATGAAATCAGCATTTAGACTCCAGATGAAACTTCTAACATTATTGGAATAGGTGCCTACTGAGTAAACTTGGGACAGTGAGTTCCGATTATAGCCAAAGCGTTAGTGTACTTGCTAGTACTTTCTCTGATTCCCTAAGCCAAACTGTGTGTCACTAACCCCCACTGCAGAACCTCCAGTCATCATATTTAAAGAATGTTCGGGGTCCAAATTATGCTTCTGTTTCAAAGCTGAAGTGGCAGTTTACGGCTATTAAAACTGAAAAAAGGAGATGGGAATATAACATTATACTACTACTTTTCTTTTACAGCTACAGTCCTTATGGTAGTTTGTATTAAAAAACAAAATTTGATTACCCAGCAGGAAAAAAAAACACTTGTTTTGAGGTTATTAGTTGTTAGAAGTAAATGCTTTTTAGTCTTCCAGGTACCTGCAATTGCACTTCCCTAAGATATAATGAAGCATTAAAAATAAAAAATTAAAAATTAGGTTTGATTTCCCTTCTACCTCCCCATCCACCTTTAAGAGTGTAAGACATTGCTAATTAACATAGCATTAAGGTTATATAAGACTTTCTAGGTGACTTACAACAAGCAAAAGACAAGGGGAAACGTTTTTAAACTGGAACAGGGGAGATTTAGACTGAATAAAAAAAAAGGCTTTTGTTTTTTACAGTGAGAGTGGCGAGGCGCTGGCACAGGCTGCCCAGGGTTACAGTGGGTGCCCCACCCAGAGACACTGAAGGCCAGGCTGGAGAGGGCTCCAGAGCTTGATAGGTGCTCGGATGTCCCTGTTCCTTGCAGGGGAGTTGGACTAGATGGTCTTTAAAGATTCCTTTCAACTGAATTCTATGATAAACGGTCCAAATGAATTAATCAAAACTCTGAAAAGGGACAGATTTTAAATTAATTTCTTGCCAAGAAGGCCGTTAAAATTATTAATTCAGTATTTTTCATATGACTTACAAGCTGTCAATTTAAGGTGCTTTTAAAATTATTTTTCTAAAAACATTCTTTTGTTACTTACTAGGAATCCATCAACAGTGTCAAAGCCAGATTGAGCAAAAGCGTCCAGATCCAGACCTTGCTCAGAGCATTCGAAGCTCGTGACCGAAATATACAAGAAAGCAACTTTGACAGAGTGAATTTCTGGTCCATGGTCAACTTGGGAGTAATGGTGGTGGTATCAGCTGTTCAGGTTTACATGTTGAAAAGTCTCTTCGAAGATAAGAGGAAAAGCAGAACTTAACATTCAGTACAATTGTAACAGTGTAACATGGTAGGGGAGGGCAAGAAACAGCTCTATGTAAGAAAAAAAAAAAAACAACAAAACACAAGAGAAACCTCTATGAGAGTCCTTTGAACAGGCAGTAGCCGCATCAGGTTTTCAAATCTCACTTTTTTTTTTTTTTTTTTAAAGACGAACAGAATGCTTTGTCCCAAGTTCTTCCATTTTTTTTTTTTGCAGCTGCTATTAACACTTTTTATGCTTATAGCATTTGTTAATGATTGTTACTGACTAGCTTATGAACAGCACACGGGATGCTTGGTACATATGCAAAGTGTTGTTAACTGTTGGTTTTTTTTTTTTTCCATGTTCACATAAAATTTTAAAATGGTAACTTTAGAGCTGAGTTTGTTTGCTGGTTAACATCGAGCAAGTTTACACATGTGCCTAAAAACTTAGAGGATTGTAGCCCACAAGAGTAGTGTGGTGACAGTCACTTGTTTTCAAAGTCACGTTTTAAAAATCTTCAGCCTGTAGGGTACAGCATCACATAGAAACACTGGGCTAACAGTGGGAGAACAAAATGAGATTTTTTTAATTATTATTTTAATATATAGATGATTAACATCAGCACTTTAAAAGAAGCACTGTCAATGTGAAAGTGATGTTGAAGAGAACTGGAGAAAATAAGTGATTTCTGTTGAAAAAGTCTTCTATAATTGTGCAGCCCTATTTGTTTTTTGTCTGTTACGTGAGATTCGAGAGACAACTATATCACATACAGATAAAAGCACACACACCTGGAAGCATGGGTTATGAACTTATGTAATCGTAACCTCCTGTAATAGTATTTTTCCAAGTAGTTATTTCAGATGTTATTTCTTTTCCCTTTAATAAAGGGAAAGCGGACACGGTATGTGAAAACAAGGCTTTTTTTTTTTTTTAAGTCTCAAAATCCCTTTTATTTGCCAACTTTTTTATTTGTGTTTGTCTACTACATGTCTACGACTAACTCAGCAGTTAATCAAGTGATTTACATAGGCATCAAAAACAAAAGCTGTTCAATTAAGCTTTCTCCTTTTGCTTACCACAGCAACTTTTACATGCTTGAGTACACTCAATCAAGTAAGCAGTGTTTGCTCATCCAGCTGTTTATATAAATAAGACATTAAGTGAGCAATAAATACAGGATTCAAACTTCTAATGACTGTGTAGTTTTCAGATAAAACTGTTCTAACAGTGTAGTAAAATTATGGAGTATTTTTGCAAAAACCCCTGGTGTGTGACAGTTAACTAGTTTTAAATAGAGGTCAAACTTAGAAGTTCAAACTTACTCATTTTTACAGCATGCCAAGTCACTGAATTCCTGTATAAATGTGTAAAGACAGTGTATGTATAAGCATTGTGCCTGTTCTTGGTTCTAGGCATGAACAGCAGGATTGCAATTTTAAGACTTCCTGTGAATAAAAGTAATTTAATGGAGAAAATACAGGGTCACTAGACAAAGAAACATTTGCTTCAGATGAAGCAGATGCTAGTAAGGGCTACAGTACATAGAAATGCCACTTCAAGTTTAGACAGTGGGACCTAGCAATAATATCTCTAAGTAATTTTTGTCACTAGAAGTATTATTCCATTCAGAACTTGTTCTAGAGAACTCCAAAGGCCATTGAACTACCTTCTTCTTCCAGTAAAGCTGTGTCCAAAATAAGAGTGTTTCTCTTTACATGCTGCATATCTTCTCTTTCCCCATAATGCTGTGAATTAAAAAGTTTATTCCTGAGATCAAAAATAACGTCTAAGAAATGTTAACTCTTTTGGATGAAGTAGCAAATAGAATTGTACTGCCATCTCCCCATGCATCTCCCACCACCAATACATACGTGTAGCTGCATTAAGACATAAGCCAAAGCTCATTGGAGTCAACTTGTGAGCTACTGATCAGGTCCCATCAGGGAAAGTGACTAACGATTCGTAGGGGTCTGTCCCTTCTGCTAAACGAATCTTCACTTGCATCACAGCATGATGCTACAAACCACCTACAACATGCAGAACCAGCTCAGTGAAGCTCTAAACAAGACATCTACCTCCTACATCAAAGCTACTGGATTCCAGCTGTCAGCTTAGACCTCCGACAGATAAGCTGCCACATTTTGCAGACACCTCAATGGATTAGGTTCCCCAGCAACTCTGCTGTGTCTCTCTGATAGAGGTTATATATCCATTAGCAAAACAGGCCATGTGTTGGCACATCATTTATCTTTGTTCAGTCTGGTTTATTGCCTTAAGCTGCTCATGAATGAAGATCTCTGTGATAAGGCAAAATTGAACTTCAACAGTTTCTCTTAATACAGATAGTCTCTGGTAGAAGGAAAATACTGTATTTTCTCCCTCTTCAGGGCTTGCTGTAGAAGACTATACAGCAAAAAGTTGTAACTGCTTTGATAGTGGCAGCTGGAAAAAATGTCTATTATAGGTGAAGGATCCGGTGTTTAAACTTGCCATTGAATAACATTTCATTTGGATTTTGAAAAGTAGATTGCTTGTGACTGTACAAAATTTAGAAAGGACATGTTTTTTTTTCTTAATGGTATTTGTATTCAGAATTAAACATTTTAAGACTTGCGGATGTTGAACAAAATTATGCAAACCCCTGAGATTTTCAATAAATGACATTTAAACCTGTTTGTGTTCTTCATCTTACAACAAAGTAAGCTGCAAAAGATCAAACGTGCTAAGCCAAAAAACTTAGCTTTTTTAAAAAAAGAACCTTTTCATAACACAGCTTTTGCATTTGTTACTCATAGAATGCCTGGATGGGGAGGGATTTTGAAGATCATCTAGTTCCAACCACCTGCCACCCACCAGATCAGACTGTCCAGGGCCTCAGGCCCCATCTACCAGGCCATGAATGCCTCCAGGAACGAGCTATCTACAGCTTCTCTGGGTAACCTGTTCAAATAGCCAAAAAGACATTCAGAGAGAGGACACCATAAGGGCTCTGAAGAACCCCACCTGCACAGAGGAAATGTTACAGCTAGCTCAGTCTCCTGTCTCAAAAACAGAAGGTGCTGTTATACAGCATATACAAGCCTAGCACTGTCTGTCATCTGATACACCTAGATCCCATTTTAAACTAGTCTACTAGCTTCAATTTGTGTGCTGTAAGACTGGATCAGTAACAGTTGTGTATTCATCTTATCCGCAACCTTCATGATTTTATTTTTTTAACCGTCAGTAACTCTCACTAGTTTTCTCCAGACCAGAGTTACGTATTTCTTTTAGTTTCCCTTAAGACCCTGGCTCTAACCCCAGAATCATTTTACTTCTCTTTGTACCTGTTCTAAGCCACTGTCCTTCCAAGATGAGGTGGCCACAACTTGAAAAAAAATACTCCAGATCACAGTCCCGCATAGCTGAAAACAAACACTCTTGACTAGCACTTAGAACTAGCAGCACCCTTTCTTTTCCTCATTTATTTCTTGGTTAAGTACAGACAGCAGGCATGGAATTTCATCACCTGTTGCAATCAATCATCATGTTGTTTTACAGGTCATTTTAACCTTGGTACTGACACATAAAGGCACTGCTCAAATCTTTTCTTCATCAGCATAACCCAAAATCGACTTCAATGCAAATACCAGATCAAAAATTGACATGAGCCTCTAATCCTTGCAACAGAAAAACAGTTTTGAAGTTACCAAAGGCATGGTATATACGTCTAATTTTTTAAAAGTTTGTTCCTTGATAAACACTCGTATCCCATATTGCTCCTGCAGTTCATTAGATATACCCAGACCTGTAGACAGGCAGTGAGGTTAGGAGCAACTCTGGGAAGAGCAATAGGGTCTGTCTCGTGCAACAATATAGCAGAGGTCAATACTATTTCTGAGACCAGTAATTAATAAAAACTTTTTAAAAAAAATAGTAATTAAATGTATTCAATACAGTGCTTTTGTGAAGCACAAAGCAGCATTCAGTTATTGCAGAAACTGCAGAAACTGAATTACAGGATTCCATTTATTTGTCCATGCCTCAAGAGTGCAATGCAGACAATTAATCATGCCAAAAAAAAAAAAAAGCAGAACTTTTGTTATTCTTCCCTCCCAGCCATATAAGAATGCAGAAATACTGCGACGTTCTCAGCTAGGAAATGGAATTTAACAAGGCATTCTCTATCTTACGAAATGGGCAACGCAGGGTTGTGCCTTGTGGAAAGCCTTTCGTAGCACTTCTTTCATGAGAGAAACTCCCTTCTCCATCTGCTAAAGCCATTCTATAAAATTTAAGGCCCTTATGTTTTAAAACTTCATCTAGACTTTACAGAAAGGATTCAAAACATGCTGTTACGACTCACCCACATAGAATAAACTATTCAGTTTCTCAGAGCCACTCTAAAAGAAAAATACTCACATAGAATTAGCACTGTGAATTCACAAGACCTTCAGCTTCTATTAACACCTTAATAACTGCTAATATAACCGCTAATTAACATTAGCAGTTACCATAGTTAAGAAAAACCTCTGCAACTAAATACTTGAGACAGATGAGGAATTTACTGTTCGTTTAACTACTATGAAACAAGTAATTTTGACAGTGTTTTTGTTTTTTTTTTTTTTTTTAATAACGATAGTTAAGCCAGAAAGATCACAGTTGTAGATGGTCTTCTAAAAAGATGACAAAAATAGTCTTGGCTAAAATCAGATTTCCAGTTGAAAGTAAAACCTTGCATTTACATTTGAGAAAAGCCACAGTGGCTTAAATTAACTAATCAATGAACCAAATTTTAAAAACGGATGAGGCAGTCAAACTGCAGCAATTTGCTGGTAGAAAGCACTTAAAAGTAGGCTAGCCAAGTGTAAGTAGTATTACCAACACAAAATGACCATGGCATGTTAAGGAAGTGAAAAGCTTTGAAACCTCACTGTCGCGATTTTGCAGCTGTTTCTTCTAGTTTGAAATACTACAACTTGTAACACATACACACAAAAATGATGCTTCAACTATTATTCACTTATGCTGTCTCTTCTGAAAGCCATTCTTCCCAGCAACTTCCCTTCCACACGATGACACCACAAGAAGAAGCACACTCAGGTGCCAGTGGGCACTTCTCTGCAACTCTGGGGCACGTGAGCATATACAACATCCAGGTTCATTACCACAAACAAAACAAAAAGCAGGGGAAGGTAAGAACTGAATTGATAATTATTATTTTTTTTTTTTTAAACAATCTTTCAAAGGCTTTTTAATAAGCATTTCATAGCCCACTTAGAGACTTCATTAATAATAATAAATTTTCATTTTAATTAAATACAATCTAAGTTGTTCTCTTGTTTCTAGAACTTGGGTATTGGTACACATGCATGTATGTGTATACAATGCACATACATGCAAAGTGAAATATCTTGATATGAATAAAAAAAAAATCATAACTTTATCTCACAGTAGATGGATATCACTGCAGAAATCAGGGGGAAAAAAAACCACCGACTAACCAAAAACAGCAGAGATGAGCTACCTTTCAGTTCTGCATTTGTAAATGTCATGGCCAAACCAATGCTATGCCCCAAATGAAAGACGGAAGTTTCTATGTACGTCACAAACAATCCCAAAGCTATAGCAGAAATGGAAAAACATAACAGGAACTAAAAAAAAAAAAACACAACAAAACAACTACGCCCAACGCATTGTCGATAGGATAAAAGCCACAGAAGTTCAAGTGAAACAACACAGTACAAAATCCTACTTCCTAACTGCTGAAAGATGGAGGTGTCAAAAACAACGAATTCCAACTTCATTCTTACACTTGAGCACAGCTTCCATTTCTACTCATCTTTTTGTCTAATTGCCTTGTACTGTCTTTTTCAAAATACGGTCATTCCCCTTTCAACCTTCTTCAGCAACTTCAAGGGATTCTTCCCAATTTTCTTCTTAAAACAGTTACCTACAGGTGATTAATCCAATTTCCAAAACTTAACTCTCCCACGAACTTTGGGTTGAATGCTTCCCCTCACTCGTTCCCATTTTTTTCTGACCTAACTAGGATCTGAACAGACCTGACACCTCCACAAAGATACTTAGGCATAAGGTTCCACATAAACTAAATGCAAAATTCTACATTAAACCTTTTTCTCCATTTCTAGAAAATGTTTTCTGCCATCATATCCTTAACTGCAAAGTTACTTCTTGTTCAGGTAGACATCTGGGACCTAGAGAAGTGACAGTTTAAAGCCTGAAAATGTTACCTGCATAATATTTGCAAGATCCATCCTCGTCCCTCAGTGCACAGAACCGATGCTCTTGTCCAGTTCATCCTTATCACTGTGTTCTGACTACCGCTCCATCTGCAGCCTTGGTATGTTCCATCTGAAGACACCAATTTCCTTTTAAAATACAACACTAGAGATCACTTCAGTAAGACGTTTCAAATGCTTGACCCTTTTCTACTGATCTACTTATCTTTCCTCCTGCTTGCAAGACAATAAACTGCTTTTCTTCACCTTCAAGGTCTCATTTGGATTTCTAGTCTTTCACAATAAAACAAAATATTAACATTGACTTCTCACACTAAAAGACCTTTTAAAGTTACTTAGTAAAATACAAAATGCCTGTTATGAACGAAAGCAAAGAAAATTCTTCTTCATAGACAAAAAAAAAAAAGCCTTTTCAAATTTTTCTTCTGAACAAGGATTTGACGAATAGTTTGCTACGATGTTTATTTCAGTTTGGACCAGTAACGTGTCATTATTTCTTTGCTGTCTTGTTTATCTGATACCTACATTTTTTTAGGCTGACTTCAAAACAGAGTTCTATCTAAATATTACAGCAATACAAATAATATAAAGTGGAAAAAATATCATATTTGGTACACAAGGGAAAGGTTCTAAATCAGTGACCGCAACAAAGCTGAGTTACATATATTTACACACATGCATACATAAAATGATCAAGTTAAACTAAAAGAAAATTGTTACATACAGCAACATTTTTCCACTCCATTACCACATACAATAAGATTCACACAAAATGAGAGAAAGCCATTTGTATTACTCTAGTCATAGCTTCAGCAGCACCACTGTAGCATTTTCCAGTATGACACCTTGCAACAAAGCATCTCTCAAGTGCAGCTGGAAGTCCAGTTAGCATCTACGCGCGGGGCAAGAATCTCTAGGAGAGCAACAGGCAAGCCAGAGCAGAGGAACCACGGACAGTAGGAAATCACAAGTATGTATTGCACAAGAATACAGACTCAAAACTCATTCTTCTTTCAAAAAAAAAAAAAATCCCACACATTTAAAGTTGGACTTTAATTCTAAGAAAAAAGCAATTCCAAAATTACAAACTGAACATCAGAGTCAATTCAACCATAATAATAAAATGAAACAATGACATTCACAATATTAAGTCTATGGACAGTTTGACAAATATTCCCCTCCCCACACCCCCAGCTAAAGTCCCCAAGTACATTCCAATATTTATCTTCAAATGCTGAAGCTTTACTGAAAATACTGCTGGTGTTCAGTTAGAATTAAAGGACTTGGATATAGTGAAATACACAAATACAGATGGTGTGAGTAAGGTTACAAAGGCTTTACATTTTGCATTATCCCAATGTATAAACATTCAAAAACTTAACATGAAGATGCTGTGTTATCAAAATATTGCAGCTATAGGCAAGGCAACATTAAATTAATAGCTGAGGGTGTGAGAAAGAAAAAACATTTTAGTGAAGATAAACAGAGGCGGCAGCTTTTAATTAGCATTTTTATAAAGCTAGTATTACTCAGCCAGTCATAAACTAAGCACAGGATTAAAAGCTTCCCTTGGCAATAAGGTGACAAAAAAAAATAAAATTAAAAACATTTAAAAAAATCACCCTGTCAAGAAGAGCAGAAAAAAAAAAAAAAGGAGTCAAGTAAAGGGGTAAGAAAGTACTAACTCAGGTAGTAAACTTCAAACCACTCTGTCATTTACGTTACTTAATTTTATTTCTGTGGTCAACTGTAATTTTAGGGGAAGAAAGCTTATGCTGCACACTGAATAACCACTAACGTAAAAATATGCTTCCTCCGTTCACTCTTTGGCTATCCCCCCTCAGAAGTTATCAGAAAGAACACGTAATACTGGCAGGAGATGTTTTTGATTAAAAAAAGAAATAAAATGAACACATCGGCTTAGAACTTGGTACATTTCATAAAAACAAAAGAGGTAATATTGTATTAAAACCAGCAACTTCAAATGGCAACATATTTTTAGTTGAACCTGTGCAATAATACTTTGCTCATACTACCTTTATCAAAGCACGACTGTTTCTACACATACGTAGGAATCTTGTGCAACTCCTGTCAACTCAGTTTATAACTGGGACACAATTTACCATCAGTGTGCCACAACAGCTTTAAAATTGTTATTTCTAGTCGTTAATGTTCTAATCCTGCGCTTTGTTTTTGTTTTTTGTTTTTTTTTTTTTTTAACTGTTAAGTCACATGGAAAAGAAAGGAATATATTACCCCAAGACATAGGAACATCAATGACTGCACCCACTGCCAGAACACGCTGCACTGGTCTGACATTTTCCTTAGTACACAGAAAGCAACAGCACCCAATAAGCCTGAGAAGAAATGCTGCTGTGTAAATACTGGCAACTATTCCTGAAAAAAGAATTATGGGATGCATACTCAGAAGCTGTCCAATCCCATAATTTGTATTGCATAGGTCACAATCCCACATATATATACACACACAAGTATGTGCGTGCATACATACATATGTATATACACAAACACATGCGCACACACACAGAATATATTAAGAAGACAATGAAGTCTGGTCACAGAGCAATTTACAGGCTCAATATATTTTTTCTTTTTTTTTTTCTTTTTTTCTTTTTTTTTTTTTTTTTACACTTTGTTTGAAAGAAAACTTCAGTATTTTACAGTCTCCAGTAGGCATTATATACACTGCACTTATGAAATCTAGAAAGTATTGAAATAGAAATACATTTCTGCAAACATTTGGGTAAGAAAACAAACCAAAAAAATTTCAAAGATTTGTGCTATCTACATAATATTTCTCTAAATCACAATAACTGTATCCATGGAATGTTCTCTAGAAAATGCCTTTTTTTTTTTTTAAACACCATGCACATTTTTAAGCAATTGTAACCCAAAATATCCCAACCTAAAACAATCTAACAGTGTTCAGATTAAAAAATTTAAGCTTCAGATCAGATTTTAAAAAGATAAGTCTTTATCACAAGAGCTGTAATGATAACAATTACATGTTAAGGCTAAATTGGTTTTGTTTTGTTTTTAGAAACATTTAAAGACACACTTCTCTCATGGCTCTGCATTATGAACTGTACTTACAGATGACAGTGCAGTGAACATAATGTTCAGTCCTACAGTCAGGATGCAGTTGCTCCTTCCCACTCCACAAGATACTGCACCTTTCCATCAAGTGTCACCCGACGAGCCAAAACACGGTATTTTTCACCACAAGCTATTCTACCTGCTGCACCAAAATAACTAGTAATAGAGTTCTTTAGATGATTGAGCTGTAACTCCTGATCTGCTAAATTGTTAAGTATCTCCGTATTGAGTTCATCATACTGGTAATCTTCCTTGCTCTCATCATCTTTTACAATTTCTGAATTTTGAGTCTGGAGTGCTTTTCGTGGAAAGCGACCTCTTCTTCTCAAATGTGGTATTGCAGCAGGCCAAGTTCTTCCTGTACGAGTCCTTTTTCTTGAATCAGACAAACTACTAAAAAAAATAGACACAAGCATTAACTCCAGGAAACATTTATTCAAAATGTATGGAAATGATACAACACAAAACTCAATTCATAATTGTTTTTCTAGTTATCAGTTTCACTGTTTGTGACCTGTACACAGATGATTAATACGGCACTTACAAAGGAGATTTACATAATTAAAAACTACACAAGTTAACCCGTATCAGAAACTTCAGTTAAATGACATTAGCTTATGCCTGGATACACCCTAAAGAGTACTGTTCTGATTCAGATGAATTCCAATCTCAAGCAAACTTCAAAAATTTTTTAAAATGGACTCTGCCCCAAAAGTGCTTCGATTAGTAAATTAAAAATACAGCTTCATCACATCGGTAGGCCCCCACTACAAAAATGCCGTACCGTAAAAGTTTGAAATATTATGCTGGTGAAGCCTATAAATAAAAAGGACTTCCTGAAGAAGTTGGTTTGGTTTTTTTTTTGTTTGTTTGTTTTTTGTTTTTTTTTAATGCCAAGGGCCCCCCCCCCACAAGTTGAATACATCTCAGCAAACTTAAACTGACAACACGAAAAAAAGAACTGAAAAAGTCTATGTGGCTACTTTCTATAGTGCACATTTGACTATCCAAACATTTATTATACTTGGCCAGAAAAATGCATATATGAAGAACTCGCTCATAGCTGTATCTGGTAATAAAAATAGGAGCTTCTGACATCCAAGAATAAACCATCACCCAAATATTAAGCATTCAAGATAAAAATCCCTACATAAAAGCCTGCATCTAAAGTTTGCACATTCTAAAACAAAACTCAAATTAAACAGTACGCTTACTTTGTTGTTCAAGACTCCTGAGGGAAAAAAGTGCATCTTTTAAACATTAAAAAACAAAACAATGGAATGAGCCATGGAAATATAAAACAACAACTTAATTCCTTGCTTCAGAGTTCAGCAAGACAGAAGAGTTTAGAAAGACAGATTATTTGCTGCAGTGATGCACACATAAATGACTTACTTACAAAAGGACTTAATAACATGAACCAGAAAGAGAGGAGACATAATACATAGACCAAGGATCCACCTACCAAATAGAGACTGAGCAACCATGTCAGAGGAAGGTTCAAGTCACAATTTATTTGCATAAAAGCAGATTATAATTATTTATGAAGACTGAGTCAAACTTTTAGACTGTAAAATCTACAGCATACTCACTATTCCTTAAAATGAGTACACAAACCTTCCAAAACAAAAGTTGCCACAATTAACATAGGGTACATATCTGCTCTTCTGTGACCTTTGTAAGAAAGGTACAGTCAGAAAGTGTTTACAGAGTTTGTTTCCTGTAATTTAAGTGTGCATTTTACATTAACAATGAACAATAGTTAGCACCCACGTTGTGAAGAACAAAAGAAAATAATTTCTATTTCATTAGATTCCCAATCAATTTATGGCTCTACTTCACATCTCAGTAGCTCACTATAACAGTTACCAGCCAACTCCCATATTCTCAGATATTCCATATCCTCTGCAACATCTTAAGTCCTTGTCCATTCTCCTTCAAATTGTGGAATACTCCTATCTCTCTTTCCTATCTACTCTAGTTGCCCCGCAACTATATGCAGTGACTAGACTGCAGATGACTGGAAAACTGCCTTTTTTTGTCTTTTTTTTCTTCTTTTAAAGCGAGTTGCTGTTCCGAGTCTCTCTCATATGCAAGTGATAATCTTCTTAAAGCTTGTTGAAATACAGTCTCTCTGGAAGCATCTGGCTCAAGTTTAGTTGAAGTTAGACAAAAAGCTCCAAACTCACTTGTATTAGCTTAATACAAACTCAGGTTTTTAGAAACCAGGCATAGAACATTAGAAGTCATTTTTGGCAAGATAATTCCCATACGATTTCAGTAACTTCAGTTCACTGCAGGTAAAGTACCACTGAACTACTTGCTTTGTGTCTCCCCTTCAAAAATCTTGTGAAAATTAACATATAAAACCTTTAATCAATATAGTAGATAAAGTAATCCAACTGTTACCTATAATGTCTGGATATGCTAGATGAGGTAGTTTCTTTTATACTGGCAGCACCTGTGGATTCCACATCTGAGGTATTGGACGAATGTGCAGTTCCATCGGATTTCCTGGTATGTAAGATAACAGGGTTGCCATGAAATGCAAGTAATCTTAAGAGTAAAAATTCAGTTGATATTTCAGAAGCAAACAAATAGATGACATGCTATCTTAAAATAGCTTGCGTGTTTTTATTTACCCAACAGAGCAGGGTAATTCCAAGGCTGGGGTCTCTATCACTGGAACCGGTTCAGTATCCTAAGAAAAAAGAAGAGCACTTCAGATTAAGTTTTAATTGCTTATTCAGCTTAGTTTGAGGGCAAATGGGGAGAGGAATATCATGATTTAGATTAACTGATTATATTTTTCTTCAAAAATGATAATCCAGTTAGAGAAAATAAAAGAAACATATCCAAAACCTTACCAGAGGAGACGACTCTGGAGTTTTGTGAATCATTTTTCTTGTATAGGGACCAGGTGGACGACCTACTGATTTTTTTTTCCCCTTTCTTTCTATACCATTACTTAATTCCCTAGAAGAAAATTTATATTTTTTTCTGTATTATTGAAGATAATTTTCAAAGAATAAATGCTTTCCTTTGGCAACGAATACACATTGTGCTAAATGAGATCCCGGCAAATCAAAGTTGTCATGTAAAAGCTAAATAATTTGCCTTTAGAATAACACACAGATACAAGTTCTTTCTGGTGACATTACCAGTTCCCTAATGTTGAAGAGGAATGAACAAGCGTTGGTTAAAGAAACATCAAATCTACTACCACAAGCCAGAACTGCACATTTATGTCCTATTTAGAACCTAGTTAATAGCATTGCATAAGAGCTCTGGAAATTTTTTCTCCCCCCCCCCAACGGCAGCAAAGTTAGGATAGCTTGTATTGTTCTTACTGCCAAATGTCACAATGGTTGTTTTGGTTGGTGTTTTGTTTTTCAAAAGGCTCATAATAGGAAACTAATAAGCTTGAATGCTCTCATAATCACCTTTAAGGAGAACATGCAACTACATCAGTTTACAACTTTAAAATACTTTTAACACACACAAACAGCCCACTTTAACAGTTATTTAGAAGTGTACATTAAACAATGAACAGGACTTCTGCAGGCACTGAAGTACTTGAAGTAGTTCTTATTTACCACAACATTTCTAAAAAAAAAATCATGGGATTATTTTACCTCACATCAGGGATTGGTTTAGATGATTTTCTGCCTTTAATTTTGAACTCATGAGAAGTTCCTTCTGGTTCTTTCTCAGCCTTTAAAGCAGCATTTGGTGGCACAGGAGGAACACGAATTCTCAAGCCAAACAAATGCTTCTTTTTCTTTATTTCTTTTCCAGACATAAACCTAGATGATTTTAAATTCATTGTTAACGTTCTAAATCCAGGGAAAGCAGCTTTTAAAATAAAGTATTCATGCAAAACAAATCTAAGCAAATTAAAATACTCATCCTAATGCTATTTTATTCACCTTTTCCCGCTAACACAATCCTCAATCTGAAATACAGAATGAGAACTGGGAAGAGGATGGAAATTAAAACAATTTTTCTCATGATCTGGGATCCACTCAAATAGGTATGGGGTGTTATACTCTGAAACAGAAACAGTATTCAAAATGTCAACGTTAACACGGCCACAGTGATTATCAGATAAACTGCGCAAAGGAGACTGACAACTACAAATAACAAAGCCGCAAGCATTTAGAATAAAATACCAACAACTTACATGGTCTTGTAATCATTTAATGCCTCCAGTACATGCTCATATCTTTCAGATTTTGGTGTATCTGCCAGCTGTGGAGAATTAAGAAATTACTTAGCCAGTCTAATTCTTCAATAACAGAAATCTTCCAGTTACTCTGAGTCATCAAAACTATCAATTTGGATGCGAAGTACATTTTAAAGAAAATACCTGTAGAAACTACCTAACCCTAAAAAGGTGGTGGTCATTTAGTTTACTTTTGTTCTGTTTTTTACTCCATATGTTCTGTGATTCACATTCACAGAATTCACACTATGGACAAACCCACGTCAAAGAACCTAAGTTTTCTGTTTAAGTAGTACAAGAAATCATTTCAAATTGTTTTACTGTACAAGAAGAATACTAGCCTGCCTTCCCAGGATCACTAACATGAGCACCTAAGTAGTATTAAGCACACCCAAAGTAAGGAACTGCAAGCAGAGAACAAGAACTTCAGTTATTTTATTGGTGATCGCTTTAATGGAATCCTGCTCAAAGGCCTAATTCCCATTTCAAGAGGTGGACACAACATAAATATATTAGAATTCAGAGTAAGAGTATTTTTAAATATGATAGCGTTGCTACCATATTTCCAGTTGCTATGCAAAAATGCTCCAGAATTTATACCCAATTGGATCTGCAGTCAACTGATCTTTAATTACAGGGCCAAACAACAGCTCCCAAAGCATGAATATTAGTAGGGATACTACAGAACGAACTGTGCAACTACAGCTCAAGAATAAGCCCTCATACTTGTAAATAAGACAATTCTCACCAAACAAGAAAGCTAACATTTAACAATTTCTAAAATCTCAATACATACTCAAAAAAGAGCCCAGCTTTTAACATTGCAAGATTCAGTCAAACCACTTGACTGCCAAAGTTAAGAGAAATCAGACCAACTTTTCACAAAGCAATAGCTTTAAGGTATCTTTTCATATATTTTCCACACAATCCATTACTATCCACAAGCTTTGCAACTCTTCAGCAAGTACCTACAGAAAACTACAGTGTTTTTTATTGTATCACAAATGGTAACATGATAAAAATATATTGGCTTAAGAACTCTAATTCCACCACTTATTCCTATCTCACTGATAGTGATTCAATTCTACTGATACTTATTCAATTCTAACCATCTAGAGAAAAAGGTACCATGCCTAATAGCAGCAAGGAAAGAGTACTACCAGAAAACTCAGACTATCATTATTGTATGTTATTCTGTGACTAGTTTCTGCTCAGAGACGACACTTAGGCAGGTGTGCTTTCTTATTTTGGTTTTTCCTCTCCTCCCTCCTACGTATTTGTGGGTTTTTCCATGTAGACCACTCATGATCTGAATATATGTATTGTAAAGTACTTTCCATTATTTACCAAAAGTAATAGTGCGCGTCAATCATCTAAACCAAGAACACATTTCATTCTCATATTGTATCTGCTAGAATGAACAGAGTAATTTACTGAAGTAGGAAATACTTCAGGAGAATTTCCAACTATTTAAATGCCACCTACATTTAAAAGTTTCAGAATCTTGAACATTTATGCAAGAAAGAAGCACACGCTCCACCAGCAGTATGCCAATGTCACTTCAACAAAAATTTCTGCATTCAACCTTAAATGCAGAACCAAAAGACTACCTACATCATTCCTCTATGTTTGACGTGAAGTCAATTTGCTTGGGGAAATGGATTTCCTACCTATTTTCCTGGTAACAGCCCAAATAGCTGGAAAAAAGTTGAAACCCTTAAGACCAGTAGACAAACTGCTCACACTCATGCTTGGAACAGGGAGGAAAGAGGAACTGTTTGTGTGCAATGATTTATTATGTATTATACCTTAGAGACCTTGAAATTTCCATACTAAATATACCCCGTATTCAGTTATACGCATAGCTTTACTGGTCCGCACCCATGAAAATACTCAAGCAACTATGGAGCAATTAAAAAATAAAAACAAAACACATACGCTACAGCATCAATTGCTGAGTTAAACAATACAGCTGCCATGCAAACAATAAAATGAAGTTTTACAGCTCAGAAAAATACAACTTAAATAACTTAATTCTGCAAGGAAATTGAAGATAACCTCTTTATCGTTTGGAGTTACCAGACTTTAAGGTACTAAAGAATTTAATATCCTACATATAACAGTTCATAGGTCCCCAACACATGCACGATGAAAGGTGGGGAAGAAAGAACATTCCAACTACTTACCTCACCAGGATGTAACCTATCCCAGTTTTCATTTATGTATGCCATGAGTTCAAGCTCCGAATCAAAGTATTTCTTCTTATGAATAACACTTAGGTTGTAAAGGCATAGATGTGCTATATCTACCCTAGAATTCAGAAATATATAAAATCACCCCAAAAAACCCCAATTGCTTTTCTTTGACATAATTTTTTTAAAAAAGATTAGAATAACATAGTCAGACAAATAAAGCACAACATAGAAAACCTCAATCCATGAAACATTACGCTATCTCCTATCATTTCTCTACCTAATGTGGCTGCTGCTGCTTTGTATCATAACATTTCCGCCTCACCTCACATTCTCATTGTGCTCCTTTAAAATCCAAAACAATTCTGAATTCATATAAGAATTCCGGTGAACTAAAATTTAGCAATGTAATTTTTACCTTACACTTGTCAGCACAAATATCCATTAAATTGGTATTATTTTTAATACAAGCCGCAGTTGAAATACTTCAAGCTACAACAAGAAGTTTCATCAAGTAAACTACTATTAAAGCATGTCAAGCTGTTTATTCTTATACTTAACACATTTCACTTAATTTAACAGCAAGACAAAACCTGAATAAAGGAATTCTGCTTAGGTATCTCAATCTTCAAATAGACAATAAGCAAGTACTTAGGTGCAACTTTACTGAACAGTTCTAGGAATAAATCCCAAGAGAACCCAAGTGCAAATACACACACATTTACAAATAAACTTTGAAAGAAAAAATACCCATTTATACAAGAACTCAGGAAATGACAAAAGACAGCAAGTGAAGTTCGTTTCTAACAAGACAACTCAATATAACAACAAGAAAAGCAGCACATATATCCAATTATTTATTTATTTTACTAGCACTTACCATCTCAAGGGTAAACGTTTGAGGTATTCTGGTCCAGAACTGCAAACTGAGCAAATGAATGTATAAAACCTAAAAAAATATACACATCCATATGTATGTGTGACTGGATGCTGGGTGTCCGTACACACATACACATGCATACAAGATGTTTTAACATGCTACTTTTTATGAACGGTCACCTCTTAATTCCAGAAAGGACTTTTCATGGCTTTTTTTTCCCCAAGGACATATTGGGGAAAAATGAAAAATCGAGTAGGCCAGAAAACCAGCCACATGATATTTGAGTCCCTTCACCTGCCATCAATTCCTACAAAGTATACTGCCTTATATCTGACCCAGTAGTGGTCTCTACTTCATAAATTTGACACTCCACATCTTCCTTCTTTTCTTCCCTCACTGGTGACTGTTCTCCCCAATGTCCTTATTGCTTCCATTCAAATGCAGAAGCCTATGCACAAGAGCAAGCATACATCTAAAGGAGCATTTCCTAGATATTAATTTCTTTGTACAAACATTCAGCAGAGGGCAAAACAAAACCACAACAGATGACAAATCAGATGCACCTTGATTCCTTAATCCAGTTTTCTCTCTCATTTGCTCCAACTACTCCAAACTCTTCCTAAAACAAAAGCACAGACCAATGCCCCTTCTGATTTCCTTTTTGCTCCACTCATCACACAAGAATACAGAACACACGGAGTTGTCATCTGACTATCCCTCCTGATTCTCCAGTTCCCTGTACTAGCAGTTCCAAGTGAGCAGGAAAACAATTAGTGGGACCTACACGAGTTATATGGAAACAGAAGTACTGATGAGCTACAAGCAACGGCACAAACAGGAAAATAGGAAAACATTTTATCTACCATGTTCCGCTAATGGTGCATTTTCACACAGTTGCTAGATCTTCTGCACATACATACCAACAGCCTTCGAAGTACAGCGCTGTTGATTATGTTCTACATGGTGAGATCTAGAAATCCCTTATCTACGTCATAAGCCCACGCTATGGTGTTCTGCTTTAACGCTTCTGATCCCCCAATAGCCTATAGCAAAATGAACCCCCACAAAAAGTTAAGTCAATAACAGTTTGAAATCAGCTACCTGTTGATTACTTCACCTTAGTTTTCTTTGTCTCTTTTGTTTAAAGGCTGTTTAACCACTCTGTTTAAAGAGATGACAAAAAGCACCCCCCGGAACTTGAACACATTTTGTTTTCTGTGATTTTCTATGCTCAACTTACCACAGTGTTTTTGAAAAAGACTTAAGTACTATACACGCTTTATTAAAAGTTCATCTATGCAATACTTCTTCCTAATTAAAATGAAAACAACAATAAAGTACAGCACAAGTGTTCTTACCTGTCACCAAATAGCATTGGCTTTTGGAGGCACTGCACACAAGCCTCGTGGAACCACTGCTTACATTTGCAGCACTGCAACATCTTTAGATACCAGCTTCGCCAACAAAAAGAAAAACAAGATGCATTGTAAATTACTCAAAATGGCTCCTCATTACCCTTAGATTAAATAGCAAGGGATCTTCTGACACAAAGTAATTTTCACAGTTATCAGAAAGGATATTTCAGTAACATTTACTTCTACAGTGAAAAATTACTAGTTAAGAATGAGTAGGAATAAATTAAGTAGAAATTTTAAAACTTTGTTTTTTTGCAGGACTCTGACCTGCCCTGGCTTCAAACCCTAAGTGTTACTTTACTCGTCCACTCACTTGTGCAGACACCAGAGTATTCAAGCTCTACCTATGTGGATGCCCTTGTTCCTCATATTACCCTCCAGAGGAAAGAGAAACCTTTTTTCCCCCACCCTCATAATAATTACAATATAAGGCATAGAATTGTCTGTTCCATAATGTTATCTCACACTATCCTTAATATTAATACTGACTCAAACACAAGGGAACAACTCAACAGAATTTGATTCACATGAACAAACAGTGAAGTATCCGTGCAAATCTAAATGATAACAAGCAACAAAATACTGCCATTTCTTTTTCAGGGCATCGCTGTTTATATATGTAGAAACTAAAATTAACAAGCAAGTTTTATAAGCATGCCTTCCTAAAAACATTCAAAGAACATGAAAAGTGTTTGCCTTCAGTATGAGAGTCAAGGTGTGCAGGTGCATTACGGAGAAAAGCTGGCATAGATCATCTGTTTACTTACTCTCCAGGTCCTCCACAATAGCAGTAACACTGCTGGACATTGGTTTTATGACCTGCATCCCACTCAAGGTCTGTTGCATTATATGGTAAAGTTTGTTTCATGACTTGCAGTGCTTTGGCATTTGGTCCTTTCTTAAGTGCACCACCTCTCTGTTTGAAATAAATACACCAGTTTACAAAAATAATAACATATTCCTTAAACTTTCAAATACTTTAAAGTTAACAAAATTAGTCTATAATCCAACTAAATGCTCTCGTACATACTTATGCTTTAGTATACTAGCATATTTATTTAAAATCTAATTCAAAGACAAATGTCATCCATTTCTGAAATGAGTATTTATCTCCAAAATACACAACTTTCCCATTCACATCAAATTAACAAGAGAAATTTCTGGTTTCAAACTGAAACTATTATGTAAGTAATATGTACCAGGTGCTACTTCAAGTAACACACCTTAGTTGTTGTTGCAAAAACACACTGTCGACAGAGCCATTTATCATCTGAATCTATCACGCTGGAATCAATATTTGGTGTGTGACACAGCTGATGATAACCTGTATTAGAAATAATTAACCAAGGTGTTATAAAAAAGGCAAAATAAAACATTAAAGAAAAGTAACTATATATAATTCTAACGCAACTACAATGCATTATCCTTGACCAAGAGTCAAACACCTGATCAAAAAGATTAGTAACAAAATGATCTTCTCAATCATCCTCGTAAAACAAGTAACTTTACTTAGGGAATACATGAGAGTCACATGGATTGTTATTCACTGACCTATTAATAGCCTCTAAGGGCTATGAAATTTAAGATCAGCTGAGCAGTCAGTGGTAGCCATGTCAACATCCTTCTTCAGAAAACAAATTAAAAAATCTTTTAAAATGCAGGAAATAGGAAAAGATCTACTTACCTTGCCCACATTTATCACATATAACCATTTCATTCGGTGCTTCTGAATACTCCTCCTGACATATTGTACAGACCATTTCCCCACTTTCAGTGGCTCCTAGAACAAGACAAAAAAAAGATTTTTTTTTTTGTTGTCATTTCCAGACCACAGCTGCAGTCGGATCTACTACCATGCATATGATTTTTGTTTTTATAAATAACTGACAGATCCACACATTGTAGATAGATTTTTACAGAGCCTAACATCCCAACAAAAAATAAACTCAGACACTTTGAATGGACTTCATATATTACAAGCGTTTATATCATTTATCACAAGCCACCAGATTCATACAGGTTACATGTGGTCTATTTACTATACATTCCATGGTTCCTTAATTTGCATCAACAAATCTTATCTGGACAATTGATAGACATGTTCTGTATTCACAGCAACTTGTTCTTCTTTTTCAACACATAATACACATAACTTTGGGCAAACCTATCAAAAAGGTATGCAAGAACACACAGTAAAGTAAAAAAAAATAAATTACTGGGAATGTCAGTTCATCTTGCTTCAGTGACACCACATAGCAGTATAACAATCCAGATTAAAACACGAGTTATTTAGTCCATGTGCTATCATACTCATGCACTAACATTCAGCTTACCATAAATGTATTAGTGACCACTAGTTAGTGCCACACAGTAAAAGAACAAATAGCAATATTTTAGAAGCTTCTCAGAAATGAAGCTGTTGGGTTTTTTCTTATTATGAATGCAAAGCTTTTCTCATCAGAAGACAGAATGTTTAAACATCAAGAATCAGAAGGAGCCACATCAACTTCCATTACTTGTATCTGACAAGCAAGTTTTAACTGATTTTCAGACAAAACCATCACTGAAATTGCCATAAACACGCTGTTAGCTTTAGATTATTGTAATAATTGCTACTCCCCCAAACAACCAAAAAAACAAAGTTAATAGAAAACAGACATCTCACATGATACTTGAGCATTTCTCTAGAGTACATGAATACCCCCAAATCTGTAAAGATTTGCGTTACACAATTACGGTGTTATTTTTAAATACGATAATTCCACTGAAATTTAGCATTATGAAATCTTTGCTTTCTTTCCATGCTATGCTGTTTCAACTGAAAACAGAACAAATTCAATGCAAATGAGGTTCTGTGAGTTTTCTCTTAAGACAGCATTACACTCCGCTACCATCAAAATAAACAAATGCAATTATTCTTTAGAAGTGTTCTCCACTACACAGCTACACAAACAAGTAACTGTAATGATCTAGAGTTTTCGAAAAGAAATGGCTTTTTAATTTGCCTAATGCATTATCCAGCATCACCTTAAGCTACGTTGCTCTTTTAGAAAGATGAATAATACAATGCAGCATTTTAACAGATATAGTAATCTAAACAAATAAAATACCAAACAATGACTACTTCACTGAAGTTCTTGCCTGTTTGTATGTCCTTCCAGAGAACCCAAGACTTGGAACTGTCCTCAAATATAATGAAGCAGTTCTGTTTCAGTTTGTTTATCTGGAAAACATGAATACAGTGGAATCCATGAGTAAGAGGACTAAGTAAAAGAACATATTTAATCTTAACTAAGTGAAACAATAATGCAGTCATACTTAACCAATGCACCATACTGCAGGACTGCAGTGAAGTTAAACAAATGTTTACCTTTTTGATAGTTCCAAGATAAAACAAGCCATCTGACCATCTAGCTAGGACATCCTGACCTTCTTCAAATTTACACAGTGGCTTTTTGGCTTTCTGTCCATCACGTAATGACAGTTTGGGTGAGGATGCTGATGCCTTTTGACTTCGACGTAAAGGAGACCGCTTATGGACCAGTGAATTACCCACCGCTGTAGAGTCTCTAAAACAAGAGAACCAAGAGAAAAGGTAAACTAAATAACAGTCAAGTAAAAAGCAGCTATTTTCAATATTAATGATTCACAAATCACTTAGCTATCTCCAGAACTTCAGGTAACTAAAAACCTGGTCATGTCTTCAGACTTAAGCAGCTCTAGTAATAAGTAGTACCTCTTCAAATATATGCAGAGAGAAAGAGAGACAAGTTTACATCTAAGAGAAATACTCTGTGAAACTAACTACTGTAAACAGAGATGGGGAGACGGACCTTCCAGCTACCAGTCTCTTCATGAAGACACCAGAACTCACCAAAAACATCTGATGCAGGATTACATATGCAAAACATTCATTGCTCACAACACTGACAGACCTCTAGAATTCCAAGGAAGCTGAAAGCATCCGAAGACAACCCTATTACTTTAGTAATGAGAGCAGTAGTCTACAGTAAACATGGTGCTCAGCGGTTAGCTACTTGGAACAATATAACAAACATAAAGATACATAAGAGGGAAAAAAACAACACTGCACTACCCAAAGGACTAGGTTAATTTAAGCACATCCAATACAGCACCATGCTTTGCTACTAAACATAGCTGTCAAGGTATATAGCACAAGATTAACGTCTACATGTGAGATCTCTAATGTAAACTACAGTTTTATCCTCTATCAGAATCAGTCAGGGAAAAAAAAAACTCAAAAAAAAAAAAACAAGGAAAAGAATGATTTCTTTTAATCTTTCTTCAGACATGAAAATCAAACTGAACAGCACATCCCATGCAAAATACAAAAAAAGAGTGAACTATAAAATAGCTCCGGAAAAGGCAGGTGGAAGAAACTTCATACTTACTAGGCAGAATCTGAGTCACCAATCCCATATCCAACCGTATTTTCTCTTTGGAAACAAAGTGCACCTACAACTATGATAAGGACACAGAGGCAAACGAAGAAGCTAGATGGCATAAAGTCTATTGAAAGACTGAAGTTTCACCTCACTCAGGTTAGCACAGGTACATTATTATAAGCAGGAATAACATCTGAACTAATCGCAGAGCACCAAGAAAAACTAAACCAGTGTCCCATGCAGTTCAATTAAAATTAATATCTCTAATGTCTGAATATAAGTTTCAAAGAGACACGAATCCTTTCTCCTTAGGTTCATTATTTATTTATAATATTCAAATAAAACAGGAATAACCATGAATTTTTCTTCCATATTCTTAAATAGAATTTTATTATGCAAGTTTCCTTGTTTTGTTCAATGCATTAAGCAGATTAAGCTTGTGTCACAACCGGCACCATTTAGTTTCATTTGATGCCCTTCATCATTTTCCAGCTTCTCCCTTCATGTCCCAGTAGTGATTTTTTGACCCATCCTGACATATTTGCCAAATAAAATCCCAAGAATTCTGCCACTTTTCACATGAAAGCTATTTAACATTGCAACAGGACTTGAGAGAAGCAGTGCCAATCTCTGACAACAGCTGAAGATTCCAAATTCAAATTTACAACAGAAGAGCTGCAGCTAGGCCTGCAGCCCAGGTCATTTTTAATTCTCTCTCCCAGGAACAACACTACCGCTCTATTCCCCCATTGCTGCAATGAGGCATTGAATTCAACATGTCAGAGACTGATAAGAAACTCCAGGTTCCTGTTCTAACTGCAAACAGGCAGCCCGTAGCCACTTCTTCTCTTGCTACCATGTACTTTACTCACACCAGATTTCATTTGCCGTTTCATAGAACCATTAAGGTTGAAAAAGATCTCTAAGATGACATCATCCAACCTTTAACACATCGCCACCAAGCCCACCAGGACATGTCCCTATTCGTCAAATCAACATATTTTGTGAACACCTCCAAGGACACTGACTTCTCTGGGCAGTCTGCTCCAACACACTACCACTTTCTGAGATGAAATTTTTCCTAATGTCCAACCTGGATCTCCTTCATTATCAAGTCCCTTAGAAGCTTGAAGTTCTTGATGTTTGAACAGCTACCTTCTGCACTATTCTGAATCTTATCCTTAGAACATTTTTACATTTAAACTTACCATCTTCTGTATACCACTGCAAGACTTTGCCTTGTGTAATGGTTTTAAGTTTTAGAAGAGCCTTTTAAACAGGCACCAGCCCTCCACACGAGCAAGCACCTTCCTTTCTCTCCATTATTTTTTTTCCCCGTACAACTGTTTTCATAAAAAAAAGCACCAAACAAGCACATAAATACATCTCAAGTCAGCCAGTGAAGACAGGAAGGAAAGGTTTTAAATTCCATCAGCTCCTCACACCTGAGTACAGACACCCCAGCTAGCATAAAGCAAGAGATGTTCATGGTGTTCAAAGGCAGGCAAGTTTTGCTCAAAACAGCCTAGAAACAGCCATGAAACTATACCCTGCTCTCTGTTAGCAATTATTTGCTTAGAAAGGAATCGTCATTAGGAAGTATTAAAGTATTCAAATACTTCAGCCTGAACAGGCTGGAGAAGTGGGCCCATGAGAACCTACTGAGGTTCAACAAGGCTAAGTGCAAGGTGCTGCACTTGGGTCGGGGCAATCCCAGGTATTTATACAAACTGGGGGAAGATCTCCTTGAGAGCCACCCTGTAGAGAAGGACTTGGGTGTCCTGATGGAAAAGAAGCTGAACATGAGCCAGCAGTGTGCACCTGCGACCAAGAAGGCCAACTGTGTTCCGGGCTACATCAAAAGAGGAGTAGCCAGCAGGGAGAGGGAGGTGATTGTCCCGCTCTACTCAGCTCTTGTGAGGCCCCATCTGCAGTACTGCATCCAGGTCTGGGGCCCCCAGCACAGGAAAGATGTGGAACTCTTAGAATGGGTCCAGAGAAGGGCCACTAAGATGATCAGAGGGCTGGAGCACTATGAGGAAAGGTCAAGGAAACTGGGCTTGTTTAGCCTGGAGAAGAGAAGGCTCCAGAGAGACCTCATTGTGGCCTTCCAATACTTGAAGGGAGTGTACAAACAGGAGGGGGAACAGTTATTTATGAGGGTGAACAGTTATAGGACAAGAGGGAATGGTTTTAAACTAAGAGAGGGAGGTTTAGGTTAGATATTAGGAGGAAGTTTTCTCACTCAGAATGTGGTGACACGCTGGAACAGGTTGCCCAGAGAGGCTGTGGATGCCCCATCCCTGGAGGCATTCAAGGCCAGGCTGGATGTGGCTCTGGGCAGCCTGGTCTGGTGGTTGGTGACCCTGCACATAGCAGGGGGATTGAAAGTACATGATCATTGTGGTCCTTTTCAACTCAGGCCATTCTGTGACTCTATGATTCAAATTACACCTATGAACATGATTTAGTATATTAAACCAGTCAACAAACCACAGTGTGCATTTCAAATCATCTAAAGCAAATTGACTAGGCTAGCGCACCTTGAAACCCTTCAGTGAGTGTTTTGACAGACTATTCTGTTCTAGACACTCAAATATGTTCTTTCCAGCTTTATTTCTAGTATATTTCCAGGGAAATATACTTTCATAATTCCTTAATAAGGTAGTCTCATCAAATACCAATAACACTTACTGATGTCTTTTTACCTGAGGGCCTAGATCACAAATACATTCTCACGCAAGACAACCAGAGGACCTTTTTACTCATTCATCTACTTGATGAATCAAGTTAAGTCACACACTGCAGTAGGAGATGACAGCTGTCACTTGGTCAACAGGAATGGTAAATTCCCTCCAGAAGAGAGCTACTAAACGCTGTTTCAGTCTAATTACTGAACCATGACACTCTATACACAACATTATATCTAATAAGATCAAACTAGATTTTTGTGTGAGAATTTCTCAAATATCTTTACTGGAGATTAGCAAGTCTGATTGCTCACATAATTCCTCTGACTCCCGTTTCTTCACAAAAGCCCCGTAAAAGAAGCAGAGAAGTTGGGGGAAAAAAAGCACATGAAGAAGATAACAGTATTCACCCCCTCCTATCCAAGTGGATTAGCATCTCGTCCCAAATATAGCAATGCCAGGATAGGCCATTCATATTCCCATACTCCTTCAATCATAACAACTGCCCTGAGACGCTCCTGTCAAGAACTACTCCCTTGATAGTTATTTCTTCAGCCAGCTCGGTTCCCTGCCTTGTTTCACAGGACGGCTTGTCAGCACACCAGTACAGTGCAAACAAGCAGCCAGGACAGGAACTCCCTCAGCTGGCACTGCAGAGCACACCACTGAACTACAGAGCCCAGACTGTGCCACTCCAAGCACTCTTCCACGAGGGCTGTGCAACTCCCAAATATTCTACCAGCTGCAGATGACTGAAACCCTACAAGCACAGGCAGACATCAGAAGTCAATTTAAAAACATTAACAACTAAGTGCCCAAAACGTATTAAGAGATTATTTTCATCTGCTAAGAAATCAACGCAAGGACCTGTAGATTATTAGTTTATTCCCAGTAAATGCAAACCACACTGAAGCACAGCCAAGCCTGGAGAGCCCAGAAGGTTCAGAAGAAAGGAATTCAGTTCAGAAATGAGAAATTTTAACACTTATTTTTTTTTGCATGCGCACACCGCATCCTACTGAGGCAACTCACGTGGATCCTAAAGCTACCTCAAAGCTGGCAAACATGGTGTAACACAGAAGATCTAGAGAATGAACTTAGAGTAACCAGACGTAAGCATTTTGTTCTGATGAGAAGCAGCTTCACCCTTTCAGTTTCAATTATTTTGTCCAACATTACAGGAAAAGTATACTTCTATTAAACGCAACAAGACAAAAAAACCACCCTGAACCACAAATAAGGGTTGTAAAATACCAGCAGCCTGCTCTTCTCTTCACTGCACAGTACCATTAGCACAGTAGGGAACAGAAGTAAAGGAAGGAGGGGAGAGCCTAACAAAGACACAGAACACACAGAGCTGAGGGCACTTCATACTCCCTCCCACCAGCTCTGGAATGACAGGCCAACTTCTCCATAAGGTTTCTATCCCTTTCTTTCCCTTAATAAGGATTCATTTTCTGGTATTTTAAACAGGTCAAAGCACTTCTCAGAGAGGCTGGGTGACAAGACAAGCCAATACCAGGCAAGCAGCAGGAGCTCACAGCCAGAGGGTGGCAGAAAAGGGGAACCAAGCTGTTCTGCAAGCTGCAGACTTGTTTACCCAGCACCAGCACTGTAGAACCAAGTCCAAAGCCATGCTCCCACTGCAGCTGCTAACCTGATACTGGGGTCCAGCATTTTCCCTGCAGCTAGACACTGGATCCCAGCCATGTTCTTTTCCCCTTCCTTGCACCATCTCTCCCATTTATCAGATTTTATGTTGAACAATACCCCTTCCCCACACAAAATGATCCTAACTGGGACAAGAGGGACAACAGATCAAGCAGGAAACTTCTCTCTGATTGTCCCAAGCAAAAACTTAGGACCAGTTTGATTCAAAAACCCAACAAGTTCACTTGTTATCACTCCTTTGTCCTAACAGCAAATTTATCACCAAAGTCACTCTTCCAATTATACAGGAATAGTCTATTATATTAGTGTAACAGTCAGAAAGATCAGTGCAGTGGATTGGCAATACAGGAGGTGTAATAACAAAGGGACAAGTTCGAATGGAAAGGTGTTACAAAGGGAAAGGAAAAATGCTCACCTATCTCTGAAGGGTGCAAGGAAAACTCCACATGGGAGGGACCACCAACCAGAGATCCTTCCCCAGTGATAGTCAGCCCTTAAGTGAGGTCTAAAAGAGGTGCTGCCAGGCTCCACCCCTTACTGTCACAGACATGAATAGCCTTCACCTGTGCTCCCAGGGCTGACTGGGTCCTTTCCCCAGGTGCTCAATCAGGGTTCAGGCCATGACTCAACAGTTACCATAGAATTAAAAAGCTGCTATTTTTTTTTAAGCAGAAGATCCAATCTAAGTCCAGATATAGCCTATCCTTTCGTGCTACTTCAAACTTGCAGTGACAAAGGACATCTACAAGATACATTTGAGCTCCCTACCATCATACTATTTTATATTCTGATACAATTAAAAGCCTAAGCCACATCATCAAGTAACCCAAGCATCGCTCAACCTAGAGAAACAGCAAAGGTTAAGGAGTAGATACATATTCCAAATTTTTTTTCCCAGTTTTTGCAGATGTTGAAGATAATGGAATAATTCAGGTTGTGAAGGATCTCAGAAGTCTCTCGTTCTGCTCAGTTCAGCCACCAGGCCAGGTTGTTGCAGGCTTACCCAGCCAGCCCTGAAGGCCTGCAGTGATGGCAGCCACGCACCTTCCTCCCAGGGCTCTGCTCCACTGACCGATGGGAGCCTAACCAGCCGTGTTTCCCCAGCTTGACCTTTTGGACTGTTCTGAAAACAGACAGAACATTTGCCATTCTCTAGTCATCACTGATCACCCCTGTTCCCTACAACCTAAGACAATAAAGAGCAGTCTCACAAGAACATTACACGGTTACTGCAGTGTACCCGAAAGCTGCCTGTCTGGTCCCATTGATCGGAATGAGACAAGCTCACACGTTTATTTAAACTTCTGCAACAAAAGCCAGTTTGAATGCCACTCAAGTAAGCAACACTTAACAGATCCAATCACAGACAGAAGGTTAAACATCATTTAAGGCAGCAAGACTTACCAATGACTATCAGAGACGTCAGGGCAGCCACTTTTTGTACAAGCTGCTCCTTGTAAACGAGTTAAAATTTCTCACCTCACTAACTTCTCATCATTATTCAGGTCTATCATAATATATCTGCCATGACAGTAAGTTATTTTCATTCAACACATTACTATCCAAATAGGATTGTTTGTTTTCTTTTTAAATCATTGGAAGAGACTTGCATTTTGGCTAAGATTTTGGTCTGAGATTCTCTGTCTGGTTAGACGCTTTAAGGTACTGCACATTCATCGCAGAACATTTTTTCATAAGTTTGTTGGGGGGGGGGGGTTGTTATTTTTGTTTTTTTTTGGTAGTTCCATGCTTTCAAAAGTATATCACATTACCTGATAGACACAGTACTTTTTTTTTCTTTTGAGAAGTAATAAGAACTAAGAACCAGCAACTCATCCAGCTGATAAGCAGTTGTACTGCATGGCAGGAAGTTAAACAAATAGATTCTGATGGATGCAGGGGTAGGTGTTTTTTACTCCCACGAGGACAGTTTGGCAGTAGAACAGGCCGTGGAGCGCTGGGTGCCCACATCACTGCAGTCTTTCAAGGACTGATTAAATCACACCCTGGCATGGTGGCTGAAGATGCACTGTGTATAACTAGAGACCTCTTGAGATCCCTTATGACCTCTACTTCCTGATCCCATGACACTCTGTAACAGGATTGATTCACACCACGAAAAGGAAGAACACACTTAGCCTGGTGGCTATCTAGCTATACAATCATTTGCGATTCAGGTTCTATTCGCTCAAGCCCACCCTCCAGAAATAACTGGAAGTGTTTTAATTCTATTTGATATGCAAGGCCAAAGGATTAGTCCTCGAAAGATCAATAAGGAACATATTCCCCTGCATAGGGAAACAGGGCAGGGTAGCACTTTGTTTGGCATGGATCATGCATTTATACACAAAAAGAAGCAGAAGGTAACATTAAGGAGAGAACAACGGTATTTAGATCTTCCCTTAAACATTCAGGCAGCATCCCCTTGATCACTACTGCCTTCTGGCTCTCTGCAGTATCCAAACACAGCACACCCAGCAACACAGCTAAAGGAGCATGGGATGAGCACCTGTACAGGCAGTTAAGATTACAGACAACGCACTGACTTGTGTTGGAAAGGAAAAATAATTAGAGGTGATCTAAACTCATTAAGATAAATTTCTTTCTTAAAAGGTTTTTCTTTTTTTTTATGAAAACCATGACTTTTATAAACATTGCATGAAATTAAAAATTAATGAAATTAAGACAATAAATGAAGTAATATGAGGGCCCTTCCAAAAGTAGTGCCTCCTATTTTATTATGTTGGCCTGCAATGTGAGAGGTGGATGTTAGAGGTACGACAGTAGAGGTTGAACCTTCCCACCAATATCCCATTACATGTTGCTGTGTGACAAACGGCAGCAAAGGGACAGCCTGACAAAATGGTGTCTGACATGGAAAAACATATGAAGCAAAGGTGTGTCACTGAAATCCTTCATGAAGAACAAATTGAATCCACTGACATTCGTCACAACTTGCTGAACATTTATGGGGACCAGACAGTAAATGTGAGCACAGTGAGGCAGTGGGTGCTGCGTTTCAGCAGTGGCGACAGTGGTCACCTCTGCTGGTGCAGATCTGTATCAACGCAGCATGCAGGCTCTTGCTGACTGCTGATGAAAATGCACAGCTTCTGGTGATGGCTACATTGAAAAACAGCCTTTTGTAGCTGAGAATTTGATCTATCAAAGATTGTTATTGTGCTCTTCGTATCTCAGATACATTTCACAAGAGATTCTACCTTCTAGGAAGAGACAATCAACTCGAAGTGCAGATTGTTTTAAGTATAAATTAAACAAGTTTCGGTACTTCCATTAACACGTATCACTCTGCCCAAGGACCCTCCAGCACTATCCATGGCTTCATAGTTCTCCTGGTGTGCTTTACTCAAAGACTTCCCCTCTGTTTCCTGCAAAGAAGGTCTGTAAAGAAGGCAAAACCAATTGTACAGTAAGCTCAGAGATCAGTCGCACAGAGAGTAAACGTCAATTTCCAAACTAAGTAAAGATTCCTACTGGCTTTCAGTTACACTTATATCTTCCAACTGAGCTTTCTCCTTTGTTCATCATTTTGCTGTGTAAAATGTGCCTTAAAGCAACTTCAGGTGCCTCCTGTACTATCTTCATTCACATCTATCTTTATGGAATACATACACCCACTTCTCACCAGCAAAGGAACCACAACATACTTGTTATGGCTACTTTCTTGTACGTTTCACCTCATCTCCTACTTCACTGAAGGACAAACATATCCAACCCAAGTCTTGACATCATCTTCAACTGCTGTGTATTTATGTATATATACACATTTATATAAATACACGCACCCCTCAACAACCAGTAACCAGCCACATAAAGACAACCTTTCAGAAGCAACAAACACTTCTCTGAGACTTTCTCCTGGAGCAGCTCTGTAGCTCCTCAACAAGTTCCTTCCCATATCTGATGAAGTAAGAGTCAACTGCAGAAAACATTGCTATGTAATGGCCTCAGACCCACATCACACTACCATGTAGCTCCTTGCAGACTCCCCTCTTTCCAGTACTTTATTAAACACTTTGTCTTTTCTATTTTCGTGCCCCCTTATTCTTTCCTCTCTTTAAACTATCAAGGCATACATACATTAACCTGTATTCTAATACTCCTAACTAAATTTTTTTGGTCCCTTCTTTTAACCTCAAACACTCCCAAGTTTTTGAAACTTGAGCTCTCAGAACAAACACTGGAACGTTTGCTTTCAGCAACCTGATCATAAACAACAAAAACAAGGCAAGCTACTTTCCTTTTATTTCATGCTTCTGACAGCCCGGGCACCACACACAGATAACCTTCCCTTCTGCTGTAAGCCAGAAGAGAGCCGTGCAGCTGCCCACCACTGTGTATGGCCTTCCAGAGCTGTGTGGGCCCAGCAAGGGGCGATGTAGGGTGGGAGCGCGGTACTGCCCGGTACCCCCCCACCAGTAACCCCAGGCACAGCACTGCCACGGCACCACATTGTGCCCTTCGGGCACCAGAGGTACCAACCCGTTCTTCCTATGCAGTTCTAGAAGGAAAGGAGAGCTAAAGCGTTACGGCGCATCCTTTCAGGCGGCCGCAGTCACTGTATTTAAACGAACTTAAAATGCGAGCTTCTAAACACGATCAAATGGCTCCGCTCTGACAGACCGAGAGGTGAAGCACTGAAACAAACCCAGCGAGGAGAGAACCCAGCGGCGCTTTGTGCGCTCCCGCACAGCCGAGCGGCCGTCGCCTTTTAGGACAACACCCGTAGCTGAGGACGAACCGCAGCCGGCGCGGGCTGGTACCCCCCACCACGGCCCCCGGGGCCGTCGCAGCGCCGCTCCCTTTGTGTCGGTGACGGAACGGCCCCGCCACCCGCCAGGAACCCCCAGCCGAGGCCCGGAGCGGACCCCACGCCCTACAGGCGGCGGAGCGGGGCCGAGGATGGTCGATGCGGTACCGGCGGCCCGAGCAGCAGGACGCGCCCGCGCCCCCGCCCCCCCCCCACTACGCAGCCACCGCCGCCGCCCCTCCCTCCCTTCCTTCCGTCCGTCCTTCCCCGCCCCCCCCACCCCTCACCTCATTCGGTCTCTCCAGTGGTGCCAACCGCCTCATGCAGGGAAATGGCGAGCTCGGGAGCCTCCCCCCGGCGCCGCACTGCGGCCGGGCCCTCGGTGCGCGGGGAGCCCCCGCCGAGCGCGGAGCCCGCGGCGCGGCGGAGGAAGGGCGGCGGGGGAGGGGTCAGACCCGCCTCACGGCCAGCCCGGCTCCGGCGCAGCCCCTCGCCATTTTTGTTTCCCGCGGAGGAGAAGCTGGTGCATTGTGGGAGCACAAAGAGCAGCGGCTCCGCCCCGGCGGGCCCCGCCTGCGCCGACAGGCAGCTCCGCGGCCGGGGGGCGGGAGGAGCGGCGCCGCGGCGGAAGGACACAGGTGGAACCGAACCTTCTCCACTGGTGAACAAAGAGGGACTACTTTGGGCTCGCGTTCCAAGCGGTGTCGCTGCCCGTAGCCGGGCCTCGTTGCGGCAGTACCGGGGCTCGCGTTACGCCGGCGGCGGCCGCCTATTGTTCCCCGGCACCCGCGGGCTGCGGTTGGGGACGGGGAATGCGGCCCCGGGTTCCTTCGTCGGGGGTGCTCGGGCGCGTGGGGAATGGCCCACGCGGGGCAGGAGCCGAGTGCGGCCCAGCGGCGGGCCCGGGCGGCGGGGCGGGGTGCGTGCGGCCTCGGTCAGGCCCCGCTCCGTGCTTTCCGTGGCACGGCGTTGGACGCGGCTCCTCCGCGGCGCGCTGCCATTTTGGGAGCGGAGCGCAACTGGAGCTCTTGTTCCTATAGCTGGCCGGGTGTAACAGGCCGTGAGCAGCTCGCGTTCCGCGGGCTGGGGCGCTAGGGCAAGCCTTAGTTGAGGCGTTCGGTCAGCCCCAGGTGTGCCACCGCGAGCCAGTGCTCGTGCTCTGCACACCTTCTGGTCCACTAGTGTTCTAGATCCAAGTTCCAGTGAGCAGCTTTCCCCTGGCCTTTACATCAGAGCTGCGCAATGCAGAGGGCCCATTTGTCCAAGCAGCAGTTGGGCACCACTGCAGAGGTCAGTAGAAAATAAATGGCACTCAATGAGAGAAGCGCCTGCATGCAAAGATGTAGTTTGTAATCGCAACAGACATGTCAGATGCAGTGCTTAGTAGAAGTTAAACAGCCAGCCTCCTAGGCAGCAACAACAGCTGTGATTGCTCACGGCCAGCTCACTGTACTGGGGGGGCTGAA
The DNA here is from genome assembly GCA_030625065.1 of Alectoris magna. Classification (NCBI taxonomy): domain Eukaryota; kingdom Metazoa; phylum Chordata; class Aves; order Galliformes; family Phasianidae; genus Alectoris; species Alectoris magna. The sequence goes on along the minus strand of CM060568.1, from coordinate 16,099,760 downwards.
GCAGCCTCTCCTGCTGCAGCTCTGAAATGATTCCAATGGAAACTTCTCAAAGCAGAATCCCTCCTTTCTAATTTACACTGTTTCAGCACCAGCATCACTGTCACAAGCACAAGTTCCTGACCAGACACACGTGCCAGCTCTACCCTTTCTCTGTAGAGTAGTTCCCAAAACCAACACGCTCAACTTCAGCATGGCTGCAGAGCTGCATGGACTCATCCCACCATAAAGCAGCTCTTGCCACAAAGCCAGGAGTTGATGCTGCTGTAGCATTAGCTTTATCAGAGAGCAGCACTGAAAGAAACAAGGAATCCCTGTATTACAGAAGAATAATTAGGGTCTGATTAGTGTGCTATTACAGGGATTACGCTAGCAAGACCAGTGTTGCTCCCAAAGCCTGTTACCATTCACTTTCTCACTGCGCACAGCAGAATGCATCAAACCCCAAATAAAGCATTAAAAACTCTCCATCTTTGCTTTCAGCTCAGCTCTTATAACTAGAAGAATTCCAAGCCATACACCTCACACATACACATCACTACCATCACCACCACTTCCCACTGCAATTCACTCATATCAGAACATCCTTTTCTAATCAGCTCAGTGGGTCACAGAACCTCCATCTGAGAGGAAGCGCCTTTCTAGAGCAAGGACTGTGCAGCTCCCACCAGCCTGCTCCATCCAAGGACAGGGGTGCACATCAACACAGGTGGCAAAGTTCAGCTGCCAATAAACCAGGAGAGATTTGTGCTGAAGGGTCACTGTTTTTGTTCCCTTGCCCAAGCTGACTAGATGATTATAGGACTGGAAATCTCGCCAGAAATGGGCAAATGACCCTTTACAAATGGATTTTAAGTTAAAATGCTCAAATCAGCAAGCCTAAATTTGCAGCAGCAGGAGGATCCTTGTTCTCACTGGTATATGTGGGGCAAAGAAATCAGCAGCAATAGTGAGCAAACGAGTCTAGATGCTCCTTACACGATCCCAGTACAGTGTAAGTGTAAGTGTACAGTTAACCCAGCTTGGAGAAAGTATCTGCCTCTGCTTTCTATTTATCACTAGCAGTGAAACAAGCAGTTGCTTCTTCAGTTAACATACGGCAAGACTGTATGTCATGACTTCAGAAGAAACTCTCCCGCCTTCCTTTCTTTTTCATCTTCTCATAATATTTCTAAAGTACTTGAACATACAATCTCCACTGTTGTGTTTTCGATTTGAGATATAATATGTAAGTAGTTTTTGCCACAGAGCAGGCAAAGCCAAATTAAATTACTTTCCCTCTGATGTCAGTAAAGGCTTCCTTGTGTAGAAATTTCGGGGGGAGGGAACCCAACAGATTTTGATAACCTATTAGATGCTGTTTAATAGGTATGTTCAGCTTTATACCATCTCATTTTGCAGACAGCTCCATTGCAGGAGGGAGCTCAAAAATAATGACCTGTCACTGACTTGACCTTTGCTTATTTTTATCCTCATATTGTAAGGCAAGTTCTTGCCACAAAGTCAAGGAAAAGCAAGGGCTTTCTCTGTTTGGTAGCACAGCAGAGAAAAAAAAGATCTTGCATTTGAAAGATAAATGTAATGTGTATAGCTGGACACATTCGAAGAGTCAAAAACAGGCATTTCCCTAAGCAAATGGCCCTTCTCTTGCATGTTAGCTTGTTTTTCCAAAGCTGGTGTTGTTTATATACTTTCCTTGCCACAACAGCCACATAAATATCAAGCAAACAAAAGAAAACACACAAAAAGGTATAAGCAGCTGTACAGTATTATTTTCCATTACCTCACTGTATCACACAGCATAACACCAACATGATACCCTTGAACAAGACAATACTGTAAAGTTTATCCTTGTGCAGACGGTTGTCATGACCACAATTCAATAAGGAGGGAAAATTAGATCCCAGGCCATTTTCTCTGCATTGTTAAAGCATGGCAACAGTGAGAAAGCTCACCTGGGTTCTTCCAATCTTAATTCAAGATAAATATAGCACATCTATTGTCACATAAGCTTCACAATTAGTGAGACAATTCACCTATGCGCATTGGTTATGGCTTGACTCAGAAAAGAATCTTCATTTTACAAATCTAAAGAATAGGCAAGTGATTTTTCAAGATACGAAGTGCTTTATATTGTCTTACAATCAAGTAGCAATTGTTATCATAAAATTACGGCAATTATTCTAGAGCTTTGTACTAAAGATACAGAAGAGCACTGAAAATATTTAAAAATAGACACCTGTAAATATTTTTCTATATGGACAACAATGCGAATAATTGTTTTCATCTTCATACAACAACAATACCAAAGAAAATAAACTGATGTTACTGGATGTATATAGGCTGCTCTGAAAGTAATGCCTCCTATTTGTTTCCATGGAAACCATAACAGATGCGGAGAGCACAATAACACTATTTGCATAAATTCTCAGCTACAGAACGCTACTTCTCAGCATAGTCACCACCACTAGCTATGCATCTTTGCCAGCAAACAAGAGCCTGCACGCCATGCTTGCACATCTGCACTGGAGGTAACCCACTGTCACTGTTGCCACTGCTGAAATGCACCACCCACTGCCTCACTGTGCTCATATCCACTGTCAGGTCCCCATAAACATTCAGCAAATGCAGTGAACGTCAGCGGGTGCCATGTTTTCTGCATGGAGGAATTCAGCGACACACCTTTGCTTCATACACATTGCATGTCAGATACTATTCTGTCAGACTGCCCCTCTGCTGCCATCTGTCACATGGCAACAAACTGTAATGGAATATTGGTGGGAAGCTTCAACATCTACTGCCATACCACCAACATCCACCTCTGACATCATGAGCCAACACAATAAAATAGGAAGCATTACTTTCGGAGCAGCTGTTGCAGATGAACTGGTCTTCACACAAACGCTTTTTTCTACTTCAAGCACTTTACAATTTCCGTCTTTGCAGGAAGGATCAGGAATTTCTGCAAAAAATCCATTCTCTACTCCCTCACCTTCTCACTGTTGTTGGGATCTTGCTTGACAAATCTTAAACTGAATATATTTAAATATATATATTCACCATCACACTCATTGCTTACCTAACTTAGACCACTGAGTCTCAAAAAAGCAACATATTTGCTTAAGTAATTCTTAATATATTACATCATTCTTATCTCCTTTATTTTTAGCAATTTACTGCCTGCATCTTTTGAAGATAGAGTACCCATGGAGTACTGCAGTCCTATTTTAGACTGTAAGTCTGTAAAGCACTTCTGCATCACACACACGGAACAGCAATTGCTCTGTGGGATAGTATTTATTGGTATAGCTTGTATCACAATCTTTATTAGCCTTCGAACTAAGCCCATTTACTCTTGAACTGGCACTCATTCACCTTCTACAAACTAAAGTTTAGCAACATGAATCTATTCTGAAAGTCTTTCCCTGACACAATCAGACACAGTACTGAGGACTCAAAAAACACAAACTAAAACCCACCTATAGATGTCAGCTCTGCATGTAATAAAATACACCTAAGATGCATTATAAAAATAAAATAAAACAAGCAACATCTTAAAAGAGCTAAATTCTTAATTTGCTTAAAGTTTTATTCCAGATGTGTAATCTTTCTGAAATAACTTTTAAAGCATTAAGTCAGGACTCTGTATGTCTGATCTCTGGTAAGTGATGAGTGGTTCTTCAGGTGCAATGTAGTTCACAATTCAAAGCATTTAGACACTGCTAAACGTTCCCATAATTGTAATACAAGAACCTAATTATTCCTAATTTGCAGTTCATAGCCTACCACTACTGAAACCCCCTGCTGTAAGTGGCTGAACAAGAAGCCCCTCAGTTTACATAAATATATATATATAGTGGAAGAAATAAAGTTTTTAATAGGTAGAGATGTTTTGGAGCTGAAGTGGAGGGTTGACATATAACATCCCTGTGTTATTTACAACGTATTTGCACTAGCTGAAGAGTGAGATAGGCTTTTATTGTGAGGTACATGTGAATATGCCTCTGACATCAATCTTGGATATACTGTAATTCCTTTTATCCTAAAGACAGTGAGTGAAAGGAAAAAAAAGTACCTGTATACATGCATCTGCACTGATGATGCTTAAGGGCAAGTCACTGTGTTCTTATTGATAATAGTGCCTTTTCTGTATTGAAGACTTATGAGCATATGTAACATTGTTTTAGCTCCCGAAAATAGCTGTGAGAACTGTATCCTCCTACTGTTCTAGCTAGTGGGAATTCTGTGAAGATATGCAAGAGTAGTCCCAAGTAATCTTTCTTCCTGAGGCCACTGCATAAAAATGAGCTTATTACTCAGAGCTGGAATTTAAGAGAGGTTTAATTCTCCCTCTGCACTGTCGCTTTGTTGCTGTAGTCATATAATCAGCTTCTTTCAGAAAACCAACAGCTGCCAAGACTAGAAATTTTGGTAAATTGCCTGGATCTGAAAGAGGTTCCGGTTCCCAAAGTCTCTGAGAATCAGTCATACAACGGTGCGATGCATTCCATTCCTCTGCTTGCTCTGTAAGCACAGCTCTGAAAGCAGCTACTGAAGCTTTAGTGACTTGAGTAAAAATCCACAGTCAGCATTCTGGAGTGTAAGCCTAAGCAAGACCTTTAATCATTCCCCTCAGCTTCGTTCTGCATAGTTGCAAAACTAATTACAGTCTCAAATATTTTACTTCATGCTGATTATAATATAACTTCTTGAGGACTGTGGCATCGGGCAGTTTTATGGGAGGGTTTTGTCTGCTTCTTTGTATACTGTAAGAATGTATGCTAGAGCAGTTCTTGCATGGTTAAATTCTGTAGCAGTACAAACCAGACCCACCTCTCAACTCTAAACTGAATTAGAAAAAAAAAGTTTAACATCCCCTCGGGACAAAGTTACACAGCAGAATATTGCTGCTTCATGCACAGTGAAAAATCTGTTCTGGACATCATTCTGGCTGGAGGGAGAATTAGTACAGCATTCCTTCTGCGCTCCCACCACCTGGAATGCAGAATGGGCCTTCTCACAATCTTTCAGCAGACCTGCCAAGTCCCACTCAGATGGAAAGTCCCTCACTTTTTTATAGCAGCTCTGTGTCTGATGAAGACAAAATGCTTTTGGATGGCACAGAATGACAGGATCCTTGTAACACTTAGAGCTGCTCACACTCCCAAAAACTCAGCTGCAGGTGCTGAAGATAGAGCAGTAGCCCTTTCTGTTGCTGCCAATCCAAGAGGGCTGAGTGGGACAAAAGCTGGTGTTCCCAGACTGACACATTGGTCCAGTCATAAATCCCATACATCATTTTTCCACTGCTTATAAAATAGTGGTACTGTTATATTTGTTAACTTTGATACATTTAAGTAAAAGGTGCAACCTAAGTATCATTGTTTTGGCTAACATAAACATAACGTATTTTCTTGCATACATTTTAATCTTTCCACATTCATGCCATGTTACCTCAGCCCAAAAGCCCTGATTATGTCCTAAACCAGCACTGCTTATTTGCATTCAGCTAGAAAGACCAGAATCAAATACAGGATCAAAATCATTCTCATTACAACAGACATTATTTTCTTCTGTTTTGACAGCCTTCACACAGGCACTGGTATCCCCATCTATATAGCCCTGGCTCCACCTGGGGCTGCCAAGACAGGAAGTTTTTTTTTTCCTTAACATTTCTGTAATTTTAGTGCTAAGTGATCTTCAGATGAGTTAAAAAAAAACATTAACTGAAGATCAGTATAAAATCAAAGCAACAGCATGTTTGCTTACAAGGGGCTGCAAAATCATACCATAAACCAGTTAGTGCCTGGCAGGGGTCCTCTGGTGCTACAGAAAACCTTCATAAGCAGTATAAACCAGGCCTCCAACCCTGGTGATTTGCCTGCCTGTGTTATACCCTAAGCTTACTCCCTGGGGAAGTGCTGGGCCAAAGGAGGAGCCTGGCTCTTCTCTGTAGTGGGAGCTGAGGGTATAGTTTCATGTCCCAGCCAAATGCATCCCACAGCTGCTGCCATCTAAAGTTGCACTCCCTCCTGCTGAGGGGGAGCTGCCTTGTCAGCTCTGCCACCAGTGCCATGCACACGTAGCCACACCACTGGCTGGATCAGTTGTCTGCTCCAGATGAGAAATATTACTTCTATGCACTTATGTATTTAGAGCACATACATATGCATAAAAATGTGTTTGTTTTCAACCATATCATCTTGCAGTAACTTTGTTGCTTTAAAATGGGTTGAGGGGTGCTACCTTTATTATGGAGCTGGCAATATGTATAAATAGAGGACAGAGTAAATAACCAAGGCAACAAAAAAGGTTATGAAAATATTAATTTTAGAAAATGGAAATGCAAAGAGGAGAGGCTTATTTCTTCATCCATTCCAGTTACAGAATGGAGTATTCAACAAGAACAAGCCAAGAAGGAAATATAAATTGACTTCCAGCTTTCTTCTGTGGATTGCCATCTCTCAGATAGCTAAACGTATGTTCCACAGTCACAGGCAGCTCCTGAAGTGAGAACTGAAATGTTTCTCACTATGGGACAGGCAACCTGCTTCCTGAGTCAGGAAAGCAGAAGTTTGCCAAGCAGGACTGCTAAGTAAATGAGATGACCCTGTGAATTCATTAATGCCAAGAAAACTCAGCTCAACTGGAATTGAAGACCATGCACCTCTCCAAAGCAGGCAGGACTGATGGCTGCAGCAGGGTGCTGATGGCTCTCTGTTGCAACAAGTCCAACTCCATCCTCCTGCCCATGAGGATGGCAAAGGGGATTATCCAGACCTGGCATAAGCAGATACAAGGACAACCTTAGGATCAGAAGCATCATATTCAAAGGGCCTGCCTACAAACAAACACCCCTAAAAAGCTGAGGCAAATTAATTGTACAAAGGCAAGGCACAAAAGGTAAAGCACAGTAAGTATGGGTGAGGGTTATCTAATTCAGAACTCATTTTGTGAGAGTTTAATTTTTGTTCACGCTACAACAGACTGCCGGAAGCTTGCCTCTCCCACAACCTTTACCAAATTGTCTTAAATTTCTCAGTTAGGAACGATTCTAGAGCCATACTTGCTGAGAATAGGAGGAAATTCAGTCAAGAATTAGTAAGAATTTCTGTTCACACATTAGGTAACTACTGAGAGTAGAACTAATTCTTTTTCTCTTCTGTTGAGTTCAGCAAACAAGCTGACAGGTCAAGTAGCAATGGCCTAAAAGGACTTCTCACTTTACTGCAGGTTCTAACATTTAAAATACCCATGACAGTGCTATGATACTAGTCCAGATTTAATGCTGTATCAGATTACTGGTGTGATTTGAGTACCAGCAGATAGCCTGTAGCGAAAAGGGCATCCTTACTTGTTAGACCTGTAAACTCAGGTCAGAATCTGCAAATTTAGCATAAATGAATCACTGTTTGACTAAGTAATTTTCTTATGTTTAGAATCCACCTTGAATGATACATAATGGCCAGAAGAAGATACGAAGAAAGAAAAGACTGTTCCCATTTTTCTTTTCATTAAAAATTAAAATGATTACTATTAATTGCTGACATATGGGAAACAAGAACTGTGGTTAGGATTCAAATTTGTCTGTAAAAATTACTACAAACCTATAGCCTCAGTGTATGGAAACTGTTAATCACAGCCTGAACCTCTGATTAACCCTCTGAGGCAGGTGATGGCTCAGCTGCGGGAGCACAGGTGAAGGTAATTCAACTGTGCTCCCGGAAGGGGTGGAGCTTGACTCCACCTCTCCTAGATCCCATTTAAGGGCTGACTACCACTAAGGCAGCATCTCTTTTGAGATTGCTCCTGTGTGGAGTTCCCTGTGGCGAGCATCCATCCTTGCCGTGAAGCCTCAGAGTGGGTGAGTTGTTCCCTATAACCTCTGGATATTCATTTGTTACCACCTTGTATAATAACAACCATACACTCAGTTATCTAAATGAGTTCAGTTTTGACTAATATTGTGCAGAGAGATTTTTATGAGGACAGCTGCAGGATAAGAACAGGAAGATGAGATAATACATGGGTGAAACGCAGTCAGCTTAGATGTCAGCGTGCAAGATGGCTATGTATATAGGAACATTCGCAAAATAAGTTACTAGGAAACTACAAGCCTCACATAAAGTTAGTTAACCTAAGCTATATAAAAAGGTTACTAACAAAATAGAAAGTAAATCTACTTATCTGAGATGTTTTCAGAGCAACTGTGCTCTTACAGAGAATAACTACAGTGACCTAACTACCAATTAACCTTATCAGAGATATAAAAGTCTCACAAAGACCTTTTATCTCATAAAAACCATCTTACCTTGCTCACTGTAGCCTTTCTTTCTTTCTTTTATTTTTTCTAGGTACACACCCAAGCCCAAATTGTTTTTATAGGTTGGTGCAGCAGAACTGCTGAGTCACAGCCTGAAGCAGTGATTGAGCACCTGGTGGAAGGCAGGGCCAAACCAGGGTAGCTCAGCTGCAAGCAATGTACCTGAGTGAGTGGAAGGGGTGGAGCCAGGATCCATCCCTTCCCAGACCTCATTTAAGGGCTGGCAGTGGAGATGAGGGTATTTTGCTGGAGATTCATGTGTATTTGAGGCCTTTTGTATGTAAACAGTTTTTTCTTTTGTTTTTGTTTGTTTCTGAGTATATGCTGGTTGTACTTGAGCAAGTCCTCACTTGCTGTAGCCTGGGACCTTGCTATTCTGTTGTCATAGTTGTGCTTTCTATTATGTTACAGTTAGAGATGTAGGTTTGTGGATGAAATCTCATTTTATGTAGCTACTTACAGGCTTGGGGCGGAGTGGCTGGAGGACTGTGTTGAGGAAACAGACCTGGGGGTACTGATTGATGCTCGGCTGAACATGAGCTGACAGTGTGCCTGGGTGGCTAAGAAGGCCAACGGCATCTTGGCTTGCATCAAAAACAGTGTTACTAGCAGGAACAGGGAGGTAATTGTCCCCCTGTACTCGGCATTGGTGCGGCCGCACCTCGAGTACTGTGTTCAGTTTTGGGCCCCTCACTGCAAGGACATTGAGGCCCTGGAACGTGTTCAGAGGAGGGCTACAAAGCTGGTGAGGGGTCTGGAGCACAGGCCTTATGAGGAGCGGTTGAGGGAGCTGGGATTGTTCAGCCTGGAGAAGAGGAGGCTCAGGGGAGACCTTATAGCTCTCTATAACTTCCTGAAGGGAGGTTGTGGTGAGCTGGGGGTCGGCTTCTTCTCTCGTGTAATCAGTGATAGAACTAGAGGGAATGGTTTCAAGCTGCGCCAGGGGAGGTTCAGGCTGGACGTTAGGAAGTATTACTACTCGGAAAGGGTAGTCAGGCATTGGAACGCACTGCCCAGGGAGGTGGTGGAATCACCGACCATGGGAGTGTTCAAGAAACGTTTGGATGTTGCGTTGAGGGGTATGATTTAGCTGGGAAGTATTGGTAATGGTTGGACTGGATGATCTTCTAGGTCTTTTCCAACCTCGATAATTCTGTGATTCTGTACTCTGTGATATAGAAGATCCAGAAAAAGGTTTGATTGCCAGTGAAGTCAAAAGCAGATGCTTTATGCGCTGTGTAACTAACTATGTGAGGGTGTTAATATTCCAGTGCTCTGTTTGGAGAGAAGGTTCTGAGGGTATATACAAAGGGAGCTCAGGGCGAGCACAACAGCAGCACTGTTCACCATGACAATGGTCCGTATATTTGGTGTAGTTATAAAAGTTGTATTTTCATGGTGCTTTTTTAAGTTAATAAAAGCATTCATTAACTAAAGTAGTTTATTCTTTGTACGTACTAGGAAAAAAAGCCCAACTTTTTATTCAACCAGATTTAAATTTATGTGAGAGGCAAAGAGTCACATGAAATAAAGATTGTATAGCAATGAAGCCCTAGGGAAGAAAACTTCTGATGGGAACTTCAATGCTACTGGAAACCAGTACTACAGAACTGGCCAGTGTGAGATACTGTGTTGTATGGAGCCAGGCTTGTTCCTTATTTTGCTTAACGCAGTGTTTTTGCTTTAAACAAACTTAGTTTTGAGAATAAGTAGTTTTTGCTTTGTGAGTAATGGTGTTTATAGTTGAAGTTTCTATTAACTGCAGTAGAATTTTAAATAATTTATGCCTACTGAGACTTTCTATCAAAAATCCACCAGTACTTTCTATAAAGTAGGCTATGGAAATTAAGTAATATACAATCAATGGACTGCCTTCTCCGGGGATCACAAAAAGCACATGTTTTGTGCCTGCCTGGCTGTTCTGTTCATTTAAAGGGAAATTAAAACTTATCTACTTAAAAAAAAAAAAACAAAAAAAAAAACAAAAAAAAAACAGAAATTCAAGGTGAATACTGAAGCAGATCTTACAGTACTTACAGTGAGTCAACTGCTCAGAATTTAAAGAAGATAATATCATAGGTGATAAGCTTTTAAAGGAAGTTCTTCTACTACAAATGACACAAGAATTACCAACTTGGAGTTTACTTACAACTTGGAATGAGTATAGGGTTAGAAAAAGATTTAGACCTAACAAATGTAGTCTTTACAATTAGGGGATTCTTAAAAAGGAAACATCAGTTTCCTAAGTATTTCTGCTGTTTGGTAGTGCTTTTGCAGAGTACTTTCAGAGTCATCTGACAATTAGTACTGAGTTTTTTTCATTTCACATGCAGAGATTCTGAATGGAGCAAACCTAATAAGACAGGTGCTGTATTTTGAGTAATTCTGCTAGTAACATGAAGGCTGTTAGATAAGTAATTCTGGTATGCTGTATTAATTACCAGATATAGGTCTGAATTCTCAGCTTTGTTCAAGGCCATAAACTGAAGTAGAGTGACTTATGTATTAGTTAAGGCTGGAAGGAATGATTTGTTCAGTTCAAATTCCAACATAATACAATGATTATTACACTCTGCCTGACAGATCACTGAGCTGGGATATGTATTTTAGGGAGACATCAGTCTAACGGCAGACTTTGAAGGGCTTTTCTTATCACATTTTAAGCAGTTCCTGGTTTTGTTCCTTAATCCAAATGCCAAACTACTCTGCCTTTGTGAATATCACAGTCCTCTGAGTTGCATGCAGGACCAAACTGGAGGAAAACATGACTTTTTTTCTTTTTCAGGGTTATTTTTAGTTTGGGTTCATCAAGCAGTTCACCATTCAGCTATAGAACCAATTATGTGACAGAACAGAGAACACCACATGAGAGGAGGCGTAAGTTGTAGAGGACAAGGAAAGGGTTCCACATAGCAGCTCAGTTATCTGTAGTGGTTTTTCTGCCTATTTTTCTCCTCCATACTGTAGCTGGCAGAAAGGAAGGCAGAGCTGCACCTCACCAACTGAGGATCGCAGTCTAGTGTTTTGGTGTGAACTAACTTTCACAAGCAATTAAAAGCAAATATGCTAGACTGTGAACCAAGTGGTTCTGCTGTGGAAATGTCCTCAGGCAGAGGGGATGGCAGGACAGCTGGGTGTAGCAATGTATTAAACATCGCAGCTGTTCTCCTTATTGCATTTAAGAGCTCCCAAGTATACTGCGTGTTGAAAACTTTACCTTCCCACTAATTAATTTGTTCTAATGCTAAACTTCCTAAGGAGTTACAAATAGATATAATCTTTCTGAACTGAATTTTGCTGTTATCTCCTTTCTGTTATTTATGTTCTTAAGTGTCTATTCACTTCAGCACTAGAACTTAGTATTTAGACCATAAGTAGGATTTTTCTGAGTGTGTGGACTAAATCTCAGATGTTTTCTAGCTCTCTAAACTACACTACAGAGTAAGGAGGGAAGTGGAAGGGCTAGTTCAGGGTAAGAAGTTCTGGAAAATGGCAGCATGGAATTAAAACAGTCTGGCTGATGTTTTCCCATTGTTATGGGAAATTACGTGGCTAACAATTAAGACTAACATTCAGATTTTTAAATCAGAAGATAAGCAGAACAAACAAAGTATTTTACTTCAGTAGTGTGGTCAGAAGTTTCAAGCAGATTATAATTATTACACTGTTAATTCAAATAAATGGATAACTAATCAACAGTTTCCAACATCAAACAGGTTATTTTTGCCAAAAAATTATAAAATGATTTCCCAAGTAGAATAAGATCAGTGCTAGCAAGACCACACATTTTAACAATCCCAACTAATCTTAAGAAAATAATCTTGGATATCATAATGACAACAATTAATGGAGGAAGCAGACTTGAAATTGTGTACACAAAAGAAACTTCATTTTATTGGTTGACTGAATCTTAACTGTGTTGTTTTTGTAAACTTTCAAACAATGAGAAAAATGCGAACTGTTGTTTCAGTATTTGCTTATGAATGACCATTAACAAGATAGCGCTTTCTTTCAGATCTTCTTCTGAATGGAGTATCTTTGGAGTTCTCCCAGTCTTCTAATCCATAAAGGAATCAAGTTTATAAAGATTTTTATTCTCAATCTTTGGAGACCTATTTACTGTAAACATGTTATTAAAATTTATTTACTGTAAGCATTTTAAGTTTTCTAGTATATTTTGAATTTTAAACAACATACCAGAAAAGCTAGTAGACACTGTCTCCCAAAGCAAGGACTGGAGGGCTCTTATCCCAACTTAATCAGCATCTCTGAACGTTTAATAATGCTAGGATCTCATCTCAGTGAAGAGCTAGTAATGTCACATGTGTTTGTCACTTATTTATCTGTAATAAAACACAATTTTTGATACAGATATGTTTAAATAAGATAAAAGCTTCAGTGGTTAGAAACAGCCACTTCAATTTTGGCGTAAATCCAAGCTACTGATGAAAGGAATTGGACAGCTTCTAACCTAACCCAGAGAAAAAAATGAAGTATGATTAGTTCATAGTTGAAATTATTATTCTAGTTCTTTACACAGCAACAGAAATGGCTGTGCCAACCCGAGAATGAAAGTAAGCAGCAAGAGAAATGCATGCTGCTGCTGCAGCAGGCTAGATTTATAAATATATGTAAGCATGGCCTTAGAAATGAAACTCACTGGCTAGAAGATGCTGCTTCCTCAAATAGATTAATGATTTGCTTATAACAAGTTAAGCCACAAGGGAATCCTTAACAGGCTTTGTTTGCTTTCTGAGCAAGAGATGGCTCCGCCTATTTATTCACTAGAAGCACCAATATTAGTAAGAATTTGAATGCAATAGGAAAAAAATATTTAAGGATAAAATAAAAGTTATCCACTGATTAAATTTGAGTTCAGAGAAGTTTACAGGAGGAGAAGGAAAGAATCTCACTCTGAAAGGAACATGAGGAAGAGTTTAGGTCTGAAGATTGTGTCCCCAGATCTTCATTCTGTTTCACAGAGACAAACCTGACGGTGGGGTCAGAATGAAAACAAATTCCTAGCTAGATCTCTGAGCATGCATCTTCACAGCTAGGCAGTACAAAGACTGAAGCTTTGACATTTTTATAGATTTCATTTTAGGAAAAGCAGTTTTATTTAAAATCATTATCACATTGATTACCATGTAAATACAGTTATTAAACTTAAAAAAAAAAAAAAAGAGAAAGAGGCAACTGGCAGATGCAACACATTCCATTCCTACTGGTGCTTAAGCTGTGATGCTGCCCAGGGTGACAAAACATTTCTTAGGCATATCCTGGGTAAGAGTGCTAATGCAGGAAGTCGTGCTATGTGGACTGCAAGCTTGTAAAGCTGCTGTGAGGAAGAGAAGTCTGTGATTAACATCAGAAGTCTTGTGATTACTAACATTAGCCAGAGGCTTCCTGCATTAATATTATGGTGAGAAGAATGTGTGAACCCTGAGGATTTCCCATGGAGTCTCCCATGTGAGAATCAAGCCCAGTTACATTGCAATAAGTTAATATTTAGCTTTAAAATGTTAAAACCTGTATTACTTGCTCAAGTAACAGATACTTCTTCCGTCAAAAGAACTTAGATAAAATTCTGCATTATATTCATAAAGATGCACATTATAATAAGTACCTTGAAGAATGTAGATTTTTCTCTAGTTTTCTATTATCCTTATTAGTCAAATATTGCTTGTCTAAAATTCCTGGATGCTTCAATACACATAACAGCTCTTAGTTTTTTCCTGAGTCATACTGTTGTCACAGTATTAGAAGTGATGGTATGCAGTTATTATAAGGCTACATTTACCTTTAACACTGAGCGATAAACAGTGCATACGTATAATCATCAGTGGATTTCTGTCTCCCCAATCTTTACAAGGCTGGATAGGAAGCAAATATTAACAGGTAGCGATAAATCAGCATAACTTCAACTGCTTTTGCATTTGAGATGTGGTATTGTCATACAAAAATGAATAATGTGTGAACTACAGAACGGAAAAGCATGAATGAATGGAAAAATGGTTCAGTAAATACATCAGTATGACTTATGTTCTACCTCTGCTGTATTTCTGCATCTACTCCCTGGTCTTCAGAATATCCATTTGCATTTGCACATGCGGAATGCCACAGGCTTCGCATTTACCAAGGCTTAACTGGGTGTTTCGTGTTTAAGGGATAAGCTGAAAAAGGCTGAAATTGCCTTTTTATCATCTAGCAAAGCCTGGACACAAAGAGTACTTTAAGAACAACTAAACACTGCAATGCCGGAATAAATCAGCTGCTCTCACAAATGACTAAGATCTCATGTACTAAGTGAAAAATATATCCCCTAATGAACATATGCCAGGAACTGTTTTGATCCAGTCTTAACAGAAACGAAACATTTATGTCCTCGCCTGCCATATGGGAGAACCACATTTCATGATTACTCTCAGCCTCTCCTTCCAAGGATTGACACAGAACATTAGATGAAGTAATTACTTGAGATTATTCAGCAAAACATTTAACTGTCTGCTCTGTAGTTTCCTGGTGTCACCTTTCCGTTGCATGCCCGTAATCTTGCTAAGCTTGTACAAACTACTGAACTGTGGAGGGAAGTGATGCAGAAAGCACAGCCATCTGGGCCTGCTGAATAGGAAGAGAACACTCTCACTGCAAGAGCGTTACTAAAGCCAGGATTGCTTTTGCAGGAGTGCCAAATCTTACTAATTAATTTTCTGATTTATTCTTCGGTGTGAGTCTGGCAGTAATTATATTATTCAAAAAGCAGTCATGGTCTATTCCTGAATCTTAAAGTACAAGTCTCTTTAAATCTTGCTGATTTTTAATACTTTGTGACCTCCTAACATTTGGTTTCTAGATATCATAGAATCACCAAGGTTGGAAAAGACCTAAAAGATCATCCAGCCCAACCGTTCACCTATCACCAATAGCTCCCACTAAACCACATCCCTCAACACAACATCCAATCGTTCCTTGGATATGCATCTTTCCTTAAGACTAATCCCTGCCAGGATACCACAACTTATTCTTACACCAGCCTTTCTATAGCTCCTTTCTATAGCCTTTCTTTTAATCAAAGCAGCGCATGATGCCAAAAGCCAGAGCATGTTACAGTCATCTTATTTTTATCCTGACATTGTGCTATAATCCTTTCACCCAAAGCTTCACAGCCAAAAAGCATCAGAGCAGGAATCCCCCAGCTTCTGATCTGTTGTGAAGGAGGTAACTAAGTCATACATGTGACCAGATGGAAGCAAATTAAACTTCATATGACTAAGGGCAGTCATACTTGAATGAAATCATGTTCCTACTAATGTCACTTAGACTGGTGTGTTCCACACTGTGTGAAGCTGTCAGAGATGCCTCGGTGAGGAATCACTTGGCAATTCTTGCCCTGTTCACAAGACCTGATGGCACCACCTGTGCCAATGCCACATCCCTCCTTGCTCACCTTTCCTTCCAAACCCACAGTTGAGTAGGAGTGGGCTGTGGACCGCTGTCACAGGCATGCAGTGAGGCTGAAGGCCTGGCCAGTGCGCCATACTCTTCCCCAGCAGCATGACCCGGCCTGCCTGCCATTACAGTCGGAGGCTGTTGCTATGACAAGCATAATCATGTCTTTTTTTTCTTCTAGCAGGAAACCCGGTATTGTTGCTGCTAGCGAGCACAGTATGAGTTCGTACCACAAGGGTAGGAAGGTACGCACCTGCCTCCAGAGTGCGGCGGCGCGGGCCGGGCTGAGAGGGAGCGCTGCCTCGCCGCCGGGTATAGCTGAGGGCCGGGATTCCCTCCTTAACTCTGTGGGTCCAGTAGGCCCTCAGCTGGTTCTAACGGCCAGCCGAGTAGCAGGCGGGAACCTGCTTGCAATCAGAGGGGCACGTTATTCATTAACGGACTTCGTAATTCTCCGCAGACCGGCCCTAAGAGCTGCCCGCGTTCGAACGGACGCAGACCGCGACGGGGAGCTGCAAGGCAGCGCGCCAAAGACCCCTTCCGCTCACCTCCCGGCGCCCACCCGCCGTTCTCACAGGCAGAGGGCGGAGACAGAAGAAGCCCCGCCCCTCTCGCTCTCGCCTCTCTGGCCCCGGGCGGCCGCGTTCCTCCCTTCCCCTCCTCTTTCCTCCCCTCCCTGTGGCGCGGCCGCCGGTCGGCGCGTCCCCGCCGCTGACAGCTGCCGCCTCGGCGGCGCTCGGCGCTGCGTGTCTTACGCGTTCCTCGTCCTCTCTTCGCCGCCAGCGCGCCCAGCCGAGCCGGCGACGCGGCTCTTTAGGCAGGCCGGGCGGGGAAGCGCTCCGCTCCGCCTCCGTCCGCCGCCCGCTGCGGGGATGTGTGATTGCCATGGCGAGGCGGCTCTTCGCGGGAGCCTGGCTCAGGAGACCCCACCACGCGCAGGTAGGCCGGCGGTGGGCGGCCCGGGGAGGCCGTTGGCGGCGGTTTCCCTCGCGGCGTCCCCTGACGGGCGGGCGCCTTCAGCGCGTCCCTCGGCCGCCGTTGCCCCCCGCCGGGGGCTCGGCCGCGCCGTCGATCTGGGGTTGGTGGCGCCGGGGCTGGGGGGCGCGGCTGGTGGGAGGCGGCGCGGCCGGAGGAGCAGGGAACAGGTGCCGGGCGGGAGCGGGGCGCTGCGCGCGGGCCTCCAGTCCAGCCGCCGCGGAGCGCTGCCCATCGGCGGGGGCCGTCGGGCGGCGGCTGGCCCTCAGCCCTCGGGCTCGGGGCCGCGCGGCTCCGGAGGGTCGAGGAGCGCCCCCCTGTCCGCGCCCGGAGCGCGTTGTTGCCCGCGCCGCGCCTCTGCTGCTCGGCGGTACCCGGTGGCGGTGTTCGCCTGCGTCTTATCGGCCTCACTTCTGCCTTGACGTACACAGGTAGGCGCGGAACGGTGCTCTGGCCGAAAGCGCCGTGGTTGTGGTGCGGCAGGAAGTTCTGCTGCGAGACGTCAACGAGGGCCTGGTAGTATGCTGAGGGGTGCTCTCTGGGTTTTCTTCTATCTGTTGCTCTGTGCTTTAACTCGTTTGCAGTTCAGCTGAGTGAGTTGAGGGGGTGAATGTCATATTTACATATATGTGCTACTTATGTTTGTCATCTATTGCTATATTATTAAATGCTTTCTAATAATTGGTTTATTAAAAAAATGTGGGCTTCATCCTTATGCATCGTAAAGGCCCAAGTGCTTTAATCCCTTCTCATCTGGAGCTCTTCTGATGCCATTCTCTTTTTCAAAGTGCCTAAAATGCGATGTGACAGCTGAGGAGCAGCGCGCGGGTACAGGTGTAAGCTCAGCCCCTTTGGCATTTCTGTCCGCAAATATGGGTCACGTATCACTTGATTTTAGACCAGAAAACATTGTCCTTGATCTCCGTAACAAAGCAGACACTTTTCAGTTCCCATAGGAGGAAGTCTCTGGTACGCATAAAATGAAAATGAGTTCACCGTGTCTGTACTGGCTTTCAAACTAGGACTCTGCTAATTGTTGGCCTCGCTGTAAGCTCTGCTTTGTTCATTGTATGGTGACATTGGATAACCGTTTGTTTTCATTTATTCTTCTCAACATTTAAAGGCATTTTTAGCAAAATGTATAATTTCTGTTAAGATTCTCAGTCAAGACAGAGAAGTTAAATATTTGTTTCTGTTGGAGATGTAGAAAAAGTATTTCTGTTCATGCTTTCTCACACTAAAAACTGTACTGGAATATTCTACAGATTTGTTTGGAGGAGAGCTACCATCAGCTTTATGAAAATGACCTTTCTTTTCTGTTCCGTAGTTGAATGTGCGGTGGTAGTTGATGTGTCCACGGAATGGCAGCAGGCTGTCGATGTATTGACTTAGTGGTTGCGTGTTGCTGTTGGTACGTGACAAATGCATTCATGGTTGAGCTGTACTGATTACTCACGGAGTGCTCTGTTGAGTTTTTGCCTCCAAAGAGGCCACTGCTCTCGAACTAAATGCTAGACTTAACTCACTGAGATATAGCTGTGAGATGGAAGTTTTAAGACTTGTGTGGTGTTGCTATGCAATATTTAATGTGGCAGACCAGGGAAGAGCGTTGTACCATGGAAAGCATTGCTGACTGACTTCCAAATTTTGTTGGCTGGTGTTCTGTGCTTTTTGAAAATTGTGCTGTGGAATGAGTTGAGAACATCAAGTTCTGCGACTAAGAACTTGGTACCTCCTCTAGCTTTCCTGCTCCTGTAGTGGGAGAAAGATGCTGTCGGTTGGTTTGCAATGAGTGCTCTATGCCAAGTGTTCTATTATTGCTCGTTGTTATTATTTGACATGTGCTTTAGCTTGCTTGCAGTATGCACTATCCATAGGTAATCACTCAGTCTTTCTAGCTAAGGGCAGGGTGCTGCCAAACAGCCTCAACTCATATAAAGTGAGCAGGACAAACTCTGAGGACATCTTGCCTCAGCTCGAAGTTTAGTGGTTGGCATCCACAAAAACAGTGCTAAAACTTTGTTGCAAACTGGACAGTGACTATGAAATACAGAATTTTCCCCCGTTTAGTTTGCAGGGCTTGCAGTAATAGTAAACTAAATAAAACTAGAGCAAAAAGCTCCAAATCTTGACAAACTTCTAAACACCTGAATACTGCCCAAAAATATCAGTATTATTTATTGGATCTTACGGCTGGGAGACTAACACTTCTCTGCAGTGGTGATTGTTGTTTCTTGAGAAGACATAGATGTTCCAAATTCAGGAAATGTGGTTCTGAATTTCTTTCCGGTAATTCTAGTTAATAACTGTACTGTGAGGCTGAGGCCAAGCCAGTAGGATTACACACATCAATAATCTTGTAAAGAACACTGCTACGCTTGGGAGCTTTGTGGCCACAAGAGATTCTGGACCTCCTTTACAGACTCTTTAGGGATGTCGTGTAGGTGCCTGTAATGTAGAAGATATTTTGAAGGCCCAGGTTTCAAAGGCCCCCTTAACGTATCATCATCGTTTCCTCCAAGCTTTTAATTCTCATTGTTTAACCTTTTAAGTGGAAACATCCTGTTTTCTGTCTTGATTGTTATCCTTTATTTCAAAAGATACGTCCTATGCTATTTGCTCAGCTTGACTGCTTAGGATACAAGTAAATAAAGATGACAGCGTAATCCAAAGTGTGCATTGTAAGCTCTTAGAAACCTGAAATGCTTATTATAAGCTGTAAATCAACCTGAACATAAAACAGATGGGTTTGTGACATGATCAGCATATAATTTTTCTGTTCTCTCCTATTGCTAATATGTTGAACAAACTGTGTGAGTAGTTTGGAGTTTTGGAGAGGATTTCTTAACTATGGTTATATGAAATACTTGACTGAGTGAAGCTCTTTGTAGCGTAAAACAAATGAGCACTTCCATACTTCCTAACTATAAAAATGTTTTAAGTAAAAGGTACTCTTATCAAAAAATTGGCAAATAGTTACATTGCGTCTGGATCTGCTACTTTCCATATGCTTTGGAGTGCATCCAGGCTTCAATTCTGCCAGAAGTGGCTTTCCAGTTCTGTTCCAGGGAATGAATGTCTAATTCTTATTCAATGCACATGACTCAGTGCAGTGCACAAGTGATGGATGAAGTTGATGCTGTAATAACCTTTTAAGTGTTACAAGTGCTTTCCTTCATCCTTGTGTTCCCTGGCTCGTGTTTTATGTCTTGGTGGAAGAGTGGAGCAGAAAAGAGAAATTATGTTTCCTGGTTTTGGACATTCCACCTTTTTTTGGTCATTTCAGAACTCTCAGTCCTTCTGGCATCCTGAATAAACTATTAACAGTTTTCTAGGAGTTTGTTGTGATTCCAAATGAAGCTTGTCTATAAGCATTGCTCCCTCATTTCCATCTGGGACTTCGTGCTCAGAAATGCGCTCAAAAAATCTGCACGACGTGCATGCCGTAAATGTGGTGCGTTCAGGGTGTACTGGCACATATGTGGCCTAACCAGGCTTATTGAGTTTGTGCCCTCACTGCATTACTGCTGCACATCAGTTCTGGCACTTCCCAGATGAGTCTATATTTGTAGATTTTTAGGGAGAAAATGCAAATTTTTTAGAGCGAATTTGTGGGAAGAGACAAAATAATAATCAGGCCTTTTGCTGAACCTCCATAATAAAGTAATTCCCTCCAAACTGAAGTGAGCAGAACCTCGTGGTCCTCTGTGAGCAGCTGCATGCTCTAAACGGGGAGTAGTGCTGGAGACCCATCAGTCAAAAGCTACATGCCTGCATTGGCATGGTGCTGAGCCTGAAATAAACACAGCTCCTCCAGAACCTCCTGCCAAGTCTATGATGTAGTCAGATGGCGTTTGGAGAGGGTTTTCTGTCCCAAATATGTTCTCTCTGTCTTCCTGAGGAGGACAAATTTGGATATACCCAGATACGGAGGGTTATTTCCTGTGCTATGAATACAGTCGTTACTGAGCAGTGATCCTGAGGCTCACGGATGTCTGCTAGCCTCAGATTATACAAAATGCTATGCTTGTAGTGCAAAATGGCTTTAAATAGTGCTTTGGAGTAAAGTTTAGTATTGTAAATATGCATAGGAGGAATCGGCAAGAAGCTTTGAGGAAGGAGGGCGGTTTGTTGTCCCAGAAAGCTTTGTGAGTAGTTTTTTACAAATGAAACAGCTTTGATGGAAAAAGTCAGATTTATTTCAAATAATCTATATTAGGTTTTGTTTGCGATACTGTGTGTTGGTGTATTTCTGCCGTAAGGTATTAGGGCTATTAGATGTAGCTTTTCTTCTTCTGGGCTGTGTCTCTAAATGAAATCACTGTATCTTTTCTTTCAGATAGACGGAGGATAATCGTGAGGATTTGCTTGTTGCGATTCTTGGTTCGTAGGAACTTCATGTTACTTGAGGAGAGAGGGGATAAAGAAAATTATTTTATTGGAATTTTTCTGTAATTCTATTAATAGAAGAAAAAATTTGTAGAGAAGGATCTTGTGACCCTTTAGGCTTTAGGAACAACATTGTCAGAATTGTCTGTAGAAATCAGGAAGTGATAAAATCAGTTTTCCCTGTAGGTGTTCTGCAGTGTTTTATTAAGGACTGGGTAACTAAATGGTTATGAAATGTTTACTTCTGAAAACAAAAATTAATTTTGGAAAAGCGAATGCTGTTTTTCCTCCTCAAACTTTGCCCCAGGCATCCCATTCACAGCTGTGGAACAATAATCCCTCATACATTTTTCGTTTACTATCTGTAAATCACATCTGCGTCCTTCTTGTGGTTGCTTGTTCAGAATCATCTGCTACTCGTGTCTTTTGGGAAGTTTTATGAGCTGCTGTCTCACACAGATGTTGCTCGACGTCACGAAATGGTTGATATCCTTTCCTGTTTGTGGCTACAATTTCATGTGACACGAGAGGTTCTCGTGTTACTTTGAACCTCTGAGAGTGTGTGTACTGGAGTTTAAGATCCAAACTGGGGCTACTTTGAGCTTGAAAGCCCAGGAAGAAGACATGCTGGTGATTTGAAGTAAACACATCCAGAAATCCTGTACTGATGTAGCTTTAATCATGGGTTGTTCTTGTGCGTGATATTGGAGATTTAAATGTGGAACACTTTTCAAATTATTGAAAAATCATTGCTGGCAAGTCGTACTTTTTGGGCAGACAAAACTAAAATTTGCTTTTAAGGGAAAGCACGTGGAACTGCCATAATGTCTGGGGTTCAGCAGAAGAGAAGAGGGGCCTTGCTGTAGCTTCTGCCTTTATTCAGTTACTTTGCTTTGGGATAATATCCATTTTGTAGCAAAAGAAAAAGTGAGATGAGACTTTTTCGGAAAAATGTTTAACATGATGGGAACAGGAAAATGAGCCCTGGGTAAGTTGAACTTTCCCATTTAGAAGGAAGTAAGATTTCAGTCTGCTCCCCATCCAACGTGTGAAGTGGCAGTTGGTGAGGCTATTTCATCGGAGCACTACGGCCAAGCAGAGCTTCTGAGATCAGTCATTTCAGTGAGGATGCTGGGAGGTTCTGTTAGGCACTGAAATAAGCAGAGCGGTTCACACTTCTTAGAGAAAAGCCAGAAGCAGCTCTACACCAAGTGATGATCTCTGTCTTCTGGGAAAATCACACTGAGACACAAATCATCCTCAAAGTTTGCGTTAGAATAATGGGGTAAAGATGGATTGCAAAACTGGACCAAATTGAGTTCTCTACAAAAGGATTAGCCATCCTTAGGGAGGATAGTGGAGTCTGTGAAGATGTTTTGTTTCTAAATAATTTGCTGTGCCCATGGATTTTGGAAAAAAATGGGGGGGGAGGGGGGGCAGTGATTTCCCCCTTATGTTCCTCGTAAAACTCGAATAATAACTTAGAAGAAATGGTTGGAATCCCTTGTAGAATGCAGGATGGGGTAGTCATGGACTTAGACCACATGAAATAGGTCTGTGGGCTGCCCCAAGAAAGCTAAGTAAATATCATATTGAACAGCATGTTTTTAAGTATTGGCATTCATTACACATATTCCTATGAAAAGTAATTTTTAGCATTGCTGAGTTGTAAGTTAAGTTCTCTCATATTGCAAGAACAGATATAGATATTCTGATTACAGTTTTTTAGGATATGAGTTCTCCTAGGGTTAACAAAAAATAATAATTTGAAGAAATGTAATTCAGTTTTGTAAAGGAAAGACTTAAAAATTCAAGTACATCAATCAAGAAGGCATGCAAATTTGCTATTGAATTCTTAAATTATGATGCTTATGTTACTGTGCTGTTTACCTCAAAAACATTTTGGGAGAAGGCTCTGATTGTGTAGCAATGTCAGTTTGTAATCTGTCAGCTTTTCTAGATGCTGTAGGCCAAGCGCTGGATGGAGGAGACCTGCTTGCTTTCTTGCTTGCTGCGTGTGGCATATCCCAGCAGCTGTAGCCTGAGAAGAGTGGGAGTTTGGGTAAGAAGGAGGATTTGCCTGCAAGTCCAAAGAGGAGGGAGTTGTGCTGAGGTAGTTTAAGGTGCTCTGACCGCATGCTTTGTGCATTTTCTATATACTCAGCAAAGATAGCGGTGAGCATGATGACCGTACCTTAGTTATCCAACTTATTATTTGTTTGAGTGTTGCAGACTTGCAGTGAAAGTGGATTTTTGTGAAGAAGCTGATGCACAGAGTATAAGATATCAATGCGTTTGTTTCTGCGAGTTCTTGTGGTAACCTTTGGTGGGGGATTTTACAAAATAGTGGAAGTGATAATAATGGGAAGTTGTTGAATCAGTTGAATGGTCAATCCTAGCAACAAGATGAATTCAAAAAACTAATGAACATGGCTTCACTGATTAGTTAACAGTAATTGAACGTGACCTGATTTTATCGAAATACCATGCTTTAATTATAAAAAGCTTCTGTACCTCTCTTCAGGTACTGCTGTATCTCACTGTCCTTGCAAAGGAGAAGATCATTCTTTCTGTGGGTGCTGTACTGGGTTACAGACCCATTAGGCCAAAGAAAAAATAAGCAAGAGACTCACCTAGGCAATTTCAGGAACTGCTCTACGTGCACTCATTGGTTTTGTTACTATGCTTAAACCAGTATAAATAAACTCTAGATTATGAGTGCATAACTTTTAGTGGGATATAGGGACAAATTAAAAAAGTAAATTATTGCGTAAGTCTTTAAACTTGCGTGACTATACTGTGGTAGTTTTTATAGTTTTGTAAGTGCTACAATTACTATGTAGCGTCTGCCCTTCAACCAGGGAAAAGTATGAAGGCGGCAGAAAAAACCCAACACACTGCGTTCTCTAGGCAGTCTGAGAGCAATGTGATGGTGTATCCACAGCAGAGCCAGAAGAGGCAGCCACCCGTGCTGTGCCTCGAGTGCTTCGGCTCTGCTGCTTCCATTCACCTCTCTGTTCAAACCTGAGTTTCAAGAGACCTCTGCTGGAGGATTGCCTCAGAGCTGGTAAGCTGGGCTTCCTGTGCAGATCTGCTGGGGAAAGATAGATCTTTGTTGTTGTTTTGGTTTATTTTGCATATCAAAATAGCATGCCTGACTGTAAAATGTAAACTATGCCGAGAATCCATCTGCCCTGCTTACAGCTTTCATTTGGTTCTGGAGGTGAGAACAGGGAGCGAGACACCCCCAAGACTTTGCCATGCTGTTTCTGCTAGCTTTTCAGCATCATGAAAGAGGGATTCTGAGGGGGATGAGCAAATTCTGTAGATGGGCAGTAGCTGAGGAAAAGGATTCTTCGATAGGAATGTGCTGGGAAGACTGAAGAAGACGAAGAGGTGCTGAGTAGTGCTGGGACCTGAGACTAGTATTGCAGAGTCAGATGGTGTGTGGCTTGAGAGGATTTCCAGAGCAGACAGCTTGAGATCGATGTTGAAAAGGAAAGAACTAATAGGTGAAAATTATAGGTGAATAATATGGAAAATGGACTGGAGCACAAAAGAGACTGAGCTTCAGTTGAGCATGAATGCAGATACTGTAGTTCTCTTATGTATGGAGAAAATTATTCCTGAACCCATTGGTAAAGTATCCGTTCTCATTATTGCTGGTTCACATCTCAGATGACTCTTACTGCTCCTCATCAGTGCGTTCAAGTAGTGTGGTTTGCAAGGTTTGTGATTCTTAATGTTGCAAACATGTAGATGTGGTATTGTTAGGCTAGGAAATTACATTAGAATCTTCCAGTTGTGTCACTTAAGTAGTGTTCTTTCAAAGGGAGCATGGTATTTCTTCTTGACTCTCCCCGGGCCCTTGCCTCCAGTATTCTTTTTCTTGGCTCTTCTGTCCTCACCAGCCCAGTTTCTGAATGTGCTGTAAACCACACAGCGTTATTGTTGGTCTCCTTTTGTACTTCATCCAGTTCAGATCTTCATACCTATGTTGTGGATAACATACTTTAGAGAAAATTGCGTGCTACTCCAAGTAGGATCTTCATGGCTCTGGGAAAAACAGCTTAAATTGTTCCTCTCTTCCAACACTCCCAATAATGTACCTTCAAAGAAAAACGGGTTGAAGGAACTTTCTGGCCAAGGTGAATCCCCAGGAAAAAAAGTAGTTAGTTGAATCTTTTTTTTTTAACCACGTTGTTTTAGGTTACAGTCAAGTGTGTGTGTGTGGAGGAACAGCATTGCACAGCCACGATGCAGGAAAGGGCCGGCAGGACTGCAGCTACATGGGCTGGCATCACCTCTGGGTGTTGTGGAACTGCCCTTTAGCTGTTTACCTCTTCCAAGCGGAAGTGGTGCTGGTCTTTCCTTCCACCCAAATACCAGCTTCCCCTATCAGTTTCGTTGACTGATGGAAGTGAATGTTGCGTTTAATGCTTATTTTTGTCACTGTGAAAGTCAAACTTGTTTGCTTCTACTGTTCTTACTACTGCTGAATGAACAAAATATTTTTCTCTTTGTGTTCTCTAGATACGTTTCTCGTATATGCGGATGAAGTATCTCTTCATCTCCTGGTTAGTGGTGTTTATTGGCAGCTGGGTTATATATGTCCAGTACTCTACCTACACAGAGCTATGCAGAGGACATGACTGTAGGAAAATAATAGTAAGTATATTTAGCACAGTTTGCTTCTTAAGTGTTTGCCTTAACTAGTTCCGCAGCTGTTCTGGTCAGTGCCATGCGTAGAATCATCAGATGCTGCTATTCTGTCATGCTGAAATAACATCATACCTTCAGTTACAGATAAAACCAGTTACATTCTTAACACAGTTTTAATATACAGTTAATAAAATTTTCTTTGACTTCCCTCCGCCTCTTTTATTTTCTATTTCAAGAGTGAGATGTTGAGAGAGAGGTGGTTATTGCTTACTTTCTTGAGTGATTTGTTAAATCCTTTTCTGTTTGTTTCAGTGTGATAAATATAGGACGGGAGTTATTGATGGATCAGCATGTAGTAGTCTTTGTGCAAAGGAGACACTGTATTTTGGAAAATGTTTGTCAACAAAGCCCAATAACCAGGTAAGGCTTTACTCATCCATCCTAGTTTTATCAGTTCCTACTGAAATGTCAGTGGTCCTGCAAAGTGTTGCGCTAGCTTTTTTTCTCTTGGCTTCAGTGAGAAACAGACTGCATGGCTGAGGGGCTAGAGATTGTAATGCAGCATTGCCCTTCTGCAGGTTGTCTGCCATTAGAGGCACTTACGTAGAGAAGCTCTATCACAGTGAGAAGCAGCGCTCTTCTGTTCCTGTTACGCTCTTAGAACTTCAACATGAGCATGCTTTATGGATGGGTAACTACTGTGCTGCAATCTGAGCGTGTTTGGGGCTGGTGACAGCTACACTGGCCCACCTCCCTGGGATTTGGATGAGCTGGCTAAGGCAGCAGATGTGATTAGAAGCATTGCAGGCTTTCTTATTTTTATAGGGCATTAAGCTGTGGCAACTTTTCTCATGAGGTGAACAAAGCAGTTGTAGAAAGAGATGTGATGATATCAAGGCAGACTCAGGAACAAGAACCAGCAGCCGTGACAGTAGCCTCTGTGTAAGTTGCTGTAGCTACCTAACTGCAATTTCACATCAAAGCCCAAGTATAGCAAAGATATGTTATTGTTAGTTGCTCTTTTTTTCAGAATATATTTCATGAATCTATTCAGATAGGTAAATATTTAGCAACTGAGCTATATGGATCACTTTTGTCTAGCTGTAAACAAAGAAATATTCCACTGACTGGATCCTCATGGACCTATATTTTAAACTAGCAGTAAATCTATAATTGCCATCAAGACTCTTTAATTTCATAGGTACAGAATCCAGTTTCCAAGGAGATGATCAGATCCTTGAACATTTGGACAGAATACCTATACCTCTGTACAGCATTGCCATCTCCGCACTATCCCACTTCTCAATCAGAATCAGCAGCCTTTTAGCCCAAGCGAAGATTATAGTAATGCCAGTACGCTGTTTGTCAAGCTGTCTTTGTATTTTGATAGGGCAGAGTCTCCTAAGTCCCTGCTGTGATGTATGTGAAGCTGCCGTTGTTGAATTTGCTGTCTGTAAGCAGGACCTGGTTTTCTAATCTGTGCTGCTGCTTGACTCTTGAGGGAGTGGTAGATGTTCAGCTGATACTTAGGTGAAGGACTTCTAGCATGATTTTATCTTTTTCCTTATTTTCTTGCATAGGTGTATTTGGGAATCTGGGGAAATCTGCAAGGGGTTATAAAATGCCAGATGGAAGAAGCTGCTCAACTTGATTTTGGTACTGATCCAGAACCAAGGAAAGAAGTAATCCTATTTGATAAACCAACAAGAGGAACCACTGTTGAGAAATTCAAGGAAATGGTATATGGGTTTTTTAAAGTAAGTATATGCTTAGTTATTCTGTTCTGACTGAAAGGCTGTTAACAGTTTTTGTTTATGCAATGTTTATGCATTACAGTGGCTTCGTCTCTAAGATTGGGAGTGCAACAGATTTTTAGACTATTTTTTAGGAGAAATTAGGAAACGTTTGTGTGACTTTTTTCCGCGTGCATTGGTAACAGTTGAAAATACAATGCTTCTGATTCTAACAATGGCTTTTTTCTTTATATTGTTACAATGGAAATGGTTGTTCCAAATAGCAGAATTAAGTATTTCAGTACATTTAGTCTGAGATTTGTGCCAAATATCTGGGTACTCTGTATGAAATGTAGTTGATAGTGTTATTTCTCTACAACTGAGAGGCTTAATCAGCTGAAAACCAAATTCAGTCTGAATTCTACATACTTATTCTAAGAAAATATTCAATGAGCTACTCTGTTTTTCATCAGACCAGCCTTTAGAAAAAGCCAGTCTTTGAATTCTAGTCCTTGCATTCTGAAATGCAGAGAATGTTGTTGCTTTCAGAAGATCATACACTGGATGCTGTGGAAAGCAGAACAAAAAGGAAGTTCATCAGACATCTCTGAGCAATAAAAACTAGAACATGATACACCCTTTGATACTAGAAGAATAAGACAGAGAATTGCAGGTGGGTCGGTGGTAGTTAATGAAATCATATATAATCTTTTTTTGTTGTTTCTAGGCAAAGTTGGGTGAACAAGGAAATCTTTCAGAACTGGTTAACATCATTCTATCTTTTGCTGATGGAAACAAAGATGGTAGAGTTTCTTTGCCTGAGGCAAAGTCTGCATGGGCACTTCTGCAGCTAGATGAGTTTCTGTTAATGGTGATGTTGCAGGGTAAGGAGCACACTCCCAAGCTGATGGGTTTTTGTGGGGATCTCTATGTGATCGAAAGAGTTGAATATACCTCTCTTTACGGAATCAGCCTTCCATGGATCATAGAACTTCTAATTCCTTCCGGATTCAGGAGAAGCATGGACCAATGGTTTACTCCATCGTGGCCAAGGAAGGCAAAAATCGCCATTGGACTTTTAGAATTTGTGGAAGATATTTTTCACGGACCTTATGGTAACTTTCTTATGTGTGATACAAGTGCCAAAAACTTGGGATATAATGATAAATATGATTTGAAAATGATGGACATGAGAAAAATTGTGCCAGAAATGAATTTAAAAGAAATGATTAAAGATCGTCCGTGTGAATCAGACATGGATTGCGTTTATGGTACAGACTGTAGAACTCTATGTGACCAAAGTAAAATGCGGTGTACCACAGAGGTTATTCAGCCAAACTTGGCAAAAGCGTGTCAGCTGCTTAAAGACTATCTGCTTCGTGGTGCTCCTTCAGATATCCATGAAGAACTAGAAAAACAACTGTATTTGTGTATTGCCCTTAAAGTCTCAGCAAACCAGATGGAAATGGAACATTCTTTAATACTCAATAACTTAAAAACATTACTATGGAAGAAAATTTCCCACACAACTGATTCTTAGCTTCTCCACCAGCAGAAGATACCATCTGCCACTCGAGGTGGCCTACCATGTTTGATAAAAATGATCTGCAGCATTTTGTAAAGACATGTACTCAGATTTCATGAATGGCTCTTTAACTCTTCCCTTCAGTCGGTTCCTTATTATAGGGCTTCTGAAAGGATGAACTTTACACCGAGTGCTCTAGCAGAAGCCAAAAGCACTTGTGGTGTTCCAGTGCACTGTTTGGAAACAAAAACAATCCTGCATGCTTGACTGTTCTGTGCACTTTGTTGGATCTTGAACAGGATGACAGTGTTCACTGTGCCATCGCATCAAGTAGTGCAACATCTTAAAATTCTATGAAAATTGTTGCTCGCTTGTGAAAGACCTGCGAAAGATTCTCATCCCCAGTAGTTTTATGAGGAACCACCACGACTGAAGTATGGTGGCTGAGTCCAAGTTGCTGTTACGAATAAAATGAACTGAGATTGAAGTTTACTTAATACCTTGGCATGGCAGAATTTGCACATTAATAGATAATTTTTAAACTGTGGAAAATTAAAATTTTATTCTGGAAATGATAGGTTGTAATATGAGATTTGAATTGAATTCTGTTTACAGCTTATTACCTCATACTTAAATCTTGAATGTTTTAGTTCAACGCTTTATAAGTCCTGGTACAGTATACCATGCTAGGAGCCAACATTGTTAGAAGGTTACTTCTTAGAAGATACATCTACTTGAGCAGCAATATGTTTCTGAAAATATTTCTGAAGTACTGATAGCAGAATCATCCTAAAAACAAACGACACCAAAAAACCCTCCACAGTAGGACGCTGGTTTATGACAAGTGAAAAAAGTAACAGTTGTGGATGGTCTTATTACTGCCCACAGAAATACAGCTATACGCTTGTACTTAAATCCTCCTGAATTATTGCAGAAATTATGCAAGTCAGAGCTAGACCACAACTGCCAGACAGAAGGGGGATTGCTCAGGACTAGAGAATATTGCTTAAATGGGAACCCTGCGGCTAACAGCTAGGAACAAGGTGGAATAACAGTACGGTGTAGTATGTTAAGTGTTCTTTTTTTTTTTTTTCCTGGTAATATCTGAGCTGTAACTCTCAAGTCTTAAACACTCCAATCCTGGCACTGTACAGGGTGCGACCACAGCACCACTTTCAATCCCCAACCCTGCTGTTCTTCAGATTTTCATCTTGTAGAGAGATGAGATGTGCATAAAACACCTTAATGCTGTGCTTTCTGCATTTCTGTTTAATTTATAAATGCTTTAGGTATGAAGCAGTTAAAAGCCTTAAGTGATTTCAATGGCAGTTGTCCTTATCCTTTAGCTGGCCCCTTAATTCAGTTACTGCATAGTAAAAAAGAGCTTTATTTCATGATTTTTAAAATGGTTTAATTGCTTAAAGGTTCTATACTAAATGCATTCCTTAGCTAACATTAGGGAATTTCTCCACACCATACGTAATAATGTGTGGCTTGGGTTAAGCGTGTGCTGTTTGTAATCAGCTTTTTAGTTGAAAAATTGCTTACTGTTAACTATTGTCTAATTTAGTATTTATTGACTAGCAATGCACTGAAATCCAGAGCAGGATATTCTTAGTGGAAATACGACTAATTGCTACAAGGTTTGGGGCAAAAAAAATTACTGAACCCAAAGTACTGGTGGGCATTTTGAACAGCTTCTTGGAAAAACTGGAGAACGTTTAATAGTGCAGTGTACTATACAGAACCTTGATTTTTACTGCTGTTGCACCAAGCTGGAGCTTTCATTGAAAAAATATATATATACACTTTTGTTTACAATTAAGGCTTCCTATTTTTTTCCCAATAGCTATACTTCCCATCTATCAGTAAAGCAAAGAGTTCATCAGTGTATCCTACTCGCTGAAAGCGTGCAATTTCAATATCTGTTTCAGACAGCTGTAGAATAAGGCAAATTACAACCTCCATAATTAAGCAAATATATCCAGAGTCAGAGTTAAGTTCTCCTGTCTGATTCCTAAATAACAAAAAATATTTCATCTTAAGATAGTACCTGCTTCAGTAGCAGCCAGAACTTTTAAGTACTTATTTTACTTTGTGGAGGAATCTTCAGTATTTCAACGTGTACCACTGTCAGCTATACTCATTTACAGTCTGGAAAGCGCTACTATTCATGTTCCTAAAACCTTAAGTCTATCTACAGTGGAGGTTTGTTTTCCTTAAGGTACATCCGTATCTCTCATAGCATTACATACACTGAAAGAAAAATGGCCAAACACCTGTAAACGTTATTTATTTTTTAATTTAAGTCCTCCTCTAGTTAAAAAGTAACAAATTCTACCTTGTCACACTATAAATTAATCAAAATTATTTCCCCTCATTATGGGAATAATTCTAGTGTGGTAGCTTTGTCTTTACCGCTTATATTTAAAAAAAAAAAAAAAAAGCAACAAATTTTAAGGCTCCAGAGTATCTGGATTATAAAAAATATTCTGGTCTTTAAGTTGTACTAATAAGCCAGTCTTACACAGTTGCTTTGTCAATAAATTTATTGCCACTTTTTCCAAAGCTTCATAGAAAATGTGGAAGTTGTCTTAACTATCAGCTGCACGCTCCTGAGCCCTGAGGAAGCTAGCCTTCTTCTGAGCAACACGGTCTTTCTTCTGCGCGAGGGACATCTTGGTACTGTTCACTCTGCAACGTAAACACACAGATTAATATATTATTAACCAAAGCAGAAAGAGGAAAAAGTGGTGGTGCAGGAAGCTGATATACATCAGAACTGTGACTAAGAATTCTATTCTAGAACATAGTAGCACTTCTGTAACGTGCTCTATTTCTTAAGTTCTTCAGTTACGGCACCACAAAAGAACAGTTTCTCAAGAGGTAAGCTCTTAGGTGACTGGGCACCATCATGTTCGTTCCAGTATCTGTGCCTTAGTTTCTCTTCTGAAAAAACTGAAATAGTTTAGTACTGACACACAGGTCAGCCTGTCCCTCTCCTGCAGGGAGGCAGCCTTGCCCCTGCAAACATCCAAGTATTAAAATACACACTTAAAGAATTCCAGCTATTCAGGCCAAAGACATGCGTTACTGCTTCAGCTTTTTCTTGGGTGTTTTTTTTTTTTTGCACTTAAAAGCTTTTAAATTTTAGATTCTTCACATTCAAATTCTTTCCTGAGAAAGTTACATATAAATCATGGTATCTTACTCTGATCTAAAAATGAGTTTTGACACAAGTGCCATAGAAATCAGTCTACTTGGTGCCATCATTAATTAAAATCTCTTCAACAGAGAAGTTATGTTAATGTTTACCTCTTTTTCTTGACTTCTCTCTTGGGTTTCTTTTCATGGACTGGATTATCCCGTATAGCAGCATGGGCTTTTTTATACATCTCTTCCATCTTGAAAAAGCAAAAGTTGTTACAGTTCTGCAGTGGTGCGTTGTAAGACTGTATCAAATACTAAGATATCCTTAACAAAGATGGCATTAGAACCAGTTATCATTACAATACAGCTTACAATGATTCCCTTTAATAGGTTTCCTTCATGCAAATCACAGTTAAAACCTATTAGAATTCCTGGCCATCACTACAAGTATCCAAATATTTAAATATCAAAAATAACAACTTGGATACAAAACTAAGGAATTACTTTTATCCTTATTTTACTGTTGGTGGACTAAGAGGGTTAACTACAGGCTACTTACAGGTCTCCTAAGTACAGACTAGCATCTTGCAGTGGAAGTGCTCTTTCCTCTGAACCTTACTTCCTGTGGTCTACTTTCCCTACACTTAAATTGAAAGGCAATACAGAATCTTATTTTATTTTACTCAAGGCAGAAGTAAAATAATTTACTTTCCTTATATAGCTTAGTGCTCTGAAAACTTAGTTCTTAAATTAAACCAGATTTATTTTCCCCGAACCCTTTCATCAAATGTAATCTCACCACTTGTCACTCTATCCTGGTAAACATTACAAAGCTGCTTAGTAAGAAAAGTTGTATGAAAGCAGCTATGAATTAACTAATCACACAAGATCATGCATCATCCCCAGTAGCAGCACTCTGCTAGCAACAACAGCAATACATTAGCAGAGGTTACACCCAAGCAGTCATTTCTAATACAGTACTATAACACACAGACCTCTGGGGAGCAGGTCAGTATGCAGAAATAATTCTTCTTTAGCATGTAAACAGGAAAACTGAGGTGATCTGTCCAGTTACACAGATCAATAGCAGAAGCTACCAGAGAACCCTGTTCTGCCTCCTTCTTTCTCCCCAATTTCAGTATCTTTGCTGATGACTAATTAAGACAATTAGACACTTAATAGAAAAATCTCTAAATGAATGGCTTGTTTAGTAATAGATACAATGTTAGTAATAGATACAATAGATACAATGTAAAATGTTACTTGTTTTTTTCCCCCAAAAAATCAACATAAAAATGTTCCAAACTTCAGAGCCGCTAATAACAGAAACCAAACAGCAGACAAATTATCTGAAAGAAATTTAAAAAGCACCATGGTAATTTTACCAATCTGTTAGTGTTTTCTGTGATATATTCAAAATCTCCAAGTCATACTGATAAGATGTATAACACTAGATGTATTTCAGAAGACGGTGAGTTCTGCAACAGAACTAGGTTGGGATTTTCTGTATTTGCCTGGAGCCTACAACTACCGATAAGGTCACACGTTGTAGAACAGATTTGCCAGAAGGCAGAAACCACAGCTGCAGTGCAGGATTAGGAACAAGTGGGTAGCCAAGCACAGAAACTTAAGTGTTAATTTCTGTATCAGAAAAAAATATATGGTCTGTTTTAGGATGCGGTCCTAAATAAGCAGGATGTTAAACTTCAAAGCAGGAAAGAAGCCCTCATGTTCAATAAACCTACTATATGCTATAGAGCCCTCAATAAGGGAAAAAACATTTTTATCTGTCTGGAGAACACACAAAATAATCACATTACTATTTTACACATTGAGCTTAATTGCATTACTAGAGAAAGCCCTATACAAGAGGATCTATATCGCTACCAACGGACAAGAGCCATACAGATAAATCTTACCCCATCAGGTGTTATACTGTTCTTTATGTACTGGGAGAACTGTTTTTTGTAAGCATCTTCATCCTCCTCCATCAGGTAACGCATATAATCTGCCACATTTTGGCCCATAATATGCTTGCGGTGAACCTCTGCATTGAATTCTTTGCTTTCTGAGTCATAACCAGGGAAACGCTTGGTACTGCGAAAGAGCAGTGAAATTCTGAGTAACACACATTCCCCAAACATTCTGATTCAAAAGCAGGTTCCACAAAGAAATGACTGCGATCATATTCTGCTACAGATAACTGAGAAATAGGACACTATTAAAGATGGAAATGTAAAGAATATTAATATGAAGAAAAAGTAGAAACAGAAGTTTTAAAGTTGATCTCGGCTGCCATCAGTCCCGTCTTGAAACTATGCGGTCCATCATTTACACACCATGGACCTACTATGGAGTGGTCAGTCATTGGGGTATCATCACATAGCAGCCAGGTTAGAAACAAATGAAGAATTAGTAAAAACATACAAAAAGACAAAACAAAAACACAGACAAGAAAACACAACTCCAGGACAGCAAGAAAGAATACAAAAATCCACAACAGAGATCAGATGTTTCTTCCCTACTTTGCTGTCTGAAGGAAGCAGGCAAGCGTAGTGTTAGTGCCCAAAATCTTGATTTGGTCACACATCACCTCTGAAGAATGACCAAAACCTGGAAATTTTAAAGTGCAGGAGTGCTTTTCCCTTTTTTCCCTTTTTTTCCGAGGGGGCCGGGGGGCTACGGGCCTACTGCCCCCTCCCCTGTCACGGACACAGATTGATCTTGATAACCCCGTGACACTACTCTACTGTCTTGACAAATGTGGGAAACACCAGTGCTTGCTTTTGGATCTCATACGTACACATGGCAAAACAAACACCTACACAATTTGCTGAAGTCTTGAAACAATGTGAAAACCAACAAATATTTACTGAAGTGCATTCAATCACTGGATGGTTTCGAGTGAAAGCAGTGAATTGGTTCTTTAGTTTCTAAAAATTTAACAGCATCTCTTAATAGTTACAAGATTCATTGCAGTGCTACTAGAATTGCAACCATGAGTAGAAAAAGCCCAACTCAACAAAAAAAATATCCCAGAACCTACACTAAATTAATCACTACCAAGCTATAAAAATAGCTATTTCAGCATAAAAATAACACTGTAAGTAGACTGTCACACACAGAATTATCTCAGGTAACTAAAGGAGTTTTTCCAGAGAGATGATCACCTGTGAGGGATGGACAGACCACCATCCACTGCACCCTTCAGAGCACCAAAGACTTTGTTTCCAGTAGTAGTTCTGGCAAGGCCTGCATCAAGGTAACACGTGAAAGCACCAGGCTTTCCATCCACACTTTCCACATTGTATTCATCTCCAGTCACTTCAACTTGACCTTCATAGATCTTATCAAGACCGAATTTATTCAGAAGCTGTGGGGAAAAAATAAAAGCAAAAACAAAAGCAACACTTCAGAAATTCTGCCCATTTAAAGCCATAATGAATAATCACCAAATTAAAACACAAAAGTTGCAACAGAATCTTCGTACTTTCAACTAACTTCTTTACAACAATTATGCATTCCGTACTAGTATTAACGCTTATAAAAACCACTGCAACAAACATGCCTGTTATATTTCAATCTCTCGTTCCAACAGGTACACTAATAAACTTCAGACCTATCCACAAGCTCATAGGAAAACGGATGAATACAGCTCACATGTATTTAAATTCTTACTGAAGGTACACTTCTTACATTTTTGTCCTGACTCCCTCCCTCCACCAAACTTAAGCGCAGAGACTTAAAAGTGGGCTGCTGGAGTTGAAACTGCATGTTGTTATACTTCTCTTTGTGATATGACAGTCACAAGAGGCCATCAAATCTATACGGTAAAGAGTACAAGTTAGCATTCAGACGAGCCCACAGAATCTGCTATCTATATTACCAGCTGCACTTAAGACAGTGGGGTAGCTTTCCCTTTTTTAAGAAAAACAGAGCAACTACTTCCAGACAATTTGACAGATACCTACCCTGCGTGCCAACAGCAGACCTGTGCAGTATGCTGCTGCATAATTGGTCAGGCCAACCTTCACACCATATTTTGGCAGCTCATGGGCATAAGCAGCACAGACAATCACATCGCCTTCAATCCTGGCATAGGCAATCTGACAACAGTAAAAAAAAACACAAAACAACCATTAGTTCTCTCAATGTAATTGCAGGCTCAGTTTACCACTTCTTTGACATCTACTTAAGTCAACTGGAACTCTGTATAGAAATGTCCAGCAAACTGCTTTTCTTTAGAGCTCAAGGAGCTCCGTTTCTTTTTCCTTTTCAAAAATTTATTATGGTGTAATTCATTCCTTAAGTACTGAAGCTAAGCTTTCAAATCCATATTTGGCTTTGAGAAAGTAAATGAAGGCAACCACTTTATTTCTTCATGTAAAACAACAGACCAGGAAACTGACAACAAAAGCAACACTTCAA
The DNA here is from genome assembly GCA_030625065.1 of Alectoris magna. Taxonomy (NCBI): domain Eukaryota; kingdom Metazoa; phylum Chordata; class Aves; order Galliformes; family Phasianidae; genus Alectoris; species Alectoris magna. The sequence goes on along the minus strand of CM060568.1, from coordinate 16,063,129 downwards.
AGAATTTTTACACATGTAGATGGATTCTGTCCTACTTTCTGCACGTAGTTCTCAAATAGCACAAATACAACTCACCTCTGAAAAATGCAAAAATATGAGAGTTTTTGTGAGGACACTGTTCATAACAAAATGACTGTATTAAGATATAAGATCCTTGTGATCTCAGGGGTCTCCTGTGAGACAGCGATAACATCAGAGCCATCTCCCTTTGACTTCCACACCTCCTCTGCCTCTAAAAGTTGCTCCTCTCTCTCCAGAGTTCCCACTTCTGGAAAGGCACAACTGGTCAGAAGGTATCTGCCACCTTGATTTTTGTTTTGAATTTCAGAGATAAAGTAAGATCATCAAGGTCATATAGTTTAGTCTGAGCTGATTAGGGACAGCTCTCTTTACTATTCTCCATAGATAAAACTATTTAATGAAGAAAGAAACAAGAAAACTTTCTATATTTAAGCTTAACAACGTGTATTACGATAGAACGTTCTGGAAATGAACCAGGAAAATGAACCACAGCGAGAAACTGCATTATGTAGTGCAACATACAACCGTGTACCACAAAAGGGCGCCTACTATTCTTATTTATCACTCTCTTTTAATCTCAGTGAAAAGATTGTAAGGCCTATCTGCTTCACATGATCCACATAATATCACAGTAGAAGTCCTGAAAGTGAGGGCACCTTTAGGTATTACATAACATCAGTGAGTTGACAGGTCACACAGCAGTCTTCAAGCAAACAAACAAAAAAAATCTCTCTTTTCAAAGCACTTCAAAGACAGCAAAGAAGATAAAAAGTTTTTCCCTAAAACCTTCAACATATTTCAGAGTCATTAGAAGAGTACAGTCTCACATCACAACCTTGTTTTAGAATGTTGACATCAGTAAAATTATTCTGTATTGTGACTATGGTTTATTACTGACATTGTGTCAACCTTAAAGACTGTCTCCAAGAAGCCAGAGAGCAATTGGCTCTTGCTAGGCATCAAAACAACCAACAAGTGCCTCATCAATCCACCTTTTCTGTTCACTTCCGGGAGGCTGGCAAATAAGTGGCAAGCACCACAGACCTTACCTGGCAAATGATGTCTCTGTTAGTAACACGCACAATCATCCTATACTTTGGGGTGTTGTACTTGTTTTTATCCTGAATTACCAAACGCTTACGAGCATAGTAATCCGTTTTTCCCTCTGAAAAACAACAGTTACAGTGTGGAAAACATGTTAAAAAAAGTAACAGTATTTGTCAGTATAAGGTAATTCAGCAGTATGGGGAATTGAGCCATACCTCTCCTTCTCCTGAATTTTACTTGGTATCTCTTGAAGTAGGCCTTATTCTTGACAACTTTCACAAACCCCTTGAATAAGAAAAATAAGATGTTACTAACATGGAACCACATAAGCCAAGGCCATCCAAACTACATGAATCGTTATTAATAAAACTGCGGCAGATCAAGAATAAAATGACAGGTTTTCTTACACAATGAGATTAAAACCATCTAAAGGAAGAGAAAGCAGGATTTTTATCCATCACACAAACTTTCCTGCCCATGACTTCATTTGTTTTCAAGAGAGAAAGAGAAATCTTATCTATTAATGAAACGTTTGTCTGCACAAACTAACTGCCACAACTACTCACTGCCACAGAGCTAGTCCCTCGGCCATTTCACCCTAACTCCCCCCACCAAAAACACGAGGAGCTGTCCTAGCACCGCCCTGAGTCAAACGCCCCCTACACCTACAGGTCTCAGAGCAGCACCCCGCGGCAGGACAAGGCCGGCCTGTCAGCCTCCGGCTCCCCAGCCCAGGTGCCGCCTGCGCGGCCCGTGTCACTGCGGGCCCGGCCCCAGCTGCCGCCCGTGGCTCCCGCTCCCTCTCGCCGCCACGCGCCTGAGGCCCGGGCTCGCCCCAGCACTGCGCCGGCCGCGGCCCAGGGGGGAGCAGCGAGGGGGCTGCGGGGGATCGGGGGGGCGGCGGGGACGAACCGGACCGTGCCGGACCCCGAAGGGCTCCGCTGGAGCCTCCCCGATCCGTCCCGCGGCGCAGCCCCGGTGCTGCAGGCAGCCATTGCCACGCTGGAGCCGCAGCGGCCGGCGGCGGGCCGGGTCAATCGGGCTCCATCCGGGCGAGCAGAGTCGCGCGGCGGGAGCGGAGCGGAGGGCAGAGCTCTCCTATGGCGCGGGGGTCCCGTACGGGCCGGTACTGACCATCGTGCCAGGTACTGTCCGGTCTAGGCCTAGGCCGGGGCCCGCTCCGCACAACGACTGCAACGACTGCAGGGGGGAAAAGGCCGCTCCCACTGCGCAGCCGCAGGTCCTAGCCTGCCCGGCGAGGCGGGGCGCCGCCGCACGGCCTTCCACTGAGCGCGGCGCCCGCCCCCTGCCGGCCTGGAGGAGCGCTCGCACCGCGCCGCCGCCTGGGACGGGGCCCGGCCGCTGGGAGGCCTGAGGGCCGGAACGCTCCTCGGAGCGTCAGACGTGACGTGCGCGGGAAGAACCTCCGCCTGCTGCTCCTCTGCTGCGCCCAGCGGAGCGCCGCCCCGCGGTTCCCTACCAGCTTCCTCGGCAGGTGCTGGCACGGGGCGCGTGGCAGCAAAGGGGTTCTTACCACAGGATAAAAAAACAACGGTATTGATATTAAAAATCTTTGTCTTAGAAATATTAAGGACTTTATTCACTTTTCCCCCCTAAGGAACGTTGTCGTGGTTGACAGAACAGTAAATAACTTAAACGTTAAGCCGACCAAAACCCAATCAAATGCTATTGATAAAATAGAGCTGCTTAGAGAAACTGGTATTGGGTTGAAGAAATCAAGAGCGCACTGCAGCTGCTGGTGTGTGTGCGTGGGACAGGCAAGTCCTGCGCCAAGTCCTTGGAACTGAGAGAAGCACAGAGCAATGCCTTTGCTTGTGACACATTTCTCTGGTTAGCCTCGTTTAAAAAATGAATAAATAAACATATTTTGAATATTAAACGTTATTTTTAAAAGTCACTCATTTGCTGTAAATGATCTCAAGAGAACGAAAGAAAGAATAAACCTCTTAGTCAGACAAGAACCGGTGCGATCCTGTACTCCCAGCTTCAGAAACCTCACCTCCAGCTCTGAAAGCGCGGCGCTCCCCCTGCTTTCCAGCGCTCACAGAGGTGCCCGCTGAGCACCTGCTTCCCTGGACGCCGAGCCGCGGAGCCGTGCCGCGGAAGGCACCACACGGCACCCCGCGCAGGAGCGCTGCGGCCGTCACCGCGCTCCCAGCTGCGGACAGGCGGCCCCGCCCCGCCCTCACAAATTCGAGGCCTCGCGCCCCCACCCGCGATGCTCGCTGGAGCTATGGCTGCGGTTTCAAAGGGCTCTGAGCTCTCTGAGGTAAAAGCTCCGATTTTTGATGTTGTGGTAATTTTTTACCGGTAACTTTTAACAGTAGAAGGTCATGGGTACGTTTTCTTAATGCAGTTTCTCAGTTCATGCCGTGTTTGTGGTGCTCTGCTCTGCTGAGCTCGGGGTGCAGAGCCTCTGTAGCTGTGCCCTCGGAAATCCGCTGCCCGCGTGGAGCCGTGCTGCCGCAGGCGGGGCCGCTCTGTGCCGGGCCTCGCTGAGGTGACCTACCAGGCAGGAGGCCTGCGGGAAACTGCTCCGGGTGCTGCTGCTTCTCCTCAGACTACGTCCCTAATATCTGTGTTCCATAGAGTAGCATGCGTGTCTCCTATTAGCGTTCTTCAGTTCTGTGCTTTAAGCTTTTAGGAGAGTTCTAACAAACAAGAACCCCGGCAGGCTTCTGCCCGGAGCTGCTCGCGCTTCCTTGTGGGAGCACGGCGGCAGGCGGGCTCGTGCCAGCGCTGCCCCGGGCCCCCAGCAGCACCCGGCCCGGCAGCGCCACTCGGGTAGGGCTGAGCCCCGCGGCTGCACAGCGTTGCCGGGAGCGTTGCCGCGGGCACCCGGCGCGCGGGCGACACCGTGGCGGCTGCTGGGCGGGCACTACATCGGTACCAGAAGGCACTGAGAGGGAGCGGATGCCAGGTGTCACCGCCTCGCGCTAGGATCGGGCAGCAGCTCTGAACTCCAGTGCCGCGGTGCGAGGCGGCGCGTCGTGCGGTGGGCGGCACGCGGGAGCCAGCGGCGGGAAGAGGTGAGGTGAGGGCCGACCCACGTTGCGTTTCGCTGCCATGGTGACGGGGCGGCGCGGAGCTGCGGGGAAGGCTCGGCAGACCCGTCCGCACCCGGCTTCGCAGCGAACGAATGAACGGCGGCGAGGCCGGGAGCCGTGCGGCCACCCCGGCCGTCGGGCCCGGTTCTCGGTCGCCGACAATAGCAGGACCCGTTATCGGCCTCCACGCGCGGGAATCCCGCCGCCGGCCACACCCGGGCCCGTGGCGGCGCGAGAAAGAGTCCCCGGCGGGCCGGGCCCGGCGCTGCGGGGGCGCGGGGCTGCCCCTCGCGGCGGCTGCGCAAGGACTGCGCCTGCGCGGCGCTAGGCAGGGACGTGGCCCGGCTGCCGGGGCCGGCGGGGACAGTGGGGAGGCGGGCCGGAGTGGGGCGGGAGGTGCCTCGGCGGAGGTCGGCGGCGGGTTACGGGGGACGCCGATGCTCGCACCTCTCCGTCGCGGGCGACGCTTCCAAGGTGAGGCGCGGGCGGGGCGTCCCCGCCGCTGAGGGGCCGGGGGCGGGGCGCGACGGGGCCTAGGCGGGGTGCGGCGGCCCGGCCGCGACGTCCGTCCCGGAGAGTCGGGCCGGGCGGCGCCACTCCCGGTCCCCGACGGACCGAGTCACTCAGCGCCAGGTTCTCCTCGTCGCGGGGTGCGCGCTGCGGAACGCGGCCGGGCCGGGGGCCGCTGGGTCCGTGGGGTCCGTGGACCTTGGCCCGGCCAGGCGGAAAGGTGGTCGCTGCGTTGCGAGTAGGGAGAGCGTGACTCCGCGGGGTTGGCAGCCCAGGGTGGTGATAGGGAGGAGCGTTTATCTTTGGTCTGCGGTGCGTTCGTAGGGGTTTATCTGTAAAGGGAGGTTTTTCTCAGTCACGTTTTTATGGAGGTATTGTTAAAATAAGAGCAGTTGGGTGCGTAGTTGTTGAGAAGGAGTTTTCAAAGGGTGCTTTAAAGGTCTGTTCAATGACACCTCGTGCTTCATCTGCACCGACTTAGTTGTTTAATAAGGGCAAGAAGTTGATGCTGGTGTTGTGGCTACTTAAGGTTTATTTCAACTTTGATATCCAAAAGTGTTCTGTAGTCACACGGAATTCCTGCTCGTTTCCTGTGTTGTTGATCAGAGAGCAATTTGTATGAGGAATTGTTAGTGAGCCAGTATAGTCAGTTAGCAAATTTTAGAACATTCTCATATTGTCTTGGGTCAGTTTTTTCTAACAGGTGGCCTATAGGAGGTGTAGGAGTAAGTTGCATCTGTACAGAGGAGATCTGGCAGCATTTAGTGTGTTTTACTTATCTCTGAAAGTGTTTGTCAGAACGCTCAAGGTTTTTTTTCCTAACTTTTTTTTTTCTATTCACTGGGTGGCTAAAAGATATGGTAATTGGATTGTTTGGTTTTTTTTCTGTTGGGTATTTTGCTTAAATGTATCTATTTATCTTCCCTTCTAGTCTTCAGTTTCTGCTTTGGTCATGGTTATGCAGCTTTGTATTTACATACAGATGTCAGTATTTAAAGGTATTTTGAGGTAGCTAAGTGTAAGCGCAATTTCAAGTAGGGGTTAGGAGAGGAAATAGAGGACGATGAAAGAGGGACACGATCAGGAGGAAAACACTAGCTATTATGAATCAGCATTGCCTGAATTTGATTAAGCTGGGATGAGAACAGCTGTGGTGAGTATCCCTGAGGTTCAGCCAGCCCAATAGTGCCTCTGAGAGTAGCAGATGTTTGGAGAAAAACAATTAAAAACAAGAATCTGTTTCTTCCTCGGATCTCCTCTGAGCTCTGAACAGGCTAGGGCTCAGGCGCTTCCTGAGCTGGAGGTCAGTGGCTTGGATTCTTTGCATGTCTTTTTTCATTGCCTTCTGTACATTTTTCTTCTGTAGGCTTGTACTGATGGGTTGTGAGCAAGTAAGCAGGTGATAGCTGGTGAATGGAATAGGTGAAATGGAGTTCGTGAAGAAGAGGAAGTGGGAGAAGCTTCTCAAAGTTCACAGGAGAAGGGCTGGGGGAAAGTGAAGTGCTTAAGTAGTTAGTGTCAGCTTCTTCTTTGGATAAGGTTGAGGGAGAAGTATTTGAAAAGGGGGAAGTGAAGTCCCTTCTCAGTGGATTTTGAAAAACACGGTTGTTTATCTTGTTAATTCAGTGTTCGCATGTAACAGCCTAAAAGAAAAAAAAAACACCTGGTTGTTCTTTGCCCAAACAACTTTTTTCCTTACCTTCATTTCATACTCTGAATTCAGTATTTTTTTTCCAATATTTTTTTTCTAATAAAAACATTTACTTAGTTATAAACTTATGTATTGACCATTTGCTTTTATATTTGTTATATGTTATTTAAAACTTCAGAGAATTTATCTATGTGATGGTGTTTTTAGATGGCATGCTGAGTTAAAGCCCTGTGTCTTATTTACCTTATGAAAACCAACGTGAGCTGTTGGTAATTTTTTGGTTAATTTAAATGGAGAGTACTGTCTTCATTATAGTCATCTGCTTAAATATCTTTGGTTAAAGAGCGTCTTTTCCCTCTGCAGCAAGTGGTGGTTGGAATAACTGGGGGTTGGCAACTGGGAGGGTGGCTTAGTCATAATGGAGGGGGACTTAGCTTGCTTTGCTCAGCTCACGTTCAGCAGTGAGGTATTCCTGTTGTTTACATGTGCGCTTAGCAAAAGCTGCATGCCCACAAGGTAGAGGCAGAAGTGATTTAGTGAGGTCTGGCTTATCCTTGATTGCTGTTAACTTGTTTAACTGCCTGAGAACTCTGGAAACTATTGAGTCAGCTGTGAAGGAGCCTTTCGGGGAGAGCCTAGAAAAAATATCTGTTCTGCTTTGGGATTTGTGCGGTGAAGAACACGAATTTCTTTTGGTCGTGCTGAGAAAGGCACTACAGTGGCTGTTACTACAGGCTGTATTAACTGTCAACTTTGCTTACTAATTTTCTGTAAAACTAACCCTTCCAAGTTGGGGTGAGGCAGTTACTGCGTACGTGGGGTTGAAGTGCAGTTACCAGGGTTGGGCATTTGGACTAAAATGAAGATGTTGGCATAGAGAGTGACTGTGGACATTTAATCATCTGTTTGTATTCATTCCTAACTTGGGAAACAGCCAAAAGCTGCTATCAAGTGTTATTTTTTTGTCTGAACAAATTTTGTCTGTTTCTGTAGTATAGTATTAAATGCCTGCTTGATGACATCATAAAATGTTCTTGATTTTCTTAAGTTTAGAAAATATTAATGTTGTGATGACACAGGTCTCTGATTCACCAGTATCATATGCTGTATTAATTCCGGTATGGGTTGTTCTTGTTTTTTAAATGTGGTTTCTTCAGGCCGTCAGATGGAGCTTGTCTTTTAATAGTGGATTGCTGCTGGCAGAATTTGGCAGTGCACTTGCAACTAGCAGGATGTTATGGAGAGCTTACTGATAACTTAAGAGAGGAAACACTATTGAATGCCATTTAAAATGGGCATCAAAAACTAATAGCTAGTCAAAACCAAATATTCGGAAAGTGTTTTTTTCCACATCGCTGTGTAAAGTGAAGTATATAAGAACTCATCTTTGCATCTCTAAGATGCTCGACTTAGATATAGTTTGAATGGCAGACTACTTTCAGACATAGTAGAAGAATTTCCAACTTAATTGTTCTCTGAAACAGCAGAGCTAAAATTCATTAAGCAAAGCAGTTGTGTTTCTTGGTGTTATTTTAGTTTTTATCTTGCCTTGGAAGATATTAGTGATGGAACTTTCAGGGTTTGGCTGCTGCTCTAGCAAGTATTTCCTAGACGTTTGGACAAGGGATTGTTAGATATTTTTAAAGAAAAAATGATGAATGCAAGCTAAAATTCTGTAATAAGGTACGTACCAATCATTATATAGGCTTGCGAGTTTTACGTATTTTTTCGTGTCCCACTGGCACTAAGGATGATTTTTGCTTTGTTGACCTTTCTTGCATTTTTTTTCCCACTTATTAGTGGACTTGTCCTACTAAAAAGACTTGGGAAGCTGGTGGTTGAGCTGAAAGCTGGTGAGCTCTAGCAGTGATATTTCTGACTACTGGTAGGTGAAAATAGGCGAAAAATCAAGAATGTGTGAGCAAACCAGCACTCTTCTCAGTCTTGATCTGAATTGGATGAAATGAACTGGGAGTATAGAAGATGCAGATGAAACCTGTAGTGAAACCATGTTTGAGCCCTAACCTAGGATTTAAGCTTGTCAGGAGGCGTGGAAATAGGCTGATTTACCAGCTGCTTCTTCTGTATGTCCTTCACTGAGTCGGTTCAGTTTGTTATTTGGGTATTAGAATGTTATTAACTTTTTGAAGCAAGCAGGGATCTGGGTTTGTGGAATGCTGTACAGCTTGCTTGAAAACTGCCTGTATAACTTCAGCCATAATTCTGTTAGACTTTATATAGAGAGCAGTATGAGAACTACTTCTGTTTTCTTAGGAAGAGAAGAAAGGGTAGAGAGCACGTGAAATAGATGTAGTATACATAAAAATGTTAGTATTTGTTAAGGCTTGCAGTTATTTTTACTTTGTTGTACGACAAGAATAGTTGAAACAGTATTTCTGATAATTGAGACACCTGTAGTTTTAATACATGTTTCTTTCAGGTAAATGCAGAGTATTGGTCAAACTCAGTGTCTACAGAAATGTGTATGTAGGTTGCTCTGAAAGTAATGCCTCCTGTTTGTTTCCACGGAAACTGCAACAGGTAGGAGCACAGTAATGCTATTTTTCGACACAGTTACCACCATTAGCTATGCGTTTTAGCCAGTGATGAACAAGGGCCTGCATGCTCTGCTCAAAAATCTATACCAGCCGAGTGGTGTAGTGGGGTTCCCGAGTGGGGGCTGAGAGCTGAGGTTGTGTTTGAAGTGAAATTAATTGGTGGGCTCTTAAGGGAGACCTCTTTGGGGAAGCAAACGTTCTTAGAGTTGATTGAATCTGTGGTTTTGTTCATGCAGAATAATGATGATCAGTAATGGTTTGGTCATCTGAACAGTTCTCTCAATTTGGTGTGCATCCCAGGTATTGTGGGTTATCTTTTCTACTATTCAAATTCAACTTGAAATTCAGCATCTGAAAAATGCTGATTTAACTGCTGTCTTGCATAGTTTTCTTGACCACACCTTCTCTTAGTATTCGTCACCTAATCCATTCCTACGAACTTCTACATGACTTTTTAATACCCAGTGATCTGTTGCTAAGTAAATTCTAGTTTTTTTTCCTACCTCCTCATCCCCTTCAGATCTCTGAACTCGGAGTGTGAGTCTTGTGTAAGCCGTACTCAGCTTGCATTTAATTTCTCACCTTAAGTCTTCTTAACAACTATGCTTTGTAAGGAGGTAAAAATGGATTGTATACCACTTCTCCATGCTTGTGTCACAGTGTGCAACTCTAAATCAATGCTTTCCTAGTATTTATATGTGGATATCTGCTCAAAACAGAAGTGTGACTTCTGGCAGTTGTTTGCTATATTCTTAAGATTGTTCCTGTTTCTGCCAATGGTTATTTTCGGAGTAGTTGTGTTACTTGTCATGTTTGAAGCAGTTAAAAACCTTTGAGAAAATACTTAGTCCTCTTACCAAATGAGATGCATGTGTTGTCTGTATCATAAATCACTTACTTAACATGAAACATGAATAATCTGTGCTTCAATAGCAATAGAATGAAATATTAATGAGTATATTAAATTTAAGACTCTGAAATCTCTACCATATTTTCTATTTTTTTGTTATGAAAAGTGGTGTTGAAACACTAGTTCTGAAAGTGCATCTCCAAGGTGAGCGTTAAAAAAATTGTTTTTTTTAATATTGTAATACTGGAAAGGACAGAAGAAGTTGCATAGGAAAGCATAAGTGGTTCAGGAGGCAGCTGGAACATTTCAGATGCTTATTTTGGGGGCCGGTAGCAGAAGTGCTAAGTCACAGCTTGAAACAGTGATTGAGCACCTGGTGGAAGGCAGGGCCAACCCAGGGCAGCTCAGCTGCATGAAGTGCACCTGAGTGACTGGAAGGAGTGTGGGGCAGGATCCATCCCTTCCTAGACCTCATTTAAGGGTTGGCAGTGGAGGTGAGGGGATCTTGTTGGAGATCTCTGTTTACTGGTGGCCTTCCGAAGGCTAGCAGATTTTCTTCCTTTGTTTCTGCATCTGTGGCTGTCCTCAATGTCCTCATTTGCTGTAGCCTAGGACTTTGCCACTCCGCTGTTATTACTGTGCTTTCCATCACGTGGCATTACAGGGCTGTACTGTTCACACTTGTGGTTTGTAACCCTGCATTTGAATATTTCTAGCAAAACGCATTACAGCTTTCAGAGTCAATATTAAGCATACAGAATTTAATTATTCTGTACATGCTGGCAGATGCTAAAGAATCCTTTGCTTTGGTGTAAATCAGAAATGTGATTCACCTGTTCCTCTGCCCCACACTGTAGAGGATTTCTGTTCTACGCAAACAGAAATCAGGGGAGCTTGGGGTATTTACACTGATATATTCCCACTGCTTCTCTGTCAGTTGTGAAGTAGTTGACTGCTTCCTTATCTATCTTTCTACATGTTCTGTGCCATTATTATCTTCTCAATATGTTTTAAAAAGTAAGCCTTTTTTTCTGTAGTGGAAAGTCTGAGCTGACCTGTGTTATTTTTGTTCTGCAGAAACCAGCTCTGTTGAACAAATTCCTCTGTATCTTTCTTGTGTATTAGCGATATACTTGCATTTTATTTCTTCTATAACACTGTATTGGTATCATTGCTTCTGACAGCTTTGGGTCTTCTGGATGTCAGTTTATGCATACTGAATGTTTTCCCTGTTCAGTGAAAGCAGGTTGACCGAAAAGATGAAAGAAAGCCCAACTGTTGTAGCCTCTTTGTCATCACAGGTGGCGACAGACAAGGTTGCAGGAAAACTGAGCTCTACTCTCTCATGGGTGAAGAACACTGTATCGCACACCGTCAGTCAGATGGCCAGTCAGGTGGCAAGTCCATCTGCCTCCTTACACACTACATCCTCCTCTACCACTCTGTCTACACCTGCGTTATCACCGTCCTCGCCAGCACAGCTGAGTCCAGACGACCTAGAATTACTGGCTAAACTTGAGGAGCAGAACAGGTAAATGCAAAACTTCTTGATCCACAGACTATAGTAATAAGACTGAATTGGTTTATTGTGGCTTCAACGTTGAGATTGTTAAAGGAGGCTGCTGTTCATGGCACAACGCCTTAATTTCAAGGTTAAGAATTAATGTTTTAGAGATGTATATTCTTGGAGATCTGTTTTTGTAGAATGTTCAAAAGTGTGTTAACTTTCTGGTTTCAAAGAAGTGCTTATAGCTGCTCCTTATTCTAGAAGTTTATGTTGGAGTCTCACAATCTTCAGTATCCCAACTGAAATGGAATATCATAGGAATGAGACTTCTGCATGACTTCCTCACATTCTTATTATAAAAATGGTATTTTTATAGGTTTTTGAAATGTGAATTACTTCAGAATTCCCTTGTTTTCCTTCTTGATTTCCACACTACAACCTGCTCACATGTAGCCTTTTAGCATGTTATCTCTTTACCTATGATGTTGTACATGGAGCAGGACTTTTTTGTTGGAAATACTAGAAAGGTAGAAGCTGCTATTCTGCTGTTTAGTTTAAGGGTTTGAGGAGAGTTCTTTAGTTTGTATCGTGTAATTTAGTCTGCAGCTCAGGTTATTTCATACAGGTACAGCTAATACAGGAGGCTTTGCAGTTTCTTCAGTGTTATGGCTGGAGGCCTATTCTTACAGATAGAGCAGTGTTCAAGCATCTTTTATTTGCAAAGAATAATAGATGCATGCTGCTGTTATGCTAATAGTGACAGGTATGTAATTACTTAATTTCATGAAAGATAAATCCCTAATAAGTCATTCCTGTTTGTCCTGGTTTTTTTTTATAGGCTGCCGTAACTGAGAAGGTAATGCCGCTCTCTCCTGGCATGTCTTCTCTTAATGTTCTGATTCTGCAGCCTGATAGTAACTTACAAGGAAATTGCAGCTCTCTAGTTCATGACTGAGAATGGAAGTCAGCTTTTAAACCATGTCGTCCACCTTTCCTTATGGTTTATAGGATTATCTTTCGTTTGAAGATGTTCTGTGATTTTTTGCTATGCTATTAGACATTGAAAATTTATCAAAAGAAGAAAAAAAAAGGAGGTAAATAGAGTGCCTTTAAGAAAGCTAATTTGCATTTAATCTGAGGCTTTCAGTTCTGTTTATGACCAAGGGTCTCATTTATATTTGAAGAACTGTAATCTGTTCTTTGGACCTGCTTATCTGTGTTAGGGCATAAGATTTCTACATCTAGAGTAGTTATATTAAGCCCTGCGGTTAAGTTAGTTTTCTTTTTCAAAGCATGTGAGCTTGGGCTTGTTAGCTTTTCTTGTTTGTGTTCTTGATTTAGTACAATTTAGGTTAACTCATCTATTTTCATTTGATTAAGACGGATTTGTTGTTCAATCCCACATTTAGTTTGTTTTGTGTATGAATTGTAATTAGAGGTTGTCCTATCAGATATCTCGCACCAAATGTACTTTCCTTGTGAGGTGCAATACTTGAAGTAAATTAAAATGTGGTTCTCTTATCATGGAGGGTGCACTGTAGTTTTGGAAGTTTGAATCTGCATTTTAACACAGTGAGAAGGAATTGTACACTGAACACAGGGAACAATAGCTGGTGCTGGATATTTGTAAAGGTTTAATTTATGTTCTTGACTTCAATATGAACAAGAACAATGTGAATTATTTAAATAGGCTAGGAACTGAATGAACTCAAACTGTATCAGTCTATGAATGTATTAAGCATTCTGTAATCCAGTTCTACTGGAATTCTCCTCAGAATAGTGAGGTAGCTCAGTCCAGAGTCCTGTTGTAGTTGTTTGGCATTAGTAAATCATTTATGAAGTTTTCGGTGAAGGAAATCAGTTGTTGAACAATACGGAACTTACATACTACTTACTTTGTGAAGAACGTCCCATTTTCAAATTCCAGGACAATGAATTTATCCAGGTAAGGTCAACCTACTGAAATCTAGCAAAACTTTTATAGAAAGCTGTGGTAATTAACCAGTCAGAGCCTTTTATAATCATCATGTTTTTATAATTGTGATATTTTTTCTGTGCTCATTTTTCGTTAGTGGTTGCTTTGCTCTTTTGATGCTGACTCACACTGGTAGAAGGAATTTCGAACTAAGTTTTCATTATGCACTGGTATTAGGTTTCTAAACATTAAAAACAATAGGTGAAAGCTAGGCACTGGGAAAGCTAATATGAGTATCTCTTAGCTGGGAGCTTAAACTGCAGGTACTCTGAGACTTGTGTAAGAGGGTTATGATCTACTAAGTACTTAAAAACTTAATACAGCCTTGCTAAAATTCTGCCAGGCTTTTAGATTTTATGCAAGTGCATGAAAAATTATTGAGCCAGATCTCTCTCCTTGGTGAAATGTTTGTATAAATCTCGCTACCTGATAATCCCAGTTTTCATACCCAAGTGCTGGGCTTTATCCATCCATTAGCTTTTGTTGCCCAATTCCCATTTGTTAGGTCTGAGGGTTTTTTCTCATCCATTTATAAATACACCATATTGATTTAAGAGTTGTCAGCGTAATTCAGGCATTACAAAACTGCTTTGGGTTTTAATTGTTCTGTCTGTATTAACATTATCAGTGTGTGTTGTGTTAATGGGGAGATTTTTATTTGGCTTCTTTCCTTTAAAATTACTGTGTTTTCCAGTACCTTTGACATTGGAATGATAGTTGAAAATGTTTAATTTCTTTGCTCGTGTTCTCTTTGTCAGCTCAATGCACAAAAGGACTTGATTTTTTAAAATTTATTTTGGTGTGTGTTGCTAGTAAGGTCAAACCCTCTTGCTGGTACTTACACCTTGAAACCTGCTGATCTCTGTGCTCAGCTTTTAATCTCCTTTTTATGGAGATTATTATTATTATTATTATTATATATAAATAATATATATTTTACATATTATTTATAATATTATAATTATATAATAATAATATATTATTATTATTATCCTTTAAGCTTTTAATGTTTTATCTTTTAAACACTTAGTTGGTAAATGTGTGGAAGAAGTTAGAATTGTGGTGCTTTTGTACTTTCTCCAACTTGATCTTTTGACTTTATTAAGATCTGGTTCAGGAGATTGTGCAACACTGAGTAAAATCTCAATTCTGTTATTACTTATGCATAATGTGACACTTCTGTCTGTTTCTTAAGAGGCTGCAATGTAATTTGCTATTCTGGCTGCGGAAATGCTTGAGTGATTATAAATAGTAACATCAAACAGTTCTATTTAAATTTATTACAGATGGATGTTGGGAAAACTGTACTGATGGAACTCTGCACTTGTTCTTTGCAATGATGTTGAAAGCATAAATTTGTAATAAAAAAAACAACAGTAGTGTGGCAATGGTGTGATAAGAACATGTAGTTTCTTGTTGTTTTTGTGTGTCTGTGCGTGGCTTCTTTGCAGGCTCCTAGAAACAGATAGCAAATCCTTGCGATCAGTAAATGGGTCAAGAAGAAATAGTGGATCTTCTCTTGTATCTAGTTCATCGGCTTCTAGCAATCTCAGCCATCTTGAAGAAGACTCGTGGATCCTGTGGGGGAGAATTGTGAATGAATGGGAAGATGTACGGAAAAAGAAAGAAAAGCAAGTTAAGGTAGTTGGACACATTCGTAGGATAGATTTGTAATGTGATAGCTTTTTGGCTCAATTTTTAAGATAAGCAAGAGAAGCTTCTAACTGTAAATATTTCAATCCTGAAGCCCTAGTGCTTCCTACGTAACTGCTACACTTCAGTTTTGCCTAGCAAATGTCTCATTGAAAACCAGATGCATATCATGAATACCAAAGCTTTCTGTCTAATTATGAGAGATTCCCTTTAATCACATACTTGATGTTTTCAAAGTAGAGTTACTGAAAACCTGCTTAAGATCATGTTATAGCTGGATGCCATGATATATTTTTTTTTTCCCCACTGAACAGCTGTCTGTTTAGAAGCATTCTTATTAGAGGAGCGGATCATCTTATTGTATGAGGATCTGATACAAATTTAGTTCAATTCTTCAGGCCAAGTTTGCTGACCCCAGGGATAACCCTAAGTGGAAGAAAACAGTTTCTAAACTGAATGGATTAGAGAAATTTGGGGCAGTATATGTGCAGTCTAAGTCAGTTGTGGGTATGTGCAGAAACAGAATTCAACCGTGACTTATATTTAAATTAAAAAGTATTTAGGGCATTTAACATTCATGTTTCAGAGGCAGAAAGTACAGGAAGTTTGGGATTTTTATTCGTGGGCAGTCTATTCTGTTTTGGTTCTTTATTGGCTTTAGTCTGTAGCTTTATGTGCAGAATACAAATTTCAAGGTCTTTTGAATAGTTCAAAGTTCATGTGTGTGAATAGGTTGCGGGAAGGCAGAACAATGGGCTAAAGCAAAGCGTCTTTTATGTGAAACAGTTGTGGAGAGAGAACATGACCTGAGAGTGGAAATGGAATGAAAATGAAGTCAAGGCTCTATGCTTGCACAGGGAGAATAGTTTCTGGAAAGGTGTTCCCAAAAAGCTGTGAAAAGAAGACCCATGAACCTGGCAAGGAGAAGCAGATTGGTAATAACTAGATCAGATTGGATAGGATTCAGTTTCTGAACTGCTTTCATGTGGGCTTTGTAAATAGTCATGCTGGTCAAGAACTGTCTGGAGAGTAAATATTTACTGAAAGTAAGTCAATCAAGTATACTTTTAGTGAGCTTTTCATTGGTGAAATAATTTTCAGGTGTGTGGGTATTTTTTGCTTGTTTGTAAAGAAAAAAATCAAGCTAAACTTTGGAATACTGGAACATCCATACTTCATTCTCGGTTGTGCCAGTAGGTATGATTTTAGCAGCCTGAATTTCATTTCATATAGAATATGAAAGCTGGTCTTAAGTTACTGGATACTAGGCAAGTTTTTGAAGCACTAGTCATGGGTGTATATGCTTTTCCTTGTTTGTGTCCTTGTGTGTTTCCATCTGTGTGCATCGATCCTCTCTGGAACTCTTCCTGTTTCTGAAGAGGTACTGAAAGATGATGCAAGTCCCACTTTTGTGTGTCCAGTACTGTGTAAGAGAATATAGTTTTAGCGGTACGTAGGTGTGTTTTCCTGCTGTTCCTCTAAGAGCGTTGGTAGAATAAACCTTGTTATTTTAGTCAGCTGGTACACGATAACTTAGTGCAGGAAACTACTAACTAATGATTTGTTTTTGCTTTTAGATTTTTTGAGGCTTTAGATGACTGAACTGCAATCTGGTAGTGCATTGTTGACATAACAGCTAGAGATGTGGAAAGCTGTTTAAGGCTTGTTGGTTTGGAGTTGGACATCTTTTAGAAAATAAATTGATGTCACCGTTGTATCTGAACAAGTAGTTGTGGTGACATTACTAGGAAGGCTCTGGGAAAAGCTGGTGATCTTTAGGGTATTGAAAAACTAGTGCTGCAAAACTCCTGCAGTAAAGTTCAGGCTTAACAAATAATTTGAAGCAGGAGTGTCTATGGAAGTTATCAAGCTCAAAAGATTAGTTAATACTGCAGTGATATCTTAATATTGGGAGTAGTAGGATAAATACTTGGATAAATAGGAGTAGAACAGAAGGTGATTCTGACCTCAGAATAAATACCAGCAAAATAAATTAAACTGACCTGCAGGAGGCAGTATTTGATAATAGTTCATAAGGCTTGAAAAAAAAAAAGTAACCGCAAACAAAAAACCTGCCACTGACAAAGGAATCCTCTCCTCTTGAAGAGGCAGTCTCATAGTCAGACTGATCCTAGTTGCAGAAAGTACTACTAAACCTGTTAACTTTGACTCATAGTTTCCCCTCAGTTTCTCAGATTAAGTAACAAGAATGCTTTCTACTCGTCCCTTCTGGAAAGACAAGTGCCATGCTTGGAATGTGATTTCTCAGATCTATTTATCTGAGAAGGTTTGAGTTGTATAATAACGAGCTGATTTTTACTTTTTTCCTCCAGGGAATTTCAGGTAAATGAAGCAAGCTCAGCTGATGTTAACAATGTATTCTTGGTCAGAAAACGTGTTTAAATACTTCCTTAAAACAAAAGAAAACTTTGAAATTCTGGCACAAGAGAGAAATTAGACGTTTTTGTGAAGTGTGTGTCAGATGACTTCTGACAGAAATCCTGTGCACTTTTTTCTGGTTGTCTGTGCTCCGTTTAGCTTCTTTTTTTGTTGTTGTTGCCATTTACATGTCTTGGAAATTATTGCCTAAGAGTAATTTCTTATATCTTAAAAACTAGTAATTAAGAGTACTTTCTTCAATAATGTTCTGTGAAATATTAAAAATAACTGTTACTCTTTGGCCCGGAGGAGTTCTTGTTGAAAATGTTTTTTTTAATATTCGGCTTTTTTCATAGTTATTTACTTTAAAAAAAAAAAAAAAAAGTCTAAATTAGCTAATTAGAAATCGTTAGTCTTTATTACCTGCCATTTATCTATCAGGCTGCAATTGCAGCTTACCCCTTATGAACTTCATAACTGGTTTGTGACTTGATATATCATTTTCAGGAAATACTAATGGTTTTGTATCCTTCTTTGTGCTTTAGGAGCTTGTTCGAAAAGGGATACCTCATCATTTCAGAGCAATTGTTTGGCAGCTTCTGTGTAGTGCTCAAAGCATGCCAATAAAGGATCAGTATTCAGAGCTTTTGAAAATGACATCTCCTTGTGAGAAACTAATAAGAAGGGACATTGCTAGAACGTATCCTGAACATGATTTCTTTAAAGAGAAGGACAGCCTTGGGCAGGAGGTTTTATTTAATGTAATGAAGGTAAGTCAGCATTTCCCTTCTTGAAAACACATTAACAAGAATAAGCAAAAGCACAAAGGTGTAGAAAATAATTTACATTGTGAATGTGTTGCGTCAGTTTCATGTGTTCTGTTTTTTTTAGACTTGCTCTACTTTCCAAATTACATTCCAGTTTCAAAGATGGGTTTCAGATATTGTATTTCTATTTAATGATTTTATAAGAGATTCAAAACATTTGCATATTTAAATTGCATTAAAGCAAATTTACATAGCAACTGCTGATGGCATGATGGAGAAAAGTGTGCCATGAAATAAACAGTACTGACAGATGAGAACATAGTAAATCAAAACGAGCATTCCATTTTCAAGTGTTGATGAGCCTGCGTGTGGTAGAAGAAAATGGTAGGTGCAAGCTAATGTGCAGTTGTTAGTTCCCAAGCACAAAATGAGACTGCTGTAAAGTGTCACTATGTTTCCTCCATTCTACTAGAGCTTAAATTTTTCTGTCATGTAGTTTCATCAGAAAAGTCAGCGCTTTTCTAAATCGTAGTAACTTCCAATTCTAAAATATGCATGTATATGAAACGTGCAGTATGTGTGGGAACCACCTGTAAATAAAGCTGCAGCTCCTCGTTGTTCTGAAACACTGTTCATTTTGTCAAATTGTCTATAGATGTAGTAATCCTGTGCATTTGGTATGGAAACCCTTATCTTTTGAGACCTGGCAAATTCCTGTGAACTGCAAGCTTTCTTAGGTGTGCTTTAGTGCTTTGAAGGCCCACAGAGAGCAAAGTTTAAGTCTGTGTGTAGCTGCAGGTAGCAACTAAACATCTGATCAAAATTTTTGTATGGAGTGTCTGTTTGCTGTGGATTTGAGAGAGCAAGACCAAGTTGTTATCAAAATAACAGCATGAGCTAAGATTTCTTTTTATTAGTAATAAGGATTTCATTGATCAGAGTCTTAACGAAGTTATTTTGTAGGCTTATTCTTTGGTGGATCGTGAAGTCGGATACTGTCAAGGAAGTGCTTTTATTGTTGGATTACTACTTATGCAGGTAAACACTATATTAAGAAATATGTGAACCTTGAAAATCCCTGCTGGATTGCATAATGTGTCCGTTGTCATTTGGGAGGAATTTTAGTGGTGATTCTTAATGGCTGTTTGTTATAATGTAATTGTGGAGGGCTGTCTTTTATTCTGCAAATCAAATGGGAGTATTCATTGTTTCTGTCTTTATTTCTTAAAGCTAGGTTGGGATCCCAGACCTTGCAGGTTACTCTAGGAAATGTTATTTCAGCCATTGATGAACTAGTCATTTCAATTCTGTTACACTAAACCTCCTCTCAGTTCAACTGGAATTTCACAAGTGTTGTATTTTAGAAGTTGTCTTTGTATTACCATTCAGTTTTATAAGCCAGGTTATATTGCAAGAAGTTTGCAGACCTCCATTTCAGTTTAGAATCCACTTGATAGGACCCAGCATATACAAAGAAAACTACGATGGTAATGATCAGTTATTAATTACTTGTTTAGAGAAACAGCAGAACACTAAACCTTCCCAAACATCCAGTCTGTCCTTATGCTTCTCCTGAGTTGTTGTTTCTTTTGTTTTTATTTTTTATATAGATGCCAGAAGAAGAAGCCTTTTGTGTGTTTGTTAAGTTAATGCAAGATTACAGACTACGAGAACTCTTTAAACCAAGCATGGCGGAATTGGGCCTTTGTATGTACCAGTTTGAGTGCATGATACAGGTACGTACAAAATCTGTCAAACTTTCTTTTCAGTAACTGAGGATAATGAACTTGGGAATTGCAGTACAAGAGCAGGCTTGTCTGTTGGTAGTAGGCTGTTCTCTGACAACAGCTGATTTCAGGACTGCAGGAGAAAGTCTGTGTGTCTGTATGATGTGCTTTCTAACTGTTGACAGACAATGCCACGAGGGCTTGTGTTGCTGTACTTCATGACTATGAATAGTAAAGCTTGGATTGAAAATTTTAAGAGTGAAATGTCTTTGTACTTAATTTATAGCTGATTTTTTTTAAAGTAAAAGCCAGACTGACAGGAACAAGTAGGCTTAATTTTGTGATATGGAAATGTTCTGTTCTACTGCGTAGTGTGGGAATACTACAGATCATACTGTGGTGTCTGCTGCTTGCTTCTTCATAATGATAAATTTTCATATCCGTATCAAGTAAAGTAATATTTCTTCTAGTTGTGTGTTATATAACTGCTGGCTGTGGCAAATACTAATTATTTTTCCCCGTATCTGTCAAAGCCATTTGCACAATAAAAACTACTTGCAAAAGCATTACGTAAATATTTTTTTCTCATCTTTCTCCAGGAGCATCTTCCAGAACTTTATGTGCACTTTCAGTCTCAGAGTTTCCACACTTCTATGTATGCATCATCATGGTTTTTAACTATATTTCTTACAACTTTTCCACTACCAATTGCAACAAGAATATTTGATATCTTTATGTCTGAGGTAACTACTCAGTACTTACATTCTGTTTCGAGTAGTGGTTAAGAGCAGCTATTTCAGTAGTATTGTAAAGACTGTTCTGATGGGCAAATTTCAAATACCCTTCCTTTGTAGATGTTTATCAGTTGTTTGGTAGGGGAAGATGTGTGTGCTGTTTGTCAAGGAAAAGCAACTACGTATTTGAATGTAGATGCTGTATGCAACTTTATGATGTAAGCTTATTGAAGAGTTATCATATCTGCTAGAAGTTCTGGATGTGATATGATAGCATCATGCAACAGGAGCATCTGTTTTTCAGTAGTTTGTGGGCCCAAAAGATTTATTTTCAACCACATTAAAACTTCATGGGATCAAACAGGTGAGGAGGAGGGAGTATAGAAGAGCTGCTTCTGTTTAGAAGATGGCTCATAGCCAAAAGAATTTATGGAGTTAGTCAGTGAAATTCTCTGATGCTTAAGGTATATCTACAGTTATAGCTTTGGGTGGCCGTAAGTAGTAACAAACCAAAGCTTATAGTCCATTTATGCTTTTCCTCTGCAATAATCTCCTAGAAAATACTAACTCAGAGGTGGATTCCTTCCAGATTGTGTACAGTATCTAGGATATTCTTGAGTCAAACATTCCCTTGAATCTGTTGAAATTGTTGTTATACCTTGTTTGAAACTAAAATGCCTTTTTTGAGAAGTACCTGGTTTCTTTTTTTTTATTCATTATATTTTAGTACCAAATGTATTTAAAATTATTGATAAAGCTCATGTAAAGGACTGTCATTTAAGAGATTTTTACTTCTACTGTAGCACTCTGAAGAGGATCTGGTATCAGGACAAGTAGCCTGACTTCTTGTGTTTAGTACAAAACAGGGAACCCAGGATCAATCTGTTGTTTAAAGATTTTTGATTTCCCTTTCATTGTTTGGGAAACTGGGTGAGCTCTCCAATGTTCTTAAATAATAGAATCATCTTGTAGCATTGAAATGCTATGAATAATTGTTGAATATGATTTTAACTTCTGTTTACAGGGTTTAGAGATAGTATTTCGAGTAGGTTTAGCACTACTTCAGACAAACCAAGCAGAATTACTGCAACTTGACATGGAAGGGATGTTACAGGTAAGTTAAGATTATAATATGTTAAGAAATGTGAGAAATGTGTGGTGTGTGTTTATTTGCAGCTGTTAATTATATGTAATCTTGTGCTCTGATTGCTTTTAGCACTTTCAAAAGGTCATTCCACATCAGTTTGACAGTGGTCCAGACAAATTAATCCAAGCCTCTTACCAAGTCAAATACAATGCAAAAAAGATGAAAAAGTAGGTATAACATTTTGAGAAAAGATTATAATATTGCTTGGAGTTGCTGTTTGTTCAAAACTAGTTACTCGTTACTTCATTTTGAGTTTTCCATGTCTGAATTTTTGGGGGTTTTATACTATGAGCAGTTAAAAACCGAAGTACTGTTTGCAGGGAAATTCTACTAGAGTGGTGTTTGCTATTTTTCTTGAATATAATCAAACCTCACATAAAAACTCAATCTTCTGAGGAAAGCTGCATGTTACAGAGAATTATGGAGCTTCTGTAAAGAAGATTTGAATAGGAAATCCGTTGTGGGATGGGGTGGTGTTAGGCTGTGTTTTTTTAATGTTTTCTCTGTTCTTTTTTTTTTTTTGAGGGTGGAGTAGGGAGGGGAGGATAATTGTAAGGGTAATCCTGATTCTGAGTTTGAAATTCTGAGTACAATACTGCTACTTAAGGTTAGTTGCATGTCTTCACTTTTCTGCTGTCTGTAAATTGTGCTGATAAACCCATTTATCCTCCTTGCACTTTTCCAGGGTTAGGTAGGGGTTTTCTTCGATTCTTAAGGCAGGCAGTTTGTATTATATTGCAGCGCAACGAGAGCGGATGTGCTAGGGTCTTTCAAAATAAGTTTACTAATCGTGTCCACCGTCAGAGTAATAAGGAGTGCCCAAACTTGCAGGGAAAATATTTTCTCTGAAGAACAATATAAAAGCTTGCAGTTTAAAACACTACAGTTCAGGCTAAATTTACTTGATTGCCTTTTGTGGAGACATTGAGTATCACAGCTTGTTTCTTCTTGTTGCCATTTTTTTTTTTTTTAATTCATTGGGGCCCATTTTGGAGCTTGCTTGAGAGGAACCAAAATAATTTTAAGACTTGCCTCAAATCTCTTTGCATCCTTTTGTCCTCCAAGCCATCCTAGCAATGTGTTCCTCTGGCTGACTGTACTGAATTGATTGTTGCGTAACTGTATTGAGTGGTTATTATAGTTCCAAATGTTACCATTTCAGATTTGTATCTCATAATGATTATATGAACAAGCACCCACACTTCAACGTGAAGTTCAGAGTCTGTTTATGTCTGCAGAAGTATTTCTGTGCTTCAACTAATTTTAATGTCTGCTCCAAGTATTTATAGGAGGGGTGTATTGGCAGCTTTCAAGTGGTTGTTTAAACATAGGAAATATAATCTGTATTTATTTTCCTGTTGCTTGTTGGGTATTAGACCACTTAAATTGTCAGTAACTTTTCTACTTATCCTTTCCTATTTATTTCTATGTTTTAGGTTAGAAAAGGAATACACTACAATAAAAACAAAAGAAATGGAAGAACAAGTTGAAATTAAAGTAAGAGAGCCTCTATAAATTTACTTGTAGATAAATTCAGTTCTTAGGTGTGGATTATGTGTCTGATCCATGTATTGTAGAATGGTTTGTGTTGGAAGTGACCTCTTAAAGATCACCTAGCTTCAACTCCCCTGACACAGGTGGAGATACCTTCCAGTAGGTCAGGCCCAATCCAGTCTGGCCTTGAGTAGCTCCAGGGATGGAGAATCCACAGTGACTCAGAGCAACCTGTTCCAGTGCCTCACCACCCTCCGAGTAAAGGATTTATTCCAAAGATCTAATCTAAATCTGTCTTGTAGAGTCATTACCATTTATCTTCTTTCTACTGTCTGATAGAAATTCCTTCTCCAGCTTTCTTGTGGATCCTCTTTAAGTACTAGAAGGAAGGACATGTAGCTGGACATGTAATTGACGACCCTGCGTTGTTGTTTATCAGCATTTGCATTGGACTGTTCCCTTATAAAGGGCACTTGACTATGTTACTTCTGGTGAACAAATTTGAAGAGAATTCACCAGTGAAGACCAGCTGTGCATAGTTCTCATTAGTTTCTACTGACTAAACTTTGATTTACAGACAGCCTCATTTATCAGAGGTTCACAGCGCTGTTTTAAGATGTGGATATCCCACGTGGAAGATTTGGAAAACGTTTTAAGGAAGATTGTATCACAGTTCTCTCATGTACTTCAAGATTGGTTTTGAGATTGATTTATTTTTCCTCTTATGTCTTGGACCCCAGGTTAGATGTCCTGTATGCATTCACCTCTTTCTTATGGAACTTCTGCAATTGATACATAATGGTGAGGGTCAGGAGATCTTGGTCAAAAAACGTGCAAGTTCAGATCTGCTCGAACAGGCTTAGGTTCTTTTACTAACTGACCTGCTTCCTATACTTAGTGGCAGCATTTACTTGCTTTTGCTACATAAATAAGCTTTTGTTGTACTTTCCTTTCACATTTAAGCTTTTTAGAGGGAGCGAGTTGCATCTTTCCTTCTTGCCGTACGTTTCTGGTCATTTGTCTTTCAATGTCAATTTCAAAGGCAGCAGTTTTTCAGTAAAATTCAGTGACATGCATCTGGGAGCACAGTCATATTTTCTGTGCTTTTGTACATGGTTTATCCTTGTAAACAAACAGTAAGGTAGGTAGCATTCTTTACTTGGATTAGGGTCTGCTGGGGTTGCTTATTGCGTTAAGATTTGTATGAAATACATCAGTTTAAAAAAAATAATTCTTACTTTCAAGGTAAATAATTGTATAGTTTCTAACAAGTAAAAAAAAAAATAAACTCAATTATCCTTTTTATTGAGAAGGGGAGCCTTTGTAGCATCTCATTAACTTGCCCTAGTGGAGGGGGTAGTTTTACATGTCCTTTTACCATGAGGACTGTGTCCTGTTCTGTTTATGAAGAGGAGGCTGGTAGTGTTGTGTGCTTAAGCCCTTTGGTTCACCAACTCTCGTATAACACCAGTACAGTTGCTTTCATATCGCACAATACCTTTTTTTTTATCTTTGCTCTGTCAAGCTGTATAAACTCATCTTTTGAGTTAGCACATCAAATAGAAAGGATGTTTAGAACGAGTATTGCTGCTTGTGTTTGTATTCATATTGATTTTTTTTTTACAGCTGTGATAAGATGTTTTGGTTTTTATTTTCTTAAGTTAACCTGCTTCACCTCATCAGACTTTCATAACTTGAGAAATAAAATTCTGAATTGTTTCCATTTCAGAGGTTGCGAACTGAAAATAGGCTCCTAAAGCAGCGCATTGAAACATTAGAAAAAGTAAGTATGCTAGTGACCAAATTTAATCTGTTACTTGTATTCCTTATATTGATTAGTTATCTTATTATATAAAAGGAGTCTCATAACTTACTATTTTTTCCAGTTGATTTACAATGTTCACTAACAGTGCTTAGCCAAAAGCATGGCAATAACAAAGCGGTTAAGGTCAGTGCTTATAAATGTTTGTCTGGCCCTTACTTGAAATTAAACATCTTGGCGTATCTGATTTCTGTAGCATTTTATTCCTGGACTGGAAGTATCAAAGTACAGAAGACCACATAAAACAGTGTAATTCCTGGGTGGAAAAGAGGTTATTGTGAGAGAATCCTCACTTCTAGCAATCTGAAGTCACTATGTGTTTTTATGTAGGAGCAAAATGACAGGCTTATCAGTGATCAGAGAGGTGAAGGAGAAAGATTGTTCTCACTGAATACAGCAGTGGAGGGATGTTGTTGTAGCATTCGCATTTAGTACAGAAGTCTGCTGCTGTCAGCTATTAACTCATCTTACGTGATTTGGAGTCTTTGTAGAAATTACAGATACAGGGGGCCAGGGGAAATAATTTCTCACAGATATTGTCTAAAATAGGGTTTTGTTAGGCTTCTTTGTAGAATATAATTTCCAAGTATGCATGATAACTGTTGTCTATGTACTGATAGCATGCAGGCATTGTTCTTTGGCTTTCCTGTGTTCTGGTATCATGCTTCGTGTGACAGACTGAATCTAAGAAGGTGTGCTCTAGCATAAGAGCATTCTTACCCGTTTTAACTCTGAGTAACAGCTGTCATTCAGCAAATGAAGTTGAATGTTCATGACTTACAAAGAGTTGCTTCACAGTGAGGAGAAGGACAGACTAAATGTCTGAAATAATTGAACAGTGTTGTATTTCAGGTGTTTCTCCAAGGAGCCATAATAGATTTAACAGTCTATGTCAAATTGCAATTAATTGTGATTTCTGAACTGTGGTTTGGGAAAAAATGATCATCGTGAGGACATCTTGTGAAACGAGGTTGTGACCAAAGATATAATCTTATGAACCTAGTTGTTCCAGATCTTGAACTATAGGTAATGTTAACTGGAGAGAACGGACTCTGAGATGTTTAATTCTGTAGCAAATCATGTTAGTGTTTTTGTTGTGGACTTATAATAGTAAATGTTCCTAGTTTATGCTTGATTTGTGGAGGGTGTAAGTTCGATTATTTTTTTGCTAGGAACTCACTGATGAGCCACCGGACAACTAATGCACCTGTAAATTCTGTGCTTAAAATTTCAGAGCTCATTTTCAGGATATCCCAGACTGATTGGAATTGAAATGCTTCAAAATGAAAAAAAATATCTATATTAATTATCCTCATCAGAAATTCTTGTCATCAAAGCATCTAAGAACAGATCATAAAGTAAAAAAAAAAAAAAAACAAAAAACCAACAACCTCAATTCTTCTCTTGGGAGCTTTTCCTTTTAAAATTCCTTTCCTCATCCTCGCAAATTATTAACTTGTGATTTTCTTAGCATACTGTAATGACAAGCACCTTAAAATGTAACCTTACTACATTTAACTGGTAGCTCCTAACCTGAATTTTTGGTATTTTTTGTATTTTGGTATTTTTTTTGTTTTTTGGGGAATTTTTATAAGACTCTGGATGGCTTAACCGTCTCTGAATAGAATGCCGTAGAGTCTGTGAAAATCAGGTGCTTACAAGGGTGATAAAGTGGAGATGCCTTTAATGAAATTGTACACCTTAGCAGGGTGTAGGAAATGTAGCATTGGTCAGCACGCGTACATTTCTTGCTGTACTTCAGTAAGGGAAGAGAATCTGTGAACTGTTTGAGTTATTGCTAAAGCTCATTAGAACAAAATATTAGCTGTCATAGTTGAAAATTTCTACTTAAGTCTTTCGGTTTGCACCATTTAATTTTCCTGCTTCATCTTTGTGGAAGCATTTAGTTCTGCATGGATGTCTCTGCACTTACTGGAGTTGCCTTTGTGCTTAAATAATGCCTTCCTTTTGTAGTGTGTGTGGACCACGGACTAAGTCTGCATTCGTCTATTAGACATATCAGACAATTTAACAGTAATTCTTCTTAATTAAAAAAACAAGCCATTCAGATAAAAATAACCAATCCCCTGTAAGCATAATCCCCTTCTAAGCATACCAGAAGTCTGGCTTTGGTACCCGCTCAAATCAAAGGTTGACTTATTACATCTGTTGCAGTGAAAGGCTACATCCTGCAATTTCCAGCCTGAGTTGCCTTCACTTACAAAAGAGCTCTTAACTTTGTAAAAACATGTTACCTGCATAGGAAAATGGGTAGAATTTGTGTGTTTTCTTTCCCTGCTCTAGTCTTTTTTTGTCACTATTAGCACTCTTGTTTTTTCTTTTCCTTATTCCTGTCTGAATTTTTCCTTTGTAGGAAAGTGCTTCCTTGGCAGATAGATTGATACAGGTATAGTCTTCTAGTCTTCTACTGTATGACTCTTTCTTTCAGAAAAACCAAACTGCGTTAATGCATGCGTACTTGCATGCTGCACTCTATCCTTGCCTTGCTGATTTGGAATAAATATATAGCTAATCTCTTAATAGAAAGTTGTTTAATATATTAAAAAAAATAAAGCCAGTAGTTGCACGTTATTAATTTTCTAACCTAATGTAATTCTGGTAGAAATTTTTGTTTCAAATGGATTGAAACATTATTAACAAATTGAACATTGCAAACTTAAATCTTTGCATGTACAACTGAGCAATATTGCATGAATTGACTTCTGTTGAATGCAGGTACACAATTGTGCTTGCTGAAAGGATATCAAGCTTAGTAACAAAGTACTAAAGCAGCTGCTTAGTACTACATTATCCAAACATGTCTACTAATTGTATTCCATGCTGTTTGCAAAACCAATCTGAAACATGCGCCTGAGTACTGCAAAGGCAGTCTGTCTTGGATTTGTCCTCAATTGCTTTTGAGGGGAAAAAAACCCACATAATTATGTCCTAAGGGACAAGTGACAAGGGCCCAGGAGGCTGAGGAAAACTACCTCATAAAGCGGGAGCTGGCCACCATCAAACAGCAGAGTGATGAGGCCAATACTAAACTGGAGCAAGCTGAGAGTACCATCAGGGAGCTCCAACAGCAGCAGCAATGGGTAAGGACCTGGGCAGCACATCATCTCATATTTTTCATTCATTCATGTTTATTTTTCCTCATCATGACATGGTTTCTGTGCTGTCCTTACAAATGCTTGTGTATTGTGATTTCCCTTCTTAAAAAGTATACAAATTGGACTAAATGCTATTTTGATCTCTTCTTACTGGTAGATGATGGAATCCATACCCTGGATAAATGTAAGTTTAAAAAAAAAAAAAAATCAACAAAAAAAACCAAACCAAAACAAGCACACAACCTTTTTGTGTCTAAGAACTTTAGCCATTGCGAACTATGTCACTATGAATACTCAAACTTGAGAGTTGATAATGCCATTTCCTAGCTTCTCATTTAAGTTGGGTACTTCAATATTGATGGTTTTTTTCTGGATACATATGTATTTTCCTAGCATGTTTTTTGCAGAACATTAGCAGAGTAGTTGTACTGTCTCCAGAGCAAGGCATAAGAGTTCATTAAAAGGTGTGGGTTTATGTGCAAATGGAACAAGAAAATAGACGTTAGCTGCTATATTTAGCAAGTACTGTTTGTATATACTATGCATTTTAGGCTGTTCAATGTACAAGACTTTAGACCATTACTGTGAGGCTGAAATGACTTTCCCTAAGCCTCTTGGAAAGAATTTGGTATCCACTTTCAATAGAGGGAGGCTGTTCCAGCCATCTTCACTTGCTGGATGAGCTGTGTGCTTGCGGTGTTGCTGTGAATATACCTGTACTGCTTTGAACAAGTAGTATGAAAGTACTTGTTCGGAGCCCTAGACACCTCAGGTATATGAAACGTGAGTTTTTAGAACTAAAGCATTCTGCAGCTACTTAATAAATGCCTTATTGGGCAGCACAATGGTTTTTTTTATTCAGTACCAAAACTCTGGAGGTACTTGTATTTGTTCTTGAGAGGCGGAGAACAGATTTACTGTTAACAAACTACTGTTGTTGTATTTAAGTTTAATGCATTTAGCTGTACAAATTGTGCATCTTTTGAGATAGTTGCAGGGCGTTGTAATGGAGCTGTGACACTGTAATGTGTAATGCTGATTTTAGCTGTGTTTTCTTCAGGAAGAAGCATGAAAAACATGACTGAGGAAGTTTTTTCACTTCAAAGATTGTAAAATGACAGATGTTTATAGGTTAGCTAGTAGTATTCCTTGTTTTTGCTGTCTAATTATGACAGTCATTTGGAGGCATACAATAATACACTTGGAATGTGTATTATTGGAGGAATCCTAGTGCCTGTTGTTTCCTGTAATCATTAACAAGTTAGACCAAAAGACCATGGTGAAAGCTCACTTTGTGACTTTTCAGAGTTAAATTATTCAACTGTATTTGTTAGTTGATTAATGAATAATACAACATTGAAAGCTAATGCTTTTAGTTATAAAGGGGAACCTTAATAGATATCAATAATGGGGAAGCCTGGCAGATTGAGCGTTGCAGCTGGTTCTGAGTGAAGGTATGGAAAACTGAATTGCAGAATTGTTTATATATCGGAGCTGTGGGTACAAGATACTGAATAGGAACCGCAGGAATAGAGACAAAGCAATGCAAGAGTGAACAGTTAATTTAAGCCATGCTTCCTAACCTGTGTGCTTGCAGCTTTTTCTCCACTTAAGTGTGAGAGTGACAATAGGAAAATAGTCTGGCTGTATTTGGAGCTGAGGCTGTAAATTCATGGGGTTACAGAAGGATTTTTACTTACTTGCTGATACGTTTTTGAAGTGCAAGAAATTGTACTGTGGTTATAAAGACAGCAACTGAATTAAGGTGGTGAAACTTCCACCCTAAGCAGCAGGAACTGTGGGAGGGGGGTTGCGGCAGCGGGTCGCTGCACCTCGGGCACCACCTAGTGGGAAGCCACGAATTCTGTGTGGATTCTCATATTCACTTCAAGCAGAATCCCCTAGCGAACCTTCTTAGCACTGCGTAATGCCAGTGGCTCCTGGCAATGCTCATTTTCAATATAATCTTCATAGCTGTTTTAATTGTTTTTTCTTCAGTTACTTCAGTTTCGTGTGTGGTTAGCAAAAATAATGATTGCAGACTGTACTGACAGATAGCTGCGTAGTTGGTCTACTCATTCGAAGGTACAGCATCTATCATGCATACTTGGTAACCTAAATCCCTTCCAGTTATGAGTTCTGTTTCAGCATGGTATTTGGTAGCAAGAATATTGTAGAAGCCTTAGTATTTCTAAGAAAGCAAACCTATCCTTAGTAAAAAGTAAAAGTTAAGATTTGTATTTAAATATTATCTGGGGCTTATTTATAGTTGTGCTGTGAGTGTCGATAGCACAAAATGGGTGGATTAAAAAAGGTAAATGTTGAAGATCTCTACGGAGTATGTATGTGCCTTTGAAGAAATGCTCCCTTCTAATACTTTTCTTTAAGGGTGGGTATCAAGATGGGTAGAAGAACATCTTTCTGACTGCATTCCAACAACTGAAGTCCAAATTACTAGCAGCTTTAATTTTTCTTGTATTATAATATTTGTAGGGAGTTTTCAGTTGAAACAGAGTGACTTGTAATGAAGTCTTAAATCTATTTAGAGGTATTTGTTACCATTTTTTCCCAGTGTAAGTAATGGAATTTCTTCTATAGTTCTTATCTCAGATGACCTAAAAGTTGTGCTAGTGTTCATATAATGAATTGTGTGTTAAGAGGCATCAAATATGTTCTACGTATTTCTGAATAAATTTTAGGTCATTTGGAAACAGGAGTAGGAAGGAGGGGAAAGAAGCATAAAATATTAAGGCTTGAGGTGGAGACTTCGCATATTGTTTTACTTTAGATGCTAGCTTTTAACTAAAAGTGTGATGTTTTTAGAGATAGTGCATAATGTGTATGCTACTTTTATATTGCTACCTAGGAAAAACAATTGTAAAGCTAAAACACCGTTCTGAAGTACTATTGGAGTTCAGTGCTTCAGCTGCTCGTTTGTCTAAATGCCTCTGAAGAAAATGATGCCAATCTACCTCTCTGGTATGCGCGATCTTAAGAGCCTGGGGCAGATTTCTCTGTTTAGGTGTGGTGGGCAACTGGATGATGAATGCTATTTGTTTCTTCCCAATAGTGCTGGTCAGCTGTGATCTGTGTAGATGAAGTTGTGCCTGACAGACCTTATTCTGAGGCATGCTGAGAGCAGTGATGTTTGAGGGATTAGGTGTGAGGGCAGTGAGGCTGTTCCAACATGCTCCTGGGGGGGCTATTGTTTTTTGCAATTTTTTTCCTTCTGATATTTTTTAAAAAAGAGATGTCTGCTGGATATATAAAAACAAATTACCTAAGGATTTCAGCTCATTAAGCATACTTCCAGAACACAAGTATCAGTATTTCCTAGCAGTACTTGAATTCGTAGTTATGAGCTGGATCATCAGTCTGAACGCCTGAGAATAGAGTCTGCTGAATCAGAGGCAGTTCATGAATCAAAAGTGCTTCATTTCTTACTTTTGAGAAAGCCCTCCAGCTGTGTTAGAAGTTGGGATTTCAATTGACTAAATATTCTGATGAGAGCATAGGCATTTTGCAAGGTAACTTATAGCCATATATTTCGTTATTGTTGCAGCAACTGCATTCTCAGTAGTTTCTTTTCAGTAACTCATAGTAGTAGTTCTTCTCAGGAACTCATTCCAGAGTTACTAATAATGAAGAGTGTGGTAACTGACATAGGAAGAATACGCTTATAATGAATGTTGCAACCTTACTGAAGGTTTTGCTTTATTTTATTCACCTTATTTTACAATATACTTTATGTTCTGAATTTTCAAAAATACTGTATTCATTGAAGTACTGTGGTTAGTGCTCAAATGTGTAAGCAAAGTTAAATGGGCAGCATAGGAAACTAGAAAGGGGTTTTGTAATGTATACAAATGTATCTGTTTGCAAAAGTATTATTAGGAATGTTTGACATAATCTGATCTTAGTTTCTGACACATGAAGGAACAGTTAGGAAAAAAATCCAGTTATGTGAGGCTAAGCACAAGGCTTTATATCAGAGGTAAATGGCTGTAAGACTGGATTTTTAGTATTTTATGTTATAGAGGCATCTTTTCAAGGTATGTCAAGAAAGTGTTTCTGTGGTTAAAAAGGTTGGAATGGTGCTTGGAAATCTAGATTTGTGTTGTTCTTTGATGCAAATACTAGAGCTTAAGGCAAGCACATAAAGGCAACTAAGACAGATATTTAGCAAACAAAGTAGCATTTTCTAACATCCATTTGATTATAGATTTCTGTCAGTTTTAGTGCTTTAACATGAAGTTCTGTTTTCCAAAATTGAGAATCATAGCTTTGAGCTTCTGAATATTTTTTTAAATTTATTTTGATCTTGGTTATGCTTTATTGCCAATCTGCTGGGACTGGGTTTAAAGGAGTGGCTTGGCTGTTTCTGATGCTTGCTTTGTGGCTAGGTACGTTAGAAGCATTTAACTGTGCACTAAGTGGGCTAAGTCTAAAGGCAGATTTAAAAAAAAGTCAAGCTGTGAGCCCAGAACTGTTTCCATTACTCACATGTTGTTTCCAATCAGGATGTGTTTAGTTCTTCAGATCCACTATTTCCACTCCGTTTCCTGAAAAGTGTAGGAGGACTCGTGACCTAAAGAAAGCATGCTGCGTTCATTTTTATTTTGTATTTTCTTGTTTGTGGAATCTGGAACAAGAAACTGAGAGTCCATCAGTTTATCTAAGTTGCTGTTTATGTCGTTTGGTAAACTTCTTCAAACAGCCAAGGAAGAAGAAAGCTGTTGCCTACTCTTGTACTCTGCGTATTGTTTCATGTGCTACGTATGCTCTCCTATCATGTGAAGTGATTGTAGAAACACATTGGCATCATCCATCCATCCATCCTCTCCTAGCATTTCGGTTCCGGTCTACCTCTGCTACTTGCTGTGTGAAGACAACATGCAGATTGAAAGTAGTACACATTAAATCAGTGTTGTGTAAGGAAAAGTTAATATCTTTGTGTAGTGTTCTTGGTGCATCCAGCTGCACAGCTAGGTAGGTCAAGCACTTCAAATGGATAGTCTCTGTGACACTGAAAACTATTTGCATAAGCTACGTTTGCCTTTTAGTGTTTTGTGTATCACCCCTCCATTGTAACTCAGTATGGATTTATATCCTGTGTATTTTAAGAAATGTAATAAAAATGTATCGGTAAACAGGTGAGTTAGATTAGATATGGTTTAGATGTAGTTGGCATATGCAAGTATAAAAATGAGAAGCTACTTCTGTGGCCATATAATCGTGTGTGATAAATTCCTATTTTGTCCTATTAGTGTTTAGTTTATGCAGTGAAGGTTAGGGAATGTTGTATCCTAATAGCAGCACATAGAACTGAAAACTTTTCTGTTAACTCACTTTTTTTATGTGAAGAACTAAGTTGTTTGATGCAAAAACAAAGCAAGATATGGCTTTATAGAAATGTATGAAATGTTCCTTAAGTTGCCTTGTAGGTCGAGTAGAACTTTGTGAGTCCAAGTATAGTATTAATTTCTCACAGTGTAGTTAACAGCATCGAAGATGTATTCAGTTAATTCCTTTTGATGTAAATGATGAGGGTAGCTGTGCATGATCAGTAACTGGACAACTATGTTTTTAGTATTGTAACTTTTTTTTCCTAAAACAATAATTTAAATGCTGATATAGGATGCCATGGCAAGTCAGGCAGGTCTGACTGTGTGGCGAATCTCAAGTTACTTTAAAGTCACTCAGGGGGAAAAAAGAGTGTTTTCTAACTATTGACTGGACTAAAAAGTTGAGTGAGTCTTTTGAATACGAATAATTAATATGACTTCAATTGAATTTATCTGTTGAAAAACAGATTTTTACAAAATTGTACTTAAGCAGGTGAAATGATAGCTCTTACTTCTAAACTGACTAATCTGTCAAGTAAGTTAATGGTAAAGTAATTACTCAGATTGAGATTTTTCTTTTCCACCTGAAGTTCAGAAAGAGTAGCTTTAAATTCTAAACTGATATTTTAATATAGAAGCATTGTGTTAAAGTGTGTAATGCTGTATAGTAATAGGCTTGGAGTAAGTTCTGTGTGTAAAGCACCAAATCTGATATAGCCTGGACCTATGCTATTGGTATGCCATCTGTCTAGAAGGGGCTATACTACTACTGAGTCCTCTGTTTTTTCCTCTTAAATCCATAGGGCTTATCCTAAAAATATGTTATGAAGAAGAATATATAGAGTATGAGTAAATAGGAGGCCAAAGGTTGGAATGAAATGAAGAGGCAAGCCGAAGTAACAGTGCTTTGAAGCACACATGACTTATTTTAAATTGAAGTTTATGGAAAGCTTCTGCTGAATCAAAGTTTGAGTAAGGGATCAAGAGAAATTGTATTAACCTTGTAAATAGCTCATCTTTCTCAAGCCTTTTTTCAGCATATCACAAAATAGTCACAGATCCTTTATTTCTCAGTTTGGGTAATATTGAGAAGAAAGCATGGGTCATTGCTCATCAGTACTGAGAGGGGTCTTGGTCTGATCCTGCACGTTTGGTCTTGTATGGTGGAAGTTGTTTGAGAAAGTGTAGCATTAGGGTTTGTATGGTCACCAGTGGGGATAGACATGTTAGTAGACCTATATAAGCTAAGACCTTCTGTAATCTTATAGTAGCGTTTCTAATCTTAAGCATTTGAATGTATTCTTTTTGCTTCAAATCTGGCACATAAAACCCGTTTTGAGCTATCTGTGCTTCATACTAAATATATTTCTGCAAACTTTGTAGCATAAATGCAGTTCACGATACAGTGAAGACTTTGTGCTACAGCTGGAAAAAGAGCTGGTCCAAGCCAGGCTGAGTGAAGCAGAATCCCATTGTGCCCTGAAGGAGATGCAAGATAAAGTTCTAGAGATGGAAAAGGTAAACCAAGCCCAGGATCTTTGGTATAAAATAGCACTGGAGATTGAATGCAGGTCCCTGTAGTTCTCCGTGTAACTGTGCTCTATACTCTTGACATAGGTTTTCATGATGGCAAGATTCTTTTTGACTTTGAAGTTGATTATAGCAAAAACAAACAACAAAAAATAACCTGCACCAAACAGAAGTGCCAAAAAACAGCAACACAAACTGAACAAGATGTTTACACTGAAAAGGGCCTATGATTGCTTTCTTCTGTTCCTGTGTTGGAAAACCAAATTCTGATTGAATCTTAACAGTAAACATCAGCTGTTTCAGAACTATATTCGGCAATGAGTAGCAAGCCTATGGTGAGCCTTGAAGTGATGCGGAACTATGAATAGTTGGAGTGGACATGAACAGAGGAGTTCAAGTTTGCCATTCCCTGGCCCTGAGTTCTTGAGTCTCTCCCACTTTCTGTTATGGGTAGGAAAGTGCATCTGCTGTCCTTAGCATGAAACTTCTGCTTTTCAGGTGCCATCTCATTTTGTAGCTTTCTGATGCCAGAGCTCTAGCTGTACTCAAACAATCTGTCAGACACTTTATTGTATTGTAGGTTTTTCTTCATGGAAAACAGAAAAATCCAATTGATTTATTTAAAAGTGTGTGCTTATTTAAAGCACGCTCTTCATATCATATGTTGTTTTGGGAGATTATTTCCTCATGGAAACTTGAAAAAGCTGTATATTCAAGAATGTGGACAAAACTTATTAGTTAACTTCACAGGATTAATCTAGTTAAGATTAATCTAGTTAAGACTTTACTTAGATATTTAAGGAGCTTGACTGGGAATCTGGCAGAGTAATACTGTTGTATTTTTTACTGTATGTTGGTACATATGCTTAATGAACTTAAGCATTTGAGAAAGTGACTCAAGTTAACTCCCCTCAATTTCTATAAATCTACAACTCTTTACGTAGCATGTAACTAACAGCAGTTATCTGGAAAAATGCTGCTTAGTAACCTGAGAATTGAATGGCTATACTGCCCATAATGTAAACATTAAGAAACAGTCAGTTCCTTGGTTTGCTAATGCTTACAGCCCATGATCTGAAACATGCTAGTGAATGGTGGTTGTGTTGTGTTAATGTTGAAGTACTTCACTCAACTCTGAGGAAAACCTGGAAGCTTTTCCAGCACTGTCTCTCTACAGAATACTTGATTTTGCTGGAAATTACTACTGAGAAGTACAGTAGAAAGTGATGAAGCACAATTCAACTTTGAGTGTTTGGTGACCAATGATTCAACAAAAGGAAACTGTAGTTGGGCACACTGTCCTCCTTCCCTTCTAGTGTTTTTGTTTGTTTGTTTTTTTTCCTCCAGACTTTCATTCTTTCATCACTTTTCCTGGCTAACTCCTGTAGCGTGTATTGCTGTTTTTGGTTTAGCTCTTTCCCATCTTTCTACTTTTTCCATGTGTTTGTATACATACATGAACTTTCACTTAAGAGCTTTCTTGACCGAGTATTATTTGTAAATATAAATGGATAATTCCTTTGCCAACATACCTTTTCTTTCTTTTTCACAGGCAAATTATCTATTTCCCGAAACCTAAATTTCCATTTATTTTTTCCTGTAAAACGGAGCAAGAGTTGTAACTCTAAGGGTGTAATTTTAATTCCTCATTTGCTTTATTTTTTTCAATTATTTCATAATCTTTTATCTATATTTTTAATGTACTAGAAATAGTGTAAATAATACGTTGTGAGGGATACTATCCACAAAATAGGCAGTTTAAACATACTTGCAGTCATTAGATATTTTTTATTTAGGGACTTCATAAGAGATGCATTATTAAGAAATTTTGGTTAGCAGTAGGAGTTTTCATGTTTATATTTTGGAGTAGGTCTTGCTTAGCACTATTTTGTTCAAATGCGTGTTTAAGAGGATGTTCCTTGTTCCAGAGGAATAGCTCTCTCCCTGATGAGGAAAATGTTGCTAGACTACAAGAAGAACTGATTGCAGTAAAACTAAGAGAAGCAGAAGCTTTGATGGGTCTCAAAGAACTAAGGCAGCAAGTCAAAGACTTGGAGGAGCACTGGCAGGTATGGGTACCAAGATACTGTTCCTGTTCTTCTTTTTTAATCGATGATGACAAGGCAAGAAAATCTTAAGACATATCAAGTAGGAAATAGTGACTGTGGATTGTGAAAATACCACAAACTTCACTTCAGAAGTATGTTGGAAGTTGTTTTCCAGTTGTTGTAGATGACAGAGGCCTGTACTAACAACCAGCCATGGGAAGTGCCCCATCGGTACTCCTACTTCAGTAAATATTAAAAGCTCTTTTTCAGGATATACTTGAAATCCTCTGGTATAATCTAGTTGGGAATCACTGTCTTCAGCTTTTTAGTTCTCTATTCTTAAAACTTGCATAGTTTTCTAGATTTTAGACCTAACAGTAGCATTCTTAGCAGCTTTGCATTGTACAGCTGAGACATCAAGGAATTCTTTGAAGAAGATTACTTAAATGAAATTAGGGAGCACCAGGAAAGATGAGATATATCAGCAATGATGTGGGGGTTTTTTTTAGCGTCACCTAGCTCGCACCACTGGGAGGTGGAAAGATCCTCCAAGAAAAAATACAGTGAATGAACTACAGGATGAGCTGATGACAGTCCGACTGAGAGAAGCAGAAACTCAGGCTGAATTGAAAGAAACCAAACAAAGAATGATGGAGATGGAAACACAGGTATGATATTTAACGTATGAATTGACCTGAATGCTGCCTGATTAGCATCAGATGACCAACACCATTTAATGGCCTGTACCATTTATGAGCATGACTTTTGCTCTAAAATGTCATAGTCTTTTTTTTAACTGTTTTTTTCTTAATCTTTTCGATTAGGAGGGAGGATCAAGTGCATACTATCAGTCTAGCATACTTTAATGTCCCTTACAGGACTAAGCTTTCACAATTTCTTACTTGGATTAACTGGTAAATTCTGAATGCGTGTGAATCTTTACCTGTTCAGTTGTTACTGGGATGCTAACAAAAGTATGCTTAAGGTATTTCCACCTTCACAAACCTTTACCTAATTGATGATTTACCTATAGTAATTTCAAGTCCTAAAGTAACAGTGCTTTTCTTTCTGGTGAAACTGCCAGTATTCTGCCAGATCATCTGCTGAAAGTATGAATATGGCTCCTAAGCAGGAATCTTGGTATAACAATAGGCTATTGCCACTTTTCAGCAGAAGCGTTACCTTTTACTTGCTAAGAAGAAAAAGTGTATTTTAGCATGACTGAAATGTGCAGAATAGGCAAGAAGTAACTTATCCTGCTGAGGTCCTTTTTATGTAACTGTGGTGCAAGTTAACTAGTCAAAACTGAAAGTGCACTGCAATTGGTACATTCATATTAATTTGTGAGCTCTCAACTGAATTGATATTGAATGTGCTGTTCATTGTAAGTGTTTGTAACAGGTTTCTGGGAAATCTTCCCATGATTGTAAGGATGTTGTACTGAAAAGAGAGAGGATGGCTACATAATATGTGGTAGTGTGCTACTGACAGAGGCACCACTTTCTTCTGTAGTAACTGGATAGAAGTGTTTTCTTGCCTTCTAAAACTTGTATTTAAATATTAATACCATTAATTTGTTTTCTTGTTTTTCCTTTCTATTTGTTTTAGTCAGTAGGGGGCATAGGTATCTTGCACTCTGGGTTATATGCAATAACCACAGGACCTCTAGGTTGTTCTCAATTCAGTGTTAAGCATCAAGTCTGTGTGTTAACGCAGCTGAGTTGTCATTTGAAACAGTTGCATGGTTCTCATATTGTGTGTTGATCTGTGCACAGTCTCGTGTACAAAATATCTTTTATTAAAGCACTTATCTTAGTTGTACTGTATTACTTCCAGCATTTCACTGGTCAGAGAAGTGTGCATGTAGTACTTCTGATATGCTTGACGTTTCTTGGTTGCACCAGCTAGTAATTGTAATGTAGGATGCAAGTTCACAGTCTTTGACTTACTTAAGTGCAAGACAAGTAGAAAGATTTATAGCACCTTTGTGTTGTTCTTAGTGAATTCTCTATTTAAGAACCCTTGAAATATCATGGTTGTAAAATCAAATGACATGCAAACTTTTACATTTTAAAAATTCTGAATGTGCTTCCATCAAGTTTTTCTTATAGCAAATGATCTGTCAAGTCTGTTTTGTCAGACTTAAGGGAGGTAAACTAATATGCAAGATCTCTCATTGATGTGCTTTCTTTTTTTCTTGTTATAAATGTTAGAGTCAGATCAATAATAATCATTTGCGAAGGGCAGAGCTGGAGGTCACTAGCCTGCAAGAAAAGGTGCAGTATCTTACTGCACAGAACAAAGGACTTCTTGCTCAGCTGAATGAAGCAAAACGTAGACAAGCGGAGATTGAATGTAAGGTAAACAACGTGAATAGACTATTTGCATGCTTCTGTGCATGTAATTTGTATTTTCCACTACTTTATTTTCCAGTTTGACAGTGTCGTCTTGAATTTACCATCTCAAAATCATTTGAGGTTTTGACAGAGCTGTTTCTTTGTGGTCTCACAAAGATAAACTTTGACTTCAAAGTGTGGTTCTGCTCTACTCTCTACTACTTATTGTCTGTGTGTAATGAGTAAAAAGACACTTTTTTGCTCAACGGATTCTGATCGCTGTGTGCTCTGATTGTCTTAGTGACAGAAGACAACTTCAGTGCTATTACTGCAGAACTAGTTTGGGTTTAAAAATGGCAGTAAAAACTGTCTTTGATGGAAAGGTGCACAGAGAAGAGTGTTAGGGTATTCACTACCTAAATAGTAAACAGCTTACAAGAGATCAGCCTAAAAATACTGGGCAAGAAAGTGTTCGTTACTGTCAGTGCACCAGAGCTCTACCTGATGTTTTCATCTCAGACTTAATTTCGTAATTAAGTACATAACTAATCCCTAATAATTTCTTTCAGTCATGTGCATGTGATATGGAAAAGCAATAAAGGATTAGTCCTGCAAGGTTTTCTTTTAACTTGAATGAAACTTGTCTTGAAATGACTACTAATACTTATCTCAAACAAGGGCAATATTAGTTAGGAAATCGCTATAATTAAGACCTAATGTACTGGAGACATTAAAACAACTTTCAACTTCACTCTGTTTCCAAAAGATGTTTGCAGAGGTTTTTATAAAATCAGCTAGAGCTCAGTGGCCAGTAACTTCTAAATAGAAGATAACTTGTTAGCGTGGTAACATTCACCCTGTAACAAAATGAATTCCGCTTATTGTATTGCGGTTGCAGATTTGGCAACTTCAGAGCAGATGCTGTTACATAATGTAAGTTGATCATATCTTAATTATGTCCATGATGTATCCAGACACTTCTGTTTCTCTTTTTTTGTTCATATAGAATGCAGCTACCAGCTGGGTGTTTATTTCACGTTTTTCCCAATGTACGTGTATTTTATTTTAACAATATGTAACTTAAGGGTTGACTGTATTCCCCTCTAAAGGTTCTGCTGATAACATGAATCAGGAGTGTCAAGAGTGTGTAGCTTGAATGGCTTATCACTGTGGCTAAATCTGGAGATGAATTGGCACTCTGTGCATAATTTTACTATAATATATTGTTTTTACAGACTTGATTTCTTCTTGTAATCCTTTTTCTTCAAGGTGATGAATAAATGTAATCAATTCAGTTGCGTAGTAAAATTTTATCTTGTATCATTAAAGCCACATTGTGTAATCTGTAATTGGCAACTTTTTGCTAGTTTTCCATTAGTTCTTTCCGTAAGGAAAATGAAGTTGGTGGTTCAATTCCATTTTTAACAAATTTAAGGACAGTGAATAATTTGGGCATACTCTAGTTATTCTCTTAAAGTATTTCAGTTTTTTTGTTAGGTTTTCATGTCTTAAATGGAACCTGAATCTGAGGTGCAGTGAAGGTGTAAATTCTACTGACTCTTTTCAAGCTGTTTTTTGAAACACAGCAAAAATCTTAAACACAACTGAGTAGAGAGAACTTAGAACATAAGAAGTGTGTCCTCATCCCAGGCATCTTTCCTGTCAACTCCTGTGGTATTTATTGAGCACATGCCTTGTTTCAGTGATTAAGTGTCAGTGCCATCTAGAGCAACACTATTGACTCATCTCAGATATTCAAGTTAAACCAAGCCAAAGACAGTGACTTAGCTTGCAGTTGACTACATGTGATCCTTTAGACTTGTGGGCTTGGCTTCATGCAGGCAGTCACACAGTAGAATTTAGCAATCGTAACTAAGCTTTGACTTTAGGTTCCTCTTAAATGGAATTAGCTGACTACAAATTCTGTTGATGAGATACTGCAGAAAATGCAATTTCATTACAGGGCTCTTCTTGAAAACATACAGCATCTCTTCAAGTACTACTGTGGATAAGTTTTGTACCAAGCTGGTGGCAGTGCAACACTAGTAGATTTATTTGTGTTTTCAAGTCTTCAGGGCTTACTTCATAAAACAGAAAGTAGGGAAACTTCCTTCTCTCGTCAAAACTCAAATTGCGAATCGCTGTTAAACTTACAGCAGGAATCTGTTCATTAGTTACAGGCATTAGAGTTTTATCCTAAATGGTATTGGATGTCTTTGTTGTATACTGTTACTAAGATAGCTGAATGTAAATGAGGTTCTTCTTGTTTGTTTTTAGAGAAAGGTGAAATAACAAAATAAGTAACTTCAGTGTATCTTTGTCTATTAACAAAAGCAGAAGTTGAAGAATGTGGTCTTCTGTTATTAGCTTGTTGAGACCGTTTTTTCTTAATTTACATTATAGTGTTTCTAGAACAAAATGTATCTGTTTATTGGACCTGGACCTTTGCGGACAATATTTTTCATGGATATTAGGTGGTTGTAGTTTGGAATTAGTGTTAGATGTTTACAGAATTCTGTGGGCTATGAAGGGAAAAAAAAAAAAATTGGGGGTTCTTTAGAATTTATTTTATCAGTAGGCATCGTATTCTTCAGCAGTGTAAGTTCTCTTCATCTAGTTCTGTGTAAATAATGCACAGTCGTGGACTGAAGCTGGTGTTATGGGTTATCTTTAATTTATTCTTTCTTCTAGAGTAAAGAAGAAGTGATGGCAGCACGGCTCCGTGAGGCAGACCGCATAGCAGCTGTAGCTGAACTTCAGCAGCACATTGCTGAATTAGAAATTCAGGTAACAAGTGATGATATTAAACATGTAGCTTCATACTCCTTACTTTTTGTCCTTTTTTTCCTGTCCTTCACTTTCTTTTTTTTTAACCTGTTGCGAATATAAGGCAAAGTGGGATAATGCTATCTTGAGTAGAGTGCCTCCTTTATAAGCAAAGGCCTTACATTTACCATCTGGGCGTACTGGTGAGCTTTCCATAATTGCTTCTGTACAAGCACCATGTGACTTCTCTTTGTTTTCACTTGTAATCAGTAATTTTCAACACTATATCAGGTTGGAAGCATACTATCAAAAAAACCCGTGTTTTGATTTTGGCAGACATTCTTGTCTGCATGTGATTTTTTTTTTTTATTTTTTTTTTTTGCTATGATCAGAGTTGGAAGATGTGTTGCAGAGCTGATGTTCCTTATTTACTTAAACCATACTTTTACTTAATGCTACATATCACTGTAGGATCTGAAGATGCATTCTGCAGCCCATGTGCTGTTCCTTGTGCTGTTCCTTGTGCTGTTCCTTTTTTTTTTTGTCTTACGAACTCACTGCTCCCTTAATGAGAGAACCATGAGTGATTTCTATTTTTTTGGCTTGGAGAAATCTTGATGGGTTACTGTAGACTGTCTTTCATGTGTTCATGCACTGTTTGCCTACCTGAATTTTGCTGCCTGCCTGCAAAGGTTTTCTTGGTTATTAATCCTGGTTTCAAAGCTACTTGTTGTCTAGTTTTCTTTTTTTTTTTTTTTTTCAAACTGGCAATGCTAGTGTCTAATTTCCCTCTGAAATCTCTCCTTTGAGATGACTTTAATGGAGTTCAACTACTTGCATTTTTTAATCTTCATGTATGGTATTAACTTGCTTCGTAAAAGTTTTTTGTTTCTTTACTCGTGCTTACCATTTTGCTAACAGCATGAGGAACATGTCAAGTAACGTGTTTGCATATTGTTTCTGTAAGATTAACTTGTTTTATGTACACGACTGCACAAATAAATTGGATGGGGTTTGCATAAAGAATTTTCACTTTGAATGTTTTTTCCTGTAGTGAAGCAGGCACCAAATCTATTAAAAGATAAAGCAATCACTTGATCACGTAATGCTTAGATAATGCTGTGATGAGTACATCAGAACTACTTAGATAAGCTAGTATTGCATATGACTCAGTTATCTTCTAGAAAGATAATAAGAGAATAGCTGAATTCAGGTCAGTCTTTTTCTTCTGTGTTAGCAATCTGTCTGTAAAATAACTGTTTTTGATTTCAAACTATCTGGTTTTGCAGGTGAGGAATCAGTAGCTTTAACTGCTTTTTTCTACTTTAACGCTGGCTTTAAATGACATCCTGATAACTTCATTTGGCTAAAACGGATCTTCCAAAAAGTGCAGTTCTGGTGTTATGAAATAGAGAATCCAACAATCTGTTTTTATTTTCTCTCACTGAATTAGAATTGTATTTTTTATGTAAACAAGTCTATTTTCTATGGTTTGACTGATCAAATCATCAATGCATAATCATCTTGCAGTTCTCTCCTATTCCCTTTCCATACTGTCTAAGCTATGGGTTATTATATGCAATTTTTATAATGTCATGGGCATTTAAAGTAGGTATGTGCTAGCAGGGTAATCTCTTTTGTAAGTCTGCCTTATACATGTGAAGACTTCACTGTCCCTGTTTTGTCGTGACAGTTCACTGTCTCCTTCACTTGTTTCTCTCTCCTTCCTTTTCACAGTCGCTTTTCTTAATTTCTGGGTTGATTTCTTTTGTCTCCTACTGAAATGCATTTCAAGTTCCAGTCTTTTTTTGTCATCTTAGATGATCACCTGTTAGTGATTTCTTCATCT
Source organism: Alectoris magna (assembly GCA_030625065.1). Taxonomy (NCBI): domain Eukaryota; kingdom Metazoa; phylum Chordata; class Aves; order Galliformes; family Phasianidae; genus Alectoris; species Alectoris magna. The sequence goes on along the minus strand of CM060568.1, from coordinate 16,019,229 downwards.
GTAGCCTCTTAAGATCCTTTGTTTCCTGTACCAATGAGGATGACTGTACTTTCTTTGTGTATAGTCTGAGCATGAAGTCATTCTGTGGCTGTGGTATGTACCCAGGAGTTTCCGTGTTAGAGTTTGGTGAACTACTGATCTCAAGCTTATTTTAGTCTAAAATGCAGCTTGTGTAATTGTGCAATACATGTTTTGAGTGTTAACTTCATACATACATTTAAAACACCAGTGGTTTAATGAAATAAGTTCCTCTTACGTCTTCTTTCACACTGCAGACTTGTCTTGAAAAGTTTCTATTGTGTCGTCAAAGATTCTTTTTCTGCTTGCGGAATCTTACACAAATAGATATTTAACTGGTGTTTTGACAGCAAACATGAAACTGAAGATCAAAAGTTCCTTTTAGGTGCTCAGGCTCAAAGGTGTCTGAAACATCTGCAACAACAGTAAAAGTACTAATGGAGTTGTGAAGTCTTTACTTTTGAAGCTGGCAAGCTAAAACACACTATTGACCCTACTGCTTCAACAAAATCTTTTTTTTTTTTTTTTTAAGGAACCAGCAAGCCTCAATGTAGGGATGAGGTACTAGATAACTTTCCTCATTGGAGAAAGAGCTGCCTCATTCTTTTCCATTCAACTTGCTGCTGGAATGCTGTGACCTGATGTCAGCAGTGGAGGGCCTTTTAATCAAGGCTTGCCTTAATGACTTGAAATGCAGCATTTAATATAAAGTGCATGTAACTAATCTTGGGACATAGATGTCTCAAAGTGATTATGCTGAATAGGAAGCATCATAAATAAGTCTGCTTGTGATTATTTCTAAGCTGATGAAGGTTACCACAGTTTTTTTTCTGTGTGTGGGAAATGGTGATTTTGTAGGAAGCAGGGGAAAACCTAGGGATTCAGTGCAAGGCGCGCAGGGTCCATTGCGATGCTTGACTTAAATCATATTTTTCTTTTTAAATGTTCATGTAGGTGTAGGTGTGAGACACTGGCATTAACTTTTGCAGAGTGTCACTACTCCCACATATTAACTGTTCTGACATAAATGCTAGATTTAAATCCCAGTTTGAGGTCACTCTTAGTTTTGGTTAATAATAATGATAAGGAGAAGGAGGTAGTTCTATCATTTAATAGTAGATGTAACTTTGTAGCAAGATGTGAGTCCGCTGTGGTATGTAATAGTTATTTTTATGTATTCTGAATGTCATTTTATGTTAGGCATTCAGTTCTTGATGCTGACCTGTTAGACTTCTGTATAAATGTGTTGAAATGCAAAAATAATCCATGGACGTTCTTAGTAAAAAAAAAGTCTGAGACATTCTTTGATGATAATAATGTAATTGGTATGCCTAACTCACAGAAGTGATGGAGAAAAACCTTGAAGCTGTGTATAAGCGAAGGTGTCCTTTGTCAGCTGTTTTTTCCTCTGTTCTTTTCTTATTTTCCCTTACCAGTTCAAGTCATAAAACCCTTAGGTAGGAAGCAAGCATTGCATCAAGTACTTAGCAGGCTCCTCAGTTTTGAATAGAATGCTTTACCTTATCATTAAAAACTAAATGATGTGTTTCTAGATGTCTAGGCTCATAGCCGACTAGTTTTGGCCAAACTATAAAATGCAAGTCTGTCACTTCTATGAGAAAGCGAAACATCGTATGAAGAGAACATCTTATCCAGTATGGTGGTACAAACCCCTTTTGTCTCATCCTTTTCTAAGATAGGCAGCTAAGAGCAAGGAATGGGTATTCTCTCTTTATGCCTGTAGTCCATCAGTATATCTGTGGGTTTGCTTCCTCAGGGAATAAATCTTTCTTGTTATCACTTGATCTGGTGTGATAGCCACAAGCTGCAACAAGCAAATGTTTTAACTCCTTAATATCAGCCTTCAAAGTACTACTAATTCTGTTTTGTCTCTATACTTCCTTGTAGCTCTCAAGAAAACCTCCACCAAGGCTCACTAATTTTCTAGTCTGTAAGAGCAGGTGTTCCTTCTGGTCATGTATAGTTGGTCCTGTTGGTCATTCAACACTGGTGGGATTTTTGTTGGCTTTTTTTTTTAAGCTTTCCTTGTAACAGTTGAAGGCAGGACAGGCTAAAAAATGAGAGGGGGAGGAGGAAAAAAAAGAAATTCTGGCAAGGTTAAATAAGTTGTAGTAATCAGTTAATGTCAGTCAGCTGGCCAGGGTAAGAGATGTGATGATAGTGAAGCATGGACACTGGGGAAACAGAGCTGGGAAAGCTGTGGAACTCTCTTCTGCATTTTAATCTGTCTCTCCATTTCCATTCATATTGCTGACTTGTTGCTATCCTCGTAAAGTAGTCTGTGATTGGTTGGGATGTGGAGATGTAGAGCACATTTGTTAGAGAAGACTAGTTTTACATGTGAGTAATCTCAATAGGAAAACTCTTCTGTTGGTTAGGTTGATCTGGTCAGGGGGGTAACATCACTTCCTTCTTGGTGTGTTTCCTGGCAGATTCTGAGAATTGTCACATTTACCCATATTTAACCATGTCAAAGCTGCTTTGAGAACAACTGTAAAGGAAGTCCATGATTGTGCTAGTTCTCTCTCCCACAGTTAAACTTTAAGCACTATTTCACTAGAATGAAGCCCTTCTATGGCCTCTGTTTAATAAGTTTTCCAAGTACTGACTGTTGAGTAAAGAAATTGTTTCCATCTTTTCAAATTACAGGAAACGTTTTTTTCTCTTATCAATAGTGGTATGTGATGTTAGTGATGTGTTTTTTGAAAGTCTAGAATGAGTCACTGTAAAGTCACTGAAAGGACACTAGTTACCACATTTACCCTTCTGAATAAACTTCATTTACATCTTAGTGCTCTGTCTTGCCACAGAGGTAGGAGTTTAAAAGCCTACCCTGAAAAGAGGCTGAGGTAGGTTGTTACTAAGTAAATATTTTAAGTTGGGGGGAAAAAAAATCAAGGGTATTGAGGAGATATCCTACCCCTTAGATATTTTTAGTAAAGCTGATAGATTATTATCTGAGGAACAACTGTCTCATGTCTCTTCATTTTGACTACCAGTAAAACCACTGATTTGGGTTTTGTATTTTTCATAGTTATTAAAGTGAAAAAGATCATACGTAGATATTCTTATTTAAATGGTGTAATTTCTGATGTTTATTTTCATACTCTGTGATCATCAAGAGTATATTGGGAAACGGCTACTGTTGGAATGCAACTGGAATTCTATTATTTTGACCTTCTTTTTCTTAAACGTTCCTTAGTTTAAGGAGCAAAAGCAGGCATAAGTTTTTCAAAGTGTTTCGGATGGTTTTTGGTGAGTTTGTAATATGAACTGCATTTTATCATAACTACTAACTATATTTTTATGTGGGGTTACTATACAGTAACAGCTTCAGGTATTTAAGGTTAGCATTCTCTGAAGCAATTTGTCTCTATGCTATTCAGTTGCCAGCTGTGCATCTTGGTCCAGAGGTTGGATGCTCTGTATACTGAATAGCTGTTGTATACATCAGGTAAACATGCTGCTGAAGACTAACTACTGCTTCTTGGGAAGATACGGAAATAGTTTTCTCTTTAAAAAGTCGGCCAAAGGAGGACTTCAGTCTGATACTACAGCCATGTATCTCAATTTGTACTCTTTTGTGGGCAGAATTTTTCTTTGGTCTAAGAAGCAAAACTTAGAGGAAAAGATTTATTCTTTGGTGTTCTTGTAGTAGATCTTGGTGTGTAGACAAGTACAGTAACTCTAGTACTTCAGAGCAGAGTGAGGGAGGTGAGAGCTCCCATAGCTGAAGGGGCTTAAATATTTTAGCAGTCGCTTTTTTTAGTCTTCAGGGCTCATTTCCTGCCTGTCCACTGCCTGTGCTCCCTCCTTACGTAGCCTCTCAAGTCAGTTTGGATTGCATATTGGCTGCTTCATCTGTTACAGGTACTTTTTTATTGAGCAGAGCTGATAGCTGCCCACTAGGTGGTTTGGTTGTTTTTGTTGTTTTTCCCCTGGTACAGAGATCTGTAACTGTGTCAGTGCTGGAAGAGCTGGTCCCTCTGAAGATACAAGAAGACAAGGAGTGGGCAAAATTGGAATAATGGACACAGTGCCAACTAGTATTACATTTCTAAAAACCTTCCTGAAAGGGGGAGATGGGCACTGCGGTGTTGCCGATATGCAGAAGCAGTATACTGTGGAAATTCACGTAGAGGTTGATTTACTTGTGATGGGGGCTTTTAAACAAAAAGTCCTTGATTCTAGATTTGCCTAACTTTCATTCTTTCACTATTGCAATTACTTATTCCTTTTTGCTTCTTGATGTTATCTAGTTTCTTTGAGTACATTATTTTAAAGTTAGAATGTCTATTAGTTGTCAGGAGGCCAGGCATTCTTTGTATTGTGACCTCTCTAAATACCACAGATTTTCTGCATTAGTGTTCTAGCTCAATAAAAAAAAAGCCAGACAACAAAGGAACATTAACCACATCCTATGCATGCAATATTAGATCTTAAAACTCAAAACTCTTGTGAAGAAAGATTACTAGTTGCTTATTTCCTTTTAAAAGGTGTGATATCCATACCTTAAACACACTTTAAGATACCACTTAAAATTTAACCTTCATTTTTGAACCAGTCTAGTTGATCTGATAGTTTTCTTCAGAAATATAAAACTACTGAAGCACAACATAAAACCAGCTGAATTAAATGCTTGATTCCTACTGCACTAAATGGTACAACAGGAAGCATTCAGTAACTCACAAAAGCAGATTATTTTTTTTCTGTCAGTGGGACCATCTAGCAAATGAGGAAGCCAAAGCATATGGAAATGTGATTTAAAGAAAATAGGTAACTTTGCTGCTGGTACTGCTTTTCTTAATTAAAAAGTCACAACCAGATTTAGAATAAAGAAAGACCATGAGTAGAGCAGTTAGCTCCCCCCTTTTTTGTCTAGGAGGTTTTATACAAGACAGGTTTTATTTCCTTTGTGCTTGAATACTCTTACTACCTAAGACAGATGGGATTATGATTTTCTTCATCTTTTATGTGGAAGACTTGCCGGATCAGTACTAAAAACACGTCTTCTAGCGCATCTGCATGGCTCGACTAGCATGAACGTGAAACTAGCAATAGTAATAGGATTGACAAAGAAGAAATGCATCGAGACTGTTCTGAACGTAGGCTCAGACCTTCTAGGCTACTGGGCTTGGACCATGGACTCTTGTCTTTTGCGTGGTTGTCCTTTGTTCCCCAGCTCAAGTTATTCTTGAAATAGATGCTTAGTAGTGAGCTAATTGCAACAGCCAGATCCTGCAAATAGTGTGCTGAGGATGTATCAAGAGTTCCCCAGTATTGCCCAAAGTACTGAATTGTTTCAGATTCTCTTCAGCACTAGTTATATCTTCACTTCTTACTTTCCCACTTGCAGCCTAGCTAATTCCCTGTCCCTCTTTTCAGGGCAAGTTTAATTCACATTCAGAACTGAGAACAAGGAGCTTTATCAAATTGCGCTATGCCACATGACTAGATCAGTTTGAAGAGTTAAAATTTTATCTATGTAATGTAGTGTCATATTTGAGGCTGAAAAAGTCAAGCTGAAGTTGCTAAAGCTTTCTTAATAAGCCATTAAGTTAAGCATGAACTTAAAATCCCATGTGTGGTTTTCTTATGTGAGACAAATGTGTCAAGCATCATAATGCTTACTGTATGCGCTTTTTAGTCACAGTGGCATAAAGATTAGTGCCCAAGTGCATCTAATGTAATCTAGAATTATGATGCACAAGAAGGAATCTAACCTGCAGGGGGACAGAATTTGGGGTGCAGTGGTGATTTTTGCTATTTAAAGGTACATGCACACTGACAGTGGTCATTGAAAGACTGTAGGTCATTACCAAGATACCTTGCTTAGTAAAAGTTCTTGGTGTTTTTTTTCTTTTATTTTAATGGTAGTCAGGAAGTACAAGATAGTGTTGTATGTGTATTACCTTGTGTAGGTTGAAAATGAGATCTAGAACTACAGGATTTTTAGGATAAAGTATTCTGTGTTTGTGATATACCAGGAAAAAAAAAAACAACAAAAAAACGTAGGGAAAGACATTCCTATTGCTTTCTGTAATATTAAAAGGAACTGCACATACTGAACGCTTCCTGTCATCAGGTTTTGATCTCTTATCAACTGTCACAATGAAAAACTAGCATTAAAGAATGTTACAACTAAAAGCGAAATTTGCCTTTGATTAACAAATACTTATCAGAAGCTGAAAATTGCTAGCGAGTATTATGAACTTAATGTAATTATGAAATGACTGGAAAGCAAAACAGTTCTGCATTGAAGAGAAACATCAGTGTCTTAGAGTTCTGAAGAATGACGGGTAACAAGGCCCATACACTGACAGATGAACACAAATATTTTTAATTGCTTTTATCGGGCAGGTGTATGATTTCAGCTGTCAGCTTATCTGATTTATAGAACAAATAATATTTTTGTAAAAACTGAAAAATATTTTAATTCTAGAATGTATGATAACTGCGTGTTTTCCAGTGGTTTGCTTGTGCACCTGCATGAGTGCCTTCTAAAGAAGTAATGACATAAACAATTTGGAAGGAAAAATTATGTAGGTAAAAAAAAAAATCTTTGCTGCTCAGAGAGACGAACGGCAGCTATGAAGAAGATTGTGATACACTGCCTAACATTTGTGTGGCACCTTTCCAATTTACCCACTGCGAGTAGGCTTTGTAGCTTATAGAACGTGGATTTAAACAGTTTGTTCGAAATACTTGTGGTTTTCTAATTTTTTTGCAGCTAGATAAAAGGATCATCTTCTGACCTCTAGTGTTTTGAATGTTGCAAGAGGAAGTTGCAGCAGAAGTTTTCGTTGAAAAATGTGTTTGTAGAGAATCACATTGCAGGGTTGCTGTGCTAAACACATTTTGATGAACTGTCACCTCTACAAAATCTGTAAGTTCTGAAAGGAAAACTGAAACTTTCTTTGACCTTTGTTGGTGACGAGGACCTTGCAAGCCAGGCTTATATTGACATTCAGTTTAAGCTGACTGGTGGTGGACTTTTTTTCCGTAAGCAAACTTAATGTTAAATTGTTCTGTGATGAATGTTAACTTTACGGTGTTATTTAGAATAAAAGTCATTTAAGATAATGGTATATAATTCCCAATAACGTATACTCTATGTGGTATATGGTAGCAGCTTTCAGCTATTTGTGTAGTGCTGAATTTAAGGACTACTGACTTTGCTGCTAGCGTATCGTAACAACTTGGAAATGCCTGCTTCGTGTCCTCTTGTGCACTCTAATATAAACTCAGATGTTTACTCTAAAGAACCTGTGACACCAAATATAAGACAGGTGCAAGAAGCTGGCTTTACATTTGCTTTCTGACACTATGCTTTGTGGTTACGTAGTAATGTGGAATCTAAGGAACAGCACGCTAAAATGGAAAAGTCCGTTTCAAGTGAAGGACTTAGATGAACATTTCTTCCATGTGCTCCTGCTTTCACAAGAGGTGAAATCATTCTTGTCTAAATTCTTAGCGTTGGTGAAGCTTTTTCTGTAGATGAATTTAAACTATTATTTTTGGTCTGTTAGTTATGTTCCTTCTGTTTGTAATTCTGAATACTAATAGTTATCCTTTCAAAGGGAGATGAGTTTGTTTTATATATATCGTTTTCTTAACCTCTTCAGCACAAGAAAAATGATACTTCTCACTTTGTGAATTTGAGCCATAGATTGGCTTGGAACTGAATTCAGTGTGGTACTGTGCACTACTATTCCATTGTGGTTTATGTGAGTTAATAGTAAATATCGCAGAGTAACTTTGTAATGTGTACTCTGATGCAATAAAAAACAGCTTTAAAAGAGAAATATCTTTGAAATAGCAAACATTGATACTACTCAGGGTTCTTCTCCTTATGTAATAAAATGGTTTGGAAGGCACTGCACTGCTACTGACTTCCTGGCACATGTTGTGTCCTGGTGATGTTTCAGGGAAAGCTCTGTTAAAGCTTTTTGCTTTGTATTTTGGAGAATAGTTGACACCTCTCATTCTACTGAATTTCTGTTTGTAAATTACTTTGAGCTTGCCTGTTGAAATTCACTGTTTACTTTCTTTAAGTGTAAGTAGGAACTCAGCAAAATGAGCTACTGTTAGAAAGCCATGTAAAGTCCCATGTACAGTTGGATTTCTGTAATGTATTGGTCGTATGTGATTTGCAATTGGTGCAAAGACGTACAAGATTTCTGCCAAAGTTGGTGGCTGCTTCAGAAATGACTTATCTGGGGAAAAAAACAACAAACAAAAACCAGATTTTTTTTTTATTTTTTTTTTGAGATCTACCAAGGATTTGGTTTGGTCATATTAAAGACAAGCTGAAAGTTAGTGTTGGAGGCTTTAATGCTTCAAGATGAAGTCATCTGCAGTTAATAACTGCATTTACTTGACAAATCAAGTGTCCTCTACGTCTCTTTATCATTGTACAATTTATCACTGTACCTCTTATAGCAGTGGCATTAGGGGACATTACTGTCTTCCCTTCTGTTTTGCAGTATTCCTACACAGTAAATATCGCTATATTTCACAACTCCTTAGGAGAAAACTAAACTTGTCATACGTAGTGTTCCCTAGTGGATCAACTTGTTCTGAGCTGCTGAATGCCCCTGGATACCTGCGGAAAACTTCATCCAAGTAAAAAAATGCTGAGAAATGTGTGTGAATATCTGTGCTTGATAAAAATATGCAGACAACTAAAATAGCATTTTGAGACTATGTATTTGTGAACAATTTGAGTAAGATTCTTTTTTTTTTTAACCAAAACAGAAAGAAGAAGGGAAGATTCAAGGGCAGCTTAATAAATCTGATTCTAACCAGTATATCAGAGAACTGAAAGATCAGATAGCTGAGCTGCATCATGAGGTAAGTGGTAAAATACAGCTTGATATCTTATACCTTATGTCGTGTCTCTTAAGTGTAGCAGGCTTTTCTTTTCTAGTAGCTGCTAGAGCTTCATTACCTGTTTTTGCCAATTTGTTATTTTAAATGAATGCAATAAAACAAATATCTGTATATGCATATTGTCCTTGTATCCTCGTATGTAAGAAAATTAAAATTTGCTTAATTGTGTGATTTGATATTACTGAGGATGGCATTTCTTCCATCTTGTTAATTTCATGAGTTGATCATACATTGCTGCGTTGTACCTGCTGCGTTCAGAGATGCAAGTATGAAAACAAACTCCTTTGCTTTCACTTGGTACAGGTCTTAAGGTTAATTCAGTTAGAAAATAAACTGTGTTTGCATATGCAGAAGGGTCCGTGGAGATCTCTTTCGGTGTTTGCTGTTATGAGGACTAATTTTGTGGTAGTGCACTGAGATTGCTTAAAAAGAAAAAGGATGCTTGCTTAATACTGGTTAACAGATACAGTTTTTAACTGCCAAAACCTTTGACCTATGAAATTTCAATCTTCAAACTTCCTTGCTTTAATAGTTGTAACTGTTAGTTAAAAAGATCAGAGGGTCCCGAAACCGAGATGGCTTATGTAACCTCTGTGCTCACTGGCTTATTTCAGTTCATCCTGTGTCATGAAGAAATGTCTTATCACTGCACTATGTGCAAAATGCCTGGTCACCTTTGCATTATAGTCTGCTTCCATGTCTCATGTAATAGTCAGCTCTAGTAGTAGTTAAAAACTGTAGTATGTAGCTCACTGTAAAAGTAATGCCTTCAATTTATTTCCATGGAAATACGCATAGTGCTATTTGATAGAGTGAATTCTCAGCTGCAAAACAGTACTTTTTACCATACTCACTACCGATAGCTATGCGTTTTCACCAGTGATGAACAAGAGCTTGTGTGCCATGCTTCTACAAATTGTGTATGACCATCCGGAACATGGCTTGTCTTCCATGTCATGTCACCACTGCTGAAACACCACCCACTTTCTCACTGTTCTCACATCCACTGTTTAGTCTCTGGAAATGTTCAGCAAGCACTGATGAATTTCACTGGGTGCTGTTTTTTTCCACGTGGAAGAATTGAGTGACCCACCTTTTTTTCGTCTGCGGACATTGTTCTGTCAGAGTACCCCCCTGCTGCCGTCTGTTGCACAGTAACAAAATGTAATGGAGTATTGGAGGGTAGGTTCAACCTCTACTGCCCTATCTCAAACATGTGCCTGTTGTGGACCAACATAATGAAATGGAAGGCATTACTTTTGGAGCAGACTGTGTATTATAGATGAATGCAAATTATTAATTTTGTTGGCTTTGTTGATTTTTATTTTTTTAGAGCGCATTCATTCTTTGTGTACTTAGTGCTGCAACAATCCCAGTAGCATCAGGCACTTAGGATCTAAGCTGCAATACAGCGGAGGATCTCAGAATGCTCTCACTTCTATAGACAGAAGATGGTCTCTAGGGCCGTCAGTCCAGCACCTTTACCAATCAGTAAGCTCACTAAAAACAAATTTAAAAATCAATAACCTGATATTTTCTACTGAAGGACAATAAGCACCTTGCTTTGTTTCTTATGAGAAAGTTACCTGTAGAATTCCCAAAAACCCAGGTACTTTGCATATTTTGCTTTAAGGAAAAGAATTTATACTGAAGGGGCTGTTAATGACTTTTTTTCTCAGTGCGAGTTTAATGCTTTCTTTTATCTTTTGTAAAATGCAGAATTCATCTTTAATTTCCTCAAGGCTGTTCTCAAACTGAGTTCATGTGCTTACAAACCTATTATTATTAACTTGCAATTTTAACTTCGGTAAATGTGTCAGTCACATCTATGTTGATTCCTGAGAAAGTAGTTTTACACAACCTTTCGAAATTCAGAGAACTGGTGCACGATGAAAGGACAGTCAGACTGCAGTACTTCTGGTTGGCAATAGTGAATCATCTGAGAAGTCATGTACATTTAGTGTCACGTTAGAGTTACGCTTCCCTTCTTCCTTACTGATTGTTTTGGTTTATTGGGCACATAGCCACTTTTCGCCTGCCTTATGGCTTCCTTGTTGAAGGCTGGAACTCTAACATGAAAACCTGAAATTTTGGGATTGCCACAGATGTAAATAGGAAGTCATGACCTTAACTTTTCAGAGCTTGTAAAATCCACTGGACTCTTTGCATATTGTCATGTTCTATTGCAATATGTATTAATCCTCACAACTAATATTTTTGTTCTTCCACTTTACTTTCTTTGTTACATCTATCTAAACGTTCCCAACCTTTTGTAATTTAACAGGGTTTTTAAGTGCTGTTGCATACTGTACAGCTCTGACAGGCTGCAGTCGCTGCCATGCAGCTTTGTGGCTTGTCAGTAAATTCTGTAAGCTTGTTTCACCTGCTTTTGGTACAGAAGTAAGATCTGATGATATCCGTACTCTGTCCCTTGACATTACAGTTTAACCTGCTCTGACTGACACAGTGTAAATGGCATGAGTATGCAGGCATTGCAAACTTACTAACTCACATACTGATTGTATGCTGGGTGCTTGAACTTCAGAGAAGTTGCCATTGATTAGACACTAAAATGTTAGGTGGAAGCAATTTTTATGGAAAAAAACATCTTATTTCAGTAGGCAGCACTGAAGTAAGCAGGTAACTCGGGGGAAGGGGTAAAATACGTGGAAAGTTTGGGCTACTCTCGTTTTCCACTAAGTAAAGTTGAGAGCTTAAGGAAAGCAGAGGTCATAAACTAGTTTGTCATTTATGCTGAATTGAACTACTGGAGGGAGGAAAGGGGAAGAGGTACTTTGTAGTTTGCCACTTTTTTTTTTTTTTTACTTCAAACTGAATGGAATTAAATGATTTACAAACTGCTTAAGTTCTTCATTTCATATACTATCCCTTTGTGCATACAGTCACTGTAGATATATTACACAGCAGCTGTCTCTACTTCCTGTTGGATGTTGCAAGGCTCATATGTATTACCTAGATTACAGGAGTGGTACAAAAGATTGGAATTAACTTGTGTACCCACAAACTACACTGGCAGACCACAAGACACCTTAGAAGACAGAAGCAAGTGGTTTCCTGTCTGCAAGGCTTTGTGATTTAGGACTGAAATGCTTAAGTTGGTATTTGAAGCAAATCTTTTTAGAATTTGTCCTTGTCATACTGCTGGGTAGTCTGTGTCTCTTGAATTGTTCTGAAGGGTTTGTTCTGCTGTTAGATTTCAGATTTTTATTTACTACTTGATTTATTTGAAATGTAGCTTTCAGTTTTAAACATGAGCACAGTTTTCATAATAAGCTAAAGGCCTAGTATGTGTTGAAACACCCCAAAGCAAGCAGTCCCTACAGTCACAAATCGTGGAGTGTTCTGTACAACATGCAGCAGAATGATACTTTTATGCTGTATTAGGAAACAGCCTCATGAAGCAGGAGCGGCAGCATGCAGGAACTTGGTGCTTCCTTCCCTGAACATGAGGCTTTCGCTTTATATTTGATAATCAGGGACAAGAGCATAAAATTCAAAGTATACAAGAATATGAGAATGGCACTGTTTGTCTAACTGAAGAGCAGTCATGACATTTTTTTTTAGGTGCAAGTGGAAATGGTATTGTCCAGATGGGATCAAATTCCTGCTTTCAAAGAACTGGCATTCGGTATTGAGATACTGTGATGTATCTAAAATTTCACTTTTAAGGTGCTGATTTGGCTCACTTCCTATCATTCTAATGCAGTTTCATCACATTTTAGATGGCGCATTACAGACTAAGTTGTGGAAGGGTTTTGTTTCTTTGAAGCTCCTTTTTTGACAGCATTTTCTTATACTTGAGGGATCTGGTAGTTGTTTTTTAGCTCAGATGTGGCCAAAGAATACTCAGAACAGAATGATGCATTTTTTCTTTGTTCTTGTGTAAGACAAGTCATTGGCACTTCTGGCCTATAAAATATTCTTGATAATTCCCACGGTTTCTACTCTTTATCTGTGTTCTTAGGGGGGGAAAAAGACATCAGTTCCAGATTTAAAAAATAAAAAGTTTGAGACATCTGTGGGGTCAATGAAACTTGTGAATTTATCTGTGATTTTGGACCGTAGCTTTCAAAAGATACTGTGTTCTTTGCCTGTCATCACTTCCTATTCCCAAGGAACACACACCCCCTATAAAAGACTAAATTAAGACTTGGCTGTGAAATAATTCTAGAAGCATAATAAATACAGAAAAGATACATGAGGTAAAATATGAGTTTTGAATATACAGCCTGTTCAGTGCCCTTCACTTTGCTTCTTACACTGTTGACTAGTTGGCTTCAGCAGCCAGCATGGCTGGTGCCTATAAGGAGGAAGATCAGCTAGTTGCTACTTACCTGCCTTTGCTGTGCATTTATTCGCTTCACTTCCAGGGCACAAATTAAGATCCTCAAGTGAAATGGGAGGAGGGGGGGAGAAATAAATTCCTGCACGTATAAGAAATAAAAGCTAAATACAGTCAAATAGCTACTCCTGAATTTCACATACCATTTTATAAGTGTGTGTGTACATATATAATATTTTTTTCCCTATGAAATTACTTCCTCAGGGGGAGCTGAGGGGGCCACACTATTTCCTCATTACAGAAGAGGGCTGCCCAGAGAGGTGGTGGAGTCACCATCCCTGGTGGTGTTCAAGAAACATTTAGATGTTGTATTAAGTGGGGAAATATTGACAGTAGGTGGACGGTTGGACTGGATGATTTTGAGGTCTTTTCCAAGCTTGGTGATTCTATGATTCTATGAAATGCCATTTTTATCATTGAGAAGAGCTCTTGCTGAAAGCTAGGAGGAATTACTAAAGTGTGTTTCCCTCTTGCTTTACTCTTTATCAGGTGCCTGCTATTGACCCATGTCAGAGTCAGTATGTGGAGTTAATTCTGCCCTAGCTGTTCTTATGAGATGCTTTTAATAAGTAATTGCTTCACATATTTTGAGTAAGCTTTCCAGTATAGGAATCTCGTGTGTGTTTTCTGTATTTGAATGAAAACCAAAATCCTGTTGTTAGCGTGCTGCAAAGGTTAGTGTTCAAAAGATTAGAAAACCCTCTGCCAACTGCCCTCATTAGCAACATTTCAGTATGGCTGGTGGAAAAGATGACAGATGACTGGAGCATGATTTTCCAAAACAAAATGTTGAGGTTTTTTAGAAGGCTATAATAATTTCAAATTATGGTGATTTAAGTTCTTGCGTCTTGACAGTGAAGAAAGGGGGATTTTTTGGAAGTATTTTCCTTTTTTTTTTTTTTTTTGTATTTGAAAACTTGAGTTCTCAGAGTAGAGACTGGTAGTTTACTGATTTTCTTTTCCCACTTCTGTAGTTTTATCTAGGGATGGATCTGATATTACATTGTAAGAAACTAATGCAGTCAGTAAGATTCTGATATAGGTGTTATCTCACGGTCTGATCTTGTTTCTGGTGAGCTTACATTTTAAGATTGCCTTAATAAGAAGAGATATAAAAGTTGGAGATTACATACGATGCTTTTAAAAGATTTTGCTCGTGTAATAAAATTTGAGACACTTTAGGTAATTACTTTGAAGATAATGCATAAGATATGACCAAAGGAGTAATTGGTAATATGGCTAAAGCTAAAAATTAAGGCTACATTTTGCAACTTAGTGCAGCTTTCCAGACTTTCACTGCCAAAACCAGATTGGAGAAGGGAAAGTAAGCAATAGCCGTCAGCAAGAAGGATGAAAAATCTCATGCAGGTCACATATACAACAGCCAAATAAAATTTGATGCATTATAATATGCAGTAGGAAAGTTCAAACCTTGTTAACAATTCCTTTTGGTCTTAAAATACCATGAAGCTCTATGGTAAGCAAGCTGCATTTAAAAACTGCCAGATTATTTCCTCTGTATTTCTGGCATACTACCAAGGAGCATTCTGTCATTCCTCTTTATTTTCTTGATGGTTCTCCTTTGAGTCAGATTCAGTGCTTAGCAAATCAAATGCTTTGTAATCTGAAATGCCTCTGGACTAGAAGCAGGAAGAGCAACTCTGAGCTTCATTCTGATGTACTTAAACTACTGTTGTTCAGCTACTCTGTTTGGATGTGCCTGGGCTGTTTGTCACAAATGACTGCAATGTGGGCGCATCTTTGAATGTCATTTATAGCTGTGAATGAGTTGTGTGTAGCTTTGAGTAATGAACGTAGAAGGATTAACTGAAGAAGTGAATTCTAGTTCAAACTACTAGAAGCGAAGTTCTTCCACTGAAGACATATTTATAAGGTGATGACTTGTAGTGTAACAAATCATATGGGTTGGTAAGTGGAGATTAAATGGCTCGGCATGTGGATCTTGGACATAGACATAACTAATTTCACCAGAACTAGAGATAGGGAAGTCCCCAAAAGGCTTAATACTTTGCATGTAATATTTACATTAAATATAATGCTTTTTTACTCGTCTCTTGTCAACTTACGTCCCCTCTTTTTATTGGAGATAATGAGGTCCAGGAAAGGCTGGAAGAGGCATACTGTTTACTTTCCATGTAGTACCAGCAGATATGTACTGTCATTTTTTTGTTGTTGTTGTTCTTGCTTTTGTAAAAGCATCTAATTTCTGTGATCTCTGTCAATTTTTACTGTTCTTAATTCATAGTTTTCACTGTGCTTGCTAAAATGCTTCCTAATGCTTGCTGGAAATACTGTGTTAAATTATGGAGAGTAGTTCTCAATGCTGCCTAGAACCACATTATCACCTTCTAGTAGCTTGCTTTACTGGATGAGTGCTTTCAAAATATGTGGTTCTGTAAATGTTTTCTTACTTGATAAGAAATGCAGTCTTTGAAAGGAAATATGTTAGCCCTCAGATTTACAAAGCATTTCAACTTGTGGTAGAAGTCTATAGCACAATAAATCAAGAGCTTTTCTTCCTCCGTATCTTGCAAACACAGTTGGACAAGAGACCATCAGATTTTCCCTCCCCACAAGTGAGGTTCTTGCAAAGCTGCTGGACAGCTAAAAATGTAGTTGGTCTACTGGTACGTGTCAAAGATACAGAGCCTCCGTGCTGGTGGAGTCTGATTTAAGTGGTTGTGGTCAGTCTGAGGAACCTGTGATGTGATAAGATAGCGTTTGTGAGGTCATGTGGTTTGTGAACACAAAGTCTAATGTAGCAGCTTTGTCTGCACAGAATAGTTAAATATGTACTGTGTGCTTTAGAAAAGTGAATTGCTTTATTCCTTTAATTCAGCCTCTTCTTGAGAATCAAAAGATGTTACACCGGCTAGATAATACCAATATTGTTACAGATGTGTGATGCTGAACAGATAAGGAGTCCTAGTACTTTCCCATTACTTTATTCAGTTCAGTTAAATTGTTCTTAATAAAAGAGTTGGCTTTAAAAACTGTCTGGCTTAAACTAAGCAGCAAACAAGTGAAAGCACTGTGTTGCTGTGTGTATTTTGTGAAAATTGGTGGATTATTTCTGTTAGTTTTGAGTAGGTGTTTGTAGTCTAGGCCAGGCGTCCTACACTTGCCCAGAAAGGTAGCACTGATTCCATACTGATTCCAAGCTACTCGTTCCTCAGTAACACCTTCAACAAAATGATGGATGAACAGCGTAACCGGGAACAGTGATGCCATCTCCCCTCAGAGCAGGTATGGCTTTGTTCACTATGGTGGGACTAAGAGATGAGGGCAAGTTTTAGATACAAATCTTAGCTTTCACTGCCACTACTGGCAGATTAGATTAGTTGATAAAATAATTGAAGTTTGGTGATTGTGGAAACATTTCCCTTTTATGTGTTTTTTTTCCTGATTGTCTCCTACTGCATCTAAGCTCCAAATCTGTCTTGCGGAGAAACATACTAGTTATTTATTGATTGCAATAATAGAAGTGAATGCAGCAACCTATACTGAACTATACAGAGTCCCTGTTTGGTGTTTATCTAGATTGTCAAAGGAAGTAAACTGGTCATAAGTAAAATTATTTTACTGTTATGGTAATAATGCTCTTGTCATCTTTGTTGTTTCTTTTAAGCTGTGTGACCTGTCTGCTGTACCACATAGAGCTTTGTCAGGATCTGTCGTGTGTTTCTGCTTATAAAACAAGTTCTGTTAGGAATTCAGAAGTGGAAGGAGTGAGGTACTGATTTGAACTTAGAGTAATTGCTCCGTGGGGGGGAAAAAAATTGTTAGCCACCATACACAGGAGCCATCTATATCCTACTTGAGAAATAGCTCAGGATTAAAATGCTCTGTGTTAGCATGTTTCTACCCATTCTGAAACTGTTATTGTTCTCAGGAAGGCAGGCAGCACAGACAGAAGTATTTTCAGGTATCAGGCAAAAATAAATGTTACTTTGTCTGTTTAAAAGTGCTGAGGTTAACTCCCTGTTTTAAAAGACTAGAGTAAAAGTGCGAAATGATCATTTCCTGTAACTGTACGCATTATGGGTACGTGTTCAGTCTCTGTATCAGCCAGTACGTTCTGGCTAACGCTTGAGGTTTCAGTCATTTTTCTATTTATGGACACGTGCTCTAGGGAAAAGGAGCAGTGAGATTTAGGTAGCTCCTTGGGTAAAAGTCTGTGATAATCACAGTACGTTCAATGTGATCATGCTGCTGTTTTAAAATGTTTTTGTTTCTGTGTCCTCACTCCAAATAAACACTTTCATTAGAACTTCTTGTGGGAAGAGTTTCTGGGAACTTTCCTTCCACCTACCAGCTGTCTACTTATAGAACCCTTCCAAGGTTAAGTTAGCTTAGAACTTTTTTGGAATTGCATATGATCTCATTACAACAAATTTGTCAAGATCTCCCTCAATAGGCAGGACGCCACTTAGTTACCACTGATTTTTTTTTTTTAAATATATGTAGTTTAAAAGTAAAGTACTTCCTTAGCACTGTGTTTTATTTCATATTTGATACAGAACTTCAAAGGTTAATTTGATTACACGGCAGTAGATCAAAAACAGTCTTTAACCATGTAGTGCAGTGATCAAAAAGTCATGACCTCCCATTGATCGGTTTATTGGTTTCCTGTTCTGATTCACTGGAAGCCTTCTGCTCTGTATGCTTGTTGCTAGTTTTAATCTTTGTCACGTTTACAACACAGCAATCTTGCCTTTACTAAAACTGATATACGACATACATTTGCCATATTTCCTTTTGAATCTAGAGCTCTTTAAAAATAAAACATATATTTTTAGTATTATTAAAGAGGCAGAAAATGTACTCACATTCCACGTTGCTCTGAATGAGTATTGAAACAACTAGAGATGAGCTTTAATGCATTAAAGCTACTTCACAGTTTATTTCATCAGGCTGGCATCTGTAGGGCTTTTATCAAGCCTTCTACACTACAGTGAAACTGAATATGATCTACAGAAGCTTGCAATTTAAAACAGAATCCACATATTAAGTGTTATAAGAGAAGAAACATATCTTTTAAAGCATGAAATGACTGAGTCTTGGTAATTTTTTGCTACTGTTTTGCTTTGCACTTGTGACACATTAAGCAGTGGCTTAAATTCTGTCTAGTAATATGGCCAGAAAAATTCATTTGTGGTAAATAAAGCAACATGTTGGCACACAAACTGCTTTTCAACCCTTTTTTTGTTAAAGAGTGACCCAGAGGTAACTATTTAAACAGGATCGTTTTGTGGTTAATCACATAATGAACTTAGAATTCAAATAATCTAGATTAGTCTAGGGAAAAAAAAACACTAAACCTGTCAGACTGAGCTTTTGTCTTTTAAGAACAGCAGCCATATTTGTGCAACCAAAAAAGCAGCCCGTGTCCTTTCTGCTAAATAATGCTATTGTTCACATTTGGGCCCACAATAAAATACCAAACCTGGTGTTTAATATTTGCTCTGTCTTTCAGTGAGCTTCTCGTCAGTTTGAAAACTGCAGTTTTGTTGCAATTGCTGCAGCCAGTTGATAGGCTAAACTCTAGAAACAGTTTTACTTCTCCAAGATACTGTGGATCAAGAAGCTCAGTCACGTGAGAATCTGGAGGCAAATAGAGCATCTTTCTACATGAAGTTGTGCTGCAAACTGGCCTTATTTCAACTCTCATGCCATACTAAATGTAATATAAAATTAATTTCCTCTATCTGTTGCTTTCTGCTTATCCAAAAAAAAAAAAAACCCAACAAAAGACCACCAAAAATCTAACAATTCAAGTCTTTTCTCTAAAATTAGTTTTATTGCATTTCAAAAGGAGCCAAATACTCCACCTCGTAACTGTACTTGTCAGTGATTCTTCCTTGGCATATGCATTATAAAATTCTCAGGGAATCGAGTGTTGAAGTGGCCAACAGGAGGCACATAACAGCTTGAACTCATCCCTATGAAGTAGCATTAACTTTCTTCAGGAAACACCTATTAAAAGGAATACTTTCTTACAGAAATCACTCAACTTTTTCTGTCCAGAATCACTAACTGTTATTAATGTTGATTATGAATTTTGAGGAGTTTCTATTTCTATCAAGCTCTGTCTCAATTAAATAGCCAAATGTGCTGAGTCCCAGACAGTCCTGAGTATGCTTGGGCGTGGTTTAGATTCTCCTGCAGCAACTGGCTAACACCATGATTTCAAAGGGACTTGCTAAACTCCTAAACTCCTATGCTATTCATTTATTGAGTACTCCTGATTTGTACTGCCTTGCAAACACTGCTTTTGAGGGTATGGAGAAGGGCAAAACACAAGTGCTAAAGATATGTTATGATGATTTCAATCTGCTAGAACCCAAATTATATAAAGCCCCCACCTGCAGCACTTCAGGCTACCTTAATTATCCGTACAAGGAGAAATAATGGGGTTTTTGTCCTTGTTAGTGTTGTATTAAATTTTCTTGAAATAGCTTTGCAGTCTCTTAATGCACTTTCAAATGCGTTTGCTCATATTTCTGTTGCATCTCTTCAACAACATTGGGGTATGTTGAAGGACTTGCCTTTCCACAAAGTCTTGACAATTTCCTGATTTTTGGTTTGTTGTGTGTTTTTTTTTTAATAATGTGAAATTAAATCTCAGAGAAAGTAAATGCAGCATCTTAGTAATGCTACCTAAGAATATGTTTCTCTGTTGTGTCCATCTCAAAATTGATAGGTTGGAGCTCAAGCTGAAGTGGAATTTAAGTAAATCATTAAGACTCCAAGTTGTTCTGGAGTAGTCTTAATAGCTTAAGTCATAATATTTCAAATAAAAGCTGTCTGAAAACATGAAGATGTAACCTGTTTCCTGAATTCCTCTGCTAAGAATATCTCTGCAGATCTCCATATCTGCCTCAAAGTGAAAGAAAAAACAATTTCACTTCTTTCTTTTCATTTTTTTTCTTGGTTTTATGTATTTCTCACAATCTCTTGTGGTCTGCAAAATGTATTTTTTTTCTGCTTCATTTTCTAAATCTAGTGGTAGATGGAGCAAAAAGCCCAAAATGGCTTTTGTCAGAGATGTAAGGATGGCCATTTCTGTAACTTTTCATATGGATCTCACTAAAAAGAATCCCATGCAGGTCCTTCTCAACTGCTGTCTTTTAGACAATGAGCCTATGTCATGAAGGCCTCTCCCTCAGGAGGAACAGCAATGATCAGGTTAACTTGAGTAAGCAGAGTAAATGGGAGTCCCTGGATTTGGCAGCTGTCCTGGTTGGTTTGGGCTTCTTGAATCACCAGTAATTTCCAGGAATGACCCTTGTGTCTGACATTGTTGGTAGCTGTGTTTATAGCTATGGCTTTGGGGTGGGAGGGGGTGGAGAGGGGTGATGGACAAAAACAAACAACAACAGCAAAAGAATTTAATGTTCATTGATGTGAAACAGGAAAGTCACTGGTGCTGAAATAAAAGCCGCGAGCTTGAGCCTGGTCTTGGTTATACTGACAGTGCAATTCTAATTTAGCAAATATTTTAAGTTTATTTTAAAAACTGTTAGCAACCGTTATCATGTTTGTACACAAAGAAAACCTGACGTAGTATACACTGCTGAGTTGTTGTACATGTTTGCTTGAAGGTTGTGCAAGTTATCAGGAAGGTCTCTCAAAAAAAAAACACCCTCCTGCCTCTCGCATATGATCCATGTGTAAGCTGCATCGTAACTGAGGAAAATGAAGGATATCTTTCAAATATATACTTTATACATTAAATTGTTTACTGCATGACATTGTTCTGCTTGTCTTAAATCTGACTTTTCAGAGAGCAATAATTACAAGTTTTCATTGAAATGCTCTGATGCAGTTCTGTTGCAGTACATAGCTAGCAGTCCTTATCTAAGGAAGTTGATTCTATTGGGGAACTTTACAACCACCATTTGCATTGTAGCTGTACAGCCATTAAACTTGCTAAGAATCCTTTTAAATGAAAGACTGCTAATATTAGTTTCTGCATCTGTTTAGTTTAGCTCGTGATTTCTCCATTTGTGCAGAGTTCGCGATGGTTTCGCTATGAATGTGGCTCGCCGTGGATGTACAAACTCATGTTTAAAAATGGGTTTCAGAAGGCATGAGATGTCTTAAGGAGATGCTTGTGTTCATGGAAGTGAAAATATAGCATGAAAAGGCTTGTTAACCTTGTTTATTCTTTCTGTGTATACATGTAGAAATGTTTCAACATTATGTCAACTAGACATAATACTGGTATTTGTCTTTCAAGTTACATTTCCCATTTGTTCATTCAGAAAAGCTGTGACTGCTTCATTTTTTATATGAACATTTTTCCAAAGGGAGCTGCTGGGAGTCTTTTAAGGAGCAATAATATGCTAGTGTGTGCATTGAACTGGAGTGCTACAGACTTAACATACTGTCTCCTGCCAGTAACAGCTTTATAACACCCACATGAGTCGTTGTGTTTTTATCATATTTTGATCAAATTTGTGTATTTGTTTACTTACCCCGTTGTGAGTAGGTTGAATACGCACTGACAAGCATTCCTAGAATCCTTCATTTCTTCAGAATCGGATGAAACTCAAGAATTGATTACTGAAGCCTCTTGAAGGAAATAGCATTTTACTTCGACTTCTTTCCATCCCTGAATTCCAAGCTTAAAAAAAAAAAAAGCAACCAGAAAATCTCAGCGGTTAAGCAAAAATATCTCCTAGGGTTTAAGTAGAGCTCTTAATTGTCAAGACCCCCCCTTTGAAAACCTCAGCTTACCATTTATATTTAAATAACAAAGGGACTTAGCTGCAAGTGAGTTATGTTTCTGATAATCACCTTTCATTTAACATTTAAGAAGTGATGTACTGTACTAAAACTTCTGAATTTCTCTTTACTATCTCTCCCTTATGCCTGGCTCGATGAGGCAGTCAGCATCAGGTAAGAAAGTTTATTGGGGTTCAAGTGTCTGATTGCTAACACTGAGAGATTATTTTCTTTTTTGTACTTGTGGGAGTACACCATTATTCGTGAGTTTCTTAATATGTTGACCAATAGGATGTGCAGGTTCTCTTTAGAATGCTGAATCTTTTAAGCACAAAAAGATGTGTATGTGTAAATACTTAGTCATTTACTTGTAACAGTTGTGTTTTTGGTTCAGATGGCTTTTGAAAGAATAACAAGTATATTTTAGTTGTATGATTTTATTAACTCTTTGAAATGTTCTGAAGACCATATTCATGTGTTACAGTGAAAGCTGGCTGAAAGCTGCAGTCATCTAGATGATATGACCTGAATTTGAGAATTAAAGCAAGACCTGTGGGTTTACCAGGCCTAGTTTTACAGAATTGATGAGGTTTGAGGTTCTTGCAAAAGTGAAGCAGTAGAAACAACCAAAATTCATCTGAATTGGAGTAATCGGGATGAGCCATGTCTAGTTCCCCTCACAAGAAGTAGAGTCAGGCCTAGGACTGAAAGGATAAAGTGGTATTGGATCTCTTTACAAAAGAGAACATAAATGACAGATGAAATAAGAATAGCAGTAAAACTAAGTTGTTTTTTTTTTTCCCCTTGAGTCTTTAATTAGACTTCTGAATACATTAATGCAGTGTTTTGCTACGTGAATAACATCTTGATATGAGCTTTACCATGTTAAACTCTTTTTCTGTGTTCAAACAGTATACTGATGGTAGAAATCTCAAGAAGTCACTCAAAACGCAGTGAACAAAAAAAAGCTGATTTATCAACTGCAAAATCTTAAGTTGTGCCTGCACAGTGGCAGACACAGAACGGCTATTTACAGTTTGGGAAAAGTATTTTGTAGTTATCACTGAGTCTCCTGAAGTATCAGTGGTTCAGTGTACAGCAACAACAAGAACCAACAAAACAGTGTTGGGAATCAAGAGGCAGAATGTTGAAAACAAAAGAAATACCGCTTTATTGCCACTATGAAACTTTAGTGCAAGGATACTCCCTACGCCCTGAGACGGATGTAGAGAAGTTAAGGAAAATCTGGAAGGAAGTTAAAAAGCAACTAAAATTAGTGGTTTGGAGTGTAACCTGCTGTAGGGAATGTAGGAAATTGGCCTAGAGCATCCCCAGTTGTCCCTTCCAGCTCTTACGCGTCTGTGGTTGTGTGAGTGCTGCTGCTTCATGAGGAAAGGCTAAAATGGGTGGGAATCATTGATTTTTGTAGATAAGGCAAAGGAAAGAATTGTGGTCCGGGTTTCAGGTTCATGACTGAGTTGTTTTTGCACCTTTTACTAAACATCTGTTAACAACTTTCATCTGATATTAGTTGGTACATTGGAATCATACTGTCTACAAGTTACTCCAAATGCTTTGAGAAGCCTTACCAAGCCTTTCTACTGCAGCAAATGCTACGGAAAATGGATTTATTTCAGAAACGTGCCTAAACAAATATTAGATTGAGGTGCCCTTGAAACATATTCTACTCTGAAATTACTTAAAATAGTGTGAAGGTCTTCACCCTCATCTGTTGGATGCTTTTAATTTCTTGAAGATCAGTTGATTTCAGTATCTCATTTTATTAACATTCATATTTGAAAGAATTAAAGATGTGAATCTTAAATCTGTATTTCAATTGAGAAATTGCTTTCAAGTTATAGTGCACTAATTATCACAAAAACCTACGTATCAACAGCATGTTACTTCTGTTTTACAATTAGAAATCTATATGAATGGCAGCATGTGCACTTTAACAAGCGTGCATGTTGTTTTTTGCAAGTATCAAGGTGTTTTTTTCACACACTGCTGAACCGGAATCTTTCCAGGTTGGAAGGGGCCTTGGGAGTCTGCTTAACCAGCTGCTCAGAGCAGTGTTGACCAATGATTTCAAAACAGGTTGCTCAGGACTTTGTCATGTGGTTGCTGAAACCACTGAGGATGGAGATTCCTCAGTCTTTCAGTAACCTACTCTAAGTCTTAATTAGCCTTAAAGTAATGAGTGTCCCTTCCTATTCAAACAACCTTCTGTTCTGCGTTATGATCATTGTCTTCTCCCATCGTACGTTTCAGTAAAGAGCACGCTTTTCAGTCATCTTAAAGCATGAGCTTCTGCCTTTTAACTTTCTGGTGATCTCCAGTGAGTCTTTTCATCAGCTTGTACCGAGGAAGTAGTTGAGGTAACAAATGCAAAGTCGGGTGCAGCCTGAGTGCCAGATGGAGTAAGAACAGTCCTATAATGTACTGGCTGTGCCTTTGTCCATACAGTGTACTGTGATGTTAACCTTGCTCACTGCTTGGAGATATTGCTGTCTCCAAGCCTATCATGTATCAGGACTCCCCACATCATCAGTTTTGTCCCCATAATACAAATTCTGTGCTACAGCGTTTCTGTATTTCACTGTGCACCTCATTTTTTTGAGCAGACAAATGTTACAGGACTATGTGACCATGCACAGTCTTGTCACACATTCTCTGCAGTACATTCATGTTTCTTCCTAGCAATCTAATTCCATTTGAATGTGAGTAGTCGAAAAAGAAGGCAGGCAAGGGTAAAGCTGCAGGCCAAAAGAAGTGTTTCTTGAAGGCAACAGCTTGTTGTCTTTTTGTTGCCTTAATGAGAGAATAACCTGTTAGTTTTCCCACACTCTTTAGGATTTTGCATAGCCAGTGTTATCACTTTCTCCTTATCAATAGCCTTTTTCTTAGGCTTATGCTGGGTGTTTGAAAAGGCTGCTGCTTGAAACTGCCAAGCCATGATTTTTGTCATGTTTCCTAAATGTGCTCATCTAAAAGAATCGTGTGCTGAAGCTTTCAGGAAAACATTCGAGGTCACTAGCTTAGCTCTCAGAGTTCAACTGACACTGAATATCACCTTTACAATTCAGACAGACTAATGGTGTAAAGGTGCAGACATGGAAGCGTTCATTTCTTACTGATGTGAAATTTGTAGTCACTTGTACAGTGGGCTTTTTTGAGCCTCTGGTCATGCTGGACAGGAGCTGTAGGGCTGTTCTGTTTTTCTGGGCTAACTTTTTTTTAGTGAATAAAAGTGATTGCTGTACTGGAAATACCATGTGGCAGCTAATCATATTGCAAGATATTTTTAGGGACAATATTTCCAATCAATGCAAGAATCTCTGTGTCCAGGTATATAAAGTAGTAAGTTGCTTGTTCCTGACAAACATTGCTGTCTGATATACGTGATACAAGGAGATATCATGAACCGTGCAGTGTGAGTGTGAAACTTGTTTTGCTTGTCTTTAAAGAAGTTCCTCATGAAACAGCAGCAAACTAAGTGTATAAGAACATGCCAATACTAGTTAGTATGCATAGCTGCATCCACGTTGTAGGTCTACAGCATGAACCTATGCTCCTAAGAGGAACATTTTGATAGACATTAAAGTGATCAGATACATGGAGCTTTTACACGCTGATTACATTTGATCTGAGGTTTCTAGAATGATGGCAATTCTTGTGAACTTTCATCTGAACATTTTTATCTGTATCTCTTATGTAAGCCCATGGTGAATATAGAAATTCCTTCTTCCCCAAATGGACGGGTAAAATCTGTTACTGATACAAACAGCAAGGACCTACATGCTCTTCTTATTTATCAAGCTGAATATCGCTTCACGTTTCTGAAACATGGAATAGGTTTGTGATGCAAGTAGCTCCTCAGGTTTTTTCTCTCTGCTTTCCAGATCTGGTACTGTTAGGAGTTGCTTACAAAATAGCGCTTGATGCATCTTCCTTTTTAAGCTGACAAGAGTGACATTAGGAACTTTCTGTAATGCATTTCAGTGTCTTTCTAATTCCTTAGGATTCTTAGCATAATACTTTCCTGTTGTCAGACTGACTCTGAGATAATTGTTACTAAAAGTTAGGATAAGTGAATTTCTGAAGAGTAACTATGTGGGGAAGGTCTTCAGGGAGCTATGGTTATTCTGACTTAATGAACAAGAGAATTGCTACAGCTGCAGGTTTTACTTTTGAATAGCTTGAATAGCTTATAACTCCAGTGCATTTTGAACTACTGTTATTATATCTGTCCACAACCAGAGAATCATTTTCTCTCTTGTTGGTTTCTTAAAATTGAAATTATGGTCTATTTATGCTGTATGGAGAGAAGTTTCTCTTATTGTCCTGAAATTTCACTAGCTCTGAACTAGATAATGAAAGGTTGCTTAATCTTGCAATGCAGACAGAACTGAGTGCGTTTGCTGTGTGCTTTTTTCTGTGGCCCTATGAAACTAGCAGTACTACCTCCGGATCCTTCTGCTTAGGAGTAGGGGAGGGCTTTTCTCAAGTTGAGAAATCAGTGATGGGGAAAGAACAAAACTTCAGAGGTATAAGATGTGAAGGCCAAAAGCGCTGTCAAAATGAGTTGTCCGTTCTAGAACACTAACAATCGACCATTCTCATGGGGATGCTAAAGATGCAGTGAGTAGCCTGGAGAAATCTGTCATTTGTGATTCTAGGTACCTTGATTATTAAGCTTTAAAACTGAAATAGTCCGGGTGTGTGAGAAGAATTTTGGAATATTTAAAGCACTCTTTAAGACATTCTTTCAGATTCTCTGGACAGCCAGAAATGAGAAGTCCTTTCGTTCTGCTTCCAGAAGTGATTAGGAAATATTGTGCTTCTAACAATTTAATCTGTTGAGATTATTGGAAATGATGAGTGGTTTGTTTGGATTTTGCTGCTGGACTCTTTAGCTCTGATTAGTTTAAATCCCGCTTGTTTGTTTCTTTTTAACAGATCAAATGCTTAAAAGGACAGAGAGACTTCTCAGACCAACCCACTTTTGATGGGATTCACATTGTCAACCATTTCACAGGAGATGATGAGTCATTTCATTCTTCTGACGAAGATTTTATAACTAACTCCATACAGGAGAGTGGGGTAGACTTACATTTACGCAGGAGGACTGGTCAGATGGCTTTGGATCACACAGCTGTAGACAGCAGTGACAGTGAGACTGAAGAAAACACACTCCAGCCTGGAACTTTGGACAAGATGGTTTCCAAACAGAGGAGAATGGAATCTTACTCTACTACTGTGTGATGATCACTGTGACTAGCATTTGAAGACTTTTGTGTTTCTGTAAGGATTATGTTGTCAGATAATTGAAGGCATCCAGCAGTTGGGTTAGGTAGCTGTTGGATCTGTTCTGGCCTGTGATACGTGCACACATGTACTGTCCATCTGCCTTCTCTTTGCCAAATCTTGCTAGTGACATACCAGTGCTGTGAAACAGGCTGGGAGGAAGTTAATGGATGACAGTAGTTCTGACAGTATTACTGAATGTCCCTTGTTTTAGAAACTGCAAAATACTTAATTTCTTTAAATGTGTAAGAAACCTTTTTTTTCACAAGGATGGGAATTATTTTCCTCAAAAGAAATCGCTCTTGTGCAATATTTTATGCTCTGAACAAATGTGTGTTTTACGTCATTACCCATTTGTGATCAAGATGGACTCTAGCCATCTGATCATATGGCATATATGTAATTACGCTTCTCAGTTACTTCTGTTTTATTAAAAGTTACCAAATGCCCACAGAAGGCTTGAAAGAGGAGCCATCATCTGTACTACTTCCTATATACAAGTACTGGTCACTAATGTCATAAAGGTGTTTTTCACTCTTTTCACTTAGATTTATGTGCACCTGCTTTTGATGTTGCTAAATAATACCTGGTCTGAATATATTAACTACAATAATGTTTATTTTGTACATATTTATATAACTGCACCAAGCTGAAAATGTGTATTATACCATTTTATACGAGGAATGTAAATGTTGCGATATGACCGTCTCATATTCTCCCTGGAAAATGAGTTCTGTATATGCACACTAGAAATGAATTGCTAAATAAAAGCAAAACACTAACTTTACATTTAGCTTCGGTCTAGCTATGCTAACAGATTCCTGTCTAACTGAAATGCTTGTTCAAAACACTATTGACTGAAATCTTTTACCTTCATATATATGTAATGAAAATAAATTTTTCACAATTTAACGAGGTTGCGGCTTCTACTGTCAAGTCACTTCTCAGCTACAGCCCTTAGTTACCCGCTGGCTCTGAATTAGTGGTAGTTTGAATAAAATGGAAAATTATTTGTGTATTGCAGTTAGCAATTCTAATGGAGGCATCAGTGCAGTGAAAATATCTAAGTTTAGTTTTCTTGCTGTTTTATATTGCTGTTATCTGAGAATTAGTATAGATCCTGTCACCAGAATAGCTGTTGTTAGCCAAAGGGGTGAGTGCTGAGCAGTTTGCAGGAGAGGGTGAAAGCAAACTAAGATCCAATAACACAGCCCCCTGCCTTGGTTCTTGAACAGAACAACTTCATCTACTGTTGTCATATGAACAGCCTTTGAGACAAGCTAGTTAGCGATTTTTCACTACTGTTAAGAATATTCTTATCTTACATAAATAAATGGTTCTTGGGATTTGTTTTCAAGTGGTATTTGCAACTGTATTTTATTGAAGAGTAAAGAAGGGCTGTGTTGGTAGTAATAGCGTGCATGCTAAGTTTCACTGTGAGAAGCAGTGTAGCTATTAAAATGGTGGAACTGTGGAAGCACAGTGCTGAATACGTTTGAAGAACGTCTTCTGAATGAGTCCCTACAAAAAACAGCAAAAGCGAGGAGGAAGAGCGTTTCAAAGAACAGATGGGGAAGGCTGAATGGAAGAAGCATCTTCTGGGTTTCTCAACTGCTTTAATTGAAATCTCAGAGCAAGTGGGTGAAAAATTTTAAGTTACCCACTAGTGCAAATTCTGACTTGCCTCAATATTTCTTCAAACTGTTCCCACGTCCTGCTGCTGCTTACACCGTTTGCCGTATAGCCCATGGAAATTCTCATCTCTGAGGAGGATTAGCTTGACTTTGGTTCTAATCACTGTCAGAAATCTCATGTATGCAAAAACAAGTCATGCTTTGTTGTTTGCTAACAAGTAACAGTTGCATTTTTTTTTTCTTTCCAGTGAGGATCCAGTAACGTATTTTGCAGCTGGGTAATTGTTACCTAAGATGATGGGTGATGAAGGTCTTGTTGCCTGTCATCAATACCAGCTGCAATAACTGTAATGTTCCATAATAAGTGGCAGGAGCGACATTCAGTTGGAGAGCCGTATAAACGCTGTTGGAGTGCTGTAGTTTTACCTTAACTGCCTAACTGTTCAAGTGCTAGTAAATAAGGTCAGTTAGCCAGAGTTGTTTTCTGAACTTCGGTATTTTTATGTATTGAAATAGTATAATTACAAACACTGACTAACAGCACAAATAAAAATATCAAGGGAAAAGTAAAGGGCTTTATCCAACCAGCTGCATCTGTTTTAGAGATGAAGGTCAATGGTTGAACGTGCTCCAGCTTCAGAAGTTTTAGGTGGAACATCCTCAGAAGACAATATGGAGAATGCTGTTGAGAATAATCATACATTCTGCTACAAATGAAGCTGGTTTCTTTGCCTGCGTGTGTTACAATTCGAATACATACCAGAATAATGGCAATATATTAACAGTGTAGATGGTATGTTTACTAGTAAGTTAATACGTAAGGCATATTAATTATGCTACACATCATGACCTTGCTTACATGACCTAAGAAACTTCATAGCTCTCTTAGGTTTGTTGCTTTGCTACATTCAAGCTGCGGGAACTCGATGTGTGTTAAAAGATTAAAAACACATAAACAGAAGAATTAGCCTCAATGTGTGCAAATTCAAGAATCCTGAGAAAGTATTCAGGTAAAGTGCCATACACAGTTTCCATTTACATTCTGTGTTTGGTAGTAAAAAATGGTTCTGTTTCCCTGGTCTCAAAATCAAATACTTTCATTAGCTACAAAAGCTTGAACACTTATGTTTTTGTTGTCGTTGTTGTTCATGCTAAAGGTTTTAGGATCTGATAGCATTTTCTATTCGATCTCTATTTCAGGTGCATTTGTTTCATGAAATCATAGAATGGTAGAATTACTGAATAATTTGGGTTAGAAGGGACTTCTAAGATCATGTAGTTCCAATCCCCGTCAGAGACACCTTCCACAAGACCAGTTAGATAAATCGAATCATGGGTCCCTTTTGTTTACCATAACTCGGTAAAAAATTAGAAGTTTAAAATGTTTCTGAAAAGCTGGAAACGTGACTAGCTGGGGTAAGGTACATGTGCGAAGGCAAGAAGCATCTGTTACTCACACTGTTGGTTCATGTTAGTCACAGCATTTCCAGTTTGTCAAGGGAAGGGATTGTTCTGCCCTACTCCGGTGTGGCCTCGCCTTGAGCGCAGCGTACGACTTTGGGTATCTTAATAAAGGATCTAAAACTATTAGTGTGCCCAAAGGAGGGCTGCAAAGATGGAGAAGTGTCTAGAAGACAAGGCATATGAGGCCTGGCTGCAGTCCGTTCCAGTATCTCACCACTCAGCATTAAAAACGTCCTCCTCATATCTAATAGCACAGGTAAGTTCTGGGTCTACTCCCTCACAAAACTGAAATGCTGCTTTTCACCTCAGCCTTCAACAACCCGGCTGGCCTACTGCCACTTTCTGTCTCCAGATTGTGCTGACAGAAATCATTACCGTGAGAGCAGCAGATGAAATTGCTTTTGTTTCTCCAGTGACTTGAAAAGTTACTACTGAAATCATGAATTGAAGTCTGCTGTATTTACAGCACATTTGTATGCCACAAGGAGAACAAAACAAAACAAAAAATAGTACAATCAGCAGGAAATATTAAAAAAATAATGACACCCTTCCCAAGAGAGTGAACAGTGCTACAAGTTAGCACGTTATAGCAGCTTCTCCTAGTGAAAACGTTCTGGATAACCGAGATCTCAGTTTTCAGTACCCTGAAGCGTGCATCTTACCCACGAGTTCCCCACAGAATCACTCTGCTGCTGCTCCCAGTCCTGACTTCGACACGTACCAAAACACTTTTCCTCCCCTACGTACCAAGCAGCAAACCTGTTCGCTCCTGCGTTCAGCTCCATCTTCCTGCCACAATCTCATCACTCCTGACCACGACGATCCCATCTGCATCCCATCACCCTTCCTTCCTTATCTGATATCTTCTCCACTTTAACGGTCATCCCAGGTGGCTGCTGAGAACAGCGCAACTCAATACATCGAGGAGCAATTCACTCTTAGGCAGAGCTGTAACGCTGTCTCACACCGAACCCGTTCTCCTCCCGAGCACTGCGGGTAACGCCCCCCGCCCGTCACGGCCCCGTCTCGGCCCCTCGAGGGAGCGCGGCCGCTTCCCGCCTCGACCGCCTCGCGCCGCCGCCCTCGCACGTGGCGCGCAGCAGGCTCGTGTCCCGGGCCGGGGCTCCGCACACCCCCGCGTGGCGGCACCGCGGCAGCCACCGCCGCACCGGAGCGCTGCCCGCCGCTCCCGTTCCCGGAGGCAGAGCTGCGTGCTGCCGGCCCGCGGGAGCCGCCGGGAGCGGCGGGAAGCGGGCCCTCCGCCCGCGGAGTGCGGGAAGCGGGTCTTGGATACGGCCAGGTTCTGCGCATCGCGGAGCAAAGCCGTTCGCATGTGGTCTCCTCACACGTGTGAGAAAGCCGGCGCTGCAGGGCCGGCAGCCGTTCCTAGCCCCCGACGCGGCCATCCTTCCAGACGTGCCGCGCTGAGCAGCAGCTGCCCTGCCGTCATTTCCTGACGGGTGCCGCTGCCCGCAGCTCTCGGACCGCTGCCCCGGAGGCCGCCTCGCGCGCAGGACATGGCGCCGCACGTGAGGTGTGTGTGGGCCGTTGCGTGCTCTTCTGCATCCCGGTCCGAACCGTGAGAGCTAACAGTAATTACCAGTTACGTTTTCCTTTGCCCTCATTACACACAGTGCGGGCGCTGCCCCAAAAGGCACCACTTGCCCGGTCTCCCTGCGAACCCGTCGGGGGAGCGCCCGCGCCGCCGGCACGGCGCCGCGTCCTGCGGAGGGCCGCGGCCCGCTCCCAACAGCGTGGTGCCGCCGCGCTCGGCCTGGGTCGTTTCGGAGCACGGGACGGTGTTAAACCCCGATTCGCTCCCGCAGCCGCGCGTGGGGCAGCGGTACGGCCGCGGCGACATAGGAACGCGATGGCCGGCGGCCCGGGGAGCCCGAGCGAAGCCCAGAACCACCTTAGGCGAACACCGGCTATAGCCGGGAGCCCCGACGCCCGGGCCGCCCCTCCCAGAGCCGTTCGGGAGCCACTGCCCGCCTGCCTGGCTCCATCCGCCTTTGCCGTCGCCTTTCGATCGCTGTCAAGAGAGGCTCCGGGCGGGGCGGCGGGGGGATCTCGCCTACCCCTTCCATATTTAACCATTACCTAAAGCCGAGGGGAAATGAGCAAACCTCCAGGCTTGGGGCTTTAGGTATTTTCAGCGCCGTTGGGCGTATTTATCCCGAAAGAGTTTTCCACAACAAGTTATTTCTGCTCTAGGGGAGGTCTCCGCGGCCCAGGCCCATCACGCAGCGCCGCGGCGCGGGGCGCCTTCCCGCCGCCGGGCTGAGGGGAGGGAGCGGCCGGCCCGGCCCGGCCCGGCCCCGCCAGCAATCTGTGTGGTGAATCTGTGACTGGTTCTCGGTGCGGAAGTCGAAGGGGATCCAATAATAGTTCAGATAGACGCATGCGATCTCTAGAGCCGAGCCCCAGAGGGACGAAGCACCCAATTCCAGAGCGGCACCTCCGTGCCTCCGCAGCGAGCCCCGTGGAGCGGGATATTGTAAGGAAACGTGGGAGAGAGAGAGGAGAGCAGCGGTGCTGATTTGTGAGGCTTCGCCTTTTTCTTTTTTTTTTTTTTTTCTTCGATGCAGAAGCTCCCTAACGCTCAGGAAGTGGAATCTGTGGTTTAGGGGGCCGAGCTCTGAAGGAGCACAGACAGAAAAAAAACAACAAAAAACAATTAAAAAAACCCCAAAACTCAAAAAAAAACAACCGAAGCAGCACTGCTCCTCAAAGGGAGGCTAAATTTACTGTCACCCAGCGAGCGGGCTGTAGCCCCGGCTGCCACCCGGCGCCCCTCGCCCTCCGAATGGGTAAGCGAGTAAGCGCGCCGCTCCGCCCGCCTCGGGGGCAGCGCCTCTCCTCAGGCCGCGGCCTCGCGCCCCCACACACCGGCCGTTGGCGGGCGCGGCCCCGCGCGTCGCGAGGCGCTGGCAGCGACCGCGCGCTGCCCTCGGGCCGACGGGGGCGGGGAGCAGAGGCGGAGGCAGGTGCGGCGGCGGAGCGGCGCCCCGCGGCCTGCGCTGGGGCCAGGTGGGCCGGGGCTCCGGCCTTCTCTCGGGGCCCGGCTCCCACCCGGCAGGCTCCGGCCCCGGGCGGTGGGGCGGGGGCTGCCGGCGGCGGCGCCTGACGGCTTTTGGAGGGAAAAGCGCCGCGTCGAGACGGAGCCGCGCGGCAGAAGTGGCCTCAGAGCCCCCAACGACCTCCGCTGTCAGGGGGAGGGGGGAGCGCCGCACGCCGCCACCCGTCGCCCCTTGCTCGAGGCTGAGGCGCGGCGCAGGTGGGCCCTTGCGGCGGCGCTCCGAGCAGTACTCGGGGGCGGTGCCTGGCGGCGGCACGGGGCGGCCCCGTGGGGTGGGAGCTGCGCTCGGGACGGGCTGCTCAGCTCCCCTCCTCTTGGGCAAAGCTGGGGCAGCTCGAGGGAGCGGTGACGGCAGCCCCCAGAGTTCCCGAAAAGAATCGAACGGCCGCGATGTAACGGGGCTTCTGGTAGTGACAGGTGCAGCGGGGGCAGGCGAGGTTGGGCGCTCGTGCTCAGCCCTCCGCTGCCGCCCAGGAGCGGCCAGGCCCCACTCACTCCTCGCGGCGCCCGCGGGAGGCTTTCCCACCTCGCCCTCTCCCCGCCCCGGCTTTCGGTGCCCGCAGCTGCACGCTGCCGCGCCAACAGCTGCGGCGCGCTGAGAGATTCCGTTGTGTTCGTTTTCACGTTATCGTGGCAGGAGAGTGAGTCGGTCCCTCCGACGGCACGGCGCCCCCCCGCCGGCAGGCTAACGCTGTCGGGCCCGCAGCGATTCCCCTTGCGCCCACCGTCTGACGGTGCCGCATTAACCGCTCCAGGGCGTCCGCCGCCACCCCCCGCGATCTCCGAACGGTGCGCGGCCGCAGCCGTTGCCCGTTCTGCCGTCGGGGCCGCCTTCCCCGACCGGCTTCCCCGACCGGGCGGCCCCGGGGGCGACGGGAGCCGAGAAACCGCGCTCCGGGCATCCCGGGGTTGAGCGGGGGGGCTCAGCCACCTGCGCGCCGCCCCCAGCGAGCGGTCCCTCCCGGCCCTCAGGGGCCGTTCGGCGCCTCCCCGCAGGTCGCCTCCCCGCCGCCGCCCCGCGGGAGACTCGGAGGTGACGCTCGCCGCGCCCGGCGCTCTGAGACGGAGGGCGGCCGCGGCGGCCGTGGCAGTACCCCACCATGCCGAGGTCCTTTCTGGTGAAGAGCAAGAAGGCGCACAGCTACCATCAGCCCCGCTCCGCCGACGAGGACTACAGCCTGCGGCTGGAGACGGTGCTGGCCCAGATCTGCGCAGGTAGGAGCTCGCCCTTAACGGTGTGGCCCCGGAGCCCAGCAGCGGGCGCGGGGCAGGCGGGGAGGGGGTGGCCGGCCGGACCCCGCTGAGCTCCTCTCGCCGCCTGCTCCCCGCAGACAGCAAGATCCCCGAGGGCGCGGGGCTGTGCCGCACCGTCCTGCCCGACCCGGAGCCGTCGCAGGGGCGCTTCTCCCCGGAGTCCCACCTCACCGAGGCTGCCGATGGCACCTCCGAGTCGGCGCCCAGCTGCGAAGGCAGCATCTGCGACAGAGTGTCCGAGTTCGGAGATTTCTGGAGACCGCCCTCGCCCTCCGTCTCGCCAGGTAGGAGCGGGGCAGCAGTGCCCGACGGGCTCCCGTGTCCATGCCGTCCGGCCGCCGTCTAAAATGAGTGGAAGGACAGATTTGCCTTTTCCCACTCGTTTTCGTGTTGTCTCTCGGGTTGTTTTTCCAGCCAGGCTTCCCCTGCTAAGGGAGCCGCATGTTATGGTCAGGCTGTATGGGAGCTGTATTTTTATTGTCATTTGTTTTCGATTCATTGCCGAAGGCAGCCGGTTATGTTTTAAAGGTCTCAGCGTTTTCTTTCAGGGTCCTGGTACCTGGGGCCTGAGTGGCTAAATGTATTTTAGGACAGTAAATGCAGCTACTTGACTATCTGTTTACCTGTAGTGAACAGCAGTGACTCTGTTTTGGACTGCCTGCTCGATGTTTTCCCAAACTCCCTTTGAGGTTATTTCTTGTCTATAAAAAGAAAAGGATCTCTCCCTCTTCTTTCCACCCCCCCCCCCCCCCCCTTTTTTTTTTCTTTTTCTTTTTTTTCTTGTTTTTTTTTTTTTTTTTCCTTTCTTTCTTCTATTTTCTAATACTACGTTCATAAGCAAACAAACAAACCAAAAACCAGATGAAACTAATGACAGTCAGATTTAAACACCCCGGATCCAGGAAACTCGCACTTATGGCTGCAGTGCCTGTCTCTAGCTCCCTTGTCCTGCCTTTGATGTGGTCCGAGCAGTGGGAGATGCTGTCCCCAGCCTGGCATGAATACTTATCTCATTTAAAAATACCACGTTGTCATTTTATAACAAAAATATGTATATACAAAACCTACTTTTTATTGCCTGGGTTAAAAAGTGTCAGCTGGAAAAAGAACAATTACTGTCTTAGCAAAGGAAAAATTGTCTCAGCTTTTCAAAATGACAGCAGATGCCTGCAAACGAATACTTAGTCCTATTTCCCCACTGATTTTCCGACTTGGTTTTATAGCGTCCTTGCATATCAACAGCTGATTGTAACGATGGGGACTTGCATTTCTAAAGCTCACCATTCCCGTAAAAGAGCTTCAGTTGAACATTCCCTTTCAGGGGGTGTTCAAAATGCTGATGAGTGTTGTTACAGCTACGGAACAGTTTTGGTCTGTGCAAATGACAGACTGGACCTAAGGTAGGAATGCAAGTCTCTCTTTTGCTAGTATTTCTTCACAAAGCATAGCAATGTATAGTTTTTATTCTTACTCATTGTTCTCCTCATTCCCCAAGTAATACCATTTTCACAAGATATCTAAAAGGCAGATATAAAATGGAGCAGCTATTTACTAGGGCTGTGCTGCCTTTGCCTCCTCCTCACTCATTTCTTCCCTTGTTGTGGGAATTGTAGCTCCCTGCTGACCATCTGATTACCCGGGAAAGGTATCTGCAAAATGACGATGGCATCCCCTGTTCAAGATTTTTCATAGGAGGGGCACAGTCCTGGAACTGTTTGATTTCTTTCATAGGGGATAATTGAAGGTTCGGGACTCCCTGTCCTGGCATGAAAAAGCTTCATTAAACTAACCTCGGTGCATTGAGAGAGGTGATGTCAAGGATCAAGGCATCAGCAGCAGGGTTAAATACGTGGGCTTCTTTTAACAACTTTCCCAAATCCCTGCTGTCCAATTGCCCTGTCAGATTCAGCATGAAACTGGAATTTGTGTCTAAGTCACTTCTGCGAGACGTGCTGGTGAGATGCTGGATTTTTGAGATTGTGTTTGTGTGTTTCTGTGCTTCCACAGGCAGTTCAGATGAGAAATGATGTTTCTAAGTCATGCATAGGGTGGATGCAGTGAGTAGTATTGTCACCTCCTCATCCCCGGGAGTGAACATGGATGCTTTGTTGTGCAATGAAAGACTTCAGATCTGTCTTTGAATGCGGTGCTGCCAGTGTAGGAGGTCTGACACAGACACAATGCAATACCTTTATAGGTATCATATTACTGCATCAATGCAGATCACTGTGTTATTTAACCTTACTTTCTATGTATGCCTGTAATCACGTTTGCGTATACAGAAGGTGCCTGATTACTTTGTGCAGCAGTACATAGGTATTGTTTGATGAACCTCTTGGTGTCTTGGAGGGATCCTTTTATCGGGTGTAACAGAGTTGTCACTGTGATCAAGGTGATTTTTGTTCTATGGAAGAGGACACTTGAATCAATTCCCAGTCATTTCAGGTAGAGTTCGCCTTATCATCCAATAAAGAGTGCTGATGTTTCTTCTCCCGGGGGCTGCACAGAACTGCTAGGAATAGAGAGGAGGAAGAGTCTCTCTTTCTCTCCACCATTCACCCTCTGGAGGGCTGGATGCTGTGGAGCAGAGGAGAGGCAGAGATAGCAGTGTCTTTTGCCGTGCAGTGTGGCACAGAAGGTTTGATGCTGGATGTGGGGCTTGGGTGCCTTGAGCTTGCCCTTGGGAAGTATAGCATGAGTGGCTCCACTGCACTTGTGCCTGTGAGGTCTCTAAAGCATGTGAGGCGACGGAAGGAACACCTCACGCAAACTGATACGTGGTGCAATGTTTACTGTGTCCAGTGTTGCCTTTTCCAAGGACTCAAAAATTAGGTCAGCCTTTTCTCTCCTGTCCCTCAGTGGACTGGCTTAAAAATCAAAATTGTAAGAAATACCTTATGGATATTCAATTCTAGTGTTGAAATTGAGGGTTTACATTTTTTTGAGGGTTTACATTTTCATATTTCTTCTTTACAGTCTGGGCTAGTAGTTGACTTTAAGGGGAAAAAAGTAGTTACAAGAGCTAGAAAACAAAAGGAAAGCTGTGCGATGAAATCATGCAGTTTCAAGGGCTGGGGCTTTAAGATAGTTTTGAATCTTGTGATAAAATCGTGAGACATGACAACACTGAAACTGGTTGCAAAGACACAAGATAGATGATGTGATGCTGACCACAACTTTGCAGTCAGTGCAGAACAGGAAAAATCATGCTTAGCACCATGTCAGCTAATTTGATTTCATCTCTCTGTTCAAATGTCCCAGTTGATATGTGCGCATATATTCCCAGCTGAAACACTAGTACTTAAATGGAAAAACCTGAGTCTATTAACACATGAAGTTACGTGAAAGAAATAAGAATTCAAAACTCAATTTCTGATGTATTTTCACTCTTATCTGTAATCTTCAGTGATCATTTGTCTACCTGAACGGGTAGCCTAATGCTTCCTGCCTTTCTTCCCTATCCCACCTCTGGCAGCCGCAGTTGGGATCTGATACCTCGTATTCCCTCCATAACTGTGTTTTCTCTATACCCTGAGCGTTCGTGCCTTCGTGCGTTCGTACACTGATCTCCAAGGCTGTTTCCTGCCATTACATCAGTCTCTGCTAAAGCAAGTGGGATAGATCTTATGCCTACCCCCTTGGTCAGATGCTGTTGCCAAAGGTGAGGCTGTTACAGCCAGCTGAAGTCACCTGAGCTTGTCTTGGTGGAAGATAGCTTTGATTATGGCTGATAGGAAAATCTCTTTGTCCTTCAATTTTTAATGCAGTCTATACCAATGATTTTCATAATGCATTTATGAACTCAGTATTTTCAGCAGACTCGGTGTCTTTACACAGAGAAATCTGAAAGAACCATGATTTTATTTCAGACAATTTCAATTTGTTTTTTTTTCTTCCCCTGAAAAAGTGAGGCATGAAATTCAAGCGCTTCAGAAGCTGTTTTCTATTTTGATTATTCTTTTGCCAGTAACAGGCAGTTATGGCATGAAGTTTAGAGACTGGATTTGGGCATTGCATTGTGCAACAAACAATTTTTAGTTCTGCTGAGCAGGTATACATCTCAGCACATTTGCTTCTTCTGGCACCTCCATAATGTCATTTCTGGGTGAGTGTGACCTGCACTAAACTTAAATATTTGGACTGTCAGCTTTGATGCTCAGGTTGGGATATAGTGGGTCTGCTATTCTGAGGAGCAACAGATAAAACAAAAGGAAGTTGCAGACCAAGTTGTTTAGTATCTCAACAGTCAGATCAGTATGTATGCACCTGGGCACCCGAAGATGGAGGTAGCCAAAACTAGTGTGGTGGTTGCTTTAAATTATTTGATTGGGGTAGCAGGTGAGGAGTTAGCACTGGATGCACCAACCCTACTGAACAATATAAAATGTATAAAAAGCAGTTTAGGCTCTGGCTCTGGCACAAGCTTGAGTATTGAGCCAATTCTGCCTCATGATGGTGGCTGGACTATAAAAGTACACTAATTCCCATGGCCTTGTGTTTCCACAGCCTCAGAGCGATCTGTGTGTCCATCCCTGGATGAAGCACCTCCCTTCTCAGTGCCCTTCAAACCATACGCGTGGAGCAGCCTGGGAGGCTCTGAGCTGAGGCACCTCGTGCAAAGCTACCGGCCTTGCCCAACGCTGGAGCGAACTTCAGCCTTGAGGCTCTTCTGCGAGCGGGGCTCTGAGCCCACCCTTTATGGTGCAGAGTGTAGCTCTTCTCTTGGACTTTATGGTGATTTTGGCTCCCCAGGCCCAGGGCTGTTTGACCGGCCTCCAGCAGCAGCACCTGGACTCTATACTGAGACACAGACTGGGCTGCAGCAGGAGAAGGGACCTGGTGGTCTCAAGGTGGAGTCGGACCTCTTGTGCCGCCCTTTGCTCATTAGTGCTGGCTCTTACAAGTGTGTCAAGTGCAGCAAGGTAGAGACCCCTTTCTCCCAGTCTGGTTATGACTGCTTCCCAGCCCCTTTTCCCTGGCTAACCTGACTCTGCCTGCTCTCTCCCTTTCAGGTCTTCTCCACACCACATGGCCTCGAGGTGCATGTGCGCCGTTCACACAGTGGCACAAGGCCTTTTGCCTGTGACATGTGTGGCAAGACCTTCGGCCACGCAGTCAGCCTGGAGCAGCACAAGGCCGTGCACTCACAGGTGAGAGCAGGACAGACTGCCAGGATGAAGGTGGGAGGGCCAGGGCCAGCTGCTTGCTTCAGCAGGCACTGGGAGGGCCATGAAGGCAATACATGGCAGTAGATAGGTGTTTAAACTGAAAGGAAGAAAGCATAATAGGGCTGCAGGGTGCAGTTGTGTGTGAAGAGTATGGTGGTAGGCAGAGTAAAGGGTGGGCAGCTAGCAAGCAAAGGAAGAATAGGAACAAATTGACAAATTACAGAATACTGACTTCGTTTCCATTCTCCTGACCTTGTGTGTGTCTGTATTAAGCAATGGGTCTTTTGGCACTCCAGAAGTAACGGATAATAAATAATAAATTTTTGCTCTCTGAGCTGGAAACTGGGAGGAGGCCGTGGACTTTGTTAATGGCTAAAGCAAGTCACTGTGCTTTCTTCTGACACAGCTCTCCTCATTTTTTCTCCTCCCTCTCCACCAAAGAAGTGAATCTTCCCTTGTTGGTAGTCATTGTGTCCATGCAGGGAGGCCAGTCAGGTATAGAGCACAGACTTCATCTGTCTCGACACCCTCTGAGTCACACACCAAAAGAATATGGTAGTTAATTTTGGTAGGAGTGTTTGTAACATTTTCCATCTGCTGATATTGTTCCATATTTCCCCTTCACCCACCCACTTAACCTGGCAAATCTTCCTTCCTCAGATTGGGTTTGGGAGGATAGAATTACAGCAGTGTTTGTTTGCTGTCTTATTTACAGTTGCATGAGCGTGCATCAGCAGAGCGCACAATGAAGAGAAATATCACCCATTAAATAATTTTGAAAAGAGCAGTGCTCCAAATTAAATCCAAGGAGGGGAGAAAATTTCTGGGACTGTGCATAAAAAGCCAAATAAGGTGCCTATATTAAGCATAGGAGGAGGTGGAAGGTATAATGGGAGTTAAAGGAAAAGATAATCTGTGGTGGAAGAAAGTGACGGGGAAGTGTGTGTTAGGGACAGGAGAGACAGCAGTCTTAATGCGTTTAGTTAGATTTGTCTAACTAAACTTTAGATTTTCATAAGCCAAAAAGCTCTTTTCCCCAGGTGCTGTAGGTACCTTTCACTTAATTATAATGAAAGTAGAAATACGCAGTTTGTCGTTAGGCTTCCTGCACAAATCAACCTGCCACAGAGATTTCCCCAGAGAGCCACACAGACCTCAGCACCCACTTTCCTGCATAGAGTGCACTTGGAGCAGTGCTGCAGCTGCTGGTCTTCCCAGCAGAATGATCGTGGGTCCATGTTGAAATGTGCAGGCAGCGGGAAAGGGTTCGTTATCTTTTTTTTTTTATTATGCAACACTGTCATGCTGGTTTTAGCATCTCCTCAGGCCAGTTTTCTGGAGATGTAGAAGTTTTTTTCTACGGCGGAAGGGGAAATGCTTGTGCTGCTGGCCAGACTGTTGCTGTGGGATCTCTGGCATAGTGTAATGTAGGTGTGTTTGGGCTCCTCTTTCGGCAGGAACGCAGCTTTGATTGTAAGATCTGTGGAAAGAGTTTTAAGAGATCTTCTACTCTGTCCACCCACCTGCTTATCCACTCGG
Organism: Alectoris magna; assembly: GCA_030625065.1. Taxonomy (NCBI): domain Eukaryota; kingdom Metazoa; phylum Chordata; class Aves; order Galliformes; family Phasianidae; genus Alectoris; species Alectoris magna. Next base: position 15,977,739 of record CM060568.1, on the reverse strand, counting down.
ACACCCGGCCCTATCCCTGCCAGTACTGTGGGAAGCGGTTCCACCAGAAATCTGATATGAAGAAACACACCTTCATTCATACAGGTATGCCTTGCAGCTGCTGGTGTTCAGCGTCAGCTATAGGGGCAGGTCTCTGAAGTGGTCTCTCTGCAGCAGCCTGTTCCTCCTCAGCTGGGACAGCACATGCGCCTCCCTGTGCTTCTCATGGCCCTGCTGTGGTTCACGCTATCTGAGCTCTACTTGTGCAAATGAGGGTGATTTGAATGTGGTTTCATGAACAGCAGCTGCAAAATAACCCAAATCCTCGCAATCCAATCAGTGTTCCCTTAATAGGATCTACCAATGTTTATTTAAACGGCTTTTGTGTAAGATGATTTGTAGAGCATTATATTCTTGTGGCCTTGATTTACAGCTGAGGTCCCTGGAAAATGATAGGTGAATTTGACTGCAGCATCTCCTTATACAGGATCTACCAATTTACAATAGGAACAAGAGGAGTCTCCTCCTCCAGGTCAAACAGTAAACTGGCGGCCCCAGGGTCCAACTCTTAGTCTAAATATTTGTTCAGAGATTGATTGTCTGCACTTCCACCCGGACTTTCTGAGAAAGGGCTGCAGCCTGATACAGAATGGAAAGAGAGGTGCAGAGTTCTCAAGTTTCACTGTTAGTAATAAACATGGAAACTAATAAAGTGCAGGTGAATCACAGTAGGAAATTGTTTAAAAAATATTGCTCAGCGAGAAGGCAGGTTTATCAGAGATCTGTAAAAATAAATTTCACTTTACATACCTCCACCGCATTCATCTAAGGTAGAGGGAGATGAATGATGTGTGAGATAGACACATCTGTAGGCACAAAATAACAGCTGTAGTAGCTTAGTCCAAGGTTTGGATGACCAAAATCCTGGTTCCTGAGAGTGGAATATTAGCAGATATCAAGAGTGAAGTATTGAAGTGGTAAATATGTAGAAAGATGGCATCATATGTAGTGCTGCTTGGTTGTGATTTTTCTAGATCACAAGCAGTGAACAATAGTACCTATAAAGCTTCTCCACAAGATTACTGCTGAATGAAAATGAACTATTTAGGAAGAAAAGTGAGAAGTATTTCCATTGTAACTTTTTCAAATGAGATTTCAACCAAATTCTCAATGGGCCAAAACGTTCTTTGGATTATTATTCTGAAGTCACAAACTGTCTCTGGGCTGTTAATTGATAATATGGAGCCAGATCCTTAACTGAGTTAAGGAAGATTTCATATGCAGCGTCAACTTGCAAAATGTGCTGGAGGCTCAGTTCACACAGATTTTATTTTTCTAAGAATCTGATTTTCAAAAGTACAAAGAGTGCTTGTTGCTCCAGCTGAAGTTAGCGGGCTTTGCAGGTGTAAAGCCATTCTCAAAATCAGGCTTGGTTTTGCCATTGGGGTTCCCTTTTTTTCCGTTATTTGATAGTAAACACTATGGAAACACAGTGACATCCTGCTCCTATGGAGACCAGTGGAGTTGTGCCACTGACCCCTCTGTGAGAGAAGTTCGGAGGCTGGATTTATTCCTCTTTCCATTATTTGCCAGGAGGCGAACTTCAGGACTCACTTGGAGTGACTGCTAGCATTTCAGAGTGAGGACTATGGAGAAGAGCAGGTCACTGTTTGAACCCCGCCCTTCAGGTTTCACTCAAGGGCCTCATCCTCCTTTGCAGGCAGGCCACAGCTCACTGGTTTTCATGTAGCAACATCCATCAATCTATTCTACTTGCACCTAAGTTGATGCCATAATTGATGTCAGACAGTCACCACAAGCTGGGGTCTTCCCAGGAATTCCTGATGTTTCTAGGAGAGAAAAAAAAAAAAGGCAATTTAAATCACACAGAGGCCATGCAGCCAAATACCAATGTGTTCACAAGCTGTGATGTCCTCAGAGCACTCTTTGCTTCAAGCTGCTTCCAGGACTGTACTGGAGTAATGCAAGCACAGCCAGATCCGTGCCTGCTAAGCCACGGTGCAGGCACAGCTGATGACTCAAGGTGGCCAACTGCGTGATTTTAGTAAGAATGACTTTTTTTGTAATCATGTAGGAATCACTTCAGTTAGCTCTGAGGCCCAGAGTACATTTCCTATTTGCTCTGACCCTCAGTGTGCAGCATGTTACCCCTTTCACACCTTCTTTAACACCTTTTGCTTGCAGGTGAGAAACCTCACAAGTGTCAGGTGTGTGGAAAAGCCTTTAGTCAGAGCTCCAACCTCATCACTCACAGTCGGAAGCACACAGGATTCAAGCCCTTTGGCTGTGATCTGTGTGGCAAAGGCTTCCAAAGAAAGGTGGATTTACGGAGACACCGGGAGACACAGCATGGCCTCAAATGAGTCCTGCAATGCAGAAAGCACTTACAACACTAGGAGAACAGACTCCCTTGGCTATCCCGCTGGACCTGAGTCCTTTGTGTAGAACAGACCCTGGCATTACATTTCTGACCAGGAACTTGGAAAGAAGAGGACAGGGCCGTGCGTTGGCAGCTCAACCTACATGACTGTGAGAGTGGAAATTAAAGGTTGGGGTTTCTATCTCCTGTCCTCTGTTTCTGAAATAACACTGGAAGATAAGTCTTTTAGATACGAAGCCTGTTACTCTGAAAATGGATAAGCTACCAAATACCTGTAAGCTGGAAAGTATTTCTCCCATGGCCAAGATAAAAATCCTGATGTTTTCAATAGCTTGAATTACTTTGCACGGATACGTGGGTATAACAGTGTTTACACGGTACTCACAGAGAGCAGTCAATAAATGGCACAGGCAGTGCTTGCCTTGGTTGAGTTTCAGTGCTGAAAGGCTTTACTCTTGGTTTCCTGTCAGTTTGACATCTGGCAATTTGTTAAGCTGAGGCACCAGCTTGGGCCTGCTTCTGCTCTCACTTATTCTGGTGTAAATGAGGAGTTGCATTGACGGTTAGGAGGAGACCCCTTTTATCTCCCAAAGCTATCTCTGTGCCTAAGCAAGGCCTGGCTGTGTGTGTTTGAGGCTTGCGGGGTTATGTCTTGCTACATCCACTGGAGAAAAGGAAGCTTGTGAAAGACGACTGGAAAAGCCAAAGCACAGAGTTATGCCTTATAACTAGAAGCCCGCCTAAGGACTGGTCCTGACTGCGAGCAGGGGCATAGGGGAAGCAAAGACTTTTGATCCAGAACAATTGCTGGCTTCTGCGCTCAGTCTTGTTATAAATAACTGGAAAAGAGCTACTCAGTAGTCTCCTTTGTATATTTGTTTTTGTTCTCTTTTTTAAGTTTTTAAAGGGAGACTCACCTGAGGTGGGCAGGAATCAGTGTAAAAGAATAATTGACTGAATTTGCCTTAATGACCCTGCATGTACCTCAGTTAAAAAAAAAAAAATAAAGTAAATGCTGTTTTTACTTTGTTAACAGGTTTGTAAATGTCCTACTTAGATTTTATGGAGTGTCTTAATGTTTATTAGTATGTATTTATTGGAATAATGCTTTAAATTAATAAACTATTGAAGATCATCCAGAGTGATCTTTGTTTAATGTGTGACTTCAACATATTTGTGAACGTCAGCTGTTATGGATACATCAAGTCCAGTGATGGTCAGAGATATGGCATTCAAACAGGAAATGAGGGAACAACATAATTTGCACAATATATCTTGCAGAAGAGCTCTGGTGATTAAAGAACACCGGTGTTCTGCTTACATGTCCAGGTCCCTCTGATTTCATTTAATCACTTAGCAATTTTGAAGGCTGGAGTATTCTATGGAATGTCACCAGGAAACAGTTTGGAGGGAGAACAGCTGTTTTAAGTGTATACATTTGAAATGTAAATTGCCAGAAGACCCTGCTCAGCACAGGAGGAACTTGGATATCCTCTGAGATAAAACATCTGTGCCAGGAGTTTTCAGGGACACCTGAAGACCTGGCGCATCACTTACACAGTATCACGGTTTTATGATTCTTGTTATCAGTGGCCTGAATGAAGTCACACCCGCACTGAATACTGCTGTGGCAGACATGTTAGAACTCCAGTATGAACTGGAGTCGGAAGTCAGGATGGACTTGCAATTGCCTTTTGTCCGCCTGCCTCATTAGCAGGGCTTGCTGCACCTGTCACTGCGGCTCTTGCAAAAGAGAAACAGGAGGAAGATGGAGGGTCCCCATGCCCGTTTCCCAGCAGAGCTATTTTGGTGCGCACGTCACCTTGTACTCCGTTTCTGGTTTTGCTTATGCTCTTATTTTGGGTAAAGCCTTGTTAGACGTGGATAGGACGGCAGGCTAATAAGTGGTTGCAGGGTTAGCGTTGCTTGCTTTCTCCCGCTTTAACAGGAGGAATATTTCCTTCAGTCACACGAGGACGCGGAGCAGCACGAAAGGCAGTGTCAATGCCGTGCACCTGCTCGGCGGCAGCCAGGTGTGAGAGAGCACTGCCGATTGCTGGGGTCCGGCTGGGAGCGCCGCAGGCGCGCTGTGGAGGCAGCAGTGCGGAGGAAAGCGCTCCCGCCGAGCTGCGTGCCGCGCGCCTCTGCTTCCCGCCGCCCCTGAGGGCCGAGGAGCGGCGCTGCCCTCCGCGACCGCGGCGGCCGTCACGGGGGCCGTGGTGCAGGCTCCGAGGGAGCCTCCAGCTGTTCTCACCCCGCATTAAGCCCATTTTGTGGCGTTTGTGAATGCAGAAGGTCGGTGTAGGAAACGAAGCGGGCGCCTGGAGAGGCCCGGTGGTGTCCCAGGCCCTGCCCCGCCCCGCCCGCGGGAGGCTTCGCGGAGCGGCTCGCTGCCCGGCACAGGTAGGCCGGGGCTGACCCTGGAGCGCTCCGCGTTTCTCTCACGGGAATGCTGTTGCTGTGCATGGAGCGAGTGCCGGCCCGGAGGTACGGGGCACTGCCTCATCCCTCGGGACGGCGAGTTCCTGCCCGGTTCCTGCCAGTGGGCAGCGTTCCTCTGCTGGCCTGAGCAGCCTCAGTTACCAGCACTTGACTCTAAAAATACGATGCCAAGGTGACAACCCAGCAGAGCGTCTCATTTTCAAATGGGATAACTCGTATTGTGCAAGCCTTGCACAAGTGTGCTGGTGTGCGCTGGGCCGTCGGGGTGGCAGGGCCCTGTGGTGAGGATGTGGCTGGCATGCCCAGGTTGTCCTTCCAGAAGGGGAGGTTTCTGGGAAGAAAGGAATCTGGAGGGTATTTTGCTGGCTTAAGGCTGTCTTCTTTTGGCATGTCCAAGACCCGGTGAACTGCAGGCACTGGGCCAAGCTGCAGGCCCAAGCCCCTGCTGAGCAGCGGTGTGCGGAAGGAGGCCTCGTGCTGCTCCCAGCCCTGTGCGCGGCCGCTGTGGAGGTGGGCGGTGGGAGCTCGCCTAGGAAGTGGCTGGCTTGAAGGTGACTGCTTGAAATGAGTGGGGTGGAAAAACCTCTATCTGTGGAGAATCAGAACAGGCTACTGAGAGGCCATAGTACAAGTCTAAAGATTGGAAATATCTCTCTTGGTGTTATTACTGCGTGCCATTAAAAATACATTATGCATATTACATGACTCATTATTCATGAAGCAGGTTCCATACCTTTTGTCTGCCAGAGTAACAGTAGAAAGGGTAAGGGGAGACACTGGAGCACACCTTTGTTTCTTTCTGTAAATTTTTAATAACACCTCTAGCTAACCAGTTGGTGAAGCTCAGTTCCTGCATAAAAGTGGAAAGGCAGAGCTATCTGCAGGATGACTAAGCCTTTCAGAAGCTAATTTGAGCTTGTGTTCATCCACACCAACAATGATTGAATTACCTATCAAATGTGCAGAGCTATCAGGATTCAGGGCATTGAAAAATGAGGTGAATTTATCTGATTGATTTCAAAGACGTGAGTGGAACGAGTGAGTTAAAAAAAAAAAAAAAAAGTAAACATCTATTCCTTATAGATCTTATAAATGTACTCCTGGCAAGCTAATGAACCTGCTGCTAATCCTCCAGAAGTTGTTTTGCCTGCCCGGAAAACAAGTGTATCAGTTGGAATCAGAATGCTTTATCCAAATCAGGTAGCAGTATGAATTAATTCATGAGGCAGAAACAAATCAACTTATTAGGTTCCATCCTTATAGTGAGCAGAGATGTTTAAAATTAAAATATGCAAACATCTGTGCTTTCTGTATAGTTGGTTTCCAAGAGCAGGTAGTAACACTCAGATTGGATATTGCAACAGAACGGAGAGCCCAGCTCTTCTGGGTCTTGCTCCTTCCTCAAGCAAAACCTTGGTTGCAGTTGATGGGGGAGGAGGAAGAGGTTTCTAGAATAAGCCCTGGGTGAAAGATTGCGAGACTCGTCCAACTGTATTTGCAAGCTGTGCTGCTGTTGCGTGTTGATAAAGAACTCCTCTGTTTTCTGCATTTTCTTTCCTTGAGAGAAAAAAAAAATACAAACAGGTCAGTTGTGTCAAATTCTTTCCCAGCGTAACCCTGGTTCACATCAGGAATGGGTTTTGCCTTTATTTGGTCTTACTCTAAACTTCACAGTGAAATATAGCTCAGCTCATATAGCACTTTGAGCGAATTCTGATTTAGAAAAGCACTGAAATATGCATGCAAGTCAATGAAGTGCTTCTCTAGCGGGGACCTTGTTTATGAGATGCCTGCTTGGAGTTCAAATTCCGCAGATTTTCCCTGCTGAAATCTACACCTCAACCCAGTGCAGAGCCGCGTCCTGCCTGCTGGGCAAATTTTCACCTGCAGCTGAGGTGACTTTTGAAGATGGCAAAGGCAGAAATTGTTTTTCTATTGTCATTAGGACCATGGTTATTTCCAATGCTTTCTGCTCTGATTAATTCAGTGGTTGAAATGGACTTAAGGCCTATGCGTATCTGTAATGCCTTGCAAAGCATCTGAAGTAGTGGAAGTAGATTTGAAAATGTGTTTGTACATCTGAAGCTGTAGACACATCTGTGTGTGTTGAATGTCGATATCTATTGTCTGTGTAGTTGGTGGGAAAGGGGAGGGGAGGAAAAAAAGAAACAAGTCTCAGAGAACATCCTAAATACCACAACTGTCTGTAATACACACAATGTGTGGACTGCAAGTAGAGGAAGGACGTAAATCTGGAAGAAAAGGTTTCACGTGTTATAGGAATGCTGGCCGCACCTTGCTAGCGTGATGTTGCCTGACGTTAACCTGGAGAATGGGATTCATCTTTCAAAAAAAAAAAAGATAAAAAAAGCAAACCACTTCTGTGCACTTCTCATCTGCCTTGTTTGTTTGTTTGTTTTGAGTAGGGGAGACGTAAAACAGTGCAGACAAAGACAGACCTAGAATGAAAACAACCTGATGTCTGACTAAAGGATGACTTTCCTCCCTTTGCTTGCCACTCAGCCCACTTCCCAGCATGTGCAGGATGCAGCTGCGCTTGGGGTGCTCCCAGGCCCGCTGTGGAGCTTGCTGCTGCAGCAGTGTCGGGCTCTGCTCCTTGCCCCCAGCTTGCCCTGCCTGTGAGTGGCCTGGAGACCTGGCAGGCTGGCAGCTGGCATGGCCCACACCTTTGGGGTGGCCAGTGTGTTCCATTGATTTAGTTACTGTAACAGCCAGCATTAAAGGGAAATTAAGCTCCTCTGAGGTGGTGGGCATTTCAATGTGATATATCTACTTTTGTTTTACCCTTTCTGCTTTTTTTTCACAAGAATAATAAATACCCAAAACTCACTGACAGGCTCAGCAGGTGAGTTCAAAGGGTACAAAAGACAGGAAGGTGAACTCCAAGGGCTGTTCAAGAGTGCACTGATCTGACAAGAACAGGCAAAACAGATGTTTTTGGTGTTTCTTATTGGAAACTTCAGGTATTGAAGAGCTGCAACAAATTAACTGCATTTCATTAAGTCGTTGGCCAGAAGAGGTGGCCGTTCACTTAATACAAGCAATTTAGACTAGCTAATTCTAGTTAACCAGGAGTGAAGCCAAGGGGCTGTATCTTATCAGCTAACTCTGCTAACTTCTCGGCTTCGCAAATGGTCAGCTCTGCCTCTGCTGTTGCCTTCTCCTCTCTGCGGCACAGTGATGTGCACAGAGCTCAGGAGAGCAACTGGCTTTGGGAAAGGAAGCAGGGAGGCCACTCTTGCTGCCTGCTTCTCAGGCTGGGTCTGGCTCTGGGGGCTCCTGGTGCTGTTTCTGATGGGGTTTGACAGTGCACCAATTCCTGTGGCCAGTCGGGGAGCGAGGCTGTTTGCCTCTTCTCCCTGATCCCAGGCGAGGGGGCAGATGTTCCTGCCTTCGCTTCCTTCCAGCTTTCCCCAGCCAAGGTTGCATCACAACCATTTGCAGGGGATGGAAAAGACGGTTGCAGTTATAGGAGGAAGGGGTTTTATGTAAGTGGAGTGAGCTTTGTTCTTCTCTGAACACTGAATACCTCGATATGAAACCTTTTGCTTGGTACAGAATGGGACTCCAGCCAGACACTGGGCACGGAGGAGCACTTGCCTGATGAGTGTGAAGTGCCTCGAAGTGCCAGGCATCGCAGAGCATTGGGGAGATGCCTGGCTACTGCTTCTCCCTTTGCAGAACGCTGTGGTTTGGTTTAACTGTGGCTCTTTCCACTTGCCATTGGGATGTCCGTTTCATTCCTTTGCAGGTTCAGTTGCTGAAATCTTGTGTTTGAGCAATGTTTTTGTGGCTCTTGGCAGGATGGTGAAGGCTGCTGCAGTCTTTGTGCTGGTGTCTGGGGAAGCTTAAGGGTTATGCTCTTATGTTCAATGCTTTACATCTTAGCAGGGGCTGGAGAGCCAAGGAGATGTCTGTGAAGTGCAGGTGTGAGATGTGGTTCTCTACCGAGAAAGTTTGTTGGGCCATAGGGGTGCTGTGCAGGAAAGGGTAACTCAGGACATCCCAGCACTGGCTGGGCCGGGTGCTGGCCCTGTTCCTGTGGATCAGGGGAAATGCTGCAATCAATCACCATCACTCGGCATGGCAGGTGTTAGTGAGGATGTGCGCTATCACAGGCACCGCCAGACCAAAGTTCTTGCAGTGTCCCATTCCCTCTCAGGTAGATGAGGGTCAGAATTCAGTGAGGCTCCTGGGGGCACAGCAGGTGAGCCCAGCCTGTGGGGTACTGCTGCCTCCTGGCCATTGGGGCCTGGTGGTGCTGCAGCTCTGCTGGCTCTGGTTTGAGCACGGGATGAAAGGTTAAAACAAAACCTGGTTTCCTTGTGTCTTGGTTTTCCTGAATTCTGTAGAATTCAACAACTGCTCAGCCTCACTTCATGCCCAGCGAGCTGCTTCAGCCTCTTCCTAGCTGTGCTACTTGGGGCTACTTGATGCTGTGCTCCCCCTGACACCCTGTGCCATGTGGGAGCACCTGCAGGTGCCCTTGCTAGGATGTGCTCCCACGGGTGGGCCCCAGCCAGGCTGGGAGCAGCAGGGAAATGTGCTGGGTGCTCTGGTTCCTGCCATTTCAGTCCCATTGCTCAAAGGGTGTTCCTGTTCTTGCTGTGGTAAGGATGCTGTACTTGCTGTGGTTGAAGGATGGTGGTGGGAATCAAGTGTGTAAGCTCAAGGAGCTAAGGAATCGCTTTTGCATGGCCCGTGGGGATGTGGCTTCATCTCTGATCACATGGACACCGCAGCTGCCCCAGCCATGCTACTGGGAGGTCTCTTGCTCTTAGCGGCATAGCCAAATATTTTGTCAACTTACACGATTGTGAAATGGGCTGAACTCTTTGCCCAGCAGTATAAAAGGGCTTTTCAAAGACCCTTTATATTGTTAGCTCAGTACAAAACAGTCTTCGCGTGTCTGAGAATCTCACTTAACAGCTTTATTTGGTGCCCCGAGGACTGAAATCCACTTGCGTGGGGTAGAAACAAACAAAAATGTCACTCTGTGTAAAGGCGGCTTGGGCTCAGGAGGAGATGGGAAGGTGCCCAAAGGCTGCGGCTCATGGGAGATGGTGTCCAGTTCCCCACATCCATGGAGACCTGAGAGGGGTCTGGGCCAGGAGCCCGTGTGTGTCTGCAGCCCTATAGCCCTGTAAGAGAAATTTCAGATAGGGCAATTTCTCACCTCACTAACTGTAGCCCTCAAGCGTATGTTGTAACAGCGATTGACAAAGAGGTGGAGGAAACTCCACAATAATACTTGAGTGAAAATGTGTGCCCACAGCGGCAAGTGCCTGCACCAGGCTCTGGGCAGCATGGCCTGCAGCGTCTGTGTGGTGCATGGGGTAGTGCTGGGGAGGTCTGATTCCACCTCAGGAAGGCATCCAGTGCCTTGAAAGGGAAATACAGCCTGGATGTGACTTGGGAGATGGATACTCAAGTACATGCTGCAGTCAGGAGCAGGGAGAGCGAGGCTGGCCTTGCTGGGATGTACAGAGCTGAGAGCATGTTAGAATGGAGTGCAAAATGTGCTGCTAAGAGAGGTCACGACACAGAACTGTCCGGGCACGCAGCATATTGACTGCATGTGTTGAAGGGTTCCCTTGGTGAGAAACTGGTGTGGCCCTTCTGGATTTGTGACTACTTGAGGAGGCTCTGAATGCTGCTGAGATGCTGGCCTGGGCTAAACCACTCCGTAATGAGAACAAAAAAGTGTCTTTGCAGGACGCCCTCTGAAATAAATTTGGTTTCCTAACCTGCTTTTACTTTAGTTCCCACATTGTTTTCTCTCCCTCCCCCAAGTTCCACAACACAAGCTCTACAACTGCCAAAACCACACCTGAATGATGACTTTTAGCAGGTGAGAGCAGACACATGGGGAATTGAAGCTTGGTGTGGTGGAGGTAAACGTAAGAATTGAAAGCTGAAGCAACTTAAACCACTCAAACCACCTCTGTTGCCTTCACCCTTCTGGCGCAAACTGTTTCTTTGTCTGTGTACGTGCTTTTTGCATGGTGAGACAAATGGGGGAGGACGGGGGACTGTCATGTCATTGCCTTCCTGCAGGACCTGTGCCAGCACTCCCAAAGGCAGGGCAGTGCAGGGCCAGGGAAATGGTGGTCAAGCTCTTGAAGAAAGCCTGGCATGAGATGTTCCTTGGAGGAACTGTCCCTGGAGTGGTGAACTCTTTGTGGGAATGCACCTTCTTTGGTCTCCTCAGGGCAGGAATGTATGGATTCATTGCTGTACTTGCTGGCAATCCTCAGCCCTTTGGCTCTTGCTGGCAGGTTGCACATGTGGGGCTGCACGTGTGCTGTGGCACTGGATTGGCTTTCTTCCTGTGGTTAAAGGCTTCATGCACACTTCTCAGGATCAGAGCACAACATGAACAACCTTGCAAAGTAAACACATCCACCTAGAATTTTTATTTTCCCAAATCACTCCTTTAGCTAATGTTTCAAAGGTGTATATACGCAACACATCTGGTACAAACCAAATACTTTCAGTCTGTCGGATCCCAGAGTCAATATTTGCCCAAGGTATTGCAAAGATGATCATGAAGTTCTGACTAAAGGGGAGAGTGCTGTGCTTGAAGGCTCATCTTGATCCAGTGTGTGGGCAAAGGGATCCGGAGCTCAGTGATGGGGTGTCTCTTATGTCGCTGTCCCATGGTGCTGTTGCTAGCGGCAGTTTTGGGTCGCCCCCTCAATGTCTTGTGGGCAGGGGTGACTCAGTGTTGCTGCTGCTCCTGCACCTTCTCCTGATCTGCTAGGTGTCCCCTGAAAATGGGACATGGTGGGGATGTGCTGTGGTGGTGGGTAAATCACTGTGTGCGACCATCTTACTTGTGCGCCTGTTCCAGATTTTTGCACCAAACTGTTTATCCTGTGTGACTTGTGGTTCCTGGTGCTATTGCAGCTTTTGTGTAGGCTTCCTGCTGACACACTTGCTGTGCGTGCAGTTGGGTTGTGGAGGCTGGCCTAATTCATGGCTGAATCAGTCCTAGAAATTGTATTAGAGTCTGACTTGTCTTCTGGTTACTAGAGGACTTCTTGGGTCAACAAAGATCAAACCTCGAGTTTCCTTTTTTGTATTTATGCAGTTCTGCAGGTAGATGAACTCCCATTGCCTCAAGAGTGTTTGGGAGCTGACTCGCTCACAACAGATTTTTCTTACTCAACTGAAATCGAACGGTGAAAGCCTGACGGTAGGATGCCCTACATCCAATCTGTCATGGAGCAGTCTGTGCTCTCAACTGAACCGAACCTATCTGTAGCTCCATATCCCAGCCAGTGATATGTGAACTGCATCCAGCTGCTGGAGCAAGCACCTCACTGATGCTGGTGCAGTGCAGAACTCAGCAGAGATGAGACTGCTTGGGGAAAAACGGTTGTTTCCTGGTCACTGCTGGCTATCAGGTCAGTGAGCGTTGCTCTTATCTACACTACTTCCGCTGCAATTCTGCATGGCTCAGCACATTTTGGGCTTGTGCTGAGGGTAGCATCTGTTTTTTCACTCCGCTCTGCTTCCAGGCTGGAAGTAGTGCTTGGAGCTACTTGTAAGCCCGGCTGGAGAAAGAACTGGCACCTCACAGCTGACCACTGGGTTGCGGTCAGCCTCAAATTTGTTGTCTTGAAGCATGCAAGCTGGAATATCCCATGCTGTCACAAAACAGTCAGTCCTCAGGGCTAACCCCTTCACAGAAACAGACCTATGTGGAGCAGGGAGACTGCTGTGACAGAAGCTCCCAAGCAGTGGGATCACACCGTGCCTCAGCTCTGTGCTGCGGGTTGGTCCGGTTAGCACATGCACGTGGCAAGGTTTGACTCGTGCTCTCCTCTTTTGTAGCAGGTGTTTCTTTTAAACAACTTGTTTGGATCTCGTTGTTGCATTTGAAAAAACAGAGTTGTTCTGTGCAGTTGTTTTTTTTTTTCTTTTTTTCTTGTGGGTGACTTAGCAGTCATTGCACTCTCAGAGAAGTTATTCCTTGTGGTTGCTGTATGTTATGACTGTAGGAAACACCGCATCTTTAGAAGTTGCCTAGCAATTTCTGTTATGGTCCCTGTCTCGTTTGCCTATAACTGCCAGTGCCTGAATTTGTGTGTGGCTGTTTGCCTGGGTTGCAGTCACTGCGGTTCAGCAGTCTGTGAGCGAGGTTCTGGGGAAGCACTGCTCTAGCTCTGTGCCCTGCTCTCTGCGAGGCTGTAGTTCCCTCTTGTGGCACTCCAGGTGGGATGGTTCATGTCCTCCTCCGTGTGCTCCCGCTTGCAGGGTCTCTGCAGAATTGCTTTGCTTCATGGATGGACTTGATGGACTTAATTCCTTCTAAGCCTCTGTTCTATGCTCAGTGCTCTGTTACTTCACCTCGCAGTGTGCCACTGGGAAAGGCCCATGGGGCTGGGATGGAGGCATGGGATTTTCTCTTAGTGACCCTGCCTGTTACCTCTGCCTGCTGGATGAAGAGCCTGCATGGGCTGAGGGTCTCCTGCTATGTTGCTCCAGGAAATGGAGATCAAGGCTATAGCAAAGAACTTGGGTTTAGTATCAGGATACCCTGCACTTCAGAAATCAAACATGTAGCAGCAGTAAATCAGCAAAGCACCTAATCAGGCATCTGTAGAACTGAGTGTTTCTAGAAGTAAGCATCTCTGAAGTGATTCCTAAATCTAGATAGAGAAGTGATTTCTGAGTGTAGCCGTGACTTACGCTGTTGTGGACAAGGTGCTTTGCACTGCCTCAATCTGTTTCATTCTTAGTGGCATGCTTTGCACGAACTAACACAGAAATCGTACCAGTTGAAAAGTAAAATAAATCCTAACACACAGAATGACTACTCTTTATGCAGAACATCATCACAATCTTACATATTGATAGAATAATCAGCATTTGCCCATTAGATGTGTGAGGATGTTTCCTTATGCCCGCACTCACAATTGCACTGCATGTGGTTTCAGGAAGCCTAATGTAACAGTCAGATTAAGTGCTTTCTTGCCTATGGCTATTTTACTGGAAATCCTGGTAAAGAAGACCTCAGAATAAGCATTTGTGTCAAAAAAGCATGTTTTCAGTGCTCCCACCCTGGAAAGCGCTGAAGTAAGGTTCTATATTTCTCTTGTATTATTGATTATTTGTTGTAGCTCTTGCCAGAGGATAGAGGACTAAGCTGTTCTGTCTCAAAATGTCAAACCCTAACCTTTGCGCAAACTTTCAGAAGTGCAGCAAGCTGTGTGAAAATGGGCCACTGTGATTGAATAACGTTAATGTGGAAATAGCTGACTCCCACGCAACACTGGATTTCATCATCTGCAACATTGCTTGGGGCTGTAACGGTTTCACAGAGCTGTGATGCTCGCGCTGATTTCCTGATGATTTTTCTATCATAATTATAGCTGTGTTTTAACATCTGCACAAAGACAAGTAATATGTAGCCCTGAGACATAGATGCAGATGCTTATAAGATATTGATGCTTTCATACTGGACATTAAGTGGGACTGTTTACCCTGGCTGACTTCATACCACTGAATCGCTGCTTTCAGAGGCAGACTTTCATCCTGCTGCATATGCTTGCTCTCTTTTCTCCTACACAAGTTCCTTTGCATCTGGCTACGTCAACAAGCATTTTGTGACTGTGCAGTCTAGCATACAGACCCACCCTTTTTGTCACCTCACTGCTCCGCATGCTGTGATGTGATGTTCTCTGCCAACTCCACTGTCAGAGATTCCTAGCACCTCCTTCTTCCTCTCCTGACCCCCTCCTGAGCAAGTGTTGGTCAGGGCTCTGAGTGGCACTGCTCTACCGTGCCCATGCTGTATGTATTGCACTTTGCCTGTCCTGTGATGCAGTTCATTGAGTGGAAAATGCTTCTCGCTGATTGATGGTCAGAATTTGAATTTAAATTAAAAATCAAAATAAAAACAACCCCAAACGACCCACCTACTGAGAAGTATTTTTCACCAAGAACTGATGTTTGGAGTCTTTGTCAGCCCCATTTACTAAAGGATTCCACTTTTCTCTACACACTTGGTTCGTGCCTCTCTTATTTTTTCCTCCTACTAGAAGGGTTTATTGTCTGGTAGAAGTAAGTCCAGATTTGCAGTCTTACTGGGAGAGGGATAATCAGGGTTATTTTATCAGAAAAAAACTGCTCTCAGAACACCTCCTTGCCCAGTCCTTGTGCATCTCTTTCTTTACCGGAGTCCCAAACCACCCCAGAACCAGGGCTGGACCACCTGGCTTAGGCTTCCTCGGGCTATCTGTCTCTCACATCCTGTATTATATTTTCCTGTGGGAAACACACTGGAATTCACCGATGCTTTCAAACTTGCTCATGTTTTGCAAGACTCTTAAAAACTAATATAAGTTGGTCTAGTCCATTCACAGTGACAAGAAGGGATATAATCATGCTGGTTCCTTACTCATGTAGAGTAACTCACTGGACTGCAGTGGCAGTTAGCTTCTCTTCAAGATCAGGTTAAAGCCCCTGGGCTGACCCGTTGGGCTGACTGAGCATCACTGAGTGGAGGACCTCTGTCCCTACTTCACTCCCACCCCATGCCCTGCACAGCCCAGCCATTGGCTCCCACTGCATCTGTAGGCTCATCTTTCTTCTTCGATCGACAGGAAGCTTATAAATAGACAAAAAGGCCCAGATTTGTCAAAGACCTCAGCTTTCACAAATGAGGCCAGAGCAAATACCCCATTTTTCATCTCTCATTTTTAATGTACCTGGCCTCAACATACTTAACCATGTTGAAAATCAAGTTCAAAGGCTGCACTGAGTATATCTATAAATATGACCCACATCTGGTGCTGAATGCTTATGAAAACCTGGCACAATTCAGCTGTAAAATCTGTATTTAGTGTGGAGTATTATAGCATCAGCAACGAGACAAAGTCACAGAGAAGTGTTCAGTGAAGTTTCTTTTTCTTTCTGCTCTGGATTTGCTAAAAGCGTAAGGGAAGTATGAGAGCATATATCACCAAGAAAAGCAACTTGAGGTGTGTGTTCCGGTGTGTGGAAAGGGATTTTCCTTTGCAAATGGAGGGATGCCTACTATCAATTTTGGTGAAAGCCCGCCTCAGTCCCCTTACGCACGTGGGCACCAGGAGCCCGGAGTCTATTTTGGGCACTCTGAGTGACAGTCCACGTGGCTGGGTGAGTCATGCCAGAAACCTTTCACTTTCCTTTTCTGTGAAAAGGAGTTACCTGTTGCTGGAAAATGCCTTGACATCAATGATGAAACTGCCAATAGGTGATCCATTTTGAGTGAGTCCTCTCAGGGTAAAGAGCTCACCTCGGTATGCAGAAACATGCTGTAAGAGGACAATTTACTCAGTCAAAAAAAATTAGCAACAGAAAATATGCATGATCCTGCGTTTTGTTCATCTTCAGTGATCAATCTGTAATCTTGTTCGAAGTTGGTTCTGAAACTAGGCAATTTTTTACAGCAATTGGCTAAAAGTAGGATCGCTTCTTTGAGCAGTAACTTCTTCCTTGAGGTTACTTTATGAAAGATAATGGCTTCTGATAGGTGGTGGCTGCAGAGATAAGAGGATGTTCTTTGGGGAGCCCTACGTAGGAATGAAATTCTGAACAGAGGTGTTGCTGCTTTTCATCGTGTTAGATTTAAAAACGAATATCATGTTTCTGCTAAATAAAGACATAACCTGGCCTGCAACAAACATTTGAGTGGGTTTTTTTTCTGTCCAATTTGGTTAGAGAAGTGAAAATGTACATTTTTTGAAAAAAATACGGTGAAATGTGTCAACATGAATGGAAACCCGTTGATCATAGTGAAATTTAACTCAAAATGAAAAGTCACTTTAAACTTGATTTTCTTTTTTTCCCTTTTTTTCATGTGTTTAGAAATGTTGAACTGAAACATTCTGTCAACCTGAACGCTTTTTTTGAGTTGAGAAATTAATCAAAACCAACCTTTTCCTGCTGAGGTTTCATTTTCAACCAAGTAGGCCTCTTCTGATTAAAGAAGTCGCATACAAATTATTAATCACCTTTGCACTGCTTTAGCTTTTGGGTGATTCAAATCTGTTTTAGAAACAAGCGTCGTGCCCTTCTATAGGTGCTGCTGTAAGAATCTGCCCTGTGTGTCTGGCGGCAGTCGGATGTCCCCAGGGAGGTGTCCTGATGTATGGCAGCCACCTCCCTGTGTCAGAACCACAGGTGCGATGGGCACACAGCTTGCAGCCCATATATGAGGAGCGTGGGCAATGCTGGGCACTTCTTCCCTCGCACTGTGGATGCAATTCCTGTCACAGGTTCCTTGCAGACTTTCCATGTGTGGACAGAGGTTTGGAGGCAGTGGGGCTGAGCCTGCTGCTAGGGTTGGAGGGCTGAGAGCACAAGCTGCAGGAGCAGCGGGTGGGCCTGAGAACAAGCAGGAGGCTGGGCATGGGCTGTTGGCTGTGGAGAGCGGTTAGGGGAGGGAGTGGGATGGTGTGGGGATGGGGAGAATGGAAAACGGTTGGGAGACGTGGGAAGAGATGGAGCGAGATGGGGTGGTTGTGACTCTGAAAGCTGTGACACGTAGTTGTGATTTTTTAGTAAGAAGGTTTCCAGTAGCACTAGGGATAAAAAAAAAAAGGCCTGATGAAGTATCATCTGTGAAATACTGAAATCAGAACTTCTGAAGACCTGTGGCTCTTGGAAATTGCATTTTGCTAGTTTTCAGGCTGTAAGACAGGATGCTCCTGGGCCAACCTGCAGGGAACTTCCTTCCTCCCATTTGCAGAGGAAGCAGGGATGTGAAGATCTGTATCTGTGCTGTGCCCCTGACACTGCTGCTCCTTGGTGCTGATGGCTTTATCAGCCCAGCTTCAGGCGTCGTCTCCTGTGTGTTCAAGGTTATCGGATAGAGATGAGCTAGGAAAAAAAATCCAACTTTTGACTCAGACCCTTAAAATATAAATGATGTAACCCAGAATCCAGCATTACCCTTACTTTACAGATCTTTACCAAAGATCAGCATTCATGTACTGAAATTGGAGAGCAGGGTTTTACCATTGAATCACCAGATTAAGAAAAGGATGTTTCTTTCAGTGAAACCTGCACAACAGATCATCTTACGGTTGCATGCTGTCAGAGGGCCTTCAAGACAGCTTACACGTAGCTACATGGCTTTACATTTTGACCTTTCTTTTTAATGCTGTGACAACTTCTGAACTGTAGAGGTGAGGTTAACAGCACGTTGCAGTGCGTTTGAAGTAGGTTAAGAAACCAGCTAGCTGATCTTACTTATTTTTTCAGCACAAAGATGATTCCTGCTGCCTGTACCTGTCCTTCTGCAGCACTGTGAGTCCTTTTGGGTATCTCACAGCACTACTGCCCAGCTGGGCTGCAAACGCTCAGCCCCTTCACTGGAAAGCTGGGCTGTGTTGGGCAGAACAGGAGGCCCCTCAGTCCCACAGCAAGGCCCCAGCTTGGCTCATAGAGAGAGAAAAACCACTCCTAACAAGAAAAGGCAATGTGCTGCTCAAATTCATCTCTTCTTTCAGAAAGCAGCCTCTGCTTATACAGCGAGTGTAAAAACATGAAGTACTTGCATTCTTAAGAAACAGGAGCGCATCAAGTTGAAAATGTTTCAGATTCATCTTTGGAAATGATTTGTGTGATTTCTTCTGTTTTTCTTCAAGCGTGATTCTGTTTTTCTCCAGCACTGCTTGCTGCTTGGGGTGTGTGGTTTGACACTCCGCGCGTCAGTTTAGCTTTTTGAGATTGTGCGCTTTTTGAAGGGGGCACATCTGTGGTTATAGAAGAAAAACAAGAACATCAGATGTTCAGGGCACAAAAAGCAGAGCTTGGGAGGATCTTAGAAATGAACAGTGACAAGGGATGACTTGTATTTGACCCAGAGCTGGCGAGGGCTGATACAGTATGTGTAAAATTACTTATTTTTCCAGTTTTCAAATGCCCTCTGGAAAATTACTGTAATATGAAAGAAACATTTTAACTACAGTTGTGGTTGTGACATTTTATAATAAGCCAAGTATCTCAAGGAGCAAAAATACACACTTTGCTTTCTTCTTTCTTTTTAATTTAGTGACAGGGCGCCGTTCATGAAAAAGTGTGCTCCAAGAAGCTTCTAAGTGAAGGTCTCCTCAAAAAAGTGAGAGATCGTGATCCCTAACAAGGGATACGATTGCCAGGACCACTCTCTCTTGTGTCAGTGGGAGCTTTGTTGTCAATGAGCAGCAGAGTCGCTGCCCTTTGGAGAACAAAAGGGAGTGCTGTGACTGCAGCTGCATCCCCTGTAGTTCTCCTTTAGACTATGTGGGTCCTGCAGGGGAGCCTGGAGTAGCTGGGACAATAGACACTAGAGCAGTGCATATGGCTGTTCAGCCAGGGGGAACCAGGTTTGGAGTGCAGAGGTGTATGGGATGAGGCAGACGCCTGTGTAGAAGTGAACTGTGTGGAAAGCTTGCTAAAAATCATCAGCCAATGGGGTCTACAGTGTTGTTTATCTTTGTTAAAATGCCATGATTATTCTAGCTTACCCGACTGCGTATTTATTTAAGACGTTAATTTGATATTTTCAGACACACTTTTTAACCTTTCTTTCTTTAATGTGAATTCACTCTCTTTTCTGTGGCTATGCAAGTGTATGCACTAAGCAGATATGACAACTACTGCTGTATCAGGTAGTGTTTGTTAATTAATCACAGGGTAGTTCCTGCTTCTAGGCCAGGTCAGCAACTTGAAACAGGGTCCTTTGCAAGAAGGGCAGGTATTCTGAAGTTACCTTGTAACACAGAATTCCTAAACAATGTTTTAAAATGACCTTGCTGCATCAGTAACAGTTGCAGATCTGTCGCCATTTGTTCTATTTGTTAACAGATCAGGAGCGTCTGCAGCAGGCTTGTTCCAGCCTGTGGCTCACACAGTACTGAAAAGTTGACGGAAAATCCTGCTCAGTGGCAAAGCCTGATTAGGAAACGTTATCTTTTTTTTTTTTTTTTTTTTTGCATAATATATGAGATACACATGCCTAACATATGGTTGCTATAAAACACCGTAGATGAGTCAGATCTTAGCTGGCAGCTGTAAGCAGGGCTGTTCTGGCTTCTTAGATAATACTACCACTTGCAACCTTATTTTTTTCTTGTTACTTAACTAGTTTGCTGTTAAATTATATCAACCTGATTCGTGGACGCTCTCATCTGAGTGCAACAAAAAGGCAAGGATTTATGATGTAAATCCTGATGTGTTGGTAACTGATTAAAGCATCATCCAAGTTGTTCGGACTTGCAGTAGTGATGGTTAATTCTTACTGAACTGTAGAACTGCTCAGGGAGCTGCTGCTGTCCCGCTCTGTGCTCAGTTCAGTTACATATTCCAGAAGTTTAAGAGGCTAAAAAGTGCCAGAAATTGCATTGGTTTGGTTTGCAGCAGTGCAGGATGTTCCAGGCAGCAGTCCCGCAGGCTCTGTTCTTTGATCTTTGTGTGCAGCTCTTGCAGATAATCACAGCTTGCAGAATGCAGTGAGAAGCAGTGGTGGGCAGCCAAAGTGTTGCCGGGCCACTGCTCCTGTGATTCTGACTGGTGAGCCTTCCTCAGCACGGGACTGAAGGGTGTGCATTCTGTGGTGGCCAAGTCAGGGAGGAGCCTGGCTCACACATCCAAGAACCACAGGTGTCAATGCAGGAGGTCTTGCCCCTGGCACTGCTGGTAATGCTGCCCCAAGCCTGTCGCTTTGCGTAGGAGATTGTTTGGATGTATCTATCTCTGCCCATTTTGTAGGGTATAAACGGCTTTAAAAGGCTGGTGCTTGTTACACTGTTGCTAATGCTTCCTAATTGTTGTTCTTTTTGGTTAGTCTTGTCAGGATTTTGAGAAATCTAGTTAGCATTGTTTCTAGTTTTATAGGTGCTGGCAACCCAGGGGGAATGACTAACGTTAGTCATGCACATACTGAGGCAGCGTGTGCTTTCACTTGCTTTTTCAAACTAGAGTGCTTAAAAGACACCTGCCTAAAGACAGAGGTTTCCAGCTCTCCCCAGTCCCTCCCTAAATCCTGTTCAGCACAACTGCACCATTCCTTGGCAGCACCTTCCAGGCCATTCATCTCCTAAAGCCACCTGAAGTATGTGCAGACAAGTGGTTCTAAGAGAAAAGTCACAGAAAAAGAGATCATAAGAGGAAGAGTCTCTAGCAATATTACTCTTTGCTAATGGAAGGCACACCTACTTCCTCTGACTCTAGCCAGAGGAGGACTGTCAGGTGGTAGAGATGCAGCTGAGAAACAGAGAGCTTTACAATACTTAGTCCTACCTTATATACCATCTGCCACTTATGGAAATTTAAGACTTGCCAAACAGAGGCTGGTTCTGTATTTTCAATATTTAATGCTTGTTGGAATTGACAGTTCAGTGTAACCTGTTGCCCCAGTGAGATCAAGCTAAGTCCCACCCACAGCATTAGCTGTTTGTACCCCTGTACTGAAATAAGCAGGCAGCATGGAAAGCTTCAAGGCAAGCTGTAGAACTGGGCTGTTACCTCCTGGGTATACTTTCAACACAGTGGCACTATTTTTTTTTTTTCCAAAAGACTGTCATTCATTTCAGTTCTTTTGGTTTTAACTCTTACACAGTAAGAAGAAAAAAAAAATGCAAAATGGTAGCCATCAAAATAACAGAACAGGATTGGGAATCCTTGCTTTGTAGTGGCAGGCCTTTCATTACTACAAAAGCAACTCCAGCAAGAGTCTACTGTGGTCAAAACTCTCTCCTGATTTAAATTTGCTTTCTTTCTGCCACCAGGAAAAAGGGGGAGAGGCATTAACCACCACATTTGTACAATGCAGGAAGGTATGATTTAGAGAACCTAAATTAAGAGCATCAGTTCTCTCTGAAGCAGAGACAGGCAGGTAGCTATGGCTGGATGCCTAAATTTAGCAGGTGTGAATACCACTTTCCACTTCTTTCTTCCTTTTGCTTCACCTTCGTATGTGTCTGTTCTTTCCTCTCCAGCAGCTAAGGGTCAGCTAAGACTCGCTGTCTAGTCAAGCTGCTCATCCCCTCTAACATTTTGTGGAGTCTAGATTCCTTCAGCCCAGGGAGAAATGGGTAGGACACGCAGATTCAAAACTAAGATACATACGACCATTACTTTCTCCCCCATCAAACCACAACAGATGCATCACTGTACTCACTGAGACTGAAGTGTGAAAATACAGGTGATACCTGGTGTTGTGTGGATGCGGCCTTTGAGGCCCCAGATGTCTCATGCATGTACTGTGCTCTTTGTTGCTCCCTGCACCGCTCTTTAAAGACTGGGTAGATAGAACTTTCCAGTCCATGCTTTATGTATCAGTACAGCTGTCAGCTGTGTTGCTTTAGATCTACTGAAGTGCTTTATTGTTTTGATAGTCTCCAGTGAAATAAATCAAGATGTCTTCTGCTTAATTCAGAATTTTGGATTATCTTATCTGAGCACGTGACTTGCAAACTCCAGGATGTAACATGGTCTCTTTGAATACCTGGTAACTGCCTGCTTCCCTGAAATAGTAACCAGCAGAGCAACTACATGATTCCACTTCTTTCCTGCAGAACCAATGGAAAAAACAGTCAGCTTGGTCAGCGGGTACAAAGAACTGAACAGTAGCAGCGAAGGGATCTGTGGATCTGTGCTAGGAGATATAGTAGTACAGCGTGCAGCATCTACACTGACAGTATTTACAAGGCTGTGACAAGAGATGTGCTGTTAAAATAGACACAATAGCTTTTCCTCCATCCTCTCTGGCCACGGAGACTGTTGAGTAACTTTGAGCAACCACTGACTTTCTCTGTATTAACTCCTTTCTCTGAAATTACTTCATTACATCTATAAAAAACAAAACAAAAAACAAGTTGGTAAGAATCCATCCTTGCACCACACAGAAATATTTCACACTTGCTGCAACAGCACTGAAGGAGGCTTTGCTTTAAAGTTTAAGACAAAGTGCGCTTCTGTTCTTAACTATAACCACTCTGTGTGTATAAAACATAAAAAAAAAAAAAAAAACCATAGAAATTGACCCCTCCCTAGAATTAAAATTAGAAAAATCCACGTCGTGACTGAATTTGCTTTGCTGAAGGTTCCTTGCTAGACAGGCTTGGAGGATTTACAGTCATTATAATGAACTACTAGGGCTTCATGATCCTTATGATGTAACTGATGACATTACTAAGCTTACACCTACTTTGTAGTAAAGTTTGGAAATAGAGGTTTATGCTGCAGCTACACTAAGCCCAGGATTTGTTAGGTACCTATGGTCCTGTAGTTTACAAGCAAGCCACTAAAATTTAGTGTATCTGAGATGAGGCTGAAACCTATCACTCTCTGCTGAGTGTCCCCTGTTCTTACCTGCTCAACAAATGGGAAGGAAAAGGAGTAAATGCAGCAGCAAGGCCACAAAGAAACCACCTGGCTAAAAACATAATCAAAATGAGAAGGGGAAAAGTGAGCCGAAAAAGTTAGATCGGTGAAATGACAGACAGCTGTAGCAGAAACTAGCTTTAAGCTCATAAATAAGGTCTAGATTTGAATGTTTCTGAGTAGTTAAGCTATTGCAAAACATGATCATAAGACTACAATAATAACTTAACTTTTGGTGCTTGAGTTCTGCTCTTTGTAGAACTTGTTAAGGCTGGTAGTACAAAAGATCCTTCTGAGATGTCTGCAGCCTTCCCACTACTGCAAAGCAATGGCTACATGTATGCTTTTTGTATTTATTTACATGCGTCTTACTCAAATCTGAAGGCGATGAGGTCATTAAATGTAGGTGAAGAATATCACTTCAGGGCATTTTCAAATTACTGTAGAAGTCTTCTGGGCTGGGTAAGAAGGTCATGGGAGGAAAAAGATTATTCTGTTCTCTCAGCACAAGAAAAGAAAGAGTAAGCTTGCTGCCAAGGAGGAGATGCAAAAATGCTGGCAGCACATTTTCTGAGCTGCAATGGCAGACAGTAAAAGCACCTACAGCAAATGTTAATGAAGAGGTCTCTGGACCTATGACCTATTCACTCTTATTACAAAGCAATGTTTTCAACACTGTAAGTGCTGAAGAACAAGCCTAAAAATAGCAAAGAAAATTACACCACTAAACTGACAGGAAATGTAAAAACTTTTCAAATAAGAGACAGAGAACCTATTGAAACAGTTACATTCCCAGTTCGATGTACATTTAATACCAAATAGCAGCTTCATCATGAGGTAGCTGTAATCTTTATGCCCCAAGTTAAGCATCCATGGAACAGAACAATGGCTTGCTCAGAATCTACAGGGAAGCAATAACTAGAAAAACAGAAATATAAAACAGAAATATATTTAACTTTCTAAACCAGAACAAGATAGATATGTAATCAAATTTTCCTCAGTGTATCTTGCCTACTAATCTTCTGTAAGCTTATCTTTTGGTAAGGTCTTTTTCTTTCTTTGCTTATATACCCAGTAAAAAGTTTTCCATCAGGGTACAAAAAAAAAAGTATCTTCTATCTAAATTACATCATGCATTCTTATGAATTTGAGACCAGACACTCTCTGACGGAGTACTTTTTTCCTACTGCAGACATAGAAAAATGCATAGCTTTAAGCGCATTAGAAGTTTTCCTTATTCTAAATCACTGCTTTTATGAGCTAAATTTGACATAACTTCCCGTTATGAGGTAAGTTAGGAAAACTCAAACATCACCTAAATAAACTCTGCTGCACAGTGGAGCTTCTGAAGGCACGAGCTTCTGCGTGTCATGGGAAATGAACATAAATATGCTGATTGTCATGAAGGAACTACCAGGCAATAATCTAAATACAGAGTTTTCTTTAGGTAACTAATTACAGAAACAAAACAGAGGAATGAACTCTGTTTTTTAAATGGAATTGCTGTGCAGCAGTTCTGGTATGTCCTGCTTCAGTGCTGGCATTTGCTGCAGCCTAAGCACTGTCAGATACAACTTTATTTTCAAGTTTCTCAAAAGAGAGCGTCCTATGAACTGAGAACATGCAATATACCAACTTCGGGCACTATTAAGAATTACTACTGGATTCATTTGAAATGGCATTTTGCAATTATTTAGTAATAGGAGCAAGTTTAAACATACTCATTCTAAACAACACAGCTACTTAAAATTAAATCACTACAGAAAGCAAAAAAAATCTTAAAATCTATTTTGAAATTGGTAACAATTAGAGATGTTTAAAAATAAGTTGTACGTAATGTTCAAAGATCCCCCCTCCCCCCTTTTTTTCTGAGAAGCAGCAAGACAAACAAGCTATAGATCAGGTATCTCTGTGTACCATCTTCATCATTCTTAAAGAATACCGCTCCATGCACTGAGTCAAATGGAAAAATGTCAGCGGCAGTGTTTCTAACTCTCTGGGCTAATTTTTTCTTCCCTCCAATTCCTGCAGGTAAATTTTGGCTGAAAATGTCCAAAACAAACTGAGACCAAATAAAAAATCTGGATTCCTTTCTATTGCCTTCAAATAGAAAGTCTTCAGACCGTCCGCACTTTAATTCGTTTCCATGCATACCTTCAGCAGCTGCCGTTAGAGTCAGCTTCTGCAAAAGACTTCACAATCCTTATTCTAAGAAATAAATCAGAGAGAAAAAGTGCAAGAAGTACAATGAATACTTCATTTTATTTTTCATTAAAAAAACGACATTCCAACAACTGAAGCTGTTTGTTTTTCTCCATGCAGCTCTTTCAGGCAGTGGGAGATGTTAAGATGGTCACCTCGTTCTGTGGGGAAGAAAGGCCTGAGATGAGTAATTGTTAATATACAAATTTCTTAATAAAATATTATAATGCTAGACTGGTTAAATCATTTGAATTCAATCAGTATAGTAAGATATTTACTATTCTTTATTTCTGGCTATCTAGAATGCAAAATGCAGTCTCAGCTGCTACCTAGACTAGATATAAAATACACAAAAACCCCTGCTGCTGAGACAGTCACTGTAAGAACTCAGATTATTATTTTTTTAATAAATCCCGATAGAACTTGAGAAAAATTCTTCCCAAAATTGCAGTAAACCAGCTGTATATTCTCAAAAGATTAAAGTGATAAGCAGCCAGCATTTACCGTAAATGACAAAATCATGACACTCATTTCCATACAACATACATTTTTTTTACTTTAAAATGTACTTTACACACTTTCTACTCTGGTCGATACAATCTATAGTTATTATCCATACCTACAAGATGTTGGAAATAAGAATTGTTAACTGGTTTAGTTTTATGAAATGCAGAATAGCTTAAAATTGACTGACCATTCAGGTGGGCTGTCCACTCGAAATATCCTTGTTAAACTTTCCAGATCTTCATTGTTGAAATGGAGTTCTTCAAGTAACGTGGTCAGGAACTGTGTGTATGCTGGGCTTCTCTGAGTATTTTTAAAAACTGGAATATTTTGTGACAATCTGGCAAAAAAAAACCCCAAGCAAACAATAACAAGCACTGCATACATGTAATACAGTAAAGGGGCTTTTCAACATCAGCTATAAAGATACAGGTCTTGTGAGTTCAGACTATTATAGTGAAGAAGTTTGTAACGTCCCACTTGATTCATTACAGTACACTGTATGACTGTATACATGATACACGGTTTGACCTGTACTGAAATACAAAAATTTATTAAGATGTAATGAAATGGAAACAAAAAATTTAAGAAAATGGGCGAGTAGTTTGTATGCCTTTAATCAACTGTACACTGATGTTACTTAATTTAGAAAAACAATCAGACTAAAATGCCAAATTACTTGTAAAAAAGAAAAAAATATCTATGTAAAATATCTTAACTAAAAGCTCTTAAACATTCATCTTCTAAAATTTGTATAGTTCCTTGTATGAATAAAATGTGGAAGAGCTGAGATATTCATCTTAAAGCATCCCAGAAGAACATTCTTACTACAAATTCTTAGTAGGGCTCCTGGACAGAAGCAATAGTTAACTGCCAGCACACAGTCAGACTTCAGGAAGACATGCAGTTGGATCCATTTAATTGGAGGACTGCCCCCTGCAGTATGGCACAAAACGCATAGCACGCCACAGCAGCAGGCTTGCTTTGCTTTAAGGAAGATGTCTCCAGTTACATAGAAGCCTCCCACAAAGGCATTCTGGATTATTATTAATTTTACTTGATGCACATGGACACACAAAACATCAAATTCCCAAACTGAGGGCCACTGTGATTGCAATCAGAATATGATTCCTCAGCTCTGACAGTCTGCACCTTAGAGCAGTGTAAGTTAATTTTTACACACTGAAGTGCTATGAAATTAGGCTTTAAGAAAGACAGTCAAAGCCAGATGCCATTAGGAAGGAATGATCCTTTGGCAAAGAGAACACAGCTGATTTAAGATTGAAAAGTTTTTATCTGAGAAACTAACATTCAGTTTTACAGCTGATGCTCTATCTAAGTATAAGCATCGCTGTCAAGCTATTTTTTGTTTTGGTAATGCAGTGAAGTGCTTAAAGCCTCGAAGTGCCTGGAGTTGTCAAGTGAATGCTTCGATAAATAAATAAATAAATAAATAGAATCAAAGCAGGTAAAACTGTATTTCTGAATTTAGCCAGTGGAGTTCAGCTTTAAATCTCAAACAGTACTTGGACTTTTTGTGTTTGCCAGTTAGCAACATTTTACCAAAATTCGACCATTTGGGCCTGATTTTCTAAACTGCTAAATAGGACGGAGTCCATCCAGTTTCCACTGATTTTAATATTTATAATGAATGGATCTGAAAATAGTTGCCAACTAGGAGAATAATGTATTTTCACTTGAATAGTGAAACACCTACCCCAGTGTCACTTGGCAAGAACTCACATCCCAGCAACAGTTGCTTGGTCTCAGTTACTGTATTTAGGTAAGTAGTGCTACAGAGAAATAGACACTGTAGGGAATATTTCAAAATATTTGAGAATTGATGTGCTCTGAAGAAGCTGCTCAAGGTAGTCGACAGCTCATCAAAAACCTCACAGCCCACAGAACCTGTAGATTTTTTACTAGTTAAAGCATCTTCCATTTATTTGGGAACTCTATTTCAGTATGTCCATTTAATTAAATACTTTAACTACCCAGCGCTGACATTTATTAAGATTTTAGGGGATGCTCAAAGTAACGATGTGGTGTGGAATTAAACTGATGCATAAACCCTGCTATGTAAACCCTTGCACAGAAGTGAAGTATTCAGTTAGACGTGTGATTTTTGGACTGAAGCCACTAGGCTTTGTTCTGTATTTCATGGCAGACAGGACAGAGCTGTTTCTCCTGGTGGGATGTACAATAGTTAGTATTTAATCTGGCAAAACAGTGCCTCCAACCAGGGCTGACAAGCTGGAGGCTGACTTTCGCATCGTGATGCTTTATCAGCACGGAAACAGAGGAAGTGCTGATAGAAAAGCAGTGACAATTTCAGAGTGCTGGTCTGGAGACGAGGATAGCGGGAGAAAGATCAGGAGATGCATTATTACTACTCTAGTTATTCTTCACAGGATTTAGTAGATTATATATGAAAAGAGATCGGTGGCATGAACAGTCATGACTTCCTTAATAGTGGTGCCAGGAGGCTGCAAAATATTCTCTGCTGTGTTGTAAATCTACGTGCGTTTTAAATGAATTTTCTTTTTTCTACCTTGTGCTTAAGAGAATAAGAAAAATACTATCAAGAAAAAAGCGAACAGATTGTGCAGTTTTAAGTAACATAGTAAAACAATTACACTACCCAGCTCACGTGCTAAACAGTATCTCTATGTATATTTTTAAAACAATTACGTAGTTTCATACACTACAAATATTTCTTACTGTCATGCCCTGTTTAAGACACTCTGTTTACAGAGTAGCTGTTGTAGCCCATGCTAAGAAAGAGCAAACTATTCTTATTCTCAGAGTAGTGGCCAGACCTTAAATACTGTGGAATAAACTTAAAAATGAAAATAACTATGGATTATTTTTTTCTTACCAGACCTCTGTTTGAAAAGCCATTAAGCTACCAATTACCTGATAAGTGGGAGACAGAAATCAAAAAGTAATTTCAGAGACACATGCGTAAGTTTCTAGCAATTAAAAAGCTGTGCCTAGACGGAACGTTCATGTATACATATGTACAAACACCTTACTCCTGGAAAACTGCAAGAGGAGCAGGCAGAAGCTGCTGATTTGCACTAATAGATTTGATGGTCTTAGTAACACTGGTCCCACCTAAATTAAATGTACTGCACAACAGAGCATCAAGAGTTGTACTCTCATCCTTGCATGAAATGCTAACTGAATCAAACCACAGTTTCAGGGAAATAAACCAGGACAGTCTTTGGGATCAGTATCTTGACAGTTACAGAGACTCCATCTCTGAAGAAACTATCATGACCAATTTAATGATACACAAGATTTCGATTTAAAGATCATGGAATTGACTTGAAACTCTGAAGCATCTTCAGAAAAATCAGAGTATAAACAGGAAATAAGATTTGAATCACAGTAATAGTATTTGGTTACTACAACAACAAAACAAGAAATATATAGTCAGCTATCTGGTTAGCTTTTTCACATATTGCAACATTAATGCTGAACAAACTTCTGTGGAAAAACTCAAGTAAGAAGAATTAAGTGATTAAAAAAACCCTATCACCTACAGAAATGTACATAATGCTGTCCAACGTTACACACCCGTGCTTCAAAAGATTGCCCTCAGCACACTGTTAAAAGGAAACTTTCACGCTCACTTCATGGAAAAGTTGTAAAGTATATATCAGACTTCGTGAAACAGTGTCGTTTCCTGCACACCCACTTACACCATATGGTAAACAGGGCTTTGTAAAGTTTAAAAAGTGTTAAGAATGTCAAACTATATCTGACTGATAAAATTTGTGTTCACTGACTATTCCACATATGCTGTTAAAAAAAAAAAAAAAAGAAAAATTAATGCGAAGACCAAGGTATTACTATCAAGCTATTAAATGACATCTGGCTACTGAAAAACATTTACATAGTTCAGTGCTTCAACTAAAGATTCAAGCCTTCCATGAATTAGTCTCCTTATAAAAACATTTGACAAATACTTTTATAAATGAAAATGTATTTAAAAGTCCGTCACATTGTGTGAATTAAATGCAATACACTGATGTTGTCTGCCGTTTCTTCACCTACTAATGCCTACACCAACCCCTAAGACTGAAGACAATTGGAAAAGACAATTGGAGTAATGTATTTTATGTAGTTAAATCACTAATTGGCACTTCCTAAAAAAAAAAAAAAGCGATCTAATTGTATCATACCATCCTCCCCTCGCATGCTGGACTTCAAGAAAACCTTTCCAGCCTTTTGTTTTAAAATGAACGCCGCGGTCCCCTCTGAAAAAGTTACACTTTCAGTGCCACCGGTGTGATATCATCCAGTTAGAGGCCTCTGAAACAGGCACCTGAAAACAACAGTCAGATCACAACCACCTACGAAAAATCAAGTTCCTTTCCAGCATCCAGAATGGGTCACCTAAAATTACACAAAAAATGAAAGAATATGGGTGCAGGTGACGCACTGTGGAGCGCCACTTACCATTAACTGTTCAGTGCAATAAAGCATTAAACAAATCCCTGTGTGAATAGAAAACTTCTGAATACTAAGATCTTCACAGCCATTGCCAATGTTGCAATGTCGCACATGAAAAAGATGGCAACTCTACACTGATCTGTGTTGCTGAGGTTTGGCATGACTGGTGAATGTTCCATGGCTTTTTGTGTGCACAAACAAATGGCTCTGAAGACACAGCTGATCTCAATTCTTAGCTGAGGACTTCCTCATTGGGCAGGCTGCTAAAAGCTAAGTGCACTATTTTGTCTTTTCTACACTTTGTTTCTTCCTGGCCATAATCATCTCTACTTTTCCACACTGAGTTTAATTACTCTCACTATGCAGACATACAAATTAATTTCTATTACGAAAAACAGACTCTTTCTCAACAACTAGATACTGATTGGTTTTCTTTATCAGACGTCACTGAACACCTTAATAGTTGGATGCCCGTGAGTCGCTTTTGTTGTCTTGTGGATGTAAGTCTTTAAATCAAAGGCGGGGAATGCCACCGTCACATGGGTCACAAATAATGGAAATTAACTTGGAAGTCTGTCTAATTTCCATTCAAAACTCACACTTGCAGGACTATCACAAGTCACTTCTGTATTTGGAAAAATGAAGTCGCGAATGTAGGACAGCAGTTACCATCTTTATGAATAATGAATCAATACTTAGAGGAACTAAGCTCCAAGGGCATAAAAATACAGTATTTCCTGCTTTTCTCCTTCTGAATGTTTTATCCTCAAAAATACTGTTTGGGACAGTATTACCTAAATATTTTCTGATTGGAGATTTACAAAGAGTATTCATAAGAAGAGTACCTTTTGCCAACTCTGTACCTACCACTTGGTGGTGAAAACATCTCTGACTGCTTCAGTGAGGTATAAAGGACTGCTACAGTACCGAGTGGATGAAAATATATATGCAGCAGTGCCAGCTGGCAAGTGGTAGGAGCAGGAATTGTCTGCAATCTGACCCTGTGGAAAGCCCATCAAAGGGCAAGTCACTGGGGGCCAGAACAAGGCCCGCACTAGGCAGGCTGCTGGCCACATTAATCACATTGACCCACTTCTTGGACCAACAGTAGACCACAGGACAGCACCAAGGAGGCTGCCATCACTTTGACAGGAGCCCCTAAGTTGTTTCAGTATTACAAGGTACTTTAATTTCTTCAACAGCTCAAGACTCCTCCAGCAGCTCTCTGCAGTAAATTTCCCATTCCTTGCACTGAAACCAGAAAGGACAGCATAAAACCTTATCTATACGTTTAAATAAGCTTTTGAACAGATTTAAATAGCAGTCTCATTTTGCAAATCATTCTCAGTAACAGTTCACCTCATGTACTGTTAAAAATCCTCTAGAAATATATAGAGCCTTGTTCCGTGGGTATAGTCCTTTCATTGTAATCTGTTCTACTCCATCAACACACAAGGATTTTTTTTTAATCTTAAATATTTCAGAGAGAGATATATATATATTCAGATATATATATAGCATGACTCACGTTAAAGATTTGATAGGTTCAGCAATGCAATAAAAATGTTATTACTCAGAAATGACATTTGATATAGCACCATTTTACAGATTATGATCTTGTTTTCCATTTTAATTATGTTCCTATGGCAGAAGTCTGCAGCGCAACTGATTAAACAAAAAGTAATTGTTTTGTTTAAGACAAATGACAGAGTCAATACAACCAGTGTTACAGATCAGCAGTAAAACTCACTGAAGTAGTTGTGCACTGCAGCCTGCAGACCATCTGCTTGTACGTGCAACTGAAGTGTAGCCATGTATCAATCACTTAAAATTACTGCTTCAGTCGATAGGGTGAACTGAAAAACTGGCAGCATTTATTTGTTGCATAAATCCCTACTGACGGGTGTTCAGGCATTCTGACAGAATAAATCAAAGCATCACTGTAATTCTGAATGCTTTACCCAATATACTGTCTACTTGCTTAACTTGAGGTAGAGCCCCTAATTAACCATGTACCAGTGGATGTACCACTGGATACGGTACACTGGTTTAGGGATAGCAGCCTTGCTAGTGAAGTATCCGAAATCACAGCAGGGATTTCCACAGACCTTAAAGCTATGCTTAGCATTAGGCAAAAGTTAATATTGTTCAGAAAGCTGATCTGAAGCTCAGTGTGTCTGTAGTTGTAAGCTACAGCTGCAACACCAGGGAACTTAAAAACTATCTTTGCCTATATATTTAAATGCTTACACAGGCATCTTGTGTCATTATGCACTCAGAAAATAAAAACATTACACCCTCAGCTTACGTAATTTAGCTGTTCTGCTCAGTTTCATTAAAAAAAAACACAACAAACTCTTTTCTTATTACTTTCATTTGAACATGATTTAAAAAGCTCAACGTTTTTTTTTTTAAAAAGCCTTGCTAAAAGCGAAAGGCTGCCTCCTGAGTGAGCACGTTCCATTAGAACACATTAATATTTGACAGACAATCTTGAACTGGAAGCATTTAACTTACAAACAATATGCACAGGTATTTAAAGACATCTCTAGAGTTAAGTCTTCTGTTTAATTAAGTGATGATTCTACTGAGGAAAAACGTGATTATGATTAGTGTCATTTACAGCTCTAATTCTAATACAGCCCCTAATTCGGATCCCTCTGTAAGCATATCCTTTTGGTCAAAGACAGAAATCAGTTTTCAGACACGTTTTTCATCAGTATCCGCACATTTATTCACATTTTCTATTTTCTTCAGTGAAAGATAAACACTCTAAAAGCAGCACTGTTGAATGATAATAACTGACAGAAATAAGCGGGAAATTTTCCTACTGAGGGTAAAAAGCTACTTCTGGTCTAGCTTTAAATACAGCCTAAAGATCCTAAAGGCAAGAATTTTGTAGCTAAAGTGCAATTTATGTTTTATTCATTATTTAACTTTCCTTTCATTATTGTGTACTGACTTGTCCACAGCATCCAGCCCAGACACTTTAATCCTCTGATGGCAACAGAAACTAAATTATTCATATTTAAATTTTTTTGTCCACCACATTTAAATCAATGCTACAGACACAGACTCAAAATTGACTAGCATTCCTACATAAGACAGATACATGCAAAACTTAAGGTTTGTTCAAAAGTAAACTTTGGTCACTGCTTCCACAACCTCTGGTTTTTCATATGCAGCTTCTACAAAACTATTCAAGATTTATTTATTTTTTAAATACATATTTATGAATACACTTTGAATAATTATAAACGTTTCTTCTTTAAAAGTTCACCTTTCACACCTGAGCATTTAGCTGGTTTCCAGATTCAAGTTAACTTCATCCCCTTTGAACAGGACCAAAATTTCACTCCCGGCAGGGCCAAATGAATACAACTAACAGTCAACAGAAAGCATACCTGCAGTGACCAGGATTTTATACAAGAGGCAATCAGCACAAACTGGGACACAGGAAGCTCTCCTTTAATGTGTGGGTGACACCGCTGGCACAGGCTGCCCACGGGGGCTGCAGGGTCTCCTCCTTGGAGGATCTCAAAAGCCACCTGGACATGGGCCTCGCACTGTGCTCTCGGTGTCCCTGCTCGAGCAGGGGTTGGGTCAGATGGACCCAGAGGTCCCTGCCAGCCTTAGCCGTGTTGGGATTCTCCGATCCAACCACCTGGTAAAACTGCTTACAAAGAACTGAAAAGGAATCAGTGGATTCCCCTCCTCTCTCCCCCCTCCTTTTATTTTTTCCAAATCCAGACAGGCAATTGGCAATTCCTAAAATCTGAATCTATTTTCAAACATTTATTTGAAAATGACTACAAACACGAAATACCATATGGGTCCAGCAAAAACACCTAATTATTTGGGCAATTCTATACAGGATAGAGCTTCCAGAAGATTTGTTTATCAGTGGATTAGAAAAGCCTCTAGCCAAACAAGACCACTAGGGAAGCTCCAACCATCTCAAAGTTGTCTGTGTGTTCTTATCCTAAGTACTTCTTAGTGTAGCTGAATCAAAGACTGTTTCACCATTTTTGCTAACAGATATGACTGCAGGTTGATTTTTAAATACCAAATCAAGTCTGTTAGCACCTTTACACCAC
The DNA here is from genome assembly GCA_030625065.1 of Alectoris magna. Lineage (NCBI taxonomy): Eukaryota > Metazoa > Chordata > Aves > Galliformes > Phasianidae > Alectoris > Alectoris magna. Next base: position 15,943,269 of record CM060568.1, on the reverse strand, counting down.
TACATTCCAAGTTATTATCATAATGCCGATTCACAGACAGACAGTATCAGAACTTTCACATTAAAGTGTGCCAATTAAAGCACTTACATTCATAGAGGGAGTTGTTCCAAACGGTTTCAAATTAGCTCACTTATCTACACAAATCCAAGGCAATAAAAAGTTCACAATGTAAGCCCAGAAGAAATCACTATCAGCTGTTTCCCTCTAACAAATCTAGGTTTCTTAGGTACACATTTCAAGGACAGGCCTTGTTTAAAGAGCTCAATTTATTTGAAGTCTCTTTCCTGCTATCCAGCTGACAGATCAAAGGTACCTCTCACTCCTAGCATTTGCTCCCACTTTAGTCTCTTTTTCAGCTTAGTCAAAAATTTGTGTTTAGATAGATTTAAAATTTATTTTAAAATTCATCCTTTCATCTTTTTCAGTCTTCTTTCTATTCCTTAGCTTTTTCTGTTTCTCAAAGTTTTCCCATGACACTTCCCAAACATTGGAATCCTTGGGTTACTTAGTTACATGAAAGTATGCACAGACAGAATTCACTGTGAGACTCAGAAATGCTAAGATAAACATTTCAGTCTCTGTAATGCTTGCCAGTGCTTTGTAAAATACGCACTGTTGCATAAATTATTGTACACATGCAGCGAGACCACTCAATATCTAAAAGATGCAAAAATGCATCTATATTTCAACCACATCCATCTTTGCAGTTGTTTTTGTTGTCAATGTTGTCTTGTGGGTTTTTTTTGGTGTTTTTTTTTTTTGCTGTCATATACTGGCAATCTATCACTGATAAATCATTATCTCAGTGGTATGCAAAAAAGCCTGACAAAACAAAACAACCCCTTCAATAAATATTAAATCAGAACTATACTGTCGTACAGGTGGAACAGCTACAACGTAATGAGCTTAGGTAAATAATTTGTCAATACTTGACTTTGTAAAATGTACTCACCTGCACTCAGATACTATGGAAACAATGATCATAAAATTGATTATAGTTTAGTTGTAGAACTTTCTAACATTGTAACTTGATTACCTGCCTTTCACTCTGATATACAGATCAAACACCTGGAATAATGCAGCTGAGTAAAGAGACATGCTAGGAATAGATTTGCTTCAACTGTGTCCAATTTTTTTTTTCCCCCAGAAGTTAAACATAAGGACTCCCAAAAGAGGCTGCGTTTTCTCCTTGTTTTCATGAGCACGAAAGGAACACGTTTCAGAAAGTACTGAAATTAATTTTTTGCCCTCAGTGTTAACATCCCATATTAGGATCAGAACTTAATTAATTGCCAGAGTGGATGCGGACTCTGAGAGTCAAAATGCTTCTGCGTCTCAACAAGTGACATTCAAAGGAGAAGTACAGACTTCCTTTGCACTCAATTCCTGCATTAGCAGGAAGTGAAGACAACTCTCTGGTTCATCAGTTTACTACTCACTGTCATTTATCACAACGCAAATTGTTTGTCTGCTTTCTGAATTAATTTTTCATGTTTCTAATTAATTTTCAGTTTAGTCACCGTAGGGTATTAGAGAAATGGCAGCATTCTCCAGCATAACATTACCTGTATGAAAGGTATGCATGAAATGCATCTCTACTCATTTCCCCCTAACACAGATCTTTGTTGCGTGGGTCTTTGAGTAGTCCTGTGGACTACTGCTCTAAGTCAAGCAAATTATAACTTAGCTCAGCTTCATAAAGCCAGGTTTTGAAGATCTTCATGTTTTTTAATAACTCCCAGGAGTTTTCCTGCTTAAAAGAAGTTATTTATTTCACAGCAAAAATACTGTCTGTCTTGTCAGGTCTGACACTTTCAACAGGAGTAAGACAAAAGAAAAAAGAATCTCCAGAATGAAGTACTGTCTTTTCTAGACAGCCCATCTTACTGTCTGGCATTATCAAACTTTAAATTTCATAATCTGCAATAAGCACTGTAAGGAAAGGACTGACCAGATCTTCAAAAAAAAAAAAAAAAAAAAAAAGCTGCACTTTCAGGGATTTCCACAGTCAGAGTTCTTATGCTATAGTGGTTCCAGAAGAGTTCAGCAATACCACTTCTACTTTGGGCAAAATTTATTTCAGAACTGAAAGAACAGGACTCATCTCTTCGGCTAGTAGTGGTATTATTACCTCTCTGCGCAGAACAAAAAAATTAATCCAGAACACAAGCTAGAAATTCAACTGGTACAAAATAACAGCAGATCACATTCTAGGAAGCTGTAGTAACCTTTCCAATGACGTATGCCTCTAAGTTTTTCTCTCTTTCCTTCTTCTTTCTTTCTTTCCTTTTTTTTTTTCTTTTTCTTTTTTTTCAGTAAAAAAAGCCAAATCAACACTGATTTGCATCTTACAATCAAATTTCCTCTAAGTCAAGAACTCTTTCTATGTGTCATGTCCCCAGCAAATGTAGGCTGTTCTTCAGAAAGTTTACCAAGATGAAATTAAAACTTTGAAAATAAAAGACACGTTTGCACGTTAGTCGTGTTTTTCTTATAACAGACGGGTTGTGCTTCATGATCAAAAATGTTTACATTGAATGTACTAAGATTAATTATTAATAAGGAAACAAGTAAATTTTTGTAAGGTTAGAGCTTTGAGACTCAGTTGCAAAATTAACAGTTCAGTTTGCTTAGCAGTTGAAGTTCAAATATATTTAAAACTAAGTTTAGGGCAGCTGTTAACAGCATTAACCATGTCTTTTGAAGCTTTACTTCAGAACTGTCCATATTACAGTTTGACTGTGCAACTTACTCTGTTACAGCATGACTTTAAACAAGTGAAGATGTATGAAGCAATTATGGAAGGAGGGGAAAAATATGATTACAAAAGAAAATCTGTTTAATATATACATTTTCAATGAGCATAAATTTAAAAAAGTTCTCTCTTTAATAGTGCTAGACATTACTTCCATCTGCTTGATCGTCACATATTTGTGGCATGAAGTTCAATAGGACATGAACTGCAATAGCTTCCCAAAGAGTCAACATGATAAAAATGTCTTCCAGCACTGGCCATGCTATCCTTCAGAGGGTTGAAACAGAATTTGCCACAAAACATGTTTACTTACACAGAAGGAAAAGAACTGGCAGAGGAAAGTACTTTTTCTACTACCATATTTTCAATTCATAAAGTACATTTGGAATATGAAGTCGACAAGGGCAACTGAAAAAGCAGCTCCAAAATTATACTCTGCATAAAACTATTTCTAGATTAATCTTTCCCCTCTAACAAAGGGATTAGTCAGGAAAACACCACCATGAATGTCCATTTGCAACTGGTGAGGCACTCCTGCACACATCTTTGCACAGCTGGGCATGACTTCAGTCTTCTGCGTGCCCCACATACATCTGCTAGGAGCACACAGACGTCTGTCTCTTCAAGGGACTGCCAGTAGACCTGGCAGAAAGCCATGACCCTGCTCTTCCCCTGTGATGGGCAGCAAAACTGACAGGCACAGAGATCTTACTGCACCCAACACCCTGGCTCCACACAAAAGAAGTCCAGGAGACAGCGTGTGCTAAGATATCACTCCTGCTGATGAGACCAAGGACCAGAACTGTAAAGGGGAACCAATCATCCTACCTGAGAGTTTGTGCTGGGCATAACACACCCAAGTATCCCATTCAAAAGGCTGTCCACGAGAAGTACCAGAATGGAAAAGGACTGCAGCTGTATACGCTGCACTGAAGTACAAACTGCCACTTTCTTCTACCAGCACTAGCAACACGGTGTTTTTTCTTATTCGTCTTTTTTTTTTTTTAACTTAGGAGATTCTTTCAAACCGCTAAGATCTCTTCTTCTTTCTCCTTTACAAACGAACAAGATATTTAATTAATTTTAAAGTTGGCAGTGATTAACATCCCTATGAACAACACTGCAATCCTTCAAAATACTGTTCTGTGTATTTATATTTCCTAAGTAATAGTGGAACATGCTGGGAGGAAGTGAAGTAATACTGATCTCCTGCACATTATGCCAAATAAGCAGATTGCGTTTGCTTAGGAAATGCTGATAAGTAAGAACTGCTTAACAGAAAACGTTTGAGTTCACAGTTACCAAATGACAATCTAAAACTATTATGAATGAAAAAAGGAAGAATATATACATACATTTTTTAACCATGTTGAAAAGCCTTGCCTTTTCTTTATTTCACAAAAAAAACTACAAGTTGAGAGCAAGAGAGACAAAGACTGGGCCTTAATTTCAAATGCTTTTACAGAAAGGTAGGTTTTTTGGGCTTTTGGTCCTGCAAACTGTTTAAGAAGGGGAAAAAAATTGCATTTCTAGCTCCATTATGAACAACTCTTCTCAGCTGAAACCTACTTTCTGTCATCACGCATGGAACAAAAGATCATCCCCCTGATTTTTAAGTGGCTTCTTTGGGAAAAAACTGCTATCTTGAGTTCAAGTGCCATTTTTATAGTCACTCTGCAAATCTGATTCATATCTAATATGCATTTGCACGTTTCACACATGTAGGCATTTCCAGGCAAGAACAGAGCAGAGATATCACAAACATCTAAATTTGTCTGAAAATATCTTAGGAATTTCAGTGTTGAATAATACGAATGCTCTGCTGTGCAAAGAAGTAAAAATGCATACTTGAACATAAGATTCTCCAGTTCCTGAACTGTTATCTCCAAGAGAGTAAACCTCCAGAGTACATCTCCACACGACACATTTATCTAAAGTGGCTGCACACACATAACGATGGCTTTTGTTTTGTGATCATGGTCATTTTGAGTTTGTTTAAATACTGCAGCCCAATGCCTATACGCTAATCCCAGAACATTCTGAAACGTTTCAAAGCTTTTAGCGGGAGGAACCTCTTGCATAGGCTTTGTAGATGAAGCTGACCACAGTTCACTGGAACCAGCCAGCTCAGATAAATAAGATGAAAGCAGACATTTCCTGAAAATATCTTGAAAGCTTTCCATTAGACTGTACCAGGGGTATACAGTAAAAACAGCAAGTGCCCATGCTTACTTATATAGCAACCGATCTTCCCACTGCTCTCTCCATTCTGTCTTGACTACTGTATGTGTATCTATTTATCTGCTTCAGTTTAACATCTTGTAAAGTATTTTGGGAGAAAAGGATGCAACTTCTGCTTTCTAGTTTACATTACAAACTAGCTGCTAGTGTAACATAAAATTGTACTTAACATTGGTACTAAATATGATAAGAAGATACAAAAATGTACCACACCTAATGGGCAAATAAATAAGAAATTTGATCTACAGATCATTTTAGAGTCAGCCACTCCACAATAGGCATGAATGCAAGCATTCACACAAAATTCTCTGGCTATTGAAGTGTATTCTAAGAAAGTCAATACGGTCACAAAGACAGGAGTGCCTCAGGCTAGATTTTCAATTTGATTGAATAAATCCAGCTGTTCACTAGAATGAGGAAATGCCTCACCACTGGGATCTCCAACATTTTATAATTCTAGAAAGATGGTCAGACCACTTAAAGTCTGGTACTTTACTTCAGAACAATGAATTAGAAGTCCAAGTTTCTTTAACAGTCAATAAATGTGAGGGCATTTAAGTACTTCAGAATACAAAGGGAACTCAGGTCTTACTTAAGCACTACAATTAGGTGTAAGATTAGGCATTGTGACTATCTGTGACTATCCTACATGTGACTGTCCTCTATTTCACGAAGATTTAATCCACAAACTCTTAATGAAGAAAGGATAACACTATCATGATACAAAGTATTAAGCAGTCTTTAAGTCTGTAATGATAATACTGAATCTCCCAATAGCATACCACAGAAAGTGTCATCGTACTCTGAAAGTGCACTGTGAACTTAAGCACGCCGTATGTCCCTAGCAGAAGGAAGTGGTGAGCCACAATATCGATGTACAAAGTCGGGTGCAAGTCCAACAGTTGCTACTTTAAACAAGGTTTGCCTCCTCCCAAACAAAACAAAAATACTTGAAGTTTTAGAAGTTTCTTTTCACGTATACCCTGAAATCCCATGCTCATACTGCCTTCTTTAGTTTGTGTTCTTACACCTCATGCAGCACAGGGTATGTGTAATGTGGTTGGTCTTCCTGCTGGAAAGAGAAAGTTTCAGGGTCTTGCTTACGCTACTGCACTCCTGAGCATTACGACAAAATAGTCATCCTGTGTCTGGGACCAGGTCAAGACACTGGAATACATTACTGGAATAATATTAGAAGCAAAATCTACTCTACTTTTCTATCAAATATAACTCATTTGTTTAGGCATGGACCCTTAGAAAGCAAAGGCAAAAAAAACCAACCTTGGTTCTCTGCTTCTACTGATTGCTACCAAGACTGCCTGCTACATGTAGAACATTTAAAAGCAATTGTAAAACAACCATTAGCTATGAAAACATTTAGACCTCATCATAATGCAGCACAGACCAGCTACATATTTTACCTTCCATTCAAAAGAGTCGCGATTTCCTTAAATGTACAGAAGCTACTTGAAAAATTCATAAGATCTGTTTCACAAATTACCAATTCAACCATAAGGATATATAGTAAAAATGACAAAAGATTTGTTCTTATAGTTGATAAAAAATGTATGCCAAGGCATTCAAGTAAAGTTACTTTCTATGTTCTGATTTAATGAATCATTTGAGCGGTATCTGGCTGGGTGACAGAGATGCAAGGCTCGCTGAAGCCTACTCTAATGCCTACTGGTATAGCCTTCCTTGGGACAGTAAAGCCAGAACAATGTGTCAGACTGAAGTAATATCAAAGAAAGTAAATGCAGTACTGGGGATGCTATGAGGTTGGCCCACAACATCTCTTGACCTGTGAATATCTGTAAGTACTTCTCTGTCCTACTGGCTCCAGTGACCCAGGAAACGCAAAAGAAGAAGCAGCAGTGCGGTAATAAATGGTCTCTGAAATAAGATTTCTGCAATCTTGTAATTCAAGCTGAAAAACATACAAAGATTGATTGATGGTCTAACCCTATTGAAAAGCAGGGCCTGACACTATGTGAAACCACCAGTGATTTCTTAAAAGATGAACTAATGTTAAATAATGCTTAATGTGAATTTCACAGAGAACCGTCTGTTTTATACACTGCAAAGTTTATATTCTTAACTTCAAAAATGTATGTTAATTTGGGAAATATAAATCAAGGAATTTACTTGATGCATATGACTACAGCTTTTATAATTGATGCCTATGCATACAATTTTACTGAAAAAGACTTACCTTTAGGGAAATAATTTGACTTTAATTGTGAAGGTGACATTAAAACAAGAACACAACATTCAAATAATACATGTCATTTTGTCCTACTATTAGAGAAGGGCAGAGTGTGTGTCTGTAGTGAATAGAAGAGACTGAAATATCCCCTTCCTTCCATCCTTCTTTAAAAATATCTAAAACTTAATTAAGTCTCAAAAATAACATTGCTTGTCCATTGCTAACATTTTGTTTCAAATATTTTATTTCATTTCCATTAAAAATATCTCTGTTGATTCCTCCAGTCGATTTCAAGAAGTCTTTCCTCTGTTTTATCTGAAAATTAAATCTTCCCTCAACAGGCTAGTTAGGACAATTGTGCATGAGAATAAAAGGGTACTTACATGGATAACAGAACAATAGCAATTAGAGTCCATTCAGGCATTTTGTGAATAATATTTCTGTTTGTTAACCTGAAAAATAGCAATTAAAAAAAAAATCAAGACATCATAGTGAAAGTAAACAGATTTTAACTGCTGAATTCAAGTTGGCCCTTTAAAGACTTAGTATGCCACATTACAATGTGGCAGTTACAGTTGCATGTGAGCCATCAGCCAACTTACTGTCTCCTCTTAGCCAGCCTCAGAGGAAGTGCAAAATTACCAGTACATGTCTTTGTTCCAGAGAGAAGTGGCATGAGCAAGACAGAACAGAAGCCAATTCTTTGAATTCATAGTCTTGGCTGCTGTGAGGGCTCAACTCTTCCTGACACCCAATAGGAAATTCCAGGATCTGCATATATGCTTTCTGTAAAAATGGGCCTTCTACGCTCAGTTCCTTATTGGTTTCAGATCCAGATTTGCTGTAAAAGCTAATTTGCACTGTAGCAAAAATGCTAAGTCACAGCTTGAAGCAGTGATTGAGCATGTGGTAAGAAGGCAGGGCCAACCCAGGGGAGCTCAGCTGCATGCAGTGCATCTGAGTGACTGAAAGGAGTGGAACAAGGATCCACCCCTTCCTGGATCTCATTTAAGGGTTGGCAGTGGAGGTGAGGAGATCTTGCTAGGGGTTCCTGCCTACTGGAGGCCTTCCAAAGGTAAACAGTTTTTCTTTTTTTGTTTCTGAATCCACAGCTGCTGTAGCCTGGGGTTGTGCTACTATGCTATTACTGTTTGTATTTCCCATCACATTGCAGCATTACATGCATGAACATATGGGAGATTTTAAGATACTGGATATAGTCCTCTGATGATTCATGTTATTAAAATGGAAACCCATGATTCTGGCTTAAGCAATGGGTGTCAACGCAGATATAAGAGCAGGAAAATGAAGTGTAAATGAAGAACCACAAAGATACTCAACAACAGGATTGCTACATCTTATGTCCGCTAGTCTATGTGGTTTAATTCAGTAGTAATACAGTTTTGCTTAAAGTCAAATGTTAATGTGACTTAACAATTCACATATGAATTGTTTTATGGCTGAATTTCAGCATGACCGGTGCTGTTTGTGATGAGCAGTTTTATGGAAAAGCCACAGCTCAAAAAGAACATGTAGCTATGTGGGAATCCAAAAAAAGCTAGCAGAATTAATTTTATTTAGACAGATGCTGCCACGTGACAGAAATGCTGAAGGGGTGAGTTCCTTGATATGTTTGTTTCCTTCTTCCACTCTGTTTCTCTTCTCCGTAGTCTTACGTAAATCAGACCCAGAATGAAGCTATTCTTTCACTCACACATGCCTACTAGCACTGTAGAAGGTGGAAGGTTGCTAATAGGTCTGAAAATAAACCCTTTTTTCTAGAAGCAAATATTTCCTAAAAGTAGGAATTTCACCTGCTCATCAGCAGCTTTACATTCTTGTTCATTAGAAGAGGAGACAATGGATATAGAGGACATCAACCACTGCAGAGGTAGAACAATAGATTTCTATACCATGTTCAAGGTTCATTTTAGGAGAAAAGACTTAAATCTATTTGGGGCATTTCAAAGGAAAATTTAATACCTAGAAATTTTCTATAACTGCTAGCCTAGTCATAGAAGTTTTATTGCTGAATCCCTTCACCTTATCAGCTATGATGATTTAACAAAATAGCACCAACTAAGCATGATTATGGTAGCATGACAAGTGCTTGTAATGCAACTGATGGAAGGTCCGAAAAGATCAAAAGCTAATTCTGCCTCTAATTCATTACTAAAATGCAGCTATGTGTAGGCATACCCTTTCTGCTGATAGAGAGTACAACAAATCTGGCTTCAGGATCAGAACAGAACCGTGCTCAAGGGATCCCAAAGCATAATGATCTGTGAAGATCAGCTAAACATTGAAGTTTCCAATTGTAGTCTTCTTACTTTTCCTCCTCCAAAGTGAAATACCTCTCAACAAATTGAATCCCACGGTTTTCTTCACTCAGTAAGGCTTTTAATTTCTTAAGGAAATTAGATAGCAGAAATACCCAAGAACACTGGAAAAGTGTTTATACTTGCCATTGTTAAAACTCAGCTTTTCTTTTCTCACTCTGAAAAAATCATTATTAAAAATATAGTTGTAAATAAGACATTTTAATAGGACCATTTCCCTTATTTAAAAAATGCACTCAATTTTTTTTTTTTAAGAAGGATAGTAATGATTAAAGCAGAATTATCCCATTTTCTCCCTCAAGTCTACTATCAAAGTAAGATTTTTTTGAAGCAGTAATTACTAAAGCAGTATCTCAACAGCCCTAGTTTTGTCAAACGATGAAAGAAAAAGCAACGTATAATACTACATGTATAGGAATCATCATGTCAAACTAGAACCAATAAGGTTGGTAAATACAAATGATTTTTTTTTTTTTTAGTAAAAGATGCGCATTTACCAACTACTATTAAAATAGCTAATGGCAGTAGCTGGCAGCAAGGCTAGTAACTGATAAACTGTTTCATTTTTCTGGTTATAGGAAAAGACACCAAACAAAGGCTGAAGGTCTTGACTCAATACTGATGACAGTGATAAACACTAAGAAATGTCTGATGGAATCATCTTGACGGACAATTCATATGTAACATTCCAGTTAATCTGCTATGATAAGACACAGTGGAAGAGACAGATCCAAAACACCTGGGAAAACTCTGTCAAATAGAGAAAGCAGCTTTATTTCATAGCTCTACAAGGAGTTACTATTGATTAGAGCACAGGAAGGTGTCATTCTTGTACACAAACTGAGAGATGCAGTTATTTGTGTCAATTAACTCTTATTCAATGTTAGTATTGATTGGCAAGGTCTCAACACTAGTCACTGCCATCAATATGCTATTTATGAAGGAGGCAGTCATAAGATGCAGATAACCAGCAGGATATGCCAGTATGGATCTGCTGATGTACTACTGTCACTGGACTTGATGAAGTGAGGCTTCCACAACCTTTCAGTACAACACCTGTCCTAAAGCACTTGTGCAATTGGAAAAGAAAACATTTTAGGCTGATCAGACTAAAGCTAGCAACCTACAGGTGTGAAGCCTTAAGTAATATGGAGCAGTGGAAGGGCAGTCACTTTCAAGAACAAGCTGTGTGTCTGCACTAAGGCCTCTGAAGAGTAAAGCTCTCAGGAAACAGGGAAGTGCAAGTCCTCTGCAAAAATGGTTCATTAATTCTTTGTCTTGCCTTTGGCCATAACTAGTACTAGAAAAGGTCACCAGATTTGTCTCATACATATTATGGTAACGTTTAAACACTCAAAATCTTTAGGATGTGATTTGGGCACAGAAATATTTTCTGTTAAAGAGTTTGGTTAAACCTTCTCACACCTACCCAAAGAAAGAAAAGAATATTCAGCTTTTCAAAAGTGAGTCTCTACTTTCTTAGACTGTAAGAATGGACAGGTAAGCCAAGAATGCTGGGTGGGTTTCTCAGTTGCTAGTTAGTACTTTGGTTCATGCCAGCACAGCTTGCAGGAAGGATGTGCTATGGCTGGACTAACTTCTTCCCTCAGCCATTAGACAAAAGGACCAACAAAGCTCATACAAAGGAGCTCAGACTGAGTAGGTGCATCACAGCGACAGAAATTGACAGGTAAAGGACTGAAGAGTAAGATGCAGGCAAATTCCATTGTAAACCACCTCCCAGTAACTGACTGGAACTCAGCCTGCAAAAAAAGTGAACTCTAATATGGAAATTCTGGGAATACAGAGGAGTCCAAGGTTGAGGTAACCAGTAAATAGGAAAACTAAACCCAGTAATGACACAAAGAGCACACAGTTGGTCCTTTTCCTTAAGTTATCTTCCCATTCAGTTACTTTTATTCACTGATTTTGCTAGTGGAACTCCATTTGCAAATGCTGGCCTGAATTGTAACCAGTGCCTGTCATAGCAGCAAATTTAAGTACTTCCCTATGAGCCCTGTACTAGAATTTGAACAGGAACATCAGTACACTTGAATTAAAGGAAAGAAACTCAGCACTGCAGGTGCTCACCACCTCAGCATTTTCTGATTTCTAGGAAACAATTTGATACAGGAAAACAGTCCAACGTGAATGGCAGGTAGATAAGCCAAAGCTGTAATAGAAAATTTTGAACACATATTTAAGAAACAGCAATAATCACATTCATTCTGAGAATCTGTGAATGACAAGTGCCATAAAGTTAACTGAAATGTATGTAACCTTAAGGTACAGCAGAAATCCTATTTTCAAAGTGCAATACCAAACTTTAAAAAAATAAAATCATACATTCACAAACATAATAATATAGCCACAATTTTTATATAAATAGCTAATTTTGTCTTCATCTTTTAACAAAATGCCCTTATACACTCTGGAGAATATTTGACATCTCAGTTTTCGTAACAAAAGCTTACAGGCGCTGTGGGACTTTGTTTGGGAAGAGCTTTAACCATTCTAAAATGTCTCTTGAGATGCCTCTAGTGCATTTCCCAGCAGTGGTGATTGAATAATATGTTGCCCAAAGGAGGCTGAACTGCAAGTGTTCCTTTAAAAACCAATGGAGCTGAAAATTGTTGTTGCTTAGTTCACAACATGCTCTTTTACCCTTCTTCAGCTAAGCTCTACTACTGACTTGTATTTTACTTCCTTCCCTCTTCAGCCTTAAATACTTCTAGTATGAAAAGTAAGGAAGCTCGCTAGTAGTGCTACCTCCCTAGTCATTAGGCGTTTTAACCATATTAACAGAGAAAGTAAGATTTAAATTTCTAAACCCTACAAACACAGGTTATAACTTATCCCAGGGCCCCTGCAAAAGCAATCAACTTATGAGTCAGAGAGACTCATATTGATTAAATTCAAGTATGGCACTAGAGATTCAAACCCAGGCCTTCTGCCAGAGCTAGCTTTTCTGTATCAAAAAGTTTTATACCAGAAATACAAGAATAAAGAGCTCAAATATTTTTATTACTTCTCTATTTCCTGTATTTTCATATTACTTTACTTCCAGCAACACTTACAACTCCAACTGTTGCAAGATGCATATAAAACAGTAATAAATTCTTGTGTAGCGCTCACAATTGTTATCAACCACTCCTTACCCAAAATGCTGTATTTCTAAGCAATTTATCTTTGTTTTTATGTTTTTTAAAAGGCTACTTTGCAGCAAACTGCATTTGAAATCTGATATTCAGGCCACGTTATCTTTGAATAGCAAAAATAATTTAAAGTATAAGTTCTGCTTTTGAGGTTTTTCAGCTGAAGTGACTACTAAGCGTTTATACCGCAGAGCAACAGAAATGCATTTTTAAGACACAAAGATTTAATTCAAAGAGCAGGCATACAGACATCATATAGATGCTACTGCAGTAGAACAAAAAATATCTTCAATGGTTGCAATGTTGTTAAAATCTTAACCACAGTTAAATGACTACAGTTGCAGAATGAGGTCCAAACACAAGAATTCTTATATTTAAAATAGATCATGCATAGAATCAGCAGAAAGAAAAAGAAATGCATCTTCCATAGTTTAAAAAAACAAAACAAAAACCAACAAAAACAAAAATCTGGCATATACTGAGATCCGTGTTTCAGTGGCGTTTCTCTGGCTATCAGACAAATCATAAGGAAACAGGAAGACTTGTGTTTCTATTCACCAAAGACTAGATTTCTTATGTCAGATGCCACAAGAATGAGCTTTGGTGAATCTACATGTAAACATTTTGCATGAAGGGAGGTGGCAGAGAGGAAACTGTTTCAAGAGTAACAGCCTACACACAGTTACCAACCCTTTTTGCTCCCCTCCCGACAAGGTGTCAAGATACAAAGCATAATCTGGGTCCAAGACATAAGTGTTGTGGCTCCCCAAAAAACTGGAAACATTTTGTGAAGTTACTACCATTCTAATATCCCCCTTTCTTTAGTCCCAGTATTTTTTTTAAGTATCCTCTGCAGTGTTTCTGACTATCTGTGGTGAAGGATCATACCCTAGACCTACTTCCCCTTGAAATCAGGAGCAAGAAAGGTCAAGCTGGACCTTCTTTCCATCTTGAGAAGTTAGTGGTAATAATTATTAATTATATTAAATCCTGTTAGCCCAGCTACAGGGAGCCAGAGCAAAATAAAGTGACAGATGTCAGAAACTCACGCTTAATAGGAGGTGATGAGGTAGCAGAACCTTTAAAAGACTCACCATCATCCTCCAGAGACCACTGGCCTAGTTTTTAAAAACCTACAGATACTCCTGGTGACACGGCCACTGTCAGGAGCAAGGAAGGGGTTGACTTGTTAGTCCACAGGGAATGTGACATTTCCTACATGAACACACAACCTCTCTGTGCCCAAATCACAAATATGGGATGTTTAATCAATCAAGAATTGCTAAATAAAGACCAATACTTACCGGAAAGTTTTGACAAGATTTTTTAGCTCTGTGTAAACTTCCCCTAGTGTAATCTGAAGAGGGCCCAAAACTGCAGGTAATCTAGAAGGCAAGAAACAATGGTTAATATGGTTTTGTCTCTTCTTAATTTCTCCTCAAGTAAGGCTTCCATCAGAGCACATTAAAGGTAATGAAAAGGGAAAAAAGTTTTTGTGCAATAGATTCAGCATACAGTTTACATTTCAGATTCCTCTGTGCTTTTTGGGCAATATCTTCACTTTCATAACATTTTTCTTATAAGAAGCTCTAGTTTAGTGTAAATGTGAAGTAGAAATTGGCTACAGTTTTACATGTATGTTCTATTAAATTCCATGTTGGTTCTGACATAACATTCTTACAATAAAAAATCAAATGTTTTTCATTATAAATATTGGAATTTCAGGCTTCATAAATGCTTTAGAAGTTTTTATTGGTTAAAAAATAACAGTACAAAAGGAAAATTACATGCCTGTTTTTTACACAAAGAATATATCTGCTAATCTTAGACTTACACATGTGCAAAAAGGATGCAACAGAAATACCACTCCATTGGAAATCTGATTATTAGGACAAAGATGTTAGCAGGGCAATCAGAAAATTTCAATGGTGGATTGCTTCCCTGCTTGAATGTACAAAACTTTGATAGAGTACACTGCAAATTGCGCATACTGCTTAACTAGTTCTTGTTATTGCCAGCATTTGGGGATACCATCTATTGCTTTTCACATATTAGATGTGGATTTAAGCTAAAACTTTTGCTTCTATTTGCTTGTTTAATGGTTAACAACTTCTTGCATTTGAATATCCAATTATTTACACTTATATGTATGGGCACTGTGCTGATACTGTTGGAATAGTCAATATTTCTTGTTGTCCTTATATCACTGTACATTTTACTAGAACTGTGTATTCCCACCAACTTCATCTGAACCACAAAATCAATTAAAACTACAATTAATTACAAGTAGTACATACATAAAGCGCACACAGCTATATATTATTACTATTTACATACATAAGTATTTATTGCTGATTTCCAGTTCCTATTTTACATCCCTCAGAACCTGCTTTTAAAGAACTTAATTTAGGCACTTCAGATGTTTCCAGGAATCTGAGGGAAAGGAGGACAAAAAATTACGTGCTTTCTGCAGATTTTTTTGAAGCACATTTTCATTTTAAGCTCCATAGGTTAAAGCAACATTTAGATAAAGAAAACATAAATATTTTCAGTGTAATGGCACAGCAGATTTCTAACAACTACTGATGAGCAGGAACATGTTGTCCTGCCAGCCTTACATGCTACAACTTGTCAAGTACAAGCTCTGGTGCACTTAAGAATGAACAAGTTTATCTTAGACACCATCTTAGTAGCAAGATTCTGACATTTATCTCAGCAGGTTGTGCAAACTGACATGTGCTACTCCATCATAGCACGATGGTGTCAGAAATAACTTCTTTAGGGCAATACAGGTCATGAATAATGCCACCCAGAAAAAAGTGAAGAATATCCTTGCATGGTGTATTTATTACTTAAAATGATGATGATCACCAACTTCAGCTTGACAGTTACTGAAGTAAGGAATACTTACGCTTTTCTCAGTTTTTCGAGGACGATTCGCTTTCTAATCTGCATTTGTGCATTTGAATCAACAAGTGGGAACGTGAGGTCTTGCTGCTGATCATCCTGTATTACCACATTAAAACCTTTAATTACAAGCTAATATTAAATTGCAGTCAATGCATCAAAATAGTCACAGCTTATCGACTGATGTTTAAACACAGGAAAACTCTCATCTCTAAACAGAAAAAAAAAAAGCCAGTAATGTCTTAATGGACAGAACTCTGGTTAATTTCACCCAGCATAGATTTTGCAGCTAACCTGCTTCTCCCCATTCTTTGCAAAGCTGTATGCTAGATACTTTAATTCAACTAATGGTAAATTTATTCAAAAATTAAATCAGTCTACACTTTTTTTTTTTTTTACAAAAAGCAGTGTAACAGCTTTATTTTAAAAGAAGCGGTATTATGAAAGTTATACCCTCTTATGCTCATAATACACTGACCGTTAAAAGCAAAAGCAATTTCACATGCTTGTACAAACTGTACAGCCCACCTACGATAGTTAATGTACTGTTTTACTGTAATGACAAGAAGACCTGGTTGCTGTCAGATGGTCTGCCTACCCTGATAAAACTTCAGACCACTCTGTATTTAGTTCTGCAAATCCTCTGGGCTCTTTTCTTCCCCCCAGATTGTCTATGTTGCAGCAAGGTATCCAAACAAATCAGCAGGCACCAGCTGAGAGAATTTTAACTAGTAATGCCAGAGATCTAGTCTTACTCAAAAGAAGAAATAAATCCAATCTCAAGGATTCTCTGTCATGAATTAAAGGCAAAAAAAATATAGAGAGAGATTTTAGGTAATGAATAAAAGGTGGGGAAAAATAAAACTCCAGTTCCTTTTTCACCCAAGACCTACTCTGTTCTATAATGGGTTTGTTTCTTCTAAGTAAACCTTATTTACCCTGCAAGGCAGCAGTTTTACAGAAAGCCTTTGTTGCAGAAGTCCTAGTCCTTCCATCTCTCCAGCTCACAGAAGTCACCAGTTTTTCTTGCCAGTAAGCTGTTCTCACATAGGGTTCTTTAACAGTTTCATCTTATTGCAGTTATTCAATGCTACAGTTGTAGAGATGATGAAAAGGACATGCCTGGGAAGTGGTGACAGTAGTTGTACTTCATTTTTCTACTACGATTACAGCAGTAAGAGTTCTACCTGTTCTCATTTGCTACAAAAACTATATAGGGCCTTACAGATCTTAACTTCTTTCCTATTCTTGATTGCCAGTGCTTGACTCTGCTTGTTTTAGTCCATGTTCAGATTGTGCTCAAGCAGCCAAGGCATCTTTCACGTTCCACAAACTGTAAGGAAGCTACCAGAACTGAATGTTTCCCAAACAGTCAAATTCATTCTTATCAGCCTAAAATAATTTTCTTCAATCTTACGGGATTGTTTTGAATCTAACCAACCTTCTTTTTAGTATTTTACATTAATAGGTTGATGTTACCATGGCCATATCCACTTACAAAGGCAGCAACAAAGAGCTTGTAATGTCTACTTAAAAGCAGGATTTAAGCAGCCTAAACACTGTGTTGCCATGTACAGCAACAACACTGTTCCATTAGGGACTTACTTTCTCTGTACTTGAATGTTCATCTGTTTGTATATGTGCTAACTCCTCTTCAGCCAAGATGCACTTTCCTTTATAGAACTCTCTTACTCGGAGTTGTAGGAACTCTGTTTCTTCTTTTAACTTTTCGTAACTAGGCACAGGCTTAACTGTTTCACCTGAGCCCATAAAAGGTAAGGAATAGTTCAGACTGTTTTCAGACTTCCCTACATTAAGATCTTCGGGTGTATCTAGGTCATCCTCATCAAGTTCTTCATTTTCTTGGTTGGCAGATGATAGGCATTCTGATGAGCATAAAGCATAGTTTGGACCATACAAAAATTCTAAGGTTTCCTCAGTTCTCCATTCTGTAAGTGTTTGCTTAAGCAGTTCTAATAAACTGTGTTTGGCAGCTGAGGAAGGAACTGAATCCCTCAGTTGAACTTTTTCGTGTTGTTTTGAATTAACTAGCGTTTTAAGGTATTCCGCTCCTTTTTTGCTCACACCTAGGAAGACTATCTGTGAATTGCTACAGGTATTTTCACAGTTCTCAGAAGCATTTGATTTTCCTGGAGTAGTGTTTTTTGAGGGTGTTGCAGTTATTTTCTTTTGAACAGTGCAAGCCTGCATTTCTTCCTGAGCATCTAATTTACAATTAGAGAGTCGTTCAGTGACTTCTACCACATCTGAGCCTTCAGATTTAGGGCTGGAATAGACTTTCTGAACGTGCTTCTTTTTGAGGATGCTGTTTCTGTGCGATTGCTGTGCAAGACTGGCTGAACTTGACTGACTTCCCGGCAGAACAGAAGAAACAAATTCCTGTTCAGTATCACTACTGCTATCACTGGCTGTGCCGTAAGAAGCAGATTCACATGGATTTGAAGATACCCTAGGATTTTCAATGTCAGAAGCTTTAATTACTTCATCACATAGTTTCACCTCTTCTCCAGATTGGCCACTGTAACAGAAAACAAGTCATCAATGAAAGAAGAAATGGATGTTACGTGAGATTAGAAAATCATTATATATAAGATAAATGGAACCTTGTTCCTCTATAGAAGGTGTATACTTTTTTTTTTGCTCTAGAAGTCATCTTAAAACTCAGAGTTCTAATGTTTTGCAATTAAGATGGCAAGTTTAAATGCTACTTAGAGAAATGAGTTCCCAGATGCTTACTGTCAGTTAGAATAGTAAACAAGTTGTTATTAAAGACAACAGACTTAAATTCCAATTTAGTATGAAGAATTTTCAGTATTTCCATTTTAAAATGTAGATCAGTACCTCAATATACATAATAAACATAGTACCTGAAAATCAGTTGGCCAGTAGAGCTTGTTTTTGGCATATTTAAGTTTGCCATCTAATGGCTGGATGTTCCAAAAGAAAACAAACAAAGTCGCAATACACAGCAAGGTACAGAGAGATGACAGAGTAACGTGACTTCAACTGAGCTGATATTGATGTTTTAGAATAGGAAGTACAGAAGTTTTCATCACCTATAATTGCTACCACTTTCTTCAAAAAGAATAGATGGTATAAAATATTTAAAGTACAAACAGTGTATTTGTTTCAGATTTCAGCAGGCTCAATTATGACACACAGGCCAAGAACAGCTGTACACTAAATCATACAGGTCAAACATGTTGGTTTAGAATCACAAAGGAAAAGAAATAAGACAACCCTTTGTCTAATAACGTCTCTTCAAAGATTTGCCTTTTACCCAATATATTGTTAATATTTCTAACTGTAAATGCATATAACAAATTATTGTTTGATGTACCTCTGCCCCTTCTTCAGCAGCTCTATGTCTGATGGTCTGCAAAAAGAATATAAGGAAATGAAGACTTTTTTTCTGCTAAATCAGTGCTCTTGAAATACACAAACACAGGAAATACATAGTTGGGGCTGGAAAGAACCTCTAATGATCTCTTAGTCCAACATCCTTTGTTCAAAGCAGGGTTAGCTGGAGCAGGTTCATACATACACATTCACAGAGCATAATTTGCGTGGGCCTGTAGCATTATACATTTAACAACAAATGATCAAATCATATAAACGTCAGTCAGAAAGGACCTCTGGAGGTCTCTAATCTGACCTCCAAAGACAGTGAGATTGTTACCAGCAGCAGATTAGGTCAGTCACATCTTTAAGTTTAAATCTTGAGGATTGAGATTTCAGAACCTTTCTGTGTATGCTGATTTGTTCCACCACTCTCTTAGAGCACACCTTTTTCCCCAATGTAAACCACTGATACCATGATTTATGGCCAACATTCCTTGTTAAGTTTTCTGATAGTAACCAAGAACAGTTTGGGTCTGTAGTCTATGTAATCTTTTTCAAGAAGTTGTAGACTTTTCAGATCACCCCTTGGTTTCCTCTTCCTCAAACTAAACATGCTCAGATCCTCATAGGTCACAACATCCCTATAGCAAAAACAATCTTGAGTAGTTTGCAGAAAAAAATGCTCCAAATTGATATAGAAAATAGGAATATTCAGGATATCTTTATTTGAGATTTTACTTGTTTAAAAAATAGGCTATTAAGTTATAGTGATCTAAGAAAACTGAATCCAAAGGTTTCCAGAAACACTAAGAACTGTTACGGAACAGATTCTGAAAGATTTCTTTCTGAATTTCTAGCTGCAGCTCTGCTTCATTTCAGTTATAAGGTAGCATCACAATGCTAATTAGTTTATTCAACGCTGAATATTGAAATCCATACCTGCCTTACGAATGACAGAGAACCTTTTAAGCGTGCCCTGAATGTAAGTCAATGAAATAACACCTTAAGCTTGGACAGTATATATAGAAAAACAACACAACATATTTAAAAGGGTGAAAGCTGCACTTTTCATGTAAATGAAAACTGAGTCTGGAAAGTAAAGGTGATAAGATAGTGAAACTATTAACTCCAAATAATTACTCTTTAAAGTTTTAAATGGAGGTTTTTAGCCTTCTCTGTCAAGAGAATTTCAGATATTTTCATGTGTAAATACGTATCAGTGTGTGCATATATAATGTTTATGCAAACAGGTATTACTTTATTATTTGTTTGTTGGTTTGTTTTGGAAAATACGCCCACCCCAGCATGAATAATTAACTATGTCAAACATATCAGAACTCTGCTTTCCATGTTAACAACAATGAGATGTTAAAAATAGTTTCTTTAGAGTGAGCAAAACAATGCTATGAATGCACCGGTAAGCTCATTTAAATATTTTACAGTTCTACCTAATTCATCAGATGAGGCTGTTCTAAGCCTCTCCTCTCACTGACCCGTGTTTCATATAACTCCTCCTACTGTGAAACTGAGCTCACACATAATTTCAGATTGTTTATTCTGTTGAAAGCAAGGGTACTTGCTTGGACGATGAAAAGGATTAAATGAGCTGAACCTTCTCTAGGCAAGCATTTGTTGTTGAGCAGTGACACCCAGTGGCTCAATTCATTATTTGCACACCTATGTTTCTAATTTTTTTAATATATTAAAGCATGGACTATGTAACACTTCCAAAATGTGTGTTGCAGTAATAACAGAAAATAGGCGACCTGAAATGACAGTCTTATCAGGATAAGGAACTTCTTCATTTTGCAGACTTTCAGTCTAACCTTAAGCCCAATGCTCGTGCTCTGTTAAAATGAGTAACTCTTGTAACAGAGTAAGACGAATTATTCCTTTATCTTACATGGCTTGTAAAAATCCAATCATGATAAGTACTTTTTTAAAATTAATACAAGTTCATTATTATTTATGACTAGTTTGCCCTCTAAACTAACACAGTCAAGTCTGTTGAGTTGTCATTACTAGAACTGGGCCATTTCAATTACAGTAATCCATGTGGCAACAACGCTTAACATGAACACCATGCTAAGTTAACACATTAACACCACTTGTCTCTGCTTCAGCCTAACCATTTGGATGTATTGCAACTAATTAATTAGCATTGCAGCTTGGACTGAGAAAACAATATCCTTTAAATCAGCTACAAATATGTAAGGTCACGCTTACATTTCTTCTTCTCGCATCCATACTGGACTCTTGGAAATTTGAGCTTCAAAATATTTAGATGCTTTGTAGCAAAAGTTGCTGCAAAAGCACTGGAAATAAAGGATGGAAATATGAGTAAAGAAATCTTTTGTAATAATAATTAAAAAAAACAAACACAAAACCACACCAAAACACTCAAAGGCAATCCTGAACCCTGTAAAATGGCCAGACAGTTTAAAAGACATGCAATAATACTCAGGTGTTTAATAATGGGAATTCTGGTCAGCAACAGAACTTTGATTTTTTTTTTGTAGTTTTCAATATGACTCTTAAAATTTAGCAGCATCTTAAAAAACTGCCTTGCACAGTTGTGTCAGATAAGACAGAACATCCCAGCACTTCTCAGAGTCAAGCTTGTTAGCTTGGAGATGGAAATACACAACTTACTTTATGAAAATGATTTTCACAAGATCCAAACGCATTGGTTCTGATTCAGTCCACTATATGAATGCTGTTACAAAAATGCATTTCTGATGTGGAGACAATATTAAATATATTTTAAAAACAGCTTGTTACCATACCTTTCTTTCAGTAATATCATAAACTCTGTTAGTTTTTGTTGAAATCCTGTACTTCTGTTTTGGCACCTAAAACAATATGCTTTCATCAGCAAGGTTGTCATATTGTTATGTAAAACTTTCCTTCTAATTCATGTTTTCAGTATGTGTAATGTGTTCAGTTTTAACTGAATTAAATACTACAACAACCTTTTCTCTCAACTCTCTTGGTATTGTATCTCCTCAAGACATTAGAACTGCAATTTCTCATTATTCATTCACATCTTAGTAGACAACTTCAGGTCTACAAGAAAGCCTCTGCTGGGAGCGAACCAATGGAGCTGCCTTAGGAGAAACCCTATTCATGTGTGACACTACCACTATTCAGACAAATCCAGAGGGGAGCTTACATCAAAGGTAATAGTTTCCAAGTTCTGTTGGGACGCGTGAAGTCCAAAACTGTACCTAATTTTTCTTTCACGATTTACTTCTCCCAGGTAACTGGTTGTATCGCAACCGGTATTACACCATAGGTTATGTAACTGAGCTCATAGTTCCACTTAAGCTCTGATATGTTGTATTTAAGCGTGACTGATTTTGACACAAGTAATGTCTGTTTTTGGAGAGGATGTATTCACAGTCACATAGTAACACACATGCGTTTTACCTTTTTCATTTCAGCCCTTCTTATTGAGGTACAGAAGGAACAAGATTAAAATGTTTCTGCACGCACGAAGGATGGCTACGAAACCATACCTTATTCATCTTTATTACTGTCAAAATAGATTGTAATTGATTCTCTTGTACAGCAATGGTTGTCAACCAATCTGATTTAACTTTTTACTTCAGAAGCATCATACTGAAATGATACCTGACAGCATTTTAATTTATGTTTAACATTCTAAGTTTTAAATGAAAAAAATAAGCAAGAGAATAAAAAACACTAATAGGTTCTTATGATAACACTACTCATAAAAAAGCAACTTACATTTTCCAGTTTATTTTGACATACAGGGTAACCACATAGTTTGATGATAGACCGTTCATCGACAATGTCTTTATAGTGAGATGGAGTAATACATTTTCCCTGCCATGACAAGAAAATAGTTCAAAAATACTGGAAGATCTGTCATTTTTCATGCTCAGATGAAAATAAGCAAATACATACTTTCCATTTTATAACAGTAAGTTTAATAAACAGCACTTAGAACCTACCCAGCAAAAATGGTAAAAAGGTTTTAAAAAAAGTACACGCACTTATTTTTGCATATACAAGCACCTCATCGTATACCTCTAGTGTCGTACCTATTCTCAGTTTTCCTCTCCTTACATGTTACGTACACCTATTTGTCATCATATTTACAGCCTTAGCAGGAATAATCCTTGTATCTTCCCAGTCAAACTGCTGCCAGACGAACCATGGGGTAAAGAGTACTGTTGGCTAAATTCACAGAAGGATATGATATGGACCTAACTTTTTGTACTTCCCAGAGGCACAAAGAAAGTATGTTAACAGAGAGACATTCACAATTATATCTCATCCTACAAAACTGGAGCATATTTTCATTGTGGAACCCTTGAAAATGAGGCAACCATCAATGGAGCTGCCAAGAGAGAGCGAATTTGTCCACTCTGAACTGCAGCAAATTGTTCTAAGGACTTTAAAAAAACAGCTGGACGCTAAGATACAAAATAATACCAAAATTGCAACACCTACAGAATTCAGAAGGAACTCTTCAGTAACGTTCTCTTCCAGGAGTTGTTCAACAATACGCAGTGCCTTTTTCTCAAGTTCAATCTTTTTTCTAGTAGAAGCCTCCAGGGCTGCTTTCCTGTAACGTAAGAGATGCTGAATGAAACAGAAAGCAGCTCCCATAAGCAATTCCCTAACTGTAGATATCTTCTGAAATACAGTAGCTTACATTTTCTGCATCTCATCAAGTTGGCCAAGCAAAGCAATAGGTGGACTATAAATTTTGTAATAACCACTAAAAACAAACAAACAATTCCAACTTGGCTTTATTTTCACCCCAGTCAGGAGAAGTATTGACTTTTATTGCCAAACCACAACAGAATTATTCCAGTTTTGCATGCACCCATTGGTCATGTATTTTCCTGTATCTTCCATGTATCTGCAGCGAGGCATATTTTAATATATTCTCTTACTATACGTAGACTGTAGCCCTTGCTGAATTTTATTCTCATCCTGTAAGACAGGCTGATTAAAATGCAGCAGCCAGGTGACAGAACAGAGACACCCCCTGTAGTTCTGCCTCCCCCAGGAAAGTTGTTCTCCTGCCACCTGTGTTACCACTGCAAATCTGAATTCCTTTGGGCAGCTTTCCCTGATGGGCGGCTGGCAGAGGCAGCTGTACTACAGCATTCTGTGCTGCTTAAAGGGGATGCAGCTTTCAGCCCTGTTCAGATGTAATGCGCAGCTCTGGCCAAACAGGATGGCTATGCCTATTCTAAAGCAACACTAGGTTGATATTTGGTTAAAAGACGCATGGCATCAAGCCAAAAACCTGCCGGAGGTGGATGTTGGTGGTCTCTGGAAGTCAGTCATCACTAGGAAAGCCAAAAACATGGGAGGAAAAGAGTACAGTTTCAGAGTGAAGCAAAGTAAAGTGACCACCGTATGTTGTTTGCTAGAAATGATACCTCTGAGCAGCGTCTTCATTTTTAGGAGCAGCTGACCGTTTATTTCCTAGAAATCAAAAACATGGAAGCATATAAGTGACTTTTCTTCCTTTAGCAATGGAAAACATTGGAACTTTAAAAAAAAACAAAAAAACAAAAAAAACACACTTCTGCAAGCACAGTGGAATGCACAGAACCTCGCTTTTGGTGGCTGTGCCTTTAGCAAGGCAATAAACACTCAACAACGTCAGGCACGGCTTCTGTACCGCTCCTGGGATAAGCACGGCCTGCCCTGACCTGGACACGGAGCCGTTATGCCCAGAATGTGTATTTCCAGGTGACAGCTCTCTGCAGCCAGAGACTCAGGGACATCAGAGACTGACTCAGCCTAACGCAGCGCCGCAGAGCCCAATGGGGCTCGGGCCCGCCTCATCCGATCGCTTGCGGGGAGCCCGGCCCCATACAGCCGCAGCCGCTCTCTGGCCCCAGCCGCACAGCCTGCCTGGACGAGCCGAGCCGAGCCGCCCCGAACTCGCGGCATCGTCGAGCACCGCCAGCCGAGGCCGTCCTGCCGCCCGGCACAACGAGGAGTTTGAGCCCGCTGTGCCGGCCTGTGGGCGCTGCGCGGGGCGGGCGGAGCGCGGCGCGGAACTCACCTGCGCGCCGCCGGCTGGGCCTCCCCTTCGCACTGCCCTGCGGCTTCCCGTCCGCCATCATGGTGCTGCCGGCTCCCTCCCTCTGACCTCTCACCGGAGGCGGAGCCGTGTCGGCCTGGCCCGGGCCGGGAGCGGGGAGAGGTGGGAGCGCGGCGCGGCCGGAGCGGTGCGGCTACGGTGGGCGTGAGCGGTGAGCGCTTCTTGCGGTGTTTGTGTGTTTTTAATTCAGCCCTGGGTTAAAAGCTTACGTTAGCAGCCCCTCGTGCTGGCGTGTGTGTTGCACCTCCACCTGGGAAGGCTGCTGAGGAATGCGTTTAATAGAGGAGGGAGAGTGCTGAGTATTGGCGGCAGAAAGTTTCTAATTATTTCGATGCTGTACGTTTGCTGCTGGATCCGCTGTAAAGATGTAATTAGAAACTGGGTTAAGTCGTAAGGCCTGAGAGAGTGTGGGAGCTGAGCGGGCAGGTCCCGCAGCGCCGTGTGTGCCGTCACGTGTCCGAGGGCTGGGAAGGAAAAACAACTGCGCCCAGCAGCGAATTTAAATTGGTCTGAGGGTCTTAGGAGCGTCCTCACAAACGAGCAGCTCGTGGTCCAGCGTGCGCTAATGAAGCATATGATAATTGTGAAATGGGAAGATCAGGCTGCGAACGCTGCTGGATTGCAGGGAAGTACAAACGTTAAATTAGGCAGCTGAGAATAGGGAGTTGTTGTATTCTTTGAGCATTAAAATTCGCACGTGTACGTTTTTATGCTGTTGTGAGTTGACTGGGTTTTGTATATATCCACATAGGTAATTATCCAGGTGCTGTGTTAGGTAGCCGAGGTCAAGTTCAAAAAGAAAGATGGAGGATATCATGTTGAGGTATCTGTAAGAATGCAAAGTCTGGGTGCTTTGATGAATGGTTTGCTAATCATCCAAGGGCAGAGGTGGTGGATAGGCACAGTGGTTGTATAACAAGACTTAGAAGAAGTTACTCAAAACTGTAAAAACAAACAAACAGAAATCCCCATGCTTGACGTTTTTAATTGTTGCACCTAAAGACAAAGGACCGTTTGATCAGCCAATCCAGACATAGCGAGGAAGTAAAGGATGTTGCATATGTAGTCTTGACTGGACTAAAACGCTGTTGGTGCAAGGGTACCCCCAGAAAGTGCCGTATGGGGGTCTGTGGTTGGTATGCAGCGAACCCAGATGTGCTTTGCATTAGCTGCAGTTGTCAACGTATGTGGCCATGCAGTAGCTAAAAGATTGTTTTCATTTCTCTATTTGGTGTCTTTTTAATAGCATGATTTTTGAAAAATTTCTCTTTACTTAATATGTTTTAATACTGTACCTTTTAATTCATAATAGTTTTCAACGCCTGAAGAACAAACTCGAACTATAATGGCAGTTGATGAACTTCAGGCCATAGTACAAAGATGCGTGAGTACTTCTCATAAAGGTCACAAATGCAAGCAGTGAAAGGTTCACTCTGCGGCTTCAAAACACGAGACACTTGTTAGAAGATCTCCTCACTGTTATCTGGGTTCAGTCTCCATGCTTCATTGACTTCTCCATTACTCTTATCCCAAGTTCTCCCTCTTGGAGAAAGAAGTGTTCTTGTTTCTCTCAGCAGAGCATGCCAAAGTGAACATATCACAGAATCACAGAACTGTAGGGGTTGGAAGGGATCTCCAGAGATTATAGAGTCCAGCCCCCTGCAAAGCAGGCCCCCTACAACAGGCTGCACAGGTAGGCGTCCAGGAGTAGTCTTGAATATCTCCAGAGAAGGAGACTCTACAACCTCCCTGGGCAGCCTGTTCCAGTGCTCCGTCACCCTTACCATGGAGAAGTACCTTTGAGTATTGATGCAGAGCTTCCTGTACTTCAGTTTATGGCCATTTCCCCTTGTCCTGTCCCCACAGACTCCTGAAAAGAGGTTGGCCATGTCCCTTTGACTCCCACACTTAAGGTATTTATAGACATTAATAAGATCACCTCTGAGTCTTCTTTTCTCAAGGCTGAACAGACCCAGTTTACTCAGCCTTTCCTCACAGGGGGGATGCTCCCAGCCCTTTATCATCTTTGTGTCCCTCTGCTGGACTCTTGTCTTTTTTGTACTGGGAAGCCCAGAAGTGAATCCAGTACTCAAAGAACTGGATACAGTACTCCAACTGGATACAGTACTCTGTATCATGCGCAGATTGTTGGGGAAAATACATCTTCTAGATAAGAAACTGTAGTTTAGATTCAGAAATAGCTACTGAAATACTGCCTTATCTTCCGTGGTAGCTCTTGGTAACCTCTTACGTATTATTCTTGATGTATTAAAAGTAAAGTTACAGTGACACTACATCTGATTTTGGAAAGGAAGCTTAAGTTTACTTATTTTTGTATTTACTTTTTTAAAATAAAGAGTTAAACATGCTTATTTTCTTTATAGCAAATTCTGGAAGAAGCTGATTTTAGAGGAGAAGATTATAATCTGTTTCAGGTAGCAGGTCAGAAATGTTTAGAAGATGGATATGCTGCTCAGTTATTAGAAGTAATTGAAAATGTGAAAAATAAGGTGAGTTTAAGTTTGACTTCCATAAATATGATCCTTCTGGGTTTAGAAATTGTTCAGTTTTGGTTGATTCTCTGAAAATCTGATTTGTAGGTTGTCATCAAGAATATGGGTTGGAATCTCATGTCTCCTCTTGTTAGATGTATTTTAGCATATAAACAGGAAGATGAGAAGCGAGAACTCTGCCTGAAGATATTAGATCAGTTGGTGGAGGTATGTTTTTGAAATATATGTTTGTAATAAGATACTTGTAAGGAAGGGGCAGAAAGTCCTTCTGACTTCAGGAGAAAATAGGACATGAACGATTCTGAGTTCTTCTGTCCATTCCACTTCACTGTTAAACTCATGGGCCAGTTTTATCTGAAGTAGACGCAGCAATAACATTCTGAGAGGTAGTTAACTTTTATTATAAATCTTGACAGTTTTAGACAAAACTGAGCTAGACGTTGTCCAATACAAAGTTCTTAGCAACCAGCTTTTGCAGTTAGTGTAGCCACAGCAAGGCTGCTTATGTCTATGGCAGATCATAGAATGATTGGAAGGCACCCAGAAGTTTCATCAAGTCCAACTCCTGGCTACACACAGGGCCACCCAAAATTCAAGCCCTATGTCTGAGAGTGTTCTCCAGACACTTAGTGGACACTGGCGGGATTTGGGCTGTGACAGTGAGTATCTGATAATTCTGGTGAAGTCATAGGGAAATAAGATTTAATCTGTAGGAAATTCCCTCTCAGTTCTTTTTCATTTATCTACTTGGAAAACAATTTGCAAACTAAGCCAAATTCACACTGAGGTTTTTCTTTCCTACTAAGGAATAACTTCTTGCTAAAGTACTATGAGGTGCTTATACAACATAGCAAATCTCATGGCACTAAACTTGATTTCTATGTTTTCAGCTTATATGAAAGTGTACATGCATGTACACTCAGAATGGTACATTTACTATAGGGATGTATTTATTCATCTTTGTTTCTTTAAGGATAATTTTGGATATTCTGATCTGTTTTCTTACTGTTCAGGAGTTTCTGTATTGCCGTTTGTTTGTGATGTGTTTTTTTTTTCTCCTGTTTGTTTTGTTTATATTTTATAACTGTGGTGATTAAAATGTACATATTGTCCATCTCTTGTAGCTGTGCAATCCAAAGGAACTTTTTTTGGGTTTACTTGAGCAGATTGAACAGACATCGGGAGAGCAGGTGTGCCAGACTATCATGTTATTGCTTCAGCCTTTGCAGACAGGTAACATTGACTCTCTCACGTGATTTCTGACAAAGGCAATTATTTATCAAATTAGTTTAGCCTTTGGTGGAGTAATGGAAGAGGATTTTAAATAAGATGGATAGCCTCAGATGAAAAAGCAACATTTTTCTTCATTCACCAAATTTGGTTATTTTTTGGAGTTGTAAAACACTCATATCCTTATTACAGAAATAGAATTACATGGACTCATAGGTTTGGTGAATTCATTATTTAACTTTTAAAACTTCAAAATTATAAAACTTATATTTGTAATTGAAACAAGTTGAAAAATATGAATTGAAAAACTGCATTCTTCTGTTTTACATGCAAAAATTAAAAGTACAGATTGAGATACTAGTTAAGTAGGTAACAAGTAGTAGTTTCTCTCTTGGTATGTGGAATTGAATCACACCTTCTTCTTACCAAGTTTAAGTCCAATTATAGCAGTCGCTGATCTGTGTTACTGAATTAAGTTAGAATTTAACAAGAGAAGCACTTTGATAATGAGAAATACGTATTTTGTTACATAACCGATCTGCAGCTAGTGTGCACTGAGATCAGTTTAAATGGAAAGTGACTTGTGCTGCTTCCTCAGTGTGAGAGACCCTATGTTGTTTTTGCCGCAGAGTATAGAACACCTCTGAGATGCTTAATCTTCATTAAGTCAGATCTGAGCAGAAAGTCTTTTGTCAAGCAAGAAAGAGTACAGCAGGAAGGCCATATTAAAGAGGTTTTCCAGGTCAGATAAATGGGTATTCTTTTGTTTAGACTAGTTATGGAAAGACAGATTTTTCAGCCTTCATGAGTTTGCAACAGAGAAAAGAAGAATGTGTGGAAATACAAGACTGCTTTAATATGTCATTCTCAACTCTATGGTCATATTAACTACTGTGAAATAGATTTTCTTTCTTAGACTTTCTTATGCAGTCCCGTTGTTGTTCTTCACACATTCCTCCAGCAAATATTAACTTAATGTCTTAAAATGTTCTCTTTGTTTCAGTGCTTTTGAAACTTCAGAACAAGAAGGCCTACTCAGTGGGCTTATCTTTGGCCATGATTATGAATCAGCTTACTCCCTTGCCTGTACCTTACACAAAGCAACAAATACAAGAAGACAAACTTGGTCTCTGTCAGTGTTGTAATGCAGTGGTGGACTTTGCTAAACCTTTTGTGAATGAAGTTGTTAAAAACATGGAAAAGTCATCAGAATACAACGACACGGAGCTGAAAGAAGAATTATTGAAGTTGTGAGCATTTAACATTAGCTTAATATATTCCTGTAAAAAAAAAAAAAAAAAACACAAAATGAACAGTAGACATTTATTACGCATGCAGTAAATAAACAGTCTTATTAAAGTTTTTATAGTGCTGCCAACATATAAATTAATGCTGTATTTCAAAAAGAAAAAAAATCTTTTGCATTTTTATGAAGTGAAAAAAGAATAGTAAAAATAATTTTTTAGTACAAGGAAGTTAAGAAATATTAGTCTCTGTGGTGTGGAGCTGATTTGGTAGTCCAGGTGCTTCAACTCAAAGGTGCAAAAGTGAGGATAATCCTATTCTGAAGGTGAATTCTAGGAAATGCTCCTGTGGGAGATATTTTTGCTTCTATTCTTGGAACATCAGGAACAGCAGCAGCCAAAATGAATATAGACCTTGTTGTTGACCATTGGTGACATTGCTGTAGTCTCTGTGAGATTTTATAAGTTTCACCTGTTATTTTCTTCAGCTGTATGAAAAGCCTGAAATACCCATTATTGACAGCTCAGCTTGAACAACTGGAAGGCATTGAAGAACATCCATTTCGTCATTTTGCAGCTGAAATTGTAGTAAGTGCAATCGGAATGAATTGAAGTGTTTGCCAAAGCAGTCATGTGCTTCAGAACTGCCAATAGGAAGTTCATTTCATTTCTGTTACTGCTTAGTGTGATGGCTGACCAGGCCCCATAAGATAATGTGAGTATGTAAAGGTCTGCAATAGGCTACGGTTCCATCCTTGGAAATGATAGACCTTACAGATGTAGTTTTGCTCCTTGATAAGCCAGTTAGGACTGTTCTCTGAATCAGCAGCTGCTACTTTGTTTTAGCTCCTTCTCTTTCCTTGGTTAAGTATGATCTTTTACAAATATCTGATGTATTGTCTTTGCTGCTTAGTGAAGGTAAAATCTAAGTATTAATCCAAATTTTGCACTCAGAAGTCTCTTACTTGCCTAAAGTGCAGTGCCAGCTGGCTGTTAAGGACTAAAAATTATTGCTTGACTGCTGTTGCTGCTATAGCTGGAAATTCAGTGTGATCATGGCCACTCCATGCTACCATTGCAGTTATTCTGGTTTTGAACATTTTGCATAGCAACAATTAAGTTGTTTCAATGACTATGGATACACTTGTTTTAATATCAGCACTATGAAGGAATAGCATTAAATTTGAGCTTTGGAATTAATTCTCTTGTTAACTGGTTAGAGGAGGGAAATACACACACCACACAGAAATAACAAAAGCTGAAGAATGCACAGAAGGCAACAGAAATTTTAGAAGAGGTTGAGTGGGGACTGAAGCTGGCTGAAAAACTGGAGAAATCCAACTGTCTGAGGAAGGAGGCAGAAATTGGTTGTGAATTATCAACCAGGAAGTTAGAAAAAAGGCAGCTTTTTTATGTGGTATAGCAGGATAACTAGACCTGGAAAAGCAGACAGACTGGGTCAGGTTATTCTGGAGATACAGAATGGCACACTAAGACTGGACAAGTCTCAAAAGGAAGAAATGAAGCCATCTGAGATGAGGAGAGCATGTATGAGTGTGTGTGTGTGTGTGTATGCATGCATGCAGAGGAAGTCTGGAAGTTGCTATGCGATGCAACTCTGTTTCTTTTCCAATTTGTTTTTAAAAATGGAAGACTATATGCATGCAAAATCTTACATCTCAGTGTTATGATTGTAAAGTCAAGCACGCTATGTAGTTAGTAAAACTTTTGGTTGTTTTCAACCTTAATTAGGTTTTCTGTCATGATCACTTTGGGTTTTTTTTCCACAGAATATCTCAGTCAGTGTAGGATGGAACTGCTGCATGGATTAATTAGAGCTGTGCAATGAAAGAGAATCTTGCCTGTGCGATCTTTGCTTCTTTCATTGCAGAATTTTTAAGATGTGCAGTGATGAAGGCAGAGATTACCAGATGATGTAAAGGTTAAGATAGTTAAGGCTGCTCTGAAAAACGGGCTTTTATCCCTGCCTTTCCTGTTGGGCACAGTCCGAAAACATTTCTTATGCTAATTACAAATTACTTTTTCTTCATTTTCTCAAGAAATCCACTTCTGCTGTTTGTGGAATTGGGTAATGAGTACTGTGGCGAAGTAAAGACGCATTCAAGTATGTGACATCTGATATAATCCTAATTCTCCAAAATGTCAGGTCTTGGACATTTGGTTTGGACAACTTTGGAAGGATGGATTAACCTCTGCTTCTTTATAATTCATACAGTAGAAATTACATTAACTCTTAATCCACATAGACGCGTTGGGGAAAAGAACACACATATAATAGTTGTGAAGTTCTCCGGTGTCTTCCTGCTGTGGGTCGCTGGAGAGGCCATACAGAACAATTCTAACTTTAAAACAGGCCTTGCCTTTGGCAGGTAAACATTGTGTTGCATATTGTTTAGTGGTCAGAGAGCAAAATACTGAGTACTCTGTGGAAAAACACAAGTCATGTGGCATAACGTGGTCAGGAAGCCATTATTATTCGTAGCATCTGTAGATAATGGAGCCAAATTAGGCTCTGCAGGGTGACTTTTCTGAAGTCTTTTGCTAACTTTTGAGTGCTTGACTTTGCTATCTTAGTAGCTCTTTTCTGACAGTATTTATTTTTTCCAGTAGGTTTTTTTATTTGGGTATTCATGAATATCATAAATATTCACAGAATACCTGGTGTAGGGAACCTGCTTTGGCAGGGGGGTTGGACTAGATGATCTCTGGAGGTCCCTTCCAACCCCTAATTCTGTGATTCTGTGATTTCTACATACCCTACTTGGGATATTTTACTGTAAAGACTGCTTAAGCTTTGTAATTTATTAAGCATACAGATTTTTAAAGGCAATGAAATGAAATCTAACTTTCTTTTTTAGGACATTTTGCTGGATATGAGAGAATTAATGCCACTAGTGTTTTTACATCATAAAAGCAGAAGATCATACTGGGAGAATCGGGAGTTTGAGGATGTAGAGCGAAAGAATTCTGCAGATTCTTTGGCATGTCTGTCATACCTGATGTTTGTTCAGCATTTTGGTATCAATTACTTTCCAATGGTATTTAGGTAAGAGCTGTTCTTCCTCACTTGCATTAAGTTTGTACTTGAAAAGTTCTGAGTGAAATAAAACTATTTTATTTTTAATAGCTATTAAATGAAAACTGTATTTCACCAGTTTTAGTTTTGTGGCAGCTTTATGTAGTTCAACAGTTCTACAGATTACTCTACTATGGTTTGGTTGTAGATGAGCTGACCTTTTAAATAAACTGGTAGGATTAGTCTTATGCTGAAAATTAATTTGTATTAAAATTATGTAGACAGATGCCACATGTGAATTATAAACAGAAATTGGATGTAGTGCTTTGCACCTATTTCAGAATTTTTAGTTTTGTAAATACACTTCTATAGATTTTTCCAAAAGGACCAATGCTTTCAAATGGATTAGCTGTGGAAATGCTTTTGCACTTTAATATAAACCTAACTTTCTTTTTTAGTTCTTCATACCTTCTGCAATGCAATATGACACATATCGAAGTGCTACTGAAAAGGTAGGATTATATGATAGTTGGAGCTCCAGATAATAGAGGGAACTTTTTGTCCTATGTTTTATTTCTGGTCCTTTATAGTAATTCATAGGATCAAATTCTGATTATGCCAAATAAGTTCAAAGGAGATCCTTAAAGCTGTCAGTTAAAATTGCAAGCTCTGTGACAAGATGATACTCTCTTTTTCTAAGAGCTTTAGCAAATTGTCTAAAACACTCATCTGTTCTTATTAGAAAATTTATTCAGGAGTTCAAAATTAAGGCAGAATAATTAGTTTATATTTATTTGTAATTCTGTATCAGTTTCTTTCTAAGAAAGACTATAAGAATGCTTAACTGAATGTATTCCGGAATGATACGCAATCTGATTAGAGGTCTGTCTTTCTAGAGGAAATCAGGCTTCTCTGTATGTTTATTTTGCCTTCCATTAGCAGCAGTGTTGATCAAATAGTTTCTAGCATTGCTGTAAAAGGGAGAAGTTCATGGTTATAACTCCTTATTATTTCCTAGTAAAACAAAACTTCTTGGCCTCTTCTTTTTAGGATTTGCTGTGTTTTTTCTCTGGCTTGCAGAGCTATCTGTGCACATAGAAAAATTTGGAATAAGTTTCATTTTCTTTGTTAATTAATACCTTGCTACTTGTGGGATGTGAGCTGCTACCATACAGGTATTAGGAGGGGAAAAAAACTAAGCGGTTCTGACCCCAAAGGGAGGAGTCTAATTTGCAGCTTTTATGTATTATATATACTTGATATATTCTAAAAATTTTTTGAGAGACATAATGAAGACATCGTGTTTAGAAATCAGAATGAAAATTGTTAATGGCCAAGTTCCTTTTTGACATCTACTATTTCATCTGAAACATCATTATTAAGTGTCTCCTTAATTTACAACTTGATGTCTTTTTCTTTACAGAACAGAGGAATCTATGTTATCTAAAGGACTTGTAAGTTTACTTTTCCTTTGATCAAATGTTCATTGTTAGAATGCTGATTCTTTTCAATTTTAGCAATTGTAAAACGTTAGTTTCTCTTTCTTAGAAAGGTATGAATGGTTCGGGTAACAGTTCCAGAAATATTTTGAGGCTTAGTTAGACGTTCTTCAGTCTTACAACCATTTAAATAAATTTATTGAACATTACATGCATTTGTATACATGTAAACTACCATTACTACTTAAATTTATAGCTCCTAGGAGATTAGAATATGTGAATTGTAGTAAAGGTTGTTCTAGCCGTGAAATGTTAAGCGTATAGGTCAATGTCTTGTATATATGCAAAGTGTTGGCAGTTGCTTAATTTTCCTTCCCATCTGCAGGATCTGTTTGAGAGCTGTTTATTGAGAATGGAAGATAATGGCCTTCTCCATCAGTATTTGGAATTCAGAGAATTTATTAATGTACCTCAGGTAACAGTAAACAGTGTACAGAACTGCCTTTGTAGTTGATAATAAACCATACCAAGCTGTTTTCTCAGTATCGGAGGGAGGACATACTACTGAACCTTCACACAATTGTGCTTGTCAGACTGAAACCTATAGTGTCGTGCTGTACTGAATTGTTTGTCCTCTGATACGTGCTGCAGCATGAAGTTAAAATGACAACTAAAATATGCTTTAGATGGCTCTTGCTACTTGGCTACTTTTTTATTTGGATGCAACTGTTCATGGCCTGGCTTGTTTGTTAATACCTTGAACAGATTTTGTTCAGTGTGATGTAATAATGTAATTACAGTTTGTTTTCTTTGTCCAACTGCAGGATTTGGTGAAAGTTATGACCCTTTGTCCCATAGAGCATCTGGTATGTAATGTGACCTACTGAATGATTTATGTACTGAGTTTAATTAGAATAAATCAGATAATGGATTTTTGTTATTAGCATTTAATACATATATGATTGTTTTTTTAGAGAAAGAAGAGTTTGAGTATTTTGCAATTGTTCATAGATAAATTTGAAGCAGAGGGAAAATATACATTATTCAGGTATGCATTCAAATTACTGTAGATAGTATAATACAAGCCTCGCTGTAACTTCATTGCTTGCAAACTGTCAGAAATCATTTTTTTCTATCTGGTAAACCACATTAACTTCACTATGTTAATTGGTGGGTAAATAATGAATCTCAGTTGTCTCTCATACAATCAGCTGTCAGATGTAACCCAGTGTTGAAATTGCCGCTTAGTGAATAAGGCGTAGTGTTATCCAAGTCTTTAGCTAATGACGTAGGTAGTTTTGAAGATATAACATCTATTTTTGTTTGAAGGTGTTTGCTGAAGACAAGCAACCATGCTGGTGTAGAAGGATACATTATTAAAAATATAAAAGATCAGATTCACTTATCATTAACGGTAAGCCTATTGCTGTTAAAATCTATTTGTCTTCTCAAGATTACATCTGAATTGAGAAAACATGTATTACTTAAGATTTGAGTGATGCATTTAAAAAAGAAAAACAAAAAAACCACGTGCTGAATGAAAGCATAAGATTGGGAAATGAAGCCAAATCAATATTGTAACTTTGTGCCTGTGTATTTTTACATTATGATTCTTAAACACACTTGTAAATTACATGATTCTACTGCATTTTTTAAATAGGTTATTATTACATTTTCTGTACTTGAAAAACGTAGTCCTTAAAGAGGATCTACACGGTATTTTATTTCATCCTCACAGTTCCTCATTTTCTAAACATAATTCAAATTCTTCAGTCCAGAAAGATGTATTATTTTTTCTCGTGTTTTATGATGACATTCAGCATTATACTGTGAGTGTTTCACAAATGCTAAACTCATCAGAAAGAGTTGAGCTAGATCAAAGCCATTTAAATCTCATATTTTATAATCATTTGTGGAAGGAAATTGGAAAACTTAATAAAAAGTAAATTATTAACTTTTTTCATCTCTTCTTTTTACTGCTTAGGGCCTTTTTCAAAGCAAATTTGATCTCTAAGGTCTTCGTTTTTGTCAAATAGGACAATACAGTAAACTCACGCATATTTCATGGGAACATTTATATATTATAATACATTTATTCATAATTCATATCATAATTATGATATATAACAGAGAATTACTTTTACTAGATTGTAGTCAGCCCTGTGCATTGCTTATCCCCTGCTGATTCAAGATAATTCTGCGAAAACTCTTCCAAAAAGGGCTTGCACTGAAGTTGAATAGATAAAACATATTCTGAAATTTTTTTTTATTGATGAATTTGTTGACTATGCAGCTTCAGAATTCTATTAATACATTTCTTCTCTGTAGAGTACCCCATCTGTCAAGAAGGCAAATAATTTACGAATTTCATTGTATGGACTTGAATATTCTAGATTTGTTGCAAATAATTCTGCTGCAGAGAAGTGGATAAGAGCAGAAAATTGTTACCAACTTATTTCCCTGCCCAGCTAGTGTTAGTCTTTCCACATTCCTCATTTTACCTGACATAGCACAGACAACCCTTCTTGTTTCCCTTCCAATCCATTTCTGGCTTTGTCTTTTTTCCCTCTGGTATAAGTTTTATCCCGTAGGTGATATTTCTTTATCCGACCTCTGTCTGAGGTACAGACTTCACCGAGGTGGGATCTTTGCAAAATAACTCTGCTCTCAGCTCTGTTGTACTGAGGTGGATGACCCTTTTGAAGAGGCTTTCTTCCTCTACTCGCTTCATAATTTGGTCTAGTCTAGCAGAATTTTTGTGAAAATAAGAAGTGGTCTGTCTGTGATGCAGACAGCATGAGGATTATTATGTCTTGTCAATTCAAAACCTCGCGCTCTCCATCTTATGCGTGAATGGTTCTCCTTCCTGTTCTCTCTTTATCCTCTTTCAGAACAAAATAACAATGTGCTTCTTCCATCAAAGAAGCAATGCAGGTGAATTTTTCCTTCAGCAAAACAGCTAGGAATTGGGGTTTTACAAATACGCGCAAGAAAATCCCTTTAAATACTTTGATAGTCTTTAAAAAAAAAAAAAGTGATGCATCAGCACTATGAAGCAAACGCAGTGTCTGGTAAAAGTAGCTAACTGTTCCAGAAGCAGAAAGCTTAGTTCACTTTTCTCAGTTTGTGTAAACTTATATTAACTGTATTGATGGTGATATGACGAAGGGGTGGGAAGTCTACTGAAATTGAGAAGAACAATCTGGGAGGCAGAGGAGAGAACTGTGAAAAGACAAATTTGTGTACTTTCATCACGCATAATAATAATAATAATAGTTATGAAGCATTTATTCCAGCATTTATTTTTTTTTAATTTCTGTTTTCCCCAGATTGTTCATGTGATTCATAGAGTATCTTGATCTGGAAGATCCACTAGGGTCATTAAGTCCAACTTCTAGCTCCGCACAGGACCACCCAAAAATTCATATCTCTGATAGCGTTGTCCAAACGCTCCTTGAACTCCAGCAGCTTGGGACTGTGACCTCTGCTCTGGGCAGCCCGTTCCATGTCCAGCCACCCTCTGGTTGAAGAGTCTCTTCTAAGACCCAACCTGCCCCTCCCCTGACACAGCTCCATGCTGTTCCCTCAGGCTCTGTCACTGTCACCAGAGCTCAGCGCTGCTCCTCTGATCCCTGTGAGGAGCTGCATCCGCCATAAGGGCTCCCCTCAGCTCCTCTGCTCTGGGCCACGCAAACCCAGGGACCTCATCCGCTCCTCTATGTCTTGCCCCCTAGAACCTTCACCATTGAATTATCTATGGTAAATTACTTAAGATTTAATTAAGATATCTCAATTTTAGGTTTAAATTATGTACTCAGATAAACGTTTTGTATTGTTTTTCAGAAGGCACATGACAACGTTTGGTTTACAGGACATCACCTGATCTCCCTTCTAGATTTAGTGCTTTTGCTTCCTGAAGGTGCTGAGACAGATCTTCTCCAAAACTCAGATAGGTGAGTTATAATCACAGTTAGAGGCTTCTATTTTTTAATAACTTAGAAGTCTTCAGACCACCTTACTACAATGAGAGGTATACCGTCATGTAACTAAGTGAAAACATCAATGTATTTTAGATTTTTTGAAATAGAGATGTAAATGGTCACCTATTTAAACCATCCTTTCATCTAACTCTGTATAGAAAAATGTTGCAGTGCTATTATATTGATGTTGACAATAAGAAAGGAATTCCTTCTGTGTTCCCCAAGAATATAAGGTCTGATGTCAGGTTACAGAACTAACTGGTAAAGCATTCTTTCAGGAATGTACAGTTTGTCAGCTTTCTGCAGAAGGAGAAGAATAACTTTAGCAAGTTAGGAAGAAGTGTGGTGTGTCTCTTCAGGGGTATGAAAATTATTCAATGTAATTTACAGCAAATGATATTTATGTGGAAGAAATGGTAAGGTTTTTGCTAAAAAGTATGGTAAGAGAAAAAGCATATATAAAAAGCATGCAGAAGTAGAAATTCAATAAAATAATTGTAAAAAGCCCATTGTCATACTAGTTGCAAATCTACTGTGGATTACCAGTGATGAATGTTACAAGTTTTTTGTAATGTGATTCTCTCTTGAGAAAACCCCTTCCCTCACAATTATTGACCCTCCAGTCAGCTGCTAGTTTTAATCTTACTTGCAAAGTGACAGCTTCTCTTGTAACGAGGAAGTTGCTGTGCTCTTGATTGAGCCATACTGCGCAACAGATGAGTGGCTTCATTTTGAACAGATGGGCATTTTAGGGTGTCTGGCTAATGGACATTTTAAGTTATTGTCCCTATAATAAATATCTGCTTTATGTGATCAGGAGTATATTTTTATTTCACAGGATTATGGCGTCACTAAATCTACTGAGATATTTAGTCATTAAGGATTGTGAAAGTGATAATCAAGTAAGTACTAATTGATGTGAAAATTACTGATTTTTTGATTAGCTATGAGCAGAATTCATGTGAACACTGTTATTCTCTGTTCATAGATATGGTTTTTGCATTACTTTCCAAAACGGTCAGTAATCCAGAGGTGGTATTTTAGCGGTATTTGGAGATGTGATATTTTGTTTTATTCTGATGAAATTTGATTGCATTCATACTTAACTGCTACAGTGAAGAAGCAAATCCTTTTATTAAAGTGCAGTAAAGCATTTCCTGAACTCAGTAAGCAATGGCATGGTCAGACAAATATTCTAACCAGCACGTAATTATCCCGGGGTAATTTGTTGTTTTTCCTCGGTTAGTTGACTTTATGGTTTGGGCTAATTGACTTTGGCATTTCATTTTCTCCTAAAATACTGGAAAAATTCTGATCCACTTTTAGAGCACGTTGGGTTCTGTGAATACAAGTTTTGTAAGTGCTCAGTGGTGTTTGATTGGAAAGATAATAATATGGTTGGTACTGATTACTAAAAGCATCAGGAAAATTAACTGTAAAAATAGCTTTCAGTTTTGCATTTCTTATTTATTTAAGTAGATATAGACTATATCAGTTTCTCAGATGTTTGGAGAGATTTTAACTTATATCCCCATTATAGTGTACCGTACTTCATATACATGCATAGCTTTGTAAGCAAAGAATTCCTCTTTATTTATAAAAACTCAATACATAGTAGCATACACAATTGCTGCAACTACCATCTAGTATTTGGTATACAGAATGTCATTATGGTTTGAGGAGAAAATAACACCAACTTTTCTGAAGGTTTCCCTTAAATTTAAGCCATGCCAGTTCTTACAGACGTCCCCTTTGGCTCCCTTCAGACAGCGCAAGTGGAACACAAAGAATATAATTCCTTTCATCTTAGTTCACATGTTTTGATTGCCGCATAACAAGCGCTTTCACGAATCAAGTAGAAAATCAGATTTTTCTGGATAGTTATTTCTTCCCTTCAGCACCGTTAATGTGGAAGTAATTACTGGTCTCATTTGATTAGAATGTCTTGAATTGTTCCTTGTAATCAACAGTACCATTTAACGTTGGGAATTCTTATTTTCATCATCTTTTACCCTGCCCTTTGGTGATCCTGCCTGAGGAGAGGAGTCATTTAAATGGCTCCTGTATCTAAAGACACAAAGACTGCTTTATGTTTCCTTCTACAGCAGTTTTGTAACTGCAAGCTTATGAGAAACCAGAGCAGAGTTTTCCTCTCATGCTGCGTAACCTCAAACAGCCTTGCTTTTGAGTAGCTTTCCCTCATATTGCTTGCTTCCTGAGCGCCATTATTAGCAACTCTTTTTGGCCATCCCAAACTGGTGGTTCGTGTGTCACTTTGGCTACTGCACCTAAGGGCATAAATGAGTACAGAGCATAGCAGTGTAACAGCTTTTTAAAAAAAATAATATGATCCATTAGGGATTTCATTAAAATCTTAACTCTAATAAAATGCTTAATGCTCGTTTTTGATTAAATGTGTGTATTTATATAAATTTTATATTTCTATATTAAATTTATATATATGCATATAGTGAAGATATCAGCTGGGAAGACAATTTCTCTAGATCGTAAAGCCTTTATGGGGGTCATCGCTTGCTTGCAAATTCCAGATTTCTGGTGCAGCAGAACCGGTGACAAGTCTGAACTCGTTAGTGGGTAGTAGCAATGTAGGTACAACTTAAAAAGAATGGGGTTCTGCAGTAAGCAAATATTTAATACTTTTGTGTGTGTTTTAAGGGAGATTGGGAAATGGTCCATATTTGGTACATGTTCTAATAACAATAGGTAAAAAGACCTTAAAAGTAAGTACGTATAGTTCCTACATAGTAGTAGGATGTAATTCACTGTGACAGTTGAGAGTGCAAAGGTGGGCTTAGCAGCATGTCTAGTAACATTCCGACAGTGCTTCTTAAACTAACTGCAATATATAGACAAGAGTTTTATATTTGAGGAGCATGACATTTACCACAGCTTTCAGTTGTCATTGCAATGCACTGTTAATTCAGGAGTGTTAATTCAAACAGTTTTAAACTATCATCATGCTTTGTGTGCTTAAATGCGTAAGTCTAGTATTTTATTCCTTCCCGCTACAGAATTTTATGTATTAAAGACTAGTCAAAAAAATTCTGCTTGAAACCTTAGCATTGTGTTACTTCATTAAAAACAATTTGCAACCTTCTCTGTGCTGTTATCTTTGAATAGACCGGTGTGCGGACTGCACTTGCCAAGATTGAGAAAAATTTTTTAAAGCCACTGCATGTTGGACTGAATATGTCAAAAGCACACTATGAGGCAGAAATAAAGAACAAGAAAGAAAACAGAAGAGGTTTGTTGTGGTGTTTTTTTTTTTTTTTTCTTAGTGTTGTTCATATTCAGAAACTTCGGAAATAAGGAAGTGATGAATGCTCTATAGATAGATATTTTTATTGAAGTATTGATTTTATTCCAGGTTTCACATAATATTTCAGCAGTTGCTATATTTGATGTTAATACTTTTCATATCTAGAAAAATCCGAGCTTGTTTATCTCTCATCACGTTTGTAAACCTTACAGAGACCCGACAGAAATGTCACATGTAGACATTCAAACCTTGTTCTGCGTTTGTACTTTTGATTTTAAGGTTAGACAGGAACATCTAAGTCTCTCTGTGAATATATAGCCCTTAGGTTTCATACTAGGTGCGGGGAGGCTAACAAGAGAAGAAATAATTCACACAGCAAATAGGTAGTGTCTTAAAGCCCGAAGGATTACCTTCTGGATTTTTTTTATCTGACACATAGAATCAAATTCTGCTCAGGGTTAAGCAGATACACTCCAAAGGGAATGAAAGCTATAGCTGCTGTAGGCCAACTCTGTGTATGTCAGATCCTCTGTCCCTTTGTGGTCTCCAGTATAATTAAGACAGCCTAAGGAAATTACTTCTGCTGCCAGAAATGTCAGTACAGCTTTTTGCTCCTAGTTGCATCCTTCTGTTGTTATAAACTATGTAAGTACATGGCAGAGGGAAGGGATTTTTTCTGAAGATAACCTGTAGATATCTTTCTAAAGGAAGTCCTTGTAAAGAAAAAGCTTCCTCGTTCATTTTAGTTTCTTACATGTCCTTAGCCTTTGACAAAGCATAGAGACCTGAGTTCAAGAGAAGACACCAACCTCATTAAAATAAATGGTTTGGTCTTTCTCTCCAGCGTATCATCTTTGTAAGCATTAAATTACATTTCAAGTACATAGTCTGGATGTTGAAATTGTCCCCTCAGTTTTGAGATTTGCCCTTCTAGTTTTGTCTGCTGTAAGTAGTCTGTCAGGAATGGAGAAACCTGCGGCCACTTTGTGGATAAAGTTAAGTCCGTCATCTTATATATCTCTGGATGTGAAAGTATTAAAATTGTATATAAAAAAACAACCAGATTACATATTTCCTTTTAAGGAGAATTTTAGCGATATAAAATCCTTTTAAGTTTACAGATCTTGCCTGTTTGCTAATGTAGTCATAAACCATATAGAAATGGCAGAGATAGCAGTCCTCAAAGTTCAGTACTTTTCAGCATTTGTTCAGTCTTTATGCAGTCTTTATGCTTCTGATTTAACCATTACTGTCCATAAATACTAATTTATTGCAAGTTGTTGTGATTCTAAAAATTAGGTGGAACAGCAGCCTGATGTCTGGTTCTTTTCCTCTACAGAGGCACACAGTTCTAACACAATTTGTTCTTTGACTGTCAGTGGGGAAAAGATGCCTGCCATGACTACTGAAATGCAACTTCAGGTGAGTTTGCAGTTCCAGAAGTATTTACATTTTCAATCTGGAGCCAAACGTACACGTACAGTCAATAAAGAAATCCATTTTTGTAATAAAAATAACAGTATTTCTTTTGTCATTTCAGGTTTTACACTCAGCTCTCTTCACATTTGATTTAATAGAAAGTGTTCTAGCTCGAGTAGAAGAGCTCATTGAAGTGAAAGTAAAAGCTGTAATGGATGAAAATATATAGGTCAACTGGAATGTCTGAGTTAACGTACTTTTTGCAAGATCATTTTGATCATTAGACTTGAGTTGAAAAGAGGTCTATACCAGCCTTTTGACAGTAGCTTAGTGTAGCCTCTAGAAAAAC
This sequence comes from Alectoris magna, assembly GCA_030625065.1. Taxonomy (NCBI): domain Eukaryota; kingdom Metazoa; phylum Chordata; class Aves; order Galliformes; family Phasianidae; genus Alectoris; species Alectoris magna. The sequence goes on along the minus strand of CM060568.1, from coordinate 15,899,715 downwards.
TGCAAATCCTGCTCTTCGTATGTCTGTTGCTGGTTTTTTTTGTTTGTTTGTTTTTAAACAAAAACAAACTTATTTTGCTGTTTTCGTCTGTGATCACAGGGATGGTCTGTTTACTAAAGTGTTCATCTTCAGAACTTGATGTTTTTTCTGAAGTCTAGAAAGTATATCTACAAGACCTTTTTGTGTTACGCTGTGGTAAGAGTGTATGATTGTGCATTTCTTGTTCTATTCATTTTCTAAATATTTTAGATAACTTGCTGTCTGACGATCTGAATTACGAAGATTTTTATTAAGTAACCTGGAGAGTCGTGAATTAAAAAGCACTGTTAAAGGAGTAGTTATTTTTATTAGTACTTCTTAATATTGACAAACAAGCTTCTATATTTACAAACAGGCCTATAAGCTATAGATAATAGATAAAGGCAAACCAAACCAGGTTTAAAGAAAAACACATCAGCCTTGAGCCAAGTAAGATATTAAAACTAGGTGAAAGAACAGATAAAACTCGTGTTTAAAAGTGCACTGTGTAAGGCACAACTGCCTGAATATGGGAAACGTGTATTTTGAAATTGATTTGGTCGTCATTAGCTCTAATGATAAAGTTTTCCTTAAGGTTTATTACATAATTTGAGAAATACAGATGTATAGGTTCAGAATCAAACCAAATATCAGGATGACTTCTCTTTAGTGCAGTTGAACTACATTTTTATTTTGTTAGAAAACATATTGGGCACAATGCGTACTATTTTTCACTGTATAGTTATTTAATATAAATTTGTTTCAAATGCGTAAATTGTATATATAGTTTTTTTAAATGCGACAGTATATTTTAAGAACACTCTATATATTGTTTAAAGTATAGCTGCTATAATTTATTTATGAATAAAACTCCCCACTAAATTAATTACTATGCAGCTGCTGGTACTCCTGAAGCATCTTCCAGACTGGACTGTTTTCTATGATGTGGGTTTTTGTCATCGCCATTTTCTGAGAAACATCATCTGCACGTGGCTTGGAATTCATCTTAGGGGAAAGAAGAATATCATGAGTAGGACACATTCACTTTCTGAAAAATGAATATTCAGTCTCTCTTTAGCTGTAAGACAAGCCCTAACATAACTACTCCCATCACCCTTGCATCTGCTCATCTAGATAGTACTTCTACAGGAGTTGGTGTGGTAGGTTTGGACTAGATGGATGGTATTGCTCCCTTGGCCATGTCCCTTATCCTAGGTCAAAATAAGTTCATTTTTTAGGAGATGCAATAATTAGGGACTCTCTTATAAGAGCTCATTGTATTGACTCTGTACTGTATCAGTAATAACGTAAAGGCAACTGAGATATTTGTGGTATGCACTATCACAACTTCTTATGGGGCTGTCTTGTTCAAATCTGGTGCATTCATTTTGAACATTTTCAACTATATAGGATCAACAGTAATCTTAAAAGTTTTTAGGTTAATGCTGCATAAGAAACTGGGACAGACAGCAGCAGAATCCATACAAAGTTAGAAAAATACAGTGTTCAATGTTGTAATAAGCATTTATCAACTCTTACCATGCAATAGATGAGATGTAGTTTCTAATCATGCTTTCTAACCCTGCTGCTTTTATTTTTGGTATGTGGGATGGTCCTAGCATTGTTGTAGATAGTATCGAAGTTAGAATTCTCATGGAAAATTTATTTGAAGCAGTTCAGGCTTCAATGAGGATGTTTATACATACAGGATATGTTGCTGATACATAGATAGATCATACCCATTAAGCTATAGAAATAGTAATATTTTAATATTACTATGTGCATCACTTAAGAATCTGCAGATAACTGGCATTTTCAGATTACTACTTTACTGTAAAAGCTGTTACATATTTAGATCTCTCTTTCACCTCCTGTTGCTTCAGTGCTTCAGTGAAATGAAGACATTCTAATTTCATAGAATGGCTTTGTTTGGAAGGGTCCTTAAAGGTCATCTAGATCCATCTACTGAGCGTGGTTGCCACCCACTAGATCAAGTTGCCATGGTCCCCATCCACACTGTCCGTGAATACCTTCTCTGCATAAGCATGCTGACATCCTAAATTAACAGAGATAAATAAGAGCTGAATTAACTCTTAAATGTCTCATTTGTCTTCATGCATTCCAGTGATTTAAAGTTACCTTTAACAATAGTTAAAGCATTCAGTTAAAGCGTTTGAGGAACAATCCCACCTCAAGGTGTAACACAGATTGTGTAATATGACTTCATACATGAGCAGATAGTGATAGGACAAGGAGGAATGGTTTTAAATTAAAAGAGGGGGGATTTAGATTAGATATTCAAAGGAAATTTTTTACTCAGAAGGTGGTGAGGCACTGGAACAGGTTCCCCAAAGAAGCTGTGGATACTACATCTCTGGGGGTGTTCAAGGCCAGGTTGGATGGAGCCCTGGGCAGTCTGATTCAGTAGGTAGCAACCCTGCCCAGAGCAGGGTGTTGGAACCAGGTCATCCGTAAGGTCCCTTCCAACCCAAATGATTCTATGATTGTAGTCAATATGATGCAAAAAGATCCATTAAGGAAAAAAAAAAAATGTTTTCCAAGTTTAAATACCTCTGAAGTTCTGAGGAGTTAATCATTATAATCATATTTAACTAGACTTACCTTAGCTATAGTTAGCATCAACTTAACAGTTTCAGCAGTATTATGAACTGGTATAATACGTAAATTACTTCCCAGGAATCTACACATCAAAATAAATTAAGGTTACTTTCAGAGTGCACATTTTATTATGCCACGAAACTCCAAAAACATTCCCACATAATGTAAACAACTTCTTTAGCTGCACCATAGGTTGCTTGCATCTTCAGCTGAATAAGATTGCTTTTATCTTTGAAGGCAGCAGGTTGAATAAGATTGCTTTTATCTTTGAAGGCAGCAGGTAAATTCTGGTTGTTTTTATACCTATCTATCCCATCTCTACAACATTTGTTCAGGTAGGACTTCTGAAGGGCTTTTTTTTGTTTCTAGGAGTCCTTGACAGTCAGTCAGTCATAATTTCTTAAATGTGTATATGTTCAGGGAGAACAAAACACTCTTTTGTTGTGTTGTTGACTCTTCTTAAAGTGGCAGTAAAAAATGTTTATTTTTTCCATGAGAAACAAAACATGGGAAAGGATCTAAAAGTGTTACGCTAAAAATACCTCCAAATTTGAGATACATCTTTGTAGCACACTGTCTAAATATAACAATCTGTACATTTAGATTATGGGATAATTCTAACAATTTCATTAGAATGTCCAAGTCTACATAATTTAATCAGAGGATAAAAAAACCCAAACAAATCCAACATGTGACTTACGGTTTGAGAATGTAGCACATGTTGCAATCCCACCAGTGCAAAAGCTCAGTCACCGATTTACCTACAGTGCCAGAACTCCTAGCTGCCCACTAGTAATAAAGCATGTGTATCTAAGATATAATTGTGCCCTGCCATCATCAGGTTGGTGTGGCCTGCTGTGATAAAACTAATTATTTTATTTAAGTAAAATTACGCACATACGAGATCAACTGAAATATAGATTGAATGTTAGCATTACCATCAGCTGAAAAATAGGTTCTTGCTGAATGATGGTAGAGCTTTTAAGAACTCTCATGAAAATGCATGGAATTTTTGCAAATGGATAATAGATTTCCTACATTTCATCCCATACACTCAGCATTTGGCAGCATGCCCTGGATGTAATGAACCTGGTGTTAGTTTCAAGGAGGTAAAGATCAAAGACTCCATTAGAATAGTCACTTTGATGTCAGGAGTGACAATCAGCTGCAGCAAAGATTACTGTACCTACCAGAGAATGGTTTTGAATGGAAGTATAGAACAGAATCTGATATCCATTATGAGCAGGTGTATACTGCAAAGTGCAGATTTTCAGGCTTTATTTCCATTGTTTTAGCTCAGTATAACAGACTATTCCAAGTGAAGATATTTTAAAACCTGGTAAAGAATCTATTGTTTACAACAAAGCCTCTTCATATGAATAAAACTTACTTGCTCTATTTTGAATTTACCATGAAAACATGCTGCCAGAACTAGGATAAAATAGTTAAAGAAAATCACCTCATTTTCCTGTGTGAGAGAAAAACTCGAAAAAGATTACAAAGGCCTAAAGTGATGGGAGGGAGGGAAGGTTCTTTCTTTCTTTCTTTTTCTTTTTTTCTTTTTTTTTTTTTCTTTTGGGGGGGGGGTGCTGGGGGGAGGGACATCTTTTGTTAACTGTCATGTCAGATAGATTCACTTAACATTCTTTTCATTTTCCATTAATAAACATACTTTTTGGCTCATCTTCCAGTGAATGAGCAAAATAAAATTCAACTGAATCCCAGACTGCTGAGTAAACAGTTAAACTTCATTTCTTCCTAGCAGTAGAAAGTTTGACGTTGAAATAATACCTTCTCTGAATCCTAAACATTACATCCCATTCCTGTGGTCCGTGGAGAGCAGCTGAAAAAACCAGAAAACTATTCCGATGTATGTTTATGAACTTCTGAATTCTTTCTAAAAACTGTTCTTCCCCTCTCACAAGCAAGTCTTGAATGTCTGCCAGTATAAATGCAACACCTGTTGAAGAAATTGATATGAATTTGTGTCAGCAATGCGATTAAACCTTCTCACTACAAATACCCTAATCAGGAAGCAATGCTTATTCGAGCATTAATTTGAAAGAGTAGAACAACAACAACAAAAAAAGTGAGTGAATTCATGCGTCTTGACAGTTTAATGCAATCATGATATTTGGCCAGTAATTACTAGGAATTTTAAGATAAAACTACAAGTAATTCAGATATTATTTTCTACTGTAACTTTAAAAAAAAAAAAAAAAAAAAGTTCAATTCACTTGAAGCGTAAACATCTGAGTGCCTTTGCAAGCACATGTTTCAGGAACAAGAGTGGAATGAACTTAGAACAGATGGAGACTGATTTAAGACTTCAGCAGTGCTGAAGTAAGATAAGCAAATACACCTGCAACATCTTCAAATTGAACTAAAATGCCTACCATGAAAAATTAAATCATCATCCCATCAACAAAGTTAAGTTCAAAGTTAAGGCATCAATGTAGGAGGTTCAACAGCAGGGGACACAAAAGACTGGGCCACCCAGTGCCTTACAGTTCAGGAAAGCTTCAGGTTAAGGATCTTGTCTGACTGTCTAAAGCATCCACTGCTCTGGAAAGGATGGATCGATGTTTCATGTTTGAGGTTTCAGTAATTTCCTAATCAGAAGAGCTCCAAAAATCCTTTTCTCATCTCCCTTTTTACCACCGGCTCTGCAAATACAACTTGGACAATTAAAGCCAAGGCGCTCTCTTGTATTTACAGCCCCAAGTACTAAATACCTTGATGGCCATCTTATGTTTAAGTGGCATTCAACACGCTCATTTATAAGAAGAACTTACTGAATCCTCAAATACAATATAGAGACCAATGGTGATATTTAATATATTAAATTATCTGTTGCAGCCTCTGATTTATATGCAGTCACTTCTCCTTTCACTACTGTATGACACTCCAGCATAGCAGCTTTCATTCAGTTCAGCACAGCTTACGGCAGAGCCTGATCTTGTGCCTCATTAGAGTTTAGGAATTTAAAAACAAAGTACCATACCAGAAAGGGAAAAAATCACGGAACCAATTTCCACGGATTCTGAATATCGAACTCGATGTTGTTGCCTCTGTAGAATTGTGGAGATTTCGTGATTCTAAATAAATTTTAACAGGTTATTTTCGGCCAACAAATTAGATTAAATATTCTGAAAGAATTAGGAGAACTTCAGCATCATTGCTTAAGAATTTTTTTTATATCTTACTTGTAAAAAAGGAAATAAAACATTAATTTAAAATGTCCAGTTAATTACATTTCGGAATATTTGATTTGAATTGTAATTTGTATGCACACACTCAGTATGCCACAGGAAACCATTCCATAAAACACAAAAGAACTCAAACATTTTACAGTCTGTAATAAATGGTAAAATACAATTTGTAGAAGTGAGGAATGTACAATAGTGTATTTCTAAGGCTCCCGTTAATTAGGTTGCATTATTGTCATTGATATCAGCATTTCATTTGGAAGATATTTCAGAAGATTTGTATAGGCGGTGATTTTCATTAAAGGTTTTTGACAGAACACAATCCAGTAAACTAGAACAGTGCACTATGCAATGTAATCGTTTGAGGAATTGAGGGGGTTTGGATCTATCTTTCAGCCTGCAAAAAAGCACTTCTGCAGCATGCTCTGCGAAAGCTGCTCAAACCCACGCATTTCAAAGATTGAACCACCGACTCCTTTTTAGCTAATAAAATGTTTTTTAGCTGACCCGTTTAAAAACATAGGCAACCTGACATAAAGAGAGTTTTAGCGATTTAGTAGAAGATACAAAATAAAGTCCGGATGGTGAGCGAACCCTGAAGGAGGCAGTAACCAGAAAATTCACGCTTTGCATTTGTATGGAATGGGAATGCTCAGTGACAGCTGCTTATGAGATGTAACTACAATTTTGGAAAATTCCTCTGCTTCAGAGCCACTGCTGAAAGGGAATTATTTAGTACACAAATGTGAAACAGCTTTAAGAAAAGGAAAGCTACATGGGTAGAAAAGGAAGCTCACGATGTAGAACTTAACCAAAACTGATACAAAACAATGTCTTACTAAAAGACCTTCGACTTATACTTAAGCTATTTCTGTATCTTTGCTCCCTGGGAGTCCATACTGATGCTTATGAGTAAGAGGCAGTTACACTGGCGTAGCGGATACCCTCAGGTACCTCTCACCATTACAGATAATGTTGCTCTTGAAACAGTTCCCAAACTGGAACAGTTTACAGGCTGTCATCCCACAATAAACAGGCTTTAAACTGAGACAATTCAAGAATGACTTCAATACCCTTCATCTATTTGTACAGCAAAGATGGAACAATGACCTTGTTAGCCAAACTCATGCAAGCTATCCTTGATAGCCAGCCAAAGCCCTCAGCCTTTAAATTCTCTCAAGCTGGCATGAAATTAGCCTCAGCTGCAGGAACTAATTATCAGCTCCTTGACAGCCCCTTTCGCTATGCTGCAGAATTGAAATTAACAGATATAAATACAAATCACTATCTGTAAGGCTATTTTAAGCTGAACTACACATTTACTGAGTAATAATTTATCCCAACATTGACACACGAAGGTAGAAAATAAAGCATTTAGGAAGAAGTTCAGAAAATTAAAAGCATCCCTGATAGAATTATTTATAGTAGTCTCTGAAAGCAGCATCAGTACCGTACAAAAACAGTGAGTCAGGAAGACAAGCCTAGAGCAGTGCAACTCAGAATAGCAAACGGCAAGACTGCTAAATATGTACAGAAGTAGCTAGGGAAAAAAACCCACAAAAAAAAAACCTGCACAAAAAACAATGAATGCTATTGTAGAAACAACTTCAGAAAATGTTACTGCTTTATCCTTAAAGTACATTGATTGACACTGCATACAGTGCTTGCATGTACAGAACATAACACTGCTTCCAGTGTTTCTTAGATGGCCACTACTCTTAGCAAATAACATCATACCTGTAGGCCTGTACTCATAATGACTGTTGTTACCCATTTTGACTGCTCCTGCCTGCTGTTGTCTGCCATCTTCATGGTTTTAACGGCTCTCTGAGGAAATGTCAGCTGCAATCCTGTAGCAGAAATGCTAAGGTTTGAAGCAGTGATTGAGCACCTGGTGGAAGGCAGGGTCAACCCAGGGCAGCTCAGCTGCATGCAATGCACCCGAGTGACTGGAAGGAGTGGAGCCAGGATCCATCCCTTCACAGACCTCATTTGAGGGTTGGCAGTGGAGGTGAGGGAATCTCTCCATGGAGGTCCCTGCCCATCTGAGGCCTTCTGAAGGTAAGCAGACTTTTTTTCCCCCTTTGTTTCTTCATCTACAGCTGTTGTATTTGAGCATATCCTCTCCTGCTTCAGCCTGGGACTTTGCCACCCTGCTATCGTTGCTGTGTCTTTCATTGCATTGCATTATTACAAATCCTCTGAACAGCTTAGGAGAAAAAGCAAACAAAAATACCCTACAATAACACCCCCTCCTCTTCCCCCCCCTCCCCCCCCCAAAAAAAAAAAAAAAAAAAAAGAGAGACAAATATAATCTGTTGATTGCGGAGATAGAACAGTAAAGGCACCAATACCCATGGGTCAGGTTGGAGCTTGAGGGAGAATCCAGCTCTCCAAGATGCTTGTAGGTACCTACTGCTGAACTGCTTAAGTAACGTGGCAATTACATATCTATATGGGTCTTTAAATAAACTTGCATCCAAGGGCATATTGGGGATAGAGGTTCAGAACGAATAAACGACTTCGAGAAAGCGTTCCTGGGGAGCTTTGGTGCCTGAGGACCCCCTGCCGCGCACTGGCATAGCACAGCCGCACACCCAAGGCACGCGGCCTGCTGAGCAGAGAGCTGCTCTGCGCCAAGCCTCGTGCTGCTTCGTTCCCAGTTTCCGTTCGGAAAGCCTCTTGTTCGTTTGACAAACCTGGTATCCAGCACAGGTGCAAACCCCGAGGCCCCGTAGGTCCGTAAGTAATTGGGGCAGAGGGAGCACTGGCGCCGCCGAGCAGCACCAGGTGGTCTCGCGCTTCCCGCCCTCGGGGGTTGTTGTCTCGCGCTTCCGTGCAGCGCGTTGTCTGGCGTTAGGGGGCACCGCGGAGCCTGGAGTTGCTGCCCGGGGCTCCACTTCCTCGCGGCCCTCAGGAGGCGCTGCAGATCCTCGCAGGTGAATAATGAGAAAAAAAGCCCCTTAAATTTAGTGGAAATTGCTTCCTGTTGGTATTTTGACTGCAGCTGTTATTTTAAAGCATGTATAAATTCTGTGTATCTCTGTATTCTTGCCCGTCACTGCATTTCACAAGAGTGTGCGGTTGAAATAGAGATGAGACTGAATGTTTAGTGGGGAACAGAGCCTGCTGCCTCTCGTGTAAATGCCATGACTGCCCAGCAGTCCTCAGGCCCAAGTCTTAGGCAGTGGAACGCTGGGAGCCCCAGGCTGGGTTCTGGGCGGGGATCAGTTCAGGTAGGGGCCTAGTGTGTGTTTTATGATGCCGTGTGACCCTCAATGTGACTGTGTGACTTGGTTTTCTCTTGGAGCCTGACATCTGCCTGAGACTTCTGCAGGAGATGTTGCGTTTTTACGCATAGCAAAATTGAGTAATTCCGATGAATTTTGTCCTTTTACCAGTAGGATTACCTTTTGCCACTAGGATAACTATAATTAGTGTAAAGATTTTTTTTTTACAGTAACTGTGCACACACACGCACACATACACAAAGAAAAAAGCAAGAATATTCAGCGGTCATTCCCAGTCCCTGGAGGTGCATCAGTGGACTGACTAGGTTTAGTTTTGGAATGTGAATTTTGCATGCTGTTGAAATATAAACGCAGATGGTTCCTTCTATTTAAGTGAAAGGCCATTTGAATAGAGCTGTGTCTGAAAGATTCTGCCGAGCATTCTCCCCCTCCAGTGTTATTCCTTCTGTGAAGTGATTTTGAGGGCTCGTCTGCTGCCTGATATTAAGATTCTGCTTTGCTATCATACCTATGCTAATTCAGTGCTGAGTGTGAGTATCTGATGTTACGAAGGGCCTTCTGTTTCTCTACAGCTTTGGACTCTTAATCTTGGGGGTTTGAACAGTGCATTGAGGGACATGGTTTGAATTCTAATAACAAATCAAGTAGCAAGCAAAATAGTTCTAAATGAAGGGATTTGCTGGGGGGGGGGGTGTTGGACTAGGTGGTCTCTAGAGGTCCCTTCCAACCTCTACAATTCAGTGATTTTTATGCTGCGCTTTTATGGTTCTGCTAGCCCTAGCTTTAACTCTCAAGAGTGTTCCTTTTCCACATGTCTGCATGGTGCATTTCACATACAGGTGAAGCTGCAGCAGAGAGGAAGAATAGGGCTCTGTCTGGCAGCGCATCAAATAACTCATAAGTGCACAGCTGAGAACTCCTCTTAGGCAGTAATAGAAGGATTTGGGGATTAGAACTCCCATATGATGAAGATAATGGCTTAAGTGTTTGGATTAATAACTCATTTATGACAGGGCAACATTTCTCATGAAATTAATGTGTCTCTGCACATTCCTGGGTCATATCCTGCATGTTCTGAATCAGCACCTTTTGATATCAGATTTTGTTGGGCACTCACAAAGCTGCTTATCTTCTGTGAATATTAAAGAGAACTTTTTTTTTTTCATCTTCACACTCATCACCTGTTTTGTTCTCTTCCGATATGATCCAAGATAAAGTAGTTCTTTCCCTATTGAATGGGGAGGGGGAAGGTGATCCAAAGGTCCACTGAATGGATAGAAAAAGAAAGTAACTTTTTTTTTTTCTCAGTTTACAAAGCTAGAGATTAATATTGGCAGCAGCCCACACATTCAATGAAGTACAATGACTCAGCATTTAAGTTACACATAGGATTTATTATTTCCGTCTGTCATACACAAATCAATTAAGAATCTCCAATATGTATGTAGCACAGGGAAGAAAGCTTGTGGAACTATGCAACCCTACAGTGATTCTGGAAACAGAAGAGTGGGCTCACGAGAAATCACTTGGAAATGTGGTTACTTGGGCCCCAGCTACAGTCTTAATTGATGTTTGGAAAGCAAGCAAGTTGAAAACATGCAAGCATTCGGTTTGAGAACTTAACATGCCCCTTACTCTCCCAAAGATGGAATGGTTAAAATATAAAAAGGATTTTAATGCCATGGACTACAGGTGGTGACTCAAGCCTTTTCTCTAACTCCATCCTATTACTCATACATAAGATTAATCTAAATTACTGGAGTATGATAGCCCAAAAAACAGGGGTTTAAATTTCTTGCTCTACCACAGAGATGTAGGCAGGGATTTTGTTACAAGTAGAAAATTTCACTTAGAGGTGGGTTTTATGTTCATGGGTGTGAAAACTACCTCATTCTGTGAAGGTAACAAAGTTTTGATGCTACCTACACTGAATCTGGTCTGTCCAGTTATGTTAATCTTCAGCATGTTGCTGTATGGAGATGCAGGATGCTGTGCCATGTTCAAAGGGGATGATATAAAAACAGTGAAGAACTGATCTCACTAAGCACAAGTTTGAGATAATCACACATCTGTTTGATTAGAGTGAACCCAGGGTACCAGAGGACTAAGTAAAGATTGCAGGTATGAGAATGTGAACTTTAGTCATTTGTTACACTCTTACTCTGCTCAGTTTCAAGTTGATATATAATCCAGATTGATATTCTGGTTATCGGTCTTTCTGTTCAGATACTTTAAAATATCCTGATTCTTATAAATACAGATCTGGTACTGCTCATGCTAACTTCAGCGAGAGCTGAGAAAATGTCAGTGTCCCATTTACTTGTTTGCATAAATATAAGATCTGATGAATTGCCTGAGTAATTGGGTCAGCCCCTGGGTTTGTACATGCAAGTCTGTTCAGACTGACCCAAGTATTCACTTGCTCCTCTCTGCTTAAGTCATCTTCTGTTAACATGCGAAAACTATTTTGACTGTTGATATCCTTGCTATCTGTATGTAGTTTCTGAGGTTTTGGTCCTCCCGTCCCAAGTACCGAAGCTTCATTTCTTGAAGATCTGATCAGCGTTTGTATTTCAGGGTGCAATAGATCTTTTGTTGCAAATAATGCAAAATGTTATATTTCAGAACTGTGATTTCTCTAACTGAATGGTCTTCTGAGCTGGGAACTCCAGCAATAAATCAAGGAGATTAAGGAAGCAACTTAATAGCTTTCCATTATTAATTATCTCATACTTTAACTGCTTCCAGATGGCTGATCAGGATTAGAGCCTCATTAAATTGAGTAACACATAATAACATGAATATGCACATTGCCTGCCCCCAGTGCCATTTCCATTACCCTTTCTGAGAAGTGAACGTTAACCTGAAAGCCAGTCTGCAAATGTTGAAGTGCATTCACTTACATTTGCGGAACTATGGCCTAATTGACTATACAGGGCAGATGATTACGCAGCAAGTATAAAGGGAAGGTCAAATGCAAGAAAAAACAGGTGCGTCTGTGCATGCATGCCCTGTATAGCTTATCCACTTAATAGTTATCAAAGGTTAAAAAATAAAAATAAAAAATAGAAACCAGTATCTTTTTCTTTTTTAAATTGAGAGCCACTTTTAATGTAAATAATCTTCCTCTGCAGCAGGTTTTGTTCTCTTAAACATCTGTAGTAGTTGCTGATAGGAAGCTTCATTTTAAGTGAATGGATTGGAGCTGTGATTTTTTTTTTTTTCCCAAAACTGAGCACAGTAAAGTTTATTTTCCAAAAACAGTCTCTGTAGCTTGTGTTCAAAAGATATGGGTGGAAACCACTAAGAATTTGCTACAAGAGATTAAAGCTTGTATCTATATTGGATTTTCAAATCTAAAAGCCCATTTCCATGGAGTTATCTGTCCTAACAGGGCTGCTGCTTCTATCTTTCGTCCTCAGTTCCTGCACAGTCCTGGCAAGAATGTCATCTATCATTGTACAAATGTTAAATCACTCCAGTCGTGAAATATTAACGGAATGCATACAATTATGACTCCTAAATTGAAGTCTTTCTAGCTGCAATTTGTCACGTCTACAATAGTAAGATATTATAAGATAGAATAAAAGCCTTAAAAGTGTGAAATACGCATATTGGAAAAGTAGCATTTCTAGTACATGCATTTAATAAAGCTAAGTCCTGAACCTGCTTCAGCTGAGGTCAACAGGAGTTTTCCCTTTGATGTTAGTGGTAGCAAAACTGTCTATTCAGATGTCTTGGTTCTGAGCAGCAGATGAACAACATAATAGCAATTCTTACTTCCTTCATGCAAGGGTTTAGATTTTCTGAAACAAAGTAAGATGAGCATGCTAGCAATTACTTTGCAGGTGACGTATATCTGTAGTTTTAAAATACTCTCCTGCAATATGTAATTAGCTTTAATTTGTTGTTAATATACTTCCTGAACGAAAGACAGACAGTATTAGGGGAACTCATATTATGGATAGCATGCGTGTGAGAAAAATGGTTAGTTCCTTTCCCAGTAGCTCCTCCCAGTAATAACACTGACAGTGCAGTATTGTTTTGAAATAGATCTAATGCCTTGCAAAGAAAAATGTGGAATATGTATATTAAACGTGTTCGGTCAAGTCACATATTACTCTACACATATTACCCAGAAATATTGCCAGCAAGCCACATTTCTTGAACTTTGTTACTAATCTTTTTCAACAATACTCAAATTTTATTATAAGGTGCATATCTTTATCTGAAGTAACTGTTTCCTGGAAGCAGTGTGTTTGTGCACTGAATTCTTTTGCTATACTTTATGAATATAATATCTCATGCCTTTAAAACCCAAAGTAAATACATGAATTGTTGTGTTTTGCTAACTGTTACATATCTCTTCATGTTAAGAGTTTTCTTCCTAATGTTCTCTCATATTCTTCCCAATGGGTGTCTGCTGTCCGTTCTTTTGAAGGAAGCCAGAATCTCCTTTTAATCACACCTAGGAACATTTTCTTACCCAAACTGCTATCCCTTCCTCGTTTGACTCCTGTCCCCATCTTTGATGCTTTCCTTAGCTTCCCTATGTTTTGAGCAAATCCTACGGAAGAACCTCCGCTTCCCTCAACGCTTTTGGTTTTCAGCCTCGGCTTTTGCTTTTCTTCTCTACAACATGTGATTTGCTGCATGAATACAATTTTGCTAGCAGTGACACATAAAAACGGTCAGAACAGCTTTTCCAGTGCCATCTGGACTCTTCCTTTCCTAGCAAGAATGGTAACTACACCCACTGACATCACATTTTGAAGGTCTAGCCTGTTTTAAACTTAATGCGTCCATATATGTTAAACATCTAAAAACAGTTAAACAGTTGTTTTTCACTTGGTAAAATGTCATTCAGGATAGGCAAACCCAGGGTCATCATTGTAAAGTCTAGTTTCTAAGTCCTGTTTTCTGAATTTCTCAGCTTCCTAATTCCCTGTAAGGTACAGACATCTTTATCCACACACAGCTGAATTTTATGTAAGTTGTCAGTATTACTGTTTGTCTGTACCTTTCTCATCTTAGGTTTTGACAAAAGCGATTTTACTGCTCTGATTTGTTTAAAATGCTACTGCCAAGAGAAATCCTTAGCAATAGCTTTGACTGTGCTGTGTCTTCTTTATCATCACTGATTTCCCTCAGCCATTTCATCAGATGTACGTACCCTGTCCTTACTTTGCAGGTCATTGGGAGCTCTTACCATTTACTTGGGGCCCATGATGCTAGTTTTGATTGCTGTGTATTAAGTTTTAAAGCATTTGTCCCTCATTATCTGGTCTTCAAATCTTAACCTCCAATTTTGCCTTCCCATAATGAATACGGAGGAAAAGTATTCAAGCTGATGGTGCACTGAAACCATTGCTAATTAGATGGGCAAATATTGACTCTGGTTTTACTTTTCCATCTATGTTGTTTTTTTAAATCTTTTGTCTTAACTTGGATTATAACCATTCTGTGGAAGTCCTTGCTTTTGTTCTGTGTTTGTACAGCGTCTAGCCAGTGGGATACTGGTCTGATTAAGGCTCACAGGCAGTCTGGTAGTATGAATTAAAAACAATACGGCTTTCTCTTCCTGCTACTTCTACAGAGACTGTGTGGCTGTGGGAAGCTGAATTCTGTTCTTGCATATATATCAACTGAACAATACACCAAATCCTCAGCATTGCTTTACTGCAGAAGTGTTGCAGGAATAGCACCAACATCAGTGGGGGCTTGAGAATCTGACTTAATTTTCATACTACAGCTGAAAAAGTAAATACAAACAAAACCCACCCACAACCTTGTATAGGATTGTATTCCAGTACAACAAATATGAAGCTTTGTGTGCTAGTTGTCAGTTACTTTTCAATTCAGTTAGTAGTTAAATAAGCAGTAGGAGAAAGGTTTTTATTATCATATTGAATACCTTTCTTCTGTGGATTTTAAGTCTGTTGTCAAACAGAAAAAAACAGAAAACTGTTTTTTTTCCCCCTGCTTTCTTGATGTTAAAGAATGACCTAATTTCCTCCTCCAGTTATTTTGTGGAAAACATCACTTTTGCTTCTGTATCAGAAATGCAACAAAGTGGCATTCTTGAGTAGATGTTTTGCCTCAGAGCTCTTTATTATGTTAAATCCAAAGGTAAGACAAATTATGATGTCTGTAGTTGTATTTTGACACAGCTGAGAGTTTCTGACCATGAACAAAAATAAATGAAGTACCTAAACAAAGTTAAGGTGCACTGTTAGAGTTACACAAAAGCTTGCAGAACTGACCTTATTACCAGTGGTTATAGTCAGCACATGCTGTGCATTTATCTTAAACAGTTTTAACATTAGTTAAACATTAGTAGCCTTTTACTGCCATATGGCTCTTATGAAGGCACTTTTCCTCTTGGTGACTAAGAGGAGATAGAATACTTCATCTTCAGGTTTTCAACTGCGTGAATGACAAGAGTCACCAGACCAGATAATTTCTACTAGGACTTGAAGTGTATACTTCTACAAGTATCAGACATGCTGGTTTTCAAACAGGAGCAGCATTCTCCCAACTCCTCTGAATTAATCTACTATGCCATTAAAAAATATTTACTTAAATAAGTACATTTTCAAGAAAGAAACGATGCCCTTCCTCTAGCACAGACCCTTTGAATCCTTCTATTTAAAGGAAATAACATTACAAGTTTCTATTTTTTTTTTTTTTTAACAAAGCAAACAAGAAGTAATAAAACATGAAATCTGGCAGCAACGGATGAAACAAGCTGTTCATATTCATAAGCCCAAACAGGATTCCTATTGAAACCTTTTCTGTGAACAAAAATATGTTTCTAGTGTTAAAAGCAGTGTTGGCACACATGACCTTTTGACACAACCATTCTGAATCTTTATTGTTGTAAAATGAAGTCACCATATAGAGAGGGAGGGCAAAAAGGAGGGAGTAACCCAACTAAAGGTGCAGTTATCTTTAAGCTCTTGCTCAGTGAGCATATTATGTGGCCAAAAGGAACATAAAAGTAGAGAGGAAACAAAGATCTTTCTTTCACGTCATCTAATTTTTCTAACAGTTCTAGAAAATACATGCTCAAAGGTCATTTTAGAAAAGACATACGGTTAAGACTCGAAAAATTTCTGTACTTGCAATTAAATCTAGATTATAAATTAACATTTACCTCATTATATCAGAAAGATTGCCTCAGTACCAAGAATCGAATTGCTTGTTCTTGACTGATGCAGTATTTCACTGTATGGAAACAACACATCAAAAATAGATTTGGGGAATGGGTTGGAGTTAGTTGCAAACATTTGATCACCTTAATGATGAGTTTCCAGTTCAAGAATTGTCCATTCCCCTTGAGGGGAAGAACAGTCTTCAGATGAAAAACTTGCCACTGTAATGCTTGCTGAAGAATCATCAAGTGGAGACATTAGTTCAGTCCACCTACTGAATGTGTCAACTTGTGATGTACCCTGAGGATTCGAACCATCTCGTGCCAGAAACAGCGTCTGATTGATCAGACATTGTGCTAAGTTAAGGTCTTCAGGAACAGAGTTTTTGAAACCTATGTTGGAGTCCTGCTCAGATAACAGTTGCCTGAGGAGTGTCCAGTCCTGTTCTGCAAACTGCTGATCTTCAAAATCCACGTCAAGAACTGCTGTTTCTGAATCCATCCTCTGCTCAATTGCTTCTCCAACATCCATCTCATATATTGGAGAAAGGGTTTTTGAAGGACGATGCTCATACATGCAGGTTTGTGCCATTGTGTCATAATCATCTATGTCTCCTGAAATAATTCACAATACTGTACATTGTAAAAATTGCAGATGATCCTCCCCTCAAGGGCTGCGTAGAGCAAAATTTAACTCACTCAGGAAAGATAATCCAACCGGGTTATAAAGGGAATGATGGAGGGTTATACAAAATTGACAAAATCTTAGGCATTTATTTCCTATATAAAAAACAAAGTATGGTTTATAAATTAAGTTAAAGCAGCGATCACCACTGGTAATTAACAATAACCTCCATAATTAAGTTTCTGATACAGAAAATGACAATGTAAATACACATTTAATGCACATGAAATTTCTCATTTACCACATAAATTAAATTTAGACCAGGAGGTGCATGGAGAGAATTAATAGAGAATGATTACTGTACGGTGACTTAAGCTATGTCAGCTCAGAAAAGAACTAAAAACAAAATAGTTTATCCACAGGCTTATTTCTACATTGCACATGCAAGGGCAGCTGCAGGCAAGGGCAAGCAAACTTCCAAAAAAAAAAAAAAAAGTACAGCTTTTAATGTCTTCTTTTTATGTAGTCTGGCTGAACATAGATCATCATCGGTTTTTCATTACTCTTGAATACACAATAGTTGATAACACTATTGTATATTTTTGATGAGATAAACAGACTGAGCTACTGGTATAAAGAAGACAAAACACAAAACAACTAGACAAGTATTCCATCTAGCCACATGAAACAAATTAGAACTTTTCTTTGTATAAGCATCAGTTCTAAGTATAATATCTATTTTAGGAAATAAGCTTTTCCTGGTAAAATTTAGAATTGTAGACATCTCAAAAGCTCTAAGTCAGAATCCAAACCTGCTCCCACTGATGTATATGGCAAATAGTTATATTCAGTGGGAGAAGGATCCAAATTTATGTAAAATATATAAATAAATTACAGCAGTAATGCATATAGCTGTTCAGGTAAACAGTTCAGTGCGCTTTAGTTAAGGTTATTACTATAGTTATTGCACATCCCATTCAGACATACTATATGTTGTCAAGCAGACAAAACAAATACTAAGTTTCCATCGGATGCTGTCAATGTTAGATTGGACAGAAATCTGCATCCAATCTTTCTTTTAGCGTTACATTAAAATTTCTTTCAACGTTTCTCATTGAACAGCACAGTATTTACGGATATTTCAGACAGACAATCGTTCTGTACCAAAGTTAAATACTTAAAAATATTTAAATTTAATGTAATTTTAGCCAAAATTACTTCAGTTCAGGATTCAATCCCAGACAAATTGTCAAAGATCTCCCTAGTAATTTGCTTTGGAATGACTGAATGTTTCTATTTCTGTACATTACCTGGAAGTAAATCAGTATTAGCGTATTCAGTGGGTGCTGGTTGACTGTCTCTCACTTGGCCTTCCTGAGTCAGTATCTGATTCTTACTGGCTTCTGTGGGTTTTGCAGAGTTGCTCTTTTGCACATCAGCATTAGTTTCTCTTTGATGAAGATTCAGATGACATGGTCTTTCTTGAGATTTCGCATCATTGTCTAAGTATTTATTGCACTGCTGAAATTCAGTAGCCGCTTCATTCTTTGTGTTTACTTTTTCATTTTCCCCTGGACAAGGACTAGCTGCTGAGTGCACTTCCTCTGCACAGCTTTGTTCAGTCGTTGAAGCACCTTTATCCTCCTTCCCTGGGATTTCAGTACCATGAAGATGTTGGAGAGAACTTTCACTTTCATCCATTCCGTTGTCTTGATCCTTAGGCTGTTTGCAATCCAAGAATCCATCTTCAATTTCCAATGAGTATCTGGAATAAAAAGTCTTTCCATGGTGCTCCTGAGAAACACTGTCAAATACGTCTGAAGGCGTAAGAGAATCTATTGAATGCTGTCGTGAAGCGTGAATTTCCACTTTATCATCAGATCCCAATTCTTCACATTCATCTACTGAAAGTAAAACAGATCGTTTGAAACTTTTAGTTTTAGAAAACTCTTGGCTTGCAGTAGCATTTTCTGTTGCATCTTCAAAAGCTAAATTATCAATTCCTTGGAACTGCTGAGAAGGAACGTTTGATGAAAGAATGTTTCCTGCAACATTTTCTGGTTCAGATCTGTCATCTTCTGTTTCATCAGCAGAAGAAGAAACTTGGTCTGCTTCCTGAGTAAACTGTGCATTGCCAAAAGTAGAACTTTCAGTTTCTCTGGTACTGTTCCTTGCAGTTTCTTGATGAGACCAAATTTCATTTTTTTTTCTTGGTATTTCATCATCACTTGTTGAATTAACACGGAAGAGATCAGAGCCTTCTTTTTTCATTTTGACTTCTATTCTAAGGCTGCTGTCATAAATTTTTAATTCTTCGGGTGTACTGGTGTCACTGCTGCTTCTTCCAAGAAAATCATGGCATAACATAGTGCTGCATTTAGAAATCCCTCTCTCATTGGATCCTTCGTCGTCTTGAGAGCCTCCAGCATCATAGTCTTCTGATCTTGGTTTTATATCATCAGAGGATGTGGTTGCACTGCCAGTATCTGATTCAGGACTCTCTTTTGGATCTAGTGCACCAGTATTCCAGTGGTCCACAAAGGGGATTTCTGCATTTTCATGGTTTTCTGGCATTTCTGTGGGATCAATAGACTCTATGTAATTATGTGAACATGTGTCTCTTATTTGTTCTATGGAATGTTTTGAAACATCATCTAAATCTGTAACTGATTTGTATTCAGGCAAGGCTGATGTACCACTTGGCTCATCAGCTGGACAAAATCCCTCCATGTGAGTCTGAGGAGGTGATGTTACATCCTCTTTATTAGTTATCCCTTTGGAAAAGCTTGGTAAAATATTTTCACCGTGGTTAAGACCCGTATCAGTGCTTAATTGATCACTTTGTCCCATACAGACTTTTTTTGCTTTTGGCTGTTCTACCAATTCTTCTGAAGTAGCAGAGTTTTGATTTGTTTCCTCAGAAAAGTCTGAGTATCCATCACTGGTGGACTGTGCATGACAGCAAAATTCAGCAGTATTATCAGCTACATTTCTGTCTTTATTCTGATTAATTTCAGCCTGATCCCCACAGACTTCTCTTGCTTCCATTTCATTTTGCAGTGAAACATGCAATTTAGAAACCGTTTCTCCTGTAACTAAAGGAGATTTTGATTGTATTTTGCATTCTCCATCTTCAGGATCCGATAATTTTTGTTTATCAGGTTGACAGGATGCTAAGAGCTCATCTTCTCTGCTACCTCCCATCACAGATTTCAGACATTCGCTTTGCTTTGCAGAACTGCATTCACTGTTGTTGTAAGGCTTAACGGTTGCCACATCAGCTGCGTTTTTTCCAAGTTTCTGTCCTGGACTTCTGTGCTCAGAGGTGTGCGTATTCTTCTGGACAACAGGAGATTCAGTCCTTGAATGTTTTGGGGTAGATGACTGAGACTTTAATACAGATTGCCCAGCTGTTTTTGGTTTTTGGTCTTTATTGTTTGTTATTTCACCATGCTTTGACAGAGCTTGAGCTTTGGGCGTCGCTACTTTTGCAGTGGTTTTTGCTACAGTTGTCTGTGATGGCTTAATACTCTTTTTCTTGGCCAAAGGATGTTTTTCTGGGGGTGTTGTCTGAACCAGATGTTGTGCCACATTTCTTTCTTCATTATGTTTTGGAGACACTCCTGATTTCAGTGAGTTTGGCGACTCCCCCACAGTCCCTAGCAAACAGTAAAATAAATTAATAAATAAAGATTGTACATTTTAGTCAACATTCATGCATTGAATTTATACTCCTGTGTATTTGTGTTGAGAAGCAGGTTATTCAGGATTTTGTGCAGCTAGGTGACTGAAAGCTTGTTAATGCACTAAGAGTAGAGAACTCAAATATAAACACAAGATGAAAATAGCATCTTGTATTTAACATACCATCTTCGGCACTAAAGCACTTTGTAGACATAAAGGAATTTGACCTGTTGCTGAAGAAACCATTACTGGAGCAGAAAGCAGCAGCAATCTGATAGGGATAAAAACACTGTACATGCACAGCATTTTAGCACAGGAAGTGATGAGTACTGTATTTAATTTATATTGTAGAGGAAATGAAAGTAGGCAGAAAATAATTACATTAGTTATAATGCGATTAGAATACCAGAACTAATGTCCCTGCTCTGCCTGACAATGCTGCAAGACCTCTAATAACCAGAAACTGACAGGACCTATGTTTTCTGTATCATAATGCATATAAGATAATGTAACTTGAACACGCTTTCCTACCCCTGTTGGTGAGTGCCAGCTTCAAATGACATTAAGAGCAGCTCCATCCTGAATGCTTTGTATCTCTGTAATGCTGAGTTTCCTCCCTGTGCTCTATAAAGTCATTTCCCACACTTGTGCTTGAAATTAGTTGGGGGCAGATCAGCATCAGTAGAATGACTGCTGGGGGGCATCAACAAAAAAGGGTGCCATAAGCTGACACTTCATGGAAGTTGTCTGCAGTCCTGATATTCTGTTCTTATTATAAATGCTTGACCTACAGGTTGAACATAATACTAGTTCTAAGTGCAGTGGTGCAAGGTAACTGCAAGTAAAAGGCTCTGCAAAGCAGGTTAAACAAGCAGAAGAAAACAAGTGGAACTGAAGGCTGTCTCTTTAAATGTTTTAAAATTGACACTTGGATACATTGCATTGGTTAGGGCTGTCACCAAAAGTGAAATATGGAAAACAGAACTGCTCACAAGATTTTGCCGATGCTCGCACTAAACATGAGAAAACACAAACAGAGGGCTGTTTCATTGCAGTATGAAACTGTACCTTGGTTCTTGGGAGAATGGGTAGGTGTGTCCTGAGCCTTCTGCTGTGTTGCAGCATTGCTGCTCCCATTCCCCTTTTTCTTTAGAACAGCTTGTGCATTTTGTTCATTGGACACTTTTCCAGCTGTTTTTTTTGTTAGACTGCAAAGAAATCATTTGCATTATCTTCAAGCTAAAGATTAGCAACGTTTGATTATATTTAAACAAGCAGTTTATGTATTTAAGTCTTTACACATAGATTAAAAACATTGAAAATCCAACCTAGGTGGTATATTTTTTTTGGAAAGAAAATGTACATTCACCTATATATGTGCATATAGGCATACAGGCACACGTACACCTATACCAAAATACAAATGACCAGTGTAGTATTTCATAGGCTTTGAAGTTCTTCCTGTCCAGTGTTTTTGCAGCTCAGTCTAAGCTATCCTCGAAATGATAATTTTACAACACCTTGTGTCGACATTAACTGTTCCAGTGTGCAGAATTGTGAATGGCCTATAACAACATTCAAACAATTAGCATGAAAAAAATCCAATAGAAAAGCCAAGCTGATTTTTCCTTTGCAAAATGCCCCAATCATTAATTCAATATTTTGTTAATAATGTAATAGACAGTCATTCTGAAATATTCTCAGGGTAAAAGAACAGGTTGACTTAATAGCAAGTGTAATAGTCCAACTGAAAAAATACCATTTCACAAAGCATGCATGCACACACGCACCAACGAAACCCACCACACTGATTTGTAACAAACCTGCTTGTTGTGACATTAACTTCAGGATCAGCCTTTTTTTTTTTGTTGGCGACTCCATTTGGTGTCTTCAAAGAAGGCTTCATTATCACTGTTGTAAAGTAAATGTAAACTTAATTACCAGATAAAATGCAATGCATATCACTGAAAAAAAGATCTAGTATATGAAGGTCAGCAATTGAAAATCAGATCGATGCTAAACCTGTAAAACTTACAACATTTTATATGGATATCGGTTGAGGACAGACTTTTTAAAAAACGAAGTCTATTAATTTAATACTCTACTAATATACTAATAATATACTAAACTATATAATAGTATGCTATTTACTGAAGCTAATACTCACTTACAGGGGAAGAAGGGGACTTTATCAATCTATAGGTTTCTTATAAGGCTTCCCCAGGGAGTTTGTCAGTGCCTGGCTGGCCTGGGACAACTCAGAAGACTTATTTGGGTTAAAAATAATAAAAAAAAAAAAAAAATATATATATATATATATACACACACATAAATTACCATTATGTTTTTTCCCTTCTTCTGCCATTTTTTCCTCTTTGGATTCTTCTGTCTGTTCACTGGCAGCGGCAGCCTGGATATCCATGCTGGAGTTTGTTAACTTGCTGGATGTTCCTGCTGCAGTTGCAGTGGATGGAGACTCCTTCCCAGTGGTTTTTTTTAATGGCTTTGTTTTGACAGGCACACCTGAGCTTACCGTCAGCACTTTAGGTCTGGCACCTGATATTTTTCCTTCATGGTTCTTTAATCCTTTGACACTTCCCGAATTTTTTTGTCCGCTTGAAGATGATGTCTTTTCAGCATCTTGCTTGGCAAGCATGCTTTCAGCCTTTGCATTTCCATTATTTTCTATTTTTGTTTTTATAACAGCTCTAGCCTTTGGTGAAGCAGCTTTTTCCCCAGGTTTTAAATCTTTATTAAGCTTGGAAACTGTTTTTTTGCCGTCTTTTGCCTTTACATCCTCATGCTTTGAAGTCTTATTAGCAGCGTTTCTATTGGTGCTCGATGCATGTCCAGATGCTCCTAATCCATCAGATTTCATTTTATCCCGATTAGTGGGAGAATCTCCCCAGCAATCTTTCTTGCCGTGTTCTGTCCAAGAAGTATTCCTTTTACCAGCAAATTCAGTGACGGATTTATTTAGCTAGAGAAAAAGCATCAGAAAGAAAACAGAAGAAATTTATCACACTAAAAAATGGTTATCTATCTTTAATTTCTGACACAGCTACTTCATAAGTAGTACAGTAATCTAAAACATGTTTTAAAAGGGAAATAATTTTTAAAATCTATATTTTCAGCTCAGGTTGCTGCCTTTCAAAGGTTAAAAAAAAAAAAAAAGTCTTCAGACAAATTTGTCTGTTGTATGTGTGTTTGTAGTACCTGCTGATGGAGGAAAACTTTGTTTTGAGCTACATACACATATTTTCCAAAGAGGAATAAAGGCTATACATTATTACAGACATAAGAATTAATTAGTTTAAAATTCATGTGGTTCTTTCTTAGCCATAACCAAACAGTGTATCCACCAGAGAAGTGACAGTATATCCTCACTCTCAGGTAAAGCCATTCT
The DNA here is from genome assembly GCA_030625065.1 of Alectoris magna. Taxonomy (NCBI): domain Eukaryota; kingdom Metazoa; phylum Chordata; class Aves; order Galliformes; family Phasianidae; genus Alectoris; species Alectoris magna. The sequence continues at coordinate 15,875,750 of CM060568.1, read as the reverse complement.
GAAAGATGGAGAATTACGTACGTGAAATTGAATCTCTATGTGATTCCACTGCATCAATGAGCATCAAATCGTATGAAACCCACACTAGTTTTCTACTAAACAGTAATGTAACTTTAAGTGCGAATCTCAACAGAAGCGTTGAGGCCAGAGGAAGATTTTTTCAGGGCAGGGAGTGAACAGACACGGTGCTGCCATGGCTGTGACAACAGCAGAGATTCATTAGCTCAGGAGAAAACCATTTGCTCTGGGAAACAGATCAGTTTCATTACGTAGCAACAGGGGAATGTGAGATTCTGAACACAAATTCCTATCTTTTATTTGAGCTTATCTGCATAAAGCCGAGTCCTAAAAGGTTTCAAAATAACAGACATTACTGACTGCAGAAATTGAAGTTCACCAATAGAATACAGATTCTCCAAAAGGAAGGTCTGTTAATTAAATTTGACAAATTAATATTGACTGTAAAACAAATAATGAAGAGAGTTGTGTTTTCAAGCTTCTGAGTACTTCTGATGTTTGAAGATGAAGTTTACCTGAGAACTAGTGAATACAGGCTTTTTGCCAAGTCTTCTGTCATCACCCTTGTCAAATGCGGCTGTAAGAAGGAAAAGCCCTTTATTGACCACTTAGCAGAAAAGAAGGAAGACAGAACAATTCAGCCTACTCTCATTTGAAATCAGAAAGCAATTCATCTTTATTTTATGAAGGCTACTTTTGGTGACATGGGAAATGTTAAATGGAAAAATATGGTTTTCTGTTTGGAACGAGAAATGTGATATCTGTAATGTCACATGGCCACAAGCAAGTTATTTAACCCTTCTGTTTCTGTATCTCCACAGTAAAACACACTTTTGTTGATCCAATCTGACATCATGTAATGCATGAAATCTACCGGGGCCTTTGAAAACGTGTACAAAAATTTACAAAAAAGAGAGACTGTCAGAATTAGAGTGACTTCTAAGTGATATACTGTCAATCATAGATTAAATTATACTATTTAAATAGGAAATTGATTACAGTAAGCTAAATTATATTAATTTTCAACAGTGGCAAAGCCAAATTATCTGAATGTATGCAGTAAGGTCAGAGTGGCTCTCTGAATAGCATATAGCTGTATGTCATGAGATTGTCATGTGAAATTTGCAGGCACTGAATGCCTTTTTTTTTTTTCCCTTTACTGTTCTACTCTGCGAGAGAAGCGCTTTTCAATAAAGCTTTAAAAATCAATTGAGTTTACAGAATAGAAAGGGATATTTATAGTCAGTGTACAGACCCAGAATCAATAAGGTCTCCTTTCCCCCCCTGCCAAATGTTTCAGCTGAAAAAGAGCTTTTAAATACGTTACTAAAAAATTAATCATTCGGTCCCTCGTGCTCTGATGTAGTATTTGTGCATACACAAAAATGTATCCGCGTGTAACAATGAAACAAAAATTCTGTTGAATTCTTATTTAAGATAAAAATATTTTTAACTGTAGCACTGTAAAAATCATACAAGAAAAGATGTGCTGAAAATGGCACCCCAGGGACCTAATCCTTTTCCAGCAATGACTCTGCACTTTAATACATACTAACACATTACGATAAAATCCATGTAAACCTGTGTCTAAGAAAACACAAGACATGTTATGAATGACAAAACCCACAATATCATCTGTCTTCTCGTGGCATTTTTCCTCCTGTTACAGTGTTCCCTCCCATTCTGTGTAGGTTAAAATCCTAAAAGACACACCTCCATCACCAGAAATCTTTAACACAGAAATTGATTTAAATTATCTGAGCCCAATTTCACTTGAAAATTAAAATTTGTCTACCAGTATTACATGATTTTTTTTTTTTTCGCCTGTAATGAAAGCCAGATAACTCATGCAGCCTTGCTGTTTACAAACAACATGTATGCTAACTCTGGGTGACAGTTTAATCTAGAAGAAAACAAAACAGTTATCTGGCAAGATGGAGTTTGTTCAACTAAGGCACACCTCGGTCTTAAGTATTTTGCTTTGTATTGAAAGCACTAGTGTCAGTCTGAACATTATTTACAATAAGGGAACAATCATATGAACAAAGCAATTAGACCCTTCTTTTTTCTGAAGCCAGCTGCTTAGCTTCTGAAGAACTTCATAATCCAGGAAAAAAAAACCACCATAAATCTGTTTTCTCCAGTAGCAGAGAGACCTTATTTGACTACACCCCAAAATCACACTCCAAGACTGACGCTGCATCTTTCTCTCAGCGTGCTGTAATTCTGGAATAAAATTTTCATCAGCCTGTCGGCACAGACAGCTCTGTAGCTCCCATAGTCTAGCTCCTGAAGGCTTTAACAAAAAGAACACTGAAATGTTTACCTTCTTTGAATCACAATTGCTTTGGTTTTAAAGAGGTCTTAAACATTCTTTCTGTTGTAATACTGTACCATCAAAGCTAACATCCAGCCACAGCCCAAACTCGATGGTTGGTTCCGCACCCTCAGGATACTCGTGGGCTTCAAAACAAAGAAACGCACAGAACAAAAACTCCTTTTTGTTGGGAGTGCTGCCTGCTACAATTTTTAGCGAACACTGTGCAGCTCCTCAGGGGCTCTGCAGTAGCACACACAATGTCACAATACCAATCAACTGTGAAGGCAAGCTGGCTGCGTTTACTCCCGGAGCCCGAGAGAAGCATTATGCAAGAGACGAGCAAAATTTATGCATTATGTAGAATAAGATAAAGGACAGAAACAGAATTCGTGGAATGGATCATCTGTTTTAGGTACATTTAATACTTCCATGGTGCTTATCTCCTTAAAAATGAGACAGATAAGGCTATAATCCCACTGCAGTATTTTAAATGATTCAGAGTAGCTGTAAACAAGAGTAGAATCAACCTAGATATTTCTGCTTCCTGGTATATACTCTCCTGAAAATAAAAGCAGGGGAGACTTACTGATTTCTGTGTTGAAGCTACATAAGCATGCTCTCATGCATCTATTCTAAAATAACATTACAGAAACCCAAAGCATGACAAACCGTGCTTTGATTTGTCTCTGGCTCCACAATACCACCTACATTTTATCTGCTAAACAGATTACTAAAAAATTCTAATGGCAGTTGTTGCCAGACATACCTGCTTGTATTTTCTGTTGATGGTCTGGCCTCATCAGCTTCCAGCCTTCTGTGTGACGAACAGCATAAAAAGACTGAACCAGGAAGACCCAGAGCTTATCATGCAGAGCCTGGATCTTGCACGTAAAACCCTGTGTTCAAGTAACAAATCAGCAGCTGGCGAGAGGCATATTGTCATAGCAACCAGTCATTATTCCTTTCAGAATCTACTTACTCCCTAAGCTAGATCAATGATGTCATCACTTATATTTTATAATGGCCTGGTAGATGGAGATGCTGTTTTTGAAGGATTATTGCCCACCATGGTAATTTTTACAATACTTTGACATCAAATCACTTCAAGGCAGACTAAAGCACTAGAAAACACTACATTCCTATTTTTTTTTCTTCTTCCTTTTCCTATTTTTTTTTAAAAATGAACCCCTTAATAGCTCTTTACTGTCAGCTGTGTCACAACAAGGTCAAACACTCCAGGGAAAAATAATGTATCTGATTAAATTTTCATTGCTTTTACCAAGATCTACAATAGCACCAGATTGCAGTAATTCATTTTGCATTTATTTTTCATTCTTTGCTTGTAGCATCATTCTGGATTTTAATCAGCATGTCATATTATTCATGAATTATCCCCAGCCAATCAGCTTAAATATCTTTAATCGTTATTTAGATTGTGGGAATATACAAGACATGTTTGTTAGACAGAGACTGAAACCTCCCCCCAGTCCAAAAACCACACACTTGATTGACAGGCAGTCCTTGCTTCAGAAGTCTTAAACAAAAAATTCATAGCTGTGACTTTTACAAAAAGAGAGGGAAAAGATACGTAGTCAAATTATGCTCCCTTACTCTGTCAGTTTCACGTAATGCAACATTTTGGTAAGATTTTCCTCATGACAAATTTAAGGCAACAGTAAAGATCACCAGAGCAATAGTGCCCATGGGACTTACATTCTCAGTAATACACACTGTTACTGTCATATATAGTATTTCTCCTTAAAAGGAAGTGTTAATGTCCACTAAATAAATGCCAGTATTTTAGGCAGATGACCAGTGGGTCTTTGCATTTATGCAGATGCTTTTCTGCCCAACTGCAGGACTGCGCCACCTGAACTCAAACTACATCATGCAACTGGAACTCTGGGGTGTAAATACTTGAATACTTTGTCCTACAAACACTGCATGTTGCAAAACCTACCAACTCCTTCACGTCTGCAGAGTCCAACAATGTATCCACAGCTATAAGAAGAAAGCAGCTATTTTCATTATTTACATTTTTTTCAATTGCATTAAAAATTAGTTCTAGGAGGTCAGGTTTGCTGCTCATTGCCTGTGCCTGAGGAAACAACAGAAGGCAGACATTTAAAACAAAAGAATGTACTTCACATCCACAAAAACATTACTTAGCAGAGAGAATCTGCTGCGGTGTCAGTGCAGGAAGCATTCCAAAAGTTGAGCATTTTCCTGTGTATCCATTACATACACGCTCCAGTCTGGGCCTCTAATGAATAGTCTGGAGACCTCCTGCTAACCCAAATTTTAGGAATAAACATGTCATAATGGATTTGTCACCACAGACAACTCTAAATTCAAAGACAAAATGTTTTAACATCTCCATATTTATTTTTTTAATCCTCTACATGTTTTGTTTTGTTTGTTTATTTGTTTTCCATTGGAGAAATTTACCTGCTATGAACAGGTATTTTCTAACCAGGAGCTGCAGCACTGCCAACTTCTCACAGCAACAAAAAAATCAGTGGAAGTTTTAGTGTGCTGCTAATAGTTATTCCTGTAAGTGCAAGCTGTCATTCTCGAGGTTCGAAGCTAGGGAAGCTTGTGTCCATACTTATCTCTGTGCAAGAGACTGTCCCGCTGAATTCTTCTGTGAACATTTATTTTAACTGAGGCACATACTCAAAAAAGGTATTAACCCTTACTATGGGTTAATACTAAACAACATAACTTAGCATTGCCTGTTTTTGTTTTTTTTCCCCTCCATATAATTGTATGTTGAAGCAGAAGTTGAATCTATTCTGATTATTTAACAGCCTGAACCAGTGTGATGTAATTCAATTTATTTGTAAACAGAGCAACTCAAGGGCACTTTTACCTGCAACAGAATATGGAAGCCTTCACTTTGTACTACATGTAGAAAGTTTGCCACAATAAAAGTTAAGCATTCTTCTTGCAGCCTGGATGCCACAGCCACAGCTCTCTCAGTCCACTTCACTTGGGGAAGACTATTGATCAGCCGGTCACTTTCCATCAGAAGTGAAGCAGCATTCTTGTGGTTCTTAAAATAAAAGCAAAAATTAGCCTGTTGCCCAAAGAATTGCTGCTTGTAAAAGAACTTCTGTTCAGTTACTGAATGCTGTACAAGGATCCACTGATGTGTTCATTTCCTTTTTGAATTGAAGCTTGGATTTTGATAGTTCTGACCATGATAGCTATCTCCGACACTAAAGGAGAGAAAAAACATTCTGTTGCTTGCTTTGTTTTGCCTACTGATGTTAGGCAGGAACTGAGTGACATCATGCACTACAGAACAAAATCTTCTCCGAATTACTGAATAGATCAATTTTGGTTTTTTAGGCCACTGAAAGACATAATAAATTTTTTAATGAAATAATTGAATATTTTAAGTGAGTGTGGATGGCCCAACATTCAGAATATATAAATACCCAAGCATTTTTATGGATATGAATCATTTTACCTTATTTAATGGAGTCAGACATAAAATATCAGTCTTCCCAGATGGAGTTTTAACTGAATTTACCTTCTTTGTTGTCTAACGTCTCTCTAAGAAACATAATTGTTGTGCTTATTGTTACATTTAAAGTACAAAAATTGATTTCCTGATATCTACTCCTGGTCAGTGCTTTTGTTTCATTCATACTTGTATTAAGTATTTATCCACACTGTAACTGAGGGCAGCTCCCACTGGCTAACACATGGCTTAAAAGAAATGTGCAACTTATCATGTGCACATCAGCACAGATTGACAGCTGTACTCAACATAACCCAGCAGGTCACCAATAAATTACGCAGGAAGATTGGTAACAGTGGAGAAAACAACAATTCAGATAAATATTTGACACAAGAAACTCCACTGTAAATTCAGATTATAACCATGTTTGGCTCATGCAATTAATAAGCAGCGAGGATTTTCTTCATGCATATTGTAGTTAAAATATCTGGCCAACCACTGTTCAGTTGTGCTTTTTATTATTTTACTCAGCTGTGAGTAAAGCCAGTTTGCTTATATGCATGCAAGATAAATTAAGGATTAAGTGTGGTTATAGTTTGATTTTGCTCCCCCTGGAATCAGTTACTAGCTTTCTGAATTGTCCAGAATTCAGCCCCTGCTCACAAGACAGTAAGTGTTCACTCCCATTAGACACTTACAGTGAAATACAAAATGCCTTGATCAACATCTAATTAAATCAGTGATTTTCAGGAGGGGCTTCAGCCTAATCTTACTTCTGTTGTCATGTTTTTCCTAACCATGCTAAAATGAAATTCACTTTCCTTACCTGAAAAGTATAGGTAATTTTCTTACGTCTAGTTGAAATCCCAGAGATACATTCCCATTTTAACATTTCTGTGCTTATCACTGTGCCTTCCCAGAGATTTTCTACCCAGCAGTCTCCTTTTATTTGCCCCTTTTTGGCCTCTAAGGGCTGCCCCATATTTCTAAGCTTTTATATTCACAAAATTGATAAATGAAAGAATAAGAAGAGTGATTCTGTTTAACTGGGTGTAACTGTAACTTCTCCTTTAAGCAACTTGAAGCATTTTTGTAGATTTTGAGTTCTTAAAAACTCCAGAGTGAGCTCCGCAAGTTTTTGGACAGGTCTTAATTGTTCAGAATTAAATGAGAACTCAGCAGAACTGTTCTGTGGGCAGATGAGACTTATGCTTTGTTTTTTCAATTTGTGATTACAGAAGTTTTATAGGCTTCAGTTTATAAAACATTGGTGAGTCTTACAGAGACCGACCAAAATAAATTTTAACTCTCTAGAACAGGAACCAAAATACACTTTAGTCCAGAATCCAAAATCTTCTGGAGGGGCTGGGTACACAGCTGGCTTGGTACTCAGTACCACAGTCTATGATTGTTGTGCAAAAGCTGATAGTTAAAGAGAAATCACATATTTCAGCACAAACTGCATCCACAGCATCTTGACTTACTGTAATAGGCACAGAAGGGAATAAAGACTTGAAGTGGTGTGGGTTTACTTTCATGCTGTCCTGTTATTGTCTCACAATAAGCCTAGAGCAGTGTCTGCAGTACACTCTTGCCTACACAATACACTTAAGCTAGTTCAGAGAAGGGTGCAGATCACAATGGACTGATCTACAATCCAGAAGGCTATATTCAAACCTCCTCAGATACTTATACATTGTATGACATACCACAAAGCCACCTATATATTTCAGGAAGAACTGACTGAACTGATTTGATACAGTGGCAAAACACATGTACTATCTTAAAAGCTGTAGCTATCTTCCTTCTGTTTAAAATTAACGCATGATGGTAGAACGACTGCTTATTATATCTGTGGATACTCACAGCCTTCTTCTAGTACAGACATATAGCCTGAAATCTCTTGTTTTTCAGGCTTCCACCTGAATATGCAGTATCAGCCACCACTTATAGCTGACCTACTGGCCTCAGCACTTGAAGAGGTAAGTTTTCTCTTGCTAAGTCATTCAAGAAGGTCCCGGGAAGCCTTCACAGCCCTTTCATTGTGGGACAGTTCTTGGCCAGAATTATTTGACAGTACATCTCTTGAATTATGGAGCATGTTTGGCAGCGTGGGTAGCCATACCTAAGCTAGTTACCTTGGACAACAACAGTCCACCGACATGAGAATAAAGTCTTCAGCGTGAGATATACAAGCATTCTGGAGACATGCTCAGCTGTCTAGCACGTACAAGAAACAAAATCATGCTGTGACTGTTACCTGAGCTACCTAGATTAAATTTTGTGTGTGCTAGTTCACATTAGTTATATACATACAATCCTGCCTGGCAACATCAGTACAAATTTAGCCTTAGCTCCTCTACCTACCCTTCCTACTTATATTATGATTTAGTGTATTTTTAGGCTAACTACTGGGCCAGATTCCTGTTAAAATAACAGCTCTATTTCAAATAAGTCAGCTCTGAGGGTAGTTTTATACACAAACAATTATAAAATAGGTAAGTTTGTTCCAATCTTGATCTGCCTAACATAAATATATGACACAAACAGTGAATGCTGAGCTGAAGAGACCAATTCTGTACTGTCATCTGTAGGTATACTGTACTGCTACTGTACTTTTGAGAAATCAGTGATTACCTGAAGTCTGTGGGAAAAAAAAAAGGTAGTTTTCCAAACTAGAATATAGGCAAAGAGGAGAAGGCAATCACAGACAGTGCATGCCGCCACCTAACATAATCTTTGATACAGCAATGTGCTGTTGCTCACCCTCTGAATAGACAGTGTTGTGCTGATGTCACAGCTGCGTTTCACAGACTTCTTTCTTAGTATTACGCTTGGTGCGTGTGATTTTCTCTAGATTGTGTTCCATGAAACACAGCAACTACATCTACAGATTAAAATCTGTTTCTTACACTGCTGTTTTAATGGTAACTTCTACTCTGTATTACTGTACTATAGGTATAAAACACTACTGAAATTCTCTCTTAAATTACCTTGTAAAGCTAAATACACTTTAAAAAGTAGTATTATTTTTATATAAAACACTCTATACACTACTTACCAAAGACTTAATCAACATAACAAGACAGTTGTTCTGCAGTTCAGTAGGTAGACTGGCAAAACTTCTTTCTGACAAGCATTTTGCAAAGTGTTTTCCTACCCATCTGTTGAAAAAAAAAAAGTGGTTTTTTTAGGTAAGCATGACAATAAGCGTTCTAGTGCAAGTGATTCCACTAAAGGACTGTGAGGAAAAGTGTTTAAAATGTGAACTTTCATAAGTCAAAATAAACCGCTTCTCTCGAAGTAAAATGGTTTCAGTAGAAAGCAGAGAAACAAACAAACAAAAAACCCATAAACCATGATTTATTATATTTTAACTTACTTCATGCAGGCAGCATATAGGTGTTCCACTCCCAGTGAATGAGCGATAGCCATGCATTCTAGTATAGGTTGCTGTTTTCCAGGAATAGGCTGAAGTTAAAACATTATCACAATTATTGTAGTTTCTGACTTAGACAAACTGTACAGAGCTACAAAATCTATGGAACCAGTGTTAGTTGCCACAGTATTTAAGTTTGGTTGCCTTAATGCAGAACAGGGAAGTCATCTGTTCCCACACAGGTTAATAAAGTAGCACTCAGCTTAACGAGCCTAATGCATGAAAATGCTTGACTCTAAGCAGGTGTTTTTTTTAACTACTTTTATTGAACAGGAATGTATTTTAGCTATACGTCCATGAAATCTGATATACAAGTATGTAGTATTTACATATTCCTATTCCTGTTAAGAACAATTACATATACAATGGAATGTTCTGCATTTTATTCCATGTAATTTAATGTATCTAGTTTGTGGAGTAGCATACTGCTTGTTATCATCTGTGGTTTACAAGTTTCTATAAATAGGTGGGCGATAACACAGGCCCTTATTGCCACCATCAATCCCGCTGAATTTAACAGATTCACACTTAGGAACAGGTTCTGCTGACTTCAGCCAAAGCACGAGCCACATGGCTGTTAAGTATCTCATCAATATGATCTGTAAGTAATGGAATCAAAATTCTTTCTTTAGGCTTTATGGTTCACAAAGTAAAGTAGCATGAGAACTGACATACCTTTTGGAAAAAATTGCAGTAATCTCTCTTCAAAACGTAGATAGCTACTTCTTTTAATCCATCTAGCCCATACATATCTGCAATGCCCAACATGCGACTAAAGAGAAAGTAAAAACAATAGGAATCAAACAATCATTGGGATATATGCATTCTGCTTACAAGACAATTTACATACTAATTTCACCTCTTTGCTCAGTTGGAATTTCTCAGCTCCTGTCTGAAAAACAGTTTATAAGACTCTCAGTTTCTCTACCTTAAGTGTAACAAGTGAAAAAGGGACCTGTGCCAGTGGAGTTCTGGCATTTTGTAATTTTCCCAAGCACTAAATAAAACGTTAGTGATTACACAGTCTGAAAACTGTGTCCCTTCCAAATAGTAAAAAGCATAGTGACCATACAGTTAATACTTTTATATAATAATCAAAACCTTCACTTTAATTTCAATAATCAATTAATTATCTAAACTATGACATTACAGGGCATATTATAAACAATTCTGTTTTTATTTTAGATAGATACATTTTGACTTAGAATTTCAAACACTGAAAAATTTAGGTTGTTTTTTTTTTTTAATATTTAGTGGCAGAGTTCCAGAGCTAACATACAAATCGTTTCAGAAACTAATTCATACATTTCAGAATTTATTTCACTAGTACAGGATTATCATACAACAGCAATATGAAACTGGGTTTAAAAACTATACCAGAAAAAAAAGCCAACAGTTATATTGGTATTTAAGACTACATAGCCTTTACATTAAATGATTGTTTCAAAATACATTCCAAATATTCGCTATTATATCTTACCATGTCGTAGGTATTGTTCTGAAAGCTAAAAGGAATGTACAAGCAAATATACATTATTCTGCTATAAAACATCCTCCTGTTTTTCACTGTCTTTATATAATATTACAAAAACATCTGGTCCACTTTTTCCAGCAGTTGCTGAATAAACAATATTTCTTCAACAGCTTTATTTTTGAAATTTCCTCAAATATGCTTGGGTGTAATAATCATTACACAAGACATCTTTGTCTTATTCACAAGATATTTACATCTTTGTATTTATTCTACAAGAAGAATTTTCCTTTAGACTCTTAACTGACAAAATATGGAACAAGCACATAATACAGTTAGAAGTAATAAAGGTTGACATATACCCAACATCAACTTCATCTGGGAAGTCCAGAACAGCTCCGTATATAAAATGCAAGATGACACTCATTTCTATATGGCTTAAGCTGCAAAGAGAAAAAAGAAAAAATAAAAAACCCAAACACAAATAGAGATGAAAAACAAGTGTAGATAGAACTACCACATTTCTTCACATAAAAAAGAAAGTTTGTCAGAACGGTGATACATCATCCAACCATTCTGTGAACCGAAGGTAACTGAATTATCAGGAATGACCTGATAATATTACATATATTTTGCAGATCACTGCAGTGTATCTGTATGGACGGTATTTTGGTTGAACTCATACTCAGTAGTTTTTTAAATTAGTCATAAGCAGACTGTCTACGAGTAAGATTTGACAATTATCTAAATACTGAGATTATTTATACTGATAATATGCAGAAAGGATTTTTAAACAAATCTTCTCTGAGTCTTTTACGAGTGGTAGCAAGTCAATTTTTAAGTAGGCACATATATTTCACAATTGTTTTATAATATTTCAAATTACTTTTACAAATATATTTAAGCTTTTCCTGCAATAAAAGCGGGTTCAGTAGTTTTATCACATCACGAGGTAATAATGTTGCATTTCAAAATATTTAGACAAAGTCTACAGCTGGATTCAGATTAGGAAATCTGCAAGTTGTTCACAGAGTTATGCGTGCAGTTTTCAAAACCTGTAAGTGCTGCATATATTACTGTAAATGGAACTTTGACATGCAGACTGAGTTCAGATCCCTTAAAATGTTAGACGTGTTTAAGCAACAGATACTGATGACTAAAGAGAAAAGATAAAAATGGTTGCAGCGCACTAGGAAGCAAAAATTGACACACATGGTAGCCATAAAATCATAGAACGGATTGGGTTGGAGTGGACCTTAAAGATCACCTAGTTCCAACCCCCTGCCACGAGCAGTGTTGCTACCCACTAGATCAGGCTGCTGAAGGCCCCATCCAGCCTGGCTTTGAGTAACTTCTGGGATGGGGCACCTGTGCCTCACCACCCTCTGAGAAAAAAAAATTCTTCCTAACTTCTAACTTCCCCTCTTTTAGTTTAAAACTATTCCCCCTTATCCTATCATCTGCCCATGTAAAAAGTTGGTCTCCCTCCTGGAAATAAGCTCCCTTTAAGTACTGTAAGGCCACAATGAGGTCTCCCTGGAGTCTTCTCCAAGCTAAACAAGCCCAGATCTCTCAACCTTTCTTCATAGGAGAGGTGCTCCAGCCCTTTGATCATATTCATAGCCCTCCTCAGGACCCGCTCCAACAGCTCTCTTTCTTCCTTACGCAAAGCAGTCAGTTAAAAGGAGTTTCCCCAGTCTTGGTAGCTGTTATCCTAGGCAGAATTTTTCTTATTTCAGAATAAAGCCACATGTATTTTACTTGCAAGTGTTTAAAAAGACAGCATGGAAATGTGCATCTAGCAGAAAATTGAATTAGAAAAGATAAAAATTGATATGATTCTTAATACCAGGAATTACAGGACATTGGCATGAGAATGTAGCAATATAAAGTTTAAACACTTCTCTGGAGAATTTCAGGAAAACAAGGATTGAAGTTTCTTGGCCAGAAATTAACACGTATAGAAATCAACTGCTGGGAGGGAATTGTAAATACTGAAGTAGTTGTTGGCTATCAGCCTCTAAAGCATTCTCAGTACAGCATAAAAGTTAAAGAATCAACTAAAAATGTATTGATTTATGAGCTTTAAGGTTATAACCAAATCAAAAGATTGCTGCAAAATCAGGAAGTTTATATTATTGCACAGACAAGGTATTAAAATGATGAAAATACAAGGAAGATTGGCCAAGAGATTTCATATTAACTTTTTGCAATTATACTTTGAAGCACTCTAAAGTACACTGTTCTTTCAGAAGAAAGCTGAGCCAGCCAACATCACAGTTAAATGAAAAGAAGCTAACCTGTAGATATGTAAACATTAATTTGTTTTTAAGGTGATTTAAAAACTATTGCAATTGATTTTTCTGTTACAAAATGGAACTAATGTGGCAGCCCTCAGTTTGTAGGTATGAAGTGTGAAGTATTTATCCTGCACTGACAGCTCAGTTATTTTCAGCTCTTACACAAAAAGTTGTAATGAGCAAGTATACTCATCAAAATTACGTATTATATAGTTAATAAACACTAATTAAGAAATACATGTATATTTTGTTTTTACATCATGGATATACTTGTAGAAATAGGTATGAAGATACACTGTTCATCCAGCTGTGATGCTTTTCATGACATGAACTACATGAAGTAAAAGCGTTAAGTAGGCCGAATACTAAAACATACTGCAAAAAAAGAAGTATTAGTACCCTTTTGTTGATGAAAAAGACTTCCCCTGAGCCATCTGACCTTTTTAATAAATATACATATACTTAAGTCAAAACAATAGTCAGGAAATATACCAGGTTGAACAAAAACGTCAAGGCAGATTAACTTTCAGTGCACACCACACTTGCTATATATTTGCAGTGATTTTAAATTGCATACCTTTGCTCTCACGTGGCTTGCAAAGACAACACTTACCCTTGAAGAGTGATGTGCTCTTGGGAGCTTTCAGCCCAACTTCCACTCAGCATAGCAGCAAAGTAACTAGATCTGGCACATAAAATGGCCCTGAGAGAAAAAGTAAGCATTATTTCACTAGATACAAATACTTACTATGAGACTCTTTGATAACACTTATTTTAATCTTTGCCCTTTATGTATTAAGGTGTCATCCATATACTGCATGCCTTATCCCTCAGTATATTTAGAATTTTAAAATGTGCTAAAGAATAAAACAAAAGCCCTCCAAATTTCTCTGCTACAGCTTTCTTCTAGTATGATTGACAACAACATAGAGGAAACCTATTGTCACAAATATTTTCCTTTTATGTAATACAAAGCTGCACATTTATTTCTTCTGTTTTATTAACCAAATAAACTAAATTATCTAGTTCATACACCATCATTTTGGCCAAATAGTTATATCCTGAACCTCCGTATCAAATTCTCTTTACACTACAACATGTCTCTCCATTTAAATGAAAAGTAGAAGATTTTTTACTCAAAATTGTCTGGCCACTTACCAGCACATCCTAGAAGTAAAAAAACCCAAAATGTAGTAACAACATAATCCAACAATATGCTGTGTGTTTCCAGCACTATTTGTGAAGAGTTATCCATTCTATTTAAACTTACTACCTCATATTGCATATTCAAAAGGCATAACTGGCTATAAAAGGGCTCATCCAATTTACTACTACTTCAAAGGCAATAAAGAAACCCAAGGCCAGCAGTATTTCTCCCCGTATCAGCGTTCAGAGAACAGATGAAGAAACATTTGCAACAGGAGCATCTTGTGGTGGAAATGAAAGGGTAGAAAACAAGAGAAGATAGTAGATGAGAACTGCTTTATGATTTCAGCCTTCCAGATTTATACCAGTTATAGCATTAACTTTTTTGCATCTTATCTGGACTATGATATTGGCAGATGATATTCTCATGCATATATATATATATATATTTTTTTTTTTTTTAACAACACCTACTAAGATTCCTATTATTTATAAAACTCCTATTTGTCATGTATTTACTGTGGCAGAAAAACCAAGTGTTATGTCTGGCATGAGAATACTTACAATTTTTTTTAAGCAAACATTTGTTGGCTCTTAAAAGATTTCATAGCACTTTCATTTTTGCATAGGAAATAGTAAGAAAAATGCTATTTATGCTTTCTTTTCTAGTCAGATATTCTGCAGTGGCTCATAACTCTCCTTCCTTCTTTGGGAGCCTCAGTATTTAAAATTAGGAACTTCTTGGACTTTTCTCCAGTGATTTACTGAACAATAACAATAATTAAGCTTTTATGGAATGTTTTACATTGCAGCTTAATATGTCCACGTGTAAGTGGTATTATATCACAGCTCTGAGCATGCTATCTTGTTTTTGCAAGACACTTCACAGCATCATAGTGCATTTCATCTCTATGTCTAATTTTGTCATTCTACTTCAGATAAATTTTAGTCATTAGCAGACTAATGATAGGTACCTACTACCTAAACATACAACATCAATAAAAGTGTAGCTTATGAAAGATATCAATATACCATAAGAACTTTGCATAAATTTATCCGTTTTTCTGTTGTAGTTTGCACCACAAGTTTTCCTTCCTGATCACATTGGTTGCTGCACAGAACTCTAATAATACAACAGCATCAGTAAGATATAGCTTGTCAGCTGTCTCAGAGTGCTGCTCTGGTTTAAAGTCTAATGAAAGTTCATCAGACTTCATGGGAAAGTAAGGAGTACTGAGATGATTCAACTGTCTTCGGTCTTAAAATTTAAAAACAAACAGCAAAAAATCAATTTAAATCATACTGGTACTTTCTTCACAATTGTACACAGTGTTAGCTTTCCCTTATTTATTCCTGCTGTTCATATGATGTGGTGTTAAAACAAGCAACTATTGTGCCTGTTTCCTTGCTTTCTCTATGGTTTACTGCTGTATTTTTTTATGCTGGTTAGACTAGATCCATTGCTTCAGGCAGTAAATGGCCTAACTTAAAGAATCTCAGATGATGGAATATTTTTGTACAGTTTCTTTTTGCAATAAAGTACTCATTTCTCAAAGTTGCTGCTCTGAGAACGTGCCTTCTTATGGCGCAGACCAGAATTAAAAAAACATGCCTAACCGCAGCGCGTTCTGGAAATCTAACATATATCCTAATTCTGTTATAATAACAAACCAAATGGAAAACCTGAAACAAGCAAATAACCCACCACCACTAATACGACGCATCTTCTGTAAAAACATTTCCAGTGTCAGTAATAAAACAGTGTGTAACAGTTTGGTGTTGAGAAAATAAAGCAGCGGAGGTTTTTGTGCATCTCCCTGTTATTTACTTGTACATAAAGCAAACAAAATACAGGCTCTCCAATTTCCTACTCCGGATGCAAACATTACATGCAAACAGACTGCTCAAATGTACACGATAAGAATAGTACTGCCCCTTTATTTTACTTTTACAACCTACTGAAGTTGAGCGGGCCAAAGTTCTTAAATGATCTTTGACTTTTGATCCAGTAATGGCCACTGACTTCCTGAAGGCAGATCAGCAGTCTGTACATAGGTATAACTGATGTAATCAACATAAAATCAAATTTCATATGCACAGATTCTGAAGAGTAGAAAAAAAGAAATAACGCAATATATTTTTTTTAATCTGTATGGTAATTTTATTCAGTAGCAATAGCTGAATAGTTTATTAATAGATTTTTCTTTTCTTACAGAGAGCACATGTTAGTTTTGAAAAGTCAGCAAAGAAAACTTGCACAGTATTTATACATGAGGAAGTAGTCATTATATGAGTTCACAATGAGAAACTTAGAAGAAACTCATCATTTATATACCTGTGAGCTTGAAAATCTTTGCCTTCTATGCAAATATTAATATCTGGACAGCAGCGCTTCTTGTAGAGCCTCAATAAGTCATCTCCTAATGCAGATGCTGTTTCTAGCTTGGAATTACCTGCAGGTGGGGAGAAGTAGCCATTTTCACTTTGTCTAGCATACACGAGAGTATTTTCAGGATACAATTTGAAATATTTGACAGAAAAATATTTTCACAATGTCAGATTCTAACACTGCATACTCAAGGTAGAATTCTCCTTGAAAGGTTTTTTCTGAGCCAGCAGTGGGACACGTGTTTTACTTGGCATCATGAGCAGAGGTACTGGAAAATGACCAGTGCTTCTCATTAGGTATCTGTACAAGAAGAGTGCTACAGTTACTCTTTTGTGAAATCATGTAGCCAGTTCATTTCTTTTACAAAGATCTGGTACCTCAGTATTCAATAAAAGCAGACTTTGAAGAAGTTCAGGGTTATGTAGTGCTACTAGCTTCTGTCTGAACAGATTTGTTGCTTGACCCTACCTTACTGACACAGCTTTAGCAGCAACCACCTCCAGCGTGGATGCAGTCACAACTGCAGTAGGGAAGGCTCTGAAAGATTCCAAAGCCCTCATAAAATAAGGCGCATTAAAATAGTATGATTACAAAAAAAAAAAAGAAAAAAAAAAGTGTGGGGGGGGAGTGGGGGAAAAGATGTTCTGTGCTCAGGACTGAAGTTTGCTGCACTACAGAGAAAAGGCAGGACACAATTTAGGGTTCTGTGGTTAGGCTGCGGTTGGACTTGAGGTCCCTTCCAACCTGAGTGATTCTATGATTCAATGATGTACACAACCAGTGCTTAGCACATCGTTTCAGATTTCCACTACAGACTGGTAGGGAACTGTTCCTGCCAAATTTCTCCAGCAACTCATTTTTTCAGAGTACGTGAAAATGTGGTAGACCATAGCAAAGAATATCCAAGTAGGTTGTGTTACAACAAAAGCTTTGATCTTTTCCCTCATTTTTACATATGTATAAACCTTTGGATAATCGATTAAGAGGAGAAAAAACCCACAACAAAACCAAGAAAAATACAGTAGCAAACCTACCTGCCATTGCTTTGTTATTTTCTGCATCAGTGAACTCGGGAATTTCCCCTTCACTGCTAGGTGAACAAGCAGTTTCTTTCTGAACAGCTTCGCTTAGAGCATTCTGATCAGCTGCTGTGCTTTTGTCATCTCCAAGACAACTTACATCTGTCAGGGTGTTCTGAAGAGCAGCAATGTTGTTTTCTTGTATTAATTTGGGCTCCAGAACTTTTTTCATCATAGCCAGTTCCTCAGATTCTTGAAGATTTTTATCAGATGAATATACAAGCCTAAAAGGTGATACTGAATTTCATTCGTGCAATTTTTTAATTTACCAACCAGAAAAAAATAAATAAATCTAAAATGACATTTTTTATCTAATGAAGTTCATGAACAGAAAGAAAGAAAAAAAGGCTGGACTGTACAGCAATTAATAAGAAAACTTTTTGAAACCCTGAAAACAAAGGCATTGCTTTAACACTTCCCTGCAAAAAAAGAACCAAAATAACATTACTAATAAAATGTACTGTCAAGTTACAAGGAACAAAGGCATTTTTTCCTACTCTTTGTAGCTCATATACCATCATCATGTGCTGGCAAAAGCAGAAGCAAAGTGTATCAGTAATGATAGATCAGAGGCTTATAAATCTTAGTATGACCAAGAAAAGACATTATCTTTTAAGTCAAATTAAAAATAAAAAGATAAAGACCTTCTAACATCAAGAACCCAAGCGAAGAAGCATGGGAAGCTTTAGAGAGAAAAAAAAAATTCAAAAGGAATTTTTGAAAGCATGAAAGCTTTCAGTTAAGATTAGTTTAAAGTCTTCATTTTTCTCATACAGTAATTCCAGCTTCCTGCTTTCCCATCTGTTTCACCAACTTATTTTTGGCTTCAGATCTGGAAAGGCTAACAATGCCTGCAGTATGTGACTGCAGAGCTGTCATATTAAAAGAAAGATGCTGCTCTTCAGCAACTTAATAGAGCCTTAAATAGACACTGCGAACAGATAAGATGTTTTATCTGTGGTTTCATACCAGATAGATGAAGTTTAAAAAGTTTAACAGAGGAGCTACAGTTGCCTAGGATTCCATGGATAGATACTTGCAGATCTGCATTTAGTCACTCATTCCATGGCAAAGAGGATTTATTGTTAATGCTGTGAAAAAGGTAATTTGAATATGCTGCTCCAACACTATGCTGTTAAAGGGGCAGAGAAAAGATATAAAGAAATCATCTTCCCATATTCAGAAGACTTGAGTCCTCATTCTTAACTCTCAACATGTTGAGTTAATGTTTCAACACAAATTTACGTACTCACTGTTCTGTTGCCATTGCATACTCAGCATGTAAAGACAATACAACTTGATTTCGAGGGAGAACTGGTTCTAATAGATGTACTGCTTTGTCATAAAAATAATTGTTTTAATATTCTTGCTTTCTTTTTGCCAGTAACTGAAAAACATATCCATAGGCAATCTGCTAAACTAGGCAACAGGGAATCCTTAGTCTATTTTCAGATAAGTTACAGAGGGAACCTAAGGAGTATGGTTCTATTACCAGTAATCTTAAGTCAATAAAAATGGCACCAGTTACTACAACTAGGAAGTCTACAAATAAAACAAGTAAACAGACATGCTGTTAAGCTAGAACCAAGCAACTGGTTTCTAGATCTGAAAAGTTACTCTATGATCCACTCATTTCGTCCTTCGAGTTAGGAAGCACGTCTCCTTTCTGCAAACCACAGCCACTGTCCACAAGACTGACAAAAATCCCAAAGTGACATGGTCCAAACCACTAAAAGCCATGGAAAGAATACAGTTAAGCAAAAAGGTGGAAAAAGACTTGATTTAAAACAAACGATCCCTATTTAAAATTATGCAGAACTCATTTTTGTTATTTCCAAGAATGCCTAAAGTCACTGGAACATCAGGCTTTACTGAAACCTGTTAGGACAGCCACTCTTATTGTCCCAAAGCAGCTGTAAACCTGCGTGAAAGAACACTGGATTTAAATATTAACCAAATCTAAATTATATTCTCAGCTACTTAGGTAGCAGCCTTTTAAATCCTCCCTACAACAGATTCTGCTTTCTCCGAGTGAGTTCTTTAGTGAAAGGCCCTTCTGGAGAAAACAGCTACCAGCCTCCCTCTCCTTAAACCAAGTGATCTTTATATACACCTATGTACATGTATGTATGTATGTGTATATATATATACATACACACACATATATATACACATACATATATATGTATGTGTGTGTATATGTATATATATGTATATATACAGATACACAAATAGATCTACAAATATGCATACTTACATGTACACATATGAAAACATCACTAGATAAGTGCTTTTGAGTTTTTAAATGCTTATTGTTTAAACAGACAAGGTCTGGTACATGTTGTAGATATGTTATACATATGACCAGACTTGTAGAACATCAGTAAAAAGACTACAAAACAGGCTTGAACAAGTCATTAATGGTAGGAGAGAGGATCATTTTTCTATTTTGATTTCTTTTTTCCTGCCCCTCCCTCCCCCCCCCGAGTTCAGTTAGCAACACAGAACAGACGTTAATGCTAAAATCCATCAGAAAACTCTCCATCATAAATACCACAGGCAGAATGAAGCACAAGAGTCTGACCTGTATGAAAAGGGCTAAGTCTACTTTTTGGCAGCACATCATCAGTATAATGTAATGTTAACTTCATAATAGAGGGACAAGTATAGATGCCAAAACAGGGTACTTTGTATTGTGAGGAATAATCGAATCAGCAGACACAGACTAAATAAATTATGTTTTCCTTTTATTTACAACTTGTACAGAACTGTGTGTTGTTTTCAATAGGAACTTTGCATAACACATGCTAGAACTTCAAGCAGTAACTAGATTTGCCTCAAACATCTTCTGCGGATGTCTAAAATACTGTATCATACAGTTTTACTCAAACAGTAGACCTATGTCTTATGACAATGAAATGCCAAAATAATCTACATCTATTAACCTTTGCTGATAAAATAACAATGAAAATGTAGAAAATACATCAACAGTTTCCCACCCGTGGTTTTAACGAAGTCTTCAGTGAATGTAACAGCAGCAAATAGTTTTGTGCATTGCACTTAACTTTGGGAGACTTGCTAAGATATTTCAGCAATACATCTATAGCAGTGAGTCTTTGTTAATGCAAGTTAGGCATGTCACACGTGCAACCTCAATTTACCTCTTAAGATTCTTCCATTTCCCTTTAGATTTGCTAGAAGAATTATCTGCTTGACAGTGGTTTTCTTTTTGTAGCTGATATGATCATTTTAAATTAATTGATTTATCACGACAAGTATTTCTGTGCATTTCTTCTCATTAGATGCAACATCAGCTGCTTCACTGCCGCAAGATTCAATTTTACAGTTCCATGTGACAGCTCATTATGTCAGCAGAAGAACAATCTGGCCTTTAAGCAATCACTGTCCCAGTGAAAGGTTTCTGCCTATTTCTTATGAATTACATTTTACTTCTGTGTAAAGGATATATAAATTCATGGCATAGAATCTACAAAACACATGTAGTGTCTGACCTATTTCTCTCCATTCCACATTCCTTGCTTAGCAAATTCTGAATACTCTCACTGACTAGCCAAGCTCATGTTTACAACCACGGCAAACTGACTTGGTGCTGTAATAACAAACTCGGATTACAGAACATGGTTGTATAGACAAATGTCTTTAGAAGAGCCAGTCAGAGGAGCAAAATCCTTAATCCCTTAACTTGGTTTACTTAATCCCTAAACTTAATCCCTAAACTTCGGTTTACAAGCATTTGTTCCCAATTTTCTCAACATTTACTGATCACTGAAGTTGAGATTTAATGGAACATTTTAACTTCCACAATGCAAAATTTAATTGCTTGATAAAGATAATTGCATCAGCTTTCTCACATTCCCATATTTAGAGGGCAGGATTTGTTAATTTCATTTATTTTGGGAAGGATGATTTTTTTCCAGCTGTTTCTCAAAGCATGACATCAATGCAATCAATTAATTCGTATTTTTAACCATTTGTCAGCACCGTTATCAGGATTTTCAGGATTTCATGTTATTTACCAAGTATCATTTTCTCATTTAGAAACATTTGCTAATAGTCCAGTTTGCATAAAGGCAACATTTACTATTTATTATTTACAACAGAATACAGTGATTAAATAATAGCAAGCCTAGAGACTACAAAAACCAAAAAGTGCACAATAATCTTCTATTATTTCTTTTTTCATATATGCCCTGAAGTCTACTTCTACCTCCTCTATTCTAAAAAGAGGACAGAAGAACTGAAAGAAATTCATAAAAGTTCTATAAGGACGCACAGTAATTTTCATTTTAAAAGTGACTAAGTAAGCCAGAACAGTTCACTCTGAATGAGACACCAAAGAAGGAGAAGGGGTGTCCACTAATCTCTGAGTATCACAGAGAGAATAGATGGGAAATAGCCATTCACTCTTCCAAGTGCAAAAACATCACATGAAAACATCAAATCAAGACTCCAAATGAAACAATACCAGTCACATTCAAACAAAAGGGGAGGTTTGTTATATGGGGGACACCTAATCTGTGGTCTTCTTACCAAACTTCAGGGTCTGCAGCATCTTTTACAATAGTTTGGGTTAGACCAGGCATTCATAGAAGACAAATTCACCAAGACACAGTAAGGAAGACCACAATGAATATTTTTGCAGTCTAGGAAGATAAGAGAGGGAAACAGCAGATATACTTTACAGAGAATCTGTCATCATGCTGTCTAGAAGTTTCCCTTCAAGAACAGTTTCCTCTGTACTTAAACTAGATATAGCATCCTTCCACTGTCAGATACAGAACTGTACAAACATAACAAGGTCGAAGCCTTGGTTGGTCTACTTTGAGTCAATTGCTGGTGCTGCAAATTAACCCCTGTCAGTAAGTGACACAATGACAATTGTCTTCCTTTGTATTTGATCCATACGTATTGCTTCTTAACTTCATCCAGCTGTCACTAGGTCTTCCCTCTTCCCTTTCTTAAATCACATTCCTTTTAATAGAAATATCAGGAGACAGTCAGAGTAGGAACTAGATTTTCTTTTTCTAATGCTGTCTTTTCCAGATTGAAGTGTCAGGTTGCGATTTTCATTTTACTTAGTTATTTAAACCAGTACTGAATTACTGTGATGTTATTAAGACATCCAGAACTTCTAAGATATCTAAGTGTTATGAAAGGAGAAAAAAAAAAAAAAAATATATATATATATATATATATATTGCATACTCAATAACACACAGTAACAAATAAACACTTCCTGTTTGTTTTTTTTTTAATGATATTTCTTATTATATGTAATTATACTCCCTTTTCCTACCAGTAATATTACTAATACTGCTCTAATACAGCAGATTAATGTTTGAAACACTGCAGTTAAAAATTTAAACACTTATCAAATCAGGGCTGCAACTACAGGAAAAAAGGTCTAGCTCAGGCAC
The DNA here is from genome assembly GCA_030625065.1 of Alectoris magna. Lineage (NCBI taxonomy): Eukaryota > Metazoa > Chordata > Aves > Galliformes > Phasianidae > Alectoris > Alectoris magna. The sequence goes on along the minus strand of CM060568.1, from coordinate 15,852,681 downwards.
AGGATATCCTAAACACAGACATGCAGTTCAAACTCTTAACAAGTCTGTCAATTAAGGAAGTTCTTCTTTTCAATCTTGCCTAAATTTGGGCCTATCAAATTTGATTGACAGCAGACCCTGACACCGATGTTAAGATTTAGTTATAAGTATTTAATCTTGGTAAAAACAAACAAAGAAGGCAATCTACTACCACTAGAATTCTAGCCATGCTAACAGTATTTTAGTGACAACAGGCAAATTACAGTGAACAGAGATTATTTTACAGTTAAGGCTACCCATCTACTGAGAAAACACTCTGTAGCTGAGACTGAAGATTTGGTGCATATAGCCATGTTTGAGTATGCATGCTACATAATACACTTATATCTTCAACAAAGTCCCACTTGATGATCTATGAAATTTAATCTCTTGTCTAGATACTGTTTGACCTATCAAGTATGCATTTTCCATACCTGCACTTCTCTTCATTTTTAAGTTGTGTGAATTAGTAAAATGCAGCTTCAAAACCTATAAACCATAGAATCACAGGATGGCTTGGGTTAGAAGGGACCTTAAAGATCATCTGGTTCCAACCCCTTGCCATGGGCAGGGACACTTCTCACTATATCAGGATGCCCAGGCCCCATTCCTGGAGGAGTTCGAGACCAGGCTTGATGGGGCCATCCAAGAAAGAATTTTCTTCACACCTTAATGATACAAAGCAACAAAATTCCCTTAACATCTCTTATTACAACAGTCCATCCTTACTGGAGGAACTAGTCAAATTCAGTATGGATTCTATGGAACTTCATATACTTTCTGACCCTTCATGGGAAAAAGGGTAAAAAGCAGCTTACCTGTCAGAGGGTAAGACGTCAATGATCTAATTACCTGCAACAAACTGTTGTCCTTCCGGGATGCTGAGTTTCTCACTTCTTGAGGCAGACTGCAGAACCCTGCCTGAGCAGTAATCTCCTGACATGGACATGCTTGCAGCTGTTGACTGTTTCTAGTTGTGTTTTTAAGAGTTAATGCATAGGGTGATGAGCATCTACAATATGGATGCTGCACTTCCTTGTGACCAATAGTTTCTTCCTGGTGTCCTCAGACATTGAAGTATAAAGGGGAAAACAAAGCAGGGCTCAGCTATTTCACACTGAGGCTGTGCATGTCCTCCACCAAATGGTGAGTATAAAGCTCATCATGTCCTACAACCTGCTCAAAAACAGAAGTTTGGCAATGGGAGCTGCACAGACTCCAGTACACAAGTAACACGTGGCCTATGTCCCTCTTGCACAAAAAAGGCAGAGGCCCAAAGGAAGTCTCACTGAGATGGAAGCCAAATATAGCTCATGAGAAAAAGAAATCCTAAATCCCCAAGGAAAGCTAAAAGACAAGCTCAATGCAAACAGGAAAAGGGAATGAAATGTTTTTATAGCTTTGATGAAGGCTTCAATACTACACTAGCATTCTACTTCTATTCTATTGAGGAACAGTATTTATAACCAGAAAATCTAGAACTTATTTTGAAAATAGCTTTCTCTTGGGAGCTCAATTGCAGCACCAGGTCTTTGGTAAGGTCTAGGCTGCAACTCCTCATGGTGTTTCATGTGGTCCAAGAACTAGGATACATTCCTCTCTACAAACTGTAACTCACAGCACTGCTTTGGATATGCTAAGATCTAAGTAATTTGTATCTTAGCTATAAGAATCACAGATGCTAGCAGAAGTCACCAGTCCAAAAACAAAGCTAAGCTCTTTTCAACAAGAGCTGCTTCCTTTCCTTGGTCCAAAGCCTTTCATTGTCACTAAACTTCAGTGCATTCTGTGGCACTTGCTTCCGCAGAACTTACCAAGTGACTCAATTCAAATGCTGAGGCATCAAACAGCATTGAAGATGAAGTTGAGAAAAAACAGCAATCTTGCAAAATGCAACTTTGTACACTGTTCAGAACATATGTGGATGTTCACCTAAGAGCTGAAAAGAGCTTGAGGACTCTTTTCAAAAATAAATTTTTAAGAATGGAAAAAGGGTTTATTTAGATGAGCTGTTTTGAGTTATCTTTTTCACGACTAAGACCGTACTTCTTAGAGAGCCTGCAGGACTCCAGAGGTCATTATCTGCCCTGCTGCAAACAGACCAAAGTGAAAGCAAATATTTAGGAGCTATGCACATGTTAAATGCTCCCCATTGAGTCAGTAGAGGTATACTGTAGCAGTATATGCGTAATTAAGATAATTATCCCAAATAACTTCCCAATTCGCAAGTTAAAATAATTTGGAGTTTTTTTAATCTGCAGTATCGCGCATCTGCATGAAAGTCTTTCGCAATGCCACTTACATGAAAAGTAATGAAATTGCACTAATGTATGTAAAACAAAAATGAGATAAAAACTGCATTCTGTTTCTCACTGTTTCACAGATGCCTGATTGAGACCAACAGAAAGCTGAGCAACACCAGTTATCAGCCTGCTGAGCTACACTGATTACATTGCTTTAGATATTAATCATTTCATACTTAACATTTTCATACCCTGAATAAATATTTCAGCCATATGCTGCCTTATTTACGAATTTACGAAAAGAATGGGTGAACCCAACGACAAAAGGCCAGCCTATGTTACTTTTAGGCTAAATGCCTAAACTCTAGAATAGCAACACCTTCTCCTTTCTTTCATCAACTCCTCAAGAACCTAAAAGCGCATGCTTTCTTCTAGGCACGTCTGGAATTCTTTGGGAAGTGTGACAGTGCCTGCTGTTCTGCTCCCATGCATGGCCACGTCGTCCATCAGCACTGCTGCAAAGGAGGTAGGTGCATCATTGTGACTTTGTCAGGGTAAAGCATGCACTGCTCGGCTCTTGGGAAGGATGAGAGGTACAGTGGGTCAGGGAGGACTGTGAGGCCTGGTGGTGGCACCAGTTAGCGACCCTCATGTACTGGCCTAAAGTTTGGAGCGGACAAGCGCAATGCCACAGAAGTGCTTGCAGCTGGCACTGGGAAGGCAGCCCGGCCCTCGCAGCAGTCCCTGGGCAGCTGCCAGCCCACCCACACCTCACCCAGAACTCCAGGGAGCTGTGCGTGCTCAGCCTCAGCCACGATAACTTCGGGGATGGCTGTGCAGTTCCTGACCTGATGCATCACTCACAAAGTCCTCCTGGCTCTCCTATTCTGTAGCGACCATTTTTCAACATTCCACTAGCACACGTCCTTAGTTGTTTCTGACAGGTAGCCTTGCTATTAGCATAGCAATAGCCACAAACAATTTTAAAGGATACGTTCAGCACTTTTGCTGCTTTTCCTCCGTTTCGATTGCACAGACATCTACATACCATACGAATACATTGAGCAGCATTGTAGCTGCAAGCCGTCAGAGGAGGGACGGAGGCAGTGGGAAATAGGCAAGGTACAGCAAAGTGTTCTGCAAGCACCGCGGGAAGGCTGTGAAAGAACTGCTTAGAAAGGGAAAGCTCCACAACAGGTGTTAGTGCCGGGAAGTGGAAGGCGGGGGCTCAGGAGCGTCCCCAGCCCACTGCCCGCCCGCCGCAGCCGCGCACTCACCGCAGGAAGCGCCGGAGATCGGCGGGCCCCGGCCCGTGCAGTCGCAGCGCCTCGCGGGGCGGCCGCCCCCCGCCCAGGCCGCCGAACAGCCGCGGCGCCCGCGCCAGGAGCACCGCCCGGTGAGCCCGCAGCGCCGCGTCGCCCACGCGGATCGTCACGTCGGAGCGCGTTCCCTCCGCCAGCAACCTGCGGGAGCGCATCGGCACCGTTACCCGTACCGCCACCGCCGGCCCGGCCCGGCCCGGCCCGCCCGCACCTACTTGCTCAGGTCCTGCCGCAGCTGCTCGGCCAGCGCCTCTTTCAGCCGCTGCCGCTCCGCCGCCCCCGGGCCGGGGCCCTTTGGCACAGCGCCGCTACCGCAGCGCGCCATGTGCCGGCAGCCACCGCACGCCTGGCTCGGGGACAGTCCCTTCGCTACGACGCCGAAGCGCGGCCCGCCGGCCCTAAAACAGAAAGGACAGCGCGGGAGGAATTCGGGGGCGGCGGCGCCACCCTTCCCGCCAACGCCGTCCCGCCACTGAGACCGAGACACCGTCGCACCATAGGATGCGGCTGAGGCGCCCACCCCGCTGCCTCTAGGGCCGCGGCCGGCAGCCGCCTCCGCCAATGAGCGCTCGCCGTGAGCCGCCCGGCCCCGCCCTTCCCCGCGGCTTCTTGAGCATCCTCCCCGGCGGGCGGGCGGGGAAGGAGGTGTGGCCTTCCGGTTTGACCCCACCCCCCGGGGAGGGGTGTGGCGGGAGCGCCGTCCCGGCGCTGTGTCCCGGCTGCTCCCCGCCACCTGGCGGAGCCTCCCGCAGAGCGCAGTGCGCGGGGGGCGCAGCCAGCCGGGGGAACACCCTCGATTTCCAGCAGAGGTTTTCGTACCGAGATAAGATTGCTGTGTAAACAGCAGCATCCTTCTGGGACGGGAATCCTCCCAACTTTATAGTTCAGTTCAAGAGGTGTGTAACCACTGAAGTAAATAAACGTTGAAAACGTTTGTGGGAAAAATTGTACTTGAATGTCAGGTACCATTCATAGGAGGGAAAGGCAGGATCAGTGTCTGAAACGCTGGCAAAAAAACTTGGCAGCAGTTCTTGGAGGTGAGAACAGTAGATGCTAACGTAGGAAGGATGAGGCATTGTTTCCAATAAATCATCATGTGAGGAAGGGCGCAGACACTTCAGCTATTCAAACCTAGTTCTGAGCATCAGTAAGAAACCTCTCCATAGGAAGCCAGGCAAAGGGAGTAATGTAAGTTGCATTTTATTAGACAGAGGTGGTTTTGATACATGTTAGGTCTGAATTTCCCATTCTTCTTGTTCAGACATTGAGTGTACAGGTTCCCATTTTTTAGTCAAGAAAAACACATGGCACGAAGCAGCTGCATTCAACAATACAACAAGATATGTATCATTATTCACTTGAAGACTAGAAATGTGCCCCAAATTTTTTCAGTCATCCAGTATGCTAAAATATACATAATAAAAAGAGTTTATAACTTTCATGGTAGAATACATTAAAAAAAATCAGGCAAATTGAGAATGAAAACTTGTGACTTCCTTCTGTATGGCACCACTCCATTATTTCATTATAAATTTGTAAAGGCACCACACACAGAGACTGTAAAGCAAGGGAGAAAACAAAACCAAGCAATTTTCCACGATTTTCCTTCTATACAAATACACAAATCTTAAGGCAGGTGTTTTTATGTGCAAAATACAAGTGTACAGGTAAAATCAATGTTGGTATTCTCATACTCACTTCATCTTTTAGCAGAAACATTGGTGTCCAAATGTACAGTACATCAAAAACACTTTTCTCTAACAGAGCTCAAAATAGAAGGCAGGCTGGAAGTATGGCCCTGATAACAATTACTTTTTAAATCTGAAGAGCTTTTTCGCAGACTCCTTAGAACATGTACAGTCATTCTCTCTTTCTTGTTGTGTCTTCCTTTAGAAAGGTCCATATCAACTTGTTCACTATGTCAGGTTGATCCTGCTGGAGCCAATGACTGGCTTCAGACAAAATAGTTAATCTGAAATGATTTTTAACATAAATCCTTGTAATTTCTGCCATCTCAACTTCCATAAATGCATCTCTTTCTCCCCATAAGAGCAGGGTTGGCATGATGACTTCATGGTGCTGCAGAGGTAGGCAGCTTTAAAAAAAAGTAGACATACTTTAGTCTTGCTTTATAAAAATCACCAATTTATGTCATCATTCAACTTAGTTTTTGAAATCAACACTGACAATCTTATTGCAAGCTTTTCATGTTCCAGGGTATCTTTTACAATACGAAGAGAACCCTCATGTGACTCAACGTGCACTAAGTGTTAAGGATAGTGAAGTTACGTGTCTGTAATCAGCAGCTGGTTGCAACAGAAGTCTTATTTTTGGAGCATGAATGATGCTTCTTCAGCATGCACAGCCCAGGAGCTCCGTAGTCTCCATAAAAGTGAATGTAGAACAACATGGCCAGAGTTCTGGTGGTCCATGTATTTCCCTGGGTTGATGAATGCTATTGCAGATTTCTGAACCTGTATTATCTACTGTATGTAGATTTCAGTAGAACGCAATGCTTTGAATCATGTTTGGAATACAGTGTTCAAGGCATCCAGCTACTTGACTACCCAGGCTGCATTACCAAAAAATGGTCATCCAGCAAATGGCAGGGATGTCCCACACCATGTAGCATTGTGCTCAGCAATAAAAGCTGGGGGGGAACTGGCCAGTGGAGTATGCTGCTGATCTGGGTCTGCCTGGGCATCACTCATCAGGTGGTGTGCACTTGCACTGTGCATCACTTGTTCTGTGTATTCTTTTATCATTATTTTTATTATTTTCCCTTCCTTTTCTGTCCTACTAAACTGTCTTTATCTCAGCCCACGAGTTTTACCTTTCTCCAGTTTTCTCCCCCATTGCACTGAGAGGCAGTGGGCAAAGAGCTGAGTGGTGCTGAGCTGCCACCACATTGAACCACAACTCAGATTCAAAAGCATTTACACATTGTAAGACATAGTTTTTTTTTTTTTTTTTTTAAGAAAATCCCTTAGAAAGTAAGATGTTAACAAAATTTTACCACCACACTGACACATTTGAACTTTCTATAAAAACTTTCAATTATTTTTTCTTAATACAATTATTTTGAATGTGATTATTTTATAAATGTTTTCTTACATTGAGGATAGACATTAGAAGACAGAAGACAAGCAGGCACAAATGAAAGACTATTTCAACATAGGTAATATTAACACATCAGAATTCATTATTTATCTACTTCAGAGATGTTGAAAATTTTATCTGTATTTACTCCTGAACTGCTTTATCTTAGAACAGACTCTATCTTGGAAAAGACTGACTGCAACAATTCAGGACAGATTCTACATGCACAGATACAAATCATTATTATGCTAATGGTCAAACGTGATAATGCAAAACCAGTCATGTATAAAAAAGGTATTCTCAACCAACTTTTATGAAAAAATTATTGCTAGGTTCAAACTTAGGTGTTAATCATGAAACTATACCCTGAGAAGGGAAAGAGAAGATGCCATGCATTAGTATAATGTTAGACAAAAATGGAGACTTTGGAGACGTTCCTTCTTTCTACTTACACGTAATTCAAAGAATGAGTAATAAAAGATCAGGTTAAATAATAATTTCATTTTGATTGATGAACTGGGAAAATTCTTAAAATGACTTTCTGTAGCAGTGGATTTAGATTTCGTTTTTTTCCAACAAAGTGGCCCAACCCCCAGAACCACAGATTTTTCATAGTAGCATCTTTAAAAATTGATAATCTGATGATCCAATTGAATGCATTCAGATTCATCTCTAAGCGCCTTGCAAGATTCATTGCCTTGCTTGGGAAAACTCTATCCAAAGTAACAGAGTGATTGCTGTTCTGTTTGTACAAGTTAGTGTTCACAGTGGATGGGAAGTAGCTCATTTCAATCATCTCTTTGGAAGTAACCTTCCAGAAAAAATTAAGCTTTGAAGAATCAGAGCTCCAGGAGAACAGAAATGAGATGGAAACCTCTCACATGTAGGAGACCGGTGTCAGCCCACTGGGAATCATGGAGAATCCAAGTCAGTAAAACCTAAGTGCTGCTCATATGAGAGGACGTGAAAATTTCAATCCAGTTATAATAGCTAATGATTCACCTGGTGTATGTGTGACCATCGGAATTGGTGGCAAGAACAGAAAGAGCTGAAGACCCATATTGTTTCTTCCAGTGGAAATCCTGCTGTGTTGTGGCTGATACCACCTAGAATGTTAGTCTCTGAATTTATCACAGGAGTATTTTCATTAGAAAGGTAAACCAAGCCGTGCACAAGAACATGCACACTGAGGAATTAATAGCTCTGTGAAGATACTTCCTGATTAATACCTCTCTTTTCCTTGAGCCTGAAAAAGGCCTGAACTGGTGGTTTAAACACGCAGCTCTTTTTCTCATGCAAATCCCACAGCAATGCAACTGCTACAGTCTCTTCACTGCCACTGTCAAAGCTGGTTAATGTGCACTCGCTGATGCGAGGTGCTGTGGCAAACCTAACGAGCAAGGCTCAGGGCCCTCCTGCCTCTCCAGCTGCTCATTAGCCATACCCTGCGGGTTGCGGCTGTGCCATTCTAGCACCAGGGAACCGCTGTGATGCTGCACAGCTCCCATTGTCCTTGGATGTCCCAGCTGGTGTTATCAGCTGTGCTGTGTGGCTGCAAACAGGGGCACTCCTACAAGCACAGCTACTTCTCTTATTCACCGTTGGTGTCTGTGCTTGGTGTTAGCTTGTAAGATAACATGCCATCTCTCTATGCTGTTTTGTCTCAGCCTGTGCAGACAGCACCTAGTTTGAACATCTGTTTTCCTCCCAGCATTGCCCTGCTGACTGCTTTCCTGACAGTGACAGTGAGGAAGGCACAGGAGGAGCAGGAAGGGTGGCACTATGTTTGGAACAGGGAAAGCTGAAAGTTAATCTGCTTCAGAAACTCCACTGAGTTCAGGGAAGGAGATTTAACACTGCTGGAAACGGACATTAAGGGATTAAAGAGTTCAGACCTCTTGATATATCCCTGTAGCCTGGGGCCACAAGTCCTGAGTAGAGAATGACCAGGTTTAAACACATTCTGGCCTTGTTAGGTTTTTGGTAGATAAGCAGAGGGTATCAGCCTCTAAGGCCAAGTCTGGCTGCTTGAGAAAACTCTGGTTGTTACTTTGTTTTGCGTGGATACCTGCTCCAATGTATTTTGGTGCTTGACACCGAATGTTTTTGTTAACTGTTGAGACTTTAGAAAGACGTGTATGTTTTTTTCCCTTCTACCTTCGCGGCAGAAGATACAATAACGCTTTTGGCCTCTAGAGGGCTCTAGAATATTTTACCTTGTTTCAGAATGTTATACTGACCTGAAAATATTTCTGTAATGGTTGATAGGTCCGGTTAATGCTCCAGGTTGTGAAAAGACATAGAGATAAGCTTCGATATCTTCTGCTGTTAATCTACATCCTTTCCTTCCGATTCCAGTGGTCTGGCTGGTAAATAAACTTTTCAGAACCTACCAAAGGAAGAGTAAAAAGCCGTCACATATCTACAAAACGCTGTTTCTTTCCTTCAACAAGACACATCTTTCTAAAACCTATTTATACATAGCTTACTCCAGAATAATTAGAGTACACACAAATAGCACTATTGCCAAGGTACTCAGTTACCTTAGCCTGTCTATGACAGGCAGTGGCAGGCTGTAGGCACATACTTTTTTTCCTCAGGATGGAGCCCAGCAGCTGAGAGGTGGGAGGCAGAAGGAGGCGGCATCCCCCAGCTCACTGTCCTGTATGCCTGCAGCACTGAGAGTGCTGTGCTGGGCTGCATATGTGTGGGTCGATGCATGCTGCTTTTTCTCTTTCTATACATTAATTTTGATTGTTTAACATTATGTAAGATGTTGGCCTTATTGGTTTCTCAGGCAGAATTAACCACCTGAAAGAATGCAATATCCAAACTGCCAGGCTGCCTACCCCGCAGCAGACAGTGCATGATGAGGGGATGTCCCACCGCTCTCAGGAGCTGCAGCTAGGTCAGCAGCTCCCCTGGTACCGAATGTGTCCATGGAAGAGTGCAGCATGTGACCAGCTGACTTCTGAGGTGGAGTAACACACTGTAGTGCTGGAGGTTAACAGTATGTATGTGCCCAAATGCCTGCCAGAGATCCCAAACCAAGCACAGATTCTTTATGCTTTTATTCTGCTTTGCATAAATATACGAAACTGAAGAAAAATCAGAAAGCTCTGTATTTTTTTTCCAATAATTATCACTACATGAGAAGGGATCAATGTACGTGGTAATTCTTCCATCACTCACAGTTAAATACACAAACAAGAGCACTCATTTTGCTCACCTTGAAATCATTTACTGTAAACATGAATTCAGGAAACCATGGCATTTGGAAAAAGAAGTAGTAACCAGATTTAATCAATTGTGATGGATGTCGTAGAATGTATTCTGAAACAAAAATGCCCATGAATTAAAAATGAAAACTGATGACTTAAACAAAATTACTGTTAATATCACTATTTTTTAAACTTAAAGAGTGTTTTAAAAATACTGCATTATGTGACAAGAGATGATTATTTTTTCAGCCGTAAGTGTATGATGTGGCCATTAAGATTTGCTTCCTCTTTTCTACGTGTTAGTAGAAACAGGCAGCAAAACAGAAGCCTGCCAAAGGTGAGAGCAGTGACATTCAAGAGCTTTATCACATGAGAGGTTTTCATTTAAGACCTCTATCTGTGCAGCTAGTCCAAAGCATTTTTTCAGGTGTAGAATAAGAGCCATAAATACAAATGTTACTTTTGCCTGTGAGTAATTCTCTCATCAACGATGAGTTGTAGAGAAATCTGTAGATGATAATCTACTTACACTGTGAGTGGTAAGTCAAGAAACCTGAGATGGAACTCTTAAAAATCTGGTGTCATAATTGCTATCAGTTAGCAACAAGGAATGGCATGCATTCAGTAACTAAGTGATTAGAGTGTGCCCAAAGCAGTGACATGGAAGGTACAATATCAAAGATCAAGGAATTTCAAATGCAAAAATACATAAATCCCTTAGGAGTGTCTGGAAGTGTTTTAACTGCCGTTATGGCATTAATTGTGCAAATAAAAACATTTTAGAAATAAGACTTTGATGGTAGTAAAGATTATTCTCTGCTTTCATTTTATTTACAGTTGGAGAAATTTGATCCAGGGAGACTTTATCAAGCTGCATAACATATTTTGTTCTTTAAAAATATGCAAACAAATATTAAGAAAGGCTATAGTAATATGCATTTTGCTTCTGTACAGCCTGGCTCTTGTCCTCAGTGTAAGAACTGCAGCAGCTCCTGCTTGCTCCAGTGGAGAAGAACAGACATTTCTTTGGGTAAGTGAAGCTTAACTACCTGGCAAAATGTTCTTTAATACCTTGGAAAGGTGGCCAAGTACATTGTGAGAACAACATGTGTGAAGAGTTCTGATTCCATGATGTCATAAGGTCAGATTTACATTCAACAGAGATGAAAAATAAAGCTTTGCTGAATTTTCTCAACTATTTCTGGGGAAATGGGGTGACTTTAACAATGGAAATAGCATAAAGTCAGCAATTTGAGAAACTAAAATGAGTGAGGTACTACTGTCATTGTAATTACAGAATGTAGATCCGATCCATATGAAATATTTTGTAACTGTGGGTAGCAGGCAAGCTCAAAGCCTATCACACAGCAAATTCTGCTAGTGCACCTAAATCCCTTTTTGAGCTAACTGCCAGCACGTTCCTGAGCTTCTGGTAAGTAGACTGCAAAGGCTGTCTTGTTCCAATGAATATTGTGCAAGATGAAGTTTCACTTGTCAACTAAATCAGGATTACATTCTAGAAGTCTGATTCCTAGGTTGTTTTATACAGTTTTAATAATACAGTGAGACCTTAACCTAGGAATCACACAGCCATGTTCAGGGAATTCTATCCTGCCAGATTCATGCTTATGAAAATTATATTTGTCAGACTTCAAGGATTAAGAAGAAAACCCAATAAATTTGCCTACAAACAGTCCCACTTCCTACTCCCACAATTCCAAACTGTGAGAGGTAACAGAACATCTAGAAGAACAAATACCTTATTCTTCTTTAATCACTCAGAGCAAAGACAATCTTAATGCAAATACTCTGGATTAACATATAGAACATCATAACTACTATAAAACTCACCTGTAAACACTGAAGGATGAGGGAAATTAACCACGATCAGTTTAGTCACCATTTCAGGGTAACATATAGCCACTAACCAAGCGATCATTCCTCCCCAGTCATGGCCAATCAACACACACTTGTTGTATCCTACCACATAAACACAAATTTGTGTTTTATTTCAGTGAAATTCCATAGCAATCATCACATACAGTAACTGCTGGATAAAATAGGTGATCCAGCACGTCTATTAATGTAACCAGTTAATACTGCACCACTTCCTTTACTAATGGCCAGAAAAAAAAAGTCTTATTACAGCTAAAAATATAATACATACTTAAAATTATTTAATTTGACTTCAATTACACTTTAACATCGATGTCAAATTGAAGTAATGTGGTGTTCTAATGCCATTCTGTTCACATATCAGCTACTGCAAAGTCAAATATATGATTCAAATTGCAGTGATTATAATGTATGTATGTATGTTGTGTTTAGGGAGTTTGAAGTTTGAAACTGCAGATTGAAAGGCTGGGAAATGCCACGAGTCCCCCCTGAGCAAAATTAATCTTTATGGATTGCTTTGAATACGGGAGGTTAGCTAAACACTATACATCATCATTGTGCTAGATTATACTTAATATCTGTGTAGGTAAATACACATATATGTATAGATGAATACACACATTTAAATATTTAGAAGTATAGAAGTGGCACTTCTCCATATGCTGTTTTGATGTCAATTTTTCAGAGTTCTTAGCATTCACCTAATTACTCTTCCATTGATGGAAATGGGAATTTTGCAGCAATAAAAGGTGGGGGGCAGGGGAGATCGTGTCTGTTTTTGAAAGCTTAACTATTCCTCCTTTAACCATTCCTCAAGTACATACTACAGTGTCAGATATTATCATAGTCCTCACTAAGGATTGTAATACTAAGCACATATGCTACGAATAAAATGTATAAAAGCCCAACTGTTTTGAATTCTGACAAATCTGGACACAGTTATCAAAGCATCTTAAAATCCCTCTTGAATAAAAATCTCATCAAGCACATTTGATGTAATCAACATCTCCAAAAGAATTTACCTTAGAGTTAGAACAAAGATAGGAAGTCTCAGAAGTACCTTTTTTCCAGAAATTTTTAAATCTGTATGAAATTACATTACGATGAGAGCACTTCACAAACATAACCATGGCATTACCATGGAGATTAACACAACCAGCAAAGGCTGGAAAATGTAAATGCAGTGTGGAAACTGCCTGCCCAATCTTTTGACAATATTCAGACATTGCGAGCAAAGTGAATCCTAAATTCAAGCCTTAGAACTGGCACCACCGCTGTACTGTTTTCTAATGTGAAATGCAGTTAGTTGTTTCACTATCCCTAGAGTATCTAAAGCAGTAAAATGAGTCTAATCCTTTGTCTTACTATTTGTACGGAGAGGAAATACCCCTCACTAGGTGTTGTTTTTTATTGTCAGAACAGCTGCACTTCCTTCTGAACTGAAGGGGTAAAATTTGCCAAAATGCTTCAGTTCAAGATCTACACCGTGTATTTGCCACAGAGAGCAATGCGTCTTTTTCTCTCCCTTCTGCTCCTCTCACTGTTGTGTAAGACAGTGATTCAGCTCTTGAGAAATGACTAATGTGCAGGAGTAGTATTTTGGGATTTTTTTCTTAGTGCATTGGATATACTGTCATCATCATTACAAAGTCCACAATATTTATTCTATCTTGTTTGTGCTAGAAGAATTTCACCTGGTAGAAATTCTCTTGTCTGCAAGTGCTATTAGACTAATCCATAACAGTATTTATTGAGTGCAACTGTTAGGAGTAAGTGAAGGGTCTTTTTTAATTAGGGGAAATATCATAGGTTTGTTGTGCTGCATTTCACAGCACAGAGAAGAGTTTTTGAAATTCATGATGGAAAACTGTCTTTAGATATTGTTTTTACTGGCATACGCATCGTGACTGGAAAACAAACCTTTTCCATTAGTATTGTAACAGTCCATATATTTGAAATATCCTTAGCTTTATATCTCTACGTATCTAGAATGTGTGTATCTAAAAGAGAAGCAGTTGTTTTGAAATCAATGACAAATATTTATACATTTGTGTTCTTTTCCATGAGCTGAGTAGTTTGTCTTCTACTAACGCACCTAGAGATTCCAAAATATCTTTTATATCTGTTATCAGGAAATCTAATTTGTAGTTTTCTTTGTGAGAAGGAGCATCTGTTTCTCCATAACCTCTCAAATCCAGGGCCACCACTCGATATTCGCTTTTAAATTCCCGCAATTGATGGCGCCAAGAATACCTAACAAAGGGAAAAAAAAGTTGGAGTTATAAGGTCAAGCAGTATGATACTAAAATGCAGTCAGTGGTTTTGTTCCCAAATAGTTGAGGATAAATTATCATGGCTTTGTTTGCAATTAGATTCTTTTTTCTTTCTGTGGTATGTTGCTTATCCCTTGTGGCTGTGGCAATTTTGTGCTCCCTTTTTGAATTCTCCAGTAAGGAAATGCAGCTGCCAAAGAGGGGGCATGGCCAGAGCCTGGATATTTGAACAGTTTCTGGAGTCTGGTGTGGTCCCTTTGCTGCAAAGGAAGCAGGCATAAAACAGAGCACACGTAGGAGTATAGGAGTGTTCCATCTTATTCTTGTAACCATTCCATCATCAAAAAAGTAAGGTCTGAAAAGCTTTCTCTTCTCCCTGACTTGTTCATATGCAAATTTTGATGGACTAGGGAAATATGCCTCAAGGGAAAGATTTTTTTTTAGCTTTTCAGAAAAGGAATGTCAGGCAATTCATATGCTAAATTAGCCAAAGAAAGAAATACAATGAATAACAAATGAATGTGGTGAATTCCATGTGATTTATATTGTGCACACTTTCATCTGTGTCACTATACTGCTAGAATTGTTCCAGAACAATCTCTCAGTGTGTTGGTACTCCACAAAGCATTGGATTGCTTGCATTTCTGTGGAAAAGAGTGAGAGCATCACATACTTTAAAAGGGATGCAAAATGGAGAACGCAAAATCTTGAATTATTCCTCATTCTATGATAGTATGTAGTGACTGGATGAGTATGTTTGTAATGCAAAAATATATATATATATGTATATATATATTATATATATATTTATTATATTTTTATATTTTATTTTATATTATTTTATATTATTATATATTTTATTATATATTTTCCTGCTATATATATATATATAGCAGGAAAGTGGCGAAGATGATCCTGAAAGAACTACCTGCCTTCAAATATTATTGAATTGACCAATTAAATTTCTGAATAGCCAGCACCAAGAAGACTTGGCCTTAGATTGTTATAGAAAGATAAAGTGAAAAATGTCATCCTTCTAGACATAGATAACATTGACTGCATCCCCTTTTGCTAGGATCTAGCTTTTTCTTCTGCTCTTGTTTCAGCAGTCTCCATCAGGTAGATGATACAAAGCATTGGAATCATCAGGTATCATGAAAGAGGCACAGAATTCTACCTGAATTCTAACTATCTATATCAGTCCATTGGGTATTTCACTTTTAGCTTTGACTCCAGCCTACTAGGCATTCTGAATACACCATAAGTAATATTACAGTAATACCTCTTAATTAAATCAATTTATATTCATGTAAACAGAACAGTCAGAACCTTTTCATTTCAGTGCTGTATGATGCAAATGCAAGATTTATCACAGATCTCTAGGAATTAAAGTTTTAAATGCATTATACAATGATTTGGAAGCTGAATTTGCCATGGTAACTGTTGTAGCTATCATGTATATTTCAGTAAGAAGAAAAAAGGGCCAGAAAAAAATGAATAAATTGTGTTTGTTTCAGAGCATGTCTAACTGCTATTGCAGCAGCCCATCCATCACCAAATGTCTGACTGAATGTGTTTCATATCCAAAGAAATCATTTTACCGTGTATGAAATATAACCATTAGACAGTTGCTTTGCAAGCAGGAATTGGAATGCTGGTGAATGCCTTCATTATCATAAGGCTAAATGACTGAAATTATTTTGTGACTTTCTATTCATGTTATTTCTGAAAGGCAGCTTGTACAAAATTTAGCAGCTTACACACATCCCTGCAGGTACCCAGCTGTCTCAACACTTCGTGCTCACTTTCAAATATTTTGTCTTTCCACAAAATTGATATTGATTTTCAAGTTCTTATGCATCTGAAGCTCATAGCGGCTCTGGTGCATTATATTCTTAAGTGATCTTTCATCTTCAGACATTCTGAGTCACTTGGTAAGGTCAACGTTCTCTGGTTATAGCTGTCCTACTTATAACCTTGAGACATTGGAAAGCAAAGGATTTGCTGCAATTAAGAATTGTAACTGTGAGTTGTATCCATTTTTTTTTTCCTAGTCGATGAGTACAAATTTGATGTGGATTTTAATGTCTCTAAAATTGTGATCATTGTATTGCATGCTCTGAGAACATTTTCTATCTTTACATTAAAATTCTACACAGATTGAATTAATAAGCCAGCGTCAGTATTTGTACTGCTTTACAAACTGTTAGCATGTATTCTTCTTTCTAAAAATAGTAAATGGTGCTATTGGTGGCCCCAGTGACCCACATTGCAGTTTTTTAATCATTATTCCATTCCATTTGAATGGTCAGATAATACATAAACTGTCGCTTAAAGCATGGCTCACCATTCTAAATTTTAAAAACAGCTGTCTGAATTTTGATATATACCGAGGTTCAGTAGAATATATACATGAAATGCTAATTTTTGCATATTATTTCCACTGTAGTGGAAATTAGCTGTATTCTCAGCTGTCTTACTGTGTTGGAATACACATTAAATGCCCATTCTGCAAGATATGCATAATGCTTGCATTTAATATGCATCCCTCCAATGTAACTGACTTTCTAATTGATGTGTACAGCTTTTGGATTTGTAATTAGCAATTTAGTATTAGGACAATATATTTATTCGAAAATTTATCTTTAAATAATAAATGTGACTCTTTACCATCATCCTTGATGCCTTTCGTATCTACAGGAAATTGCTAAGGGAAGAGAACTGACCTCTCATTGACCTGGGTCAATTTATCGTGGTATGACTTCACTGTGGCTTGAAAGATTACAGTTCCATATCTGAGTTTAGAAAGGAAAAGGATCACTGAACTTGCTGAATTACTGGCATCACCACTTTCTCTATTCACTTATTGTTTTTCATGTGGAAGTTCTGCAAGCCACACCTCCTAGTTAACCCGGGCTGTGACAGCTGAAGCGATTTGGTTCAAACATCAGACACATGACTGCTTTTCATTGTTATTAACTAATGTACAGGCTTGGTTTTGATTCGTCATTCATCTTATGATGAACTAATAATAGAGCTTTGTCCCTCTGAGTAGCATTCTGAAATTAGGTTGCAAAGCAGCCTATAGAACTTATAGTACTCTCCCTTCCCCAGTTAAAATTCATGTATAGTATTTTTAACAATGCGATCCGTACTGCTCTTAACATACATTGGATCCTCATTTCAGCACCCCCTGCTGTAGTTCTGAAGTTTAGCTTCGTTAGTACAAATGCTGTGTGTTTTCCAAAAGGGAAGTTCATTAAAAACAAGCAGTTCCTCCCCAAAGTTTGAAGAAAAGAATATGTATTTGGGAAAGAATAGAATGACAGTGCAGAAAAGACAGTTGGGTTGAGTCAGCCTGTAGGAATGTTTTATGATGCTGCAGTTAGAATTGTCAATGGTTTGTCCCTGACTGGATCTTAATACTGTTAATATGCATAGAGTTATAGAACAGTTCACTCTGAGATTACTTAAGCTTTGATTGTCTCTATCAGTTGTCTTAAGCAGCCTCATTTATACAAGAAAAGCATGTAGGGAGTTTTTACCAGAATTCTGGAAAGCCATGAAGCAGCAACATGAGTGGTTTACCCCTTTCTCCAGCAGCCACATAGTGGAATCTTAACCCTGAATCCTAGAAGGAGAGAAAAAGAAGTTTGGTGCTCTTACATTATAACTGCTGTACTGGCATTCAAGAATAACTACAGTTTTAGACAACGTTTTAGGGTACTGCCCCTGAAAACACATCAGACTGTCAGTTCTCAAAGCTGAGTTCTTCTGTAATGCTGAAGTCAGGTACTGCTACACCCTGACAATCCTGAGCATCCCACAGCCCCTTCCTGTACAGCCAGCTGTGACACATGCCCAGCTATGCCAGTGTGTGGCAGTTCAGCCGGGAGCACACTCGGGGTTCCAAGAGACCAGCCCCTGGCATGGGGATGAGGAGGTGGATGAAGATCACTATGAAAGCCAGGACCTTGCTTTCTCACAGGGATAGCATGTGCTTGATGGAAAGACTTTCAGACATAATGCACTTTTAATGCACTTTTCATCTTTCACTTAGTTTCTAAGGTTGTGCAACTATTTAAAACCATGAAGTTACAATCTTGCACAATAAAGCACTGCACAGATTCTTAGAAAAAAACAAAGCAATCAAAAGTAACTAACTGCAAAGGAAGTTCTTTCTGCTTGCTTTTTGACTGCTCAAGGCTTCAGACTTGCATCAGAGGAGAAAGCCTGCATGTAATCATCTTCTTTCTACCCTGTCTGTAGTCACTATTTCTGATGCATCTTTTAAACAAATGAGTCTTATCACCAGCAGACAAGTTAGTGATAGCTGTCCAGAGGCTTAATACTGAAATGCCATTGAAATAAATGGTGTCCAAGCTTATGCTAACTCAGGGTCAAATCTGGCAGAATTTAAAACTGAAATGATAACCTACCAGGTATACTGAATTCTTACACAGATGTGGATACGGAAGTTGGGAAGGACTTAGCTCATAAAATACAACATGCTATTTAGGAGTCATTTGAAGGATCCTGCAGGAAGAAAGGCCATACTGCTCCTGAACAAATGTCAGAGCCTGATCTGTCTCTGCTATTTTGAAAAGGGAAGATAAAACTCCTGCCTTTGCTGTTGATTGAGCCCTCAAGGGTCAGAACTGTGCAGAAAGCTTTTCTTGCCCACAGTGCTTCAAACTGTCTGAAATACTTTTGCACAGTGAAGTCACTAACCAGCTACAAAGCCATTAATGCATGTCTTGGTGTTTGAGAGGGCTCCGAAAAGGGCACATCCATTTTCTTATTTTTTGCACTCACTATAGATACAGTAGGGATTTTTTGCTCAATTCTACAAAAAATTACAGTTACTTCTCTCCTGGGAGGCCAATGAAGTTGAAATATCTCTGTGTTTCTAAGTATTTACTGATCTCTTCCCAGTAAATTTTAGGGATGGTACATCATCTCCACCATTCTCTATAGCATCCCTGCCTTTGATCCCTTTAACACAACAGAAGTTTCTCGGTTTTATTGCAGAGATTCTCCTCTGAATTCACACATCTAGCCTTCCTCCATCCTGCTTCTTTCTCTTAGTGTCCTTTAGGGATTCGACCTCAGTGCTTTTATTTAATCAGTGTATTGCTTTTAAGGACATTGCTTTCACTCATCCAAATTCAATCACTTGTACAGCAGCAATTTGAATGTCACATACCCCAAACTAAGCCCATCCTCCACCTGTTCAGCTGTTCCTTTCAGTCTCCTCTTTTCTGTTACTGCAACAACATGGCATAGGATGTTGCCATCTTCTCTGCAACACACTTTCATCTTTCTTTTGCTGAAACCTGCACAGATCTCTAGGATACATGTGTCTGGGAGGTAACACGTGAGCCTGCTGTTACCCAGCGGCCAGAGTTTTTCGCGTTGCCTGAACCGAGAGGCAGACCTTCATCCTGGCAAGCAGTCTGCTTTGCCCCAAAGGCTCCGTTATTACCACCAACCCCTTGCTTCCCAGCAACCCCGGCATTACTGCTTAGCGCTATGGGAGAGACAAATGCAGCGTGTGAGTGCAGTAGTGTGTGCATGCCTCCTGATGATGTTGGAATAAAGAAAGAAGGCAAATTGTGAGGGACTGGGAGGCTGAACGATTTTCGTTAGCTCTGTATGGCAAAAAAAAGGCTGCACAGAACCGTCAGAACAATGCTCTCAGTACTCGTTCCATTAAAAATAACGCTATGAAAATTGCAGTGCTCACCTACAGCTGCGGAAAAAAAACGAGCAAAAGCAACTTCTTTCCGGGCAGTTGCCGGAGGAGCAGATCGCAGGCAGAGACCCAGAGCAGTCTCTCACAACCCTGCGGGCTTCTAACCGCGCAGCCTCAGGGACAGGGCAGAGCGCTTCACTCCGCGCTCCTCCTGCAGCTCCGCCGCGAGGCCGCGGGGCCGCGCCCCACGGGCAGCGCTGCCCGGCCCGGGCTCCTCCCGCGGCGACCCCGGGGCAACGGCTCCGGGTGCGTGCGTGCGGCGGGGCGAGCCCGCAGGGGAGCCGGCGGAGGGGAGCATGCACGGGTGCCCGTGTGCAGGCATGCACCGGCGGGCGGGCGCGCACACAGCCGAGACGCGTGCACGGGAGCACGGGTGCGCACGGCGAGGCCCGCTCCCCCCGACCCCAGCCTTCACCTTGATCCGGACGTAGCAGTGGGTGCCCAGGGAGGGGTCGTTGAGGCAGGCGGGGGGGTTCTCTCGCATCACCCAGCGGAAGGTCTCGCCCGGCCGCCGGCCGATGCTCCATAGCAGCCGCAGCCCGGCGATGCAGGCGCACACTCCGCAGTAGCTGTACACCAGCGCCCAGAAGAGCAGCGCCCTCGCGGCCACCATCACCCGGCGGGCGGGCGGCTGGCACGCAGCACCCGGTCTCGCCATCGGGCCCCGCCGCCGCCGTCCCCGCCGGCCGAGAGGGGCTCGCAGCGCCGCCGCCGCCAGGAGCCGCCCGAGCGGAGGCACCGCTCACGGCGGCGGCGGCGGCGACGCGCCCGCCCCGCGGTCCCCGAGGCCCTCGCCCCGCTGCCGGGCACCGCGCGGCGCCGCGCCTCCCGCCCGGCCCCGGGCGGCGCGTCCCTGCCCGGCCGGTGGATCTGCGCCCGATGGCCCGCAGGGAACGAAGGAAAAAACGGTCCCGGAGCAAAGGGGCTGCTCCCGGCCGCGTCCTCGGCCAGGGCTGTCGCACGCACCGAAACTCGCCCGAAAGGTCTTTGCGAGAAGTGCGTGTGGGAGACGCGGGACAGCTTCACCTCTGCTGCCTTCGCAAGGTCCATGCATGTGGTCGCTTTGCTCACCCTGGTCGTGTATTTGGACGCACATACCTTATTGGCATGAGATTAAACAGACGTGTATGGCCATGCAGTTAGATTTCAGTTATTTTTAAAAACTGTGAGCGTTCTGTCTCTGCTGTTTAACTACTGTCCATTGAAAGATGATTCTGTAAATATATTGCAACCTCAACTGCATGTTAGTATGAGTTTTTCTGAAAAACATACCAATTTTGAGCTTCAGCACAAATATTTATAATTTAGAAAATGGAACTTTAATCAAGAAATTGGCTAGTAGAGGCAAATGGACCATCATTAGCAGCTGTTTTCCAACAATGAGTTTGGTACCGAGTTCTCAGCCCCTGGAGCTGACACAGGGAGCTGAACAAGCTCAGTTCCCCACAAAGTGCACCACCTTCCCTCCCTGTTCTGCAGCTGTTCCTCAGTGGGATGCAGTAGGTCCAAGGCTTGGAGAGACCCTGCGGCAGGATCCCAGCCTGTAACGCAGACCTGCACATTGTTGCCTGCCTGGCTTCTGGTGACTTGCCTAACAGTCACATGAATTGGACTGTGACCAGAATTTGTGTTTGATCCAGTTTAGTTTGGAGGATTAGAACTTCCAAGGGGTGTTTTTGCTCCCTCAAACAGTGCAAGTAGAAGCTGTCAGGAAGAGACTATGTGTCTGTGAATTAGCACATGTAATTTAATGAGTTACTGAAAAAAAAAAAACCAACAAAATTGGACTTGCATGCGTACAGACAGTATACATTATTACATTACATAATTACATTACAATTTCTATCTATTGCATGCCAAATGCATTCTTCTACTTGTTTTGAATTTACACTTAAAAATATGGACCTCACTGCTGAAATGTAATCCCTATGAAAGGCAGTGGCAGGATTAATGCTGGTTTCAACAGGTTCAAGTTTTCTTTTATTAAATCGAATCATAGAATGGCTTAGGTTAGAAGGGACCTCAAGGATTACCAGGTTCTAACCTCCCTGCCATAGGCAGGGCTGCCAGCTGCTAAATCCAGTGCTAGATCAGATGGCCCAGCTCTCCATCCAACCTGGCCTCAGACACCTCCAGGGCTGGGGCATCCACAACTTCTGTGGACAACCTGTTCCAACACCTGACTGCTCTCTCAGTAGTCAGGTGCTGGAATGAAGAACTGAAGTAGCAGAAAGGAATGTTGCCAATTTTCATCCATTCTTTAAAGCTTAAAAATAGAAAAGCAATATCTTTTTTTTTTTTTCCTACTAATAAAGGTGACATCTTCAATTAGCTGTAACAAAACTTGTCTGCCTTCATCAATAACAAATGAAATCCCAGTAACCCACAGCAGCTGACAACAGTGTTATTGATTTATGTAATTAGAAAAGTATTTGAATCCTGCTGTTCACTAGCCATGCTTGTTGTCTTAATGTGAGCCCTGCAGATTTGAAGTCAAGGCTTTGTCAGGCTGCTTCAGAAAAGAGTGTGAGGCTATGTAAGTCCTTGTCTTAGGCAAGAAGAGCAGCGATAACACCAGAAGCTGCTATGATTCAGTTAAGACACCAACCTCTGCAGGCTCCAGCAGGATTACGTGAATCATGCCTACCAAGCCTGAACCTTCTGTTCATACTCTGATTACTCATACTGCCAACCCTAGGAATAGCACATAACTAATTTTTATGCATCAGCCTTTGTGCTAATAGCCTTTTTTTGCAGGGATGAAGCCTCACCTGCTCAGTTCCAGATTGGCTGCAGCAGGATTTCCCTCAAAGTGTACATCAAGCAGACCAGCAATCCAGTTAGTGCAGTTACAAAGTTTGGCTGGAGGAAAATGACCAATGCTTTGTTTGTGTCACAGTAATCAACACACTCCTTACTGAACCAGGCATTAGAATGACTTAAGAGAAAGCAGCCCTTAAGAAAAGTTGGAGAAACAGGGTTGGAAAACCTGGAGTTGACCATGAGCTTCCACCCACCTCCAATAAAAGGTCAGTGAAAGCCCTGCCATAGACAGGCACAGCATTCACAAAATGACAGTAGCCATCTAGAGTAGAGGGAGGATTAACAATGGAACACCAATGTGCATTGTTACAAGCAGGCATTTGGATAAACAAAGCAAGATGTACAAACTTCAGAGGTGTCTTCTTTTTTCGTAACAATAAATCTATATGTAGTTTATACATGTAACTACCTAGGTAGTTTTATGTCAGATTTCTCACTGATACACAACTTTTGCAGTAGCCTATGGAGTTTAGCTATGTGATCTTCAGTTGTTAGATATGGATCCTGTATCAGAGGTGGAAGATGGGAGCACTGGGAACCTTGCAGTTCTGAGCAGCTTTTGTACAAAGATGCTGTTGGGGCTGCCCTCAGCCCAACCTGTCTCGGTGTCTGTCAGCAACTCTAGCTGAGTTTCCTCAGCTGCCCTCTGCCAAGAAAGCAGCAGAATTCCTTTTTCATTGAGAAATGCTTTCTTTGTGCTGAAGGGCCATGCTGTCTACATACAAGAGGCAAACCAACTTGCACAAGTATCTTTCATGCATTTTCCAGCATTTTACAAAGAGACTTCAGAATCTTCTGTAGATTTCATGCCAGCTAATGGCAAATATGGCTAAAGTTGAGAAGCCTCAAAATTACGAACCTTTCTCTAGCATCCCTGTATTTTGATTTTCCCATCTTCTGCTTCAGATTGTTGTAATGGATTCCAAGCCAAACCAACCCCAGGGCAGACTGTTTTACAAGCTTTTGTCAGTGTGCTTTGCCCTCCACTACGTGCCATCTGCCTGCTCAGCTTTTGTCAGTTCAACTCAGCCCATTTCTGAGAGACAAAAGAGGACGCCTTTGCACATCACTGACTGCTTCCAACTGAGAGTAAACAAATTAACACGTTCTGTTGGTTAGTGACAGAGGACATTCAAGCTTTTAGATGCGATGTACCTGTGCAGATGCTAGTATAGAAATGGTGCATTAGTGAAGCTATTTTCACAAACGTTGAAGTCAACAGAGCGAAGCAGAATTTTACACACATTTCCATAGTCAGGTAACTAGCAGTACTTAGTGTATTCAGTCAGTTTTTGTTTGCAAGCTGTATTGTCTGGAAACTGGTGACAGCTCTAGAATAAGACAAAAATTATAGGCTTGCTACACACACTTGGAGGCCATCTCCCTTTCCTTTGAACTCAGGCATCTGTCTGTATGGAGGAACTGATTATTCTCTAAGTGACTTGTAGAATGCAAAGACAAGGTTTATCAGATTAGCAGTAGCACCACTGACATTGTGACTTAAAATCACCATGACAATATGAAGTGGTGTGAAATACTAGTGTGATTCTTCTTACTTGCGTATCACAATTAGTGAGAAGGCTGATTTCATGTCTACCTCTGCAGAACTACCATAGCAGGTGAAGCTGTTAGCAGAAAAGTTGTTACAGGAGCTGGAATTTTGAATGGGCAAGAGCACCAACTCTTTTATACCATCAATAATGCACTCATAGCTATATAGAATGGGTGAAATGCAAATCATAATTTCTCCTCCTCCCTTCCATCACACGTATTTCCAAAGCATGAGATCTTAAGCTCGCAGTAGAAAGCATGTCCAGACAATGGCAAGGTAGAGTGAATGTGAACTGTAATATTTCATTGCAGAATGTAGAGTTATTTATGATGTATAAACTAGAAATGAAGGCAGGGCTAAATCACTTTTGATGCAGAATGGAAACGTGACATCTTAATAGTATCCCTGTGCATTACAACCCATATTTCACCCAGAATCTCTTTCCTAGCCAAGTACTGAGGTCTCCCAAATAGCGGACAGATGAGAATACATCCATACATCCATACATATCTCTTTGAGCATTTCTCAATATACAGTCTTTCTATAAGTTAATGAAATACTACCATTCCAACAGTGATAGAAATAGAAGATACAGAATAGCTTTTTAAGGCAAAATAGTGCTAGCCTCGAAATACCTGTCTCCTCACCCATGCTGCCGTTTTTATGCACGCTTTGTAATTTATTTATCTGAAAATTCTGTAGTTTGTGGAAAGCCTTGTTCACTTAATTGGGTGGTCTGTAGCAGACCATGCCACAACACTGTCTGTTCCCTTCAGTTCCAGTTTTGATCCAAGAGCCAGACCAGCGGTATCCATGAGGAGAGAGTTTCAAGGGGAACTTTAGCGAGGACAGTGGCCTACAGAGGGGAGTGCATGAGACAATCCACTGAGGTGCAGGAAGAAAAGTTATTTTTGGTACTGTTAATAAACAAAAGAAGAAAAATTTAGAATAGTGTTTATTTATAGTGTGTGTAATGTTTGTACAGTTGTACATAATTTATAAATGAATAAGGATACCCGGCACATGCTCCATTGTTTTGTGTTTTTTTTTTTTACTGATGGCTACATGATCAAAAAAACTTGAGATCGCTAAGCCAGATTATCCCAAGGGGATTCCTCCTCCAACATTTCCATAGTACATGCTGTATTTTGGTATTAATTCTATTAAGAAATGTCTAATTAATCCTGTACTTAGTTTGAGAAAATAGTATGTAATCAACAAGAATATAGATCTTTTAGTCTAGTTTCTACTTCAGATAAGTATCTCAACATTATTAAAAATTTGCATTAAACAGAAAGCCCTTCAAACTGGATCCAGAAGGAGAGTATTTTAGATCATTTCTTTCTGTGAAAAATCAGAACCATCTGGCAAGCATGCTTGCACACATGTTAACATAAAATACATTAAACAGAAGATCAACGTGTCTATACCTTAAGGCATGCAAGTATATAGGATTTGCAAGTGAATTAGATTTACTTCTGAGATTAGAATTCTAGGAAGTACTGTTCTCTGATTGCAAGTAATGTTACACACTCTGTAGAAATCATTGTTATAAAATCTTTTGTCACAGCCCAGGCTTTGTGCAAATATCATAACGAATTACTGTCTTAATAATAATCATATAATTAGCAAGACTTCGATTTAATGTAGTTTCTGTAGTTGCACATTGAGTGCACTGACTACTAAAACCAAGAGAATGTGGCTGTGAACTGTGTAACAGATGTTGAAGTGTTTCTGAAAAAAAAAATGGATTAAAGGATTAGAAAAATCATGCGTATGTACACACAAACTATGAACTGTAATCAGAAGAGCAAGAAGAGCAAGCTTTCCATATCAAGCATTTTACAGGAACTTGCATGCTCTTTAAGCGATTTTAGTGTTTAAGCTCAGAACTATTATATTTTATAAAGTTGTGCAGTCAGTAGTGCCAAAGTTAAGTTCTACATTAACTACCATTTTCATTCAAGGTTTTCTTCAAAAGTTGCCATAATATCACTCTGCAAATTCATATCAATTGTGCAAGCCATCTGCAAGAAAACAAACCAGTGTATTTCTCAGAGCGGTCAGGCAGTAATGAATACTATGCAGGACAAATATAAAGATTTAATAAAAACCTACAAAGCTTCTTCCCAAAGAAGTGTATGCTTCCTCTGTTTTGACAAATTTACATATGCGTATTGTTCAAGTCCTTTCTGGAAAGTGCTGAGTGGGATGAAAGCTTCAGGAGACCTTTTCTGGATCTATTATGATCTTAGTCAAACTGCATATTACTGTACACTGAACTGTTTTAGAAATATTTAACCTAAAAAATAGTAGCAATTAAAGAGCACTCATTATCTATACCAATAAAACCAGTAAGTTAATTTTTAAAAGGCTCTATGTTGGTATTTCAGAGTAGTACAGTATGACTAGCACTTTCGTTGAGATGTTGTATGTTAGTGCGTTGAAGAGGAAAGGCAGCTTGCAAGGACTAGAGGTTTGACTTTTTAAAGGGGAATCTCTGTGTTTTTAATAATTTGATTTTGTTATGCAATTATTGTAACATTATATGAGTAATATGAGCACTTTTTTTTTTGTTACGACACTTAAAGATTTATTTAATCCTCCTATTTAATTTTCCGGTCTAACTTCAAATTGCAGAATTCTGTTGTTTTCGGCTCTTCAGGTCCTTATTTTGAAGGTCCTGAATTTTCTTTTCTCAGCTGTGTAATAGAATTGAAACAAAACCAACCAAGTAGAGTCAGCAACTTACTGCTTCTCTCCGTCTGCGTTCTTGTTCCATTTTTCTAGCCAAGTTACGGTCCTGAACGAGAGGGTGTTGCTGAGCTTCTGGCAATTGTTTGCTCACATCCTCTTCTCTTGCTGGCTTGCAGTCTTTCATTGCTGTGGCATCCAATCCTGTGCCTTTATGGACCCTTTAGAGAATGGAGAAGGAATAAGGGTAGGCTTGTAATCTTTTCATTTGTAACAAGGCTGTGCAACTCAACAGAATTCTGCAAATGAATCAGTACTTAGCACATAAAACGTGGTTCCATTTTACAAGTTAATTCATAGTAATTTCTCTTTGCAAGAAGTACAGTGCACACAATTTTTATGTTGTAGTAAGATAAGGTTGCTTGTGTTCTATTTCGAATCTATATGCACACAGGATTTGCATGCATGCTATGCAAAACTTTTACTGAAGTCACATTCTTTCACACATGATTAACTTTCTGTTAGCGTGGATATTTTGCTTCCAAATTCATCCTTTTAAACTAGTTGAGTTCAATTTCACTAACTTCAGACGAGCATCTCTGATGTCACTCAAAAGATACTTCTCTTGCATTAAAAACGATGCAGAAATTAACCAGACAAAACTTTTCATACACCAGTAAATATGAATCACTGAAAACTTACGAAGAAGTATTTATAGAAGATATAAAATAGTGCAAAGAGGGACTGTCAGATTATTTAAGAAAAAGAAGATCCAGTAGCTCCAGCAACTAACTGGAACTGATGCTGCTTATACTGCATGCCAGTGGGGAAGGAAAGCACTGCTGAATGAGATGGATGCTTTGCAGCTGTTAGGTGTAGGCTGCACCATTATCTATACCAAGTTCTGCTAAAGCAGTAGTGCTTAAACAAGGTTCCTCTGGGAGAGGAAGGACTTTAAGCAAGACCCAGCATTATTTGACATTATTTTAGGACTCCAGGTTGACCATTCTGAATGTGAAATTAAGTTTCTAAAACTAGAAGTCTTTTCAGTATAGACTAAAGATGACTACTTCATCAGAAAAAGGAGTCTTGCTTATTCTCCAGTTTTTGAAATAACACACTCTAAACAAGTAACCAATTCTAAGGCAGCGAGTGATAGGCAGCAGCAGGCACTTTTTAGGCACCGTCTCCAACATGGTGCCGGACAAGAAGAGAAAATCAGAAGTACTGAAGAGGGAAGTCCTACAGAAAACATTTGATAAAGGTACCACACAGCTATTTAAGATATTACTACAAGATAGTAGTTAATAGGCAGCCACTTATCCCACTGAACTGAATAATAGACCCCAGGCTTGGATACTTGCGGGCACTCACTTAAGCAGTGGTTGCAAACAGCTAATCATAACTACTACAAAAGTAGCCTATTGAATGTTTCTTTAGGCAACCAAGTAATTTTACTATCTGACGTAGTTCACACTGACACTACTTTAGCTGCATTAACATCAACTTCTTGAAGACTAGGTTACCCTACTTGTCCCTTTGGATATCAATAAGATAGGGATTTTTCTGACTATAGATGTAGAAAAGTAATATATTGAGCGCGGGTATGAATTCTGGTCATGATCAGAGAAACTGAATGCTCCAACAGAAAAACAAACAGACAATAAATCCAAAACATTAAAGTGAAAAAAAGTAGCAAAGGAAAAAAAGGAACATCTGAGAGTTTGCTGAAATAATACTGATTTGTGAGGGGAAAAAAAACACTTTGTGTATTTAGGATGCACAATATTCCCTCCCCCAAATACTACAGGTAGGTATTTGACACATGGCAGTTGCCTAATCTGAACCACTCGCTCCTGAATAGCCAAGCAACTCAGCATCAAACTTCTAGACAGTAAATAACACATGCTTATAACCTTTGTTAATTCAAAATCTGCTGATTTTCTTGTCTCTTTGTCTAAGCATGTAATACATCAACACACAATCATAGAGGTTTTAGCTAATCATTATTAAGTTACAGAATTGTTTTAGTGAATTCATTTTCTTCTAGGATATTCTGAGCACAATTACAGAACATCATGCCAGAGCTTCACTGCAATTATTGTCACAAGCCAGTGTCTTCAACAGTAACCTGCTCTAACTATATTCATAAAAAAACTTTAAATAATGATATTATTATTTTAGTAAGCATTAATTCTTCAACACTTTTGTATCATTATTCATGGTGTGAGACACTTGTCACGTTGCCTAAGCGGTCCAAGGCTAATTTTTCTTAAATTCAAGACACACAATTATTCAACTATCCAGATGATAGACCATGCACGTAGGTTGAATGCATAAGCAAAAAGTAGATCAGTGTTTAAACATATGTTGTTACAAACCTCTCTTTTTCCCGCGCTTGCCCAGCTGCCTTCTGTAAGGCTACTTTCCTGAAATGCTTGAAGCTCTCAGCAGATGACTTTATTGGAGCTGGAAGCATCATCATTTTGCACAAGCTTACCCAGGAGTCTATGTTCTTAAATCCTGTGGCCTAAAATTATTTAGAAGAAAGAAGGGGGAAAAAAAAGGGAAAACATGGAAGATGCAACAATACAGCTACTAACATTGTTTTTTGTCCCTTCAATTATCCATTTTCTACTTAGTTCCTACATGAGCACAATGCTGTTTTCAGGGAACTTAGTGTAGACAACCTACAACAAAAAATTCCTTACTTTTCTAAGAATATTTGAGCAAATAAAGCAATCCAAGCAGACTTCAATGCATTCTCTCGTCAATGTTGAAGTTCTCTAGCAAAGTAGTTTAATAACCAGTAACATTTGTAGCTCTTATGCAGTCCCTCCTGTTCACTTCTCCAATTTTAATTCCAGAAAACATGAATGCACAAGGCCACACCTACCCTTTCTGGAAAACTCTGGGATTTTGTCTCTGGAGCCTCTGTACCATCAGGCGTATTACAGTAACCTGATGGGAGAATAAAAATGGGTTTTTTATTCATGTTGACTTTGTGGATTTTGATACCTCACATTAAAATAATTTGTGTAGTCAATCTAGAAAATGACTTAATTCACAGTACTGATTTTTCAAGATTAAACGATGTGGTTCAAAATGACAAAAACACTCCCAAATACTGATAATGTTTCCTAACATTCAAGCTTTCTACAGAAGAAGTTAATAATGGAATGACTTTTCTTTAACACTGCGAACGGCTGGAGCACACATCACTGTAGGAACAGTCTAACGCTGCTATTACAGAAGGGGTCAGAGAGTTACTCTCAAAATAAAATGCTGAAGCTCACACATACTCAAAGGCAGTTTATTCACAAGATAATTCCTGTATTAAACAGGGGATCCCCCCCCAAAGCTATCTGCACATGCAGAATTGAACAAGAAAGGGGAGAAGAAATAGTAGGACAAATTAAATGAAAAATCGGAGTCAAAATTAAGAGGACTAAAGACTAAGCAGTAGGGAATAGTTTTGGCTATGCTTGCATCCTCCTGCTTACCCTGTGGGCATTAAGCAGTGAGCTGCATTCATTCCTGCTTGTTTTCCCAACCCTTTAATGTATAAAAACTATCATAATCCTGGTGTTATATGTGGTACACAGGACAGGAATTTAAATTTCAGAACTGCAAAAGATATTATAAGACTGTTTGATTCAGCTATGACATCTTTAAATTCTTTTCTCTTATTTTTAAAATACAGTAGAACTACCCCTTGTCCAGAGTTAAAGAACTAATCTGTGATAAGACTGCACCTTTTACTTCAATCAGGCTTTTCAGATGCTTGCTCCCACCCTGTTTAATCATATGCAAGGAATAGTGAAGAAGGAACAAAAAAATCTGAGTAATCGTGTCTAGTTACACTCGGGTTTAAGTGAGGGCACTCCATACCTACATAGCCCATCAGTCTTGAGTTTGCAGTATGCATGAAGCCTGATGCATTCCCCTATGGAACATAGCTTCCAGGGGACCTGCCTACTTGTAATCTCATGGAACAAACTTGCGGTTACTTGACACCACTTTATTATCAGATCCTCATCACAAAAACTGGAGATAGTTACTCAAAAAGCATAAAATACTCTTAGGGAATGAGCTCCCTGGAGGTTCAGTCTACTCTCTCAAGCTTCCCGGAATACTGAATTATCATTAATTAACTTTCTGAAGTCAGTACTAACTCATTTTGCTTTCTGTATTCTAGCACAGAACAAGAAAGGACCTGTAAATTCTTTTTTCTCCTTAAAAAAAAAAAAACAAAACCAAAACCACAAACAAACAACAAAAAAACAAACCCAAAAACACAGCAAATTGAAAAGGTGTTTCGTCAACTGATTCATGCACAGGTGTTCAACATTTTATTTCAAGACAGATTCATGTACATTTAACTTTCTAGCCTTTACATCAATTAGTTCTTGTTATGACAGTACATACTTTGCTCTTGGTTTATAGATTTTGAATCAGTGGTTCTCTCACTGGCCATGCTTTGAACTTCATCTAGATTAATTAACATTTTTTCAGCTTTAGTCCCATCAGCATTGTCAACAGAGGAAGCTGTATTGGATACCTAGAAGAGAAATAGAGAAATTAGACTTCAAAACATACTCTGAAATGCTTCACATGTTAATTCTCGTTATACAATAATGTTATTAAAGTTTTGGAAGCTCAGAGCAGTAAGTTGATGTTGCTCTAGCCTCTGTAAAAACTGGAGAACTAGATTGCATTCATATAATGGTAGGCAAAACAAGTTCTTAACACAATTAGTATTTAGACTACAAACTGCTCAGAAATTTGAAGTGATGAACTGGTTAGAATGAGGAATTGGTATAAGCTTTTAACCCTTAACATGATACAATGTAATAGAAGGTGGACCTTTTGTGAAGCCAGTTGCCCCACGCTCCAGTTTATGGATAAAGAACACCTCCATTACTTTAATTCAGTAATATCTTTTCTCTGTGCAAGATAATGTAGTTGCCATTGAACACTGGAAGTGCACAAAACCAAGTCTTATCAAGCCTACTGCTTGCTGCTGCCTTAGGTGTTAGATGTGAAAGGGAAAGGGTAAATTGTTGTGGCCTTTCTTGCAACACATTCCTGTGCTCCTAGCTCCAAGAAAAAGAGCTAGTTTCCACTCATTGCAGAAAGCAGAGCTATTAAAACCTGGCTAAAGCAATGCAGCTAGCTGTGTTCAAATCCACATTGAGAAAGACAGTTCAGTATCCAAAGATAGAAGAGCTCATGCTGCTGTAATGACATCAATGGCTTCTTTATGTGGAGTCCAGCACACACAGAGGCCTTCCTGTGCAGCATACTCTCCAAGAACATGGAGATGGTGTTTAAGTATTTCACAGCAAGAGAAAGCCTCTAGATTCTTGTTGAGCTTCTGGAGCTTGATATTTCTAGAGAGCAAAAACATACAGTATAAATTGTTCATCTCTTCTGCACAACTGTAGGTTTATAGGGTGAGCTTTTGACATATATGGCTACAAGGACTGTCTGAATCTAAACTTCAGCAATGAAAAAGAGAATAAGTGAGTCTTATAGTGCATTATAAAGTTGATACATTTCAGTCAATGCCAAACTCTTCCTTTTTATATTGTGGCCAATGAATTCATGCTCCTATTAAAGGATAAGAATTATACATTTAGTGGGATTTTAGGTAAATGTTTTATTATTGATCTAGAGCAGCTTTCATTGCATCAAACTCAAGACTGGAATGTTATATCAATTTAAAGAAATAGATATGCTTTAAAATAGTTATTTGAAACGAATGTATTGGAGAGATGTATTCACCTCTGGAACAGCCTGTATACACTGGTTATCAAAAGGCTGATCTGTCCTTGGAGCAGTCTGAGGCATTTGCTTGACTGAAGTATCATGCAAAGCACAAACACCTGCAAGCATATCTGAGAAAGAGGAGATGAATGGTTTCCCAGAAACTACACACTGCAGTTCTGCATCTCACTGTTTAGAGCCATGGATTTGCCAACTAGAAAGACGTGCATCCTAGCTGCACTGAGACAATTTTTTAATTAGGTTTTATTTATTTTTTTCCAGATTATCAGCTACTGGCTCAAGCTGTCTTTTACTAAACGACTGAGGAGTGTCTGAATTGAGACCTTCTGATTTAAGGGAAAGAAAACAATAGCTTCTTAATCATATTTTTAAGCAACTGATATGTTTAGATAACTCGTATCAGTTCAGAAGGCCTGTAGTGTTAGTTCAGCTAATAAGTATTGCGTATGTTAACTTGAACAATGATGGCAAAAATTTAAACATTCAACTCCTGCCTTGAAGTGTTCAGTACTTCCCGTAACCTTAGGTTAATTAACGCATCATTTCCCATCTTGCCTCCAGTTGCTGGCTCTCTTCATTGAGGGAGGGAGGCACGAATCTCACTGTTTTAATAGTGTTCTATCCCAATCTTAGTGCCAGAGTAATCTGAAACTCTATCCTATCTGATAGGATACTTTTACTTATATACTGATACTACTTTTACTTATACCATACTCCTAAGTACTCATAAGGCAAGAACCTTTGCTATTACCCAATAACCGCCAAAACTTCAAGATAAGCTTACTGAGCAGTGTGAACACCAGTTCTACCACCTTTCTTTCTTCGAGGTTCATTCAAATAGCCATGGCTCTTGCCATAAAGTTGTTACCTGAGGGAGACTTGGTATTTTGTTCCGCTGATTTAAGAGATCTACTCTGTAAAGGCTTAAGCTTCTGCAGCACAATGGGAGACAACAGCTGTGGTTCAGGTGACAACAGCTGTGGTTCGGGTGATCCATGGTTTTGCAAGCTACTAGTGATAGATGAGGGCTGTACTTGCAGAACAGCATTGTAGGACATCCTCTGTAAGCACAGTGATGTTCTCTGCAAAGAGAAAGCACTAATTAATACGCTCAAAAAAAAAAAAAATCTTTTTAATAAGATTTTTAATACTCTCTCTCCCTCCCTTTACAGTGTTTATCAGATTCAGTAGTCCTTGTTGTAGTGTGGCATTCCTGAGAGTTTAGATGACAAAGCCTGGTGGAGTAAAATGCTCTGCCTTGGTCTGATAGGTACAGAAACCCACCAGGTCATCACCTTGTGTTTTGTCATCAACTATTAAGTTTCTTGATAGTAAAAAAAAAAACACCATTGTAACTGACCAAACAGAAACTTTGTTCCTGCATCCTGTTTTCTCAACATTTTGTTGTTGCTTTGTCATTACAGAAGCTATTTGTTATTGCAGAGATCAAGCTTTCCAGGGAAGGAAAAAAGAAAAACCGTTGCATAATTCCTACCCTCAAGTCCTTGGCTGTTACTCATCTGCTCCTCCTGTGTCTTTTTAAGTTTGCAAAACCAATTGCTATATCAAGCTAAGCAATTCGAGTGAAACAAGTCTGTTGTAAGGAGAAGGCTTTACTGATCTTGGAAACCTGATGTCTGTATCTGAGGTACTTTTAAGTAAAATTGTGAAAGGCAAAGATAAAACAGACTGGAATTAACACTCACGATCTACATGCGCCCTAAGGGCATTACATTTTTCTACATGATGCTTTGTCATTGGTCTAAATGATACCCTGGTTATAGCAAGCATCCAGAAAACAATTGGGATAATCATTCAATCAATTGAAAAAGTGAGGTTATTTGTATCAAAAAAGAAATGAAGTGAGCTTTGCACAGTGGTCAATTTCATACTTAAGACTAAAGTGGAAAGGATTTTCGGTGGGTGGCAGAGAAGAAGGGAAGCATCCTCTGTCCGCCCCCCACCTCCATCCAACAGAGAACTTCCAGTATTCACAATGGGTAAAAACCTCAAGAGTTTTTACACTCATCTTCTGCAAAGAAGCAAAAGATACTTTGAACAAGTAGATTTTACATTACTAAGTCAGTCCTACAGAGCAAGAAGCATTCAAGCTATGTTCATTATTCCCTGCTTATCTTGTGCACTTTCCAATACTGTTGCATGTACCAATTAACTGCTGAGATCAAAAGTTATATCCACGACAGTCAGTTTACCTTAGGTTGTTCCAAAGAAGTTAGGCAGTTTTGCCTCATTCCATTCTGTTCTGAGCATGTTTCCATAACTGTAAATTCAGTGAGGCGGGCAGAAAAAGAGGAGCAGGGAAAAAAGAAAGTCATCTGCATATGTAGCATTATTTACATATACAAGTCATAAGATGAGTGTGT
The DNA here is from genome assembly GCA_030625065.1 of Alectoris magna. NCBI lineage: Eukaryota > Metazoa > Chordata > Aves > Galliformes > Phasianidae > Alectoris > Alectoris magna. The sequence continues at coordinate 15,817,611 of CM060568.1, read as the reverse complement.
ACCCAAACAGCCAACCTTCACATGGAAAGGAATGGTCTTGCATACTTCAATTTGATGCTTTTACAGAACTTCTCCCAGATTTAACGCATACAAATCCCTGCAGGATCAAGATCTTTGCTACCCTCAATGATTCCATGATTTGCTTAACTGCATTCAAGGGCCAAGTGTGGAATTCATCTAACTTTAGACTGTTGCCTCGTATGGATGCCTACCACTCAGATGTGGGGGTATCTACTCTGTCCCAGAAGAGCAACAAGTGTTCCACATAGAGAAGTGTAATTCCAGCATCATGATGCTACAGCACCACACTACACCATTAACAAATTTGAGAAAGCTTAAGCACCCCAGCAGAGTTTGGCTTTTCTGCCAGCATTGTTGGCCATTTCGTCCCCAGGTTTAGGAACAAAACTTTACCCACAAGATATGGCTCCTCTGGTATTGCAGACCAAACAATGAAAATGAATTCAATTTTCAAGAAGTAGATTTAAAAAAAAAAAAAAAAAAAAAAGGGGCAAAGCAAAAACCCACGGAAGTAAGCTATAGCCTGATAGCCAGGTCTCTGCTAGACACACAGACTTCTTACTAGCAGATTTTACTCTACTGTTTCTACTGTTCTTCACTGTTGTTTCATTATTCATTTTTTACTCAGTTTTGAGACATTCATTTAATAACAACTAGAATTGAGTCTTTGACATAGAAGAAGCCTGTGTGAATGATTTAAGTTCTTGGTAAGCATTTGGAGCAATAGGTGCAAATTAAGATGGCACATATTCTGGCCAGACAGAAACAAAGGGAAACTTTCTGACCCGATTCAGAGTCACTGCTGTCTGAGGAGCTGGAAGCACTGCTAGTGCTGCTGCCCGAGTCAGAGGAGCTGCTGCTGTTGCTGCTTTCACTCAGTCGGCTTGGTCCAATACTGGACTCAGCACTACTTTCAACTGCAGAATAAAAAGGAAGAGGTTGAAATGTCCTGCAGTAGGTCTCCATATACAAGCCCAGAATCTCCTTTATAAGGGCTGTTTTCCCATATGACTGCTAGTCTTCTACCATTACACTGTCATCTTACCAGCGGATTCAAGACCTTTATAGAAGAGAGAAATATACCTTGCAAGCAAGCTTGCATAAATAAAATAGCCAATGAAGAGCTTTAAACACATAACTTACTAGCCTAAACTAGGTTAAGATATGAGCTATTGCAAGATACAATTCAAGCATAGTTTCCACCATAATTTTTTCTGCTCTTTAGTCTGTTCGTGCTTGTTAGTGCTGCCAGGCTTGCATACTGAGGCCTTTACTATAGTCAGTTCTCTTTCTCCAAAACTACATGTGATCTGGAATTATCTTTTGCCACCTCCCCACCATATGACTGTTTCACATCTGCAGGGTTGGTTTAAGCTTAATTTACAATATTGTTCAGACAAAAAGCTTATTCTCCAAGTTGTTTCTCCAATGGAAGCTTGGAAAATAAAAGCAGCAACATATATACCTATTTCCTTGGACACGCATATTTGTTAAATGCTAGCTTCAGGTCCCTCTTTGAAGAAGCCAAATGCCAATTTAAAAGATTTTCTAGCCTGCCTCCTCCATCTTCACCTGACATTATGTTAATAACTTTAAATTGAGAAATTTAGCATTGGCTACCAGCTATAGCCTGATAGTTATGTGGCTAGTAAAGTTTATATCATGTCTTCTATTGCAGAAGTGAAAGATGTTTTTACTTTTACTAAAGGATTTCTTCTGCCTAATAAGGAAGAAGATGTTTTATACAGGACAAGTAACTGCCTGTTCCTATGGTGTCACAGCAGCAAATGCAATCTTAAAAACCCTACAAAGGGAAATCTAAGACCTTAAATATTCTGAGGAAAAAGTCTCTATTTACATAATAATACACAGGCCAAATTGCCACTTCAAGATTTTTGTTGCAAATAAATGAAATCCACATTACATTTGAAGTTCTCTTTCCTTGGATTTAGCTGACCATTGACATCCAGTAGTCTCTTCTCCAGCTCTTGTTTCTTCTCAGAAAGAAGCTGTTCTTTTGACTTCATTGCTTTTTTGGCTGTGTGTAAGATAGAAGTTAACACTGCAGCAAAACAGAAAACGGATCTGGTCATGTTTCAAAAAACTGAACAGATTTTATTTATTCTACATACCATGCTGCTTTCTTGGTCTCTTCCTCAGACAGGTTGCCACATATTTCTCTAATTCTCTGAGTGTTGAAGCCTTTAAAGTTTCAAAGTCTATTTCTATTTCATCAGGGCTAGAATTCCTCAGTGATGGTTCTCTTGATTGTATTATATGGACTACTTTCCCAAGCTTATCTCCAGGCAGCTTATTTATGCTCAAACTCAACTGCCTTTTTTCATCATAATTCATAGGCTTGGCACCATCATCATCTTCTGATTTATGTGCCAACAAGACTTGCTGGATGGCTTTCTTTGATTGACTGCAAAAAGAAGTTTACTGCAGTAACTGTAGTTTAAAATAATTTTACACCCACGGAAGTCCCCCACACTTACATGTTTGAAGACTGCTTTTTCTTAGACTTCTTGTGTTTTAGATCTTTCTTCTTTTGAATCAGGCTTGCTTTAGCTTTATCCTTGTTCTTTCCCTTTTCTCTTTTAGCCTTTTCTTTTTTCTTTTTCAATCTAGGTAAGGATGCTCTGGTCAAAGCCTGCAACTGCTGGTGAACAGCTTTAAGCTATCAAAAGAAAAATAAAAAGAGGGGAATCTTAAGTAATGTAGTAGGAATGGTGAACTGGTTCTACATGTAAAAATCAGATCTCTGGCATTAGAATGGATACTAATGTTTGCTTTCCAAACAAGACTTGTTTTTCAAACATCTTAGTCTATTAAAAAAAAAAAAAAGTAGTCACAGACAAGAGATTTAGAAAACAAGGCTACTTATTTTTATGCAGGCTCATCTTACAGCATGTATCTTCCAACAAACAGTAAAAACTACATAGCAAAACAAAAAAATCCACTGTAGTGCTATCCAGCAGCTTCTCTTTAATTTCAGGCATTTGGGAAGCACATTAAATGCTTTATGTGATTATTGCATTGAGCTAGCTGAACTGGGCTTGGGCATCTTTAATCCGCAAACCCAAGGTACTTTATTCTCAACTAGCTGATTTGATTCACATGTTTAAATAAACTTGAATCTTTCTGTCAAGCTATGTCAACCTCTTATAGTTTAGAAAGAGGAATTAAACTGAGAATATAGTTTTCAACCACACTGAAATACTTAACGGTGGTGAAGGCTGTCTTGTAGATTTTGTTATCTTCAAGCCAATATTCATGTTATATGTCCTACTCTGGCAGAAAATGAACACTAAGTTGTTCTTTATTTGACTAGCAGATCCAAAGCTCACTCCCTCCTTGGATTATAGATACAGCAGCAGCAGCAGCTTGAACTGTTATGTTCTGGCAAAAATTAAAACCATCACACTGTTAGACAGTAAAACACAGCCATGCTATTTATGCTGTTGGCCTTAGTTGAAATACCTCTGTTTTATTTTATACTAAGTTTTCTAACATAGAATTTATGACTTGCTTTTATGTGTCTCAAAAGCATATTCCTGACTATGTAGAAGAGATAACACATCTTGACATACTGAGCATAAGTGAGCTTTTCAACCATATAAAATGGAGCAAATGCCATTTAGAAGCATACGACTCTAAGCTGTGTGTGGAGTACCTGGGTGCTGTCATCCATGGTATCATGGCAACAGTCTTATTTTAGTTCAAAAGACATGCCTTATCTAAAAAAATGCTAGGCAAGAGCACTAAACCATTTCAATAAAAGCAGTTTGTATTTGCTGAGGCACTGTACACTTGCAGATTGTTAATGTTTGGAAGTACTTCCAAACAGAATCAAGTTTAATTCTTCACAATCCAAGTAACTATAGAGTCCTGTAAACACTCATTCTTGGTGCTAAGCCTTAGAATAGACATCTGTAAGGGCATTATGAGAGAGATTACAGTCATGATGTTGACTACTAGTGCTTACCTGCTCCTGAAGCTTTGCAAGGTAGGCTGTTCTCTCCTTTTCAAAGTCTTCAGATGATTTTTCTTCTGAAGAGTCATCACTGCTACTGTCACTGGAATAAGCTTTTGTAATTTCTCTTGCATGCTGCGGCAGAAGAACACTTGTAGCTGGTTCATCAGGAATTTTGGCAAAGTGAGTCTCAAAAACATCCTAAAGAATTTTGTTTAGGAACCGCAAATAAATATTTCAGATTTCTCAAAGCACTTTGAAGCTGCTGTTTTTTTTTTTTCCTAGAACTACATATCGTAGGAGCTGATCACAGCAGATTGTACATCAGGGCCTAAATGACCAAGAAAATCCTCAACTCTTTCTCTGTTTCAAATCTGACTTAAGTAATAACTCACCTGAAGTTTTTTTGCCATGGCAACCACTTCATGGTCTGGAGAATTATGTTTGTAGCAATTCATGAACATTAATCTAACATCTGTGGCAAATTCTTGTATATCTCTATATTCAAAGTTATCCATTTTTTTCTAGGGGGAAAGAAAGTGAATGTAAGTTTAGGTGTTAACTTTAAAAGTGCTTCCATAGCTTTGGTTTAAATTGACTAACCAACTCAGTCCCGGGCAGATCTGCCTAGTATTTCTAAACTACTGGCCATCAGTATCCACTTACAGGAGGGTTCATTTCCACAGGAAAGGTGAAAGGTGTCACATGTACATAGTCACCACAAGGCCCTGAAGAACTTCAGTAAATAATGGCTTCTTAGTGGGCAGAGTAGCTGTGTATAGTTCTCTCAAACAATTTCTTTCAAATCAGGAGAAGCTTTCGTGACTTTTTCAGCTAATGCTGGATTTTAATAGCATCATTATGCAAGTTACTCAAGCAAAATAGTTGTCCAATCCCCTCCAAAACATACTTACTTTAATGGTTCCCAGATCTGTAGGACATTTGGTGATCCCTTTTTTCTCACCAAGCGGGTAGGATACCACATCCACAGATTTTAAGAAAGGCCATGCATATGCTGAATGTTTCTTTGAGAACATTTCTTTAAGAATTTCATTACAATATTTTAGTTGTTTTGATAACTGAATCTTTTTAAGAACTCTAGGTGATTGCTGAGAATCTGGCAAGCCCTTCTTCAGAATCTTCTTTGGTATCATACATTCATTTTCACCTTTGTGTGTTTTAACAGTTTTTCTTTTGTTACATTTTGCAGAAGATTCACTGCTTGTTGTGAGTCTTGAAGTAGTAGGAGTTGTAGTGTCAGCCTTCCTTTTCACACCTTTTTTTGTCTAGAAAAATGAAATCTTTAAGTTTAAAAGGTGTACATCCAGAACAGTGGGGGGTCAGCTACAACTACACAAAAAAAGTGTCCAAAATCCTACAAGTATCAAAACCAGAAGAACATAGTATTACAACAAGTTTAGACTGAGAATCTACAACACATTACAAGCCAACATCAAGCTTACTCTTAAGTTTAAAGGAAAGAAAGACTCTAGTAAAGTGGAAATATACACTGTAAGAGAACCTAGTACACGTACCATGTTGGAAAAGGATAAAGAAAGCTAAAGCAGTACAAGCCTGTTCGTTTGATCAGAAGTGTCAGACATCCACATACAATTCACATCACAGTTAACAAATGCTTTTGTGAGCTACAAAAACCTTTCCCAGCTAGGTAGTGTTTCAACTAACATGCTATTTTTGGAACTCAAGCACTTAAATTGAAAACGTGAGAAATTTTTTAATAGAACTTAGTATTGAAATAAGCTCTAAGACCTTTATCTAGTAGATAAGATTAGGGAAAGAATTCCTACATCAGGGTGAAACTTGCAGAAGTATAGAAATACACTTCAAGAATGGGCTTTTTAGTTTACTTTGAAGAAAAACAGTCTTCAATTCATATTTATAAAATTAAAAATTTACCAAGCAGTCATCCCAATTTCTGCATACTTTCTAGAAACATTATTAGCCCAGTTATTTAGCAGAGACCTAGAAGGTCTGTTAGATCTCTTCTTGTCCACTGTCACATTAGAAGTTCTGAAGAGATACTGCAATAAACATGATTTTTAAGGTCTTGCTGTTCATGTCTGGAGCAGTAATTTCAATATCTTTAATTCTGAAAGTTATTTGAGGTAACTTACTTTCGTGATAGGGACGGCAGCTGGCATTAAAGCAGTCAGCTGAGCTGCAGGCAAAGAAGGTAGTGTGGCCTTCTGTAGCTCTTGAGTTATCAATGTAGGCTGCTCACCACTTTCAGCTTGTTTCTGCCTTGTGCTCTGTTTAGATGAAGTCCCACTGTTTGGCTGCTGAGTTTCTGGTTATTTTAAAAAAGTTTTAAGTTATGCCTTAAATAGTAATGTTGATCATGTTGGGCAGTTTTAAATAATACATCTTCCACACACAAACTATATAAGTAACAAATACAAATAAAAGCTTTGATATATACAGCAATGCTTTTATCCTCTACTCAGCTCTTTTAGTACCTCAGCTACATTACTGTGCCAAGTTACGGATAGTTGGCATCAAGGAAACTGTGGATTAATCTCAGAGCAGTGAATTAATAGACAACATGCTAAGCTAATATTGTAAGAAAAGAGAAGTACTTGCAGAGAAAATACTAAGTCATTCTGCATACACATGAAATTATAGTCCTTAAAACATTTCAGAAGTCATATGAATTGCATGTTTATACACGTAAAAGATATAAGTGGTCTTAAAGAGCTTCAATATGAACAAGACTGAATTATGAGTGCATCCATAATTGTAATAATTTAAGAATCTGCTCAGTTTTTAATGCATTTCTCAAACTTTCTGGGAACTGCTTATAACAGTTCAACAAACATATTACTCCTATTAAGGCAGAACATCTTTTCATTAGAGCTGACATAGACCCAACAACTGACATCAATTCCAGGCCCACCTGGGAGACTACCTTGAAGGCCTCCAAATTCACCTGCTGAGATGCATGTACAATTCAATACACTAAATAGTCCCACTTCTATTAATAAAAATATTTGTCTGGCAATGTTGAAAGAAGCATTTTGTTGAAGTGAAACATTTTTCAAGGTAATGAAGCAGGTTACAAGATCAATTAAGACAACACAGGAGGTCAAAAATGAATAATGAATTGAAGCTAATCTCCTGGACCACTTTAATTAGGCTTCCCAATGTAATTTGTAGTACCTACTACATAATTTCCTCATTAGTTTGAGATGTCTTGACTGAATGATCTTTCTTGTGGACGACAGCACTGTGTTTCACATATAAAGCTATGCTATTACACTGCTGATGGTGTTTGTCAGTTTTCATATTCTGGTGAGTTTTTATTCCTTGTCTTAAATACATTCCATTAGTAGAAGGCTCCTTTACAATATTGCAGCTGCAGAATCTGCCAAAGCAGTAGTGTTGCTGGTTCAGTATGTTCTGGGAAAGACGGAGAGCATCCTCACCACTCCTGGGCTGAGTTGTGACAAGTTACAGAGAAAACTCTGTTCCCAGCTTTTATTTAATGTTAACGATTCAGCACATGGCCATTACCTTCTGACAGCTTTTCTTTTCTTTTTCCTTTCTCAGGAATCAGTATTTCTTCTGGTGGCATTTGTGCTATTTTCTGCATGAACACTTTTTCTAGTTCTTGGGCCATAAACACAATGTCATCACCTGGCTGCAAAATAAAGTGATAGCATTCAGAGTGCAGAAGAAGCTGCAGTAATAAAGTGCTACTTTTTCAACTAACCGTAGTCTATACTGAACAGATAGTAACAGGTCGCCCGTACCAGAGAGGCGCTAGTCATCCCTATTCCCTATCTAATACAAGTTACTTCCCTACTGAAATAATAGCCCCTTCCCTCCACCCTGCCCTATCCTATTTACTCATATAATCATATTCTTCCCATAGCAAAGGGAAAAAGGAGCAGGACTGCAATTCCTTTATTCATTCTTATGGTCTGAAGATAGCTCAAAGATACTTAAGCACAGCCAAAGCTCAGGGAGATACTCACACTTCAGCTTAAGTTAGTTTGTCTCATGCCTCAGAGTAATTGGCCTTGGACTTGTCTAGCTGTTACACTGTGCTGTAAGCTGTGCAAAATAAACCTTGAAGTTTTGCCAGCAGAACCCTCATGCTATGACAACTATGCATTCAGATGTTAACAGGAAGTTAAGCCTCACCTCTGTCTTCAGTCAAATCTAGCAGCAAAGTCCTCTCCCATTTCAAAAAGAACTAGTTTCAAGAAATCTTGAAGGCATTGACAAGTTCTATAGGTAGTTAGAAGTACCCACTTGTTTTAGACTTGTTGGCACTCATTATAACTGATTACTAATAAGAGGTGTTTGTTTCACTTACCTTGTTATATATGTAGCAGTTCAAGAACATAGTTTTGAAGTCGTCAATGCATTCTGCAGCTTTTGTGTAGTAATTATGTTCCAGACGCTTTTTAATTGTGCTCAGGTCCATAGGTTTCTTTATAATACTGTAGTAATCCTGTGTTTTTCAAAGATTCACAACAGATCTCTTGAATATTAGGACATTATGATTCTGACACAATTACAAAAATTAGATGGCAAGAGGAAAAAAAACTGCATCATGTTTCATGGAATATTATTTACAATTAGTCTTGGACATGAGAGAACTAAAAACACCAAAGTTAGAAAATAATGAACTGAAGGAGCCATACCATGGCGTTAACACCTTTCTACTCATTTGACAAAAGCAAATTACCTTCCAGGTAATTTGAAATACCTGGAATACTGTGTCAATTACTGATGTTTTCATCTGACTGAAAAAGCTGCGGTGATCCAAAACCGGAGTATTAAGGTACCTAAATTAAGACAACTTGTCACAAGACCTTGTGTTCAGTCCAGGAATGTGTTAATGATTTTGCACATGGCAAAAATCACAGCGCAATACATCAAATTGGATCCAGGTTTGCCTATTTATTTTAGGATCAGATCTGCTTTTTCATCACAAAGTATTTAGAAAGAGGTTGGCAACTTCCCATGGAAAAAAAAAAAGTGTCAAAAAGAAAAGAAAAAACATCGTTGTACCCAGTATTAAGAATCACAGTTCAGTTAGCTAAAGTAGATTTCTAATTTTAATTCACAAATACTGCAATACTTCATGGGATAATACTCTATTTCTGAAACAGTTCTTACAGGAAGATTCAGTGCTGCTGCATCTACAGGCTGATGAAAAGGCCAGGAAAAGTTGTGTCGCCACATAGCTTTCATGACCACTCTCTGTAAGTACTGAAGTTGGTTTGTTTGACACCCACTATTTTTGTTGTTTATATATTCTGGTGGAGGAGGGTTAGTAATAAGAGAATGACGCTGGCTTGGAAGAGACATCTTCAGCAAGAACATACATCCACTTTTTCCAAGATCTTCATTACACATCTAACCTGTAGGGAGGAAAATTACTATTCAGTAAAGACATCTAGATCCACTGCTGCTGGTGTATTCATATTCTGTTTGTGAAGTGTTAGTGACACAGTCACAGACATACAGCTATGATTTAACAGAGACATACTTGTTTTACGGCATCCAGTTGGGTATGTTGAATTACCATATTCAGTTCTTCAAGTTACAAATTGCTACATTTGAAAAGGATTAAAAAAGGCTTGCTGAGTTCTGAAAGATTTCTGTGGGAATAAACTTCCTCAGGGGTTCATCTATCACTGTCTAGGAAGACATTCTCTTCATCCCCACCTCAACAGATGGAGCCTTACAGAAGAGGTTGACCTAAGAAACAGCTTTACAGTGCACACAAGTCTCATCTAGCACAAAGTGACACCTATGCATTACCTTCCACATGCATCTCTGTCAAACTCAACTCAGAAAAGACCTGTCACCACCAATACAATGTTTTAGCTTAGAAGTACTTTTTTAATAGCATATAATCTACGCAAGTCTGAAAAACAACTGTTTTTTTTCTGTCAGCATGCATTAGCTTTATTGTATACAATAGTTTTACAAAAGATTAACTTCCCCACCCTTCATTTTAGGTTATAAAAAAAAAAAAACCTGCAATAAGCAGCTATGATAATTGTTACCATTCTGGAATAGAATATGGAGGTGCACAAGGACAGAGTGGCTGTGTTTTAGAGTGGATAACACCAGTATCAGGCTAAGCAAGACCTTAGATGCTATTACATGATTTCCTGCTCCTGTCTACCCTCATAGTCCATGATTGTGTTGCAGACACTAAGCTAAGAGTCTCATTTCCTTCTCTGCATTAAGGCCACCTCTCATATTTTAAGATTAGCTCCTTGTTTTATCCAGGTAACAGTAGCTTTTTGCACATTCATTAAATCAAGTATTACTTACTCTACTCTCTAGCTGTCCCTCTTTCTGCTAAAGAAGCAACAAAAGCAGAGTCTGATTTGATCATTGTATGAAGTATTTCATGAAAGTTTTAGAAAAAGTCTTACGTAGCTAAATAGCTACTGTAATCAGCACACTCCTAGGAGACAGTCTTGTGTTCTCCTCTTACATCTGTAACACTCTATGAGACATTACATATCACATACTTCCATCTTTGTTCTTATTTCTGCGTTTAAAAGCAAGTCTTTAACAGCTCTTGCAGCTGAAGACATGTTCTCATTTCTCCCCCATGTGTTCAGTCTCATCATTTACAGAGTGCAGATATCTTTCAATTAATGGCATTGGTATCAAAGTAAAAGGAAACCAAAGCATCAGGGCTTTGCATACATACATACATGTGCAACATAATACATACATAATACAGTGTCTTGGGCCCAGGTGCCTAGCTTCTTTAACCTTAATTTACAGTGTAGAATCCAACTTCTGTCCCAACAGACGAGCGAAGACTGCATTGTCTAAGGGAAAGACAAGGCTTTATACTTGAGTCGTCTCTCCCTGTACTCACCCCTCTTCACTGTGGTCACATAACACTCTGGTTAAAAGTAAAATTTGAGTTTGCATTCTAAAGCAAGAGTGTGATGAAATTGTAGCCAGCTAGGTAGTTTGATTTCAAACCTTTTCACAGCCCTGTGCATTCTTGAGGTGCTGAGGCAGGCCCCAAAGTCAGCAGCCTCTGAGAAGGCTTGGGTATCCCCCTTTAACACTAATTTAAGGGGTTTCAGCCACTATAGTACAGTTTAAGAGTAAAAAGCATATGGCTTTTATGTATTATGTCCCTATGGAAATCAGCGCTTTTAGCAAGGCACCATATCTCCCAAGAGCCACAGTGAAAGTAAACTAAGCTTCAAGCTACTTCTGAGTTTACTTTTTTTTTTTTTAAATTTCTAAATAAAAGAATGTTTGTTGTCTCCAAATGATTTCAGAGAGAGCATTAGCTAACTTATTGAAGAGGAAAAAAAAAAAGGCTGTTTTCCCTTGCTTTATTTTGATATTATATCTATTTAAGTAGAACACGTCATCCTAGTCTGAAGCAGCAGCTCAGATAAGCATTAGCATCCTACCAACTAAATAATAACATTCCTCAAGGCCTTTCTAATAGCTTTTTGGTTAGTTAATATTCAATTATCTCATAAAAAATTATTATAAACAAGTATCGAAGAAAACTTCTTATTTTAACATACTACAGCCACCTAGAACTATGCATAGCCTCCTTACTCTAAGCAGAAAAATTTTCTTTCAGGAAGACAACAATCCCATTAAATCTATCCTTGGAGCACCATTTCATTATTATTAGAGTCACAAAAACCACTGACTTATAGCTATTATCATAACCAGCCTATGTTATAGACCGCAGATAACTCAAAGCTGAATTGCTACCCTTAGAACAGTCTAGATATCGTTTTTTACCTCAGTTTTAGGAAAAGCTGGAACTCAGTGCCTTCCCATCATAAGGGAAGAAGGAAGAATAGAGCTTTAAAAGAAAGGACAGAAAAGTCTTTTTAATATACTCAATCCTCTGGTTTACTCACCAGCACAGCTGCACGCCTATAACCCTACCTAACACCTAGTCTGTGATCAATTCTAATTGGAAAGTTATCTGTATAAAACGAGAGCAGCTGTTAAGGGCTAAGACACCAGTTGGTTTTTTTTATACCACACCTATTCACTTACTAGTTGATCAATAATCAATAAAATAAGGTGGAGGGATATAAAAATATGGATGGTTCTACTTAAACTGGTTGTGATTTGCAGACTAAAGCTTAAAGATAACATGTTTTATTGGTTATTCTGAATCACACAAGGTTATGGTATAACAGGATATAAACAGCATATCTGTTTAAGCACTCCGTAGTATTCATGCCTTCCTATGCTATCCTGATCCCTTACTGAGTTTTAAAAGCAAATACCTTAAATAATTGTTGCTATATCAAACAGCGAGCTGGGAAAGGTACTGGTATAAATTCTAATAGTGGCAAAAGAAAAGAGAAGCTCTTGTCTCTCGAATATACTTGTTTGGTGTCCTACTTAGATTTTTCTCTTTAGTTTCCAATTTGCAATTGCTTACCCTCCTTTGAATCTGTCCTGTGAAAAATTTCAGTCGGCTGAATTGGATAGGCTACTCGATGCCTACGAGTGGGGCAATGCTGTGTTTGAAAACTGTTTAGTTAGTAATCACTTGAGGATTTCTTTAAAATTCAGTTTTCTGTCTGACACGTATCTGATGTTAAAATAAGCTGAGAAAAGAATGCATTAAGATATTTTTCTTGAATATAAACGTGGTATTTTCAAAAACAAATAAAAGCAACCAAAAAACCTTGGAAAATTTTGTACTATTCTTTGCTGGTTCTGCAGTGTCAGTGCTTGCTGCAAACTGGCTCTGGCTGGCTATGACCTCTGGGTCATGGTGCGTTCAGCAGTTTTCTCAAGGGGAGAGAGGAAAAAAAGCCAGCAAAAGAGTAGAAAGAAGAGGTCACCGCTATGCTTTTGTCCTCACGCAGTATCTGCTGTTTCCAAAACAGTCATAGCACCATCCATTCAGGTGAGAGATTAGAATAATGTATCTGACCTGTTCCAGACTATCAATTTTTATAGGGCTGATGGAAGGGCTGAGATGGGGTGGCATTTCGGTGGAATGTGTCATGACTCTTTTGCAGTGGGCTAGGCTGCATTTTTTTGAAGATGTGTTATTCAGCAAGGATTTTAACTACTTCTGTCTGGGAGACTGCAAGACTCCACTGACCTGGTGAGCATCATTGGGGAAATAGGTTGGTGGCTGGGATTAGATATTGTGTATGAAGTGATTCAGCTATTCAGCATATTGAATGAAGACTTACTGATTGTTGTTAAATATCTACAAGCACAGAGAACATCTGTTGAGTGGGATCTGACCTACAACAAAGGCATCTTTAGTTCCCATGAGTAGAAGGGAAAGTTAAAATCCTTCTAAGGGTGGCAAAGTACACGTTGTTGAAGATAATTAACCAGATACAATGGGGAACTATCTATTTCTTTCATTTTTAAATTAAAAAATGGCATTTTGTGAACAGGTATTTTTTTTCCTTCCAATTGCTATAGATCATATTAGCTGATGTTTGCTAGTTCCTTGTCTTCTGGTGAATTTTTCTGTTACAAATAGCCCTTTATCCCTTAAGCAAGATGAACTGCTCCCGATTATAAACCTCTATGTATAAATTGTCTAGCAGAGATAAACAGTGCCAGTTGTATGCTAGGTCATTATGTACTAACAGCTAAGGTTAAGAAATTAGAAAAAAATGAATAGTGTTACCAAAAAAGAAATGTGGGCATTCTGTTTGATCTAACAAGGAATTTCTTTATTTGTGTGTTAGTTCGTTTGTTTTTGATCTGTGTCTGGAAGGGAGCTCTTGGCTTGCTGACTTCAATCTTATCTTCTTACCAGAAACTACATCCTGTATCCACTCTAAAGTTTAATCTGTGCCTTAGGAAGAGGTGGATTTTCATCTGCTATTCCTTTGCATTTGTAAATATAATTACAGATCCTTATCTGTCGTACAACTTCATATTTTGAATACAGGTTTTGGAGTTACAATGGTCCATGACATCTGATAGAAATGCTCCTTCACGAAAACCTTTCCTGCAACTGATATATCTATACTATATATCTCTTCGAAGAAGTATCTGCTATCCTTTCTCTGGGAATAAGTTCCTTATTCTTAGATCAGGTAGCAAGAGGTAAGCAAAATGTTACATTCGTTGTATGCTCAATGCAGCTTTGCTACTGAATGTGCAATCAATATGAAACTGGGGTGGGGGAAAGGCCCCTGACTGCAGGAGAATAGAAGAGGAAGAAGGTGTCAGGAAATCAGTCTTTGTGGAGAAAGGATAGTGGTTATAGTAGTATGTGGATTTTTAATTAAAGAGCCAGTCTGATTTAGAAACATGGAGGTTATCATGCTTTTATGCAGTCCACGGCAATGTTAAACAGCAGTTTAAAACATCAGAACCTTTGTGATAACGAGGGTAATACATCTGGGCCAGAATCAAGTTCTTAAAAATGGAACCTAATCTTTCCAGTAGCATGAAAATACCAAGTGGAAAAAGAAATAAGCATTTCATCATTGCATATACTAAGAAGAATCCTCCTTTATCCCTGCTTGTAAAGTGAGAAAGAAGTTATAAAGTGAGATAGAGAAGTTAAGAAGCCGGCACCTGAAACCGTCTTCCTATCTGTCATACATTTTCCTAAAATACTGGAGTTCGTCCCTGGCAGCAGTACACTAGAGAGAGCGCTTAAATTGTCTTTCCTGTGGCAGATCTCTGCATTGTGCTGACCTAAATCTGAATAGGGCTTCATGAGATGATGTCTGAGCCACTGTAGTGTTACTTCCTAATATTAGTTTGAAAACAACCCTGGGGGGTGATGCACACATTAATGCATTGCAGCAATATTGTCTCTGGAACAGGACACTGAACAAGGGCGAGCATTTGCAGAATTGTATGGGCTGTGGGGATGTGTAAGACAAGATCATTTATGAATCAAATTTCCAACTGTTACTTCCCTCCTGTTCCTCTCCCCACACTGATGTATACTTTGTGTTTCTGGCAGTTGCTCTGAGACTTCAATCAGCCTCATAACATGCCAAATGCAAACAAAATTGAAACCTTGTGAATGAATACTTTATTATAATTGAATGGTATTTCCTTAAAGCAATCACTTACAGCGTGTTCATTTTATTCTCCCGGTGAATATTTAAAGCACCACTTCACAGTGTGGATACTGCACCAGCACACATAACCACGCAAGTACTGAATACTTCAGAAACATTGGGAAACAGCAAAAGGGACTGAAGCTTCCCACATGCAGAATGCAATTATGGAAGTCAACTCTAGATTACAGCAAGACAGAGAAACTGAAAATGATGACTAGTGTTTTAATTTATGGGTCAAATTCAGCTCTCAGATACTGCTGTAAATTTGGAATAACTCTACTACCTCAAAAGAGTTGCCTTTAGTTTAGAATAGAATAGAATAGAATAGAATAGAATAGAATAGAATAGAATAGAATAGAATAGAATATTTCAGTTGAAAGGAACCTACAGACATCATAAAATCCAACTGCCTAAGCACTTCAGGGCTAACTAAAACTTAAAGCATCTTATTGAGGGCATTTTCCAAATGCCTTTTGAACACTGACAGGCTTGTGGCAAAAACCACCTCTCCAGTAAGCCTGTATCTATGTTTGACCACCCCCGTGGTAAGGAAATTTTTCCTAATGTCCAGTCTGAACCTCCCCTGGTGCAGCATAATGCCATTCCTTCACATTCTATCAGGGAGCAGTGCCTGACCCTTCCTGCTCAATTTCCCCCCGCTCAGGAAGCTGCGGGGAGCAATGAGATCACCTCGCAGAATATAATCAGACAACCCAAGTGTCCTCAGCTTCTCACAGGACATGCCCTCCAACCCTTTTATCAGCTTTGTTACCATCCCCTGGACATGTTCAAGTACCTTAATACCCACTTTATAATACAGAGTCCAGAACTGCACACAACATTCAAGATGAGAATGCACCAAAGATTATTCCCCTATTCTGTTTGTTTAACTCATTGAATCATTTTCCCAGTTATGTATAAAGCTACGTATGAGATTCTATGCCAGAGTACCCATGTGTTGTGGTTTAACCCTGGCAGGCAGCTAGGTATCGCACAGCTACTTGCTTGCTCTCCCCAGATGGGATGAGGGAGAGAATCAGAAAGGTAAAAGTGTGAGAACTCATGAGCCGAGGTAAAGACAGTTTACAAAGCAAAGCAAAAGCTGCGCGCACAAGCAAAGGAAAACAAGGAATTCACTTGCTACTTCCCATCAGCAGGCAGGTGTTCAGATACTTCCAGGAAAGCAGGGCTCATCACATGTAACAGTGTCTTGGGAAGACAAACGCCATCACTCTGAACATCCCCCCTCCTCCTTCTTTCCCCTCAGCTTTTATTGCTGAGCACAGCATCATATGGTATCCTTTTGGCCAGTCTGGGGCAGCTCTCCTGGTTCTGTCCCCTCCCAGTAACTTGTTCACCCCCAGCTCCTTGCTAGCAGGGTAGCGTGAGAAGCTGAAAAGTCCTTGGCTTAGTGTAAGCACTGCTCTACAATAACTAAAAACATTGGTGTGTTATCACCATTATTCTCATCAAAGTCCAAAACATGGCATCGTATGAGCCTTCACAAAGAAAATTAACTCCCTCCCAGCCAAAAACATGACACTGGGATAGCGGTACACACAAGGCTATAGCAGGTACAGAAAACTTGTTAAGAAGAATTCATCTGTCCTAGAAATCAGTCTTGTTGCCATTTATTGTTTTTTTCACCATTTAGAGTGGTGTCACTTAATACAGACATCTCAGACTTCATTAACTCAGCCTTCAGCAAGTGTCCAATCAAGGCACTACTGCAGAATGATCTTGGTTTGGACCGTATGACATAGTATGAGATGATGGAGCTGGCAACTATATCTTTCTCTGAAAATTAATAAACTCTTTTATTATGTCTCAGTAAATTATTTCTGACAGTCAACCAGTGAGATATGTCTCGTGCTTCTGCTGCTGCTCTCCTGGACTCTCATCTGCAGGTTGCTTATCTTTTTTTTTTTTTGCCTTGGGATGTTTTCCGATACTTCATCTTACCCAAAACAGTTGTGTCCAACAGGCTGCCTTGCTTCCTGCCTGGCCTTAGTGCTTGTTGGGCTGGTAAGGGATGTCTGCTTACCCTTATCTTCCAAGTTCTTCCTTTGTCCTTACTCCCCTCCCTGATTACAATTCCTCTTCACAGTCATTTCTGTCTGATCAGGCCTTCATTTCCAAGGGCCAGCTTGCCTCGTTTCTTCCAGCAGTGCTGGAAATCTTCACTGAGACTGTATCTGTGCTTGAAAGGGAGGGTATTCTGTGAGAACATTAGTTCCTCTTTAAACTGAGCAAGAAAAGAAACCCTCAGGTAGCAGAAGGCTGGTGTGCATTCTTCCCTGAATAGGACTTTAACACATAATTCTGTACAAGTATACAACAGTTCTTTTCCCCATCCCATGGCCTTTAGGTATACTGAGAGAATGGAAAAATAATGCAAACTCTAGAAATTCCACTGGCTTTGAAAAGGGAGCTCTTCTAAAATGTAAAACTGTTAGAGCTGACTTTTCAGCATGCTTTTCAGAACTAGTGATTTAAATGGATTGTCAAGGGAAAAGGATTGGGTTGTTCAGTATAGTCTTGCATTCCCCAGGATAATGGTGCTCAATATTAGTGCTAAATTTATGTATGGTTAGTGGCTACTGGAACCAACTGGGGTGCAATGAACAGGAGAAACAAAACAGCATACTGAGTCCGAGTTTCATCTCTTTCCCTTTGAATATGTCAGAAAGGGACCTATTTTTTCTCTACTAGGTTTTCTAATATTTGCCTAAAGCGACAGCACGTGATAAGATTCTGAGTGTTTGGTCATAAATTAGGGATCTAATTTGTTATTTAAAATGTTACACGTGGCACTGTTGCCATCATATGATTCCCTCCAAAGAATCTGAGTAACACTTTCATGTGTATCAAAAGGGTTGGGTGCTCCCCACTCTTCCAGTCTCTTTGTTATACTGTAGAGAAATTGAGGTTGGAAAAGATGCATCTGCAGCTTCATCTGCATACTGAATTAAGAAGTTTTTGTTGAAGGAGTGTTCTTGCACTGGTACAAGTCCCAGAGAGAACAATCTTTTTCTGATTTAGTAATGGTTTATTTCAGCATAATTTGAATTTTAAACCCACATCAGTTGTGTCTTTATGCAAACTGGGCTGACTCTATGTTGCAGCTGGCTAGGAGAATGAGCATGTTATTAATTACTGTGCCTCAGCTGAGACCTAAGATCTTTTTAAACTGTTCTAACATGATTGCAGGCTATTTTGTTTTTATACCCCTTATGATCTAAGCTAACCCAAAGCAAATCTGTTTAAAATGAATTTCAACTGTCTTTGACATTAATAAAATTCTAAGTTATGCCTGAAGTACAGACCTGAGGACTTACACTCCCAGCCATATGCCTGGCGTGATCTGACTATACTTGAGCAAAACTGCATAAAATACACACTTTTTGGATCTCTTATCCTTTTCAACTGCAGAGTGTTTAGCCAAATACCACTTGGAGATCCTTCCTGAAATGTCTTGCTGTGCATTTCCCAATTCCTGCACTGTTGCAACATTCTACCAGTAGATGTCAGCTCAGAACTGGTGAAAGGTTTTTCCGTTTGTTTCAAGGTAATTGAAATCAGTGGTTCCCTGGCTTGAGCCTTGGCTTTTTGTATCGAAGTGCTTGTTTGACATGCAAAGTGTGATGTCCCTATTCAGAAATTCAATATATGACGAGGTGACATTTGAATACTTTGTGATATTTATAACCAGAGAGAGAATTCAGACAATGTGAGATTGAAGAAAAGAAAATCAGTTTTTCTACATGATAATAAACTTTAAGGAGAGGTTTTAAAGTTCAAGTTCCAAGTCAGCACAGATGCAGCTAGTAAGCCAGGGCACAGAAGCCACTGTGGTGCAGAAGAGGGAGCACTTTGTAGCAACCTCTCTGATGCCAGAAGCAGAATTGCTGTAGCATTAGGAGTAGTTTCTGTCCGAGTAAACTAGTCACCCATGTGAGAGAATGTGAAAGGAGGAAATGCTTGTTGTATACAGCTCTATTGGGATTTTTTATCCCTAGAGTTATAAGGCTATTTACAGCTTATATATGTTTCATGGTCTGAGAGGGACAAATTTGGCCATCTGTCTTTGGAGTAGCGTGGCACATGCATCTGTAAGTCGGTACAGGGAGTGTATTTCTCTGCATAATGTGCAGACAGGTGCCACAGTGCTGTCTCCGTTTGCTTTATAGCATTTGCTCTCCCAGGCATGAAGACTTACTCTTGTGCTTTTGGGATGTGTTTTGTGAGCCAGCAAGTACAAGACTGTAAGTCTCTTGTTCAGAAATTTCTTCTTCGGGGTAGAGGCGCATGACTGGTATGTTCCTACACTCACAGTACTCTGTAGCTATTTCTCCTGAGGGTTACTGGAGGCATCCCCCAGAGATCCTAGTGCCTCAGCAACTGGAGCTGTATTGAGACTTGGGTTGTGCTACATTGGGAGAGAGCTTGCTGTGCCCTTTGAGGCAGTGATTTCAGTCCATTGTCACATTCAATGAAGGCATTTCCTATTCGGTGTTTTTGAGAGCTTTGTCTGTTCAAATCTGCATTTTATAAGTGGATTGATTGCTCCTGCTTGCAGCCAAGTTGCTTGTGCTGTGGAGGAGGCATGTGGTGAAATCACTGGCATTCAGAAAGGATTTTTCTTGCAGTGTAGCAGGTACAGAACAGGGAGGTGAGAATACAAACTCACTGGATGTGGTGAACACTGCAGTCAGTGTGCATTTTTGTGGAGGGACTGGGGCTTCAGGATGGGTTGAGGCCGTGTTGTACACATCTGGGATGACCAGCAGTGGGATATCCAGGAATTAGAGCATGAAGCAGTTCCAAGAGTGTTTCGTTTTATTTGTTCCCTATTTGTGTAAACTGTGGCCTAGCTCAATGTGCAATTGTGAATTACAGTATAACACATTGATGAAACTCATGTAGCACTCATGTAGGAGATCAATGGCCTATTTGCTGAAAAATGGACACTTCTAAATTATTCCATTTGAATACCACATGGTCAGGATCACCAGTTAGACTGGGGCTTGACAAATCACTGCACCTGTAGGCAGGGGTGAATTCATACAGGATATTGCGAGGAGTCATTTTTTTACAGAACAGAGATGAGCAACCAAATGCCTTCATTACTGAGGTGGGTGTAAGAAGTAAGAGATGCCCAGTGTTACTAGAGTATGTGGGGTGAGAATTTCTGAGGGAGGCTGTCATGGTTTTAACAACTTTAATCAATTTGTAATTAGATTTTCCTATATGGACATCAGTTAATTTGTCACAGCCTTTATGGGATTATAGGTTTAGTGAGATTTTTATGTGTTAAGTGACCGTATGTCATATAGGCTTAACATGGCTTTAGGTTTTGTATGATTGCAATATTTAACAGGTTTAATAGAGCTTAGTGATCTGTTCGTTGGCTCTTTGCATGTGTGGAACCCTCATAGCAACGAATTTTAAAAACAAACCAAATAGTTAACTAACCAATTAGGGCCAAATCCCTTTAAGGTCACTAGCTGTATGTTCATATACATATGCAGTAAATTAAAACAATCTGTATGTTTATATGCTCAAAATATCTAACATTATTATAATGCTTGGATGAAAGGGCTTGGAGCCAAGTGTCCGGATGCTGGTGCTGATGCTGAAGGAGAAGCTGGCTCTCAAACTGCAAATGCAAGCCTTTGGCACTGGGTTGCACAGTGATCTCATGAGCATGAACTCCTTTTCCCAGGTCCCCATCCTGCAAGGACTCTGACCTGCATTTTCAGCCAGTGCCACACCACATTCTGCATCCACTTTGGTGCAAAACTTGTGCAAGGCCTGCTTCTCCTTCCTCTTCCCTCTGTGCATTCCAACAGCAGCTCTTGCTAGCAGTATCTGCAGGCATGTTATGTTAACAGCAGTTTAATAGCTTTAAAATTTACCCCGGGAGAGCCTGTTACCAGTGCTGGTTCATAGAATCATGGAATCCAACAATGGTTCTAACTGTGCTTCTGTTAGAGAAAGCCTGGACAATGTAACCTTTTCTAAAATACCATAATGGAAAAAAGAATGAATAGCTGAGGCCTTAGGGAATATTCCACATCCCTCTGCTAAGGAGCCTGTGAAGCGAGCAGTGTATCAGCAAATGGAGAGGCTTCGTAAGTGACCGTTACACTTCTCCTGAGTTTGCACTGTCCAGAAATCTCAGACTGTTACCACTCTTCCTTTCACAGAGTACTTGTTAGAGGAGAAATGATAACACAGTGCTTCCCTGGAATTGTGTGCTTGCTGGCAGAACAATGGCTTGTTCTCCTTCACCGTCATAGCTCAGCTCTGCAAGTAAATGAGGATGGATAAGCAGTGTAGACGTGCGGCTGTATACAGCCCTGCAGTCTGTGCTGTTAGGAGCATTCCTCAGCCAATCAGAAATGTTTGTTGCTGTAACAGTGCAGTGAAATGTGACTTTAGCATTGGGTGAGGTGCTGTGGTAACTAAAACCATTCATAGTGAGCAGACGAGGAACCTCATGCTTTCAGCAGGAGCCCTGTCCCTCATGTGTCCAAATTTCTGTGGTCCTCAACACTGCCTGGAGCTGAGGCAGTGGCAGCTCTGAAGGTGGTGATGGGGATCAGAGTACTTGGGCTGGGACTGCAGCCTGCATTCTGCTAATTCTGATCCAGCTCTAAGAGAGAGACTTGCTGTGGCGAGGAAGGGAAAAGAGTGTGTGGAGAGGTGTATTTTTAATGGTAAGAGGGGGAGATATGGCTAAACCCCGGACATCGCTGTTCTTGGACATTATGAGCAGAGAGAAGGGAAGAGGGCTTTGATACAACTGATGCTAAAGTAAATGTTTGCTCAGTAACATGATATAACACTTAGAGAAATATGGGTGGACTACTCCAGAGAGTGTGTGCAGTGGCTTCTGTATCATTCTCCAAATCCTGCATGATCCTCCAGCATGGAAGCGCACTGTGCACGTCTGATTTTCTTCATGGAGTGGTCAAGATGTGTAAATGTAATCTATTAAAACAAAAAATAAAATGTTGAGGCTTTGTGAGGGAGAAAAAAGCTGAAGGCCAATTGTAGATCAGGAAACTGGCTTTTTTTTTTTTTTTTTTTTTTTTTTTTTTTTTTTTTTTTTGAGATGGATTTCTGGCTGGAGTCTGTGTTTGGCTTAAAGAAAGGTAATACAGCTTATGCAAGCCTGGGACCACAGAGCATATTTATCTAGCTTTTGTTTATTATTATCTATTTTTCTGAATTTCTAGATCTCTGTTTCAGTATATTTAGAATTAATAATTCACTTTTACAACACATTACTTTTTGTCTTATGCCTTTGGATGCACTGCATGTGCAGCAGTCACAAAAAAGGCACTACATGTGCATTATTGCTGTACCTTTATATTTATCTACATGCCAGGATTAATCCAAGATGTGGTAATGTTTTGCCTTAGAGCAATTGCACCAATGAACCTTAACCCTGATCTTAAGAGACTTATTCTCTGTTCCTCTGACAGTTTGTTTATTCTTTACTTCAGGGCCTCTTTTGAGCTAAAACAGCCATTAAGAACAAATTGTTCTGGACAGATTTTCTGCTTCTGAGTAACAAAAACTGTAACTTATTTCCATTTCTTCCTATACCTTTCTCAGGTAATTCCTGCAGACATAAATCCACCTTAGTATCCATCCAGCATAAGAATATTCTAAATGTGAAGAAATGATGCAACTGATTAACTTTTGAATGTGACTTTTCAATGTTTTCTATTTGTAAGAACTGCTGCATGCAGGGGGACAAATCCTGCTGTACTCTGTGTGGAGGTATAATTCTGAATGCAATGTGTACAGTCTCAGCATTGGAGAAAAAGCATACGGCCTTGGGTACTTTGGATATTTTCAGTCATTTGCGGAGGTTCTTGTCCTGTGTGACTGATGGATGACAGTCATCTTGTTCAGTGATGTAATGTGTTGACAGTTTAGTCCTAAGATACATCTAAAACTCCATAATTCAGTGAGAATTCTGAGCACTTAATTTTTTCACGTGTTTGATTCATCCAGTTAATCAACTATTTTAAAATTATTGAAAAGAATAATCTCAGGCAGGGCCTGAGTATATGTCCCATATTGAGCATAATATTATTTATTTAGTTAGTTTTACTTTCATCATACATAACAAATATAAAAAGTGTAGAAGAGCAGAAAGGAAAAAGGGTTATCTGCCTGTAGTACAGTGGAGATATCAAGAGAAAAATAGAGCCCCCTTCAACTGCTCTTATTAGGAGCTGGGTCAAACCTAGAATTTCTTGCATTACTCTTGAGGCTCCATAGCTGTCTTCTTTACTAATCAAGAAATACCACTGAATGATTATTTATTATATATACTCACAAAAAAATGGAATAACTTCTGCGTAGATGCAACATGGTGAAACTTGCATCATTAAACCTTTTTTAAATTAACCAATACTTTATGTTATTTTGGGTTCCTTTATACTATTTCGTCCTGTAGAAATACTGAAATGGAGACAAAGGTCTGTTTAGAAATGCAGAACTCTTCTAGAATTTTATCTAAAATGAAAACAGGCTAATCAGGGATGAATGCACCAGTCTTTATCAGACTGTAATCCCAGGCTCTCAATAGGTTTATGGTAGCATAAGAAATCGTTTTCTGCTCTTTTAAAAAATATTTGTTGAATTTTATTTTCAACACAACATAAAAATATCTGGAAAGGATATAAAGTTACATAAATATATATTGCACTTTCAGAGATTTTTCTATGTTTCTGGCATGGAATGGTGACAGAAGTTATTTCCATTGTATGGCAAGTAGCCTTGCTTTTTCTTTGCATATTCCTAACATAACTGAGACATTGAACTGTTCAGAATGAAGAAAAACATTGCACTGATTAATGTATGTATAATGTTTGTGTAATTACTGATCTTAATAGAAGTATTTGTATTGTAAACTGTAATTACATCTCTATCTTGTCCTCTCTAATACTACTTATCATAAATTATGATCTAGGAAAAAAATGAACTAGTGAAAATCTGATTTGGTTTTTCATATTGCATCTCATTAATTGTAAAGCCTAGTTATAAACTTTATTAAAATGCAGCACTAATATTTCTGAACAAATTGTAGGCATTTGAAAAAATAGAAGAGTTGAAGTGGAATCTTACAGGATATTAAAGATACTCTGTGAACGCTTGGTGCTACATCCATTAATTATAAATTTTGATAAGTGTTAGGTGCTGATGGATGCAGTGAGCAGAACTGGGATGGTCTTCATTACAGTTGCTGCAGCAGTTTGTAAGGATTAGAGTTATGACAGCCTATGGAAACTGGAACTGAGGGAATTTTGCAGAATAAGCACCTGCTCATCAGCCATGCGGCTGAGAGGAACGAAGGACTGAAAGAAGCCTCAGATTGGCTTCCTGAGCAAAATCTGTGTCTGTTCAGGTAATGTTGTCCTGTGGCGATGGTCTGAGGACTGAAGCGGATTTTACAGCCTGAAGAGATCTTGTCTTGTCTGCGTGACTTTATACAGAATATGTAAATTTCACAGGTGGTGCTCATTTAGCTGTAGTTTTCAGCAAAATTATGTAGGAGCATAAATAATTCTAATATTTCATGAAATATGAATAAAAGTCTATTCAATACTTTATTTTTTTGACGCTCATGGGAAACTTAAATTGAATGGTGTTACTGAATCTCTTTTGAAGAGAGATCCTTCTAAATTTTTAATGTGCTGTGTCCCTTTCCATTAGTTTAGAATAGTTTTCAGTTCTCTCAGTGTTCCCTTATGATTAAAAATTTTGTCAAATGCCAGTCCTCTCATGTGTACAGTTTCAGCAAGGGCTATTGGGCTTGTCCTAAAATTATTAACCCCAGTGCTGGAAACATTTCACTTCTCTGCATTGCTTCTTCCTGTTATTACAGAAGAACACAGTCCTCTGCAAGTATTTGGCAAATGTTTTGCCCTGAAGTAGAATTATAGAGATATTGCTGCTTGTCTGTTTGACATCTACAAGCATAGAAAGCCCAGAGCTGCCGCTTGCCACACATCCTCAATTCCTTGTGCATCCACTCATGCAAGTGGCTTTCCTTCCATCACATCTTTGTGTACTGTGAAAATAACTGGAATGGAAAAGACAGAGTATCTGTCACATCGGTCAGTAAGACTCTTGCTGCTGCAGCATCAATAAAGCAGGCTACAGAAAGAGAAGTTTGGTCAAAAAAGTGGTAAAAACTTAGGAAAGCTTTCAGATTGAGAGAGGTGAAAAACTCTGGTTAAGATAATAATATATCATAGATAAATAAGCTGAGCTGTGATGTATCTACTGTTTTAAAAAATAATAGCAAATGTAGATGAGTCGGTGGGAAGAGCTATTAGATTTTTCTTGCAGAACATGATGAAGATATTCATGAAATGTTTTGCATTCAAAATCAAAAGGAAGCTTTTTTTTTATGCAATGTATATTTTCCTTGGGGAAATCATTATTTCAGGATACTGTTTTATATCTGGAGTTTAGTGGGATCCAGAAAACGAGTTGACAGTGAAAAAAAGAAACGAGAAAACAAGCTTAGTCAGATTTGACGTACTGTTAAGTAAAGAATTAAGTGTTTTAGAAAAGACAGAAATTCTTCTGCTTTTGACTCTTGGAGACTAAAAGAATCTTTAAATGGAACAGATGTGACCTAACTACGGCTTGCAAAGGTCCTTGAATTTCTTATGCAACAGCTATGGCCAAGGACAAAGCTCCGCACCAGCTGAACCACAGGCCTAATCCAGTACTACAGTTGCTCTTCCACTCCCATGGCAGTAATTTCCCCATGATACTGAGCACAGTCCTCATGGTGCCTTGACACCACTATAGGAATCTGGGAATGGAGGTTTTCTGTGTTGTACCAGGTAACAGAAGTCAAGTTCAGCTGTCTGTACTGCTGTAGCTCGTAAAAGCATCAAGTGTTAAAAAATCCTTCTGAAGCTGTGAAACTTAAACGTAGCTTGGGTGCATCCAGGCTCTCCCACATATCTCCCCATGTACAACTCCCATGTATCTGGTGAGGAACAGGAGCTTCTATTCCCACATGTGAGAAGGTCTGTGCTCATTCACAGTGATAGAACACTGCTAGGGACATCTTGGTGTGGTTGTTTGGGATTGGAGAAAGAGAGCATCCATCCCATGGGTGTCTGTGAGACTGAGTGCCTTTTCTTATCTACTCCCTTACAGCAAACCTTGATGACAAATATGGTTGATGCTTACAGATGCACTTTGGTGCCTTTTGTCAGGTAAAAATGCTGACTGGCATCCTGATGAAAATCTAATAGATACAATCAAGTTATTCCCTGTTGGTGACATGTGGTTACAAATCTCTTCTGTGGCGACACACCATGAGTAACTTATTTTCATGTGTGAAAGAAATATGCGACCCCCAGTGTGCCCTTGCTTTACATCAGACTGCTAGAATTTTGTCTGGTAATTAAGAACCAGCATAAAGATCAAATGTTAACTTTATATTAAAAAAAAATCTATTAAACAGCTTACGTGAATAAGATTATCTGAAATTGAAGCCTTGAAAGTATTTTCTGGTAAATGGGGGCATTCAGTATCCCAATATTTGCTGCTGAAATATAAATAATCGCATATTATACTATTTACTGTGAAAGCTGGATGCATTTAAACTTTCCAAGATATATATGAGCTGCTCAACTTGAATACATTTTCATTCTCTTTTTGGAAGTGATTTTATAAATTCTAAAGGAAAACTCCCATCTTCTCTTATTACTACTGCATATTTGAACTCAAGTATCTCGTAATATTGGGTATGGTTTTATTTGCTTTATCATTGGCATTTTCAGCAGTACTGTGGTGGTGATTTGGAACCCAAACAATAAAGGTAACTCATCTCTGAAGTATAATGGCAAAATTATAAGATAATCTGACTGCGACACTGTAAATCTGGGCACTTTTTAAGCCCTTCATCCCTCCCTTCCTCCAGGGCTGAAGTTGGTGAACCACAGTTAGTTTAGACGAGAAGTTTGTTTACAGCCCTATACATGAGACTTTTATTCTGTATATGTTACAAACAATAGCTTTGGACTAATAGGAAGATCCTTGAATGTTACTCTGACATCTGCAAGTCATTATTAGAAGTTGCTTTCCTGCTCTAGGGATCTCTCCAGATTTCCCCCCCTTCCCTTCTCCAAGACGTCATCTGAAAAAAAAAACAACCCACCAGAAAACAGACCCTATGTATTCCTGTATCTCTTATAGTAGCTGAGAGGATAATTCTCAGATGGTAGAAATCCAGTCTCTCACCCTTCTATCAGCAGAGGCTTAACTACGTGACAACTGCTGCAATAATAAGAGGGGAAAAAAACAACAACAAAAAAACCTGACACCCTAACTTTTGGGAGAGTAAATTATCTGGTGAACATATGTCTAAATGCTGAAGTTCACAGGTTCTTAAATCTGAAGTGGCCTGATTCGGCTGCTCTCATGCATGTCAAGTAATGTGCAACTTGTCCCAGTAAGTAGAGCTAAAAGGACAGGGATGTCAGCTGTGTAATACCATATGCTACAAAGCAGTGTGTACTTTTCACCTCTGCTGATTTTGGTCTGATTCTCATCTTTGTTTGAGTCTTGCCCTTTGGCTAGTATTTGTTTGCTAGTACCAACAGGAGATCTGAGTTCATGTAGCCTGAGATAGTGAGGGGTTTCAACTTGTATCTCTCCAGGTAGATGAGGTCATTAGGGCTTTAGTCAATACAACTGAAGTCAAGACACGCAAACAACTTCATTAACTCAGAGTGGGACAGCTTACTAACTTGCTGGTAAACACATCAGTAGTCTATTGAACTGAGGCTTGATGAAGATGTGAGCTGTTGATAAAGTTCCCTGAAAATTTCACTGGCAAAGGTGGGGAAGATGATACCCTTAATCAGAGCATCGGAATAATCTGCAGAACAAACACAAGTTAATACTGAAAGTTGCAAAGTTATAGCCAAATGGTAAATGTTTGACATGTAAGACATAGAAAAAAAGAGAGAAGAATGTCATTATAATATATTGCAATGAAAACGTTTTGTGGAATTTCTCAAATTAGATGACTATTTTTTTATAAGCTGTCTTGTCAGACCCGTAAGATGAAAATATTTTTTGCTACTTTTATTAGATTAAAGGGAAAATATTTAAGTTTAATCTGTCTAGTTTTAGAGCATGCAGAAAATGTGTGGGAAATGAATGTGAAAGACCTACCTGCAGATAAATTCTGTGCACAAGTGACTGCATCTTTCTTTGCACCTGCCAACATTAAAACCCAAGTGACAATACATTTCTGCTTTATGTAGCTGGTTAAAATAAATAAATAAATAAATAAATAAATAAATAAATAAATAAAGTAGTTTTACAAATGTTTGGAAGAATGAGCATTCTCTGGAAGCATTTCAAGTGTTAATATGAGGGCTGTAGGAGAGCTGAAAGAAACAAATTGAACAAAAGCATTGCTCAGATTTACATCACTAAATCTAACAGTGGCTTGTGTATCACCTTCCTTTCTAGTCTGTGATAAACCACATGTGTAATAGCTGCATTTGTTGGCAGATGAGAGATGGAAGCAAAGGGAGGTGTTTCTCGTTAAATGGAGCTGCACTTAATTTTTTTTTTTTTTTCTAATAACCAAGAAAGAAGGTATCGTTTTACTGTACTTGGCTGTATGTACTTTGTTATTCAAAATTTCCCTGAGTGTATTAATAGTACAGCACAGCATTTAACTGATATCATTTGTGGTGGGCGTGGGAGGGAGTGAAGACCTCATACTTGGGTTTGGGAATATCTACCATGGGAAATCTCCTATGAAATAACTGTTACTTCATGCAGTGTGGTCCATTCCAGATGCTAACCATTTACTCTTCAGATATTTTTCATGAGCCTTGCAGATAAGATAGCTCTTTGGGAATTAATTTAGCTGTGTTCAGAAAACTAAGCTCTCACCAGAGATGGAGAAATCACCCCACCTTTCTTTAATTTGGTGGTAGAGCATTAATGAAGGGAACGTTAGTCTCTGGAGCTTCCCCCCTCCCTTTAACACATCAGGTTCATATTAGCAATATTTACTTTCTGGAAGGGTGACACAATTTCAGCTGTTTTCAATTTTTGCTTATGGTACCCTGGAGAAAAAATGCATATACAAGTAACAATTTACATTTTCATTTCTATGTTTTATAGCAGTGGAGCTGATCACAATAGCATAGTAACTGTTGCTTTGCAGATTTGGTTTTGACAGCGTTTGATTCTTTGCCACAGTGGAGGTAGTTGCTCACATTAAGGACTGGTAAACCTGTAATTCTGACTAATTAACTACTGTTATTTTGTAAGTGGAAGCTAAGCAGAAAACATTTGTCTGTATTTGAAAAAAAACCCACAGAAATATTTACCAAAAAAAAGTAAGAAGGAATAGTGTGTTATTTTGCTTTAGGACTTGCTTTGTACATGTACATGCATACTATATTCAAAAACATGCACAATGTGTAAAGACAATTTTACAACTTGTACAGCTGTTCACCACATGTGTGGATGCACAGGGAAAACAAATATGAGCTAAGAATGTTCCCCAGTTTGTGCCCCTATAAGAAATGTATATGGTTACAGTGAGAAATGTACATGTAGGCATAGTTAATAATATGCTAATAGTTACCAAAGAGTGCGTTTCCAGTAGTATTTCAAAAACTAGAATGAGAGAATGAGAATTCTACTAAACTGCAGAATATGTTGGATAGGACTTTTTTTTTTTTTTTTTTTTTTTTTTTTTTTTTTTTTAGGCTACAGAAGCAGAACAAATACAGAAAAAACAACAAAGCTTTAGTTTTACTACTTAGGATGCAATTTACGATTTACTTTTAAAGATTATCTGTCTTTCTCATGATTGCAAGAGTGCAGCTCGGTCATATGCTTTGTCTGTCTTTTGTTAACTTGATCTAACAGAAGCTAAGTTGGCCTTTCCACTGTTTAGTATACCACCTGTAGCAGAAATGCCAACTCATGGCCTGAAGCAGTGATTGAGCACCTGGTGGAAGGCAGGGCCAACCCAGGGGAGCTCAGCTGCGTGCAATGCACCTGAGTGACTGGAAGGGGTGGATCCACCCCTTCCCAGATCTCATTTAAGGGTTGGCAGTGGAAGTGAGGGCCTATCACTGGAGATCTTTACGTACCTGAGGTCTTCTGAGGGTAAGCAGCTTTTTTTCCCTTTGTTTTTGCGTTCTTGGCTGTTGTATTTGAGCAAGTCTTCTCTTGTTGCACATTGGGTTTTTGTTACTCTGCTGCTGTTGTTGTGCTTTCCCTCACGTTATAATGTTACAAAGTGTAACTGTGGCTTATATTTTCTTTTGATAAAAAAAATTGTGTCATAGAAAAAGGAAGAAAAAAATATTCTCATAGCTATACTGAATAAGTCTGTTTTATCGTGAATGGATGTGATGTTTCTCATGGAATTGTTATGAAATTATCTTTGCAATCCCTTTTGCATTAAAGAGAATTTGCCGCCTTTTATATTTTTAACTTTGAAGCTTTAGACAGAAAAAATTCTACTTTCTTTACAGGGATCAGAATTCTCTTTCATATGATGAAATGTAACTGGAGTTTGACTGTCTTTACTGTGGAAAAAGTAAAACCATTTTAGAAATGCGTATAAGTAGTAGGTGTTCTCTCTTCTGGCATGCCTGTATCACATCTCACACACACATGAGTGTGTAAGGTTCTAGGTGTACTGGAAGCATCATTTGTGCTTTCTTGAAGAGGAGAAAAAGAACTCAAGAGAAGGGATTCTACCATCTGCTCAAGTTCACATTTGGTGGAGCTCTCCCTAGCAGAAGGCCTATACAATGCCTAGATAACACATGGGGTCGAAACAGGAAGAGAGGGAGGCAGAGCAGTACATGAATGTTGCTTAGCCCCTATGAAGCAGAGAGTAAAAATATTTTATGGATTTGAACTTGCTCTGAGTGCGAGTGTCTTGGAACAGAGTCAGATAACTCTCTTTTTCAGGCAGCAATTGTTAGTGTTGTCAGTGCCCTGCAGTATCTTGTCTGTAAGCTTTTCTGATCTGTTTGGGTGACTGTAGACCAGTTAGACTAAAACTGTGTCCTTTGAGCTGCAGGGGATATGTCTAATTCAGCACTTCACTTTGAATCAGGAGTAGGTTTTGGAAGCCAAATTCTTGGCCATTCATGCCTGTGGCATTTTGGTTTACATGATGAAGTAAGTCTCAGAAGACAAATAGGATTCCTTCTGGGTGAAGTTAAACTGTGACCCAGAAGCACACCTAACATGCTACGGTGGGTGTGCAGTCGATAGTGGAATTGGTTGGAAGTAATTCACTCCTGATCTTTAGGATAAAACAAGTCTTTAAGACAACATTGAAAATGAAAGATCTAAATAGCAGTTTTACTGGCTATGTAAGTTTGTGATCTCTGCTAAAAGTATAACTTGCCCTCGATTTCCTTGTTCTTTCTTCTTCTCTTTGACCATGGCTTTCAACAGCGCTGAGTGTTCAATTTTATCTGTCTGATAAACTTCAGATGATCCAATAGGTACAAGCTGACTGTAAGTGATCTGTTTTGTACAGAAGGTTCTCTGTCCTGAGATAGAGCTGGGCCTGGATTGTTCCTGTTTTTAAGTGATGTCCATATGATAACCTTGGGAAGATTTCTGAGATGATACTGGTTCTGAGGTATTTAGTTTGTCCTTCATCTTACTGTTGTCTTCACATTTGACACTAGCAGTTACGTGGAACAAATAATTCAGAGATACTTAAGGGTTGTTGTCATCAAGTTGTGTGAAGGAGATGTAGGTGGATTACAGGAAGCAGCTGTGAAAATTACCAAAGTTTGTGTTTGGCCCCTTAATGGGGAATATTCATGAAACTACAGCTAGCTGGGGATACTTTGGGCTGCTTGTGAACAGATATTTTGCAAGCCTTTGATTTCAGGTCTGTTCTATGATTGGTGTTACTGGTTGATCTATTTTATGGTGCTTTCAACCTATCTACTGAAAGACTGTCTTTCTGCACAAGCCTCGCTGTCACTAGTACAGTCAAGAGATGTTTGAAGTGATACATGTTCCCCTGAAACTGCCCTGGATGGCTGATTTCTCAAGTGGGTTCTCTTCTTTGGAACTCAGGCTTTCTCCCAGGTGTAGAACCTGCCCTACTATCTGCCTGATGTGGCTTTACAAGTATCTGGATGTTGAGATAAGACCATTCTTTCCTCCTAGAGCTTGGTAAAGGTAGGCTGTAAGGAGATCAGGTTGTTTTTTCTTCTCTGTTTTCTCAAGATCTTGATCTTTTGTGTAAATGAAAAAGAAAAAGATTGTATTTGGCTTTTTTTTTTTTTTAATGTGTGAATGGGAACAAAGACTGAATTTTGATAGCAGTTCACACACATCTGCTCTAAATAATTGATACTTTATGAATCAATGTGTGACATGAAAGTCTTCCAGCAGCAAATCATGTGTCAAATTTAAGCATAAACCCTTCAGGAATTATATGTATGCACTTGTCTTACATCTCCGCTCAGACTCCAATGAAGGACAGTTAAGATAGATAGGTCACATTCTCTGGTACGTTTGTTATTCCTCTTCCAAGGACGACAAACAAACACATGGGGGAAAACGGACACATATCCAGCATAAGGCATTAATCAGTAGCAGTCTAAGGCAAAAAAGAAAAAAAAAAAGTTGAATGTAATGCACTACATATCACAGGGAGAGGAGAAAAATGAGGCCCATTGCTTGCAAAAAAGACTTGAATACTTTTTTTTTAAATATGTCCTCTGGAATAGCAAAAGCAGTACAGTATATGTAAAGGAGATACTTTTAAACTAATTCATAACTCGAGATCTAAACTGAAAGCCTCACAGCAAAGCATGAAGTTTGTGTGCTTTTACATGTTTATTTTGTGGTGGTCTTGGTAGATTTCTGGGGGGGGGGGGGGAAGAAAATAGAGGTATTTTCTCTAGGAGCAGCTCTAACTCTAACCGTAGAGTGGCAGTGCAGAATTCCTTCCCTGAAGTTCTGGAGCTCAACTAAGTTAAGTTGCAGCCTATGCAATCCATTGCTCTGCTCTCAAACCCAGAAATGTTGCCGCAGGTTGATGCTGATGCTCCTGCAGACAATGTGTTTAACTAGGTGACTTTCCACTGTGGGGGAGCAGTTTTGGAAGCAGAGTATATACTTGTCTAATTTTTTCGCTTTAAAATGTTATTGCCTATTTTGGGCTCCAGATGTCTTAAATGAACTATTTCATGATTTCCATATCCTTAAGAAGGCCCTTAGCAAACAGAATGCTGATGAAATGATTGTTTTATTAAATGAAGCTATGACCTGCAAGTTCTTTTTAAATACACCTGGAATATTTTCTCATTTCTTTAGCATTTATAGTTAGATTCTAAACATCTACTCAATTCTATTTCAGCGCAGAACTACAGCTTAAACAGTCTTATTTCAGACATTTTTGCTGTACTGGATGAAGTTTAACTTAAAAATAATGTCTGAGAATCTCCATGCTTGATTTTTTTTTTTTTTTTTTTCCTCCATCTGGGATGCTGTCTGTACTTGAACCTTCTTCCATTTCTGTGTCACGACCCAGTGAGATGTGCACTTACATTCAAATCAGATTGTGAAGACAAGAAAAAGAGAGGAACAAACAATATAAAGTTAAAAAGGGCCACAGGAAAATATCCAGGTCATATAGCTAATACAATATATCAAACTTCAGCAATACCTTTCTTTGTTGTGCATTCCTTTCTTTCACTTGCCTTTGCTTATTTAAGTAGCTAACTCTCTAGAAAACAGGTTTGTCTTGTTTGTTTTTCAGTAAAACCTTTTGCACCCTGCGTATATAGCAAAGTGAAAAAATGATGAAGTTATTATGCCATTGTATACATGAGAAGATTTTAGCCTGTGACATTTACATCTTGGCTGTGAAGAATTCCATCCATAATGTAGTGTTGAGTCGTAAGCATGCCTTATGCTTTTAAAGCTCAGAACAGTATATATCAATCTGGGACACCTGCAGACCACAGGTACTATTTTAGTTGTGTGTGTGTAATTCTGTAGTTTAGGTATTTGCAGAGGTGAATGTACAGGCTTTAATCTGAAAGTTTGTGTGTATCTTATTTAGCATTTTTGATTTCTATTAAGTTCTAGGTGTTTTGTGATCAAATCTAAAAAGAATTGTCCAGAACTAAAGAGGTTAAAATCACCTGTTGACTTCTGCCTATTTGATTGCTTTTTGGATGAGGCTCTGAACAGACAAGACACAATATGGGATCCAAACAAAAAGGAGTGGAGGTATGCTACTTTCACATTTTTCTTGTTTGATCTTTTATTTTTTTTTTAATTTTTTTTCCCCTTCTCTCATACAGTCTCTTTCCTCCCTCTTCTGGTCTGTTGAGTTTGCACTTGTTATGCTGAGGGCCTATAAACATCACAAAAATGTTGTGTATCAGAGTCAAAGAGGGGTGCTGGGTGCAGGGGAGTCGGTGTGGGGTGAGCAGGTGAGAGTCACAGAAGGGATGGTGTGTCACACCAGAGGGTTTTTGTGTGTGTTTTTCTTTTTCCTTTTTTTTCTTTTTTTAATCTGAAATCTTCAGGAATGTGTTATTTAAGTTAGGTTTGTAATTTAAGTGTTGAGCTCGAAACCCATGGTACCTTCCGGGTTTGGGTAGTATGCGACTTGCTTGTTTGGAATTTTTCCAGATTTTCTGCAGCACTTGAAAGGTACTTTGGATTAAGACAGGGAATGAGTTTCAAGTATAGACAGGCCTAACAGTGTAACACTAACGTTTACTTAGCTTTGGTAGAAGTTCTAGGTGTTCAAGGAATACAGGATTATTTTGTAAGGAATGCGGAATTTTTAACCTCATTAGTTGATATTAATGAGTTATTTCCTAAGAAGCTTTAGATGGTTTAATTTTGTTAATTGAAACTTCATATGGACAATTGTGTGGATAGTCATAAAATTACCCGTAAGGAAGAATTAGTTCTTACTAATATCTGGGAATCATTTCTGTGATCTTGAACTACTTTGACAGGAAAATATTTTCATACTAAGTTGCTTGTTTATTGAAATACCTGCTTTCAGAATTACAGTCTCCAAATCAATTTGAGAATGGTTATTTCATAGGGCTGCTAAGCTGTTATACCTTTTTTCTTTTGGTGGGTGAAGAGCTGTAAATAGTGCTATAAATAGGCAAGGGATCATCAGATGCTTACATCCTGAAATATCTACTTCAAGTACACTTCTGCTTGTGGCAGTGGATTTATAATAAGAATATGTTCATTAGCAGGAGGCACATTCTATATTGTACCAATGGCATAGTCCCTAGCTCAGGGTTTAATCTCAAAGCCCCAGTCCAGCATCATTACAGAAATCAGATGATTCTGAGTTCCTTGAATTGTGGGAATGACCTGGGCAGTAAGGGTTCTTAGTATGGCAGTGTTTTAAGAACAAGTTAGCTCCAATTCTGTTGTTAAACTCCGTGGATTTAATAAAAAAACTCCAGTGCATTTAAAAAAAAAAAAAACAAAAAAAAAACTAGTTTATGTGAAATTAGATTTTGTAAGAAGTTGAACAGTGTGGCTTCAGTTCAATAAATGAGCATTGATTGATAAGCAGGCACTACTGAAGAACACAAACTTAAAATTGTGTGCTGAAAGTTATCTGCTGAATCAGTGGTAAATGTGACAAGCATCTTGCCCAGCTGAGCTCCTTGCTTGGTACTCAGTGTGTTGTGCACTCAAGAACCTGGCTGGTGGCAAGGCTTCTGTAAACACAAAGTAATGTGGATGTCTTTATGTTTTAGCAGTGAGATCTTTAGGCTTGAGTGATGAAGGCCAGCATGTACCTATACAGTTTAGGATTATAAAGATCCAAAGTAATTTGGAATTGTATCTGCATTAATAGGGCCTGTCCCTAGAGAGGGTTAGTTACTTCATACAGGATGTCATTTTAGGGTGCTGATGCTGCTTCTGGTTTGTGCAGTGTGAACTTATCTGACTCTTCAGAGTGGGTTGGAGTTTTATGACAATAATGTGAGGTTGTAATTGATGGTGGCCTTTAATTTTTTCGTGAGTAGCACATGAGTAGTTGCTACTCGTAGATTCAAAACGCATTAGGAACTTAGTCTACGCAGATAAAAGCATTTAGTAGTAATGACTCAGAATTGATGCCATCTCCAAAAATGAAGAGACATTGAAACCGAGAAGTGTTAACTTGGGGCACAGTCCTTGAGATAAGGATTGGCATTTACTTAGGCTGAATTCTGCAGCGCTCTGTAAACCTCTTGCAAAAATGATCTGCCACAGCTTTCATGCACCTTACTCAGGATAATCCATTGCATTGTTGGATTTGGCCAGTGGCTGCTAAGTAAAATAATCCTGCCCTAGAAGTGAATCACTAGAGCAGCAAATACTTAAAAGTAAGTAAAAATGTGGATTACATGCGTGGCTCTCCACAGCTGAACAACTACAGTTGAGGGGAGTTAACTTGATTTTAATCAGTAATTGTCTTCTGCTTGTTCTTTCATAAGTATTATTAATGATTTATTGGCTTTGGCAATTCTATGTTCTTCTGTCAGCCAAACCTTACCCCTAACTGTACTTATATGTAGTAACTTTTCTGTCATGGTTTTGTAATTTTTGCTATTGGTATTCCACATCATAACGTCATGTGGAGCACAGAGGAGAACTACATGTCCCAGAGGACCTCATGGTCAAAGAGGAAAATGTGTCACGGAAGCAATGCTCACTCTCTCACTGCCTGGCAGTGGGTGTGGGTGTGCTTCCAAGCCATGCGCCTTCAATTTCTAAGTAGGCTTCTTGGTCTTTGGAAAACTCTCTCTTATTTCACTTGATTTATTAGCCTGAATTTCAATTAGATTGTATTATATTGTTATGTTGCATTCTGACATCATAGTTAGTAAAATAAGTTTTCCTCCTTAGATCGTTACTGCTGCTCTGTTTGTTTCCTTGAGCCCAGCTCCCACCCCCCTACCCCTTTCCCCTTCACATTTGTTGGGGGCTGAGGGGTCCATGGGCCTACTGCCCCCCTGTCATGTACACAGATTGATCTAGATAACTCTGTGACAGTTTTCTTATCTTAAGTCACTGAACTTTGTATACATCAATTAATTATGGAGGAGTTTATAACTACAAATCAATGTTGAGCATGGCTTGGAAAGTCTTGAAGTTTTATGGACATCAGTGAAGTGGCGTGAAGCCTCAACTTTGTGGATGCTCAGTATCTAAGAAAGGTGGCTCTAAGGGCAGGAATCAGTTCTTACCTAATATCAGTGCAAATGATGATAATAGTTCAGCTGTGCATGACAGATTTGGTTTTACCAAGATTTGTACACACACTTCATACACATGAACAGCTTTGGTCACTCATTTGAATAAATGTTGTCTAACTTAATCTGTGCAGGACTGAGACCTAAATGAGTATTTAAAACAATAATCATTGCTCTGCTTAAGTCTCAGTCCCATTTTTGATCAGCACACTGGGATTTCAGGTAGTGGAAGTAGACATAATATGCACTGAAATAAATGTGTTGCTTTTTGTGCTGTGAAATATTAATCTCTACTGAAGGGACTTCCCCCACCTGCACATCTCTTGGGCAGATTTTGTATCTGACATATAGACTTGGAGTAATAGGGGATTATTGCATGCTCTGGCATGTGCAACTTTTCAAACACTTAAAAATAAATCAGAAGTTGTGTAAGTGGGTTTGGGCTGCCAAAAAGCAGCCTGAACTTGTATTTTGCTTGCTTCTTCAAGTTTTATAAGGATGCTTACTGAAGCTTTTCAGGCAAACTGAATGCTTATTATAGCAACCTTCGGTTTACTTGCTGAAGGCCTCAGCTAATGCCAACGTTTTTGAGGCTTTGCCTCCGTGAGGTGCTCAGCAGTGCTGCCCAGTGTGGGTGCCCAGCACCTCCCAGGACCAAATTGCTTGCAGACCCCCAGGCAGGTGTGGCGGGGCTCTGCAAGGTTCTTCCGAAGGGGAAATCAGCACTAAGAAGAGGTGGCAGAGGGCTATTCTGGGCTGCATACTGGCATCTCAAGAGTGGATCAGTTGTCTGAATTCCTGCAGCCTCTTAGGTCACACAGCACTGTCACAATCACTCCCAGTGTTCTGAAAGTGGACTGAACTAGTAAAATTTTGGTGAATTAATAAATTCCTTTTATTCACCATGTTTCCGCCCATTCTCACCGTGAGTGTGGGAGCTGCTCGTTCAGACAGCAGTGGGGTCGTGACGAGGCTTTCTGGTGTTGCCCTGCTCACGCTGGCAGCGGTGCCCAGCGGAACCGGTACGGCGCAGCAGCGGCACCCCGGCCCAGCAGTTCTAAGGAGCCGTCGGGCCTCAGAAGCCCATTCTCTACTCCCACCTTGCCGAAGGAGTAAGCTGTGTACAAAGCCCTCGCTCGTGATCCCTTCACTCAAGAACTCAATGCGCTGTTGAAATGGAAGCTTTGACAAGCCGAGGAGCAGATTCAGTGCGGAACGTCTCCTATTACATTCCGAGACAAAGGCTCCTCTTGCGCACGCGGACCTCCGCCTCCACGTCACGCGGCTCCTTCCCCTGTCCCGGGTAGAGCCGCGGGCGGAGCGCAGGTGCAGCCGAACAGCGCTCAGGTGCGGCGCGGGTCGCGGCTGGGTCCGAGAGGCGAATGGGTCCTGGGGGCGGGGACGCCGTCGGGGCCGTCACGGCGCAATCCCCGCCTCGCGCCCAATGACGGCGCGGCCCGGCCCGGCCCGCCCAGCCGTGTGCGCGGCGCTGCCGCCATGGGGTTACTCGCGGGCTGGGGGCCGGCCGGGGCGGCTGCGCGCCTCCTCCTTCTCCTCCTCCTCCTCCTCGCCGCCTCCTCCCGCGCGCCGCGGGCCGGGCAGCAGCGGCCGGCGCTGGGTCGGCCTCGGCGAGGGTCCCGTCCAGTTCCGTTCCGTTCCCGGCCGGCCCTGCGCTGCCCATGGCGTAGCCGCGCAGCTGCGTGCCTGCCCCGCGGGACGCGGCGTGGACGGAGCCTCTGCCAGGTATGTGCGGGCGGCCCGGAGCGGGGGTGGGCGGCGGTCCGTGTCTCGCTCACGGGGCCGGGACGGGGACCGTGGTTGGGGTGGACGTTCCGTAGGACTGCGGGGGGCGAGGCACGAGGTTGAGGCCGGGCGGCAGCGACTGTCACCCAGCGGCCGTCGGGTCCCAGCAGCGGCGGGAGGATGTGAGGAGCTGCGGTCGGATCCGGCGGTGCGCTACAGGTGTCACCGGGAGCGGTGTGTGGGGCCGGTAGGGCGGCCCTCTGTGGGGTGGGTGCTGCCCCACGTGCCGCTGAGCTTGGCGCTGTAGGAACGCAGTGTAGAGCTGGTGCGGGCGTGGTGGTGACATGAGAGGCGTGAAGGCGGTGTGTGGGTTAGCATGGTGCGGCTTCACCGCGTTTTCACTGGGGAGCTGCTGGCCTGTGGGACGTGTGTCCTGCCGCGGCCTCTGAGCACCTCTGTGTGCCACCCTCCCACCAGGTGTGCCCAGGCCACTTCTTGGGCTTTCCCAGTTTCATGAGCTTTTGCTACTCCCAAATAATTGCTACTGGCATTATTGAAGATGATGCGTTTTGTCCTTTTACAATTCCAGGTGTAACTACCTTCAGGGCTGTGCCTTCCACAGGCGCTGGGGGTGCGACCAGATGCGACTGGGCTTCCCTTAGTTATGTTACACTGTAGCTGTTGTAACTTAGTTGCTGTCACATAGTATTTTCTGCACGTCTGACCATCGTGTCAGATAGTTCTAGTGGATATCTAAAATTAGATTCATAACGTTTTGCAGTGTGGAGGAGGAAGACTCGGATGAACGAGTACTGTGATGTCGTTCTTCCACAGGTTTTACCTGACTGCCCTGCATTTACACCAGGCCAAGCGTTTCAGCACCGTTGGGACGAGGCGTACAGGCCAGTGCCAGCCCTGCAGGGAGTGCTCCTGCGGCAGGGCAGCCCCTTTCCCTGGGCAGCGCAGGGACCAGCTAGGCGTGGTGCTGTGACCCCGGGCTGCTGCTGGAGCCTTGCACAGGATAGACTTTGAGGCTGCTGTAAATACAACAAATTCCAAAGTGTGGATCTATTTGTTTACTGCTTCTTGCCAGGAATACTTTATTTCCCGTGCAGTCCACACTTTTTCCTTGGATCTCAGGGACAACGAGAATTGGTAGCTGAGTTTTAGTTAGCGCTGTGCAGGTGTCCTGCTGAAGCATTTCCAACAACAGTGTTAGTGAAGCGTTAGTGACAGAGGCACATTTGTGCAAAGAGCCCTGGTCAGCCTGTGGAAGCTGGTGGGGCTGCCAGCTCAGGAGGAGCGCATCCTGCCAGGATTTGGCGCCGCGGCTGTGTGGACAGCCGAGGGCTGTGGAGGCAGGGAGTGCCAGCTGCTGGGGGGCTGGCTGCTGCCTTCCTTCAGTGAAGAGCCCTTTACTCTGCAACTCGCTTCCCCCAATTGTTTGCCGAGTCCAACCTTGTTGAGCTTAAAGTGGCACTTCAAAATTTTTCCTCTTCTGCCCTCCTTTCTCCCTCTGGGGAGGTCTTATTTGGTTCTTGTGCACATTTCAGCTTTGGGTGTGTGCGCAGGGCTTCGTCTAGGCGGTGTGTGAGTGATACCTCCCAACAGATGGGATTTCTTTATGAAGTAAGTTATGATTTTTATTTCTCTGGCACGCAGAACATCTCATGGTACTGTAGCACCTTGGTGGCTACCTCTAGGAACAGTGCTCTGAAGTTAATTGCTAACCAGCAGGGGGAACACACAACACTGTCTCGGAAGTCAGTTTTCATACCACAGCTGCAGTTTGTTAAAACTTTGGGCCTATGCCTTTGATAGTATTTCTTTAAAAGATGAATATCGATTTACTTGGAAAAAAATAAGCGTTAGAATAAATGCATGATTTTTGAATGCATGCCTATTAGTTTGCTCTGATAGACATCTCTCTCACTCCTCTGAGTGGAATTTTACTGTATTATTCAGAACTGAACATGGTGAAATCTGAGAGGTTTCTTTAAGTGGAACTTTTCTTTCAAGATGTTTGAAAGGAGTTAAGTAAAAATGAGAAATGATATTTAGTAATCCCGCAAAGCTTCACATAGCGAGGTAGGTAGGATGTTTTGACAGTGGAACTGAAGTTGAGTAGCCAGAAATTTGTATTCTCTTACAGGAAACTATTCCCAGTACTTATGATTTCTGTAAGTATTATAGGTGATCTCTTAGGTTCTAGGAAGCTGTGACTAGTTTGTTTTTGCAAAGGTCAACTGATGCTCCCAGCATGAATTGGTAATGATTTTTCTTTTTGGTTTGTATTGGTGTAAAATCAATTACTATTTTTTTTTTTTCCCTCAAGGTAGAAGCTATTCCCAAAGGTTATCTTCATGATGTACGTGGTTGTGTATGCTTGTTTGTCTATGAAGCCTGATACAACCAACTGGCAAATATTTCAGGGGTGCATATACAGATAGCTGAATGATAAAGATGGGAACTTGGAGCAAGTTGCTATTTCTGGGTGGAAGCCAAAGAGCAGGCCTTACCTTGCAGTAAATGTGAGCTGCCTCACTGCTCACGCTGTGGGGTTAAGCTGTCTTTGACTGATGGTAGGGTCACAACACATCTGGAAGCATCCGCCATGGAGTAGCAGGTTTGCACCAAGACCGCAGTGACTGGCAACAGTTGTGCATTCTCATAGCCTTAAGCCTTAAAGTAAATGGGGACAAAATACAGACTCATTAGAATGAATGGTCCCAAGTCACCTTTATAGAAAAGTGTGAGTTCCTCTGTGGATGTGCTTACCTGCTTCTGGAATGGCACTGGCTGAATGCTGAGGCATTCATGGTTGTTTTCCTCTCCAGTGTTTTACCCACCAGGTATACAGGTATTCCAGTGGCCTTGTTTTCTTCTCTAAGAGCAATATCCTGTATTGCCAGATACTGAGGTTCTATATTAAGCTCCATTGATGATCTGCATCCCTCATTAATTTTGCTGTGGTTATAATTAATAGAGAATAACAAAACTTTCTTCCCTGGCAGTTCTATGAGCTGCTGAAATATGTAAAGTCACTGTGAGATTTCTGCTTTCATGTTACTTAAAGATAGCAGTAAAGCTTTGCCAAATTTAAATTTGTCTGATATCTACAATAATATTCTGTTAACATTTAAGATAGGTGTTACTAAGTCATAGGTGATTGATATCAGCAAATATTCTGTGGGATACAGATTGCAAATATCTCTGCAATCACATTACTTTCAATCTAATTCCACAAAATATTTGTGTATTATAAATAGGCATTACTTCTAGAGCAGCAATATTTGTGGTGATGAACAGCGGTATGTGAGTTTCTAGCCATTTCATGAATAGAAGCATGTATTGCCATAAAAATGTACTAGCAGAGAAGTAATGTGATTGGAACTGCTCTGTCTGTAACTGCAGAATCTCATTTTCGTGAGCTGGCAGTCATCCAGTAGAGCAGCTTTTCTTGTGCTAGGACAGCAACGATTAACTCTACAGTAGCCAAAATGAAACTGATTTACACAATTTGGGAAATCATTGAAAGAAGGACTTCAAAACTGCCGCTTAGTCAGTATATATCCCATGTCTTTCTATTTCCTTCCTGTCAAAGCAGATTTTTGAAAACACATCCTTTGAGCTTAAATATCCAAATGGTCGGCTTTATTGAGTTCAGCAGAGGACATCGGATATTTTGTTATATCGTTAAATATGTACGGCTTACAAGAAGCTGACTGGCACAATGTACTAGTTTATGATGTATTTGTGGTGAAATAATGAATTTATTGAGGAAAAACAAAAGCTGTTCATTCATATTTGTTCTTTAAATAGTTCCTCAACTTGAGTTATAGCTGTTGGTTGTTAACAA
This sequence comes from Alectoris magna, assembly GCA_030625065.1. Taxonomy (NCBI): domain Eukaryota; kingdom Metazoa; phylum Chordata; class Aves; order Galliformes; family Phasianidae; genus Alectoris; species Alectoris magna. The sequence continues at coordinate 15,774,630 of CM060568.1, read as the reverse complement.
ATTGAATTGTGCTATATTTAACACTTCTTTTTAATAGTTTCTCTAATTTTAATAGAGTACTTGACCAATTTCAGATTTATTTATTATGCTGTTGCAGACTATTGCAAAATTGTGGGAGATCAGCTGGAAAGGCCCACTGTTTCAAATAAGCTTAGTTATGACCTTGCAAGAGACCTGTTTAGGTTCTGGGAGAATAGCTTATCTGTAGGTCACAGGTTTGAAACAGGTTAATTATATACCTGAATGCATAGCTGTGCTGCATGGAAGGGACTGTAATATAGAAGGTGATTGGAAGGGGGGGAGGAATTCACTTATACTCTGATTTTCTTTTTAAGCATAGGCATTTCTGTTGGAAATTGCTGTAGTTTTGTTTGAGGCAGGATGGTAAAAATAAATAATAACAAAAACATCTCAGACTATCAAGGGAGCCAGCCGTACAGTGTAGATCTGCTGGAAACGTATTTCTTTGCCAAGAAGCTGGAGGTGGGTTGAAGAACTGTATGTCTTTTCTTGTCTTAGATTCATGGAAGTAATTTGTTAGGCTGTGGCTGCATGTGACACAGTGCGATTGAGAACGGTGGTAGTCTCATATCAGTGAAGCTGTACTTGTTTTCTTGGGTTCTGACAGTGATTTGAGTGAAGCAAAGTAGCATTCTGATCGACAAAACAGCTGTTGCAGGATTTGAAAAGCATGACTTTTTCTCATATAAAGGCTACTGAAGTAGTGGACCAAGCCACTCCTCTTGTATGTGCAGCTTGTGCTACGCAGTGGATGAGCTTCCCCTCCTCTCTTTAAAATGACTGGTTCTTCTGAGTTCTTTTGGGGTGGGGATTTGGTTCACTCTGGAGATGAGGTGCTGTCATTTTCTTCTTGCATACACGGTATGCAAATGATTTATTTATATGAATTTAGGAATTTCTTGTGGCCTTCCACATCCCAAACCTTCCGTTCAAAGCTTTTTGCAGTCCCTGTGTGTAAATGTAATAAATAATGAAAGGCAGGAAATTCTGCATGGTCAAATTATGTAGGAGTCTGTGTGCATTCTCAGTGGAATATGCCAGTGATACAGATCCTTGTTGAAACAAGTCCTCCTCGCAGCAGTCATAAATGGTAGTTTTTATGGAAAAAGATTTTGCCTCAGCCTGAGCATGTTTCTCTGCCAAACAAATTAAATTACACGTCTTTGGCAGACAATTAGTGAGAGGTTGGGTTACTCCTACATGAAGGGAAGCTCCTTTTGACTCATTCTTTTAACTGTGTAGAATCTTGTGGTCTTCCCTATTTGTGTGGGAGAACTTTCCTATCTTACAGACATGCATCTGCAAATCTAGTGGCTGATGGTTTGCTTCTGACAAATGTTTAGCTTTTGTTGTTGTGTAGCAGCCCGAAGAAACTCACTATTAATTTACCCACTTTCTAATGTGCACCTTGCTTTAGAGAGCAAATTTCAGAACACTCTTCTCTTTATTTATTGTTTTCCCTGTAAAAGGTGGTTTTGATGATGAATGTGGTTAGTTTCAACATACCCAGTAGTTAATATTTTAAGCTGCTCATTTACATCTCGTTGCATCTTATGACCACGGTAGAGGGGAAGGCTGATTTGTGTCACCTCATCCCATTGCTCTGCATTGTTTTTCAGCATTTTTCAGTTTGATGGTTACCATTCTTTCCCCTAAGAAAGGCCTTCATCCTTATATAGAAAATTCATGCTTAGTGCCATACTCATGTTCTTTGCTGCCACCTCTTGTGAACTTCTCACAATTAACCCAGATAATTTCTTGTATCTTAATGTATCTAATGTAATTTAATGTGGGCCACCATTTAGAAAGCACTTCTCTAAATGTACAGAGGTGATTTCAAGATTTAAAATTGAGCAGAGATTGATTTAGCTTTGTTGCTGGTAGGGAGGTTGCATCTAGCACTAGTTCTACATGCAGTTCTAAGGTTTTGCAGATTAGTCTTGAAAAAAATAACGGCATCAGGCATTCCTCTAGAGACTCAGTTGCTGAAATCTCTTACCCTGAGCAGAAGAAGCCTTACTATGTTGATAACTTTCTGACCTTCTGTGTTTCCTTTCTGTGGCATAGCTGCATGGAGATGCTTCCCTGGGGGCATGTTGGCCTGGATAGGTGCATTAGAGCTGTTAACTTTTTAGTTTAGGTGTGCAATTAGAAACTGAGCCAAATAAAACTTAAGATTAATGAAATTTGTGTGAGGTTGTTGGCTGCTACTGCATTTGTGAAGAGTAAGATAGTCCAGTGCCAGGAAACCCATTCTGTTTCAAATTAGAAACCATTAAAAAAAAAAAAAAAAAATAGGCCAAAGAAATTTAACCATGAGAAAGGAAAATTGCAGAGATTTGCTGCACGCAGTTCATGATCTTCTCCTTCATCGTGAAGACTCCTAAGCAGCAGTGGCGGCAGCAGCAGCAACGTCTTTGTTTCAGAGTAAAACTTCCAGAAGCAACTAATTCAATTTGAAAAACAGAAGTCCAGTTGCTGTTAGTGGCACTGAGATACTGCTGGTTTTGTTCCTAGGAACCTGAGTTTTATTCAGGTGCGCACTTTTGGATTTCTTGGGCTACCTTGGCAACTTGAATCCCACCTTATGTGTATACGGTTTCTAGAAGCTTTTTTGCTGCTTCTGCTGCCTGAATATTCATCAGGAAGACATCATATGATTTTACCATTGGTGCTCCCTGGTAAGGACACTGAGATCTTTTCCAGAAGACAGAAGCAGAACTACCTGAAATAGTGTTATATTTACAGGTAGATAACAGAGGGGTGCTGTGGCCATGCAGAGGTGCTGTTATGACTCATTTTTGTGTGAAAGATGAGGCATTCTGTGAGTTGCATGGAAAACATGTGGCTGAAGCTGGTACTAGATTCCAGGTTGCTTGAGCCACTGTGGCCTAACAGCTGCTCAGCCTCCCAATGTCTTGTTTTCTCTGCTCCTTTTAGAGACCCTCGGATGCAGGATGTCCCCGAAGGCTCTGTGTGAAAGTAGAAAAGTTCTGACTTAGTGCTCGAGTTACACATAGGATGTTTGCCTTGCTGTTAAGCTCTGTCTCCTGTGCCATGTGTGCTCCCTTCCGTAGACTTTCAGTAATCTCTAGGAATTTCTGCTTTTGTTAAAAGGGAATCTGCACTGTAGTCTCCTCCTTGAGGAAGAATCTTGTGTACTCCTTCCACTAAAAAAGACGCCTGAGTGCACTTCCTTCCCTTCCACCTATTGAAACCCTCCTACATCCTGATCCTGCAAGAGGCTATTCTCTTGTTTACACTTTAAGTACAGCCTTGCCCCTGAGCCCATAAAGACTCAGTTGCATACCTCACTGGGCCTGGGGGAAGGGAAGTCCTGGGAACATACAAAAGATTGATTTTTATCCTGTTTCTGTAAACTGTCTTTCACTTTTGTGCTAAGCTATGCAGTGATTGTTTAGCTCAAGCTTCCATGTTCTTTGGTTTCATGACTTTACGTTTCTGATCTAAACTCACAGCAATTAAAATCAGCTGGTTAAGAAAGTGTTGGGAAGCCGAAGGGAAAATTAGTTGTGAAATTATGCTGAGAATAGCCATTATTATCCAAAGTGGAGCCTCCTGGCAGCTGTGGGCAATATGTGTACCAGGTAACAAAGTCAACTTAAGTAACGCGTTGCTAAAAGGTGAAATATGTTTTGCATGTTTTATGGACTGATTTGCGTGTATTTTGTGGCTTCCTGTAGTTTAGCAAGATACATTGTAATACGTTAATATGAAGATAAATAAAATGTTAAAACAAAAGTCACTCAGAATAGAGGGGCACAATTGCTAAATGGCATAAAATGTCTTCTCTTGGCACTTGTCCAGTTCCCATAGCCTTTAACAGTGACTTGTTGAAATGTCCCATTACAAGCACAGCAGCATGTGAACTGCAGGACATCAGAGTTACTTTTTCCCTGGGCTTTTGATATGTCAGGATTTTTGGTTTTATTACTATTCATATAGTCCCTGAAAATGAAACCACTTTGATGTTTCTAAACCAGAATCTATCCCCTTAATAGTTTATGAGTGAGTTACTGTTTTCAGTTCTCAATGGTGGAACTTTATGTATATGCTTTGGACAGAGGCATTAAAAATACATTGAAACTTTCAATCCCGCATTAATATTTGCTAACCCTATTAGTCAGCTTTCCAACCTGCGCATGTACAAATCACACAGACTTGACAGAGGATAAATGTCATCTAATAAAAAAGGAATCTGCTAAAATGCATATTTAATAGGAACGGAGTTATAAATAAACTCTTCCAAAACTGCTCCATCCCTAAGTTTATAGACCTGCTCGTGTAGTTAACCATCTGTGAAAGTTCTATTGAGCATAGGCGTACTTGATTACAAATGATTGCCTTTTATTACTTGTGCATGGAATGTATGTATTTCTTGCACTCATGTGGTGAGCCAGCATGGGCAAGTGGGAGAAAAACTGGTTAAGAAAACGAAATGGTTGCCATGTGTAAAACAAACAAACAACAAGTGAAAAAGCTTTGGCTGTGAAGGCCTTCTTGGATAGCCTAGAGACTTGGGTTTGTGTTGCTATAGCAAAACAACACAAAGGGACAGATCCTGCTGGCTTCACTCAAGCATCCCCATTCACTTTGGTGGGACTTTTGACGTGGTTTAGAGAAAGATTTCTGGTTTGCTTTGGTGCAGAAGCATTTGTAGAGAGCTGTGTCACCTCTGGCATTGTGCATAGAAAGAAGACAGAAATAGAAGAGTCCATGTGGATAAGGAGGAGAGGAAGTGGAAGTTATTCTTCAAGCAGTAAAGGAAAAGATTAGACAAGGAGGATGATAGAGTTAAGGCAAGGGAAGAACCATGGGGAAGGTAGGTGGTGACTGGAGAAACAGTGGCTATTAGGGAAAAGGCTTAAATGAACAGAAACGAAGGGGGAAAAGTAAAGCAATAAGAACCCTGTTTGGCAATGACTGTGGTGAACTCCTGCTCCACAAAACCTTAGATTCTGTTACTTCCTGCTAGTGAGGGCTGGGAAATTTTTAGTAGAATGCTGTTTTTAAGAGGATGCAGCATGCCTTCAACTTCTGAATTCTTTGGTCATGTTGTAGCATTACAGTTAACTTTCTAGTTCCAAGAATGGCTTTAAAAAGTCCACAGAAGATTGGAATTCTGGGCAAAGCTTTATGCATCAAAATTCTGATGGATGATCTATAATCCTTCAAATTTCCTCCTCTTTTTGTCCCTTCCCTCATGTGCTTCATCGTATGTTTTTCCCCCTCGTTTTCCCCAGACATCTTTAAAACCTAACATAATCTTCCTCTAAGGTTTTTCCTGATGTTTTCAATAGCACTCATTCCTGATTGCCTCTGCAAAATGATACTTTTCAGTGAAGTAGCTCTTTCGTGTTGTTTAGGCCCTCATTTTTATCAGGACTAGTGGCTTCTACCCCAGCAAAAAATGTTCCTACCAGACTATGCTTCTTTGACCGTGAGTCTTCAGTGACTCCAGATTCAGATGCTCTCTTTTGTCCACCTTTCTTACAGCTTGTAGTAGTTTAGAACATAGGGATGAAAATAGCATGTTTAGTAATCCAGAAGCCCTCATGTCATCTTCTTCCACTTCCTCATCAGGACTTTTTGATTATACTTTTAATATTCCCTTTCATGACCTCAGTTGCAAAAATAGCTCCCCAGATATACCCCAAAGGAAAAGATGGTTCTCTTGGAAATTTCTTTTGAATCTCAAATTAACTAAGAGTTCTGTTTATTTCTTGGATAAATAGCTTAGGCTCCCAATCCTTTTGCACAGCTTTCTTCTCTTGTTTCAAAGGAAATATCTCACCATTCAGTGGACTTTTCCTCATTTGCAGGTTTCAAGTATTCTTTTGCTACAGCATCACACTGATGCAAAATATGACACGTTTTGCACTAGAGCATACATTTTTTTTATTTTTTTTTTGTTCTCCTTGGTATGGTTAGATGATAAAGGTAAAACTTGGTAGCTGACTTGTGAGGGACTGATATACCAGTGTTCTATTGATTGCAGGTTGCCAAATGGAGTTCCAGAGTGGATTGTGTTGGTAGGGACCTGAGGATCATCTGGTTCCCTCACCCTGCCATGAGTAGGGACATCTTCCCAGGCTACCCAGGGCCCCGTCCAACCTGGCCTAGAATGCCCCCAGCGATGGGGCATCCACAGCTTCTCTGGGCAACCTGTGCCAATGCCTCAACAAATTCAGAAGAATTTCTTCAGAATATCTAATTTAAATCTACCCTTTTCCAGTTTGAAGGCATTACGCCTTGTCCTGTCGCTATGTGCCTTTGTAAGAAAGCCTCCTCCAGCTTTCCTGCAGGTCCTTTTTAGGTGCTGAATGACAGTAGGTTCTCTGTGGAGCCTTCTCCAGGCTCTCTCAGTCTGGCTTCACAAGGCACGTGCTCCAGCCCTCTGAAACTATTCATGGCCCTCCTCTGGACCTGCTCCAACAGCTTCATGTCCTTCTTGTTCTGGGGGTCCCGGAGCTGAATGCAGTCCTCCAGGTGTGTTGGAGTAGAAGCGAAAAATCTCTTCTCTTGGCCTGCTGCTCACGCTGCTTTTGATGTGACACAGAGTATGGTTGGCTTTGTGGGCTGTGAGCACACATAATTTCCAGTAAAAGAGGACATAAAATGTGCACGGCGAACCAATGCCCCCTTTTCTTCTGGTGCCTTTTTCTTTTTTTCATTTTTTTTGTTGCTTTTAGGTACCCTGTCTGAAACTGCTGAGCTAGCTATTGAGAACCTGTGACAGTCACAGGTTGATGGATGATCAGATTTTCCAAAATACTGACAAATTGCATGCTTGGTAGGTTTATTCTTAAGTTAATTATTAGTCACATACTTGTCTGTGCTTGACTTAACTTGTTTTATTTCAGATATCTGTGTAGCTGGGAGTGTTCCTAAATTCATGAAAATTGCTGTCAGTTTATCACCCTTTCACATTGTCTCTCAGGGGATGAAATTTTCTCTCCTTTTTAATTCTTTGAATGCTTATTTTCAAGCAACCGAACCCATTCTTCAGGAAGATCTTTCTAATTTTCATTTAATTTTTATTATTTCAGCCTTTGACCTGGCAGAATCGAAGAGAAGGTTAGGGCTTTTGGTTTGTACACTGTCAGCTCTGAGTTACAAATGTTTTGCTTGGTGGGTGGCAGGGATAAAATATCATTCTTACCATTTTCACTTGAGAATGAAGGTATGTATGTATTCACTCCCCCTTTTAAATAACCTCTCTCCGAAATCAAAGCTGAATCTGAACTTGCCAATTTAACATACCTAGGTCACTATAAGAATGCGATGCTCAGTGTTCTTAGCAATGTAAGCTTTATCTCTACTTCTTTCCCTGTACTCCTCATTTCTGCATAACTGTGTACTTTAACTGTGTACTTTATAAAAATGTCACTGAAGAATGAGAGGTTTGTTCTGATGGCAGTTATCTGAGTAATATCATATGCATTCCTGTTTAGTGTGTTCTTGAGTGAATGTGCTCAAGTTGCTCTTTTTGTTTTCCCTTTTGTTCGGTGTTGAGCTACTGATGTGTAACCATTTCATCAAGTTTCTGAATGCTCATTCATTGCCTGTTTGCTCTTTCAGTGTGTTGTGATGATCTTTTTGAGAGTCATAGACTCTCCTGAGTGGGGGGGACCTGCAAGTATTACAGAGTCCACAAAGGGCAACGTGGTTAGAAGCTTTTTGATATGTTGTGTTTATCATTTGTCCTTATGACAGCATTTAAAAGTTGAATTAACAACCAAATACTCTGATGACCTTAAGGTTTCTCTTCATCTAGGGAAGTAGCAACAAATGATTCCAGCTTATATTTGACTTCCCAAATGATGTTCAATATCTGCCACAAATTCCTTATGGCTTGCCATTTTGGCACTAAACTTGTTTGATTTGGATCTTCATGTTCAAAGCTTCTGTGTTTAAATGATTGTCCAACACTCCTGTTGACAATTTATTTCCCTTTAATAAAGGTTGACCTTAATTTACCGCAAAGTTTGGTTTCCCTTTTGGGTTGATGAGTTTAGCTGTGTAACTGTACATTCTTGGTGTATGTGTTCATGTGTAATGAGGTATCTAGGAACTCATAGGTTGCTTCCAGTAGGTTCAGGATGAATTAGTTTTACAAGCCCTGTAAATTGCCCAGGGAAGCTGTGATTTTTCTCAGGTTTTCCTGTTTTCAGCTGTTTTCAGTCACTAGCATTGCTTGTGTCTGTTCATCCTTCTCCAGATTATTATTTTTTTCCTTGAAGATATACAGATCTTTTCACTGTGCAAAGGAATGAATGTCCTTCTTCAGAGTCTACTGTAAACCTGTTTTCTCTAGAATGAGCTCCAATTGTTAGAATTACAGGAGTTACCATTTATTTAGGGGGTTTCCTTCCTTTGTTGCCATTATCTGGGCAGCACTGTTAAGCCACTGAAAGGGACGTATTGAGGAGCAATGCACTGGAAAGCATCAGTTCTAGAATTTCAACCTGAAATTCTGTGCGCTAAAAACTGTTAGGAAATGCAAGTCAGTCTGCTTCTATGAGGGAACCACAGAGCTTGAGAGTGGGCCACATGGAGCCCATGTTGTGATGGATTTCTCTTATTACAACAGAAATAATTTTAAGTAGCTAGTAACATTTCTGTAAGTTGTATTTATATTGGTTTTTTGTTTTTTTTTACTTCTTTCTGTAGGCAATTAGAAGTCTGGAAGATTTGATTTCAAAGCACACCACAATTTTCAAAGGAAGTAAATCTACATGAAGAGCTGCAGAAAGAACTGATTTAAGAAGACGGTGTTTGCAAAAATGTCTTTAAGTTGTGTGACTCCAGTGTTTGCTTTGATGATTTTGTGTTTTGCAGATGCAGGTAGGTGGTGTTATGCAAATCATTCGTTCGGTGTAACTTATTGTGTATATTCAGAATTATTGATCAAAAGTATGCTTTAACACTGGAAAAACAGGCCAGCCAGTGTGATGGTGGAAGTGCTGTTTCTAGAAGAGTTTTCATGGAGCTGTCTTCCCAGTTAAAACCATTCAAGAACTGCAGTAGTAACATACAGAGCAGCTTAGTCTTTCCTTCAATACTTCAAGGTTTGTAGAAAGAAATTAGACAAAATTCCAGACCAGTAAGCCTGAAGGATATTGTAATAGAGTGCTGAAACCATCCTTTTTCTCCTATGGGACAAACTTCACCTATGTCATTCCTGACAGTTGGCTGATCTGTTTTAAATTTATCTGTCAATGGTGATAATAAAGACCTTTCTATTAAAAGCTCCGGTGTTATTGGAGGTCTCATAGGCTAGGAAGATTGTGTTGCTGTTTATGGGGATTGTGTCTGCTGCCCATCTTGTCCTTATCAGGGGTTTTTATAACCTTGTGTCGCAATAACTTGTGACAGATAAATGAGAAAGATCCATAGACTTCAAGCACCAAGATTATATTGAAGTTTCTTCGAGTGCTGAAGTGATTTTTCTGAGTATGTTTGTTTGTCAAAGTTCTTCCTGTGGTTACAAGGGGAAGCCTCTTATGTGTCCAGTTTGCATACAGCATGGATAGCTGGAGAAGCGGCCAAGTGGATATATAGTCAGTCAAAATGAGGTAGTGGGAAAAGTGGACAGTGGACAGATGGCTTTCTTAAATCTGAGATGTCCTCATTGTGGAAAAGATGACCAGCTTTGGAAGAGATGTGGCTGAGCAATTAAATATGTTACAATTTGGCTTCCTTTTACCATCAGCATGGAAATTTATGTTGTTTCAAGCCCTCAAACCTTGTGGGACTTTCTCTGGGGCTGACCTCCTGAAGGCATCCATCCAGCATTAGTAACTTTGATTATTTAATAGTACATGATGTTAACGTTTTGCAATAGCTTCATTACAGATGAACTTTTAGCAATAAAGGGTGTGTCAGAGTGTCTGTGGCCTGAGCTGAGGGTATGAATGCTGATCTTGGCTCAGGAGGGATTACTTCGTGTGACTCTGAGTCACTGTCAATTCATGAAAAATCTACTTTAAGGGAAAGTACCAGTGTAGAAAATAAGAACTGCATTCTAGATCATAACAACCATGGTTCCATTTTATTGTTGAGATGGCTTAATGCCAGCTTCAATTAAAAACACTACTTTAAAGGTGCTGTCAAACACAGTACTACTGTGAGAAATTTATCCAGTGTACAGAAACCTTAGCATCTCTCTTTTGCAATCTTTTATGTTTCTTTTTGGTTTTACTTCCAAGTTCTGTGTTTTACTCCATTGACAACTATTTCAAAGTCAAAATTGCCATGGATCTGATTAGTTGCTTATTCATGAAACGTTCATAGATTGCTCCTGGCCACAAAGGACCTCTGCAAACACAGTCCAGCCCCCTGCCCTGAGCAGGGTTAGTGTCCAAGTTGGTTCACTTCTGGAGATTCTTCCCACTATCTGCATGGGAATAAGAGAAGAAAAGAAGGGAGGAGTGGGGTCAGTTGTTAGGGAGAGGATAGAGGGGAGTCCTACTGTCATGGTTTCCGGCCGTGCCTGCTCAGTGGGTTTTGGTTTTGTTCCATGCTTTTTATTTTTGCAATAAATTCTTAATGAGAAAGTTGGGTGTCATTTAAAATGTATCATGATTAGAGTAAAATGCAAGAAATAAGGAACTGATGCATTGTGCTGAAGGAGGGAGGGGTAGAGATTGAGATGAAGCAAATACAGTTACAACTGAGGAAGGACAGCTCTGTGAAGGTTATTTAAAGAGGGCTTTTGCAATGTTTTTTCTGTTAGTACTCATGAAGTTCTGTTAATGTAAACAATTAAACTTTACAGTCGCAGAAGTAAATAAGAGAGTTTGTGGTTATAAGTGAAACAGGGATGGGAGCAAGCAGTGTGTTTTCAGTGTGGAAAAAGCAGTGGCAAATGACTGAGCTATTGTCAATGTGATGGCCAGGGTACCACAGTCTTGGCTGTTAAACACCAGAGCACAGAACTCTTCCTTATCAAGCCTGAATAATTAACAAACTAGTACTTCCCATAGTACAAATAAAACTAAGAAATATAAATAAAACTGAGAAGCATAAATAAAATCCCTGCATGCCTGTGGTGAGGCCTGGGGGAGGCAGGGGGCAGCATGCCACCTCCCTGGGGTGTTGATTTTTATATACTGAGCCGTTTGCCAGCCTCCTCTTTGTCTTAAGCAGAGAGGCTGGTACTGGAGAGCAAACGTTAGTCCTCCACTGATATTCTAGATCTTGTTTCTCATTTTCTAATACTTTCAGCATTGTTATCTTTTCAGATACAAGTGAACCTTCTAGACAGAATCTCTGTTCCTTTTCAGTTCGCTTTTTCAAGTAGTTGTGCGTTAAATATATATATTAAAAAAAAAAACAAAACAACAACACCAAAAAACTGAGTTAGATGTCATGATGCACAGGGATGTGTATTCAAACCTGAGGTACAAGACTGCATGTTCTTCATGCTAATTAATTAAGGAATACACTTCACTGATTTTTGTGTTGGAAATGGTTTATATAAATATTCAAATAATGTTTTTCTTTACTTCCTCTTACTTCTGCAATGTGTGTATCTAAATGCTTACATGAATCTGTTCTAGTTCCACCTTATGCACTGATTTCTTGTAGTTTCATATTTCTGCTGCTTCAGTTGCACAGAAAAATACTGTGAAGAAAACCTGGATTTCTCTGTGATTTTTCTTCCCAATGGAAAGTCCAGAGCAGGATGGTGAGGAGAATTGCTGGCAAACTATCTGCTTGTCTGAAGGAATTAGAGTTTTGAAGTGCGCTTGAACAAAGATCAGGCAACCTACAATAGGAACTTCACCTAGACTCTTAGAACTGCACATGCTGCAGCCATGCGTAACCTCATAAGCAAGTCTTTGGGAGTAGAAATATGCAGTCCTAATGTAGCTTAGATCAAAGACTGAAACATTTACTTAATGGCAAATTGGTGCTGTTGGGTGTATGATGTCTTGATAAAAAGCCTTAGGAAAACTGAAATGTGTACCTGTCCTAGAGCCTGAGGGCCAGACCTTCAACAATATAGCGTTTACTAAGAGAGTGGGAAACATCTTTTAAAATTTGGATCTTGTTCCTTTTTTCCATCTTGACGTGTTGCCTAGCTGTTTACAATAAAACAGAAGAGTGATGCAGACTGTGGATCTACACTGTCTGAGGTGGATCTTTGGGTAGTGCAAATTGTCCTTGCTGTGGACAAAGCAGTGCAGCCATGGTGTCTGATATGACCAAAGTTGCCCATGTGGCTATGTTCTCATTCCTTCGATCCACCTAATATTTTGTGTTGCCTATACTTACCTTGTAGATATGTCTCTCGTGACACTGTTGTGGTCAGGCCACTGGAGAGACTGTAGGAGTTGAATTATGAATGGATATATGTTGAAGAATTTATCCATCCTCTATTATATAAACTTATAAATTTTCCTTCTCATATTACATCTGCCTTTGTGGTTTTCTTTCAACAGCTCTATTCCCTCCTTCTCTACTATATAGTTACCCTCGCTTTTTTTTTTTTTTTTTGTCTCCGTGTACTTGTTCTTATGAGCAATCTTGTGTTCAGAGCGTGTCATTGTCAAAAAGGCTGTTTGCTTGTATGCTGATCTCTTGAGTGCCCCCTAGGTATGGTGGTGATGGGTGTCCTATTAGCAAGCATAACAATAGGAAGAAACGGGCCCTGCCACGGCATCTTTTCTTTGTTTCCTTTAAGAGGAATTTCCTTCGGCCTTGAGCACTGTGAAAGCAATATAGGAGTCTTCAAAGTACAATAGAAAGTCCTTCCACTCTGAGGTGAAGGACGTGATTGAAAGAAAATGGGAGTCACACAAGTTTCCTTCCCTTTTTGACAGTGTTTGCTGCATATTTCCCAGATGTAAGGTACTGGCTTTATTTTCCCTAAAAATATTTGTTGCCAGAGCTGTGGGGTTTTTGGTTTAAATTGTGGTTAGAGGTGATTAAAGTACAGCGCAGACCAGTTTTGACTTTCAAATGCATAAAGATTTTACTCTCCACCTCCCTCTTCCTTCAGTTCATTATTACTATAACCAACCTCTACCTTCCTTGAAACATCGCCCAGTAATTTCTGCCTCTCAAGTGTCTGGATGAGTGAGACTGCTAGGGAAGTTGGACTCTGAATGTTTAAAGACATGCACGCTCACAGAGGAGCTGAAGGAGCAGCAGGTGGTTTGCATGCCACCAGGCTTGTGCTGTACCTGTGCCACTGCCACACAGTGCACCATCAAGGCTGGAAGGGCTGGGATGCCTCATATTGGGCTGGAAGGGAGCAGCTGTGCTCCTTTAAGGAGGGTGTGTTGCTCGGTTCTGAGAAATGCTAATTAGGAACCACTAACAGCTCTGCTGTTTGGTGATCTACTCCTGTGTACATTAGTTTCTTAATGTAATCAGTCTGTCTCAAGTGAATCAGATCTGGTGTCATTTCTCTGTGGCTTAAGCTTAAATAGTATTTTTATCTTCAAAAAACCACAAATTTCTGGAAAACTTGAAGTGCCTGGATATGGAGAAAGGCTATATATTTCAGAAGAGAGTTGTATTGCAGCCTCAGAATTGCTGGGACTCAGCAGACTGCATTTTTTCCTTTATCAGCAAGACTCTGAAGCTATAAACGGTTGGATTTCTGAACACTGCACTGACATGGAGGGGTTGTAGGCCCTGATTCAGCAAAACAACTGAGCATATATCTAAGTGCTTTGCTGAAACAGAGCATTTATAAGCGAACATGAAAGTCTGATTCTTTGATTAAAACTGACCCTGGATGATGCCAAAGGAATTCTAAGAAATATCAAGCCCTTAATGCAGTACTTGAATTACATGGATGCAGGCAAATGGTTGCATCACTGAACATCTCTGGAGGATGGTATTCAACTGGTGAAAAAAGTTATACAGAAAATTTTAAGGTGTGGTATATTGAATGGCATAAATCCTTGTCTTTCCAAGCAAATTTATTATGTCTTATTTAAGGGAAACTAGTCTCTAACAAGTTAGAAGCGTCACATAATAATTTAATAAATACTATCCTAAAAATAATTCTTCTGTTTTCTGAAGGGAATTGGGATTTGGGATTTTGCTTGTAGATCTTTAAATATCCTTTCCTCTACTACAGGCCCTTGTTAATTCTGTTTTAGCTTCTCTATTTGTCATTTGTCTTAAAAATAACACAACCCCTTAATCTCAATGATAAAGTGAAAAGGGCTTATTAGTTAACCAAAAACATGTATACCAAAGGGAGATACGGAAGTTTCCTGGATCCTTCATGTCTTTGGTGAAGTGATAGGTACTCTGGAACATACCTCATTCCTTACCTTTTAACTAGTGCGTATTTAGCCTTAAAATGTTTTTATTTTCATCCGCTTTAAAATTCTTCTCCCATCAAATGACCTCAGCTGGCCTTAACGTTATTCACCCCGTAGTTCTCTTGAGTCTGCTTACCTTCACTTTTTTTTGTGCTTGTTTTTTTCTTTTGCTATAGAATAACATAACTTACGTAATTTGGACTAAGCAGGGTATGTACAAACATCAAACAACAGACTTCTGTCTGTTGACACGAGACAGGAAAAATTAGGCTTCAAGGACTGTAGTGCCTCAAAACCCAGCATTCCCCAGTGTGATACTAGGTGTCTGAACAAGAAAGGGAGCTTACGCTGTTAGAAACACGGTTGTTACTTTCGCATGGAAAATTTGAGTTTCTAGAACACATTTTCTTTGATAAGCTTTTCCGCTTAAATATGTTTGCATGTGTCAACACAGTTCTTTCTATACTGGTTTCCTACTGTATAAAGAGAATGTAAGGACCAGGAGGGTTCCTTTTCACAGAAGACAAATACATTTATTCTCTGGCACTAATGATGATAAAAGGAACTGAAATTCCTCAGGCTGTAAGTCAGAGGAGAGATGAATTTGGAGTGGAAAAAAAAAAAAATTAGCACAGAGGCTGTGCAGTGTTTCATTACCTGGAGGCAGTGGGTTGGATTCCTCTTTGGTGTAAGCTTGTTCTCTGTCAATGGAATTTCACCAAGGATAAATTATGACCCCAGGTGACAAAAGCAAAGGTTTTTAATAATTTTGTGAAGTGCAACTGCTTCAAGCACAGTGTGCTTTTCTTTGTGTTTTTAAGTGTACTTTGTAAAAGATGTAGCTATTGTTCCCTTATTTGGCAACTGCAACACTCTGGGACTTACTAATAGGCATTTAATAAAAAAGGGATTTTAACTGTCAGAGATGGAACCTGAGAATATATTTATTCCTTCATTATTGGAAGCAGTAAGTAGAGGAGCACACAGAGCTATTCAGCAGTAAGCTGTGGAAACATCTTTGAGGTTTCTTGCTGTTTATGTCTTCAGCAAGTCTTACTTTACTCTGGAACACTCCTTGTTTGTTATCTGTCACCCTCTCCTTTTCCCTGTGCATTTATTATTACTATATCATAATTTTTTTGTTTAACACGTGCTGTGACAAGCAGGTGAATAATTGATTTTTGTGCTTATCTTCACTTCTTCATGCCTGTTAGCATCTTGACATGCATAGGCTGAGATGTTGCATCCAGCTCCCTCAAAAGTTTGAAGTTAATTATGGGAGCTCTGCTTTGCTTTTAGTTACGCTGACATGATTTTGAAACAGCTTTACTGTCTCCAAAGAAGCTGTGACTAAAGCAGCACAGAGCAGAGGACTGCTCACTAAATGTCTGGCTTCTGGGCAGCAGGCAGATGTGACTGAGGGGGAGATGCATGGGCCCTGCAGTGAGTTTTGGTAGGATCTCTTTATCTGCTTCTCCTCTGCCACAATATCCTGCAGTCTCAGCTGCCTTTCTGTGCCCTTGCTGTGGCCCTGCTGTAATGTCAGGTACTTTTGATGTGCAGGCTGCCTGCTTGCCCTCAGAGCTCGAATGAGTGAGGTTTCATGCAGTTTCTCATTGGGGAGACAGCAAAGGACATCATGGTGTGGATGCTGTATGGCTCACTCCAGGCTTCTGTGGTGAAGCTGTGGGAACATGACCAGCCAGCAGAGACGTACCAGCACTTTTTGGCCTGCTTGGTGCCTGGTTAATGGCCCTACCCTGCATGGCTCAGGGCGGTGCCTGCCCAGGCTCTGGCTGAAGGCTGAGGTGGAGCTTTCTGCCCTAGGACTGACGGGTGTTTTTCATGTAGTCAACATGCAGCTGCCCTGTGTGATTTGGTGTGCATGTGTTCATCCTTTGTGGTGACTAAATGCAACTGTGATGCCTGTGTCTGCAGGACCCTTGGGAGAGGGTGGGGTGTGTACTGAAGGCAGTCAGAGCAATTCCCTCTGGCTGTGGGCAGGGTCTGTGTTTGCTGTGCCGCTGACTGCATTACGTTTCTTGTGCAGCCCCTAGTTCTGGTGGCCACAGGTGAATTGAAGGCATAGAAGTCATCTGCAAGCCCTGGCTCTTGACTGAAGATGAAAGGCTTATATTTGGATTAGTGACTTTCTCTGTGATCTTGCCATGAGTTTCATCTCCCGGTCTTGGTCTCTTGATACGTAAAACAGATGTGTTCTGTCCTGTCTTCTTCCATGCAGGACTGTTTGAAGAACTTACGTCATAGCTTCCAAGTGCTTGGATCACATTGGTCCCAACTACAGTTATCTTATAAATTCTTCACAACCTCCCGATGCCCTTTCTTGGAAGTATGAAAATCACAAAGGCTTTATTTAAAGTTATGTCAGAATTTTTGCCTTTCTTGCTTGTGTTTAGACTAATGGATGCTGAACTACGAAAGTTCTCTCTGATCTCAGATAAGGAGCAAGCTGGTTGAAGTTTTGGCAAGTCATAAATTAGTTATAATATTCTGAGGAGTGTCTTAACTGATTGAGCTGCTGCCTTTTTCTTTCTTCTTCTTCTGCCCTTCCAACTCTTATTTAAAAAGAGAATAAATCATTTTTATGGGAAGGAGAGCCAGTCACACTTAAATCAAGCGGGTGGGGGAAATGTGAGACCACTCTTACTTTGCTGAAGGGAAAAGGGTTTTCAGGTGAAATGTGACTCTTGCATCATTAGAGGAAAGATTGCAACAGCAGGTGGGACATCCATGCATAGTTTGAGTTACGTGTTAGAAATTCAATATGTGGCTTCAGTTTCTTGTGTTAAGGCACTCAACCTCTTTGGAGGTGATTTGTTCATTGCATATTCGTTAAAAGGTTCCTAGTTTTCCTCACTTCCTGTTTTGAAATGCTTGATCAGTAACAAAGTTTCCTTTCATAGCACTGATGAATTCAAAGCTGAAATTAGTTGTTCTATGGGATATGCTCACATTTAAGCTGAAAAAGTAAAAGTATTTGATAAAAATGGCAAGAAAGCTCTTTAGAGGTTACTGTGGATATTACTTGTCTCGGCTGCTTTCTGGAACTTCGCCAGTAGTAGCTGCTTTTCTTACTGAAGTAGTACTTTTCCTTCCCTCAGTGCTACTGTTTGGTCTTTCTGATAATGTGTATCATCATAGGTGGAAGTAAGAGAGCTAAAATATGCATAATAAGAAGGAGTCTGAAGTGTGTTGTTTTTTTTTAAGGAAAATTACAATTACTGTATCACTTAAGTAAATGCTTCTCTTGTTAGAAGGCTAGCTAGATAACTTTAGTAATACTTTCTGCAACAGGCAGAAACACAACTGAAATAGCAAACAACAAAAAACTCAACCATATTACTGAAATACTTAGAGTAAGGAATGTTTCATATCAGTAGCAGAAAAAATAAAAGCTGTTCAGAAAAATACCCTGTTCTGTTGCTGGTAAATTTTCTAAAGACCTCATTCTAAAAATGAAAGTTACTGATGTCTTGGTCTTCGTTACATTTACAGCATCTCAAAGCTACATTTGCAGCAAGAAGCCTGTAAGTCAGCACTATGAATACCGTGCTGAACTTCAATTTTATTGGTATGATTCAGGAGAAAAGAATTCTAATGAAAATGTTCTGAGCATTGAGTTGCTAATGGTGTTGTTAAAATCTTCCTATATGCAGGAAAAAGGCCCTCTAAACAGCTTATTTTTCTGTTTGTTTCAACATCATAGAATGATTATATAAAAGCATTCAACCAAAAGCTGTCTGAGATTTCAGGTAAGGAGATTGCTAACAAATCTTTTCTTTTTTTTTCTTTTTTCTTTTCTTTCCTGGCCTCAAGGAATCCTAGAATGTTGTTTCCTTCTCTCTAGAGAAATAATAATGTACTTGAGATGGTTTTTTAGGTCAAGTGCTTTATGGATGTCTATGATTTGATGAGATTGCTCAGTGAAAAAGTAGAATGAAATTTGGGTTCATAAGGGAACAACATTTTTTGGACAATGAATCAGTGCTTTTTGGCCTAGTGGACTGAATTTATCAGTGCAACAGATAAAACACTTTGTTTTGATATAGTTGACTGAATTAATTCAGTCACCCCAGTTCTGGTACCTACCTTCTCTCCCTGTTCCAATCACTTTCATTTATTTTTTGAAAGTGGAGACATTCCAATCCGGTAGAAGGGATGTAATTATTTTTCATCTCTATTACTCCTTGATGCCAGCCTGTTATGTTGACATCCCTGTGCTCATTGGTGGGGCTTCTTGCTGGAATACTTCTCTGGGAATTCAGATTACTCCTTTATGAGCTATGAGCTACTGCAACAGAAAAGATTGCTTTCACATCATAGTTTTCTGCACAGTTGCTGCGTCTTCTGCCCTTTAATCTTGTTCAGAACCAGCCAGTAGATGTCTGCTACAGATACGGTCATATGATGTTATGACTCTAGAATAATATTATGGCACAAAATTTAGAGCAGCGTAGCACAGGTTGTCTTCCTCCTTAATCCTAGAGTTTGTGTCCTGAGGCGGTAAGAACACAGCTGTCCTGGTCAGAAGCCCTTTGATATTCTTCCTTTATTTGTGATGCATAGGTTTGCTGGATTTTTCTCCTTGTCTACTTCTAGTTAGATTCTCTGTGCTGTACATCACTAGTACAATTAGAGAGATTCAGTGGAAACCCTTCACTGCAAGAAAGACATTGAGGCCCTGGAGCATGTTCAAAGAAGGGCAACAAAGCTGGTGAGGGGTCTGGAGCACAGGCCGTATGAGGAGCAGCTGAAGGAGCTGGGATTTTTCAGTCTGGAGAAGAGGAGGCTCAGGGGAGACCTCAATGCTCTCTATAACTACCTCGAGGGAAGTTGTTGTGTGCTGGGGGACAGCCTCTTCTCTTGTGGAACTGGTGATAGGACTAGAGGGAATGGATTCAAGCTGCACCAGGGGAGATTTAGGCTGGACGTTAGGAAATACTACTTCTCTGAAAGAGTGGTCAGGCAGTGGAATGGGCTGCCCAGGGAGGTGGTGGAGTCACTGACTCTGGAGGTGTTCAAGGAATGTTTGGACATTGTGTTGAGGGACATGGTTTAGTGAGAACTACTGGGGATAGGTGGATGGTTGGACTGGATGATCTTGTAGGTCTTTTCCAACCTTGGAGATTCTGTGATTCTGTGAACCTGCTGTGCAAGGGCTGTAGTGCAAGCAAGGCAACTCACATAATTACTTCCTTTCAATGGGACACTGTGACTGCAGTGTGTGCTGTGCTTTGTTTCTCTCTTCCTTGAAGTATATTCTTCCTCCTGTGTCTAGTACCTGACTGAATCTGTCTGTATCTAAGACATCTGTTTTTTTATTTAGTGTGATCCCAACACTAATTAGTATTTGATGCCTTTGTAAAACCGCTAATAGATACATACAGCAACTGGTACAGACTTTTTAAGCATCCACCCTTCTAATCTCGTGGATAATCTCAAATAATTTCAAATATGAGATTCTCTTACAATGAGTTTTGTCTGTATTGACCTCACTGAAATCACATACTGTCTTGATTCTTTCTTTGGTTGTTTGTATCCCAAAGTCATTGGTGTCCCATTAGAAAATATTGATACCACTCTTCAGTTGATTGGCAGAGATATATACTTTTTTCCAAGCAGTTAGGCAGTTGAGCTTACACTCGACCATGTAACTTCCCTTGCAGTGATGCAGTGTTAGAATTGCCTGTGGATTGTATGAGCAGAAAAGCACGATGAATCTTACAAAATTTTAATAAAATAATGGGTCTTAACTTCATGGAAGTGGATGTAAGTTTTACCACTGGACCACTGATAGGAAGAACAAGTTTCAGCCTGGCTCCCATTGCTCATGTGAGAGCTTTTGAAGCATCAGAAGAGTTGTTTGTTTTCCCTGCACCATCATGATTGCTAGAGCAAACACAGGAGCACCCTTGGCAGTGGGTGGCCAGGACGGGGGGCCTCCCTTTTCTATAGCAGCCTATGTTTGTACTAGATCAAAACTGAATTTCCTCTTACAGAAGTGTGGTATCAAAGTTTTGCCATAGTCTTTTGAGTATCTGTTGATCTGTGGTTCACCTGGTGGTAGTTAGACATCAACCCTTAAGTCAAACATTCCCTGCCAATAATGAAGCATGTGGCAAAAAAGGAAACAGCTGGCATAGCTACACCACTTACCCTAAAAGTACAAGTAAAACTGACAGATGCTTTTTAAAAATTCACATGACCAGTGTAACTGTATCTGTAAAAAGGATTTGCCAACTTAATATAGTTTCCAACAATGAAATATGACACATTATGGAAAGGAAATGCACTATTGTACCACCAGTAGCATTGACGTTTGCACGATTTTCCTTTTAAACTGGACAGTGTGAGAAGACTTACAGTAACTTCAACAGGTCCTGTGTAGGATCCTTTATTTTCTTTTGTTTGTATTAAATTACCTTTTATTTAGTTTCCAACTTCTGTCAGGTTAGACAGATGGTCACAAGCTTGTTTGTTCCTCAAAATAAAAACTAATACTGCTTATGGATCCATTTAAATGGGTCATTTACATGTTACTTTCTTCTACAGAAGTAATTGTAATAATTGAAAAATAATAATCTGGGTATGTGAGATGCGTAGTGAGGGTCACCTTCAGACTCTTACCAATTCCAGCAAAACAAACTGGTACAAACCGCCACTACCATGTGCTGACTCAGTGACAGCTTTTGTGTGTGTCTTGTGTCTGACAGGAAGATATATTACTCATCTTGTTTAATACCCTTTCTTGGGGACTGTTTCAAAGCATACAAAGCATGCATGAGGCCCCACAGCCTGCTGACTCCACTGCAAAGTTATTTTACATCTAGTAAGTTCCAGAATAGCGACTGTTTTCCAAATAATGCTGTACTTTACTGATGGTACTTGAAAACATAAGTTAGTGTCGTGGTGCCAAGTTACTTTGAAAGTTTCACTGTAAGATTTCTTTTTACTCACACCAGAAGTAGGGCTGTTGTGTGCTTTGTTGAAAGGGAAAAGACTCACTGTGAGGTATCTAGTTCCAGGGAAGTAACGTGGCAAGAAGGTTTCTGTGAGCCTGCAGTGAAAGCATCCTTACTCCTTTAGAGCTAGCTATTATTCTGTGGCCACTGTGATGAAATGTAGTCTACCTGTGTTTTTGTCTTGTTTGGCTGTTCTGGAAGCATCTGGAGGTTTTTCTGCTGGAAAAGATGACTGAGTTGGCAACCCCCACCATTTCCAGGATCCCCTTTGTGCCCCCTCACCTCTGGTAGTGCCGAAGGAGCTCTGGGACTTTGTCAGGCAAGCCATGAGGCATGTGTTGAACTCTTACCTTAGAGCAGGTTTGATTGCAGAACCCATGGGTTCTCAGGAAGGGAACCTGCTTTAGCAGGGGGTTGGAATAGGTGATCTCCAGAGGTCCTTTCCAACCCCTACTGTTCTGTGACACAATTCTGTAACTGTTACAGATGCGCATGTGAACATTTATGTTTTTGTGAAACTTGAGTCAACTCTGAGGTTCTGAGATTCTTTTTTCAGGCATCAGTGATATTCCAATATGTGCCTTATATAGGCTGTTAATGTTGGGCATCCTTCACCCAATTTCCCTTTTCAAAGATGGCAACAAACATAGTAAAAGCCAGTAAGACTAGGTGAGGTAAAGAGCCGTTCAGGGGCCATCTCAGTTTTCCTTTTGTATCTGATGCTGGCCTTGGAGCATTTGCTGTACTCGTGTCCTGGACTCAAATTATTTCCAACTTATTAATAGTTTCACAAATGCATTTAACAGTGAACTGCCGATGTGCATGCTCTTTTTGGTTACAGTTAACAAGCAGATGGTTGGTGCATTAACAAAATATGGATGCTATTAACTCTTGCAGAACCACATCTCTATGTTTCTCTAAATGTCCTTGTCAGAACTGTACAGAGTGCAGAGCAGTGGACACGTGCTTAATAAAGAAAGGAATTATGAGAACGAAATCAAATCTTGTTGTATTTTGGAAGGGAAGAAATAGGTTTGAAAAGCAGGACTTTAATTTTTTCCTGGGTAGAAGAAGACACTTGTGTGGTGGCATTTTGTAAGAAACTCCTTAAACAAAACTTTACCACAAGGGAAAAGGAAAGAGACATTAGAGATTCGTTTAAGATACCTGACTGATATGGCAAATGGTCACTTCAGAGAGATTTCTCAGTTGAAGAAAATTACCTGCTCACTGAGAATGATTTTTGTTTTGCTGTAGGGTTTATTTAATTTCTAGTGGAGGGCAGAGAAGATCAGGCAGGCCAATTAGTGTTTTATTTTACAGTTGAACTCTTTTATGATTATTTTAGTGGTTTTTGAAAATCTCAGTACTGGGAAAGTTCACTCACTCCATCAAAATGTACGTTTAAGATGATGAAAACCATGCTAGTCCAGTGATGTTCCTTCTTCTCATCAACGAATGAGAGATGCAAGTGTAGGATATGTATGGCCAAACCTTTCTGCATGTGGCTGCCATCTGTGTGAGCCAGATTACTCCCTATGAATCAGGCGTACAATATGTGTGCTCTCTGTTTTGTATAAAGATCTGCTCCCAAGTTGTTTAGAGTCATCCTTTCTCACTCTCCATTTAATCTTTTCTCTGGCAAATCTCCCATAGACCTCATCTGGATTCTTGCCTGATTAAGCACTAAAAGCTTGACCCTGTGAGATAATAAAAACCCCAGCATCCCCACAAGGATCCACAGATTTCAATGGGAGTTAAAGGCAGTATGTGCTGCTTAAGTGTTCAGCGTATATGCTGGGTTTAAGGTAATGATTTCAGCACTTGGCTGGGTTACAGTACACATACTGGCCCTAACTTGATTAAGCTGCAAGTATATTGCCATTATTTTAATCCTCTGTGGAAAGGAAAACACTTGTTCTTTCTGTAGATTTTGTGGCTTATTCAGAATTTTCATTTTCTGAATGTGTATGTTGAGATGTTCCTCAGCAGAAAACTCCAGTTCATTGGTATAGTTCTCTTGGAGCTGTTTTTCTAAAAGCAGGATCCAAGAGAGCAGATTTCCTTTGTGAAGTTGAGGCCATTAAATTCTAAGATCTAGGAAGGGTTGTAACTTCAACTCTTACTGCACACAGCCTTCCAAAATGATTCACTGTTTCCTTAAAAGATTCCGGTATCTCCGCGTTTTTGTGGAAAAACAAAAGAACACAAAGCTAATTATCACATCCCGGAAGCAAACACATTACAGCATTAGGCTATATAATAAGATAATGAATACAACTGGGTACTGACCTTCAGCTGTTTGTTCAACTTGATTTTGATAGCATGTACTACCCCCAAAAAGGACTTTTTGTTTAAAAAAACAAAACCCCCAAGGAACCTCACAGTTCAGAACAGGGAAAGAAATGTTGAAATTTTCACAAGATCTTAATTAGTTTTTAATTTTTAAAAAAGTGTATGATGCAGCTTACATCACTGATAACTTGATGTAAGAAAAGATAGTTTTTAATATTGTAATACTGCTTGTAGCTTTGAGTTCTACTGCACTAGGCATAACAAGGGGCCTGAAACTCAGTATTAAGATGGAGAAAGAATCCTTATAACAGAAGTTTCTTGAGTTGAATACTACAGTAAAGCTTCAGGATGCTTTCTAAGCTTTTTTTTTTTTTTTTTTTTTTTTTGTGCATATAATCATTTTTATTCTTTAAATCCTATAATTGGTTTCATATGATGTTCATGGTGCTAGTTTATACAAGTATACACAGTAGTCTCTGGTCAAACGAGATAACACTTGTCTGTTAAAACACATCATACTTGTTGTCTTCCTGCAGTGTGGGCTTCTGTTGTAATGACCTGGTGAGACATGATGTTTATACAGATAGGAATAGCTGTGCTTGGGTGCTCGCAAACCAAGAGGCAGAATGGATATCCTTTTGCTAAGGTCCAAGTGATGCCTGCCCAAAGAGATTATCATGAAAAAAAGTAGAAAACAAAGACTGGTAAAGGTACTATTGAACATGTAGCAGGGTGTAGTTGATGATATGAACCAATGAATTTACGTTCATTAAGTTTTATTCTAGTCGCTCAAGGAAGTAAATAGAGGATTTGAGCAGGAAGAAAAGAAGGGAGAAGTTTGGAAGAAGAGGAATGTCCTTCTCCTGGTAACTGTTGAGGAATAACTTCCCAGTTCAGATTTTCCTTAAATTGCACTGAGATTTTAATTTCAGTAGAGTTAGTGAGTCTGTTGCTTCCCGTTTGTTGTGGTTTTGTACTTTGTGGCTTCACTGCTGTGTTCCAAGGAGTAGAAGACCAGGCAGGGCCTGTGACTCGCTAGCTACTGCGGAACTCTGGCCAGGAGCTGTATGGTTACATACTCCCCATCTTCAGTTTCTCTTCCATAAGGCCTGTTTTTGGCTTGCGTAGGTGGGTTTTTTTTTGTTTTGTTTTGTTTTTTTAATGTTGTTTTGTCATGTTTTTTTTTTTTTTTTAGTAAGACTTGATTGACTGTTAAGTGGTGTTTTTCACATGAAGCATTCAAAGAGAACATGCTGTGTTAGGTAAATGGAGTTAATTTCAGCTGTCATGTAAAAGCAACTGAGTGACAAACTCGCTCTTTGAACTGCTAAATTTCTTTTGCTTTATAAATTAATGGTAACAATGTTAATAGGTTACAAAAGGGGAAAATATGGCCACTGTCATGCTAGTGCAAACCATTTGTCTTACATGTGAAGTTGCTCTTTAAATGATAGTTACCTATTTAGAAAACCTGCATTTGTTTTGCCAGGTTGAAACATTTCGAAAGTTTCAGATCCCTGAATCGCTGAAAGAAACCACTCTGAAATAAGATTCTTGTAGTTTTATAGATTGACCTGGCATTTTTGATTCAGAGCATCTTGTTTTAAGGTAACTTCATGGTAATTATGGCAATGTTGAATTCTGGTGAAATGGCTTATGGACTAGCGGAGGGTTGGTTGTTTTTCATACTTGTGTGTTAGCTTAGGGACTGTGTTTAATAAGTAACATTATATGTAACATTTTACACAGAGTCTGCTGTCAGAGTGTGGTGCAAGCGCTAAGCTTGTTCAGGTATTACTGCTGTGGCTTCTGCCAAACCCTTTGTGTGGAGAATCAGAAGAGGGATTTCTAAGGCCACTTGACCTCTGCTTGTATTCCACTCATCCTGTTGAGTCAGCCTTATTAGAGGACAAGGTTCAACTTTTTCCTGTTCTGGAAGGAAAAAACAAAGACAGTTTCTACTTTACTTAGCTGTGATACAAAAACAGTTGGCTTTAAGAGCAGGTCTATTTAATTGTCTGAATATTGATGGTTTTTAAAAGCAGCAGCAGATATTATACCAAGCAAACTGTATCAAATCATCTTACACTGTAAAAATGAAGAGTGGAAATGGATGTGACTTTTGTCATTCTAATTCTGTGCTGATGATTGAGACTTTCTGGTCTGTGTATGCTGGCTTTGACCGACTGCCTCTGTGCGCTGCAGGCTGGTGTCTGTGCTGTCAGTACCTGGCAACCGGTGGTCACTTTAGCATGATCCTACAGGCAGTCAGGCAGAAGGTATGCAGTCATTGAGATGCAGGTGATGTGCAGATACAGAGATGTGTGGTGGTTTTAAAATCTGTGTCATCTCAAAATCATGCATTTTGTCATATTAAAAACTGCTGTAACGGTAATGTGGTAATTATTAAATCTGTGAACCAAACAGGGTTAACTCATGTTCTGTTTAATCAGAACAGTGATTATAACTGTCTGATCCTCATTTTTAGCTTATTTTAACAGAACCCTCCCCCTTCCTGCCACCCTGAAAGCTGCAGATAGAACCAGCTTTGACTAGAGGGTGATGAGGCGAAGCGATCTGACAGTGCCTTCAGTCTCCTCCAAAGATTATTGTCTGAATACAGTGCATTAGGTTACTTCTACAAGAGTAAGTAATTTTGTGGGATCAGAAGGACTATGTGCTATGGGATCCAGAATATCTAAATGATTGAAGTTACAGAACATTCATTTACTAGAAGACTAAAACCACTCCAGCTTCAGACTTCTCCCACTTCTGGTCTATTACTGCTACATCTAAGATGATCTTTGCAATGTAGCTGCAAGCTGTTTCCAGGAGCTTAAGGCAGGAAATGAGGAGGAGAGGGACATGCTGAAAGGTGCTGTGGTTATCACTGATGGAGGTGGCAGCCCCAGCCTCACTGTCTGTCTGAGATGATAACGGTGGGCTTGCAGGAAGGCTGGGGAGGGAAGCAGTAGTGGCCTTGGCTCATGACTACAGTGTCCTGCCATCATAAAGGGTGGGTTTAGCAATGCTGAAGAAAGTGTGCAACATCACTTAAGGAAAAGCTTTCATGCTCAAAACCAGAAGTCTCCTGTGTGCTTTTTAAAAGTGGAACAAACACCATCATATGACTAAAGTTTGACTGCTCTTGTTTCCGCTATATTTTTATTCAAAATTTATATTCTCCAAAGCTATCACACTGATATTATGTATCTTAGCAATCCTTTGCATGAAGCTTGTTTAGTAATCAAGGCACGTGCTTAACTGCAGTTAATTGTATTCTCCATTGAAATGATTTATTCAAAACTGCAAAGTGAAAATGCATGGGGGCTTCTGACAGTGGCATTGTGTGCTGATCAGGGACTGGGAGGAAAATGTATTTGCCCAGGCAGCAGGTGTTGTAAAATAAACATTATCTCTTTCTAGAAAGGTCTTTTTTGCATTCAGTCTATGGTTTCGTGGGTGCCTTCAAGTGTACTGGCTTGGCTGCCTGCTGTCCAGAGAGGACTGGCCTTGCTGCATATGGCCCAGGGTTGCACACCAGCCTCCTGCCCTCAGAGAGAGCCAGCCTACATGCTCCTCAAGCCTTCCTCCCTGCCGTTCAGTACACCAAAACCTAATGGAAACCTTCTTAGTCCTTTTATTGCTAAGTTAGTTTCCTTTAATATTAGTGCATTGAATCAGCTCCCAGGGAAGGTGGGTCTGAGCATCAGAATGGGCTTAAGGTAGCTGGAAGTGTTGATGGGAAGAAGAGATGGAGGGAACGAGACATGCTGGTTTTGGCTGTGGTGAGATGTTGAATGATTCATCATGTCTCGTAAACCTGTAGCTTTAAGTTTCAGTGGTTTTGCGTTCCTCTACTGGTAGCTATGTATGTACAGATTTGTCAGATCTGCCATCATGAGCGACTTGCTCATTAGAGTCTGTCCCTGTCATCCCATGCAAGTGGAGGAGCATCCTGTGTGCATGAGGCACAGAGCCTGCCTCATTTATCTGCATCTGGGTGCCAAACCCAGCATTTGCCATCCACCAACCAGCTGTTCTCTACCAGGGCCTGTGCTTCCTGGTATGGCTCAGCTCATACCCCTGCTCCAGTTCACAGTGCCCAGCTGCTGCATCTGCCTCTGTCTTCACCCTGTTGTGCAGCCAAACTGCTGTGCTTCTGCCCTCACCTGCCCATGGGATGTGTGGTGCAAGGGCTCCCATGCCTAGGGCATAGAGAAATGTTGTGATTTCTGCAGACAGTTGTGGTTTTGTTTTTTTTTAGTGGCTGTCTTCTAACTTTTCACCTCCAGGAGATATATAATAGATTAGATTTTCGAATTTCAAGTACAAATTAAGAGTAGTTATAAAAAATGACAATCACTGTACAGCAAGTGCAAGCACATGCCCTATTTTTTAGTACTAAAATTGTGTGAGGGTCATCCTTTTAAGTGGTTTTCTGAAGTTTGCTGTTTTATGTGCTTTTGAATATACTAAGCCAAATCCCTGCTGTTTGCTGTCTTGAAGAGTTTTCGTGGTTTTGCTGATTTGTGTGGGCCATCATGGCTGCAACCAGCCAACACAGTTTGTGCTCACATGGTTAAAAAATGATGACCATAGGGATTAGTGTGCAGTGGTAAGCAGCATGGGTAAGAGCTATTGCTGCGGTAACTTTAAGGTTGTTTATGTCTCTGCTTTAATGGTGATTCTGTTTTAAACACGAACTGCAGTGGCAACAGTAGACATTCCTTTTTTTTTTTTTTTTTTTTGCAATGGCTTGCTTGTCTTGTTGAGGGTTAAAATCTTTTTGTATCTGACCTTGTCCCAGAGCAGGAAATTGAATTTTGCTTTTGATAGTAAGTATTTTAAGTCCTATTTTAAAGGTTCTAGTGTGTGGACTTTGGAGAACAAGAGGAGATGTTACCTGATACTGTTCTTTATAAATATTGTCAGATGCCCACAGAACCGTTTTAACATAGAAGCTTACTATTTAGCTTAAGATAATTAGGTGTATGTGTGATTTATGGTATTATGTGTGCATTTACTAAGAAGCTTGAAAGCTAAGGTAATAAGCATTTTTAAATTATTTTAAACAAAAATGTCACTGTGGGAGAGAGTATTGAGGAAAAACTGACATGCGTGGAAACAGAAGACAAATACTTCCAAGCACCAAAGTTAGATCTGTTGTTCACCATACTCTAGAATGTGTCTGCATATATTTTTCTTTGCTCTAAGTAATTGTATTATCTTTCTTGTATTTTTGGAATTTTTGGTGATCCTTTTGAGCTGCTAGAAAAAAAATAAAAAAGAAGGTGGAGGCATGTCAGGTACTCAGCTGATAGAGGGATGACTTCATAGTCTGAAGTTCATTCATCTTCATTGATGGAGATTCAGCTGTGGCGTGAACCACCTCAAACAGCAAGAAATGGCACCAATGTGGTCCAGCCACCTTGTCTGAGCTGTCTTGTGGATCTCAGAAAAATGTTTGCCAGCGTTTAGCTTTCTGGCATTTGTGTGGATGCTGTGTTCCCCTGCCAAGATGATGCTGTCCTCAAGTCCAGGAGAAAGCAAGGGCTTTATGGGCATTCCTCAACACTGTTGTATCCTCTTTTTTTTAGGCACAGACACTTGAACAATTTTAGGTACAGAGTCCTTCCTAACGAAAAACAAGCTGGAAAATGAAATAAATTGCTTTAATCTGAGAAGTGTAGCAGGGTGTATTCTATGACTGATTTATTTGCTGATCCTAACATAGAGGTTGAGCTGAGGAAGAGTACAGTTGCTCTTGTGCTTTTTTTTTTTTATATTTCCCCCTCCAATAGGAGAAGGAAACTTTAAGTATTTTGAGGAGGGGAGGATTTGTTTTCCTTAAGCTCGTGACATGGATCAGTTTTCAAGGTTTGTGCAGTGAGACGTTTAGTGATACTGAACACATCCTTTAAGGGTCAGCTGTAGGAATTCAGCCTTCAACTGAACTCACAATCTTGTTATTTTTAATTAGAAAAGGGCGGGTGTTCTTTAAGTTATGGAGTAGTCTTACCCCAAGCCTGTGTGGTTTTGATTTTTTTTTCTTCCATTTGGCTTCTGCTGTTTCTGAGACGCTTCTTTAATCTTTCCTGATATCCTTGAGGTGGCTCTCATCAGCCATTAGATAAAGCTTTGAACATAATAAACTCCTTTCATTGCATGGTGTTGTCTCTTAGACAACCGATATAGTGCCACACATTTTTGGGGAAAAGTATAGCTGTGTATTTAGTTCCGAATTGAAGCTGATAGGGGTGAAGTGTATGACTACTTGGGAATGTGAACAACTATATCATAAGATTTTTGAAGATATTCTGATCTGAATTTAAAGAAGAGAACAAAACAAACAAAACAAAATCCTTCCTCACCTCCATAGCAAATGAATATGTTCTATGATCTTACTATTATTATGTGTTTTGATACCTTTGTCTCTACCTATTGATGGTACCTGCAATGAGATACCAAATTATATAGATCACTGTTTCATCACAGAAAGGTAATTCCTCTGCTCCTCTCCATGGTGTAGTATCAAAGCAAGACCACAGACCGTGGTAATGACTTGAGTTTTATTGTCAGTTTCTTGCATAATTCAGCACTTGTCTTGGTTTGAAAATGATTAGAACTTGCATCAGTGTTTTTAAGAGTGTACAAAGAACTGAAGTATATGCTTGCAGTTTAAATAGGTAACATTTTGCTGAGAAAGGGAGACTAAAAAAAACTTGTTTTCTTGGGTAAGCAGAGACCACTGAGGTCTGATCTAGGATTTCATGTGTGTTTGTGCATGGTATCTGACGGCGCGTGAATTCCTGTGTGGCTGATCATAAAAGTAAGATTCTTTTTCTAGAAACTGACTTTATAAAAGTCTGGAATTCCCATCTCTGTTACGTTTAATGTACACATTTTCAGGAGTACAGTAACAATAACAGTGTGAGTAGGATGGTTTGAGCAGTTTCTGTACCGATTTGTTAAAAATATAATGGTTTTGAAACCTGTTTTTGCTCTAAGCAGGCATTTAGTCTTTATAGGTGTTTTTCTTTTTTTTTTT
The DNA here is from genome assembly GCA_030625065.1 of Alectoris magna. NCBI lineage: Eukaryota > Metazoa > Chordata > Aves > Galliformes > Phasianidae > Alectoris > Alectoris magna. The sequence continues at coordinate 15,743,968 of CM060568.1, read as the reverse complement.
TCTTTCTTTTTTTCTTTTTAATCTTTTGGCCCCAATATGGAGCTCTAATGTAAACCAAACCAAATTCTTCCTGTCGTTGTCTGATTAAAAAAAAAAAAAAAAAAAGTTTACTTCCATTCATTGTTTCTATGCAACTTCCTGTCCTTTATGCAGTAAGAAGGGATATATCTGTGGCAATTTATGAGCTATCTCTGGGGAAAGAGACTTTCACAACAACAAAACCTTTCGTGTTGTTTGGAATAAAGAGCAAGGATTGCTAGAAATGGTTTTGTTTACTCATTTATTCATCTTTTCATAATAATGGTTCTGGAGACAACTTGATTAATTAGAAGGATAAAACTGAGTGCTACATTTGATTTTTCCATTCAGCCTGCTGAGATGTAATGCTTTCTTGCAGTTTAGGTTTTGTATCTTGATATAAGTATTGATAGAATTTACGCTGTTCTGAAATACAGACATGTCTGGAGGGAAACCATGTTTCTGATTAATTTTTGCAGCTGTCGGGAAAAGGATATGTGCTCCATGGGACCTGAAATTTATGTAAGAGTATCACCTATATTTGTATTTTAGACCAGTTGCTGGAAACTTATCTCTTTTCTGCTGCTTGAGGATAACTACGGGAAAAACTCAGCAACCCTGTCTCAAACAGTGGTGAGCTACTTTGGTACGGAAAACAGAAGATGTACTTCCAAGGTTTATTTAAATGAATGTCAACACATTCATGCTGTTCTGTTTATACAGATTAAAAGATGCTCTTATACTAGTGGTGTGTTTTCCAAATACTTGGGTGAAGGGATGGAAGAGAGGGAGAGCATGAGTGCGTATGCATTGAGTGTGGAAAAATACTAGAGAAGAGGTCCTGTGAGCAGTGTTTTGTTGCAAACCTCAGGAGAAGTTAGGGCTCTGACAGTATTTTTGGTCAGGAGTAAGTGCAGCAGAAGTTACATAAAATGTAGCTCTTTGATAAAGCGATACTTTACGTGTTGCAGTACATCTGCTTTGAAAGACTTCTTTGTTTTTTAGGTACAGATGTTTGTTTTCTAAGACTATGTCTCATGAGCTGGAATGTCTTAAAATTGTGCTCAGCAGATGTTACACCAAATAGACTTTCCAATCTTCACATTTTCTATTTAATTAGCTGAGCATGTGTCTTATTTAGACGCCTGCAGTTTTATTTAGTAAACAAGATACTGACATATTGACATCAACTAGCCTTGCCTTGCTTGTGCAATTATCGAAATGAGTTTTGCTTTGTAAATTTGAATGTCATTTACATTTTTCATAAAATGGATACTTTATGTATTTAGGTACTATTCTACTTTCTGTAGTAGCAGCAGTACATTGCTGCAGAAGTTGAGTTTGATTAGATAGTTAACTTCTCCAATTTAATGTGTATTAATTTTATATCCTTCTAAGGACAAAATGTTGTTAGGTGCTTATGTTTGAAAGTGGAAGGAAGTATTTATTGCTTACAAGATGCAATTTGAAATTTTACATCGGGGAAAAATGTGAGATCTATGCATGTAACAAGTGAGGCTTGGTCATCTCTGCTGCAACAGGGAGATGAGCCTCATGCTTTTACCAGTGCCTAGGAACAACAGGAATGGAGATTTTTCCATTGCGTTCTCCAGAGAGGCATAAAAGAAGAAAAACCAGCTGTTGGAGTGTATACCAAACATAACTGCAACCCCAAATTGGTATGGGACCTGTCATCTGTTCTTCTGAGTGACTCAGAATGGGCAGAGAGAAGATGCTAGATGGACTTTGTTATGCTTAACAGAAAAACTGCAGGAAAATAAAGGATCAAAATACATTGCAGAGAGTAATTTAGTATGTTGATATATTGAAATATTGAGACCATATGTGGAATATATGTGGAACAGAATTGGAGATAGTGAAATGGGAATTAATTCTAGAGAAGTAACTGTGGATTAAGAACACACAGAGCAAAGTCCTGATTTCATGTAGCTTTTACATTAGAAGTCAGTGTTAAGTTGGAATGTTATCTTCCAGAAGATAGTTTTCTTTTCCTTTGGAGGAAGAGGGAAAGAGCAAGAGTGCATGAAATGGAGTTACTGAAGGTTAGCAGGCTTTGAGCTTTGGAATGGGGAACCTCTGTTTTTGCACATGTTTTTAATATTGTTTGTACATTTTTAACTCCATCTACAACCAAATGTTGCCATCTGTATTGAATGTTTCTTAGGGATACACTTTTCTTCTCAGTTCAAGTTTTATAGCTCCCTAATTTAAATAGATACATGTGGAACCTGAGGTTTTTGAGACCCTTTGCTAACCCATTTGCAGTTCTTTTTTCTCTTGATTTTTTTTTTTCTTTCAAAAATGGCTACAGTTTGTCCATGAACCTTTCCCTTGTAATTTTAAACCTTTCTCATTTGCCCTTGTAGTAATTCAGTCAAAACCAGTTCCACCATCAAAAATGCCTTTTTGTTTTGTTTTGTTTTTTGTTTTTTTTCCTGAGAAGAAGCCAATACTAGATATGGCAGTAAAAAAACCTCCCTGAAAACTAAGGATGTGAAGGGAGGCTTATCAAGCCTTGTGTACAATAGCTATACTGTCTTTGTGTTTTCAGTACAAAGCCTCTATCTTTAATTAATTCATTATTTATTTATTAACTCATTGGGCAACTGAGTGTCAAGGCTTTGTTGGATATTTAGCAAATGAGATAGCAGTAAACGAGACCACTTCCATGACCAGTAATTTTGTAGATCCTCAGAGAGATCTCAGTTGTTGAGATGGGACTCTTGTTAGTATTTGTGTTACGATTCTGTTAAACTTGCCAGCAATTAATTCTTTTTCAATGTATTCTCCTAGCTCTACGGGAAGGTTTTGGGATGAATTATGAGTTTTTCTAGTAGTTCCTCAGCACTTACCATGTATCTAACAGTGTGGAAACACAGTGATCTTGGACTCCCGAGAGAAGATGTGAGATTGTGTGTAGCAGGTTCAAGTTACATTTACACTTGTAGGTTCTTGTTTGCCTCAATCCTTGTGTTTTTTTCTGTATTAGTGCTACCTCAGCGAAGGATCCTTTATGAGAAAAATGATGTATACATGTTAACATTTCTTTGTATGGAATAGTGGCTCTTTGCGGTTGTATCTTTCAGAAATGAGTGATAAAGGTTTTTGGAAGAAGTTATTACTAAGCTTGCTTAGGCGCTCTGCAATGAATTTTAAGCTTTTCAGATCCAGAGCAAATGGCTTTTACTCCTCTTGTTTTTCAGAACTTTGCTGTCACTCAAAACTAGGCTTGAAGATCCTGTCTCTTTCCTTCTTGTCCCAGTTGTCACTGTGACTAGTTAATATGAAAAATGCCCTTAAATTAACCTTCTCCAAAAGAGCTTCTGTGGAAGTCTGGCATTTAGGCATACTGAAATCACTGCTCTGATAGCAAGCCTCCTCTAGGGTTTGCTTTTCAAAGTTGAAGTGATGAATTCTAGCAGGATCTGCAGTAATTTATATTGCTTTGTACCTGACAGCACAGAAATCCCTGGTGTTTCTAAAGTCTGGATTTGGATTTTTTGTCTTTATTTATAATGACTTCATGTCTGTCATTGCCACATTCAAAAATTAATTAGGTTAAATCTATTGTTCTACTGAAGAGTGTTATATCCCATTGGTGTGTCTTGTGTTCTCTTTTATGACATACGGGAAACATACTAACGTGCTTTTGAACCCATATCAGAGATTCATATCATTTTCAGGAGCTGATTGCACTTTTCAACTGACAACGATTAAGAAATCTTCATGGAAATGCAACAAAATGTACATTAGCATTTATTATTCAAATAAAATCCATCATAGCTCTGAGCTAGTCTTAGGTTATATCATCCCACTTTGCTACTTACTGTGTACTTCCCTATGTCGTATTCACTCCCTTTTCTGCTACTTTCATAGAACACATGTTACTCATTAGTAACATAGATGATATGGGAAACAAGGATGCTGAAATTGTATTGAATGCATTCCAGATGTTTGTATCGAACAAAGTTGGATTAGTGTTAAGATTTTCTTAAAGGTCTTCTTATTAATTGGAAGTGGTAAATAATAAAGCACTGAATAGTTCTCTAAAATTTTAAATTCATTAACGTTTGCCATCATAAAGCCCCGTTTGCAGTAAGTAGTTCTTATAAAACTACCTAACCTGCTTTCCTTCTTCAAAAGACTTTGCAGGCATTAAACAATTGATACATAATTGTTATAAGAACCAGGATTTGCTAACTGAATGCATTAATTGAATGATTACGTAGTCCAAATCAGTAATAGTGAAACAAAAGCCAAACAGTGACTGCACGTTACACATTTATATTCTCAGTAGAGGAAGGAGTGAATCCTAAAGGCTTGTAACCACACAAACTGGAGCAATGTGGCTTTGTGTTGGCTTTCAGACACAAGCAGATATTGCAGAGGTGATAGACAGTTTAGTGGTGTCACAGAAAGGGCTTTCTGTTTTTTGTTTGTTTGTTTGTTTTTGTTTTTTCTCAGAGTTGTAAATATACACTTTGTAGTATTTAAACTACCTGGAAGTAGCTTTCTAGCCACAGGAAGGTGGTGTGGCAGGAAGATGGATGGAAGATCAGCAGGAGGAGTCTGAGAAGAGCCAAGAAGAGAGACAGCAGTTACTTTGGAGAAAAGAGTGCTCCTGCTTGAGTGACAGTGCCTTGGAGTGGCACGAGACAAGACCTGCAGGTGCAGTAGGTAGTGCTGGAAAGAAATGTTATTGAGTGGTGAGTGAGTAGCTCAGGCAGCACTGGGGCATGTGTAATGTAAAGAGACTAAAATAGAGTGTAAATGGAGAGAAGGTGGCAGAAGGAACTGGCTCACGGTATGTACAGACTGAGTGTTGGACTTTGTGATACAGAGGTATTGCCAGCACATTTAAGAGAATATCCCTGAGTCTTGAGCTCCTAGGAAGCTCCTAGGAAGAGTGTGGACCTGGGACATTGCTACGCAAACACCTATGCAAAACTTGGCAGAAATGCAACATCTAGTGTATGACTCTGTTACTTACCCCACCATAAATTCCTGTATTTGGGTAATCTGACAGCGTATGCGGTTGGAATACAGTGGAGCTGGCCTTCAGTAGCCATTCTGATCTGCAGCTCAACTTTCAGGGACTGCATTTTAGTCACTAACTAAAATGGACTGAAAGCAACCATCTCCTTCCTTTGCCCCATCTCCTTCCCCAAAATGTTGGTTTCTTACACAGAGCTGCTCAGAAGAGCTGTGATTCAAGGGAATGGTGTATGGAGCTGACAGAATTCGCAGTGCATCAAAGAGAAAACGTTGACATGTGCACATAGTGGCAGCGCTGGGAGTGTAGTTGCTCAGGGATGCAAAGGGGAAGGGAGGAGAACATGCAAGAAAGGTAGGAGATCATTTTGGGGCCTGGAGATAGGGTGGCTGCTGTGTTGCAGTGATGGTGGGTAGTTCACAGTGCTGGACGTGCAGCTTGTCTGCCATGCATCAAGGCCTGCCCTGTGCTGGCGTGCCCAAAGCCAACTCATGTGCAGGAGTCAAGGGGCTGTGCTCGTGCGGCCGGGGACCTATGGCAGCCAGCCCTGCGAGGCCTGGTACGCCGCTCGGGTGTGCTGCCAGCAGCGTTACACGCGTTCTGCAGGATTTCTGGCCCGCCTCCAGCTTGGATGGATAGCAGGCAGTGTGGGCATGCCTCTGTCTGCCTGTCATTGTGTAGATAAGCCCTGCTGCACGTGGTTATCCAGGATGTGAACTGCTACTCCCTCTGTGAGCTTTTCCATTTTGCAAAGAGAGCAGCCTGCCATACGGAGAACTTGGCTAGTGTGAGTCTGGGGTGCCAGGGAGGGGAGGACATTACAGAAAGCTCAGGGCTGTGTAAATTCACACCCAAACCCACTAGTCACTGTCAACTTCATGTAGATGAGCCTTATAGAGATGGGGAAAAATCCACGTAACTTCCTCTAGTGTGGCAAACGTGTATCAAATAAAGACTAGCTGGAGGGGAGGGTTGGTATGTGTGCTGCATGGAAACAGGTAGTCAGGAGGGGATCAAGAGCCAGGAGGGAGGTATTAGCTCTTTCTCCTGAACCTCTGCTAAGTAAAGTGTATGTTTTTTGTCAGCAGCTCCGTTTCCATCCTGTTCCAAGTCTTACAGCGTTTTATTTCTGTGTTAGACTTTCTGATCTCTCCTTTACATAGAGGCTGCTATCTTGCCCCATACTTTTCCGGAACCTCTCCCCCATGCTGCTATTTCTTTTTTGGTGCGTGTTCGTATTTGTGTAAATTTTTTCTTTCCCTGACTTTTTTTTTTCTCTGTTACGGGGGAGTCATCTTTACAAATGCCAACTCCACTCTGGTTTGCAAGAAATACAGTTCAGCACACGGCTGCTTCTTGCCTCTCAGTTTGTTCCCTAGCCCAAGAAATGCACATATTAAGAAATTCTTTTTATGTGCAGATTGTGTAATAATTTGTTCTGCTGCAGGACTTGCACATCAGTAGTTGGGCTAATTGATCTGCACTCATACATCAGGAAAATGAGCCCTTGCTGCTGGTAGTACTTTTATTGCAAATTCTGAATGTTTCTTCAACTGTTACAAAGGGCAAAAGTCTCAAATTTTTTAAATTTTTTTTTTTGTTTGTTTTTAACTGAGTCATTGCTTGGACTGCTCTCATCTTACATGCATGTTCTTAAAAAGGAGTAAAAAGACAAACCTGCAATCCTCCACACAGCCAGTCAGTGCTAATACCAAGCTCCTCATACAGAGAGCAGGAAGTTTGTTTATCTTCTGCATCCCAAGCACAGGCATGTGTAATTTATGCCTGCAGCATTACCTTTAACAACTGCTCCTGTTCTTTGGGAGCTGGCAGGATATGTAGCATGCACCAGTGGGTCTCAGGAGCAGCCCCTTCTGCAGGACAAGGCATGCATAACCCAAGGCGCTGCGGAAGTATCACCATTCTCAGTGGCCTTGTTTTTTCTCTAAAAAGTTTTGAGATGGGCTTTGACTTTAAATGGCCAGTTGCTAACTGTATCTTGAGTGAACTTTTTAACTAGCAAAGTGTAGGTCAGTCCTAGTATAACTAAACGTGTACACCCAGGTCAAATGATCTCTAGTGCTAGCTAGATTGCTGGATGTAGATTTCACAAAAGCAGAAAGAGCTCTGCTATTTGGTCATTTAAGCATTTTCTTCCACTGTGAACTTTTTATTACTATTATTAACAATATAAATATTTTTAAAGAAACATTTTACTTCAATTGTAATTGTATGCCAGCCAGAGAAATCAGGATTCTGCTTTGTGGTTCTCCTTTATATGGTGCAGCTTTTGAACTGACTAGTTTGTCTAATTCTTAACTAACTGACTATGGTGCAAATTAGGAGTTAAGTCAATTGGCGTTCTCCTGTGACCTCCTGAATCCAAAACATGCCGTATCTGTTACTGTCAGGGGTAGGTTTGAGCCATTTTGGAAAAGCAAGGCTGCTTTTCATAAATATTTGTCTTGCTTTAGTTTCCTGAGATATAGTTCAAATGTAAACTTCTCCGTATGTTTCAGCTTTTGCTCTATCTTCTTGTATCACATCACACTGTCTCACGTACTATATGAGAGTATGGCACTGCATCATGCTCTGGTGATTATTTAAAAGGGAGTACACTCTGTTTTGGACTAGATATCTGTTATCAGTGTAGATAATTGCTGTCAGACACAAAATAGACTCAGTAAACAAACATTTCATTTTATCATGTGATAAACATCTGTTTTGCCCAATGTATTTGAACGACGTTCACCATAAATCAGCAGTGCTTCAAAAGCAACAAATGCAACTTGCCCAAATCCTTCCTGCTAGAATTACATTATAGTAGAGATAAACTTTTCATTGTTATATATACATAGTTGCATTTTTCAGTGTGTGGAGATAACAATGTTTGACATAAGCAAATAATTCATATCCAAGACTAACCAATTCCTCCTAACCACCCTAACTGCTCTTTTTCTCCTTCGGGATATTTTAAATTGAGACTTTCAGAGAGAGAAATAAATAAACAATTTTGCATATTTAGGAGAATATGCTAAATTAAAATTTGTTCATAGTGTGGATAATGAACATGACGTTTCTTTTTCTGTTCCCTTTGGTTGTGTGACCAAAAGGGACTTTATTATTTGACAGATGTAATCTATGAATTGCTTTTTTTTCTCTAAATGGTATGCATCTGTCTCTTCCCCTGCAGGTCCTGTGCCAAGGAGTGAGTGTGTGCTATCTCCTGTTAACAATTCGCACCCAGTCCATGCCCTCTTGGAGAGTTTCACAGTCTTATCTGGCTGTGCAAGCCGAGGCACAACAGGCCTACCGCAAGAGGTGCACGTCCTCAATCTCAGAAATCCTGAGGAAGGTCTTGACCATCATGAAAGAGAGGTAAAGGAGTAATTGCTTTTCTTCCATTTCCATGACTAAGAGGGTGTCTGCAAATGGGATTGTTCTAAGTTTATTTTCAGAATTGTTAACATCTAGACAATACAATGAAGCATATGCAGTTTGCATTGGTATTATCCCAATATGCTTTGCATGTCATAGGAGTAAACTACTTCCATACCCTTTCGTTCTCTCCATCACCTTTCACAACCACGAAGTATAGTTTAAAAAGTTGGTGGGGTGGGCAAAGGAAATCAGAAACAGATTGGGGTCTACAAGAGGCCTTTTCAGAATTGGCCGTCTTCAAAGCCAGATCATTTACCTAAATGTGTTGTAAATTAACATGAATACCTTTGGATCCTTGCCACGACCACTATAAACAAATACTAAAGTTCAGATTCTTTTAGCCCTGTAATACATCCTTAGTGCTTCGCTGAGTGGGGAATGTTGAGCAGATAGCAAGTGTTGCTGACTATGATAGTTCTTAAGTACAGTCCAATTACTTATTTATATACATTGCACTTGGAGAGACTGGCAAGAACTTAAGCTGCTCTGGAAGCAGCAGCAGGAGAAGAAAATTTTTGATGTTAACTTCTGCAGTACTGTTGTTTACTATCAAAACCAAGTGCTGAAGTGAAAAGAAAACATTGCATGCCACAACAGCTGAGTTTCTTAGTTCATGTTCCTACAGTTATTACACACACAAATCCTGAGCACTGTTTCCCGTGAGAGCAGCATGTGTGTGCACAGTTAGTAGAATTAGTGGTGAAAGAACAAAGATGACGTTCCATCATATGGAAGCTTAGCAAAAGAGAGTCTAAATCTGTGCTGGAAGAACTTGTAAGTGGAATCTTTTATAGTGTGTTTAATTCAGGCAGATACTCTTGGCCATAATCAGTTTTTCCTCTGATTTCAATAGCAGCCTTGTTGGGTTTGTACTGTATTCAACTCAATGTTCAGTGTATGCATCTGTGGAACTTCAGCTGTTGTATACGTTTTTGCTATTTACACTGCCTGAAAGGTCTACTGTATGGTTAAGAAGAAGGTATTTATTGTTTTATTCAGTAGGCATCTCATTGATTGCCCTTAATAAAAAATGTCAGATCGACTTCAGTTCAACTTTTGTAGGATGGATAGAAAAATAATATTTTTTTCTGAGAATGAGGAGCAGAAATTTTATCGTTGTTATCTTAAAATTTGTAAGGCACTGGGTTGTTGTGACTGACTATACCTAGCTTTTTTACAGGCAGCTTTTTAGGCATGAAAAACTGTTTGAAGTTGAAACCTGTGCAATGTAGTTTCTTACGGAAACTAAAAGCCTTATGTAGTTCTGCTATGCATTTATTAGTGCCTCTCTTTGTCACCCTGGAACTTTTAAATCTATTGGCAGGTTTTAGACAGATTTACTCTGACATGTAGGTCTCACAAGGTAATCACAAGTTCTGTTAAAAATAAGTAGAAGAGTGCCCTAACTGGGGGGACCTGATGGTAGTGTTAATTGTAAATTCTTAGTGGCCAAAGGGTGCCTGAATGTGAAGTGAAATAGGCTAAAGCTGGAGTTCACATCTCTCAAGGGGCCAGAATGAATCAACTGCAAGGCTTAAATTTGCATGAAACTAAATGTTACCATGTTTTGATGCTCTTAGCATGAATTGCATAGCAGTGCAGTTTCTACAGTTACGCACGCACAGCATGAACTAGAGTCACATACACATGAGGCTGCTGGCTGTGCTAGTACTAATTGTCTTGACAGCATGATAGAAGATTTAAATATTTGGCTTTGCATAAAAATTAGTTATTGTCTAGGAGAAGGATACTGCATGTGCTTGTTCTAACATACTTATGTTGTGAAAGCAGTTGGACCAAACAGTCTTTTCTGTATACTTCTGTGGTATACTAAGGTGATGGGCATAGAATATATTTCACAAGTTGTAGCTCTTAGCCACCTCCTCCCAACTATTTTCCAGTTGCAGCCCTCAGAAATCACTGCTCTGAAAATGAATGGGAAGCTACAGCGGGGCTTGCTGGTGACAGTGAAGAGCAAGAGAGCATAGACAACTTGGAAAGATTTTATTTGTAGGACCAGCTTCTAAAAACAAAAAGCAAATACCTTCTCCATTATTGTACAAATCAACTCGAAGTGCCCTTTTATCTTGAAGTAGAATTTCCCTCATGTTAAATTAATTTGGTTTACTAGCTGAGGTTTCTCCTGTTGCCTGCAAAAGGTAGGGATGTCATTATAGATAGTATACTCCAGTATAAAAATAGTATTTTTTTGACAGTACGCTAGGTAGAATCTGCAGCATCAAAATTATTTGAAATAAATCACTCATTCAGTCATTAGCTGAAATTCTGGTAATATGGAATGCAAGCTCTGAAAATCTCTTAAGTAGGGCTTGCTTTAGAGGAGAAGGGGAGTCTGGGTTTTGTTTTGAACCTGCCATGTGCTAGATGCTGCACATGCGAGAAGTTACACGTCTCTTATGTCCTGGAAGGAGGGTAGATCTCCTATAGCAAATTTTTTGGATTAGATACTTTCAAAGTTATTCTGGTTCTCTTGAATGTGCAACATACATGTTTAATTAATTTAACTTGGTTGGCAATTGTGTACAATGGACAGACAACAAACATTCACGAACTTAAACTTAGGAAGGATGGCTGATGTAGGGTAAGGGCGTGATAGAGGAATGTGTTCCTCTGTAACATGTGAAGACTTCTTTTTTTTTAATGATTAGTAAGGTTTGGCTGCTTTTTTCTTCTCTGGAAGCAGGATTAAAAAAAAAAGCTAGACCAGAAGTGTGTGGGATTATGTATTCTGAAACTTGCAAATCTAAATTGATAACCTAGCACTTTCAGGTTAAGACTGACATCTCATAGATACAAGGCCATACCATGAAATGCTGCAATCGTGTCTGTGATCTCCAAGGAATTTATTTGTATTTTATGTTGTTAATCTTGGTTGATAGTATGTCTTGTTTGTTGAGACTGTCAAGACATTTTCTTCAAGAAAGAACCCCAAAAGTTTCAGTGTTTTTGAAATATTTCTTAGAACTGTCTTTTATGGCACTTCATATTGGCTGTGCTTTATCATAGGAAATAGAATACGGGTGCGTGTAATAGCCACAAGTGTTTTTATTGAGCTTGGCATGAAAAATGCAAGCCTTCTTTGTTTATTTTATTTGATCAAATATTCCTGGGGAAGTGAGAGCATGTGTGCATTTCTCTACTGATCTGGGGCTCAGCTGAAAGCCAGAACTGCCAAACACTTACAGGAACTTTCTCTGTGGCTTTTGGTGTCTTTACTGCTCAAGTTTCCTAGTTTTCAGAACAGCTTGCTTTCTCGTGAGGCTATTCATTCTGAGAAATAATTGTTGTGTTTCTAGCAATTTGCACCAGAAAAATGTGTATAGAAAAGCTTTCATTTTAAGATTAAAGTCACTTCATAAACAAGTATGGTATCAAGTCTTTAATTAATGTGAGATTCTTTTTATTCTTTTAAGAGTATCAACCGACATTATTTTATTCAATGCTTATTGAGTTTCCCTGATCTGTTTTATGCATGCAGTCACAACTGAAATAGTTAAAGGCGGAGCAGGGGAATGTAAAATTATCCTCATGTGGGTACTTAGGATTTGAATACATGTGACTACACAGAATCAGAATTCCTGGCAACAGATTCACTATTGTTTTCTTGACATCCTCATCCTCCATAGCTTTAAGATGTTATGCCTGATACAGATGTTTAACATGTGTTAAGTGAAATGAAGGCAGGAAAAGCAAGAAATCGTCCTTATTTTTATAATTGTGATTAATGCTTCTGAGGCTGTAATAATTCCAGTCTTTCTTCTCAGTGTTGTTTGACAACAAATTCATAATAATTTATTATTTTCCTTTGTGAGCAAACCTGTTGTTAAAATGCATGTTAGTTCCTATGGACTAATTATTATAGTTGGAGTGGACTAATTATTATAGTTGGGTGCTTAGTATGGAAGTACCTTCAGCTTCCTGAGCTGGCCCGCTTGAAGCCATGAAATAATGTGCAAAATTGTTGAAGTCCAACATTGTGGTATTTTCTGAGAATTTGAAGAGTTGTAAAAATGGGACAGGAAGAGACACTGAAATGGTCACCTGGTAACATTTTTCTACATCCTGACTTTTGCCATGCATCCTGAATTCAGGATAGATCTGTGTTGGAATGATTTCATATTTTAGGATTTTGAAGATCCTGGATCATTTTGCTGAGATTTCTATGTATTTGCTAGATTTCCCCATGCGTTTATTTAAACTACTTTCAGAAGTTTATTTCAAAAGTTTTTTCTCAACACACCTGTAGTAATACAGCTATATTTTTGAGCCGTGCATTTCCATATGCCAGTTGCTGCATTAGCACTTGTCCATAAAGTGTATGCACCTAAAATTAATGAACAGCTGGATATCCAAGCTTTAAATGGTTTTAAATACTTTCAGATATTCTAGTGGCTTACAGCAATGCTTATGTTACTTCATACGATGCATGTGGCTTCTGAATAAATATGCCTTTGGTATTTTGTCACCTTCACAGCAGGAGTCATTCATCTGCTTCTTCATCTGTTCTGTGAGGTGGTGATCTTGCAGAAAGGCGTGCACATGTTATAACCTGGTGCAATTCTACTGCCAACTATCGGAAGTCTCTGCATAAACAGCATGGCAGATATTATTTTGGCATTATGACTTCCATGCCAATTCTCTTAATTTCAAATGCTCAGATAATCACCTTGTTCCCTTTTTCACACTTCCTCTTGATTGTACTCGTTAACTTTCATTTCTCTCCCTTCATAATTTATAGATTGTTATTCTTTCTGTCCTTTGGGTTTTAGGTTTTATTTGTATGATTTTCAGAGCAAGGTTCCTTAGATTACTCAAATTGCACAACAGTGTGCCATGGCCACATTGGTGGAAATATTTGTTTCATGCTCAGGCACGCAGAGATCTGGGGGCCGCCTTGAGAAAGAGCTCTAATAAAAGGGGTTCACTTTGTGGTTAGACATGCAAACCTGCTGCACCCAGACCTTGAATTCTTGGCAACAACACAGGAAGGGAATTCAAAGTTTGTTATTTGACAGTGTAGTTAGTGAAGTTTTCGTTACTCAGTCATTTCTTTTATTTCAGTTTATGCTTTTTTCTTCCTCTAAAAATGCATTTTTTAAAAACAGGTTTTGATTTAGTGACAATCAAATGTCAATTTGAGGTGTTTTAGTCTTAGTGTCTGAGACACAGTAAAAATAAAACAAGCTTCTTTTTCTACTGTGCTTTTTAGTGCTGAGCTCTCAGCATCAACATGACCAAATGCTTTGAAATTGACCAAAAAGATGAGCTGGTTTTATTTGAATTTTTGAAGCACTTGGCAGCATGGACTTAAAAACCTTTCTGACAACCTCTTCTTCCTAACTCAATTCTCATTTGTCCTCTCCCAAATTGAAAGAATTGGATTATTATCCTATGCACTACTGGAACTCATGATGAATCAAGAGGCACAGATATAAAAAAGTTGTTTTACTCCTGTGAGATTAAACTAGACCACAGTTTTCACTGTCACCATTAACACTGTGTCTGTGCACTGCCATATCACTTGGCTATGCAAACATGATGTTTCTGGTAAGCTGACTGGATTATGTGGTACAAAATTCAAGTTGGGAAATACAGAACATGTTGCTCGGTTTGCCATACTGCTTCCATCTGCCCTATACTCATTAGCTGTGGTACAGCGGGAAGCTTATGCTGCTGCGTTTGGACATGCTTGGTGGCTCTGGTAGGCCAAGGGCCTTTGTTTTGAAGAAAAATACTTGCTGTTCTAGAAGAAACTTTCACAGATAAAAGCAAAGTACCGTGCCTTTATTTCTGCAAAAGACCTCAGCATTGCAAGGGTATTTTTCTGAGTTTGTCTCCACTTTCTGAACACCTTTGCTTGGCTGCACTAATGAATACCTAACTACAACAGCAAACTTGTAAGAGGCAATGCAGAGGTACACAGGGTTTCTGAAGCAGGTGTGGCAAGAATTACCTACAGTGGGATGGCCTGAGAGAGGAGTGGTGCTGCCCAGCCTGCCTGGGGATGAGGAGAAGGTGGAAGAGATGTTCAGCTTCTCTGGGGATGGAGAAGTCAGAGTTGAGACTTCAGATGAGGGGAACAGTAACTTGGAAGTAAAGCCCCTTGTTCCAAATGTGAGAAGGTAAACCCTAAAGAGAAGACTGCAGCATGGGATATCTTCATTGCCTTGATTAGTGGACGTGATATTGCCACATCTTTAAAAACAAAAAACACCTCAGCCTTCATTCAAGGAAGGCTCACAACCTTTTTCTCTTTTTTTTTTTTGTTTGTTTTTTCTTAGAACTTTAAAGCATCTCTGCTTGCATAAAATCCTTTTTTAATGTGGGGGTTTGGTTTTTTTTGTTTGCCCTGGCCTGAAGTTGCTGTGGGTTGTTTTCAGTCAGCACAGGAATTGCTGGTCACTGAGTTTGGCAATCATTTCACACTCTGCCCACCAAAACTGCCAGAGGAAGTCCTGTGTTTGCCAAAAGAGGCTGTTTGTGCAGAGCTGCTGTCCTGCAGGAGCACTGCCTGGTGCCTGACTACTCTTAAAGAGACAACAGTGACTTTGCTCTGCTTGGAAAGTGCTGTGCAAATCCTCGGTGTTTTCTGATTCAAGAAATGGGATTATTTTCTGTGCATGGAAAATAAGACCTATTCTGTTTCACAGAGCTTCTTGGAATGGTGTGTGAAGTAATGCCAAGGCCCACTTCAAGAGGCTAAAGGGTTCAAAGAAAAAATATCAGAATGACTTTTCTGATTGCTTGGAGTTTTTGGTTTTGCTGACTGTTTTTAAAATGGCCTGATGGAAGTTGGACCATCTTAATGACATTTGTTTTCCTCTACTGCATTTGCCCACAGATGCTACTTTGCTGTTACAGGATTGTAGAGAGAACCAGACAGCTGCCCCAGCCTTTACTACTGGGCTTACCAGTCTTCCTCCCTCTCTGCTTCTCATATGCGTATAAGTACATTGTGCACATGCACACGTGTTCTTTCAGGCAAATGCGTGTGTTGTGATTTTGATCATAAACTGTGATCCAAATTCTTGATCTCTAGTTCCCTCCTTAAAACCTCTTTCTATCTGATGTGGCTTGCAGTATTTATTATTTCTTTGTCTATAGTTACTTTACCAATAAAAGATAGTATGGAAGTGATGGCATTTCCAGAAGTCCTTTTATATCACAAACTTGATGGGCAGGCTCCAGTCTGGCTTTGGGCTTGTGTGTGTGTATGAGGGAGATGTTGAAGCAGCACTTGCAAAGAGTGGCTGGGTTTATGTTGTTCTCTGGAGTGTCTGTTTGACACTAAAGTTGGAATTGATGGAGTTGTTCTCCATTTGTTCCTAGCAGCAGGGAAAATTTCCAACATAAATTGGGTACAGCTTGCAGTGCTTCGTGTTTACTTTCCTGGATTAGCTGAGAAAGTAAAATCTGTGGTGGGAAGGTGTGAGAAGAGGAAAAAACATTTTAATCAGCTTTTTTTTTTTTTTTTTTTTTTTAAATGTACATAGACTGTGCTTTTGCTATCACTCTTTTTTTTCGTGCACTTAAGTTTTTGTTTCTCTACATGGGATTCTCATTTTCCACGTGAAACATAAATGGATCACTTCCGCAGTGGTAAAACTTATTTCAAGGAGAAGATGCGAAAATAGCACCACCAAGAGGTATAAATAGATGAAATTTAGGTTGCTTTAAAAAGTATGAAGGAATTATAGGTAATTTATAGTTGACAGTGTCCTCTAGCAGTTGTTTTGGTGATTTAAAAGATGGAAACATTTTTACGATTGGTGCTTGTGTAATACAAGCTAAGCATGGCAGTGGTGCCATTATGTTAGAGCATGCAAATACTCAAGTGAAATTTTAAGGCCCTTTGGGAAATGTTTTGCTGTGTTGTTGTTTAGCAGAGAAGCACAGGGGCACTTGCTTCTTTTTTTTTTTTTTTTCTTTTAGAATAGACCATTAGAAGATGCACTGTTGCCTCCACTGCCTATTTGGCTCTCAAGGGATACTTAGAATGGGACAAAATAGACTCTGAGAGTTCACTGGAGCTATATGGAAAACCGTTGCAAGCAGGAAGCTGCAATCCATTTTTGCCCTGCTAGATGGAAAGTACGACAGTGTTTTCTTTAGTAAATTTCTTTTCAAGCAAGATAGTGCAGATAAGAAATGCTCAGAATGGTGTCACTGTGCATGGAATGTCTTGCGTGACAGCCTCACCAGTTCTTCTGGAGGGTTTTGTCAGGTGTTCACGGCTTTGATTCTGCAAGTGTATACAAATTTGAGCCGTCTTACATGTACAGAGAGAACTGATCAAACTGAGAAAATTTGATTCCTTAGGGCTTTTTTTCAAGCACTTGGTGTAATTTCGTTCTCTGAAGTATTCCCCAAATACTGTCTCACTTGTACAGACTAAAAGTTACGATTGTTGTGGGGTTTTTTTTTTTTTTTTTTGAAGTTTGGAAACAGGGAAAAACTGGAAAAAATCAAGACCTGCCTGAAGGTAGAGGAATAGAACATTGTATTGGCTACAGTTGTTGAATCTTCTGAAGGCAGCTTTCTTTGTGCTTTCACTCACAAGTGGAATGGAATTTAAGTATTATAGACACGTTTGCATCACCTTTTACTCAGACTGATAGGTTAGTGACAATAAAGTAAACAAAGCTGTTTCCTAAATCTGGTGCTGCTGCTTACATTTTCAGTTTCTGACTCATGCATGTACCTGCTGTTCTCTTCCCAGGCTTGGAAGGAAGAATTTGGTTTTATATATCCAATAAAAATATGAACTCCATATTTTACACTTCTCTATTTGACTGTGCCTTTCTAAAAGACACCTGCAGAACGGTGTTTCTGTTTTCCAGTCATCTGGATCAATGTGTGGTCTGGCAGAACTTTGAGAAGCAAAGCCTCTTACATGCAGAGATTAGTTTGAGCTGAGCTATGACTAATGAGACCCGTGGACAGGTGAGGTGCATCAGTACTGTGGTGGTACATTAATGCAGCCATGTAGTTTCTGGTTGGGTGGCTAGTGCATATCTAAGTTGCTAAAAATGCAGGCAGCAGGAACTTCTTTCTACCTGAAAAGTTTGTGTAGATTTACTCAGAGTACCTCAAATGCCTTTAAGAAAAATGGTTCTGTCTTAACATAGGGATCTTATATTTTTCAGTGTAAGAAGCATTTCTCTTGGAACAGGAACTGCTTTTACATTTTGTGCCCGTAACATCTCAAACATGTTAGTCCCTCCACCCCTTCTGCTTTTTCTCAGGATGTTAGGTAGTGTTATTGCAAAAACACGGGGATAGCTTAGGGATAGGGGGAGAGGAGTATGACATCTGACTTACCTTGCAGCTCAGGTGATTCACCAAAGAATAGCTTATCTGTGCCATGCATGTACATGTAAGTACAGAGCAGAATATTGTCTGGAGAAATGTATCCTCTTCCCATGAGTCTTCTATCTTAATTGTTAAAAATATAACTTGCAAGTCTGATGTGATATCATTTTGTGACTAGGACAACAGTAAAGCAGTTACTGTACTCAAGACTTGCGAGAATGGATCCTGTGCCCTTAACCATATATAAAGACAAAAATAAATTTTCCCACGAGATGTACAGAAAGAGGAATTTCCCCGTGGGATTCATTATAAAGCATGTGAACAGTATTGACATCTACTGATTTATGCAAAGCTGAGCAAGTTGTCATGTTTTTAGGTCTCAAGTGCTGGGAAGCCTGATGGCTTTGTGGAAGGGCAGATGGCACAAATGGTTTCACTTAATCTTTGGGAGTCTGAGCATATAGTTTGGGTCAAAGGAGGAATGGGCACTGTGGTCCCAGCTTCGCAAGGCTTAGCATGGGTTTTCCATTGCACGGTAGGGCCGATTGCTAGAGGCAGCCCACGCTCTGCAGGTGCTGAAGATG
The DNA here is from genome assembly GCA_030625065.1 of Alectoris magna. Lineage (NCBI taxonomy): Eukaryota > Metazoa > Chordata > Aves > Galliformes > Phasianidae > Alectoris > Alectoris magna. The sequence goes on along the minus strand of CM060568.1, from coordinate 15,725,578 downwards.
GGGATCACATCTGGAGATGAAATTTAGCTGACACAGCAGAGATGTTTGCAAAGGGACCGCTCCATTTGATGCAGCCAGAAGGTTTTGAAACATTCATTTTTTCAGGAGATCTCTGGTTCTCTAAACCATACAATATCAGAGATATCAAAGACATAAAAACTGTTTTGAGATATATGTCCATGGGGAAAGCTGGATTTTGTGTAATAAAGGTAAAGGAAGTTCAGGTAGGGCTGTTAACATGTATGTACAATCCCTACCAAAAGTCCATCCGTACACTGGGCTATAATTTTAAAATTGTTGCAGAAGTAGTTGTACTGATGTAAGTATGGCTTATTACCCTTTGTGTTCTGAAATAGCTTTCCTTATATAAACTAACTTTCCTTTTTTCTGTTTTGTTATTCCTGCACCGTTAAAGCAATACAATTTGCTAATGTGAATAGAACTTCAGTAACTGTCCTGCCCGTTTGCCAAATTTTTTGTTCCTGGAACAGCTTTGGTCCTAATTTTTGGATTAGTTACATATTTGCATAGATGATTAACATCTAATATAATGTGATTACATTTGGCAGCTCCTGCTTAAAATAACAGTTTTAGAACATTAGAAATTAACTGGCTACATTTTTGTCTAAAGATAAATTATGTGAGTGAGCTGTGGTCAGAAATGACCCAATGTTTTTTAGTAGCACGATTTGTAATGTTCCTGTGTCAGAACTTTCTGATGCTGTATGACCTTTGGTGCTTTCTGGATGGGCTTTTCAGAGTCTTTATTCCCAGGTGAAGTTACCAGAACAGTTACTTACCCTTGTACTTGTAAGAAGATATTACTGGTGCGATACAAGATCGGTTATGAACAGATGACATGTTTGCCAAGTGTTGAGCAGTATGTTGATGCCATATAGCATTCTACTGTGCTCTAATGTACTCTTCTTACTGTAATGTTTTTTCAAACACCTTGCATTCAAAGGATTCTGATGGTAATTCCTAACAAAGAGCGTGCAATGGGCTCTAAATCACTTGGGTTGTCCATGTCAAACTTTCTGTTTTCTTGCCCCCTCTCTTTGATGGAGCCCAGTGTTCCCCTGTGAGTGGTAGATCATAAGGGTCAGCAGATTGCACAATAGTGTGCTTTTTTTACTAGGTAATGTGTGGGACCACGTCATCTCTGGCTTAATGCCATGAGCTTCAATGGAATTGTGCCAGGGTGAATCTTTCCCATGATTTTCGCAACTGAACTAAAACTGCTGTTCAGTTGATCTGATTGTAGGATGTGGATGAGAAGATTCAGGCAATGCCAATCCATTTACAACCATGCATTTAGGATAAAATAAACAACCCTGCTCTCTCCTGTCGTCGCTGTGTTGCTCACCATGTGGTTGCATGGGGCTGCTGTGTGCTTGCTTTGTGGTACTGCTGCTTGAGCAGCAGCAGCATTCCTTTATTTCTGGCCTGACAGAGAAGACATCTTAGTGTCTCTCTGGCAAAAGCTGTGGCGATGGCAAAATTTCCTTCAGCGATAATTCCATATGAACACAGTGTGTCTTTCCTGGAAAAATCTGCAAACTCTCTCCCAGAAACTGTTGGCTTCTGAAGGCTGTTCATTGCAATAGCTGGCTTGATATCGAATTTGTAACAGCAGAGGAGCATAGCAAGAATACCAAGAAATTGATAATATACGTGTTCCAATTTGAACTCTTAGTCCCTGTGTACACAGAGTACACAGGTACTACAGCTATTCTTTACTTTTGTCTCAAAAATGAAAAAGTAAAATGGCCTAGAGATCCTTCCAAAGCAATTGATAAACAGGGTTTAGAAATGGCACAGTACCAGATCTTGCCATTTGAGGTGGGTTCGTTGGTTAATCCTTTACTGCACTCTTACAGCAAATGTATTTGCACTAAATTTTTTCAAGTGAGTTTCAGTAGAATGTCTAAACATCTTATAGTGGATAGTATATACTAATATATTTATACTATATATACTAAAATATAGTAGATAGTATACACTATATTACTAATGAACTGTAAAGATAAGCTTCTTCATATTAACTTTTCTTTCAATTTAGAATAATTTGTCCTGTAAGTATTATTTTAGAAAGACTGAGAACGCTTGTAATGGCATGGTACATTAAAAAAAAAAAAAAAAAAAAATCCATATTCTCTTCTTGTCTACTTAGCATCAGTTAATTTCATCTCTGCAGCTGTGCATTAAATTGTCATAAATCCATCTTCAGTGCATCACTAGTAGGCCAGAAAACCTGTTTCCATGATCATGACTTGCGAGTTAAAATTTGTTTTCCTCTTCTGTCTTATGAAACAGCTGTCCTAGCCTAGGCAGCGTAATCCAATCCAACACAGCATATTTTGTCCTGGTTTATTAGCACAAATTCACGATGGCTGTTTTGGAAAAAGAGCTATGGAGTTATCTTAAGGACTTCACGCTAGAATAGTTAATTCAGCCTCGCTAATCCTTGGCACTTGACTTTCATCTTTTAGAACAAAATACAGTCTGTGATTTGATACCTTGAAGTCAGCAAAACAAAATGGTACTTTTTAGCAGCAGTGTTTACTTTGATCATTTTTCAACTTTTGTGCCCTTGCCTTTCACGTAGTACAAATTGCTTTAGCAGAGTAATGGGGCAGGAGCCCGTAGACTGTTTTTGTAGTTGGTTGCTGTGGTGATACTCAGCCGTCCATGAAACTGTGATCTCCAGGGAGACAGAGCTGCCACAGCCGCCCTAACCTTGCTGCTATCACATGCATCTGCGGAGACCTTAAAGGAACTTTGCAAACTGTGTCGACAGACGGTAGTGATGAGTTTGAGCCCATGCAAACGGACCTGGCTAAATAATGCCAGCCTCTGTCCAATAGACATGGTGCCTACGAAATGTTGTGTCTTTTTGAAGTGTTTTTTTTTTTTTTTTTTTTAAAGTTTTCCTAAAATATAGTGAAAGATTCATTCTAGAAGAAAGGCAAAGCTGCTGTGGGGCTCATTTCCTAGTTGTAGTTCCATCCTTTGTTTGTATGCACATTTTAATGAATCGGTAGGTCTTGTTGTGCACATTTTTAGAATAGCCTTACTTTATTTGTTTATTTATTTTTTAACCTATGAACAACTTGTTGCATTCTTCACAAATTAGTCACTTATTTGAAGGAGCGACTTGCATGCAAAAGGGAACTGGGAAGAGCAGACCTAAGCTGGGAAGAGCAGCTTTGCTCCTCAAACAGCTCCTGCACCTGAGCCTTGCTGAAACATGCAGTGGTGACCACGTGCCTGTAAAATCTGGCCTAGCACTGGCTGAATGGGGTGCTATGCATCAGCTCAGTACTCGAATGAGCCCTTTGCAAGCAGCAAGGGACTTGTTGGACCACAGTGACTTATTTGCCCATACTGTTATGCTGCTGTCTGCTTGGTTAATGTGCTGTTCCTTCACACGTTTTAAAAACAACATGGACAGAGCAGTAGCAGCTGGTTGTTAAATGGACTGGGTGCTTTAGAACACTTAATGGTGCTGGTTTAGTTTTCTCTTGGTATTGTTTGACCAAACTGCTCTTGTAGAGCTATCTAAAATGCTGAGGTAGTATGTTGCTGAGAAGCACAAAATTTGTGCATTTTATAAGTTTGTGTGAGCTTACAAGAGTGCATGGAGAATATCTCTATAGATCCATCATTTTGGATAATAATAAGCCTCTGTGGGAGGTTCAGAAGAATAGTGGATTTTACCATTGTGTTTATTAATGGGCTCAGCATTTTGTACCACGTCTTCATATGTAGCTGTATGGAGCTGAACACGCTAATTTTGAGTGGGGTTTCTGGGCAGTGCCTCACATGAATATTTAATAGTATGAGTTCTGCCAGAGAAAATGCTAAAAAGGAAGGGAAAACTTCTAGTTAGCTCTTCTGCTATTAATTAGAAACATTTTGTTGGTGGTTTGGAAATATCCAGTACCTTTCTGTTAATGTATGCAGTGTTTAGAAGGTGCTATGAACTGTCTAGACATTTGAAAAAGAATGTGCCCTGAGGAGCTCACAAACTCAGATGAGAAAGGAGGAAAATGTGGCTGGGAGAAGGGGAGCATCATGTCTAACTCAGCTGATATACCGGTTCCTAGCTGGACAATGGAGGCACTCTAGCAGAAATGACGAGGTTTTTTTCACAAAAGCACTTGATTTGCTTATGAAAAATTAATTTTTGGATTAATGTCTTATAGCTTTTCTTATGGATCAGCCTGCACTTTTCATGCAGACATGTAGGAAAAATTCATTGTGGGACAGAAATTATGCAACAATTCCAGCCAAAGGCATTCATAGATATACCACCACTTCTGAAGAACTTTATTTCCACAGATACCTGTGAAATATTACAGGTATTTACACAGATACATAGGTGAACATAATCATATATGTATGTGTTATATACATACTTGTAATAGCAACTAGGAAATCTAATAGTAGATCCAGTTGCAAAGAGTCTGATTTTCTCTCTAAAGTGGTATGTTTTCTCTTCGTGCTCCCTCACGTGACCAGACTAACAGGCAGAAATCTTCACAAAGTCTAAAACATCTGTCTTGGTCTGGTAGGTGTTGGCTTCGGATAAACCTGTCTGACATCAGTTTGAAACGGTGATGCTTCTCCATTTTCTGATTACCCAGAGGATTTGGCCTAACTATCTCTGAGATGAAGTGTTCAGTGCGTTATGTTTCTTATAATTGTTTATTTTTAATAAATACCAGAGATTTTAAATAGTAAGAATTTTGAAAATGTCTACAGGAGCATCTTCTTTTAGTTAAAGCAGCGTTCTGATAAAAATACGAACAGTGCACAAACATAAACTGGCCCATGTTGGGAGATTGTTAATTTTTTTCTATTCTTGTACATAAACTTGTATTATAGGTCACTTCATTAATATTTACATTAGCCTGAGCTTAGTTTGGGATCAGAGGAACGCCGATTATCATTTGACTGTGAAAACATGGCCATGAATACATACAATAAGATAGGAGAAATGCAATATTCACCACATTTAGTGTAGGAGACTTTTTTGTTGGCAGGTTCAAGTTTGCAGAGTTTACGGTCAGATGTACTTTATGCCATTTGGAACTGAAAAAAATATCAGACTAAAATTTGAACTTGTTTGCCAGATAAGGACCGTGAAAGATAAAACTTGGCTGCTTTGGTAAATTTAGATAACAATATTTGTATTGCTTTGTAAGAAAACTATATTACATAACCCCAGAACAAGGTAATTATGTTTAATTGTTTAAATGGCTTATTGCTAATTAGTCAAGATTGCAGCTGAAAAACCACAAGAATTAATGAAAGCTTTTTAATAGCAGTGAATTTAATAGCAGTTTTAGACTTTTTCCACTTTCAGCTCTTTCCATTTCTAGATGGAGCAACCAAGTGGGAGACTTTTAAAAACAAAGAGTTTTATCTTTTTTTTTCCAGCTATCAGAATTATTTTCACTTTATAGCCTGGTACTTCAAAGCAGTTTTCATAACTAAGATCATGACTGCTTGATATCTGAAGTTGGTGTCATCCTCTGTTACCATTCAGAGTGCTAAAGTCCTGCAGTTTCCTAAAAGGAGCTATTCAGTTCTTTTGAAGCTGAAAATGAAAAGAAGTGCTGTCCTTGGAACGCAAAAGTAATCTGCGGTACTTCAGGATTTCTTCTGGAAAGGCATAGATACAAATAGGCCACCTGTAGAGAGAAATCAAGTACTTGGAGATGTGGCTGCATTTACTTGGGAAATGGAGTTGCTTAGCCTTTCTGCAGTCAGTTAGCATTGCCCAGCATGCACTTGGTCCTGGAAGGAACAAATGTTATTTCTTCAGAACAAATGTGCAGGTTCAACCACTTGATGGTGAGATCTCAGTTCTTTTTTCTTTTTTTCTGAAAACGTTTTAGGCAACGATGGGCATCTAACACTCAGTTTGGTTTCTAGCTTCTGTCTAGTTACATGAATCTGCATTTACTTTAATAGTAAACTGGTATTTACCACTGTGTAAAAGTAATGCAATAAACAATGCATTTAGTTTCTTTAGCAGGGGACAAAACTCATTCTGAATTACCTGTATGCTCTGTATTCTGAGCCACCCTGAGTTTTGTGGTTGTGTGCATGTTCAAAGAGCTGTGGTTCTTCATCAGGAAACCCACCTTCAGTCCACTGCTGAGATGTAACCTTGCCTTCTTCGTGTGTGTGCTATGTGATCTCCTAATGCTTTCTTTCGATAAAGCAGGCTGTATAAATACACCAAATGCTGACTGCTTAGTAAACTTACCAGTGACTGTAATAATACTGTGTTTTCACTTACAAGTTCTCGTATACTAAAACCTGACAGAATGTTCTTTTTCATGCACTGAATTTTGCCCAACATTGGACACTTTCTCTAAGGGCAGCAGCACTGACAGTGAGTGGGACTGGGCAGAAAGGGCTTCCAGAAAAACAAAATGAATGTTTAAAAAGTCACCTCTTAGCTTTCCTCCCATTTTGATGCTCACTTTCCTGGGCTCATGTTCGTCATGTACTATTTTTTGTCCATGATGATAATAAGGATTTTCTTCTGTTTTGTGTTTGTTTAGTTTTATTTATTTTGCAGGTTAGGTTTATGCCCTAATAGCATAAATAGATGAGGTTTTGTACTCTAAGCCAGCTTTGTAGGCTACCATCAGAAACTGGAGTTTTCTCTGCTGTTCTTTTTATCTCCTTGTTCTCCAGCTCTCAGCTTAGTGGTTTGACCTTTTGCGTAAGCTATTTTTCATCAGCATGTGCCAAGGTTTTCTTAAACACTTTAGCAGTGCTTTGCAAGCATAGAGCAGAAATGTTAACTATTTCATTCTTTATTTTATCTGTACTCTGTCGACTGACTTTTTTTTGGAAGTAGTGTGTCCATAATCTTGGGTCAGAAGGTCTGAATGCTGGGAGCCATAATGTATATAAAAGTGACCTCTGATTCATTGTTTCAAATGCCCCTTTTGTTTTAAAACTTATAATGCAGAACTCAGGCATTTCTTTATTTCTCTGTAGGTCACATTGCACTTGACTCCAATTTCATCAGTGCATATTCACCAGAAGCCTCTGGTGTTTCTTCTCAACTCGCCTTTGCCCCTGGTTTGGAAGCTAAAAACAGAAAGACTGGCACCTGGAATCCGGAGAGTTTTCTTTGTAAGTATACACAGTCCTCTGGCCTGCTCTGTATCATAGCTATTTGTCACACAAAACATAGAGCTAATGGCATTCATTTGGAAAATTTTTAAACATACGTTAAAAAAAGGCAAGTTAACAGGAGGTCAAGTTTCAGTGTCAGGCTCTGGGGAACAGTTAGGTGGTAGGGCAAAGCAATTTGGAAAAAGTACCCAATTAGCTGTTATATGAATTCAAGTAAAAGAAACCAAAATTGCTTTTTTTTTTTTTTTTTAATAATCTGCATATTGGGTAGTTATTAACACCAGCAGCAATTCCAGTTCAAGAAGTGGTGAGGTTATAACGGATTGCCTGTGCTGATTAGAAGTTTGATAATACACTGCAAAAAAACCCTCAAAGCAATGGGAAATGTTAGGGTGAATGCCAGTTGTGTGGTCTGTGAACAAACAAAAATTTGTATGTATTGAGTTCAAGATATGTTTGTTTCTAATGAAGCTTGATCTATTGAAATGACCAAACTAAGACTAGAATGAAGTCATTTTTATTTCTCAGAAGGACTGGAGCGCTGCTTATAATGTAGGATCCAAATATTACCTAGTATTTGTAAATCATGTCCATACAGTTTGCCAGCACATTCAAGTTTGCTATTTGTAGTGAAACAGACAAGTTGTTTGGATTACATTTTTAATGCGTGACATCATGTCTAATCATGAGTCGTCGTTATTAAAGTTGCAGCTTTTACTATGTTCAACTCTAATTGCAGAACTAAACTTGATTATTTTTAGCTATGTCCTTATAGGGTTCAATTTTGCTCTTCCAGCATAGCTGACTGTGGTAGGCACTGATTGCTTCTGCACTACCTGATGGGAGGGCACACAGTGGTGTCACAGTGCATAGTAGGAGGTGAAGATGCTCTGTGCTGCAGCAGTTAGCACACTGGGAAGGGACAGTTGTCTCTGTTGACTTGGTATAATGGTGACCCCATAAAGTTCTCTAAGAGTCCTGTTGTTCACAGGATACCAAAAGTTTTTATGAGATTAATTTCTTTTTCCTTCCATCAAGGTACAAGAGTAGGAAGTCCTTTAGTATTTCGACCTGTGAAGGACTTGGTCCTTTTCCCAGTGCCATTTGTTACTGGCAGATGTTTTAATTAAAAAAAGAATATTGTATTTTAAAGGTGTTCTCAATCTCAGTTTTTCTCGTTAACATTTTGGAGACTCTTAACTGTTATCTTCTTGATGACCGTTCATGGTATGTGCCCTTAACACAGCCAGCACAGTTCAGATCTGCTCAGAAATTGACTGAAGATGATGATGAACAGCAGTATGATAAGAGTCCTCATTCTTCTTCTGGCCAAAAGAAACAGCACCTTTCACCAGTTAATCAAGACTTAGTCATATTTTTAGTTTAGTTTTGATCTCCTCCTGCAGTTACTATATCTTCACTCCCACTTCATTTCAGCGAATTTGTTTTCAGCCCTTTCTTCTCCTCTCTTCAGCATTTTCCTTCTTCCTTTGCCTTGACTTTGGAATTGAAGAGACTCTGCTGAGAGCCATCAATTTCTGCTCAGCAGACCATGCCAGTGTTCAGACTGTGGCTGTGCTGGACTTGCTTAGCTTGGCTCAGTGGCCTGCAGTAAGGCACGGGAACAATAGGAATGTGCCTAAGGCCTTAGCTGCCAAAGCTATATGATTAGCCAAGTGTTTGCTTCAGAGGAGTGCTTGGGTCTCTTCTGACTCAAAACAGATCTGAAAACAAAAGCAGTCTTGAAAACTTGAGAAGCAGCAGTCATGATTTGTGCCAAAAAAGACATTATAAGTTTATTTCAATCTCTTATCAGGGGCTCATCAACCTTCCTATTCCTTGTATACCAGTTTCTCAGTAGTTACAACTTGTGTTAGTTGGCCAAACAACTTAACCTGTGGTAATAGCCTATTGCCCTTCCACAGTTCCACTCTGCTCAAAAAGATACATGTGTTATTTTTTAAAAGAAACATATAGACAAAACAAAACAAACCACGCAGAATCAGGGGTGGCACAGAAAACTATGGGGAATGGAGAAAAAATCTTGACTTGTGAACAACTGTACCACCCCTGGAAGAAGTTGATCAGCTCGACTTTGGCAGCAGAGCTGCTTGCGTGTGTTAGGCCATGCCACACTGCAGTCACTAGTGCAACCTCTGACTTGAAGAAGCCACCTGCCTTTTTGCAGAATCAAGGGGTTTTATTTCCAGGTATTTCCAGGTGAGTCATGGAGCAGATGGATGTACCTCTTCCTTCTTCCTTCTACTCTCCCTTCTTCCTTACCAAAGCCCTCAATAAGTTCCTGAGAATTAATCTTCAGTGTGTAAATCGCAGCCTGAAGGAGCACGGGATGCAGAATTGGCTTCACTGGCTCATCTTGTTTGAAAATACTTGGCTTATACATGTACTTCTGCAGTTACATCTTGTTCACTGTCCTTACGAAACACAGAGTATTTTGAATCATAAAGGATTTCAAATATAAAAATATGTTTTGATGTCTGTGAATTCTATGCTCAAAACAGGAATGTGTGTCATGCATACCATAGGAGTGTCATAACTATTGTGTCTGTCTCTATGGAAGCCTGAGGCATGATGATCATTGTCTTTCCAGCTTCTCTTTCAGATGTTTCATACAGTATGTTCATTCACAATTTTATTAATATACTGCATGTAAATTGTGAATTGCAGTGTTTTATTGATTGAGCCTAGTTAGTAAGTAAAAATACTTAATTGGCAACTTCTGGGACTTGTTAGGGGTAAAGAAAGCACTCCTGGAGCCAAGTCCTGACTGTTAAATTTGCCCCTGTATAGCACCATAATAAAGTTTTTAAGTCATTACAGGGAAGTTATTTGTATAAATCAATACACAAATTATGTTGGAAGATCAAAAGCTATTTCTAAAAAGGAAGGTAACTCTAGGATATAAGCAGATAATATAGCAATCTGTGAAATGCTGTTAGTACCCTTGTACAGGTGGAGAACATAATGTTTGCTGGGGTTAAACAATATTTCTTTTGCAGCAGGGAGTAGAACTATGACTGTGTATTCTTGGTATCCTTGTTAGAAAGATACTCTAATCCCCTCAGTCTGAATTATTGTTTGAGTTTCCCCTGCAATGAGTTAGTTGAAGACAACAAAGATAAGTGGTCTCGATTGCTTGCTGATTATTTTTTTTAAATTATTTTATCTATTATTTTATATCTGACCTAAGTCACTGAAAATCACCACTTTGACTACTGATGTATCTAGTCGTATTAGTCTGATTGGATATTCTTACATGTCACAGAAATACAATAGCTTGGGGACTGGGCCCTTTCTGTTGGAGAGTTCCTGGGCTGGACCATCAGCCCCCTGTAGGAAGAGCAGCGTGCAGATGGGAAGGTCTGCTTAGTTCAGGAAGGGGAATATTTAGCACCTGTGCTAAATACTGCTTTTTATTCAGTAGGAAGTGATGCCAGAATTGTACCGGAAAGAGGCTCTGGGAGAGAGTACATCTTCACTGGGGATTAGCCCGATTAGATTACAACAGATCTCAATCTTATGTAAGCTAGGCAACACCTGCAGAAAATACTTCTACCTTTGATCCTTTTACAGGCCAATTTTGCAGAAAAACCTGACCAGACTTTTCCCACCACCACACTTTTAAATTTCTGTATAACAAAATAATTTCCTCCCTTCCCCTGAAGTCATTATTTCACTCCTTCCCTAAAAGCAGTTTATTAAGAACGTGTCTTGGCAGAAAACCAGAAGGTTTATGAAGCTGCCCAGAAAGAGGGTTTTGCAGATGCTGCTCACTATTGATTTTTCTCTTCAGATTTGTTAGCTTTCTCAATGGCTTTTATAGCCTAGGAATGTCTTTATTGGGCAAGTGAAACTAATCAGAATTAAATGAAAAAATGGACCCCAATCCTTTTTGCTTTCCTGAGAGAAATCACTGTTAGAGTAGATTCCTCACCTCCTCCTCCCCACAAATGTCTTGAATATCTACTTTATAGTACTGCTTATAGTATTTGGTTAGGGATTTTGTGCTTCAGCTCTTTCTCTGAGTTTATTATTCAGGTAATTGGCTGAATAAGTGTTATGGATGCGAAAGCACTTAAGAAGTGAATAACCTGAGAAATTGGTAAAATGGAGGAAGCAACAGTAGTAAAAATAAATGCAAAACCAGATCACTTGCTCTTGTCTTGAGATTTGAGGAGAAAAAAAAGAAGAAAAAGCTGTAAAGAAAATAAGTGATAGAGTGATGAGTTTAATTATTAGTCATTTGTGTATTTCTAAGAAGAAAAAAGGGGATGTTCTTATTTCTTCAGTTAATAGCTAGTTTATTCCTTTTACTTCATGAAAATATGGCTCACATACTTTGGGTCTCTGCCACCAAACCACAAGCTGCTCTATGGTTTGCACTAGATTTTGGATGACTGACAAAACTCACTGAAAAACAAGTGCTATTTGTTTTCCTGTGCCTAGTATTTAACGGGAAATCAGGAGACTAAGTTTCCAATCACTTGCTAAACAGACCCAGATGCGAACCAAGTGCTCTGCTAGAAGAGTGAGAAAGGATAGGAAGTGCACGACTAGTGAAAAATTTAGTATAAATAGTGACCTTTCACTATTCAAAGTAAAATGCTGTAGATTTGCAGCATTGTGTAACAGTGTGAAGAGGAATTAGAAAGGATGATTACATTTCTGCAGAATCCTGAGTTTGGTTTTTTGTTTTTTTTTTTGCTTGAATCTTCATAGTTCTTCAACTTAGTAGCAGGAAATAATCCCAGAGTTACCCTTTTCCACTTGGCAGAGTTCATATTCCCCCTTCCTCTTCCCATACCATTTCCGTGCTTTTTGGAAGGAATGTGAAAATACCATTAAGTGTCCAATTAAAAGCAGTGTTTAGTAAACAGTAACTTTTATTATGCTTGTCACAATAGTAAAATTCCTCAGAGACTTTCTCATTTGGCCTGATTCACCTCCTGACAAAATCCTGCTTTTCTAGTCTATATAACTGTTTTACTCCCAGAAATGTCAGAGGCTACATATGAGAGCTGTTCTTGGCAATAAACTGGAAGGATTTTGTCTTTAGTAGAGATGGCAGAAAATGACAGAGTGTTTAATACGTGTTTAGTAGTGATGCATCGTCTGCATTCAATAAAGTGGAATGAGAAAGAGCACAATAGTCCTAGTAAAGCATCTTTAAATACCTGGATTGTTTTGATTCAGAAGTTTCTTCATGAAATACTAGAGAAGAGAATTGATATTTTTGACTTATGAAGCTAAAATATAGCTCATGGCAAAGAATTCTGTATGGGGTAGTATGATGTCCCAAAACAGGGGACTTTTTTACAGCATGGAAGTATCTTTTGCTTTCAGTGTAAAGCACTTTCATCTGGGAAGAACTATTTCAAAATTCCCAAGTTGCTGGTAAATACCAGAGGAAGCTATGCAAGTCTATGTGCCTTAGTTTCTCCTTTCATGGAATGGTCAGGCCCTGTTCTTTTTTGGAGCTTTGTTTGCTAAGGCTATCGCAGTTCATATTAGATTCTCTCATGTCCTAAGTGATTTAAGCCATTTTTCAAAACTCAGGCTTCATCCTTGGTGTTTCATTAAGCTTCAAGGGTGGGCTGTCTTCATGGGTCATGGCTCCAACAAAGCTTTGTGTGCATCTTTGGCTCTATGTTAAATCAAGTTGCAAGAACAAGGAAAGAAATAACATTCTGGCATTTGGAGATTGGAGTGGACCCATTCTGCAATAGGCTGAAGTGTCGGGAGCCAGATTCCTGTGCTGATTTTTGTCTCTCCTATATTGTCATAGTTCCTTCCTGTCCTCACTTGCTTCATTTGATGGGGTTTTTTTGGTAGTGGAAGTTCACAGATGCAAGCAGCACATTTTGGCAGACTACTGGTGTTAGTGACGCAGAGATAATAAATCACAACAGGTTGTTATTGAGTCACTGATTCCAGTGGAAAATATAGCTACACTTGCCTAGATATGCTTTAATTCACCCCTTCTCTCCTTCTGATAGATTGAATCTAGCTTGAAACAAAATCCCTGAAAAAGCTTCTGCTACCTTATTTTGCTCAGATTAACTCAATGTGTTGAACCTATTGAGATGGTGTTAGATTACTGTGAAGTGAGTGAACAGTTACCTGTATGTGTTAAACTCTTGCTGAGCCCTGAGCTTTGGGGACAGATTTATCCTTCGTGTCATTTTTTTTTCCTTTTATCATGATTCTTCCAATGGTGCTTTTGAAAGTTCCGCTTGCTTTGATGTGGTTTCAACTTCGATGGAAAATTTGTAGATTTTCTTTCCAGATGCATATAAATGTGCAAGCATGATCCCACAAGGTTCTAATTCCTATCAGGTTCTTCGATAGTTGGTGAACTCAACATCTCTTCAGAATACAAGATAATGCTGTTTCTTTCACATTTGTTTTAAAAACAGTGAGAAATGGAAGTGGAATTTTGTCATGATTGTAAGTGGTCTTGAGAACACCAAACTGAAAAAGAAAAAAAAATACTGCTATCTGAAAGCATCTCTGTGGTTTGTAGGGAATAACGCAAAGCTGGTAGATGCTGCACAAATGTTATGTTGCATCTTATTTCAAAAGCAGCCACTTACCAAGGATTGCTCTCTTTGTGATTGTTGTATGCCGCGTGCTGAGTTTTTGAGCAATAAAGGAAATATTTTTTGAGTTTCAGAGTACCTGATCTTTCTCCATTTGTGGTTTTGCTTTTTCTCTGTAAGGGGTCTGAAGTCTGTCAAAATACATTATCAAAAAACACGGAGTCCTGACTCTGTGTAGGCTGCTATGAAAGTCAGTTCAAGATTTTTACTTCTGAGTGGATTTACTCCTTTCTGACATGTTCTGCCACAGGTCTGAGCTATCTAGAAACATGAAGGGTGCTGCTTTTCTTACACTGATTTGTTTGCTTCATTATGGATGGCCTTGTTGGTCACTTGCACTGGAAGGGCCTCGGTGTGTGGCTGTTGCTGTGAGGGGAGGGAATGATTCGTGCTGTGGACACTTAACTTTGTATTCTGAGTCAATTTCCAAAGGTGCCTGCCTCTCTTTCAAAGCTAAATTACGCACTTGCTTCCTACTTGGGTGTTCTGAATTACAGCTACATTAAATACTTAAAATGTCATAAAGCAAACAAAAAAAAAAATTCCCCAGTGGATCAGGTTGAAAGAAAAGAAAAAAAAAATAAAGACAGAACTTTAAAGAGAGAAGGAAATAGGTAAAATAAGAAACAGAAGTCACTGTTTTGAGTGGCTGTAGTACTCATGCTTACCAGTGAGATGACTTACGGCTGGTTCTGAGGTGTTCCTTCCGACGAGCAGTAACTTGTGCATTTTGGCACTTACACCAGGTAGCTGATGTCCCAAGCTGCCTTGGCAGCACTGCAAGAACAATTTTTGTGAGACTGGAAAGTTTTCTTTAGAGACACATAAAGGTTTTTGTTTGTTTGTTTGTTTGTTTGTTTTTCAGGATGAGAGGTCCTTGAAGTTTCTTTGCCCCTGTACATTGCAAAGAAAATTCCTATTTCTCCCAGTGGTCAGCACTGGGGACCACTAAGTTACATCTAGGTGGTAGTATGTGTAATCAAAGTAGGTTCCCAAATATGTTGTATTGCTTGATAGAAAGCTCAGATTTTAGTAGCAAATTGCAAGATTCTGCACTTGATCCACATTCCCCCTGACTGCAGAGACTTTTGAGCTGCATTCCTTGCTGTGTGACTGTGGATGTTATCTTTCGGGCCTGCAAACTGATTTTCCACATCAGACTTGGAAGTTCCTCATTTAGCCTCAGAAATGTGGCAAAGCATGTAGATGACCTCAGCAACAGGTGATGTTTCTGGTGCATTCATCTTTAATGCCCACACAACAACAGGAAGAAATAGAGCTGGGGCACTTTTTCCACTCTGCAACCTCTGGAAGTAACCATGGAAGGAGATGAACTTGGGAGATAAGAGTGAACATGGCAGCAGTTTCTTAATCAACCATTAGGCTGCGTAATGAATGCTCATGTTAAAATTGTTGACATATTTCTAAGCATGTAAAGCATTCTTTGGTTTGAATGCTCTGGCTGCCATGCCTGAAGTACTTCCAAGAGGGCTGCTTTTGGTTTGCTCTGAAGAGTAAGCAGTTAATGTTCGAGTCAGGTGTTGAAACAGTGATGGTCGCCCCTTTTGGAAGAGTTTGTTGAATTCTTTCCAGAAAAAATAACGTGCTTGGCCCACTTAACCTTGCCTTAGGTCCATGTAGTAAAAATCCTAACATTGGCAGGAACAGCAGAACTCTGCACTTCTTTTAAAAACGTAATAGTGAAACCATTATTTTGAAAAGATTTTGGTATGTGATTAAAAAATGAATGATGATAAGCTTCATGTCTATATAAAGATGTTTATTATGTGATCATTAGTTGAGGATGTTTGTGCCAGACTTCTGGGTGATTCTGCTTTTTGTCACCCAGTTTCTCTCTAGGAAGACTCAGAAATTTGGGTGTTCATTGATAGGATCTGTCATGTAGGAAGACATTTGTCTTGCCCCAGAATTATGCTGAATGTTTGCAAGTTCTAATTAGTAGTAAATGGAAAACCAAGAGCATTGAGGAAGAAACCTATTGTTAACAGACACTTAAATATTTCAAATCCTAAGTAGAAAATACAGTGAAAATGCATTATTGCAAGCAAATGCATTTCTTTAGACAGTGTTTTATAAGTATTACTATTTTCCTCTCAAATTTTACTCAAATGTCTTAGAAGGTTATGCTGATAATTCTTTTCTCTGACACTTACTGTGGAAAATGCCAGGGCCGTTATAAACTGTGTAAATGAACATCAATTGCTGTCACTCTTAGATGCACTGTAGGAATTTTTTGAGACAGTTAAGGAATTTTGGTTCCTGGCAGCGGAATGCCGTTATCTATCCAGCATACCTGTAAAATAATAACTGATGAAATCCTTAAATCCAGCAATTTTTACTCACAGGAGAATTTTCTGCTTTAGGCCAGGGCTCTACAAAGATGTCCCATGTGTTTGGATAGAAAAGACATCATAGTTAAGAGGTGCTACATAGGCACTGCATGACCTGTCTTGTGCTGACAGGGTCGTCTTTGTACTGTAAGACTGGGCACACTATGAAATCCAACGTTAGGAGCATTATTGAGATGCTCCATGAAAACCAATTTGTGGTGTAACTGCTTCTAAGTAATGGAATTGATAAGTCAGTACTATTTGCTAAGTGCTACTTTTAAAAGCTAAATATGTTGCCATATTTTCCTAGTATTGTAGGAAAATTTCCTAGAAAATCCTAGATTTTCTCATACATGAGAGTCTGCTTTCTTATATTTGGGAAGTATGGTATATTCTGTGCTTGCGTTATATATTGTGTATTTGTGTTACACAAAATAAAGATGAATTTAAAGGAAATATGACCATCATAACGCATGAAAAACAAGGAAGATCATTCAGAATTGAAACAAATATTAGTTTGAACTTCGAACGCTATTCTGGTAGGGGAAAAAAAGTCTTCTGTTGAGCAGAGTGTGATACATGGATAATAAATGCCGACATAATAACTGGAAGCATGGGGAAGAACTTTTGAAATTCTTTCCACATGCCAAAGGACATAATTTGTATGTCTGCTTAGACAAATACTTGTATGTGCTAAACGAGCTCATATAGAACATCACAAAATAGTGCTGTGAAGGGAGCAGTAGATACAGGAAAGATAATGGCTGGTTACTATTAATTTTATTTAACTGGAACCTGACTTCGTATAATTTGTTTAAATAAGTGCTATTGATAAGTTGTTTAAAAGGTTAGAGGGATAGTTATCACCATTATCTTGCTATAGCGTGCAAATACTCAGAAGGGGTTGCAAATTGTTGCACTGTGCTTTTTACTCTTTTGATCAACACTATTAACTTTGGATTCAAGGAAGTAATACACTTTTTTTTGACAAAGAAATCAAGTTTACTAGAAAGCCTTGATGTTGCAGCACTATATATAAATATTGGGATATTTTCTGCCTCCAGGCTTCTGTCTGACATGTGCTCAGGTGCAAGAACTCATATACTCGATATTTTGACAATTTTAAGCACTGTTTTAGTTTTTCTGGTCAAGACCTAAGGTAATACAACCTATTTATAATGATTTTTCTAAAGATTCAAGTCATCTGCTTTATGTGCTAGATCAAAGCATTTCTTTTCTTACTCCAAGTAAAGCAACAGTGAATATTTCTGTAGCCTGTCTCATTTCTTACAGTGTCTCTCCATTGGTCTTTTCACTGAGCTTCAACTCATGTTCTTTCTGATTTGGAAGTTACTTCAGTAGTTCCCAGGTTTATTGAGTTTCACATACTTTTCTCCCTTCGCTTACCTGGACTCTGTTGCTCTAACCCCTGCCCATTTCCCTGCTGCCCTCCTGCCCTCCCCTTCTCCTCCTATTGAGCCCATGTGAAGCGTTATTATACTACTTCTGTCAGCAGCCCAACATCTGAGGGCGGTTCAGAGACCCTTTGATTCAGCTGCCATGTGCACTCCAGCTGAGCTGATAGGTTGGGAACACTGTGCTGTTTAAAACATCTACATTAAACTAAATAATCTCTGCAAATGAATCATTATGCAGATGTTGAAATGCATGAAATTTAGGCATGAAATTGGAAGTAAGCTGTAAACGTGCATTTGCGTATGCCAGATTATGTTCCTTAAATGGGCTACCTGTCTGTATGGATAAATGTACCACATTAAAATTATGTTTTTATTTCCATCAGGTGTCTTCAGGTTCCATTGTTTGGTTCGAGAAGGGAAATTTCTCTTTGTCAGCAGAAATGGAAGAAAGGAATTTTCCTGAGAGAAATGAACATCTGTTACAGTGGGCCCAAAAGGAATATGGAGCAGTAACGTCTTTCACCGAACTCAAAGTATCAAGAAACATCTATATTAAAGTAGGAGAAGGTAAAACAAAAAGAAAACAGGGAAACAAAACTCAGCAGAAGTATTGGAACTTCTCAATCTTTAGAATAAATTTCCGTTTAGTAGTATTTCATTATTTTTTTTTGATTGTTAAACAAACTTCTCATTTTCCAGAGATATGTTATGATGGAGATAAGGCAGAGAAATAAAATCAAGTCTAAAGACCAGACATTAGGTTTAGTCAGCTTTTAATGGATTTTGGTGCCATAATTTTATGCTTATAAATGCAGGTACAAGATCATTGGCTGTAATCTTATAAGAAACAAATACTCACATTTTAAAAGAAATGTACTACTCATGGTCATTGTTTGGGTGCCTTCATGTGCAAGATCGAAGTGGAGAACCTGGGGAAAGTGGCTATTTCTAGGAATATCTGAGTTGTTTTTTTTCTTATTCCCTTGTATAACAATACAGACTACTCTGAGCAAAGAATTATTGTCTTTCTAATGAAGATAAGTCATCTCAGTCTGACCTGATGTCACTGTGTGTTTTTATCCTGAGGAGCAAGATTCCCTATCCCTGTGAGCTGGGAAGGAAAGTACTCCAATGCCTGAGGAATTTCACAGCCCGTGTTAGCCTGGGGCTCTGTCTGTATCTGTGCAGCTGAACAATATCAGAAAAATATAAAAATATGAGTCTGTGCAGTACCTTCCGGCTCACGCTTACATTATCATGCTAAGGGTATCTTCTGTAAGAGAGTTGTGTCTGAGCTGTTCTTAAGCCATGGGTAATACAACAGATACAGCTCTTTCTTCGCTATGATCTTGGAATAAGGCTGTTGGTTCAGGAGAGTTTTATAAACTACTTACCTTTATTCAGTTTTTTTTTTCTGGGACATATATAGATAGCAGAAGAAATTTATCAGCAAAAGCAACTTTCCTTTATAGTGTGAGATGATGGGGGGTGAAATTTGCTTTATTTGCAGGCATGGGGTGTCATAAGATTTCAGTGTTCATTACTTAATGGCCTGTTTCAGTGTTCTAATTCTTTGAAGATGTCATTCAAGTCTAGGCTAAACCTAAAACAATGAGAATAACGGCTGGTAAAAGTGAATCGGAGCTGTTCCTTGCATTGCAGCTAGAGATCCAGCTGTTTGGAAATATCAGAAATCAGTAAAACACTTTTAATGACATCCAGAAGGGACTGGGGGACTCAGCATTGGCTAGTATCAGGAGACTGTTTAACTTAGTAGCACTTCAGCAGTATTTCTAGAGAAACTCCTGCAAAGTGGAACTAGTTGGCTACAAAAAAAAAACAAAACAAAAACCACACACAAAGAACAAAACAAAACAAAAAAAAAAAACAACCCAAAGTCTTCTGTGGCAAAAACACCTATTCCTTACCACCTGTATATGATCGTTAGATTTCCTGACGCATGAGGCTTGTCCCCCCAAATCAGAGCATGGCTGTGTTGGTTTTATCCAAAACCTGCCCATTTTGTACTGGGTTTCCCTGCATGATTTTTGTTCTGCTTGGCACCAGTCTTGTATTTTAATGCCAGAAGATCATTCAGGAATACATTTATTAGGTTATTAAAGTGCTCTTGGAATATATGTATGGGAGTAGTGGTCTCTGTGTTACAGAGATAAGCATTCAATTAGCTATGTCAAAAAACAGATAAAATTGTTTGTTGATTTGCTCATCTCCAGTCATACTAAACAGCTAAATATGAGAACTTTGCATCATGTTTAGAATGTATTTAAACACAGTTTAATTAGGAGTTAAGTACAGAAAATGGAACTTGGCAAGCAACCAACATCAGTTTCTGAGGAGGCTCCTACAAACTAGCTGAACTGTAACCATATTTGATTTAGACTTGAATTCTTGGCAGAAGAAATAAAGGGGTGGGGCGAAGTGGAGAGATCATGCATGTGTGTTCCTGGATAGGGAGAGGGTCAGTTCTTGAACTGTAGCAGTCAAGTAAGAAGTTCTATGAAAAACACGTGGGATACGGACCTGATCTGCTTCTTTGCAGAGTGAACAGTGGGATCACTGAATTCCACAAACTGCAGTGTATGCTGATAGATAGATATGTAGGAAAAGCCTGAGCCTGTTCAGGCTTTTCCTACAAAAATCATGCTACACATCAGGTACCCTCAGTTGTCAGTCTGTGAATTTACAGCTAGTGTTACCCATGATTTAGAAGAGGCTGCATGAAGCCATTCATTGCTACACAGCTGATACAGATTTTAATGTGGGTAGTTAAATGAATACCGCCATTTTATCTTTATTCAAGTTAGAAATATCTGAAATTGGAAGACGTAATGTTTTAGAAGTTGGTGCTCTAGCTGAATACAAGGAAAAGAAAATTCAAGCAGGAGGGAAAAAAAAATTCTGAAGGATGATCTTTCATAGAATAAAACTGCTTCTGATGCCACAAGTCTCTGAAATCAGTTTTGAAGCTGCAAGTGAAAGGCAGCTGAGCGTGGAAGCCTGTCAAAACTGGACCAGGGCCAGGCACACCTGAATCTTATTGATTCCATCCATCAAGAGCCTGAGTGTGGCTGATCCAGCTCTGCAGGGGTGGTGAGCACAGTGGAAACTTAAACAGGGCAGGGTGAGGATTTTGTGCCAGGAGGCCCACAGAGTAGGGGTGTTGTGGTCAGCTGGACTTTTGTTATAAAAGAGGTGACAAAGTGATAGCCCTAATTGCTATTAGATTCTAGAAGGCTGGATTGCTTGTCCATCACTGAAGGAGTGATGTTAGAGCATATTTTTCTGTAGAAAAGAAGCTGATTTAGTTCCTTGAGGCTCAGTAAGATATAACTATACAGGTCATGAAGACTTACCAGTTAGTAAGCTAAATGTTACCTAATGCGTCTGGTACCGCCAATCTAAATCCAGGGCAGGTATGATAGCCTGGAGGGCAGCTTATTTTCAACACATTATAAACAAAGAAAGAATCAACCATAACAATAACAGGTCTGAAAAAGACTCCATGTACAATCTGTTTACAAACTGTCACTGTGCTCCTGTCCTGGCAGAAGCTGGAGCTTCAGTCTTGTTGCTGAGTTGGTGCCCCATACTCACTCATACATTCAGACTTGCTGGGTTTAGTACTGTAGGTTTGTGCTCTGTGCTGTGGTTTGTCCTGCCATTGCTTCAGCTTGCTGCTTCATGGTGATTGCTGCTAAGAGCTTCCACCCTCCCTGCAAAGAGTGCAGCTGCTTTCTGTTTTTTTAATGTGGTACCACTTTTAAGTTGATTTGCTGATCTCTGTAGTGTTAAGGGCTAGTGAATGGTGAAGTGCTCCTGAAAAAAGCCCTGCATTGGAGTGGTAGAGGAAAATCCCGGACACCTTGCTCATCCCTAGCTTAGAGTTTTGAAAGGCGAGCTCTGCTTGGATGGGATTTTTATTGCTGAGTATGGGTAAGATAAGAGCTGCTGCCAAGAGTGCACGTCTTGGAGGGTGACACCTGATTAACAGCTCTCATTTGCACGAAAATCTCCTGAGTTAAAGCTTGGTGTTCAAGTTTTATCCAGTTTAGCCAAGGGCCTGTGGGTGACACCTAATGTGTATAGAAGAGAGCAGATGCTGTCTGTCTTCTTTAAAATGGAGGCATTGCCCACGGAACTCCTGGGGCGGAGGTGGGGCTGCACACCTGTAGCAAGTGGGGCTCACCAGCTGCAGGCCTATCGCTCACCTGGTGTTGTTCCAGTGGAGCCACCTTAGTGCCTGGGGGGAGATTAGGGAGGCGTAGGGCTTCTAGATGGTCTCATGAGGACTGTTTGATCAGTTTAATCAGTTTAATTGCAGACACCTAAAGCACCCTTTCAAAGTCACTAAAGAACTCTGAAAGGAAGAAAAAGAAGAAGAGGAAAAAAGTATGGTTACCAAAGAAAGAAGAAATGAATCTCCCTTTCTCTTACAGCCCAAATCTTGGTAACTGGTTGACAAGAGTAAATGCATTTTGGTTAAGATGAGGGGGAAGTAAATATGTATATCAAGCATCTACTGACAGAGTTAAAATGAGCACAGAAGAAAGGCGTGTGAGGAGCAGGGGCCCAGGCTGGGGAGCATCAGCACTGGTGGCGGAGAGAGCAGTGGTTCCCTGAGCTGTGCCGATGTGGCAGGGAAGGGCCAGGAGAAGGAGGTGAGCACTTTGCCACAGCCAGTGATAGCACGTGTGGTGATTACCCACACACTGCTTAGAGGCTGATGTTTTATGGGTTTAACTGTGTTGTAGCACGGCAACTGAGAAGCAAATACATAATATCTGTGTTTAAGTATGAGCGTATATATATAACTTCAGGCTCAGTGTAGATCATTTGGGATCACTTTCCATTCTGTGCTGTTGTGGGAGGAGTTGGCAGGAGTGCAGCTGCATTCAAGGCTAATCTGGCAGGGCACACACCAGATGTTGGAGGAGTGCTTTGCTTGCACAGTGTGAAGAGTTACTGCCTCATGCAGCTTTGACAAGTTCTGTACAAAAGGCAACACGGTTAATATTCAAAGACTGCTTTGTGTAAGATCAGGAGAAGAAATTCTCCTAATTGTTTCCACTGTAGTTGGGGTCATAGGAGTCCCTGAGCTTTCTGAGAAGTTGTGTACCACATGCAAATGTACTTCAGGGATGACATTTCAGCTCTGATTTAGGAAGCAAATTCAAACAGTGATCTTCACACAGTTTCTAGTTTGTCCACAGCTTTACATGCATAATGCATTATGTTCATTTTAGTTTTTTCTGTTGTGGTATTGATCTTAATAGGAAAGCCTTCTTTGTAAAACAAAGGTCAGTGTGACAATGGTTTGGAATTCTGTTCCTATAAGACTTTGTCTTGAGCATGATACTTAGTCCTTCTGTGTATTATGGTAATTCATATGTAAAGCTATCTCAGAAATGAAGTATATATATATGCTGCTTCTCAGAGTGCAGCAATCTAGGCTGTGCATGAGGACTTCATACCAAGTGACCATTTTTTTTGTTTAATTTTGTGCAGTAATTAATGTGCATGATCAGCTAGGCAGTTTAAACCAGAAGAGATTATCTACTCTAGGATTTCCTCATTTCAGCTATGATTATTATATCAACCATTTATTTCATCCTTTTCTTGCCATATTCAATTTTCCACGCATAAGAGAACTGCGATATTTCTAGACAAAGCTGATTCTGACTACACAAAATATAGGAAAATATACTGAATATGGGAGTGGAATATATTTTCTGTGATCTTTGAAATATGGCAAGTTTTTAATAACAAGAAAAAAATTCTAAAGAGAGGAGTTAACACAGAAGGTATGAGTTAATTTCAAAAGAAATGTGAGTGAAACAGATTAAAGATGTTATTCATGTTCACACAATTTCCTTCAGTATTGTTTTCAGGTTTATTTTGGGGGAAGGGAGGGAGTTCATCAAATATTTAAATCTGTAGTTTAAAAGTATGTATTTTCCAATCACAGAATTGCTCAGGTTGGAAAAGGCCTTCACAATCATAAAGTCCAACCACAACCTAACCGTACTACCCCAACTCTAACAACCCCCCGCTAAAACTTGTCCCTGATCAGAGGAGTGCTGTATTTTTACCTCTCTTTCAACATTATGGTGATTTCTCCAAAGTACTTGAGATGAGTAATAGATGTACCTCTTGTGCTAGAAGTCTGCGTCATAAAATACAGTGCTGCATTGAAGTAGATGCTGTACATATATGAATGTAATTTGATATTTATGCATAAATGTTATACTACTTATATAGTATTATATGAGTAATTATGCTTTCTTTTCTTTTTCTTTTTTTCTTCAGATCAAGTTTTTCCTCCCACGTGCAACATAGAAAAGAATTTTCTCTCTTTAAATTACCTTGCGGGATACCTACAGCCAAAAAGAGCAGAGGGGTGCCTGATGTCTAACTTGGTCCAAGAAAGGGAAGTTCACATAATTGAGCTAATTACTCCAAATTCCAATCCATACAGGTAAGGTATCATGAAAGGTATCAAATCTAAAATCACAGCTAGATATTTCACTTCTATATTGGAATTTAAACAAAGATAGACATTTTAGTCATTTCATTATTACAGGAAGAGCATGGACCTTAATACTTTACCTTAAGTAGAACCTAGTTCTTCGTCATGTAAAGACTCTGGATCCTGCTTCATGATTCCAGGATTTTCCTGGACAAGACCATAATGCACAGTCTTTATGGATTTTACTCTGCCTTCCTTCTCTAGACAGAAATCTTGCTCAATCAATTGATGTTTTCCAATGAAATAAATAAGGAAGTACAAATAAGGACAGAATCTGACAGGGATTACAATAAGCCCACTGAATGGGGAGGTGAGAGAGGAATTAGAAGTAATCTTGACCAGTCATAGGTATTGATGACTAACAGCAAACCAAGGGCACTGATTCCCAAACAGTGGTCTAGAGGCCATGAATGATCTGTGGTCCATGGTAGGAGTGCCACAGTTCTTCAGAATCATAGCAATATTTTTCTATAGTGTTTCTGGTTGAGGTTAAGGTATAGTTTGATAATCTGTGAGAAAAAGGGTTGACAGTCCACTAATTTTTAAAAGGTTTATAAATAGTTGTTAAGGAAAATTATGTAACTCTCTCTATGTGTTATTAGAGTTATCTAAATTGTCAAAAGTACTGTAAACTTGGGAGGTCAAAGCATTCATCCTTTGCCTGTGTTTCTTGGGTCTTAGTGGAAACATATGAATGGTGTTTGCTTCAGATAATCACACCTGAAAAAACTCTTCATAAGTGCTGAGTATTGTTGCTAGAACAGAAATTTGCCATGAAACTTATTTTTGCAAGAAGAAAAGCAGAATTTCAGCAGAGATGAGGTGAAAAAAATGCCATCTGCTTTCTGCAGATGCTGGCTTTCCAGCATTGTCCACTTCTGCTCCTTAAGAATTATATTTCCCATCTCTAATCAGGAAATCATGTAGGGAGACAGAGGTGGAAGATTAATTATCTCATTGCACTATGCTGAACTCAGAGCCTGAAAATACTCTCTTGCCTTGCAATCTTGGCAGAGTAAGAAAGTGCTGAGGTGACAGAAGGCAAGTAGTTAAGTCCAAATGGTTTGCCTGTGCATGGCAGTGGATAGCAGCCCCATTGTGAATTGTGGTATTAATTTGCAGCAACATCACCATAAGTCCCTTACAGTGTTATGCAATGATTAAGGCCCTGTTTCTATTCCTCTGGGCGTTTGGCGTTGGCTGACAGTGCAGAGTAAGAGTTTGTTTTTTACATGATAACACTGCAAAATATTTAAGTGTTAGAATATTAAAAAAGACAATGAGTATGTTAAATTTCAGCTTGCTTCATAAATAGTTCCACAGCTGTCTTTACAAAGTTTATCTGCACAGAAGCTGAGCTGAATATGTGTAAAGCTACATGAGATAAAACAAAAAAAAGCCAGTATATGAAGTCTCAGTGTAGAGTAGTAGTTGAAACTTGGTATTTGGGGATGAGCACATTCTTAGACCTATGTTCCCGTAAGACGATCTGGAAGTGAAGGTTTTTATGTTGAATTAGTATTTTGCATGATGAAATGTTATTGCTGTACTTACTGTACTGAAGTCTTGAAAATCTGGATGGTGTTCATCTATTTTCCAGTGATCAGTAGGCTGTACATCTGTTTTCTTGTCTTTTTAAAGTATATATCCAGAAGTATTGGAAACTAAATAGGACGGTTTAATTCCTCAACACATACATGATCCTAAGCAAAGTAATATCAACAATTTAACTGCATAGACAGAGACATTGCCTGTTATAGCATTTGTGTGTTTTTTGATATTAACTTGCTTGTCTTTTTGCTTTTTTAAGATACTATTTTGAACTTTAATACAGTTATACACAGAGGAAACTGAAACAGCTATCTTTAGGCACAGTTGCAGTGAAATAAGCAGAGTGTAAAGCAAACTGCTTGCCATGTAGCTAACCTGCCCCAAATAATAGCTGAAATGAGTAGCACACTTCTTGTAAGCAAAGAAACAAACAAACAAAAATTGTCTAAAAAATACTTGTATCTGTTGCGATGCAAAATCGTTAAGAGTAAATGGAATAACAATCTGTTTTGCACATGTTGTGTTGTCTGGGATAACCTCCAGCATTTTAATCAGCTGGCCAGACAGTGGAAACATGATGGATTGGAAGAAGGTTGATAGCTGGAAATTTCTGGCACTCTGGTCTTACTTTCCCTCCATTTTCCACGCACAGCGCTTTCCAGGTGGATATAATCGTTGACATTAAACCATCTCAACCTGGCACCAAACTTGACAGAAATGTCGTACTTATCCTCAAGTGTAAAAAATCGGTCAACTGGGTTATCAAGTCGCATGATGTCCAAGGAAAGCTGGAAGTCATTGTAAGTTATGGCACCCTTATTTTTGAGAGTTACTATGTATGAACAGCATGGAATCCATTTGACTGTGATATACTACTAGTCCATATTGATTTTTTAATGTATTCTTAGCTTCTGATGCAAACCAACATTTCAAAGAGTAAGTACAGAAACGAATACTTTTTTCTCCTTTACATACTGACCAACATGCCCCAAAAGCCAGGTGGTTAGTGCAATAATTTAGAGCCTATATTTTCTTGATTTCTGTTGAACTACTCTCAACAGTGAGTTGAATCTTCATCTCCTTTCTTGCTGTTAATTTGGTGAGTGGATCTACAGGTTTATCTATGAAATTGGAAAGATGCCTATGAAAGCAGAGTGGATAATTCTAGATATAAGGCATACACCCACGTTGCTTTAGAAGTGGAAACTACTTTGCGCCTTCCACTTGTGATTCTAGTGGTCTCCAGCCTTCTTCCCTGCCAGTATTTCTGTCCCCAGCAAGCGTTTGGTCAAATTGACCTCACCTCTGCTCAGACCGCAAATAATAGGCTTTATAAAATTTAAAACCAGCGTCTGTAAAGCTGAGCATTTGAAACCATACTTAAACATAATTGGAAGCTCTAGTTCAGAATGGTTTTTGGCAAAGGCTCTGTGGCTCAGCGTTGTTTCTACTAAGAAAATGCACTTTTCCTTTTTTTTTTTTTTTGGAGAGAAAAAAAAACAACTAAATAAAAATTAGATTAGGCTTATTTCTCTCTTAAGTAGTGAGTTGAGCGCATCATGAAGTTGAGCTTAATGTTGGCCCAGTGGCCTATTGGCTAACAGTTTTGCAATAACTAAGATGCACTGTCAAACTCTAGCCATTTATGTTTATACAGATTTATTTGATAGCTTTCTCTGTTGAATGCATGCAGGTCAATACTAAGAAGGGTCCAAAGGCTGTTTGATCTACATAGGTCTCTTTGAAAGTAACTCCTCCTATTTATTTCCATATACAACAGATGCAAATAACACAATACCACTATTAGATAGAGCAAATTCTCAGCTACAAAACACTTCTTTTCAGCATATCACCACCATTAGCTATGTGTTTTCACCAGCAATGAACAATAGCCTGCATGCTGTGCCCATACACATCACAGCAGAGATGACTTACTGTTGCTATCACCACTGCTGGAATATGCCACCCACTGCCTCACTGTTCCCACTTACATCCACTGTTTGGCCTCCATAAATGTTCAGGAAGTGGCAGTGAATTTCAGAGGGTGCCATTTTTTCTGCATGGAGGAGTTCAGTGACACGTCTTGCTTCATATACACTTCCATGTCAGATGCCATTCTGTCAGGCTGCCCCTCTGCTGCCATCTGTTGCGTAGCAACAAACTGTAACAGAATATTGGTGGGATGGTTCAGCCTCTACTGCTGCTCCATCAACATCTGTCTCTGACTTTGTGGGCCAACATTAAACAATAGGAGGCATTAGTTTCAGAGCAGCCCTCATAAATCTGCCTACCACTCATTTCTTTTAGGATTTGATCTTTGGTTTTAAGAGAAACCAATTTTAAGGAAACAAATGATGGTGTTTCTCAGGAAATTGTCTGAAAAGACTTTCTAGTGTTGATAATGAAATTCCCTTCTGATTCCTGGCAGTCTTGATTGCACGGACAGGTAGGCCTGATCTAGTAGGTTCTAAAAGAGTGAGATCAAGGTTAGTTGCTCAGAATTAGCACATTTGTAAACAGAAGATTAAAAAAAACATTACACTTGAAACTTTCATTCTGGGTTATTTAATAAAGTTCACCGTTTTATATTTAGACTTCATTCTTCCACATGATAGAGAATTGTGCACTAGTTCACTTCAGTGACACATTTCAAAGCCATGAAGCTACCTCTTTTTAGATACGAATTTTCAGAGAGAGTATTTTTAGGAGATTTTAATATGCCTTAAAATGCTGCAATTTTATTGAGAATGAAGAAGAAATCTTACTATGTTTTGTTCAAGTTTGCCTTTAGTAATCATTGAAAGTGTAAGTAAAAAGTATAAGCGGAAATAACAGGTGGCAAAAAATAATATTTTATTTAGATCAGCCAAAAGAGAAAGTAATGCAGTACATGAAAATGTCAATATGTTAAAGACTATATGTTTGTATTAGGATTTGTGACTGTTTACTGGTTCATTCATATAGATGCCTAATTTTCCAAATGTGTGTTTGTTCTACTTTATATGGGGGAGGGAATTAAACAATGACTTATTATTAACAAGCATGTACTTCGAGGATTTAGGATCTGTTCATATTTCTGTTAAGCTAAAGGCCTTTCCAAGCACAAAGTTAGACAATACATAGAAATATTACTAAACAATTAGGTAATGTTTCACAATGTTCTTTTTTATTAGTTGAGTAGGTTCCATGCACTTTGATTTTCCTAATATCTTGCTCTCAGTGTGAGTCTTGAAGGGATTGGCAAACTGAGAGTGAAAGGTTAATGCTGTGCTGCCTCAGCCCGCGAGTATGAGTTAAGGTCCAGATTCGTAGATGATAAATGATCATTTATCATTTTCCAGCTTGCCGTGCTTCTTGAAAATTGATGGACACAAAATTGAGTAGAGAGAGAAAAGTTTAGGTAAAATAATTGCATATAGTATATGCGAAGTGTGTTTTTCGTAGACTGTGTTCAGATCCTGTTTGCAGCCTTATGTCCTTACATCAGCTTGAGTTTCTGTGCTTGTTGGGCCAACTGCACTTCAGAGTGGGTGTCTTCTTATGCAGCTACAGATTCTACAGTGAAACTGCAGAAAGGTTTGACCAATTCTGTGTGTATTGAGGGGGGCAAAGAGTGAAAGAGGCAACAAGTGCAGAACAACAAATCTCTGAAGATTCCAGAAGCTTAGAGGAATTGTTCTTTAAATGAGGAAAAGTGCCTGCCAGTTTGTGAAAGGATCTCTCTATTTGGAATAGCTTTCTAGGTGGCTCCGTGTTGATTGCCTGCACTGTGCAAGGGTGTTGACAGGGCAGGCATATGAAGGAAGGTATACCTGTTCCTGGAAGCCCTTGTGATTGGTTTTGTTTCATTGATTTGATGCAAGACTGAACTTTTACAGGAACACTGTGGCATGGAGAGGTATAAACAAGCCCTGAAAATGGTCAGGAGCCAGCTAGAACAGAAAAGTTCTGGGATAATATTTGTTCAGCTGTCTCATTTTGACAAAAAAGAGGAGGAAAGTAGAGAGGGAGATCTAGCAAAATTGGGATGGCATAGTAATTCCAGCTGGTCAAAGCAGTGTGGTAATATTAAAATGTGTGATAAATCATAGCCAGATTTGTATCTATTGGAAAATAAAATATTATTTGACCCAAAACAGTAATAAGGCACTGAAATTAAGATACTCATTGCTTCCTTTTCATTTCTACTGTTTAGTTGTCTTTACTGGCCTTTGACAACTAGTAACAGAATCCTCAAACCAGATGCTGCACACCTAGAATTCCCTTTAACTTCTGTTGTGAAGCTTTGAGTGTTTAAAGAATGCAGAATTAGGTCATTAGAAAGAAATAAGGGAGAGAGCTAAAGATAAATAATATACAGCCTCTATGATGGAGAATATAATCAGGCATGGAAATTGAAAGTGTGTGCGGTAGATTGAAAGATGTAATCTGCATATAGAAAAAGCAATTCAGTCACGTTGGAGGAATTGTTGAGTGGGTCATCATGCCCTTTCCTGCTATGTGAGTATTTTCAGCTTGTTATGTATTCGTAATGGAATTGTTACAGTGATAATAGTAAAACTGTAAATGTAAAAATAAATTCATGTATCTTTAGCTTTGTGGGTATACATATTTAAAAATAAGATGCCAAGAAAATTCTTTCTAAAAAGAAAGTTGAAATGTAATATCAATGAATATTTTCTATTTGCCCCTTTGGCAGCTAGAGATGCTTGTTATATATCCTTTTGACTTGCTTATTTGGACAAGAAAACTTTCTCCATGTGTGCAGCAGTTCTGTTTTGAAGGTGGCAGAGTTTATTTTAGTTTATTTCCCAGGTGATCTCAGTTTGCTATTACTAACAGGGTAAAATTTTTCAACAAAATATGAAATCACTGTCCCTAGTCCATGTTAAGTATCCCTAAATGGTAAGTAATGAACCGTGTTTTTCTTTGTTTGCAGACATCAAATAGTATTGGTTTTGGAAAGGAAACAGAGCGATCCATGACTATGAGTAAATCGGTAATACCCGATATTCCTTCATCACATGAGAGTTTGATCAAGTGGGCGTATGAGCATAAATATAGTCCAGTTACTTCCTATACAAAAGCCCCCGTAGCTAACAGATTTCATCTTCAACTTGAATATACAGGTGAGCTTAAAGATGGGCTTTTATCATATAGGAGAAATAAATGCTGTCTTCCCAGGTGTACGATGCTTCAAAAGGTCCTTTCTCAACTTTGGACCATTGTTGTTGTGGATTGTGCTATTTTCACTGCTCATTGTAAACTATGCTGTTTGTATGTGTAAATGCTCATTTAAAAGTAAAAAACAAAAACCAAAAAACTGTGGCTTCTTGATTAGAAAATTCCAGACGAGTTGTGTTGCATCCTGAAGTGGAATTAAATGGTTATATTTTGTCCAATTCAGAAGCTTGACCATCCTCAGCGTTCATTGGAATGAGACTTCAGCAACTGCATATTTTGTTAGTTAATAAATGCAGCTTTGGTTTTTATCAAAAACATGAACATGTTTCTTTGGACAATTAAATGAACATTTAAATTGTTGACTGAAAAAACTTGGTTACCAGAAAAATCTGAGTAACTGGAATAAATGCAACCATTAAAAAAAAATTATTTGACCAAAGTCATTGCTGACTTAAATATATCCTGGTCCACTGAAGATAGTAGAGTTGCATCTCCTTTGGTGATAGTTCTGAATTTAAAGCCCTAAAAACACCATTTTCTTTTTTGATAAAGATTATTTTCATGTAAATTTTATCACTTGCACTGTCCTGGTTTACAGATAATTATCTACTTGGGTGAGGTGCTGAGACTTCAATCCCGAGCAGTACAGCCTGCAATCCAGGAGATAGTGTTCTCATTTCCTTATCTTAAAGTTAACTCTAATTTAACTTTAATCTGGTTATATAAGTAGTTCCTCAACAGTAGAATTTGTGTTTTCATGTAATAGAAGAATTTCATAGGCTCATATGACTGACTGATACTTTAGCAGCACTAAACTAGTGTATTTCTTGGATATGATGTTTTTTTTACGTTTGTGGTGGCCTTTTGCATACAATGAGGCCCATTCAAAGTCTGTTTTTAACTATTAGTTAAGCATATTTCTAGAATGGAATAAATATACCAAGGCTAAGTGCCTCGGTATCAACTATACTGTTAGTGGAGGAATTGTGGCTAATAAAGGAAAGTAAAAAGATGATGCTTTGTGGATGTCTTTCAGAAACTCCTTTCTGGATAATATTTTTTTTAACATGAAAGTTCTTCAGCTCTGAATACTTTTAGGAAAAATACCTAATAACCCAATGAACTTTTTTTCTACCTTTAGAAGAGATGAATGATGAAGAAGACCATTCTCTTCCTCCAGAGCTTACAGAATTGCTGCATGGCGCAAAGAATCCTGCATTAAGTGATGGCCTGACTTTTCCTTTTCACATTAATAGAGGAGGACATGACACAGGGGGAGAAGGAATTTTCCCATCCAGGGATTCAGTGGACACATTAATTAATCATGACTTTGAGCATTCCCTCTCAAAACACAAAGAACCTGAAGAAGTTCAAGGCAGTGCTGATGTAGCCCTGTCAATAAAGTGTGATGACAGAGTCATGACAGTGGCTGTAGAAAAAGACTCTCTACAGGTAGGTGTGGTCTCTTATCCTCAAATTTGGACAGTCTTTTTTGATCAGACCATTTTATTTGTATTTTGATGAAAAATAAGTAGTCTAAGATCCACAGCAATTTTCACTGTCCTCACCTCCCCCTGCTGTCCTCCCCCCCAGTAGTTTGATGGGGAGACTGTACTGTACCTATTCTTTGCCATAACTCTGGGTCTTGTTTCCTCTTCTCAGTAATGCGGTAGTTTGTAGACCAATTTCTGATTAAAGCTTAGCGGGGTTGATTCTGTGGAAAACTTATGTATTCAACCACTGGTCAGTTTTTAATTTCCGTGATACACAGAAACTGCTTTTGGTAGCTTTATAAGACCTGAATAGATTTGTGAAGAGACAGCTAAGGGAATGGAAAGCTAGAGGGTGAAACTGTGTAGTCCACTGTTACCCATTATGTGCTATTTTATTCTGTCTTCACCATCTACCAGCTGACAGGTTTCTTGAACCCATTTGCACTGTGGAAAATAGCTTGATACAGACTAAAGCATTTTGATTCGAGACCAAATAGAGTTTTTGTCAGTAGATTAATAATGAACCTGTTGTTTCCTTTGTTCTATGTTACACTTATTCCCTGTCTGTCAAGTGTAACAACATTTTGAGACTGACCTTCCCTGGATGTCAGTACAATGAACTTCATTTCCTCTTATCAGTAGTCATGAACAGTATTCTGAGCTACACTTTAAGAAAGGGTCTAACACAATTTCAGTGGAGGTTGCAGCCATTTACAAAGCATCTTTGTTTTAGGCAAACGGCTACACAAGGACTGAACTCTCACTGCTGGATCACTCTTGCAAAGCCAGGATGAATGGTACCCATTTCATTCTGGAGTCTTTGCCGAACAAATGTGGGACTCGGACATCATATATCTTGGACAAGATTGTTTATTTTAACTCTGTGAGTATTTTACAAAGTGGAGCCTTCTTCTCTGCTGCATAGCATAGTGATACAAGGAAGCCACTGTAGTTAGCTTTAGCCTTAGCAGGAAAGAGGCATCCTGACCTTTTCCTGTTGAGCTCAAACCTAGTTGTAGCTACAGTCCCTGTATTCAAGAAGTTGTGAAGGCTATACATTCCATCTGACCTCATGGTCAGATGGTATCCTATAGGAAAAAGGAGGAGTTGAAGTTGCATGCCCTTACAAAATTGCATGGCTGAACTTTGGGAACCATCTGTACCAGTTTCAGAGAAGTTGCACCTACTTTTCCTGTGCAGTTTAGGTGTACCCACGCTTAAGAAGTAGGTATGTTGCTCTAAGAAGGGATAAGAATGAAGTTCTGTGATTGCAGGGAGCAATACCATTAAACTCACACACTGAATTATTGAAGATGAATCCTTTTCTTTCAGAATAGTGAGTGAAAGGCTCTCAAAAGTGAGGAAAAGAGATTGCGCGCGCGCTTCTCTCTTGTATTTTTGGATTCATATTTACTATCAGTTGATGTACATGATGAAGACGCTCTGAGTGTTTTTATGTGAGTGATGATGTTGATGAGCCCAATTAGGTTCTACCACTTCCATGCTGGCTCAGCTCATGACCTTAAAAATGTTGCGACTAATCTGGGTTGGGAAGTAATGACACATTTCTCTTGCTGAGCTTTCCAGCATATATCTTTGGCAAATAATGGAAAGCCTGTGGTCCAACCCAAACACTGTTAAGGCAATCTCATCTGACCTTGCCTGACTAAAACTGGCAAATCTGTAGTGCCTAACTTTAGAAAAAGTCCTAAACCGAGACTGTAGATAGAAACATATCCAAACAGTAGAATAGCATGTGGCCAGAGCTAAGTATGGTCATTGTTCCTGTATTATATTCTGTTGTGGTCCAAACCAAAATGGATATTTACTGCTTCTCTCCTTTCTCCATCATGTCTTTTAAGAGCCTTGGTTACTTGCTTAAATTCAGAATTGTGCATGGTATCAGCGGAGTCTCAAAGAGAATATGTCACTAGGTAGTGGTTGCTCTGTGTCCAGGAAAACAAATATGAAGTCTTAGAAGGATGGGGACAAGCTGTGGAGTTGCAGGGCATAGATTATTAACAAGGTGCAGAACACTGCTAAAAGAAAGTTGGAATTGTCAAGTGAGGAAATGGAAAAGTGTGCTAAGGAGGAGTGGAAGAGCTGAGTAGAAATTCAAATTAAAAAACAAAGAAAAGGACATAATTTCTTTGGGTATGCATCTCAAAAAATGAAAATGCAAATGTCAGAAGAGAAAAGCCTTTAATGACCCTAAAACTTGCAGTGATTTTTTTCAAGTGTGCATCAAGGAAAACTGTAAGTTGTGAAAATTCACTGTAGAAAGCCATTTTTTCTAATCAGTGTTGGTTATAGAAGTGCCAGAAATAGATTGGAAATACTGGGATGTTCCTTTAGGTATCAGCACCCAGACCAGCATTTTTTATGTCTTTGCTGTTTCTGAATTCTGGAAACAAACTAAGGGGCTTTCACTAAACATAACCTATGTATTTTAAACAGCTTTGTGCCAAGCGTGTGAGATGTTCTTTCACCGTCTTTTAGCTGGTGCACTTCTTTTGGCTTTCTCATTGTTCTGAAGAGAGAAGAAAATAATAACTGTAAAGTGAGAGTGCTCAATTATCATCTAATTTTATGCGTTTGCAATATGTTATGTGCAGATCGTCATTCAGCTATCGTCACCAACTGAAGGCAGCAGCTTTGATGATGATGACATGGAATCAGGTGATAATGGATTTCCAGGGGATGCCGATGAGGGAGATGTTACTTTCTCAAGCTGGCCTGAAATAGCGGTATGTTACTCTTGGTTTTGCACCTGACAACTGAGAAAAACCTGTTGTAATAGGAGTTCACAGAAATTACATTAATAATATGGCAATTACCTTGTCTTTACCACTTTTCCTTCCACTTCAATTTCTTGTGGACCCTGCTGAAGGGTTGCACTAAGAGGAATGTGGGAGGGGCATTACTGTATACTCAAATTTGTCCTTACTGTGCTACCACTTCTAACTCAGGGTGCGTTTGTACTCTTATCTTTTTTTGTAATTTCAGTTTAATTGCACACTACACCAGCGAGAGAAAGACTTTTTTAATCCTGCCGTGTTCTGGCCTCCTGAGCCACACATCACCAATGTGACCTTCAACATGGAGCTCTACAAAACAGATCTATTCCTTACTCCCTCCCAAGGACTCTTCTCTGTTGCTGAAAATGGGCCAATATATGTAGAGGTAACAAACTGAAAAAGGCTTTCAAGCTAGCAGAAGCATTTTGCAAGGCCATACAACTGAGCCACATTTTTGCTTGTTAATTGAAAGGTCTCATTGTGCAGCTGCTTTAAGCAGATAGTTATGTGCTCTTGCGGTGGTAGAGAACAGAAACTGTGGGTTTGATTTTGACTACAAGCAGGACAGTGCTTTTGGTCAACGTCAAAGGATTCTTGCAGAATGCATGAATTTAAGTACAGGGTCATTCTTTTCATATCTGCTTCAGAACCTAAAAGTGGTCTCTAAGTTGTTGCATTTTTTTATGAAGACTTCAGGGCTCATTTTATTGGCTAATGTGGTTGAACCTCATATGAAAGATGTAGGCATGGAAAAAAATGGTTGTAAATATCTGTCTTTTACATACTGGTGTTTTCAGGTTACAAAGTTAATATAGATTCTAATCTGTCTCTGATGTACTTACAAACACCGATTTGCTTATGCTAACACATGGCGTGTAAGGGCATAAAATAAATGAACCCAGAGAAGTCAGCAGCCATAAGCATAGTGGCTCATTTAACACCAGTAGTTGTCATCACTTTTTCAGCATATTGTGAATCTTTCTCATTCTCTACCCAGTGAAGAGGTTTCTACTTCTTTCGAGAAAGGTCATAAGGATTCATCCTGAGGTAGTTATTTTAAATAAGTTTCTGAGTCTTTGTAGTATGATACAGCACCAAGACACTGTGTGGTGGAAACAGAAATGTGCATGTGGTACTGGAGCTCCAGGTTCTTGTTTCTTCCCATTTGCAGTATGCTCCTCACTGTAGTATCAGTTACTAGAGCAGTTTTCTGCTTCCTTTCTTTAAAGCTTCTGTCCATTTCAGGGCGTCTAGATAGCAGATGGTCTGTGATGGTCTTTTGGTTTTTGTTTTGGTTTTTCCATTTTCTCTTACTTTTTTTTGAGAGTAAAATACCAACTAAGCAGTGAAAAGAGCAACATTGAAGCTTTGTCTTTGCCATGTCCTCAGTGACATATCTTCAATGAAGTCCATAGCATCAGTGAAGCCTTCTCTAAAGAGATCTACTTGTCTCTATAACGTTCTCATCAGAGATTCTTAGCAAGTAGACTTGGGAACGTTATTTGTGACCTCCGGCTGGTGGTAGTTTATTTTGTGCGTTCTGTAGATATTTACTTGACTGTTTTCTGCCTAAAAGACTTTAAACAATGCAATAGTGAAAAGTACTTAAGACAGCTGAAACAAAAAGAAGGTATGTCCTCATCGGTTAAGAATATGTTCAGAAGACATGTGACTTTTTTTTTTTTTTTTCTTTTGGATAAAACCTTCTGTTTCCTTCAGCAATCTGGGATGAATCCCCTTGGCTCCTAGCTCTTGGAACTGATCTGGTTCTGGAGATGTTTATTCAGACAAATGTACTGATTTCTTCACCACCTGTCCTGGCAAAAAAAAAACCTTTTTTTTCCTGTTTCTCCTTCTTGCACAATGGAAAATTTATATCTTTTGGGACTTCTGTGATTTCATTTCTAACTGACAGACATTTTTACTTTGTTGTTGTTATTAAAAAATAATTAAAATAATTTAAAAAGCAAACAAACCCCCCCACTATTTATGATCAGTAAATTACTTAGGCCTTAATCTGTAAGAACTCTCTTTGCTTTTTCCTTCTCTGCTAAAAAAATTTTGGCTTTTTTTCCCCCAGGTTTCATTTTCTTACCTTATTTTGGTCTCACCTTCCTAGTATAATTCTTTTTGTTTCCTTGGGATATTGTGCATCTTTTTATATACACAGTGTTGTTTCATAACACTGTAATATACTTGTCCTTCATGTCATGTCTTTTTTTAAACTAGTTTACCCCATCAGCTTCTTTCCCTATCAATATCAGTGCTTTGATTTTCATTCACCACCATTATTTGCTGTTCTTTTTATGAGATGATCTCTCCTGCTTAGATGCTTCAGCTCATCCTTTCATCTTTAATTACTGCTCACATGGTGAAAAAAGGGAAATGCCATTCTTTACCACACAGCGTAACGTAAAAAAATTTCTGTATAGACCATGGAAAAATTTGGAAGGCTCTTACATATACATGTAGCACATAGGAATTAAGTACACATTTGAGGCACATTTCTTATTTCTAAGTAGAAAATTATTTCTTGTGGAACTGTTTTCATCACATCGTGTTAAACGGTCCTGTTATTTGTTAAGACTAGCATGCTTCATTTGTTACAAATTCCATTTTTTTTCCCTAATTACTCTGTAACATTTGCTGTCTCTATCCAGTTCAGCTGAAGCATATCAGTGCCTTGCAAGTTGGCAGTTTTAATTATTTTTCATTAATGAATATCAATTTCAGACTCATAGTTGACAATACATTAGGGCTTTTTAGTAGACTGCCCACACCCCCCAGTCCTGGAATGCCACCCGCATGTCAGACCTTGACCTCCACTCTGCCTTTGCATTCCACTCTTGGCTGGGGCTGGGTTCTCTGTCGTGTGTGGCTTTCTTTCTCTTTCTTGTTTTCTCTTTCTTGTTTTCTCTTTTTCTTTTTCTTTTTCTTTTTTTTCTGTTCCTTTTTCTTTCATTTTTTCATTCTTCTTTTTTTTTTTTTTTCCCTTTTCTTGTTTTTCTTTTTTCCTTCTTTTTGTCATCAGTAAAGCTTTCAACTAAGACATCGGATTAGTAATTGCCTTTCATAGAGTTCTCATGATCTGTCTGGCTGTAAGAGAAGCATCATCAGCTCATGTTGTAGTCAGCTTCATCCTTCCAACCCCTGCAATTCTGTGGTTCTGTGATCTGGCCTGGATTTTTATTTTTGTTTATTTATTTATTTCCTTAAAGATAAGGAATTGCTGTTGTTATGCATGGTAATGCTATTAAGCAGCTGCTAGTTTTGAAACCATAGATTTTCCTCTGTGTGTGTGACAGCCTACCCTTAACATTTAGCTTTCAAAACAGTTCAACTGGAATGTGGAACTGGATCACTACTTTAAAAAAATGTCAAAAATATGAATAAAATGTGAACTAGAAATGTCGTTTTGGAGATCTTACTATGTCTTTCTTTTTATTGCAGGTGTCTGTGACTAAAGCTGACAGATCCTTAGGCTTTGCCATTCAAACGTGCTTTGTTTCCCCATTTTCAAATCCAGATAGAATGTCTGATTACACCATTATAGAAAACATTTGTCCTAAAGATGAGTCTGTTAAATTCTACAGCACTGAGAAGTTGAACTTCCCCATAGCGCATGCGCAGAAGGACAAAAAAAGATTTAGCTTTGTGTTTAAACCAATATTCAACATCTCACTGCTCTTTCTTCACTGTGAGTTAACGTTGTGTACAAATAAAGACAAAGATCCCCAAAGACTGCCCAAGGTCAGTACTTTTTTTTTTTTTTTTTTAAATGGTTTTCTGTTGGATTGATATGAGAAACGTATTTCTAGGTTCAAGATTTTAACATGAGTTATGATGCTATATGATTTGACAACAAAAGTTAGAGTTTCTATTTAAATCTCATTGTGTGGGATAAATAGAAATTGCTTTTCATTATGCAAGTGCTTCAGATTTATCTTTGCTAACAATCTCACATAACATCGTGGCAAACAATGTTAGCTTTATCTTCCAAACTTGTGTGTAACTTCCAAACACACTTACAAGTGTGTTTTACTCTCCTTATATGAATTGTGAGATCAGCTTATCTCAGTACAACTTGGGTAGAAAGTAACTAAGTACTGGCGTGTCTGCTACGTTTTGGTACTGTATCATCTTGTGTGTTCTTACAGCAAATGGTCCTGCTCTGCTCTACTGATTCTATATAAAATTCATATTATATCTAATATTTACAAAATCACCAAATTTTGCTTTATGATTAATGCATATGGCTTAGGTTCATTACCAGAGAAAGTATGTTAAGAACAACTGAAGTTCAATAGTAATGCTCCTATAAATCTTAGAGGATCCTTAATGAATGCAAAGGTTGCATCCTGAAGCGTTGCTAGGGGTTACTTTTGCTTGTGTGTTACACAGATATTGTTTGGAAGTTCTCCTATATTTTTTGGTAAATGATATTTGATAAAACTTAAAATGAGACGGCTGTGCAGCTGGCAGAGCTGGACTGACAGACAGTGCTGGTGTTTGAGTGACTCTGACCTCACTCACTGTTCTTTCCATCTGCAGTGTGTTCCTCCTGATGAAGCTTGCACCTCTCTGAATGTGGATATGATCTTGGCCATGATGCACAACAAAAAAACCTTCACCAAGCCTCTTGTAATAACTCATGAAGGAAAACTAGAAGGTATGAAGATGGTCTTGACTTGTTTAATAAATCTATATATATTATATTATGTACATATAGCCACTTGAAATGGGCTTTAAAAAAAAAAGAGTACACCACATATGTAGCACCTTGTAATCTTGTGGTAATACTGTGTTTGTAAGTTGTTATTTGCTTAGACTTTTCCCTGGTAGAAGTTATTGTGGCAGTTGTTGCCATCTTTTAATGGTCTTTATTGATCCCTGGAATGTGATTTTGCCCAGCACTGACAAAGGAATACCGTACCAAGCAACAAAATTGATTTCAAAAGTATAAATATACCACTAGTGTTAAGCACTTCTTGTTGCCCAGAAATCAATAGCCCTGCTGCATCACTTCTTTTTTTGGTCTGTAAATATATACCTAGGAATAACAGCAGTAGAATTACAAAGTGTTGAGAATGCTAAAGACCCAAAAGTTTGTAAAGCAAAAGGGTGGCCACCTTCCACCATGGGAAAGAATGTGTTTTGGTCTTTTTTTTAAGCAATGGGAACTGAGAACTATCTCCAGTGTCATTTAGTCTGAAAGTTTTTGGTGAATCTCTCTGGCAACAGCATTAGTCATGTTTTGTTGCATTTATAGAAGGAGAAGGTATGCATTATCTTTTCCTTTCATATTAGCACGGCAGTTTGTGGCTTTATGTGCATATCGAAATCGTACAATTACGTACAAAAGCTGCTTGAAATTTCAGAATGCTTTTCAGGTAATGTCAAAGAATGGGGATAAGAAATCATTTAACCTCCATTGTGCAGTGTGAGATTTTTAGTTTTCAAACAATTTATATTACCGTAGAGCACTGATATAGGACTTAAGGAAAAAGTGTTTCTATTTAACTCTACAAGACAGCTTATGATTTGTATTACATGGTTCTTGTTAATGCAGATCAACTCCACAATGAATTAAAAGCAAGTAATTGATCTGTTGATGTGATACAGCTAAATCTCTACTTTGGGCCTGATTCTGTGCTCTTTCTTTTTACAAAGCTCCACTTTTTCATTTGCTTTTTTATTGGAGATGAGTAAATCCTCCAAGTGAAGTTCATCTTTCAATAAACAGACTTATATTCTGAGCTCTCTTGCCCTTCTGATGTGTGGAGCATTGTGTGCAGCTCCCGTCTAGGACTGCACTCAGAATGTTGCCTTTGTGAGAGGCACAAGGTCTTAGTGTGCAAAGATGAGCTAAATTTATAAAGATTAGTTGCAAGACAACGCTGTGATAGAGTACTTTGTTGTATCGTGGGTGATTTGGTCTAATTGTGGGACGTTCCATGGAAATCTCCTCCAGCATATCACAGCTTTCAGTTGTAATACAAAGTGGCACATTAACAACGTAGCTTTGTTGGTATGCCGTTGTTCTGCAGTGAATCAAATGACCCGTTTCTAAAAGTAAAGTGCAATGCATCTAACTAAGATTTGGAGAATAAGTCACATTGCATTACTGAGCCAGAGAGTTTACATCTCAGAGGTGGTGTTCAAAATTTGCTTTCACATGAACAGGCCAGCTTTCATTGTTGCAGACCATATTATGAGTTACTGCTATTACAGCTGCTCTGTAAGCCAAGTGAAGGAGTTATGTGCTTGAAATTTCAAAAGCCTTAGCGTTGCAACGGTATTTTTTTTCTTCAGACTTGATCTTATGGTTATCATTGACTCCCGCAGAAATCACAACTGTTTTGTCTGTATGAAACTAATTAATTCTCCTTTACTAATGTTATTACAGTCCCATACCGACTCAGTTACATATACTGATATGGTAGATCCCAGTGGAAGTGTCTGAAAGCTTCATGACATGTTCTTTTCATATGCATTATTGCCTTCTAAGACTCTTTCCCTGATTTAGTGAATGGCATTATAGCTATAGCCATTTATATCTTTTGAAATATTTGCTCTTGTGTTGAAACAGTCTACCAACTTCATTGTTCACATTTTTGGCAAGTATGGAAAGTTTAGATTGTTACTTCAGCAAAAGGAGGGTGAGCTGAACAGCTAACAGGTGTGTTCGTTCTGAAAAAGCATAGAGCATTTTGATAATGTTTAAAAGCCAGTAGCTGCTTTTACTGAGCTTTAAGGATTCCCTTTGCTCCTCTGTTGCTCTGAGCAAGCCACATTAAAATAACATGAAAGAGCTGGATCAGTGGGGAGAACTGATAACAAGCTACATAACCTATTGTTAATTAGTGGACTTTATATTCTCTGTACAGGGGCCAATGGCAGAATGAGTGTGGAAAATTAATTCTCCTCTTATCTTGGAAGGCATGTTGTTGGCACTTACGATATGCTAGTAGAGAATTTAGACAATCAGTGCCTTTAGCCATGTTTGTACTGTGGGTTGCTCCCTGGTTTCAGTCCAACCTTCCTCAGAAGTGTTACATTCAGTTACACATGAACAAGTTCCCCCAGACCTTCTTTTCTCACCTGCTTCTTAGTATCCTGCCGAGAGTGATCTGGATGAGATAACTGTGCATTAGAACAACTGAATGTTTAAGAATAAAGTGCTATTTGGATATTGTAGGCACATGTGTCTGAGAGTGTAATGCCCTTATAGGATATTGCTGTCAGTTTAGTGCTGCCACTTGAGTTTAAGAAGCTGGAAAAACTGGCTTGGTTTAAGAACACTTCAAATAAATAACATTTATTTTCAGTTGTTTTTTTTTTTGGGGGGGGGGGGGGGGAGGGTTTGCACCATTGTTTATGTTGCAAATGCACTTGGTTTGTTTTTTGGTCCCTAAAGATATAAAAATAAGTATCGGGGCACTGTCTTAACAAATCCTTTTGCAGCTATTGCACTGAACACCCTCAAATATTGCCAGAATTTAAACAAGATCCCTAGGTTACTGGGCAGTACAGAAGCAAACTCTGCAGCTAACCAAACAAAGACTTGGATACGAAGCCAGGATCTCTGGCTCTTCTGCTTGAGGTGGCATTCTTGGAGAAAGATAAGAGGAGCCAGTTAAGCAAAAGAAGAGAAAAATCTTCATTTCTTAACATGTATTTACTTAATCACTTTCTGCTACATGCTGATAATGATGATGATAATGCCAAGAATAATAACTTTGGTTTAATAGCTATGATCTTTGATTTCCTGTATGTATTTAAACCAAACCAAACAACCCACCACCACTAAAAAAGCCCAACTAAACAACACTCAAAACAGAATCACAAGTAGGAATTAAGCTAACATGTGAATCAACACATATTCATGCAATTTGGATGAACAAATGGATATTATGCCATAGTAGTGACTTTTTTATTTAGAGATGATAGCTGTTTATTGTTTTGGTTTGGTTTTCATGATTTAGCATGCTAGTATCTCATGTTTGTGACTGGTCAGTAGCCAGACGAATGTAATCGCTTTAAGACAGACCTTGTAATCTGTGCTCATTTAAGAGCTCCTTATATGAATTAACCAGACGTACTGCAGGTTGGAACTGATGATATCTGGGTGGGAAGTTGTAATGTAGTTGCCAGGAAATTATACTTTGCATGAATGTAGTTCATGCTATAATGTTTTTCTGAGGAATGATCAATACATGAATGGAATTTTTCTAGACTGAGCAAGATTTGGACTGGTTTTCCTGAAGTTTTTGGTTTTAAAGATTGCCATTAATGTATTTCTGCTTGGTCAGATCCTAAAGTTTACTTTCACAGTTTGAAGGCTCTTTGCAAAACTTTCTGATTTTTTTTATTTGTTTTAAAACAGATTCTTCTCTTCCAAAATCAAATGTGAGACAACCATGTAAGTAACTCTTCAACCTCTCTCTTTTAAGCCTTAATGAAGAAAATTATCTTCAAGCTTTCTGAATTATGTGTGTGTGGGTGAGTTTGTTAAATTCTGGGACCGGAGAGAATTCTGATTAGTGCTGCTAAAGACATTCCCATTGGTCTTTAGAGAGAAGGACCATAATCGTATATATATGTGAAAATTGAATTTGGGAAAACACCACTTAGAATTTGAGTCTTAATGGCTTCATTTGCCAATGTGTGTTATTTCCCCCAACTCTGTCAAGGCTACCACTGACCAGTACAAGAGCTTCAGCAGCAATACCATCTAAAGGACTTCCTGTATCCTATTGCAAGCCTCACTTCTACATTGCACAGCAATTGCTCACATCCTCAATTACTCTGGCACCAGCACTCATAGGCCATGCTCTAGATGAGATCACTGAATTGATGTGGATTCATTTATTTACTTTTGTCCTGCTGTCTTGATATAGTGAATTTTATTTTTCACCGTGATCAGTAACTAACCCTGGAGAGGGAGAAAGAGGGGAGAAGTGGCAGTAGGAGGTGAGAATAGACAGGAATGTGCAGGTTTTGCACATGCAGACTTGGTCACAGGCACCCAGGCCCTTGCCAACAGGAACTGCTGGAGGTGACATTTGTCAGAATGGGAATGGCATTGAGGATCTCAGGAGCTGGTGGGCTGAGGGATGTCTATGGGGTTATCTGTTGAAGGCAGGAACATATGTTGTTATTTCTAAAGTGAGGGTGTTGGTTGTGTTTTAAGAACTGGAATTCTCCTGGAGGATGCTACAGAGAAGATCTAGTCATTTCATTTCCCAAGCCAGCTTAGTCAGTAAAATGTTATTTGCTGGCCTAAGCCATTCTGCGTACTGGGAGATATTAAAAATACTGAAACTAGAAATCCATTTTGTAAGAAAAGATTTCCCCCAAATGGTTGATGAAAGAGTGTTTTTGAAGCATTTCTAATCACCAAGAAGAAAAAGACAAAAGCTGGAAGCTTTTTTGATGTTCAGCTCTGGGGCATTGTATCAAGGAACCAGATGCTATTACCCTTGAAATGGTGCTGCAGAATTGCCTCTCCCCTAGAAAGTGATCTTTTGTGTGTGGTGGGGGGAGTGTTTTATTTCTGTGTTCTGGAATTAATTTTAGTTATTGTTTTTCACATTTGGCAATC
The DNA here is from genome assembly GCA_030625065.1 of Alectoris magna. NCBI lineage: Eukaryota > Metazoa > Chordata > Aves > Galliformes > Phasianidae > Alectoris > Alectoris magna. The sequence continues at coordinate 15,680,845 of CM060568.1, read as the reverse complement.
TTTTCAATTGTTTCTATTTATGTTTTTGCTGACTTTTTGTTGGCGTCTCTTTCCTCTTAACGGCAGTTCCGTTCTCCACCTAGAATTCAGACTGAACTTGTACGAGATGTAGGGAAAAGTTTGCTTGAATATTAGGGCATTTAAATGAAAATAATATTTTGCTAAAAATCTCTGCCTTTGTGAAACACATTTTTAAGATAAATAGATATTTATTTGAAAACAACTTATTAAGGGCCAACTGAAAATGCTTAATTTTTGCAATGTGTTCCACATTTGGGTGTGCGGAGCTGAAGCTTTGCTTTGTGATGTGGAACAGTTGGTTGGACTGAAGCCAGTCTCCAAAAGCATCATTTTTATTTCCTTGATGCTAATCTGCTACACTGTTCCTTAAAATGGTGCTTAATTAACTATGAACTTCAACTAAAAAAAAAGCTAAACAGCTTTTTCCGTGAAAGTTTAAGGGTAATTGTTGTTAAACACGACTTGTCATGACAAAATTAAAAGCCCTTATTGTATGTGTTTGCCTTTTAGCTGTGTTCTATGGCTTGGACACTCTTACCGTTGTGGGCATTGCCTTTGCAGCATTTGTGATTGGAGCCCTGCTAACAGGAGCGCTGTGGTTTATCTACTCTCACACAGGTAAGCGTAAGAGCTCTTAGTGACCTCAGTGTAGATCATACTGCACGAAATGCAGTGTGGTATGTATGAGTCCTTGCAATGAAGGAGGGGAGGGGGATTAGCAATAGCCATCCTGCCCTTGTTTCTCACTCACTGTTCTCTATGAGCAACTCCTTGCAGGAGTGTGTTGATATTTATGAGTAGATTGGCACCTGCCCTTCCTTAAAAGGAGATATTATGGGTTATGAAAATATTTTCACAATCCCAGGTGCTGGTGCTTATGGGGGACTTCAATTATCCAGATATTTGCTGGATGAGCAACATGGCCAGGCACGCGCGGTCCAGACAGTTCTTGCAGTGTGTTGAAGACAACTTTCTGATGCAGGTGTGCTGCGTCTGATGCACGGACTCAGATGTGAACGATCCAAATCGTTTATTACAAGTTCTCACATCACTTATATACCTTCACAAGTTTTCTTTTCCTAGCTTTCCCATTCGCCCATACAGTTCAACAGAACATTCCACAAACACTTCTTCAACCGTTCACACAGGAGTTTATCCAATCAGAGCCGCAAGCTGTTCTTTCTTCTTTTAGAGGTGTCCTTGGTTCTCATGCTGTTTATCTTGCTCCACAGCTGCTGCTCCATACAGTCCTTCTTGTATTCCCACACAGGTGGTGGAGGAACCGATGAGGGGAGGGGTGTTACTGGACCTTATTCTCACTAACAAGGAAGGACTTGTTAAGGAAGTAAAGGTCGGGGGCAGCTTGGGTTGTAGTGACCACGAGACGGTGGAGTTCAAGATCTTGAGTGGAAGAAGCAAAGCAAAAAGTAGAATTGCTACCCTGGACTTTAGGAGAGCCAGCTTTGATCTCTTCTGGGACCTACTTGGAGCTATCCCATGGGCTAGGGTGTTAGAAGGTAAGGGGGCCTGTGAGAGCTGGTCAGCATTTGAACAGCTCTTCTTCCAAGCTCAGGATCAGTGCGTCCCTGTGAGCAAGAAATCAGGGAAGGGTGGCAGGAGTCCTATGTGGATGAGCAAGGAGCTTGTGCACAAACTCAAAGGGAAGAAGAAGGTCCATGAAATGTGGAAAAAGGGTGTGACCACTTGGGAAGAATATAGGAATGTTGTCACGGCCTGCAGGGATGTGAAAAAGCAAGGCTAGAAGCCCACCTGGAATTGAATCTGGCAAAAGTGATAAAGGATAATAAAAAAGGCTTTTTTAAAGTATGTTAACAGTAAAAGGAAGACTAGGGAGAATGTGGGCCCCCTACTAATGAGGGGGGTGTTCTGGTAACGGGGGATGCTGAGAAGGCGGAGATACTGAACGCCTTCTTTTGCTTCTGTCTTCAGTGAAAAAGCTCTCCGTCAGGAATCCCAGACCCTGGAGGTTAGTGAGAGGGAATGGAAGACTTCCCTTTAGTCAGGGAGGAGGTGGTCCGTGAGTGCCTAGACAACACCAATGTTCACAAATCCATGGGACCCAATGGGGTGCATCCAAGGGTGCTGAGGGAGCTGGCAGAGGTGATTGCTGAACCACTCTCTATCATCTTTGAGAGGTCTTGGAGAATGGGGGAGGTGCCTGAAGACTGGAGGATAGCCAATGTCACTCCGGTCTTCAAAAAGGGCAAGAAGGAAGATCCAGGTAATTACAGGCCAGTCAGCCTCCCCTCTGTCCCTGGAAAGGTGATGGAACAGCTTGTGCTGGACGCCATCTCCAGACAATTAGAAGAAGAGGCAGTTATCAGGAGTAGTCAGCATGGGTTCACCAGGGGAGGTCATGCTCAACCAACCTGGTAGCCTTCTATGATGTTGTCACTGTCTGGGTGGATGGGGGGAGAGCAGTGGATGTAGTCTACCTTGTCTTCAGCAAGGCATTTGATACTGTCTCCCACAACATCCTTATAACAAAGCTGAGGAAGTGTGGGATAGATGAGTGGACAGTCAGGTGGGTTGAGAACTGGCTGACTGGCAGAGCACAGAGGGTCATCGTTGGCGGTGCAGACCTGTAACTAGTGGTCTTCCCCAGGGGTCAGTGCTGGGTCTGGTCTTGTTCAACATCTTCATCAGTGACCTTGGCGAGGGGATAGTGGCCACCCTCAGCAAGTTTGCTGATGATACAAAGTTGGGTGGATTGGCTGACATGCCTGAAGGCTGCGTTGCCATTCAGCGAGACCTGGACAGGCTGGAGAGCTGGGCAGTAAGAAACCAGATGAGGTTTAACAAAAGCAAGCGTAGAGTCTTGCACCTAGGGAGGAATAATTGCATGCACCAGTACAGGTAGGGGGATGACCTGCTGGAGAGGAGCTCTGCAGAGAGGGACCTGGGCGTCCTGGTGGACGATAGATTGGCCATGAGCCAGCAGTGTGCCCTTGTAGCCAAAAAGGCCAATGGCATTCTGGGGTGCATTAAAAAGAGCGTGGCCAGCAGGTTGAGGGAGGTGATCCTCCCCCTCTGCTCTGCCTTGGTAAGGCCTCATCTGGAGTACTGTGTCCCATTCTGGGCTCCCCAGTACAAAAGAAGACAGGGATCTCTTGGAAAGAGTTCAGCAGAGGGCCACAAAGATGGTGAAGGGCCTGGAGCATCTCCCCTATGAAGAAAGGCTAAGTGAACTGGGTCTGTTTAGCCTTGAGAAAAGAAGACTGAGAGGGGACCTGATCCAGATCTATAAATATCTATGGTGTGAGGGGCAAAGTGTGGAGGCCAGACTCTTTTCAGCAGTGTGTGGAGACAGGACAAGGGGAAATGGCCAGAAACTGGGGCATAGGAAGTTTGGCACGAATGTGCGCAAGAACTTCTTTACGGTGAGGGTGACGGAGCACTGGAACAGGCTGCCCGGGGGGGTTGTGGAGTCTCCTTCTCTGGAGATATTCAAGACCCGCCTGGACGCCTACCTGTGTGACCTGGTGTAGGGAACCTTGCTTTGGCAGGGGGGTTGGGCTCAATGATCTCTGGAGGTCCCTTCCAACCCCTACGATTCTGTGATTCTGTGATTTTATTTTTTTAAATCTTAAATGTAAGTCTTGAAAACTCACCTGAGATTTTGAAAGTAAAACTGAGATTTCCTGGGTTGTGCATTACCATTAGTAGCATCTCTGTTTTAAATTAATTGGCATATCTGTTAATGTATCCCTTTTGGTTCACATACCACTTTTTCTAAATGATTTGTGTTGTTTTTCTTTTAAGTAACTAAATTAGATTTATGTGACTCAAGATGTTATGTGATCAGTGGACAAAATGACTGAGAGAATACCTTACTTGCTTTGACATTTTCTGAATGTAACTAGACTTGAAAATGTTTCTCTTGATTACACAGAAATTTTGCCCCAGCCATTTATTTCTCTGTTCATCAACTGTTGCACGAGATGGTAGAAATAATGGGTAATCTCATTTAATTTAAGCCAAGCAAATAACCAAAAAAGTGTCTGAAATTGATGCACCTCTTATGTGTAGCTAATTTTTCAGTGTCTCCTTGTCACACTTCTTGCCATACTATGATGAGTTAGCAGAAATACAACACCATAAGAAGCAGAGTTTGTTTAGGGAGCTGTCTGTTTTGAGGCTTGATGTGAACAAAGACTGGACAGTGATAAGGCCTTGCTTTGAGGCATAGGACCTTGGCTGCCTGTGGATTATTGAGTATCTCAGGATCCCTACAGCATGCTGGACTCCCAGCTACTTCCATTTTTGACACTGCAAGACACTGCAAGATCTCTGGGAGGTGGGGAGAATGTGAGGTCATTTACTCCAAACGTAGGAGCCCTAGGATTGTCCCATAGCACGTTATAGGGTATTGTGAGATTTTCCCTGCATTTAAAACGTTATGGAAGCTACATAAGTGTAGGAATCTGTCAGGTCAGAGCTCCTGTAAATATTATGACCCAGGAGCTTATGTTAATTTGGAAAAAAATCTGTTTTATTTCCAGTTGACAGTACAACATCTTAGTATAAGCATTTTAATACTTCCCAATGCATCAGCTGTGTATGAAGCTTGTTTGGAATTCAGAGGCAAATATGGAAACTGTAAATGTTGGGATCATGAGCATAAACAGTATTATCCTGCCCATATACTAATGAAACATTATGCAAAAAGCCTAAGTGTAATTTGGATGGGTAAATAGGAGATAATTTCCAAATAGGCAACACTTACTAACAAAAACAGTAAAGCAGTTGTTAAATTAATATTGTTGGTTCTGTGTTTGTGAAAATTGAGATTCTGTTCATATACGGAATCAACTGTAGGCGCATGTTATATATCAGTAATAAAGGAATGCTCAGAAGCAACATGATAAATCCTTCAGTAATGGCAAGACTTGGACTAATCCCATTAAAACTATTACATTAACAAAGTACATCAGTCATAGCTACCATGTAAAAGTAGTGAAGAAGACAGCTGCTCTGACTTTGTGTTTAATAGATGAAAATAAATGGAGAAAAAGGCCTAACAGAGAAGAAATAGCTTAGAAGAAAGAAAAAAAAAAGTAAGGAGACACTGTAACTCATCAGATGAGAGACTCACAGCAGTAAGATGAGAAAATTATCTAGGAAGTTATCTGGGTTGGATTTTGAAAGTGAGCCTACGTTCCTGCACGTGTGATTTTTCTGTGCATAACAACTTGTATCTACAAAGCAGAACTTCAGCAGAGTACAATGAAGGCTCTGGCAGGGAGAGTCTCTTAGAGGACAACCGCTGTGACAGAGAAGATAATCCAGCTGCAGTGGAAACATTTGAGAGTTGACTGCAGACTTATTAAATGAAAAGGGAAAAAAAAGTTATCTAAATATCATCTACAGAGTGGCTGTCTTTTGCTGTTACAGAATTTACCCTCTGCTGTATTGCTCTTTGAAATCTCATATTTTGTTGCAAGTAATACTCAGTTTCTATTCTAACCTGTTATTTAGACCAAAAATGAAAAATGAGTTAACTCCAAAGTTGTATATTACATTGGTACTCAGAGTATGGGGAAAAGCTACTGCTGACTGAGAATGCCAGCTTGGCATGTGTGAAGTACAGTACAGCAAAAAGCCAGGTTTTTGCCAATAGTAAGAAAATAGTAAGAAATCATATCAGTTGCTGATATGATTTTACCAGAGTGGCTCTATTGGCAGGCTCGTTCTAGCATGGAGAAAGCTTTACATGTATGAGCTCCTTTATTCATCTGCATTGGCTGTTACCATCGAAACCTCAGTTGATAGCAAAAAAAAAAGAACAAAAAATAAGTATAATTTAATCTCAAAATATTAAACAGGAGTTGTTTTGTTTTTCTCTGTCACAGGACTTTTGCTGTTTTCAGTGATTAAAAAATAAGAGATTTCCACCAAAAGCATTAAAATTGCGCATGGCTCTCTGAAACAATTTCGTTTGGAGTACAGTTGTTCTAAGGTACACAGGTAGCAAGGGAGGAGAAGAGAGGAGCTATGCTTATAACCTTGGAGGAGGAATTCAGCCCACCTTTCTGCAAAAGGACTCCCTACTTTTGATCCTTTGTCCAGTTGATTAAAGGCCTTTAAAAGCAACTGACAGCAGTATTATTTCTGACTGAGAGGACTCAAGAACAAGGGGAAAGCAGCAGATATTTGCTACAATGAAATGAAGAAACAAAAATTCTTGCAGTGTGTGCAGTTTCTGAAACCCTTCAAAATTAGCCACATAAATATCTATCAAGTGTCTGTCTTAATGGGAATAACTGGCTACGTTTAGGAAAGGACATGCACAAGTCTGTAAGTTAATGAGGCTGCCAAACCTATATCCAAAGATGTAAATAGAAAGCTGTTACATGGAATGTCAATCACTTCATTCTCTAAGGAAGTGCTTTTTCTGCTTCAGACAGTGCTGCAAGTTAACAGGATAGAATGTTCTAAAATCTGAGAAGTTAAATGCGTCTCTCCTCCCCCACTTCTCTTTTTTTCTTTTTCTTTCTTTTTTTTTCTTTTTTTAATGGGATCTGATTTAAAATAAACTGACATAGCAACCAATTATATTTGGCAGATGGAGATAGAAAAGCAAACATTCAGACTTCCTGGACAGGGAGTACAACTGGCAGCTTTCCTAAGTGTGAATAATAAAGTGCATGTTGTCGCGCTCGGATGAGTAAAAGCTTGTTTACTGTCAATAGACGTGTCCATTTCGAGTAGTCCTGTTTCAGTAATGTTGGATACGTTAAGCTGCTTACAAGAAGACAGATGGGGAATGCCTCTTTAGCAATAATTTACATTTCTTTAAATCCATTTCATGAATATTCTTTAAAAATACTGTGCTGCAGCTTTGCTGGGTGTTTAGGAAATAAGATGTAGGAAAAATCATCCGGTCCAAGTACAGTTGTTGGTCTGTGTTTGTAACATCACAGTGACAAAGTTTCTTTTCTTCCTGTCTTTGAAAATTTATTCTGCAGCTGATTTGGGGTGTATGGGAGCTGCCAATAATGCTCTTGAGATGAGGCACTGAAGAGGAAGTTGAATTCCAGCGGGGGATGCCAGTGAGGGAGGGGGCTGCCATCCCAAACTGAAGAGAAGTGCCTGTAGGATGCTTCCAAGAGGAACTAAAAGGAGCAGATAGTGTCGTAGGGTTTGCACGGAGGTCGACATGGTGCCTGTCAGTTTTCCATAAAGAAAACAATACACGCTTAGCTTATAAATGAATTTCTGGTTAAATACATCCAGATTGCTCTGACACGCTGACGCAGGGCTGTGTAACTGTGCGGTTTGTAACTGGGAGACAGTGGGGGGAGGCAGGGGCCCCACTAGGGGAGTCCAGCCGAAGCTGCCTCCTCCAGTGCTGCCAGCTGGGGTTAGCCCTTCGCTGCCTTCTGATGATTTTCCTTCTCTTGTTTTGTCTTAGTGAAAGGGAGTTTGTTTATTCCTGCCTTTGTAAATATATCCTTTTGTACAAAGGAAGGAGGGCTTGTACACAAACAACTGGAGGAGAAGGGAGCAGCTAGGAGAGGGAAGCTATCCAAACAAGGCTTATGAAAGTCTTTACAGTATGGTAACACAAAGCACTGATTTGATGCAGCTTATTCTGATGAGTTAGAAAGCTGTTTCTAATGCAAGTTAGGGGTGAAACACATTTTATGTGCAGATGGCTGGGGCTGGATTCTGACTTGTTGCTGTAAGCAGAAATTGGCATTTTGCTGATGAGCTATGTGGATATTTCTTACACTGTGGAGAACAGAATCAAAATCTGCTCACAAAAGCCAAGGCTGTGCTTCATGTCTGCGAGGGTGAGACTGACCCTCCCACTCAACGTTTCATTGGCCTCCTGGGCAATGCATTTTAGTGGTTTAGTTTTTTTTTTTCTTCTTTCCTTTCTGCCTTCCCCATCCCAAGAGCAGCAGGGTGCAAGGCAGGTCTGTGTGCTCCGGGGCTGTGCCTGGGCTTACAGCTGTGGCTGCAGCACAAGCTTGCAGTGACCCCAGCAATTTCCATTACAAAGAACGCTTGCAGCCTCTGCTGTGAGAAATCCTCAGACCTCCCTTGTTCAGAGTAGACTCTGAGGGTTCTGCAGCCAGCAGAAGTGTGTGTTCTTCATCCAGTGGAAGTCTGTTGGCTTTGGCCTCAGATGCAACACGTTAACACACACAGCCCTGAGGGTCCCTTCTTGAGGAGCACAGGATGCTAGAAGCAAGGCCATGGAGTGTGCCACAAGGCACCTATAGGAGGGCCTGTCCTTGCTCTGTGACCCTGTTACTGAAGTGCTTGCTCTGAGCAGGAAAGAAGAATTGGACCTTTCTTCAGCTACTGGCAGACCTAGCCCGTGGGATCAGATAACCTCAGGCAACACTCAAGGCAAGAGGTCTGCAGCTCTCCTAAACACATGAGGCTGGAGATCTACCAGTCTTTGGCTCTTTCTGATTATTCCTGCCCATGATCCAGCAAAATATTTCCTTCTTGCAACTTTGCTGGGGGAGTGACTGTGTACTGCTCTCTGCTGTGGATTGTTCCATGGCTCCACATGGCAGTTATTTCTCTGTTACTGTGCTGAGGTCTCTGACTTACTTAACCTCCAGACAATGACTATAGAATCATAGAACAGTTCAGGTTGGAAGGGAACATAAAGATCATCTAGTTCCAGCCCCCTGCCTTTGGAGGGGGGCAGTGACAATGCAAATCACATAAACTTCCTTTTCACATCTGTTCTAAAGAGGCTATTTTGTTATATTGCTACAAATGAGGTTGCAATAGTGAGCACCAAAACTTTAAAATAAATAACTGGGGCTTTTATATATATATATGTATATATATGTATGTGTATACATATATATATATAATTTATGATTTCCTGTGTGGCCTCAGTGTGATATTTTGGGCATTTACTTTATGAAAGAGTGCAGTAAGAGCTGGATTTCTTTCAGAGGATCCCTGCCACATGTGCAGAAGGGACATGAAGAGAGCAGACGAAATCTAGGCTTTACCAGGAGTCATAAATCTGGCTTTAACTCCTGAGTGCTTGATTTGGCAATCCATATAACAAAGGGCTTTTAATTTATTGTCAATAAACAATTTACAAGAAGTGTTGAGGCTTGTTCTCACTGAGTTGTAAGTGCTGCACATACTGTGGCAGCTGTAAGGGAACTTCCTACATATTACGTTCGGAGTACATCAAGTCAAGATTGCAGCATAGTCTATTGTTTTTCTACACTAGGAAAATGGATTGTGTCTCAGTATATGTGGTATCCTGCTGACTGATGAACTTTGTCTTTAGCTCCAGCTTCTCAGTTATAGCAAATGCACTGCTCTGTGAACTGGCGTTGGAACAAAAGTCTGCATTTCACTGGCCTTTCTCCATATAACAGAAAAAGCTATGAAGTTGTCTGAATCACATAACGAGACACACTTGAGTGATGGCTGACAACAGAGGGTGCACGGTGTCCATCTTGGTCATTTCCATCTGCTGCTTTTACAGTGATTAAGAAAACAACAGTGTTATTTTTCCCGTGTACATAGCGATGCTAAGGTAACATAGTAGCGTCTTCAGAAGTACTCTGAGATCTGTCACCCAAAACATTACTTGTATGGAAATAAAAACCACCAGAAGAGGAAGGCTGGGAAGGAATGGAATCTTTTCTGTTACAACTAACATTTTCCATTTCTCTTCCTCCATCTCCTTTTTTCTCTCCCTTTTCCCTCAGGGGAAGCAGCTGGAAGACGGCAGGTCCCTACATCCCCACCAGCCTCTGAGAACAGCAGCGCAGCACACAGCATTGGCAGCACGCAGAGCACTCCTTGTTCCAGCAGCAGTACAACCTAACTGTGGGGAGAGCAACACTGAGGAACAGCATAGGAGCGCAGAGGTTCAAAGGACTGTGTGTTGCTGGCATCAGCGTTTTAACGCTCAAAGTTTGGTTCCTTTATGAAAACATGAGGATAGATTGTTCTACAGAAAAAAAAAAAGACTGATTTTCTTTTGGGGAAGCCACTATGTGTATGTGTGTGTACACGTGCACACAATGCATGGGTAAGCACAGCCTTTTGGATCTATAGTGTGTTATGCTACATGTGACAAAGCTACTAACATTACAGTACTGCAACCTGTTGTAGGGGTCTCTGGGCCCTCAATGTGAAATCTTTGCCAGTTTGGAAAAATGCTGCTTTGTCTGTATGACTTTTTTTTCCCTAAACCGTCTCATTGACACAAGGTATTCATTAAGGGAATTCAAAAGGATAAGCAGAACAAAAATTATCTTAGGTCAAAAGATTTCTATTTGTCTAAGCAAGAAAGCCTGAAGGTCAAATCTCTTTGGTTAATAACATGTTATTACTTCAGCTGTGTTAGCAACTTATGAGTAACCTTTGTTTTGTTAAGCTTACAGCTACAGCATCTCATTCGCTTTTCTGTTGCGTTTGCAGCTTCAGGTTTGTTCCAGTTATTTCTGTTTTAATACACATTGGTTTGGTAATTGGAGAAGAGCACGCTCTAACATTCCCTTTCCTCTTTTCCAGGCCAAAGCTCTTTAATAAGAGATTTTTTTATGTGCTATACCAAATACAAACACACACAAACAGTAAGATGAGTAATGTTCTTGTGCACTAGTATAAATGTGTGTGTACATTTAATGGCAGTGTCCTTATACAAATAGATGTATATCTGAATATTTAGATCCAAACCTGTTATTTCAACCACTGCAAAATTAGCTCACCGTTCCTTCCATATGTAAAACATAAAATGCATATATTTGAAACAACTGGCTCATTGGTTCATAATGGGTAGACAGAAGAGATAAAAAAAAGGTGGTGGTTCTACTCCTTTAGCTCCCCTCAAATTCCCTTTGAAATAAGAGATGATTTTGAGAGGGCACAGAGAATGTGCAGTAAAGCCTATTGTTTTTGTGAAATGCCACCTATGAAACTAAGCTATTCTCTTAAGATAAGTGTGCGGTTGTTTGTGCCAAACCATTGTATGAAGAGTGAAATTCAGTAGTCCCAAAGTAGTGTTGAAATGCAGAAAGCACAAAAAGGTACTAAATGATTTTTTATAGCGAATTGCAATAGCTTGACCCTTGACTAGATGCCAAATGAGAAGAAGCAGTATGTAATTTTTAATGCGTGATTCTTTGACTGTTATGTTGCCACTTTGTAATTTTAATGTGTCCTACTGATCCTTCTCCTTTAAGGAAAAATGCGCATTGTTTTCCTATAAAAATGGGGTAACTAACTTCCATTAATTTTAGTAAAGATTACCTGTGTTTTGCAAGAGGAGAAGGGAACTGATTACACTAGAGTGATAGTCTGCTCTGTAGTCTGAGCTGCAGATTTCTTTTGCTGATTCCACACTTGTGCCTTGCTGATGTGAGGGTGGTCAAAGTGCACGATATGCAATGGATGTTAAGCGCCCAGAGTTGGGTAGAAGAATATTGCTCAATATGAATCTAATTTGTTACTAATCCTGCAAACATTCATGCCTGTGGGTAGCTACATGCATCGTCATCTTGATAGTACACGAACATGCTCAGCTCTGCAACTTACTGGTATTCTCAGAGTCAGTAGAGACATCCAGTGCATACAGTTATGCATGTGAAAAGTGTTTTATGTTACTAGGCCAATGAGTAGTCCTGAAAACATCGGCAGGAGTTGTTATGCAAGTGTAGTTGTACCCGTGCACAGGAGTATGCAGGATTGGTTCTGAAAAGAGGTGTCAGGAGGATGAAGGCGCTACCTGTGTGGTCAAAAAGAAAGTGCTTTGCCTAACCTTCAGCAGAATGTATTGTAAAAGCATATTCTATGTGTAAAGTCTTTAAAGATGTCTTCAAAGAAGACTAGAGTCTTTAAGTTCAATCATAGCTATATTTTACTACATTAAATTTGTGTATAAAGATATATTTAAATGTTTTAGATAAATGTAAGTTACTCTATATGAAATGTTTAATTTCAGTTACTGTGAAATTTACATACTCTGTAAATTCTTTCCTTGTTTTAACCCTTTCCTTCAGATATTTTATTGAATAGTTTCTCATAAGAAGTTTTAGATCTGGTTGTTGGGAGGGATGGGTTAAAAACTTCTATGTAAAATAGATAACTTTATATTTTTGAGAGAAATGTGCTGCATTAACAATGTTTTTATAAAAAAAATACTCTAATTTTAAAATGATGTAGAGATTTATATTTACTGTTGGATAAACCAAACATATATAAAATTCAAAGATTCAATTTATTGGCTTTGATTTCAAATATTTTAATTAACTGAACTTGGTGTACTTAACTGTTTAATTCAGAAATTTTAATCAATCTGAATTAATTGGCTATTGGAGATTACCAAAAATACATGTAATTCTTTAGCAGATGGAAGAGTTATTTCTGATTCGAGAGAGAGAGAACTAAAATGGACGTTCCAAGTTAATAGCTTTATTACAAAAACCTACAGTACTTTCCAGCAGCTATTAAGTTGCCTGTGATTCAGAGTACTGATATACCTGTAAGCTCTGCTTTTATAACAGCCATTCGTATCTACTGCAAGTTTCTGTATTTGGTGTGGCAAGCTATCTGAATGTGCGACTGCTAAGTCACTCATTTCCAAGTCCATTGAATGTGGGCTTGTCACGCTGAATTTCATGGGGCAAATATCTGCCTGTTTTGGAGAGCCACCAGGACACCTCTGTACCACTGATGTCCCAGCATAGGCCTTTAAAGCAGGGCTTCAGGGGGGCTGGTTGCATGCTGGCTCATCATAGTAGTAACTTCTAGCCTAATCGAATTTACTCCAAAGGAACTTCTTATGCAAGAATGGGAGGACTGGGTTTAAAAGGGACACCTTTTCTCTGAAAGCTATCAGTAACATACTTAAACTCCAAACCATACTGCTTGTTGTGACATTCGCTGCCTAATCACTAACCTGTTAGAGCCTTTGGTGTTGGACATTACTATATTGATGTTTCAAGAAGTCAGAGCTTTATGTGTTAGAATGTTTTTGTAGTGTTTTCTTCATGGAAATGGGTTTTCCAAAATGTCTGTAGATGTTGATGATTGTAAACTTTCCCCTGCCTTTTTCCAGCCATTTCTTGTATGTATGTACCATTCTTTTTGTTACATATATCTACCTCACGCTTCACAAGAAGACTGTACTGTTGGTTGTGCTGACAGCCCTTCCTGTGAGGTGACTGATCTGCCATGTTGTTGTTCATCATTTTGGGGATGTTCATAGAGTTACAATATTTCGCTGCCATGTATCTACCAGTTCCACGCAGTATTCTCACGTTTAAATACATAAGTATATTTCTTTAGGATCCAAATGCCAGATTTTTTTTAAATCAAAGAACATTAGAAATGTACTTGCTAATACCTGTGGCCAGTCAGAACACCCCATTTGTACTACACATTATGTTCAGTATTGCAGAGACTTGTGGAAAGTGCTTAGTTGTACAGTTTTGATAACCACAGTTTCATGTCATCTTAGTCTCTTGTGCACAATAAAGTATATATCAATTTATTATCAGCTGGTGCTGTGATTCATTTATTTGAAGCAACTGATACCAACAGACTGTGAAAAACAGTTGATTGAGATCTGTGTTACTGCCTGTTTCCTCCTCTTCCATAAACTCCAGTGAGATCTGTGTGTAAAAGCAGGATTTGATTTTGTCGTATTTTTCTTTTTCTCCACTCTCTGTTCTTTTATTCAGTGACTTTGGTTGGCTTCTCAGTATATGGCTGCTTGCAGAAGGCAGCAGACATATTTCGTTGAATGCTGCCATTTTTCACTCCAAGTCCAAAGTTCGGATCCTGCAGGTGTTCAGTTGTTGTATATTGTGACGTGTCCCAAGTCCTTTTCTGCACAAAGCCTGGCTTGAGAACAGCCAAAACCAGGGGTCAGCTGAGAGTCCTCCGTCTGAAGCAGCACGGTTCCTTCAGTATGTTGTACACTTAACTGCAAGTACACTGGAGATGAGCAAACAAGACCAAGCTGTATTTTCATTACTGAGGGGTCGTGCTCTGTTAGAGCAGATAGCTTGGTCAAGTGCCAGCAGGGCAAGGATTTGGATGTTTACTATCCTAGTTATTGCTTTGTTTCCTGTATTTCATGTGCAAAATATTCTTTATGGGCAGTCTGGGGGAGCCGGCCTCAGCTGTATTTCCTTGGGTTATTCAAAGGTTATGGCTATTAACTCACAAAGTAAAGTTTCCTAAAAAAGGAATTCCAAATGTTTGATGATCGTTTTTAAATATCAGGATTCTTTCAGCACAAAAACTGTTAATTAGAAGCAATCGTAAGTCATAAGCAACCTGTAAGCCTAACTCCCGAAGGTGCAGTAGATTTATTGCTTCTTAGCAGCCATATATCAGTTTCTGAATTAAGACTTTTTTTTTTTTTCTCTTTGGAACTGAGTTATCTGGAGCTGACAGCATAAAGATACTGGAGCTGTTCTTCACCTTCATTTTAAGATTTATATTTTTTACTGAAATGTGATGCAAATACATGATCAATCTCTTACATGAGCGTTTAATCTTAACATGTAATACCCAACAAATTATGATATGATATTTGCATGAGCTTCTATACATTAAGAATCAAGTCTTACCATATTATAAAGTATTGGTGCCATAAGAATTTGTTTCTGACAGACCTTTGTAAGTGAAACAAACATCTGGGAATGTCAAAAGAATACCAAGTGCCAGTTTCCTGAAAAACACAGTCCAGATCCTTTCTATTTTAAACAGAATTAAATTTATCACAGCATTCCTTCCAACACAATATAAAAGGAAAAGGAGCCAATATTTTTGATACGTTTTCATAGTTGTCACTTTGTAGTTGTAAAGCAGATATTTATGGGACTGAAAGTCTGTTTGCAGCTTAGATTTCATACTGCAATCCCAGTCCTTCAGCCCAAGAGCAGACCTCGTGAACCTACATGCATTTACAGTTGGAATTCTTTGTATAAGAAAGATCAAATTACACCGCTTCACCTACCCAAAGGAGCTAGCAGTTGAAATTATGTTTCTGTAGATTCTCACTCACTGGGAGCCTTAAGGGACTCACTGCAATGCGTACAGAAGATGTTGCATACCGAGATGCCATCAGGCCCAACGTGCCCCAAAGGCTTGCTTGTCTGGTGTTCGGTCCTGCACAGTGCTGCAGTTTTACTTTGTTTGGAAACAGCATGAAGAGGAGATGGTTTGCAGAGCTGAAAAAGAAAAGCAGCATGAAACTGTTACTCTTGCTACTTTTTTAAAATGACAGCTCTTTTTCCATCCAATTATTTTGGCATGGATATATGAAAAATTGGTTAAAAAATGTTTGGGTGGAGTCTCCTTTTGCTCAGCTGTTACTTATTGCTGCTTGTAAACTGCCTAAGTCAGTTCTAGTAAGGAACATACTGTACTTGCAAAAATTGGTATTTTGAAGATCGTAACTGAGTGTTAAGCTGAGAAAGCTGATGCTATTTGTAAGTACCTCAGCAAACTTGATCTATGTTTTGTCAGCCTTGTGAGTTTTTAATGGTGTTCCAGTTAAAGACAAAATACAATTTCTGTAAGGGACTGCTGTGTCCCCAGTTCACAAAGCATTTATCTTCCTGATTTTCTTTGTGAACGGAGTGAAAGGATCAGCGAGTTTTTGTTCGTCCTTCAGCACAACTAGGTATATCCCTTGGAGTCACAAGAATTAGGGATGCGGGAAAATCTTTGTTGTAAACAGTATTTTTAGCGGTCTCTGATCCCCAGAGTGACTAGTAACATTACCTATTAAGCATGGAAAACAAACAGGAAGATTACAAGGATCACATGTGCAGAGAGTTTCCATCAGGTGTATTTCACAGTATTTTTGAGTGGCAAAGCACATAATAGAAAGTTTAAATCACTGGCAGAGGGTGATAAAATGTCCTGAAGGAAGCAGCTGGAAAGCATCTGGAAACATAGCACTGAAGGCCGGTGTGGTGCAGCAGGCTGAAGGGGGGCTGCTGGCCCTCTCGTGGTCACAGGCAGCGCATGGTGAGAGCCCTGGCCTGCAGGCCATGCTATTATTGCCAGAAATTCACTTCTACAGATGGCTGGGCATCAGCAATCCAAGTAGGGTTATTACTGACAGGTCTTGTGATGTTAACTTTGGGGTACATCTGGGCTTGTGATAAGCTCTTTATTAACAGATGCTTGCTTTTTCAGACAAGTACTTTTTTTTATGTAAGCCAAGCAGCTCTGTGTGGCTGCCTTTGCTTCAGGAAACAGGACTGTAAGATATAAATAAAGCCCATTAGGAATCACTAACTCAAATGACAAACTGAGGTGCTAACATGCTGTCTGGGTTGTGAATGTTTGCATTGCAAGGAGGCGGACAGATGAAACCCTACTCTTGCCTTCTGGGTAAATTCTCAACTGCTAAAAAACTTGCTTAGGAATCCAAAGTACCAACCTCTGTCATGCATGAAAGTGAGCTTGTCTCTGTCTGTGTCGCTCCTGCTGAAGCAAGATGGGTGACCCTCAGGGCAATGCCATGAGTAGGGTCCCTCTGGCTGGACCCTCAGGGTCTGTCAGGCAGCCCAAAATGGTGGCACTGGGCCCAGTGCTGCCCCAGAGGGCTTTGTGGTGGGGCCTGGACAAAGCAAGAGGGCAGATGGCTGCCAGCAGAGGCAGCTGGGGTATGCAGCATCGCTTAGAGACGGCTCCTCAGAGGAAGGAAGTCTTGGAAAGAGACTTGGAAGAATGCAAACATGGCAAAACTGGGAGAATGGAATGGGAGAGCATGAGGTGGAGCTGTTGTGAATAGTTTTTGACCAACTGTTGCTGCTGTTGAGTTGTGTGGGGAATTGATCTGGGTCCCCCCTCCTTTTCTTTGTACATCTCTGCAGTGCAGAAGGCACCTGCATGGTCTGGGGCTCTGTTCAAAAATCAAACTTTCCCTCACTTTTCTGCTTCAAGTGGGAGAAGACCCAACAGTGGGTCCTGATTAAACACTTCAGAGCCACTCCCAGTCTATCACAAGTGGTCATCAGGCAGCTGCAGGAGGGACAGGACCAGATACAGGACAACACAAACACATATGTGAGGAGAAAGATGAGGATGAGGGCACAAGCTAAGGTGGTGATGCCCTCTTTCTGATGGTGTGAGGAGGGGGTTTCATTAATTGAGGACAGAAAGAGCAGAAGATCTGCAATGAGGTTATCGTTTAATAGGGAAAGTTGAATCAATGTGTTGACTATGAGACTGATGGAGAATGCTGGTTCTGTCTGGGCAGGGTGTAGGGATGGTTATTATACTCTGTATGACACCCTTTGTCCCATTACGGAGCTATTGTAAGTACACCCATGTTTTTGCTGGCACTGCTCACTTAATTTTTCTGTTTTCCCTCAAATGTGTGTCCCTGAAGTGAGTCATGGTTTCTAGATGTTAGACAACAAGGGTCTGTCATAAACGGAGAGGCTTTTGCTGGCCACTGGCCTCTGCCCCGTTCCTGGGCTGCCTGCTGAGGAGGTCACAGGTAATCTCCAGCCTAGCTCTGGCACGGCGTTGTGTGCAACTGATTTTGTTCTAATGGTAGGAGCAAAGTTATGCCAAGCTAATGACAGAAGATCGCTCTGTTGTATTCCTTTGTAAACTTTCACTTAGGGCATTACTGTTCCATTCAAAGGAAAAGGCAAAAGAGCTTAAATTAAAAATTACATTATAGACTAAGAATACAAGTGTTGGAAATCAGATCTCATACTTCTTAGTCAATAACTGGTTAAACAGCTGTAAACTAATGGCAAGTTTGTTATTTTCTCTTTTTGAAGCTGCAAGAAATCTTAATTGCTGTGTTGGTGGGGTTTCTTTAGAGTAATGATAAATAACACGGTTTTGTGGGACACTTAAAATTTTATAGCATTTCTATGCTTCTATTGAACAAGGACGAAACTGTGATGTCAAAAAGCTATCTATTCATACATCTCTGTTTTCAAATATAAATGTCTGTGGGTATACAAGCCTGCATTATTCCATCTAGTAATGGGAGAACTCAAAAGGGAAAATACTAACATGTATCATAGAGAGTAAATGCACGTGGATATGAATAGTCCTGAAAGCATCTGGAGTATGCAGGCCAGTGCTCCTGCTAACACGTTTTCTACATCTGGAAGATATGATTCCTTGCTGCGCTCACTTGTCAAATCTCAAAGCAATGGGCTGTCCTGGCTTAGAGCAAGAAAGTGGGGAGCCACCAGCCTGTACTTTCTCCTCTATGGCCATGGGCTCTCCTGGAGCCCTGCACCTTCCATCTCCCTTGTAGGCACAGGAGAGGTCCTACAGCAGTTCATTTCCTGACTGAGTGTCTGAGATCATCTGGGATCAGTGGGGGTGACCTTGAAGTCCTGTAGCTGAATGGAAGTGAACTGATTGATTCTCAGCGGCTGTGTGTACCAGTGGTGCCGGTGTAAAACCATGATGATGTAAATTTCTTCTGACACAGTCAGCGAAGGTAATAGTTACATGGAGGAGGTTGGAGGAGGTCAGGGCACTACCACACAGGTGCGCAGCCTCTGTCTGTAGCTGGGATAATGAAGTCTTGCATACAGCTTATGAAGTTGGATGAAGATTTTTGACAGCATTAAAAGAAAGCTGGAGGCACGTGCCAGTGCCCAGCATCAATGCCACCTCCACAGAAAAAGTTTGCTGTTACTCAGAGTCACTGTTTCATTTTTAGAGCAAACTAAGGACCACGTTGTCAGCTGGTATAAACCAGCTCCTTTAACTTCAGTCAAATTGTGTCTGTTTACACCAGCAGAGAATCTCTCAAGTGTGTAAGCTTCTCTGTAGCACCAAATAGCAGCAGTATGAGGTGGCAAGCAGCCAGTTTGAACAGCTGCCAATGCACTTCAGATCCAAAGATGATTCCTTGAACCCAGCATTCCTCTCCCCCTTCAGACTTCTATTGAAAGCAGGACTTACTCCCTGGTCTCTGTAACCATACTTCTCCAAACCCCAGCTCACACCCCACCCCACCCACTGCAGCCATCTGAGTTTTGTTCTGCAGAAGTAACACCTCTTTTCACAGCTCCAATCAGCAACGCAAGCTCTTATTTCAAAATGAAGTTGTGAGTACTAAAGCACCAGAGCTATTCAGGCCTCAATGAATTGTACAGGTTTTACTGAAAAGCCCCCCAAAGAAGATTGAAGCAGGTGTTCTGGGCAGTGTGCATTCAAGCAGATAAATAACGTGTTAATTATTCCTGGAGGTATCTACAGCAAAGCCACAGGCTCTGTCTGACTCTGGACCTGATTGCAACACAGAAGCAAACACCCATAGTCTCTTCATTTGCTGTGGAACTTGGAGCTTTCCCATCCAAATGCACAGTGATGTACGTGACAAGTTATTGTCCCAGGGCAAGCTGTGCATGTCCCTGTCACGTGGAGAATTGCTCCCAGCACTGCTGCTGACTTTGTGTGTCCTCGAGGCAGTGTTGGGCCTTGGCCTCTAAGGGAAGTGCTGGTGTTAGTCACACGTGAGTCATCTGTGACTGTCACACCCACTATGAACTCTATTCACAGAACCTGTTTCCAGATGTTTCTAACTAGCAATTGCTTTAAAGAGTGTCCACATGCTATAGCTGCTGAGCCAGACCTTGTACCCGTGAGGTGTAAAAGCCATTTCGGTGACCCATCTTTCCAGGAAGGTTCCTTTCTCTTTTTCTCCTCCAGCTCCTTGCCTCCCCTGCACCAATCATGGTCTATCCACACCTCTGAGCATGCATTTTGGACAAGCAAGCATATCCCTAGTTTGACACTATTGTCTGGAAGTAAAGTGAGTTTGAACAGTGGATAATCTCATGGGAGAAGTAGCACATGGTGAAATCAACTAGTACATGGCATTGAGCTCTTCGGTGTGAAAGAGTTACTTCCAGAAAACAGTCTGCAGACAACAGATTGGCCACAGCTTGTGTTCAGGACTCACCGAATGCCTCAGAACAGCAACCACAGCAGTAAAACCACACACTGCTCTCAGGCAAGGGGGGAGCGGGAAGAAGGGGAAGAAAGGCTGTACGGGCTGCATACATTGGTTAGTTGAACTCTTTGGGTAACATTTTAAGTCTGTGGAGAGAAATTACTGCCCAGTTCTATAAATACAGACATATGAAGCAGTTACACAGTGCCAAAATCATTTCTAAAGGAATGAAAATAGTACTTTTATCAGTCATAAAATTCAAGGGAATTGTACACCCTCCATGTATCACAGGCTGCGCTTTCAGCACATGGTGATTCACTGTCCATTTCAGCAGGATGTTTCTCGGCAGCTGACACAGATGTAGTGGTACAGATGCTGGCAGAGGTCGGTACCGTGTGGGCTCCCAATGGGGACATGACAAAGTCTTTCAGCAGGAATGTCACATCTTCCCTGGAGCTTGGCTTTATTTTCCTGAAGACCTCTAGAGCTAAAACAAAGCCCATTTTGATGATTTATTGAATTGCAACACACCTCATTATGCCTCTGCCTGTGATCTCAGACACGTACACAGCAATAAAAACTTTCAACTGGTGGTAATTAAGAAGAAAATTCCTCTATGGCAGTGTTTTTTCCCCAACATTCCCCTCAGGTGAGAGCGAGCAGGCAATGCACTCAAATAAACAAGAGTAATTAAGGGGGAAAAAGCAATGGGCAGGAGTTCTCTGTGTGGACTTTTTCCAGGACAAGTTCCTTGAAACTGGGGTGAGACTGGAGAAATGGTGAGGGGCATCTAAGCTGGGTTGGGGATTTCTTGGAGAACGCATTAAGCACAGATTGCTTTTGAGAAATCCATTTTGTGTGATGTGGGCAGCGTGCTGTGCTGGGTGCGGTACGGCTGTCCCACCTGATGCTGTGGGTGCCACAGAGTGAAGGAATGAGAGCAGTGGGCAGCATGGCACAGCAGTGCTGGGCTTCCTGCAGCAAACTCTCCAAGGGATTCCCATTATAACTCCTCAGAGAAATCTGCTCTTCCAGTTCTCAGCCTGATGATTTCACTTGCAAAGGAAGACACTTTCCCATTGTGCAGCCAGCTGGAAGTAAGGGTTACAAGGAAGATGAGTAAACACCAAAGGAAGGAGGCGTGGAGGGCAAAAGAACAGTGAATTAAAATCTGAATATCTACTACACTGCAATATATGGATGGTTGGGGTTGTGTAAATACTTTCCTACAATGTAGTCATCCTGGCATTATCCTAACAGAAAGCCACTTAGTCAGTCTAATCAAAAGGTAAGGGAGCATTTTTCATGGCTTTTTTCCACCCTAGTTAACCCTTTAGCACCTCGTATGCTCTGACATCCGTGTTTTCACTAGAAAATTGGTTTACACAGAGCATGACACTCAGAAGCCTTACTTCATTTTTTTTTCCCATGACCATAAGAATTTATTGCCCACAAAAATCTTCTGGGTGCACTGAGTTGGGGGAGACCACATTTCTTCACATGAATGGTGATTTTGGTGGAACAGGTTTACATGCAGTGGTTCCAATGCTTCCCCTTCCTCATCAGGTTGGTGTGCTGAATTGTTTTGAGATTTTGGTGCCAAAAGCAGTGTTTATTTTAAAATTACTTAATCTGAATTTCTGCTGTGTGCCTGGTGCTGCTCTTTCAGCTAGCAGAACCCAGCGCAGCTGTTTCTCAGCTGAACAGCATGGCCAGGCTGATGGGCTGCACCTGTGCCCCGAGCTGCCAGCAATGCCCCACAGGTCTGCTGCAGGCAGAGCAGCACATTATCCAGTTGTAGGGATGGGGAGCCACCGGCCTTGGTGTGAGAGCTGGATTGGGGGCTTGGTGCAAAGGTAAGGAAGCCTGAAATGTTAACGTGCTCAAGTTTTACTTCTGGAATAAGGCTGTTGAACCTGAGGTTACTGAGGTACCGTGGATGATTTTGTACATTAGAGGAAAGTTGTACTGCAGTGGTTGGGGAAGTGCTCTGGAGCCGTGTTTATTCCTTTGTTAGTCTTACTGTATTAATTCCAATTTGAGAGACTGCAAGTGCGGGTGCTGCAGATGCTGAAATGGAGAGAATGCTTTAGCTAGCATATGGAAAGTATTTACAGGCTTTACACAATGGTGATATATGGGAGTAAACAGACTGTCAGATAAGCACTGAGTTTCTTTATTTTCACTTAAAATATGTGCCTCTTGGCTCGTAGGAAGAGAAGCTAGCTGGATGGCTGAGGGCAGGCTGTCTTGGGAAAAACATGCTTGCTAAGCAGAGAGGAACATCAATGTGAAAACAATAAATTCACAATTTGGGGTGATCTCTAAAGTTTACAAAAACTGTTCTGTATGGAGTAGGAGTTTGGGCTATGGCTTAGTTTTCTGCCTACTTCTTTTTTACTTTCACTGAAAATGAACACCATGCCGACTTTCACCCCACATGCGTTGCATGCCTTCTGTGACCCAGGTGTGAGCGCAGGGCTGTGTGTCCTTGGGGCAGGATGGGAGGGCAGGCGAGTCCCTGGAGCAAGGTGATGGTCATGCTGTCCCAGCACCAGGCCCAGCTTGGAGACTGAGTGTCTGTAAGCTGAGCCCAGCTGCCTGTGCTTAGGGCTGCTTCCATTTTCCTGAGCTTTTATACTTCAGTATTACATTAATATGTAGATCTGTATCTTCCTGATTCTGAGCTCTGAGGAATTTCCCAGGAGCGCTACAGAGGAATAGCTCTGTGCACTGATGCCCGAGCTGGGTCATTGCTCAAGGGGAAAAATGCTGACCTACGCTGACAGGTGGGACAGGACACATCACAGCTGGTGCTGACTGCCCTCTGTGCTCCACCAAGGCAATTTCAGGGGCCTGTAGACATAGCTGGGCTGCCCAGAGTCCTGCTGCCAGCTTACCAGCACCCAGCAGGAGCCTGTGCAAATGGTTTCTCATCCACTTCAAGTGGTGGGAGGCTTGAACGTGAGCTAACTTCGTTTTAAAGCACAACAGATCGCAGGCTTTCTAACAGAGGTGATAACATACAGGAAATGAAATACGTTGCGTTTTGCATTTTTTCCTCATTGAGTTGGCAGCTTCAAAAAAGTTTGTTATTAATGCTGAAATCTAAGAAATGTTGGCTTGCTTAAAATACTGATGGTTTGAAGCAAAGTTGTTTAAATGTTGCTGACCTAAGGATTTTCTTTGACGCTTACTCTTATTTCTTTTGGATATGCTTTGTTATTTATCTAAGCAACTCTGGTCATTGAATGAGGTTTCAAGGGACAAGGTAAATAGAGGAAAGAAATCCATACAGGCAAGCACAAATAGGTTTTTCTATCACAACTATGCTTCTTTCATATTACAACACTGAAACTGCAAAAATGTATTGATTCAGTAAACTTTTACATGTGTCTAAAAAGCACAGGATCAAGAACACTGGTTCATACTGAAAGCCTTAGGAAGAGGCTAAGATCTGTTGGCTTTGGCACAGGCGTGCAGAGGCAGTCTGATATCATCAAGTTTGAAAAAGGAGGACAGCGACAGAGGGTGGCTCAAATACAACATAAACTTGGTTAATTTACAACACAATCTTGGTTTTAATAAAAAGCAGGGGAGTTGGTACACAGTGCTGGTGGAAAGCCTGACACAAAATCAGATTTAGCTGTTGATATCAATAAGGAAGCGCAGCCAAATATTGCCATTACGAATTTTATTTATTGTTGCTTAATTTTTAGAAGATGACTTCATCTGTGTATTGGATTTATATATATATATTTATTTAAAACCAAACTGTAACTGTCTGAGGTGCTTTCTATATGGCTGTGGTGTCCCGTCAGCTCTGAGTGGAAGACTGACACGCACCAGATCACTTGCTGCTCAGTGCTTACTCACATCAGTGCTGGGTCCAAAAAGAACCAGCTGTGGATGCATCTGAGCTGTCTCTGATACAGCTCCAAGTCTGGAAAAGTGAATTCCTCCCTTTTTATGCAGACAGTGTTGTGCAATGGCCTGACCTCACTAGACACTTTCGCTGTACAATGGAAAGTAACCTGGGTACAACATCTGCTTTAATTACCACTGGCTTGTTCAGTCAATGAATAAATTTTTTCTGTGCCCTATCCCTTCCCACTAACTTTTAGTGTTGATGGGATTACAAGAGACTGACTGGTACAACTGTGCCTTGTGGCAGATCTCCGGGAGTCAGACTGGTTTTGTCGCTGCCCTACATGCAGAATCAGTGTTATGCAACTTCTTTGTCTGTTTACAAAGTGATTTGAGGAAATGTTTTAGAAGACGGATTTCCTAAAGATGTTAAATGGCACCATCAGCCGAGGTGATTAGTTATTAAACCATATGGAAAACTGAATGATAAGGCAAGGAAAACCACCCAGGCACTTTGGTATGTGATATTGTTTCCTGAAAGTGGTGGGACAGGATAGCAAGATTTCTGTCCTCATCCCTTTCCTGTTCTACGCCCTATATCCCTTGGCTGTGTGCTGCACTTGCAGGTGGTGTTTATTGCAAAATGCATCTAACCCCTAAGGAACCTTGACAACTTCTTCCCAACACAGAATAGACTATTTGTGCCAACTGATCTCTCCTTCTGCTTTTGGAATTACAAGTTTGCATTAGCTTTTCTTCAAGAGGATTTTACCAGCTGGCATAGTTATTTCAGTGTTTACAGCTCTACAACTACAACAGCATTTACGGCGTTGTTTGTTCTCTCTCCATGTGCAAGTAGTCTGGTGTTATACGGAAACTCCATCTCACCACTTCCCTTTCCTAATTTAGGACTCCTGCAAGCACTGTAGCATTACAGGTCTAAGTATTTCTTGAATCCCTACTCCATCATCAGTGACAAGAGTCCAGAATGAGGATTGACATAAGGAAACAATTGATGCATTCAGGTAGCATAGTGTTAATGTTTGTGCTTTGACTTTATAAAATACTACTGCTCAGACAAGAAAAGGCCACAATGCTGTGCTTACAGCTTCCAACGCAGGTAGACTGCAAGCTAATCTATCTTTGTGAGCAAACTGCTATTCTAGTTTTTCATTTATTTTCCAGGTAGTCAAGACAGGGAAATGCAACCTATGTTAAAGGACAAGATAACCAACTCCCAGAGTGATATAGTGGGGAAAAAAAAAACCTCTGGCTGCCTTAGAGGATATGGCTAAGGCCAATCCTAGAATTAGAATTGGAAACAAAACAAAAAAAATGTCTGGGGCTTCAGGTGTTACAAAGTGACTGTCAAAAGTACAGGGTGGGCTGCCCAAGAACTTTGCCCTTGACAGTTTAGGGAATGTCTGGTTCATATGGAAAAACTCACCCCATATCTAGCCCGGCTTTAAGGTTAAGAGAGAGACAAAGCCTAGGCATACGCTAACTGAAACTTGAATGCTAATCTCAGTTGGGGGCTGTGCCTTTACCTGTGAGGCCTCAATTATAGCCCAGAGGAATAATATTTCCACAGCGTTACTTCCCTTTGGCATCCCCTCAGAGCCATACTCCACCAAACTCTGACTGATTAGTATATACTAATGCCCAGTTGTAGCCCAGGCATTTTCCAGGAGTGAAGTTTTTGTGCAGCCGACCTATTCTTCTGGCTGCCCCTTTGCAATCTGGCTCCACTTGCAGCTCTGAGCTGTCTCTCCCCTAACCATTAACCAAACAAGCAAGAGCTGAGCATCATCCCACAACCTACAGAAATGATCAAGATAAACAAGTTTGTTAGCGGTTACATCTTTCTCGAGTTCATCCCTTATTCTAGTAGCTCCTTTGCAGCCCAATTCCACCTGGAGCTCTTGGCTGTTTCTCTGTCCTAATTCTTTCTTTGACATCCCCTTTGCAGCCACAATCTGCCTAAAGCTCTGGGTTGTGTCTCTCTCTTAACTCTTGGTATTGGCTGAGCCTTAATACAGGGTCACCAGGCAAGGCCTGGAGGCTGTGGCTGAAATCCTTGTTCAGCTCACCAGTTCCTTCAGCAGCATCATTTTAATTCCACAGTAACAGGTGCTTTAAACTTTGTTTCCTTTCTAGCTGTAAGCTTGAATTTACTGTGAAGTCATAGTAGAGACAAAATCCCCTGAACTCCAAGTGAGGTTGCACTGTGAAAGGAAAGGTTTGGCCTTATCTTGACAAATTTTTCCAGTGGGCAGACTGAGTCTTGGTCAGGGAGGGTTAGGGTTATGGTAAGGGTCAGGCTTCAGAAGCAGTTTATAGTCAGGATTAGTGGAGAGCCAGTTATGAGCTACATTTCAGATGTAGCCAATTGGGGAAAATAGTACTGTTTGTAAAATAAACGTTCCTCCTTAAAACTGGCATCAATTGCTTTCACTTTTCTGAGCAGTATTCCTAATCTTTGCATGCTCCCTGCTTTGATGGCAGGCACTGTTTGTCCCTGTGCTTTAAGCAAGGACCTGCACTCTTCTTTTGCTTATGGCAGACTTTGCAAATTCCTGTCATTTTCTCTAATTTATTCCAGCACATCTGAGCTCAGTTCATTTTGTGATGTCCTATTCTGTCAAGGTAATGAGCAGATTAGTGGAGATTTTCCAACCTTGATTAAATAATGTACCTAAGAACAAGTACGTTAGAAAAAAAACCAAAACAACAACAAAAACCCTAAGATAAGAAGAAATGCCTCTTCTCTGGGCCCTTTCCACTTGATAGCCAGCCAGCCAGCTTCTATGTTGATTTGCACTCAGACTTGTAACTAATTTGCTTGACAGAGCCTCTGCCAAAACTTCACTGTCATGGTTACAGTTCTTGTCATTCTCAGACACAGTGCAAATGGCCTCTCTGATAGAACAGTGTAGTATCTCCTTTCTTCAGGCCCACATTTTCAGAAGGCTGGATACTTGTAATATTTGAGCACTGTGATGTTGTCCTCATTAATTCTGTTTTATATATACCCTTACATAAATGATTGCTGACTTTAAGCCGTTCATCCAGGGACTGAATTACTGTCAAGCGCTTGAAAATAGACTAATGAACGTAATGCTGACAAAATGTCCAGCACATCATAACACGTTCTTTTAGTACAACCACAAGGTAAAATACTCATTCTTTGGCAAGAAAGATCTCAATTAGGAGGTGCTGAAGGAATTCACAAGGCTTTGGAAAGCCTCTATGTATTCTTTCCTCTGGGGAAAACGGGAAACATGAACATTATTTCCTTGGCTGTTTACAGCTGAAAATGAAAGCTGGAAATTCAACAGAGATGCAAGAATTTCAGCACAGTTTTGTTGCAACGGTTAGGAATAATGAATCCAAAGCCATTCTGCTCATTCTTAGGAGTCTGTTTTATAATTTATTTTGGGGGGCTTTGCATTTTGTAATCTAATAGGAATTTTCAGGATTCTTTTGCATGATGCTTTATAAAAATCAAGGCTGTATCCTGAGCTTTTCAGGTCTCTACCATGGATAAGATAAGCATGTATTCTACAGTCTGGTCACTGCTATGCCAAGGTCTAGCAGGACATACTACCTAGCCTTGGACAAGGCAGCTCAGATCAGTTAAGATACAGAAGGTCATTAACAGGAACTCTCTGAGATAACTGCTAGAAAAAAATGCTGTTGTGAAAGTACATTTTGTTCAGCAATTTCCTTCTAGCTCCAGGCTTATCATACTATTAGCATTACTTCTGTTTCATTCTCTTTGTCTGGTGATGTGTTGGCTGCAAGAACAGGCATGCTATGGAGTGGTCGTACCTAAAGCAGCTGTGTAATCTTCCAGCCATTCCTGTTGGTGATGAAATTTAGACTGCTTTGGAAAGTAAAGTAGATTGCAGCTGAAGGAGGCTCAAGTGAGTTGTACAGCACTCTGCTCATCTCCTTTGCTGTAGGCACTTCTCTGTATTAGGAACGGACATAGTGTACTTCCCAACCTCCTCCTCTCCCATTCATGTTTGAATGGGTGGCAGAAAGAATATTTTTTTTAACCAGAAGGGAAATTCTGATGGTTTGTGGAAGTTCAAAATATATTCTTTGCCTTGGCACTAGGGAACAGTTGTCATACTCTGTGTTGGTGAATTACCCAAAACCGGCACCAAGAACACTTTGTCTCTGAGTCCTGGTGGGAATGACTTAGCTGAGATAACTGGGAAAGCAAAGTCCTTTTGTTTAAATTTGCTGTCAGATTTTTTCATATCATTATTAGGATGTTTGTTTGTCCCTAGCTGCTTCCCTAAGCTTTTCCTGCTCTTAATTAGGTTTATTTCCTCTCTTTCCAGATGTATGTTCTGTCCACTACACACTCCTGCTTTCTTCTCTTAAGTGGCGTTGGATAAGCCACGTGGTTAGCACTATGCGTCAGGCTTTCCCATCGTGTCTGCTGGAAATCTTGTCGTTACATTGGAGATTGTGGTCTTAAGGTTGTGAAATGCTGTGGTGCAGGGGTTTGAAAACATATGTCTGTGAAGTGGTATCTTTTCAGCACAGATGCGCTCAACAGGAAGCTGAGTGAATAAACTACTTCAGGCAGCTTCTGCAGTAGGTTTGAAGCTTGTCCCAAAGTGTATGCTAGGAAAAGAAGTTATTCTTATCCATGCTAACTGGCTTAAAGATGATATGGATTTCTGCTCTCTTATTGGCAAAGCAGTTACTATAGAATTAACTAAAGCTTCTCTGCAATGACAACAATAAACTGAAGATTTTTTTTTTTTTTTAATAAAATCTGAGGATTTCATGAAATGTATCTCTAGGACACAGTTGAAGAGTGGTGAATCACCATCTTCCCCGGCCTTTCACCCGGCAGAAAGTAAAGCCAGGTGCCATTTCTGCCCAGAGGATTTTTAGTCTTTCAGATGGCTTTCCAAAGAGATCTTCCCTTCCGCTCTGCCAAAACCGCTCCTGGATGCAGGAACAGCCCATTACACTCAGTTTCCAAATTGCACCTCCAGGACAGTGCGCAGCTAAAATCAGTAAACTTGTTTTCTGTTTATTTGCTGTTCTATTCCTACTGAAATGAATGATGTCCTGTACACGAGCTGCCTGGCAGGCTGCTGGCTGTGCATTCTACCAGGGTGTTGAGCCCAGTGCGTGGTGGGACACAGGACTGGTGTTCTGTCATGTTGTGTGCTGGTATGAGCCTGCTGGCATGGCTATGATGAGGGATCTGCAGGACTGGCTGTGAAAAGTCTTGCCCATGTAAGGGCTAGCATGATGAGAAGGAAGATAGCTGTCATGCCTCCAGAGACCATTTTTGTGCAAGAAAAGCAGCCCACTGGACTGTTTTGCTAGTTAGGGTGGAAAGTGTTTTTGGTTTATGTCTCATATAAACAACAAAAAACACAAATACCTCACCACTAGCGGAGCGGGCAGGAACAAATTAAAGAGAAAACAAATAGCTGACCAGAGCATATTAACAATTCAGACTGAAATCTGACTTCAGTCTGCAATAAAAAACTTCTTTCCCTCTGTGTTTGATGTGCTCAGCTGATTAAGCACACGTTCTGGCAAAGTAAGACCTGATGAGGATAATTGGGTTTGCAAATGGCCGGGGAGGAGATGAAGGTGCCAGGACTGCAGTGTGTTCACTCTTTCTGGAGCCCAGGGGCCGCACAGCGCCTGCTCTGGTCTGAGACGCTGGCAGGAGTGTGTGTTCCCTTGGCAGGAGAGCAGCTCACTCGATTCACCCCCCCACATCCCCCAGAAATGTACACAATGTCCTTCTTCCTCCTGTGCTGGAAACGAGCTGGAGGCAGACTCCTTGCCTAGCTGTCCAGGCCTCACACTGTCTACTGGCACTGGGCAGCCACAGCCCCTTCCCCACATGGGCTCTTGATGCCAAGGCCCTGGGCACCTGCTTGTGCTCTGCCGGCAGACTGCTGGAACCAAAGGCATTTAAACAGCCCAAACTTTGCTACACACCAGCCTGTGTCTTGGGCAGTGGCTACTGCTGTCTTCCTCCTCAGTGCATTGTCTCCTTGCGTTCTACCATGAGGGATTTTCATTAGCAACGGGCAGCTCTGTGGGGTTTGTGAACAGCAATTCATTTTTCTGCAGTGCGGACTTGGTTGTTGTTTTTTTTTTTTTTAGTTTTTGTTTGTTTTTAAAATGTTTTCAGTCTTAAGATGTTTTTCCTGCCTGTGCATAGTTCACAAAGGTCTGTCTTGTTCAGCACAGAGGAAAACACTGTGGTCACCTCCTGCTCCAGCCCTCCGACACTGTGATCTGCCACTGCCAGAGCTGGGAACTGCTGCTTTGGAGGAGGGCTGATGCCCTTCGTGGTTTGGGGTCTCTGCTGATATGAGCTACCTTTTGCAGAAGACTATTGAAATCCATGAGCAGAAAATGGAAGTTCCTAAGTACCCAGGAAAGATTAGAATGCTTATTGTACATATTTTAGATGTTACTACACTTCTGACCTTTACTTGATGATTACTTCATGTGAACAAAGTCACAGACAGTGCTGCACAGTGTGGCAGTAGTGGTTGTTCTGGTCATTTCCTGGCTGACCCGAGGGGCAGGGAGGCAGAGAGGGGGACACTGGAGCTGTCTGTTTGCACCAGAATGAAACATTCCGGTATTAGAATCCTGTCATTTATACATATTTGTTTCTGCAAAAGAACTTACCGGGGTTATTTCAGGAAAGGAGCAGGTTGTTATACAAAAAATAAGCAGTTCCCACTACCCTTGGCCTGGCGCTCTGCATGCAGCTGGGTGATGCTGCAGGGTGCCCTGCTGGCTGCGGGTGCTTGTGGAGTGAAAGCTGAGAACAAGCAGACTGTGAGGTTTTGTCTGAAGACGTTTTTTCCAGATACCAGGGTTTGAAATCTTTCCTGGCTGCCCTGAAACTCTGAGTGCTAAAATAAGTGCCGTAGATGGAAAAACTGGAGGAGAACATGTAGACAGCAGACTGAGTGGAGCAAAGGCACAAATGTTTGAATGTCATGATTGCTTCTGAAATACGGGATGAGCTTAATGAAGATATAGATGATGGTATGTTAGGAAAAACAAGATTTAAAATTTGGTATATTTTATATTGAAGATGTACATATCTTCATGATAGAAGGCATCACTTTCAAGGTCTGGAGGAAGCGGCAGTGCTGTGATTTGGAAGACTTCAGTTTTATTACCTATGACCATTTTAGAAACCTTGAACAGGTTTATTTAACCCTTCTGTGATTTTTTTCCTGTGATAAATAATGTCCAGCAACCCCTTATGAATGCTATCATGCAGTAGTCATGCTTCTTAAATGATCTGACGGGTGCATGTACATAGGTTAGTGTCACTGGCAAAGAACTAAATCTTTTTTATATCAAGATTTAGCAAAGAAATGTATCCTGCGTAAGGACAAGTTGTAGTTTAGGGGTGAGGGAAGGAAAGCCTAATTAACTCAGTGAGACGAGAAGGGCCTGCTATTGCTACCTGTGGTCTTGGGTGGCTTCCAATAAAGATGCATCCTTCTCCTGGAATCAAAACACCTTGAAAACTGAGAGACACAGAAACCAGATGTAAATATATGGACCCTGCTGAGATTAACCAATGAAACACAGCTGACAGGATCCCAGGCTCCCTGGGACAGGCATGTTGCTGCCACTTGCAGTGCCACAGGTGGGAAGCAGGCCTGTTGCGCAGATGCAGATCATGGAGCAGCACTGTCAGCCTGCACAGCTACTGACAGCAGCAGCCTCCCTCTCTGCTGGGAGCCTGCCTCCTGTGCCCTGCTCAGGAGAGGCTGAAGCAGGCAGGGCTGTGGCTGCGGGCAATCTGCTTGGGGAACACAGCCTCTCGTCACCTGCTCCTGGACCCGCTGTGCTCTTCACACACAGCGGTCTCATTGTCCACTTGGTAGCCTGCTTTGGGAGCATGAAGCCCCAAGGCCCTGCTGGCTGCACGGCTCCCAGGAGCGCTGCAGGTGCCATTCGTCCCCTCAGTGTGGCCATGCAGAGGGCTGCACTCCTGCAGTAGTGCTGAGTGTAGGGCTGTGCGTGCTCCAGGCCCTGCACAGGCACCTCTGGTTGTATTCCGGAATTTTGGAAAATTAATGAAAACATAAAATAACTGATCAGTGATAAATCAAAACTTGCAAATGTCTCAGAAGAGTCTGTTTTAGAAAAAAATGTTCTAACTGAAGTTGAGGCTTGGGAATACATGAACTATGGAGTCACCTTCCACCCTGACATTCTTTTTCTTTAGCTTGTACCACAGCGTGTTTCCCTCCTGTGTACAGGCACTCTGTCAGAGGTTTGCTGTAATTAGCTTCCCTGAGCTGGGAATGCCTTGTTATGAGGCAGCTCAGTGCTGCCCTGGTCTCAGGAGTATAACTGACAGCAAGGGGTTGTGCTTAATAGACACAAAGATGTGGAATTTGCAGGAAAGAATGAATTCTGTGTAAATAACCGAGTGGGTCTGAGGCATATGTTCTGGGTAATGATTCATGCTGGAAGTTTAATTTGACACAGACAGGAAAAGAGAGAATTATCGATGGCTTGAAACTGATAGTTGCTGAATGCCCTCAGTTCCCGGTGGAAGTTGCTTGGACCTTAAAAATGAGGTTCCTGTTGCATGTTGCTGTTCCTGTCATTATTCAGTATTGTCCTGTGAGGCTTTATTGTATCTTTGTTTATAGGCCTGTTTTTTGTCTGGGATGATAATTGAAACCATATTTATAAACAAGACATGCCTTGCATGCTGAGTATGAAGGCTGAGTGCTCCGAGTTGGCTGCAGTGACTCTTCAGCACAACAGATGAGGCTGTTGCCACCACCCTGGCTGTAGGGCTCTGTGGGGCAGTGAGTGCCATTCGGTTGTGCATGCAAGGCTGCTTGCTTGGGGAATCTGATGTTTGTCACACGACTTCTTGGAAAACAGAGAGTCAGATAATATGAAACCAGCAGGCTGTATCTAGAAAAATTAGAAAGTATAAGGGATACTTTCTCCCTTCGTCTTAAGAGAAGCAGATTTAGCCTTAAAAGCAGATTCAATCTCTGAGCCCCAAGGGGCTGGATATACTCTTCTCCATTCAGCTGTACTGCATTCTCTGGGATGCGAACAGGTTCATACTTTCAAGTTGCTAATGCTAATGAGAACTGACAGACTGCAGCATTTCTCTTCATTGAAAGCCTCTTTTAACAGCCTTGTGCAAAGCTCAATGAAGCTGATGGAAATGTTCCCACTGACCTCAGTGGGCACTGAATCAGGTAATACATTATATCAGTCCTGTTTACCTGTGGGGGTACATAAATAACAGCTGCAGAAGGTGCTAAAACCATGCAGTGCAGTTCTTGACTTTTGTAGAAACTATAAAGTCTTCCTTCTAAGTATCAGAGTGTGAAAATGGGAATCCTAAAACTGTCCAAAGGCACTCTGTGACACTGAAAGAAAACAGAATTTTCTGTTGTAAGAAAGCTTACTCAAGGACCCTGTGGATTGCCATATTGTGAAAGAGCAGGTATATTGGCAGTTGGATCTCAATCTTTTTATAAACTTCGTCTCTTTAGTGTTCTGAAGCTGAAGTCATCTCTCTTGATAATAGAACCTCCTCTTCGCACAGATATCTAACTATGTCAGTGTTGGAGAGTGAATCCTATTATGTGTTGGCAAAACGTTTAACTATTCTTGACTAGCTCTCACGTTATGAGCGTTTTGCCAGGAAACTTAAAATTATTAAGAAGTTTTTGCTTCTCCAGCAGCAATGCAAAGCACCACAAAATGTATTATCTTTACTTGAGTGTTTTAATGCATAGGTTTAATTATATATGTGCATACATTTCCATATGCATATGCATTTATGTAAAAATATCATTCATTTAGAAATCTGGGACAAGTACCAGGAAAGCACTTTTGTCCAGATTGTTTATATGTAGTTGAAGATGAATGAAGAATCAGAAACTTTCTGAAATGTGTGCTATTTTTATCGCAGTGCAGTACAAAATAGGGTGTACTTTTTACTTTGTGGCCAAGGAAGGTAAAAAGGGACTGCTCTGGTGCTTTATTTCATTTTTTAAAGCATGGTGCTTCATTGTGCTTCTTTTTTTTTTTTTTCTTTCCTGTTTTTCTAACTGTCTTTGAAATTATCTTGGACCTGTTTTGCAGAGATCCATTTTCATGAGGTGCTTGTAATCAGCACCTTATGAAATCCTTATTAGAATGATGTCACCAGCCATCATTAGAGATGTCTTTTGAACCTTGTGAGGCTATTTTGATTACTCTGGCAGATAAGAAGATGAAGAAAATAGAGGAAAAACAACAACACCGTTCTTCCATCATGTCCTGAACAGCTTTTCTGCTTGTTAGCTATGAAATCCACTTGCTTCAGACTCCTCTTTTCCTTTCACATGCTGTTGATCTTTTAAGACATGTCTCACCAGTGCTGGAGATGCCCACTGACAACTTGCACTCTTTAAAATATTTTCTTTTCATGCTGTTTCTGTGCTAGAATGGAAAGTTTCACTAAATTCATGATGAACTCATTTTCAGAAATAAGCACATTTCCTTTCAAGTCTGTACTAGGGGACGTAGGAAGTTCCTATTTTCTTCAACACTTACACTTGAATTTTAGTCTTCTTACATTAGTAGAGAGGGTTTGCTCCTTGGTTCTTAAGGGCAGTTCTCTTGGGCTTCTCACTTTACCTCCATGGAAATGAAATTGTGATGTATCCTAACAAGAGCCTGGCTGCTGTAATCTGAATGAGTCCTGAGAACACAGTACCTCTTCCTGGAAGCCATAATGGGCAGCAGCAAAACAGCCTTCCCAAAATCAGATAGTTTAATTCTTCAGGAGGATGGAAGTGGGATTGTTGGGATGTGGATCTGACTGGTTACTGAAATCTACATACATTGCACAGCAAGTCTTTCGTTGCATATTAGACGTAATTTCATAGACATCCCAATGGGTCACGAGTCACTCTGCTTCTTCTGCTTCTTTCCATGCTCTTTTGTTCCTTTTCCTCTGAGAAAGTCCATTTCAAGTTAGCCTAATCCTTTAGACCTCCGATATACATGTATCGTAAGTGGAGACTGTCTCTTATCAGGTTGTTCACTGAGATCTTACTGTGCCCTACCCTTATCTCTTTGTACACTAAACATACCAGTAACTATGTAAACATAAAGTATTCATAAATGATTGCAGAGCAGCTATAATCCATCACAACAGGATGTTCAGAAGGCTGAAGCTTGTCTGAATGAATTGTGTTATAGCTGAATTTCTTGACAGTACTGTATTTGTAGGAGGAATCACCCATTACTTCAGCATTATGAAATTATTTTGTAATATGGTGGCCAGTGTACACCCTGGAAAAAAAAAAAAAAAAAAAAAACACAAAACATATCTTGCTAGCAGGAAATACATCTCATCTGGGTGGACTGGTTTAGGCTCATATTACAGTTCAATGCTCTCTGACCAAGTTCTTTTGGGTGACCCATATATGAAGGGCTTTATGTTTACTGCCATTCTTACTTACTTGAAGCTATCATCATTACATGGAATTTTGGTGTGGCGATGTCTTACCACAACATATGTAATCTGTATTTGTGTTGTGACAGCCAAACTGCAGTAGAAATGGGATAGATAGAATGGGCTGAAAACAGCTCACATGTGTTGCTCACTTCAAAGTTCACTGTTTGTTTCAGGTACTCCATACTGAGTTGAGCACTTCATAGCTGCCCCTAGACCCCATAGATCTAGATGATGTAGGAATATATTTGTACCCCTGGCAGATTAAGGGACAAAAATCTGCTCCATAAGTTTACCTGATGCTAATCGTTTGTCTAGAGAAAAGCCACACTCCAGTCCCCTTTCACTAAGATAAGTTCACCCTTCTTTGCTGCAGCTGTGGTCAGTCATTCCAGATGCTGCTCCCAAAGCTTCAGGAGCACAGCCTATGCCTGTCTCCTCAGAGGCGTCACAGCTCTCATACAGTCACTGCCAAAAATGAGCTTATACTGTCCAAAAGCTTAGCTGGAAAAATCAGCCTCTCCCAAAAATCAATTCTAAAGCTCACCCTGCGTCTCTCATACATCCAGTATTTCCACTGAAACTAGTATCTTTGTGTGTGCGAGGAATGAATAATTGAGTTTCCATTCTTATCAGGGAGAAGTGCTTTATAGAAATCAATAAGAATTCCTTCAGAAAAGTGCATTACAGTAATGTGTAATATCAGAGAGCAAAGTGATGCTGTGGGATGGGAGCCAGGGCTAACCTGTAAGTACTATGTGTGGCTGCTGATACCTGAGGAGTACAATGTGCCCAGGTGCTGCTGGCTGGTAAATTCCAGAAGGCAACACACTGTGAATGCAGCATGCATGATGGTGCTGCACTGCCTCATACATCTGCATGACAAGTGCCAAGCTCTCCTGTGACTTTGATAAGAACAGGAATTTGTGGCACCGCGTTAGGTAGTGTGCCATGAGGATGATAAGCTTTTCAGTGCCAACGCAGAGAATAGTAACTTATAAACTTCTTCCACAGATCAAAAAAAGTGTCTAGAAGAGCCTTTAAAATAAGACTTGATGTAGGAATAAAAACTGCGTCTAGTCACGGAACAAAAGGTGATCACGCTCCTCTCTACATTCTACGTAGCGTTGAATTGCTGGAAGTGATTTCAGATTTCAGATGTCTGTAGAAAAGTTTGTCAAAGACACTTGGCAATTTATCTCAGTAATTCCAGTCTTAACTCAGCAATCCAAAAGTATTCCTTACCCGAAAGGTATCAAAAATTATTTGTTTAGTTAAACTGAAATGATGGAAGATTAACTTATGACAAATAACTATGTTAAATTAGGGTCAGGTTGCTCTCTTAATCAAATAACTTTGCCAAATATTTACTAAAATAGGACAGACTCTTGTAAAAGTATAAATAGTTTGTTACTTACTTAAATAAAAGGTCCTTACAAACCTTATTTGGTATGATTCTTTGATAGTGTTTATGAGAGGGGTTTAATAGCAGGATTTCCATTGTGATTTTCACTAGTAAAAAAAAATTAACTTTATTTTCTGGCTAAGCAGATTTTTCCCTATAAAATTTTGATAGAAAATATACTACTTAATAAATTACGAGATATGTTATAAACAGTCCGTACGTGAACTTTACCACTAAATAAATATTTAATTAAGAAGGATGGGGCTGTTTCTGGAGTTTGACTAGATAATCTGATTCTGCGCAGCAACTTGTAATTGGCAAGTTCTGACTCCCTGGTAAGGAAGTGCTTGGAAACCCGGGGAGGAGAGGGGGCCTTCTGGAAGAGAAGGCTTGCAGACTTTTATCCAGATGTGTTTTCTGTGTGTACAGAACAGAATATATCCAGAACAGAAAATATATCATTAAAAAAGGCAGTATTAGATAAAGCAATATGGATATTCACAGTAAAGTGTCAAGGAAATATGCTCATTTTCAACCTCCCTGGTCTGGCAGAGGTGGGAGTTCCTGTATTCATGGCTTGGTCTGTCACCTTGTGTACAATATCACACACATGTTGAATCTGCTAAGAACGTTTTACCAGAAACAGATTCTATTTCTCAAATATTGAGTTCTGGCAGAATTTGGGAATGGAATTAAATCAGCCAACCTGGCCGTAAGAAATACAATGTTATTATTGCAGTCAAGAATGGTGCTAAAGGGTTGAGGCAGTCCTGGACTTGTCTACCAGGTCCATACTACCGCTGTTACTATTGTACCAGGAAAACTCATTCAAATGTTAAAAATTCTGGTTTCTTAAAAGCAATGTGACAGTGATTTTTATAAAACAAATTCCAGAGTGTCTTTTGTAAAGACATGACTTTTCAACTCTCTTTAATAATATTTCAGTTCTAAGAGGGAGTTAGAAAATAGAAGTGTTTACTCTCTTTCTACATAAGCCCTTCTACGTAAACACTTGTAAATTGTAAAGTACAGTTACAGCTTAGACACTTCTTACTATGGGGGAGAAATGCAGAAATGTTAGCTCTCAGCATAGTGGTTGTAAATGCTATTTATCTAGCTGAATTAGAAATGGGATAGGGAAGTGGTAAACGTTGCTAAGTAATAGCAGATGGTATTCAGAAAGCATCCCTGATGAACAGGTTAGGCGGTAATTCTTTACAAGAAAGATGATCTGAATTTTCTGCTTGGCAGTCTGTCTATCATTTCTCAAAATCTAGGAACTGTAATGGAAGGTTAATTTTCATTGGAAATCTCACATTAAAAAATGTTGGTTTGTGTTACGGAGAGGTTAAAATAGAGACTCAGCAGTATTTTCAGACAGTCTGTGTATGAAAAGCAGTTTGGCCTGAAAACTTGAAGGCTGGACTGTCTGGCTGAAGACTTGAAAATAGTATTGTGTCTGTGTAACTTTTGCTCCTAATTTTAGGATTCTGATTGTCTAATCTGCAATTGTGATGGTGAGCATTTTTGTGGGTTATTTCTTCTGCCCTAGTGGGAATGCTTATGGGAATAAGAATATACTGACACTATTAACTTCAACTGTCTAGGCTTTATATATATATATATATATATATATTTAATTTTCTTCGGTAGGAAGTAGGTGCCTGTTATACTGAGATACTGATTGCAAATACACACCCGTTCATTTCTCTCTAAATGAGAAAATGTCCTACCCTGAAAGGTTTTGGTCACAGGACTGTAGCAAGCACTGAAACTAGAAGCGATTTGGACCAAGAAAGCATCTAGGTTTGCGTTCTCCAGGCAAGGCTGGAAAACCAACCTGACTGTCAGCTGCTAGCCACCAGAAGCTAGAAATGTGAGCTAAATTTTGTTTTATTTTACTCCATTCCTAATGTTCTGCCTGTCTGCACATGATAGGACATAAAACTGTTTTCAGCTGAAGTCCAAAAATACAATTAGTACAACCAGCAGAGCATGCTGTGTTCCTCAAAATTCTTGCAGCCACCCATTAGGAAAACAAGCTTAGCTAAGAGTTACACTGCCACCTAACTCTAAGCATGATCTCACATAATATTGTTATAAAAGGTTGGAATAATTCCAGCTATGCGATCAGATTACCTGAGTCCAAATGATACCTAAGTAAGTGATGCAATGAAGAGATTAACTACAGATGAAGCAACTGAAAACATGTCAAGCAACTGAAATAAGACCTGTGCAAATGGAAACAAACAAAAGGGGTACAAAAACATAGCAACAATCACTGTTGCTGGCTGCAGTAAGCTTGTATTAACTGGAAATAGAACTAAGTAATGTAAAGGGTTGGAGGAGAAAAGATAAAGGCACTTTCAGGATTTTCTGTTGTAAACCATGCCTTTTACGGAGGAGCACAGCAGAAAGTGGAGCAGTTCAAAAGAACAACAGACGAAGATGGAATAGATAACTCAGTGAATGAATTGCATTCCATGTTTAAAACAAGACTCTGCCTGGACTCTTCTTTGGAAGAAAATTCAAACCATTAGAAGTTTGTGCTTAACACACAAAATAGTGCCAATGCAAGCAGTTTGCACAGCAGAGGCCTTGTCTGAAGTTTGCAGAACGATGAATAATGGTTAAATGGCAGCCTTTAACCAGTGACACTGTTTACACGAAAAGCAACTCTAGCACTAAGGCAGCATGAAACACAATGGAAAAATGAAGCATCTTTCTAGTAGGAGAAAGAGGAGACAAGGAATAGCAGCAAACTTAAACTATTTGAAAAATTAGGAGAAAAAAAAAAAAGAAAACAGACAACAGGAAAGAAAGTGAACAGCCAGATTGTGCAACTCTGCTAATGTGCGTCAAGGGCTTGGGAGTATGCCAGCAGCACGGCTCTAGTTTAGCAGATTGCAAGGCATGAACATGCTTTATACCTGTCAGTGTTTCAGAGTTTGTGTTATGCATGTAGGAACCTAGCTGGGCACAGGATATCATAGGATTTGGGTTTCAGGATTTCTGCTCACAGTTTTTATGCGCTCTTGGGTGGATCCCTTGCTGTCTTGTATTGCAGTTGCATACCTGTTCCAGGTGGTCCCTTGTGGGATGCAAATTTAGGTGTCTCATAAGACTTTTAGCAGATGTGGTAGAAATGGTTAAAAGTCATTTTGTGTGTGGGGATAAACTAGTGACAGATGTATGGACAGCCCAAACACCGGAGCCTCCTTCCAATAGGAGACTGGAATAGAAAGCAAGGCCTCCTAACTAACACAGGGAGAAATGTATCATTGTTTAACTGAAGGGTGTGTTGAGTGAAAGAACATGTTGGATGGGGAAATGAACGGCTGGGATTCATTTGATTGTAACACTCAAAATGCCAGACTATAGTGTCAAGAATTCTGCAAAGCTGAGAAATTCTCAAGAGAATATCCTTATCTGCTGACTCGAATGAAATAGTGGGAAGGATACATCAGCCAAATGACTTTAATCTGGTTTACTCCAACAAATGCTATTCAGTGAGGCAAATTCCAGAATATTCTCTATGAATAAACTATTTGGGTGATATAGATTCCTGTCTTCTGTTAGTGCTCTGCACCCCAAGTTCCACAGGACACAAATGCAAACGTTTCATAGGCATGTAATGTATTTTGACAAAAAAATTACTGAAACACACCAAAGCAACATAGGAAAACTCTGCGTTGTCTATTTGCAATAGAGGCTATGCAAGCTTCTTTTAAAAATTGTCAGAGATCAACTGTTGAGATGGAAACTGAAGCAAAAAAAAATTAGAGCAACTCCAGCTGTGTCAGCATCCTACAATGGAGAAGATGCTCCTTATGTATTTACTTTAATGAGGAAATCCTTACTTTATAGTCTGCTTAAAACTGCTTTGCTGTCTTTTTGAAGGCAAGGATGGTTGGGAAAGTGAGCTGCTGTCAAACTCCCTCACCATATTGTTATGTTCTCCAAAACCTGAACATTTTATCCGATGTTTCTGGTTTGACTTTCAGCGTCAACACTGATAGAGTTGTCATATCCAGTCTATATTTTATAATTAATAGGCAAGGCTCTATATATACATTCTGTAGAACTTTGATGGGCTCTTGATGTGCCCTTTTCGATGGCTGTGCATTTCCCATTATTTTGTACTAAATGAACATGAAAGTATAGCTTGATACTTCTCTAGCAAGTAAGAAATAAAATCTGGCTCTCCCATACTCCATGGGTGTCCAACTTTTTGGCTTTCTGGAGCCTCACTGAGTGAAGAGGGAATTGTCTTGGGCTGCAAATGACATACATAGTAAATGTATAGCAGTTACAGAATTTTTTAATTTTTTTTTTTTAATTATTGAAACATTAAAAATAAGGGCAGTGTAAATATAAAACTAGTGGGGTATTTGTCCTTTTTTATTTATTTATTTTTTTTTTGTGAAACTGATGCATCAACATCTAGTTTGATGGAAGTGGTTGCAATTCTTAATGAGTTCTCACTGGGCTCATCAGAGATTTTCCATCTAATTCTACTCTTCTTGTGCTTCATCTTTGAACATAGTTATTGTCAAATGTATTGACTTCCAAAAAGTGAAAGAGGCATGATTGATGAGATGAGTAAGGAATGACTGTTAAGTGAGGGATATTTTTCTGTGGTAAGAGAGGTCTTACAAAAGTCTGGTGAACAGACCTGATCAAATTGTTCATTGATTTGAATGTCTGATTGCAACTCTGTGCATTCCATTTAGAAATTGTCAGGAAATGTATTTATGTCAACTGAAAATGAAGTTGCAAATATACAAAAAACTTTCTGACTTTTCTCAGAAATCTTGAAACCTATTCTCAAACTCCTTTATCAAAATGGAAAGATAGGCCGTATATTTTTTACTGCTCACAGGACTGTATTTAGCCAACATATCAAAATGCATAAAATTATTTACCATAACTTCACCTTGCCATAATTTAAGCTTCATTTCAAATGCTGTGTTCATAGGTGCTAAAAATGCACAATCTTTGGGTCTGCATTACTAGCTGCCCAGGGCTGTGTGCAGCCTGCAGGCCAGGGGTTGGACACATCTGGTGTAGTCCCTTCAGTCCATTTCTGCTCTCCTTGTAGTTCTCCATCGTTTTGACTGTGGTCTTCCAATTGTTGGTGCAGCTGGGTGCTGATCTGCCTCACATAGAGGCATAGACGTAGACATAGACCGGGGTTTCTAAAACAGCATGGCATTAAGGAGGGTGCTCTGTTTCAGTGGTTCGCTTTGCAGCTGAGCATTGTATCTCACATGTCTGAAGTCTTTAGATGGTAAACATACTGAAATTATAGTTGTTTGTACCACATATTATTTTTTGAAGTGACTGTATAGCTGATTTGAGGAAACTCACTAAAAGCCATGTGCTGTATTCCAGCCATAAGAGTCTAAGATGTTTCTCCCTAGGACAAAGAGATTATCCTTCATTTCCTACTTTATTTAACATTTAACTTGAAATTGAACTGCAGTCAGGGGAACACAAATAGCTCAGTCAACTCTCTTCTGTGAGGAGTCTTAGGGCAAAGAAATTAGCAGATTAGTCACGCCAGCTTGCCAGGAGGCTGTTGGCTTGGATGTAATGTACCAGTTCCAAAGGGGAACTTCGGAGTTATGAAACTGTATGTGGTTATAGGGATACATTAATAGCAGCAACAGCAGAAAGCACAAGTGGATCAGTTTTGGAGTTGTACTGCCCCACAAAGCCAGGAACTGATAGCTGAAAGACTGCATTGTTACTTTGTATTTCTGATTGAAAACATCCTGTCAGGCAATGCTTTGTGATGGCTGGATGGCTAAGCGTGCTGAGATGTACAAACCCTGAACATCTTATTCAAAGAGAGATTTTCCTTTGGAAATCTTTGGTGTTTATTGAATCATAGAGTCACCAAGGTTGGGAAAGACCTCCAAGACCATCCAGTACAACAATCCACCTGCCACCAATATTTCCCCATTAAACCATGTCCCTTAGTACAAAATCTGTGACTCTTCTTTATTATCTCAGAGATTATAGAAATGGCTTGCAAATGGGGGACGGTGTCTAGTCCAAACTTGGCATGGACTGAAGGTTCAGTGAGCTAAGCTTGGTGCAGTGTGGGGTTTGGATGGGGGTCCTGGCTTTGTACACTTCTGAGGTCGTTCTAGCTGCGTGTGGCACCATTGGAGAGGTGGGGCTGCTGTGAGAAAGGTGCATTCATTATGCATGGTTGCATTCATTATCACAGGTGGGGTGAAGTAGCACTGTCACTGCAGGGGATGGAGAAACTAAGACCCATTCCTATGGTGGCTGCTAGCATACAGAAGTCGGCAAAATGGATTCCCTGTTGCATGCTGCCATCTTAGTTACGTAGATCAAAATTGTTTTACTTCAAGACAGTGTAGGAGATGGTTAATCTGTGGATCTTCTGCTTTAGTAAGAATGTTTCGACATGTTTCTTCTTGGATTATTATTTTTCTTCAGCATAGTCAAATATACTAACTTTTACAAAACTAACTTTAAATGGTTAGTAAATTTAAACGAGGAAGAAGAGCTCATGCTGTGGCTGCCTTGATTCACAATGAAGTAAAGATACTCAAAAGCTTGCATGTTCAGATCCTAGTCTTTAATACCTAAATTATTATTATTTGTTTTAGGTTTATAAACAACAAAGTATTGAGGTAAGTTTCTTTTTTCTATTTTTCTTTTTCCTACACATTAACACCCACAGTTCTCTCCGTGGTATAGCATCAATCAGGCCAATCATCATCAGGAATAAAAAAAAGTACTTCCCTCTGTCTCCACTCAGTCTGCAAGTCAGTGGATACTTTTGATTTAGTCTGTAGATGGAGGAGAGGTACAGAGAGAGGGGATTTTATTTTTCCTTTTTTATTTGGTATGTCAAAGAATCAAACCCAGAAAATGTATTTGACTCCCAACTCCAGAAGCAAATGAATATTGGTTAAAATGAAATGAAAAGGTTAAAATCTACCTTGATTTTCTATGTAAGGCAGCAGTTATAAATTCCTTTAGAATTTCAATGTTTTGAATGCTCATGATTAGGAAAAATAATGAAATAAAAGAATATACCTGGACCGTTTGAATACATTAAGCAAAATTTCAGAGTGTGTATAACTTTGGACTCAAAGGATACCTTCTAACTTTGAAATGTCAAAATTGTGTGTGTCTGAGTTGGTATTGTCTTGGGAAAGGACTCGTTTGAGGTTGTTGCTTTTTGATCAGGACATTTTTCGAAATAGGTCTTCTTTATGAGAAAGTTTGTACGAGTCAGGCTTTTTTGAAAATGAAGATTTCCTGCAGAAACGTTTTAAAAACACTATTGTTTCCAGGTTTTAGACTAAAGACTGGAGTGATCCCTAATCGTATCAAATATCTGTGTGACAGAATGCATACTCAAATAAATGCTATAAAATGAAATTCATGTAACTCAAGTAGACCCCGAAAAGTAAAAATCACACCCCTTGGTTAAGCAGTAAGTAATCAATGCTGAGGAAGATCAGCCTTGAGGTTTTGGAGTTCTTCAGGCAGCTATTTGCTGGGAGTACCAGTATGGTACGAGTGGATTTAGGTTTAAAGCCAGACACAGAACAGCTGTGTTGCTGGAAATTTGGGAGAATTCATTCTAAATATTTTAAGCCAGAAGAAATGTTTAAAACAATCTGCTATGCTTCAAAATGGTCTCCTATGAGTAATCCCATTATCTTCAGGAGAATGAGGACTATTTAACTGTTGCTAGATCTTGTCCATAACTAGTGTGTATTTAGATTCCTAACTGAGTAAAAAATATAGAAAATCCTGGATTCTGGAGAATATGTTGCTTATTAAAAAAACAACCTGTTAAAATACAGAGAAAGACAGACCTACC
Source organism: Alectoris magna (assembly GCA_030625065.1). Lineage (NCBI taxonomy): Eukaryota > Metazoa > Chordata > Aves > Galliformes > Phasianidae > Alectoris > Alectoris magna. Next base: position 15,636,225 of record CM060568.1, on the reverse strand, counting down.
AAAAATCTGTGAGGATCTGATTTCTAACTTTAGCACAACCATCAGTTATTTCTTATTCCTCCCACCCCCTGCTTAGCTCTGACAGGAGGTCAGCCAGTGGGAACCCCAGGTGGTGATTCCTGTGCTGGGAGTGGGCAGAAGCAGAGGGGCAGATGTGAGCTGCGGGGGAGCATGATGCCTTTTGCTTCCAGGAAATGGGCAGCTCCTTTAAGAAATGAAGGAATGTAGGGCTGCTAATTGCTGATCATCTGCTCAGTGTCAGTGCGGAGCAGAGCTGCTGTGTGCCAGCAACCTGATGGGTTCCAAGGAGAGACAAAACCCTGGGACCAGGAGGAGGCGATGATGGCACCTCAATCCTGCTGCACAATTTTCCATCATGAAGAACTGTTTGGGCTCTAGCTCTAAGGGAAAGCAATCGAGGTGAAAAAATCCGGTTTGGTTCTCTTTCAGAAAAAGGCTGTCACAAAGTCAGAATGATAAAAATTATTCAATGCAAAATAGACTTATTTAAAGAAAAATAATAATGTAACAAAAGAAGTTAACAAGTAATGTAATGAAAGAAGGAGTGAGGCAATTCTGCTGTGGTCAGGTTATGCTTACATGAAGCTGAGATCACTCAAAAAACTGTAAAGTTCTTATCTTGAATGAAATATATCATATATCTCATACATGGCTGTTTGCGCAAGTTAGGGCTGCTCCTGCTCTTTCATTCTCCCATTGCTAATGAAAATGGTGCCATTTCTTTAAATAAGAAATGTCCAAAAAGTGACACAAGTGATGTGACAGGCATGTAGCTCTGCTTTGCTCTGCTCCATGTCAGAAGATGTTTATCCCTTCTGGACCATGTTGGATCAGAGCCATACTTTTGGCTGTTCTGCAGCAGCCCAGGGACCCATAAATGAACTGACCACAATGACCACTTGCTTGTATTCATGGCATGGCATGCTGACCAACTTTAAAATACTCAATTCCAGTAGAGTGCCACTCTGCACACCTGGCAATAGGCTTGCTTCAACGCCTGCTTTATTTTCCTTTCCCAACTAGACTCTTTAATGGGGTATTTGCTGTACAAACTCCAAAGCTCAGTGAGCTGCTCCACATTCCAGTTTCACAGGAAGCACAATCTGAGCTTGCCAAGTGCACCACTCGGCATCCCAAATTCCTGTGCCGGGCAGCAGGAGGTTATGTAACAGGAGCACGCCAGGCCCGTGGCAGTCAGAGGGAAAAACAGACATGAGTTAGTGTGATGTGGCAGGAAGCAGCTTGTGTGGCATGGACAAGTGAAGTCTGAAAGGTGGCAGCAATGTGTGTTCAATACAAAGTTAAAACAACAAAATACTCACTTGGACAGCAAAGCTGAGGTCCCTCAGGCTGCTTTTAGAAGGTATAAATGGAGCAAACCTCAAAAATGTCATGGTGAATTTATTTGACAATATGAACTTAAATTACCCTAGCAGCTGGATAAGGAACTGATCTCTTCTAAGAGTGACAGAAGTTTTGTGGCAGCTGTCTTTCCTTTTGGAGACACAATGATAAAAGCAGTGGAATTACAGTAGTTTTTAAGTCCCGTGAGGACATGGGGCACTGGGGGATGAAAGCACTGCATGCAGCCACGAGTGCCACCCAGGTCTCTGCCACAGCCCAGGCCTGTGCTTTGGCTCAGGCTCCGTTCCTGTGAGCAGATCAGCTGGCAGTCAGTGATGTTGTACTCTGCAGCTAGCTGCTGAATCTGGTGGCAGTCACCTCATCTGAGCAGGACCCCACTGCTTGCTCTCCTAGGTGCGACAGTGCTTGTCGAGGTCTGGCTGTGCTTGTGCTCAAGCTAAGCTGCTTACCAGCACATTTCCTGACCCGTCTGTCAGGGTGTCCTTTTTGCCATGTACTGGGGGCACTGATTGCTTCTTGGGATGAGCTCACGCTTTTGTATAAGAGATTTCCTACTGCTGGGGCCAGAACAGGAGCAATGTTCAATTCCTTCAGTGTTTTTCCTGCGGTATGTTGCAAGGCTTTGGGCTTCTTGCTGCAGGCATGAACCTTGGTGTTCGCCGCTGAGAAGTACTTCATGGCCTGCAGTGATAGCTGGAGCTCCTGTGGGCTCAGTAGCTATAGCACAGATATGGCACAGACCAAGCTCCCAAAGCCCATGCTCACCTGCCAGGGCTGTGCTGCTGCACTACACAGGCTGCCCATACTTATGCAGGGCTTCCTCTGGTGAGGAAGTGACCCAGTTCCATCTGGGTTTGAAAGGAAGGTGTGGTGAAATATGGCTCCCACAGATACGTAGTATTGCAGCATGGCCCTTCCTAAGGATTAGTTGGAAACAGCAGCGAGAAGGAACAGCCAGCCTGTTTTGTAGCATACAAAAAGATGGGGGAATGTGGACTGTAATTAATTTACCAGGTTGCTACTGCTCTCATTTCACTTTGCTACAGTTATAGCTAAATGGAAATCCAGATTGTGTCTGAGCAGATGAAGAAATAAGCAGATCCTGTGCATTTTGTAGAGGAATGAATTTTATGTTGCTGTTGTTCCCAGTTGTTCCTCAGTTTACTTGGAGACTGTCATTGTCAGAATAGTACATTCCTTAAAGGTGAATTAAACTTGTTTGTGTTTTGAAATGGCATACTTGTATCATCATCAACACCCTAAACAAGACACTTTGTAAACTTCTTGTATCACAATTTTATAACAACAAGAAGGCTGAAATTCAGGTACATGGAATCACAAATGTCATGATGCACTGCCCACAGATTTGGGGCGAGCTCTCTGCTCCCTGTGACTGCTAACCAGACTGGGAGAGTGCTGGTGCCTCCAGTGCTGCCATCTGAGAGATCGCTTACACAGCGTGGCTCTCCAGGGAGGAGAAGTATCTAGCTTCTAGCACTGTTTGTTATTATGAGACCTAATGGAAAAGTCAGTGTGGAAAAGACATTATACAGATTGTGTGCTACTAGAGCTGCCTTCAGCATTTTCATAGAGAATTTGAATCCTTCTGCTAGAGATCTCCTTTTTATTCCCTTGCATTTTCTGCAGGTTCTCATTATACAAAAGCTGTAGAATTTGTGTAAACTTTCAAGCTGCACGTTGGTTCTTCACTCTGGCAGGGACCAGGTGGGCCTCAGCTGTGAATGGCACCTCATGAGGTCAGACCAGCAGGGCCTGGGCACAGCCTTGCCCCCTGGCATCATGGCACCCTCACCTAGTTTGCCCTACTGCCTGACCTGCAGGGCTGGGAGGGTTACTTGCTGGCCAAACCTTTTGTTTAGCTTTGTAATTTTATGAGAAATGTTTGCTTCTATTCTGCTGTTTGTTTGTTTTGTTCTCTGCAATCACTATTGCATGGAGTTTCACAGGATACTTTGTTGGTGTTGGGAGGGGAAAGGCAAGAGAATATTTCCTAGAGGTTAAGCAGTGGGATTAAAGTTCATACTCTGTGAACTACGCAGATTGCTTATACTAAATATGTGTGCATTTATCCTTGTGATGGAGGATCTCAGTTTTTGGGGACTGGTGTGTTTTATCAAACTCAACCAGTTAGGAAAGGAAGGCACTGCAGCTCTCATGCATAAAAGGAGCAAAGTCACGTAACCTTTTAAGAGAAATGCTTAGGCTTTCTTCCATAGATCCTATGCTTGAGATAGTAGGAAGGAATAAAAAATACTTATGTGAAATGCGGCAAGGCTTGTAGATGTTATGAACCTCTTATTTCTTTCTCCCAAAGGATTTATATATCTGCAACATTAAAAAAAAAAAAAAAAAGTGTAAGAAAGAGGTCTTTACTGTGTAACTTGAATAGCAAGTTGGTCACTGTGCTCATGAGGCACCAGCTAAGGGTCTCATGCAGTTTATCTTCATAACCACTTTTTGCATGGATATGCTCATTTCTTCACTGGTTGTTTTTGTACCTATGACATAGATATTTTTTTATTTGCATGAAAACACACAGACAAAAAAAAAACCACAGCAGATCTTTCCACCTCTTTCACAGCCACCCTTGTCTCCTATATGTGTTTCTTGCCAACTATAATAAATGGACAGAGTTTTACAGACAATGCACGACACATACTCTATATATGTCCTAATTCTGGCAAAGTTGCCTACCCAGGCCTCAGTCTGAACTGTATTTCTATATGAAATGTGTGTGTGTGTTGAGCAGGCTGCTGAGATGACTGTTGGAACTTATCTTTAAAGCTGTATTGCAAGCCAGAATATTCTGAAACTTGGCATGCTGCTTCTAGAGTGGGTGCAGTTCATTTAGTTAAATCTCGGTCTGTCTCCTGATCTTGTTCAGGTTCCCTAGGGTAGAAAGAAGTACCTAATTGCAAGGCTGTTTGCCGAGTACTTGGCAATGGGAACTTCCCTCATGATGCAGTTTGTCTCTAAAGCAGATAAAGTCCATTTGGAATAGTCTGCTGCTTTCTACTATTTTCACCTCCCCTTGCATTTTCTTCCTTGTTCACAGTCGGTTTAATACAGTGGTTTGGTTTTATTGAGTCAATCATCAGCTTATGAAAAAATTTTGTACCTATTCAGCACACAAATATATGCAGATAGTTCATATCAAGAAATGCAAATGCTTTATTTGAGTCTAATATGCTGCTGGAGGTTGAAAAGTACTTCTATGGCTTTGTGTATGTGACAGAAATCTGGCATGTGAGACAGAGTGTGCGTACCAAGGAGCATGTATCAGCAGAGCAGAGGTACCAGCAGTGTTAGGGGACGGCACTGTTGCTGGCTGGTCCCGCAAATCTGCAGCATACTGCAGAGTCAGCACAGGCCCCACTCAGACAAAAACCTAAACATCTGTTTAACTTAAGGCATGTGCTTACACTTCTTTGGCAGGGGTTTCTAATGGAGGGGGATGTTTTTGTTTTTCTGAGTGTTTTACTTCACAAGGTTATGCTTAGGAAGCACTTTTCAACCATGATAGAGATTCTTTTCCCTAGCCTGCCTTCCCATAAAGGGGTAAGATGTAGACATGCGGTCCCAAAACTTGTGTTCTGTTTCTGTCCTTCCATACACATTTTCAGAGGAGGGAACTTCGGGTGCCCCAGCCTCAAAGAGACCTTCAGCTTGTTCATGCGAGTTCCTGGTCTGGACAGCCAGGGCTGGGACCTCAGGACTGCTGAGTGCACGTCAGACCCTCGTAGGGAAATAGCAGACAGCATCATTGCTGTTAGTTCACTGTCAGATGGTTTAGTGCATTCAGTAATGCGCAGGTGCATAGGCTGATCAGTATTCCTTCAATTACCTGGGGCGCTCTGTCTATGAGAACCTGAAGTGGGCTTGTTCCTTCCTACTGCTCTAAGCTATGGAAACAAATAGCTCTTCCTCTTGTACTGAACTTTATCTCAATTTAATTTAGTTGCTGCTTTCATCTCCTTTCTGCTTGTTGCCTACTTGGATTCTTCCTGTACTCATACTGATCGTTAGCTGGAATAGTTAATGTATGCATATTTTATATAGTATTCTATAACAAATATCTGACTTAAAAACTCACTTGACCTAGCTGTTGTGATAGCAGGGGCAAAGAAAAACTTTCAGTTCTCTTCAAGGAAGAGCAGCACCTAAAAGTCTGTGGAGGAAATCACATTCTTGCCCTGACACTGATAGGAAATCTGCAAAGCTACTGGCAAACCACCACTGGTCTGTTAGAGTCTTTCTGTTGAGCTCTGTCCTCCTTGCATTGCTCCACCTGAATCAAGAAGCTCTGCTAATTCTCTCATCACCACAGCAAGTTTGGGAAGAGTTGTTGAAGATCTTAAGAATTGTTAAAGATTTGACTTAAAGATCATGTGTTTAGGTCTGGGGTATTTAATTGCATATTACAAATTTGATAAATGTATTTTCAGGGAGGAGCATGTAGAATTTAAAGGAAAGGGGAAGGAAAAAGCAACCATTCTTACTGCTGTTATAAAGACTTCCTCCTGAACCAATAGAAATCAGGCCTGGATCGCACTGTCTTCCTTGTCATTTACCAGCGGGAGTTGGCTACGTGGTGTGGCTCAAGGGAACAGTCACTCTAGTGTGGGAGCACAGGCCAGCAGGAAGATTTTTCTCCCTTGGAGCTGGGGACGTTAATGGCTGCTGAGGTTTGTTTGATGGGAATTTGAATTTACTGCTGTATCTGGTAGCATCCATCTTTCAGTTCTTTGCCTGTTTTGATAAGGAAAAAATCCTGTACTGTTGCAGCCAGCTTTGCTCCTCCTAATAAATAAGCTGCATATCTTTAAGAGCTATTTATTACCCTCTGTTTGTCAGTTTTGTAAACTGGAAATGATTAGTGGGAAGAGAAAGGGAGGGCTGCTGCTCCACACAGTCTGCTCCCTGGGCCAGGGGGATGGGGTGGGGTGTAGTGGGGAGCCCTGCATTTCCCTGCACTCCCCCCTCAGCCCTGCACAGTTGCAGGCAGAGCCAGACTGGAAGCTCCCCTTTGTGATTTGTAAGTGGTATAGCTACTTCTTTTGAATAATTAATACATGATATAACCAAACATTACCATTTCACAAACCACATTTATGGACAGTCAATACTTGAAGAGTAATTGTTTTGGTAGTGTTATTTTTTTATCCTATGTTTTATAGGCAGGCCACAGGCAGAGTGAAGCATGTCCAGAACCAGTATAGAATCCTAGAGGCAATACAATCACAGAAGGTATGTGATTCAGGAGAGGGAAGTGATGTCCTTCCTACCAAATTCATTAGGATCTAAATTGCCTAGAATCAGTGAGTATTATGTGCTCTATGAAATGAATCTTTACAGGAATGTTTTATTTTATATGCCCTGAAAGAAGGCCAGAGAATGCAGTTCTGGAGCCGTGTTAGTCCAGTACAATTTCAACCATCCCCAAAACAATTTGCCAAGCTTTTTGCAGCTCTCATTCTTCTGGCTGTTCAAAGTTTAACCATATCTAAGTTACAATGCATCAAATTAATCAAATAGTTGATTTTAACAAAGGAAAAGCATAGCAATCAGCAGGTAACTTGATCCTTTCCTCTCCCAGAATGGGCTGTCAGTGAATATTTGGTACACTGTGATTTTTTTACGAGGACAACTGGGGGAAATACCTATAAATTCAAACTACATGTTACTTTATTCATAGTAAATGTGGCTCAAGTTACAGAGCCAGTTGCAAGCAAACCAGCAATGGAAAACATAAGACAAAAGACACATACAAGGAATCCCAGCAGGTGCAAACTACTTGGTTGTAAGCTACATGCAGGACTAATCTGCGCTGCGTGAATTGTCCATGATCAATTATCTCCGCAAAATCCATTACAACAAAAAGTGCTAGAGGAACAAAGTAACCCCCAATATGAGTCCCTTACCTTCCTGCAGTAAGATACAGTTTTGGAAAGTGAAAGGAGCCCTGTGAGGAGCTAAGGCAGCCCATGGGAATGGGCTGGATATCAGGGGGCAGAATAGATCCTTAGAGTTTTGAAAGCAAATTTGAAACGACTTTCATAGCTAGATATGGATGTGTTGGAGGAAAATTAAGTGGTTGATTTGGTACAGAATTCAGCATTACTATCTCATTTTTCCTCTTTCTTTCAGAGTAAGGCAAACAAGTGTGTAGATATCTAGTAGAAATTTCAGCAGAAGATAGATTTTTCTCCCATGTTTAAAACTGATATTTCAAGATCCGATGTGATAAGAATATAGACCAAAAAAAAAAAAAAAAAAAGAATGAAATAGTAGCGAGAACGCTAGAATATCTTACCTGTACTTCAGAGTCCAAGTCAAGTATTTTGATGAGGAGGGCTGAAATCTCCAAAACAAGCCAAAGGGCAGTAGAACAGAGGCAGGGCTTGAGAGAAGGCCCATAGGATGACTGGAAATGGAAGTGATTGATGTGCTTGCATTTAATGCACAGCAACATCCGAAGTCATAAAAGAATCACTAAAGACCAACACCTCTCAGCAACACAGTGCAGGGAAACCAATCCTTTAGTAGGATCTTTTGAGAGAGCTGGTGAAAGGAAACACAGGAATCAAAATTACAAGTGATCTTATCAATAAACTGCCTCCTGCTGGGCATTTATTAGACCAACTTATAAGAACTTTCATCACAGAAAAAGGTAATATTTCTCAAGTATTCCAGTTGCTAAGTTGCATCCTTACCTCTTCACGTTAAGAAGTAAACTACCTATGCACTAGTTGTTATAAGTAGTATGGTTATGCCATATAAAGGAGAACCCTCATGAAAATACTTCTTAGCACTAGTATTTTTGCAACAAACACGCCATGAAGGCCTAGGTTGAAATCTGACTTCTCTGAAAACCATAGAAGTTTATGTAAGAAAGCAAATGACATGTAACAAAAGCACCATCTTCCCTGCCATAGTCCCACAGGAGAATTTCAGTCTTTCCAGAAATGGAATAAACTGGGGATAGTAGGAATGCTTTCAGTGGTTAGTGTTTAACATGATACAACGCTGCATTGTATAGAGGCAACATTCTTGCGGAGTCAAAAGAACATGAAAGTAAAATGGGCTGAGTCACAGAGCAGCAGAACTAAGTACATGACCAAAGGTATTTGAATGTTCAGCCATGCTGTGCCCCATTTCAAAACACCCCATTTACTGGACCCCCATCTCCGTGGTACCAGAAATGCTCAGAGTAACAAAGCTATACGTGCCCGCCTTCGCGAGCATCTGATCAAACAGCCCATTCAGTTTCCGCCCACTGTCTGCAGGCAGCCAACTTCAATATTTACTACCCTTTGAACTGGCCAACCAGGAATGCAGCAGTAGAAAGGAGTGTGAACCTCCTTTATACTTCCAGTGACCTGGAACGTGTACTATTTTCTGGAAAAGGGACACAATGAAGTGAACATGCAGTGGCTGCATTAGTAGTAAAATTAATTTTAGGCTCTAGCGTTTGGAAAGAAAATAAATCATTTAAAAAGGGACCCATTGCAACTATGTTACATAAAGATTGATTGATGTCTCAGGAAACAGTCTTTGCTATGAGCCTACCAACTGAGATATAACATTGTTTTGTTATAGAATAAGAATCTATGAAGCCGTAGAAGATATTAATTTCATTTTAAATGCTGTTGTTCTCTTAAGTGCCTTCAGTGCTTAGTGTTTTCCTCCCTTCAGCAAAAACATCTTCAAAGTGAGATGATAAATGTAAAGGAGAAACTGACTTGCCTGACTCCCATTGTATTGCATGGTCTGTTCCCAGCACATAGGAAAATTTCAGGTGTGCTGTACTAAATGCAAATGCATTTTTTAAAACCTGCCATCTAGTTCAGAAGAAAGTGCCTCTTCATCAGCTATAACTGCTTCTGATGGAAGATTTGAAGATGATTTTTTTCTTTGTATTTTGCTAACCAGCAGGACTGGTAAGAAATCTGCTAAGAAAATAAATCATCATTGTAAAGGAAGTGCTATTTTTTTGGCAGGTGCAATTAAAGCAGGAAGTTGCACAGTAGCCAGAACGGATTCCAAAGCCCACCATGGCTATGATCTGATTTTTTATTTTTTTAATTCTTGCAAAATTGCAATGCTGTGATTACTAGATCAGCCATGTCCGGGGCTTCCTGGAATGAAAATTTCTTTACGTTCTACCTTGAAGTCCAGTCTAGCTCTTCTCCTTAGGAGTTTGGCCAGATATTCGACAGTTATGGAAACATTTTCAGATCCCATCAGGCCCGGTGGCCTCCAAAGGCCACTAAAGATTATCGAGATCCTTTTGCATCTGCACAGGAAGTTTTGGCTGCATATTGGTTCTAAATTGCTTTTACTATTTGAATATCAAAGACTGTGTAAAGTGTAGGTATGGCAAATGCATAAAATAAGGAGGATACTGAATATTCTGATAGAATATTGATGCATTATTTATTTACTTATCCACATAATAATTTGCTTTATGTAAGCCTTTTAACGCTTTAAGTCCTATCTCAAAAGCCATTGGATCTGATCTCAAAAAGGAGAGCACTACAATCCCAGTAGGATTTGGAGATTCATTTCTGCTTCATTGTCAGTATTATCCAGAAAAAACTTGTTGCTGGTTTGCAGATGCTTCTTCAACCAAGTCTAGCGAGATGCCTTCCCCTTCCTGAATTGTCATTTACAGCAAGAAAACATACTGTAAGCTTAAAACGTGCCACCATTTCCTCACCTAGACTTGCATAGGACTAGGAATAAGCTTGTCTTCCCCACACTAGATACACAAATGTATTTAGATTTGCTCCCAACATTTTGTTCTCAGGAGTATTCCTATCAGTTTCTCTTTATCTAACCAAGTCCATGCTCATTTTTTTCTGCCTTACTTGATTTCTTTCTTATGTATTAAGATCCTTGTCATAGCACAATGTCCAGAACTTAACAGTGTTCCAGCTCTGTTTTTGCAACTGCTTGAAAATGTGTTGTACTACTGTTGCTTCTGCATGCAGTATCTCCTAACTGCAGTTATCGTAGTACAGAATTCACATCCAGTTTATAAACATGTCAAGCAACTAAGGGGGAATCTTTTATCTTGGCTCTTAGCTGTAGGACTATTGGAGAGATGAGGAGAAACTCAGTGGCAACTAATTGTTCACCTCTAGTGTTTCCTTGCTGTTTTCCAACAAGCCTAAATGTTAACTTTTTTTTCCTTCCCTGCTCAGAGCCCATTGCATTTAACATTTTACCTCTGGTTTTTATACTTTTGTAGAGTGTTCCAGAAGCAGCACGTAGTAGTCATACATCTTATCAAACATTTTTCTTTTCACTTTATCCCTCTCCCAGGAAACGTCTCGCATTTTAAATAAATAGCTATCCGGAGGAAGAATAACAATGCTTTCTTCTAGCTTGTTACCAAATAATCTAAGCTTAGAATTGTTACTTGCAGAATTTTGTTTACCTTTAATAATGGTGAAGCACCATCAGCAGTGATATTCCTGCTCTGATTATTAAACTTACATGGTGGTTAATGATTGCAGTGCCTGCTGCAAGGAGCTGCTCAATGCAGTGGCGAGCAGGAGGGCTGACAAAGCTGAAGTGATTTAGAAAGTTCACAATAGATAGTTGGCATTTTTTTCCATCAGCTAGTGCTCTCATAAGACCACAGACAGCATGAGTGAACGTAGGAGGAAACAATACATCTGCAGACACTGGCAGACAGCATCAGTTGCCAAATTTGGCCGCAGTTGCTCTAGATAAATAATTTCTCAGTGACGTGCTGAGTTGAAATTATATAAACAGCAAAAGTTATTAAGACCTGGGCCCCAGAGTATTGTGGGTTTCAAGATTTTCTGAAACCCACCATCAGTACTCTGACATCTACAAATATTTTTCTCTAACAGCTGATGCCAGGGACAGGGCAATATTACCATCACTTTGTATGTACTGGAGATTTTGAATGTACTGAAATAATTGCCCTTCAGCCACAGCACTGGTCATGACGTAACTACCAGCTTCTCCGCGAAGGCTTATATAAAAGTTACCTAAGCAGCAATCTTTTCCTGGAGTGGCTGTAACCTTTTATAGCAACAACTACACAAGCGTTTCAAGAAATGTAATTGGAAAAACACTGTATTAAATTTCAGTCTCCAAAAGTATCGTGGGTTTCTAGAGAGGTAACTGCTGACAATAACATGACTTTGCACAATGAATTAATGAGGCTAGAGGGTACTGGGCAGGTGGGGGATTCCTACATATGACCAGACATTAGCTAGCTTCTAATGTGAGGTAGTAAGGTTTCCTTGAAAATTAAGATACTTCCGCTATGACAGCTATATACACCAGTGCTATCTGAAAAGTATCATACATCACTGAGGAATTTATGCAGAAAAGAAAGCTACATAATTCTTCCTGAACAGAAGCATCCCACAGGGAAACCTTACCTAACTATTTTTATAGAATCATCTGTAGACACTCTTCTGAAGTTATAAAAACAAATCCTTTATTTAAAAGATGTTCTGTGAAAATCAGTTTCCATAACAGAAATCAAACATATACGTGACACACAAGACATTCTGAAGGCAACAGTTGTTGTGTATTTACAGCTACCAATGGCACAGAAGAAATACAGGCTATGCAAAATGAGTAACTGCATTTATCACTATTGCCTAGGTAGGAAGAAACAGACAGGGAAAAAAAAAAAAACAACGTATAAAATAGTGACGCTTTTGTTTTGATGATAAAACCGGCACTATCTGGCCCCTGTTCCAGCAACGCTCCCAAAGTAAAGCTGTTCTCTGAAAACCATCTGAACAAAAGTAGTGCACTTTAGTCTCCCAGGTACTAATTGGGAACAAAGCAGGGGTATGCAATTATGGAAAAAACTGACTGAAATGAAAAATTGCTCTTTTTCATTCCTTAATGCAAATTTCTGTGCTTTGAGAGAGTATCTTGAGAATTAATCTTACTGTGAGAAACTCTTTAGTTTAAAATCAAAGTTAATTTTCTTAGAGAACAGGTACGCATGGAAATAACACCTCAAAAGCATCTTAGGATTTGACCATGTTAGCAATGTTTACGTGATGTTTACATCTGTAAGCATTTTTTATGAAGTTGCATTTGCAATCCACCTGTGAGGCAATTTCAGTAGTGCTGTGCACAGCGTAATGGTACTTCAACGACTGTAACGGCAACAGATTAAAACTCCTTCCGTATCTCATTTTCACATAAAATGTACAAAAGCACAAACAGAGCATGTTCTCATAGTCTCATGTCTTTAAAAAAGGGATGCAGCAAAGCATCTTTTGCAGTTATTCTTGTTGCAGGGTTTAAGTCTAGTAGCTTATCAAGTAGGTCATATGCTTCATCAGGAACCTGATCCCATCCTTTCATGTCTGTTGCCTTATCTTCTGAAGCACCATCATCTTCCTGACAGCTCTTCAAGGGTTGAATTTCTTTTCTGAGTGTCTCAAGAGCACACTGTTTGTCTACCTCAACTGGCAAAGCTGAGTCGTCTCCAGATTTGCTGGGCACGTCACCGTGGGATCTGTTACAGCTGCCATTTGTTCCTCTCAGCTTCTCGCACAGCGTTCGTAAGTTTTGTGCTGGGACAACTTGGGTACACAGAACTGATTTACCTAGGAGAAAAATAGTTTTTATAGACAGTGACATTTTATTTTACTTGCTCTAGGACTACAAATTTTAAGTTTGTTTCTGAGAAATTTCAAGTATTGAAGCATAACTGACATCAGTTCAAAAATAATTTAAAAAACCCAAACCAGCCACGTTTTACAGTAAGGGCCCCAGAAAGCCAGAAGTAGCTCTGCTCAGAACAGAACTGCGTTTTTACATGAAGTTATGAGTTGACAAGTCACCACTCAGTGCACACAGCATCATTTTCCATTTCACTCTCATCTTAACAGAACTGGAAATTAAAAACCCAGTTCAGTTTATTGCTTATATTACTGATTTATACACCTCTGTTTAGAGAATTAACATTGATGCAGTCAGTTACACTTCCAGGTACCAAGTGCTTTAATGTTTGGCTTGCACACAATGAGGAAAATGGTTATTTATGTTTTTGTGCTTTTTCTTCTGCCTCCAAACAGGTTCTGTTGCTTTTTTGTTGTTTTTTTTTTTTTTTTGCCTTGTTGTTGTTTTTTTTTGTTTGCCCTTCATGAAGTTGGACAAAAATGCAAGGTTTACATCATCTAAATATTAAGTCAATACAACTTAAGGCTCCATGGCAAATTTTGCAGGAACAAACATTACTTCAAGAATTCTAAGAAGTAGGAAAGATTTAGCTGGCATATTTCACCTCAAGTGGCCCTGACTTACTGAAAGGCAGCACAGTTAGGAAATCCACAGAATGAATTACTCTATGTAAAAAATTATAAAAGATAGAAAATTACAAAGCTTTGCTAAGCCTCTGTATGTATGGATAAGTAGTGTTATTTTGCATGCAAGAAGAGTGACTTACTTCCAAAGTGACTCCCGAAGTTAAAAATTTGTTTAAAATAAAAACAAGTCGCAACTAGATCGTAAATCATTGTATTAAACAGCAGACCAGGCATACATTTTCCCCTTCTCCCCATAATTAAGGTTTGCATACCAAAAGTTTTAGCAGCCTGAATGGTTTCTCGAGATCCACGAACTGTCATGATTTGTGCCAAAGCAGTTAAATCATCGCTTGCTTTGTAAAATGGATACCGTCCACTGAGCAGAGAAAGGAATACAATTCCTGCAGACCACATGTCAATTGCTGCAATAGAAAGTAAGCTTAGTAACAAGTAAGCAAGTAAAACAAGTAAAATTTCATCAAAAGCAAAATCTCAAATTCTTTAAAAAGAAATTATGACCAGAAGTGCTGTTATCAGAGAAAGTAATGTTCTGAATTACTTACAGGCTGTGGTCACGATGATAACACTTCAGCAAATGGTGTAAATTGGTATACTGGTAAATAAAATCAGACGCCTGCTTTTATAGAGAGTGTTTGTCTATAGAATTTCTCACATGAGTAATTTCATTAATTTGCTTAAAAAAAATGCACTGAAACAATGTTTGCAGTTATTCTGACCAGGGAGCTGAGAGGGGAAAAATGGCTAGTTTTGATACTTCATTAAGTTTGCTTAGACTGAGAAAACTTATATAAAAGTTTATGAATAAAAAATAATTCAGAATTGAATGTAAATCTTACTTCTCTGGGACTGAGGTTGCCAGTTAGACGTACTAAAAGGTTTGTCTTACTACAAACTTGGTTGCTTTGTAATAAGAAACCACTTGACAAGATTGTTTAAGAACTGTAACAGTTATTCATCACTTTCATTGTGTTATGAAGAGTACAGGGAGTTCTCTGATGGAAGAAGCCAAAGCATGATGGAAACTTTAATACTGAAAGTTATGAAAATACCTGGCTGCTGTAATTTTTTGGCTACGTTGCACATTTTGAGAGATGGCAAGGAAAGTGGAGGAGAGAGTCTGAAGAACTCTCAAATTCTAAAGAGAAAACCTAACTTGGGAAATGAAGCTATAGTCATCCTGCATATCTTCCAGAAATAGGCAGTAAAATGTGCAGTAATTAAGTCTGATGTTATAGCTAGAAACACTACTGGCAAAGAGCTCTGAAACTACTAAGTTGATCTACAAACACAGGTTTTAAGTCTTTTATAAAAATCAAAATCCAATTTATTTGTGGGTACAATAACTCAGTGTGCAAAAATGTTGCATCTTCTCTTTACTGAAAAAGTTTTAGTAGTATAGTATTGATGTTGATCACACTGCCTGCTTACGGTGTTATGCTTCACCCTTAGTATGTGGTTGGGAAAGACGGTCATTAAGGTGAAGACTTTTAGAGATGTTTATCTAGCTCTTCCTGGTATTGTCAGACAATTAGATAGTGAAATGACAAGTTCTACAGTTCTGGTAGGGCTGGCATCTTCAGCAGACTGCAAGATCTTGTGCAATGACATCAAAATCATAATTCCTCTCTGTGCATTTGCTTAGTGATTAGTATCTAACTAGTGAGGGATGCTATCTTAAAGGGAAACACAGGAACAAATCAAGTTAAAAAATGTAACTAGATCTGCTTAGGGCCGAGTTGTAGGTTTGGGTTCTATTCTCTGTGTTTTAAACCTGGCTCAGCTATTTAAGATAGCTCTGGACAGCCAGCTGGATCCAGCTGATAACTTCGTCTCGGCACAAAGACCAAAACTAGTAGCAAGATTGGCAGGAGTACAAGGAGGTGACTACAGCAGTCCCAGATGTTATTGGGTAAGGCGATTTGTTAGCTCACGTATAGCATTATCTCATAAATATTAGTATTAGTCTACCCAGTTCTAATGAAGCACTTTGTTGACATATTACAGAAGCTTTGCACCACTGACTCAGTACCTTTAAGGCCACACCCGAGGGTTTCCAGATCTACCCATATTTTCTGTAGTCCTGCCCTCCATTACCCTAGAGAACAGAAAACTGTCTGAAAGCACACTTAAGACAACCCTCTGTCCAAGATTTCCTAACTATGTCTTCTTTCTGCATAAATCCTGTCTAGACAGATTCAGGGATTGTCTAAACTTGTCCTGGATTTCTGGATGTTTTCTAGCTCATAAAGCTGGCTGTACTGCGCAGGCACAGTGACTCCAAGTAGGCTGCCATGCCTCTTGAAATTCCAGCCATGCCCACAGCACAGATCCTGTCTCAAATAGCGTTAAGCTATCAAGGGATATGCTGATCAAATGTATCGTAAGGCTACTCTGAGTGTGTATGAGCACTTCCAAATGCTGTAAATTGACTATTTTCTCACAAAGGGCTCAGCAAAAAGATGGCTATAAACTTATTTTAAATACAAATTTTGAGAACATTTGTATTTATCCTTCATTTTCATAATCAAACCTTCTGGTCATACATGACACATTTAACTTTGTATCAGTCCTCCCATTCTCTGTGTATGCATAGCTTCTCCCAGCCTACTTGCATCAGCTAATGCATTAATTATCCCTTTGTTCTGCTCCAATATTTACCAGGCTACTGAAATGTTTAGGTTATAGCCCTGAGAAATTAAAAATCTTAGTAAGAAAAAATCATGAAATTTACAGATTATCTATTTAAAGCATTAGCAGAAAGGAAAAAAAATCCAGTGAAAAGTACTGATTAACTAACACTTCATAAAAAACATAAAAATTGCACTCATACAATTAATTATGCCTATGACAGCAAAATACACGTGTCAAACTGTCTAGAAAAGTCTAAAGCATATCCCTCTAAGATTTATTTAAGATTTTTCTTGAATAAATAAGCCAATGAGCCAAGAAACTTGATAAAACTTACAACTTTGTTTTCTTTTAAAACACATGCTATTGAATTCCTGCATATGGCAGTACCCATCAAAGGGCTAAAGACATTCAAGTTTCAAACGCGGGAAAATATTCCTAGTTCTTTCTTATTCTGAGTAATTAAATTAGATTTGGGAAATGGTTGATAAATGTTAGAAGGGGTAATAAAATGAATTTCGTGTGCAAACAGCCTCCTATACAAAAGATAAAGTCAATGCATAAATGACAGGTTTAAGAAAAAGAAAGGCATTTAGTTTTTATCTGTTGTGTAGTACCTGTTGTCTGAGTGGGGCACTTTGTCAGTACTTCTGGTGCTCTGAATCCAGGTGTTCCTGCTCTGGGAGCAACTTGCTGACACCTTGTAGTAAGAGACAAATACATTTAGAATATATACATTGAGAACTAAGTTCTAATTGTAATGATGTTTACTATTTTTAGAATATACTTTTGTGAGATGTGTAAATCTGCCCTATCCAGTTTTTAAGTCTGAAATATCTTATAATTATCTAGTGTATAATTATTACCTCATATGAAATACCCTTATTTTAATTACCTATTATATTACTGTTCTTGTTGTAATATGTTGAAGGAATACTTGCTGCATACTTCAGTCACAATATTTTCAGTTTCATTCAATGACAACACGTGTTTTCATAGGGAACTTTCAAGTTAAGACTAATTAACCAACGGCAGCACGTTACGGCTTTTTATTAATCCAGAACAAACTAAGGTTTACTATTCCAGAGCGTTGACAAGAATTTACTTCTTGTTAGATTAGCTAAAAGGTGTGAGATTGTTATTAAAAATCTGTCTTGTATAGAAGGTCCAAAGCGCCTTCCGTCTACAGGTCAACTTTCTTGTGAGTCTGTTCCTCATGTTTCATTTCTGAACTGACTTTGATAATATCATATTCTGACAATCAGCAAAGAGAAGTACCACAATCAATTTCATGACTATGCCTACCAAGCGCATTTCTCTGCAGGAATTTCTGTTCCCTAATGTGGACAGAAAAGGTAAGGGTAGAACATAGCCAAAATGAACTACAGAGGACTGGATTTGAACTGCGTTATTTAGATTCTATCCACTCACTAGTTTATCCACTATTAAAATATTTCAAATTAAGAAATACAGTACTGTTATCTTTCCTTTTTATTCTACATTTCATGATTTCCAGAGTACAAACAGCCTGGGGAATGTATTTAACCTTAAGTTCTGAGAAATCAAGAGTCCAATCACTGAATTTCAATGCAGTTGGCATAATTTAGGTCTATTAGTTAACTGCTCAATGACAGATTACTGTCTACTGTTGTGTTGTAACTAACTCAGGTTATTTTCTACAACACACGTAGGCAGGCAATTAAATAACAACAGCAACAGAAAATCATAACAGTGAATCTCTTGTTGCAGATAACAGTGAACCAATTACTCCACAAATTCCACGAACTATTCTTTTTAAAGAGCACACTTAGTGCCATAAGGGCTGCACAGATTATATGCTGTCTTTCACCTACTAAATCAGCTGTCCAGTAAATTCAAGCTTTTTGACCTTATTTGACAGCATAGTAAGCAATTTTACAGCATTGTTGAAGCAAATTACCTTGAAAGGCAAACACTGCAAACTCTGTCCGTTGCGTAACAGTTACAGGTCAGGTTTGATGGACAACCACTGGCAGCTTTCCTGCCCACCCCATTGCTCACTGCTTTGGTAGAAATAATCTTCTTCTTTGTTACTAACTTCCTAGATGAAACATCTATCATCTTTGATTGTTTAATGAGCTGCAAAACAGATATTTTTTTTAGAAGATGAAATATTTAAGAAGCTTCCCTTTACATATAGATACCTGTCTCAAAACTACTGAAAAGACTCTCATCAGCAAGGAGATCCAATTTTTATAACAAAAGACAGCAAATCTTTCTACCAAATCATAACATCTATAAAAGGTACTTCATTTTTCAGTGGTTACAAAAATTAATACCCAGTAGATATTTTGAAGATATTTTTCAAGTGTTTTTTTTTCAAGTTAGCATAATTTTTCAAGCATTCTTTTGATTCAAAATTAGTAGAAAAAATAAGTGTACGAAATAGTTGATGCCACAACAACAAAGTAGTACTAATTTTAATTCTACAAAAAGATGATCATTGTTAGACAAGTCTTCTCATTTAGCTGGGGTTTTTCTCCATGTCACATTAATTCTTAACAACAAAATGAAAACATTTATTACGTACTTCTTTTCTCCACAGCTTCAGTTGCAAAATAACAAGCAAAGGTTTCACAAACTAAGGATACCTTGGTGGAAAGGTACATGTATAGGAAAGATATTAACTAGCATACAAAGAAGATGAGCTGGGGAGACAGCTTTAGTTTCACAGGGTTCTGTCTAAGCTTATAGAACTAGTTCTAAAATTTCTCTCAGACATAACAAATTGCTCTTACTTATGAGTCATGTTTCTTACTTTTGTATTTGAGTTTTCCTGGTATGTGGAACAATAGACGTTGAAATTCCTCTCTCCAAAGACAGAGCGTTGGGCAGAATGGTGCACAGAATCCTCCTACAACATCAACAAAGAAGACAGTAAGGATCTTATCCACTGGTCAACTGGATACTGGGAGTTCAAGAACTGTGTTAAGTGACATAAAACTAGAACATCCACACGGTAAGTCATTTTCAGGCATCAGTTCACTGTGAAGAAAACATCATCTAGACAGAACACCAAACATGCTCACAGAGTTAATCACACCTCATGTGCCCCAAGATGATTTGAAATGTCATCTGTATTGCATTTGTTATATTTATGCAAGTAAGCATACGTGAGTAATTATTGGTTTGGGGAGGAATTTAGCAGCATGTGGGATTTAAAAAAAAATAATAATAATAAAAAGAGCTAGGGTTGTCTAGAGTAACCCATGCTAGAGTTTTATGCAGCTCTCAATGCTGAATTAGATCTAACAGATACAGAATGATGCCAATAGTGTTAGATAAAACTAGCTACTTCAATGTGAAAATTGGTTCTGTGCATCAAATCCTGCAAGATCAGCACAGCTTTTGTTCAAGTATTACATCTCCCCCTGTTGGATGAAAAGATACATTGAACATGCAAAAATATTAATGAAAGAGATTGATAACCTTTCCTCCTCTTCCTTGTTTAATCTGTATTTTTGAGTGTGAGCTGGAGTGTGAGCTTTTATCAGATGCTCTTGACGCTAACTGTTGTGCAATCTGGTTAGGTGCTCTGACACCAACAGAAACCCCATTTCCCAAGGCTATGTTGGGATTACTTTGTGAGTAACTTCCCTGCTGGCCTTCAGAATGTGCAGTTTTGAGAAGTTCAATTTTTGTGTCAGGAGTTCCTTGTGCCAAGCCAAAATCTACCAAGGCATACCTAAAAGACACAAAGTTAGAATCAAGAGTCAAAAAGTACCAACCAGTTTTATCGACTACTCATTACTTGTTTATTCAGTTTACTCCTCACGTTGCTAGCAACGCAGTTCTGTTTTCCTTCTCCTCTGTTTGTCCTATTTGTCTGGCCCTATTTGTCCCCTCATTTTTACACTATACCTATTTTTCTTACTTTGCTGTTTCTTGACTTGTAAGCTTTTCAAGCGTGTGCTTTCACCACTGACATTTCGAAAGCTATTCCCAGTAATCTCTTTCTTGGGTTCTTATTCTACAGTTCTGAACTACCTCAGCAAGCAGCCAAGTAAAAGTGAATTGACCTGTCATGGACAGAGGCACAAATGAAAGCACAAATTCAGCAGTGAAGACAGCTGGAATAATAACAATGCTAAGAGTTTTGCCAAACCTCAGGCAATGCTACTGTAAATCACTTATGTTTAGTCAGGTAGTTTCCCCAGCAAGCCTTCACTAATTGCACCCTACTCACCAGTCACCACAGGACTGCTAGCAATTGAAAGAGTACCTTACCCAATCCATTCCAAAAAAAAAAAAAAAAAAGCAGTACATGACTTTTTAGTCTTCAGATACCAAACGCATTAGTTGTAAAAATTCATGAGTAGAAAGTTTCAAATACCAGCCAGCCTATGCTTAACAAGTGCCTATTAGCTTTTTTTAAGATCATTACTGATTTTATTCTCATTTTTATTAAAAGTGTTGTATCTATACTCAACAGTAAATTTTCACTTTTTCAGGTACTTGACACTCTGTAAGGCAGATACTAAATTAAATGTTAAAAAAAAGTCTTTCCATTCTCAAATCCCTAAACACAGAAATAAAAGTTTTACAAATAAAAAGTCTTTTTTAGCTTTATTACTTAAGCACATGTTGGGCAGCTGGAAGGAAGACAACCAAAAGCCTCATTTAGTCTGTTCTGCCAAGACACACATCCCCAGACGAGATCACAATATGGACATCTGGACAGACTTACTGCTTCAGCCTCCTGTTGTAGAGAAAGTTACTGGGTTTGACGTCACGATGAACAATACCAAAGTGATGAATGCGCCTCAATGCTTTAAACAGATTAAACATGTATTCTTTCACTTCTTCAAACGAAAGAGAATTCAAAATGTCCTGAAAGATTATTTGGATACTATTATTATGCAACTACTTTCAAGTAAGAAGTTTTACTACACATACGAAGTCTGGGACTCACCAAGAAGGATTCGTGTTCCAGATATGGCATAACAATAACCACGTGATCATTTTTCCTAAAGCAATATTTAACTCCCATAACATTATCTTGTCCCCTAAAAAAGAGAAGTAACGTCACTGAGTAAAGACCAGAAGATGAATTTTGATTTTCCTTTATTTCCTATAAACTTCAGTGTGGCTTTCTTTTAATACCTAATTTATACGTTGGCAACAGTCTTATTAGCAGTAATTATGTTGTTCTTGTGTCATTCTTACGTTCCATTTGAGTTCTGCAAATTGCAATGAGGGCTCTACAGACCTGGGGGCCACAGTTTGTAGCTAGCACTGCATTTAAACGTAGGAGTTCATGGTACTGGCTATTCCAGAAAGGTGCTGTTGAGCACACCAGTGACTAGAATTCATTCCTAAAACTGTAATTTCTGATTAAGGGATTATTTTTTCCAAGCAGCTGTTCCTACATACATACATTATGGAACCTCTCAGATGGAAAATGTAGTATGGTCTGCAAACTGAGACTAGCAAAACAGGACATTCATTACAGATAAGAATCTATTTCTTATTTGCTCCTGCTATAAGTCTAAAGCGTTTCTGAGATTAAAAGAAAAATATAAGTGAAGTGCCAAAACTTTACGTAAGTAAATGCAGATCAGCAAGACAATATTCAGCAGTTTAATCATGACAATCACAATTTTTAAGTACCCTGCTACTGTCAGGCACTGAAGTTCAGCAGCAATTCGCAGAGGGTGACTGGTTGGAATCAAGTGCTTCAGAGCCATTTTTTCTTCACATCCTGTTTGTAGTTGTGCTGTGGCCAAGTAAACAGAACTAAAAGTACCTGTGAAAAAGGGAGAAAAACACTGTCTACAGCATCTTTAATTAAGTCAATTCAAATTTTTACAGAAATGATCTAAAAGTTCAGTCTTACAGCGCATCTGACACTACGTCAAAAGCAGATTCTAGAAGCAAAAATAGGCAATTTCTTTTTTCTATTACTGAATTCAGTGATCTTGTATACCATTTTTTTAATGTCAGTAAAAATGCAAGTGTTACACTGTCTAACTTGCCTGGGACATAGAGCTCTTTGAATGTAAATTTCCTATATTTGATTTGCTTTCTTGTTTAAGTAGCTCTCTTTCATCTGACATCCAACTCTTCTTTCTCTGCAATGTAAGTCGGCTATCTAATGCTCATCTGGATAGCACTGTTTTTGCTATTCAAAGAACTTCTGAAATCATTACATTTTCCTTAATTCTGTTATCTTATTTATAAAGTAAGGCTTCTCACTTGATGTATAACTTTACTATTTGTTTGCCCCCAGCATTACCACATAAACAGAACACGATAGACTCCTTTGAGAAAGGCACCATTCACACTGCACAATAATCTTACAGCTTTAAGTTTTATTATTACAGTTTTACCTGTTACAGTTTTAAGGATATCCTAAAATATCCCTGGGAAGGTTAATTTATCCTAATGATCTGAGATACCTGAACATACAAGTCAAGGCATTCTTCCCTATGAATAAGCAGTTCAAATTTACTTTTGATTATATTGTAACTGCTGTGTTTGTGTCACGCTAAATTTAACAGTCTATAAGTGTATACATACATCAAAATGCCAGCAAAACCTCTAAATACTTCTCGCAGTTGTAAAAAATTCTAGTGTCCCATAAATTGAGCAGAATTGCTCATAGGAACATGGGTTACTAAGTTGACCTAAGACCTTCTTTTTGGTGGTGAGAACTGCTAAAACAAAACAGACTCCTGAACGGAATCCTAAGTTGAAGCTTGTCTTTATGCCACAGAACTGCTAGTGGTATTTTTGGCTTTCAAGAGCATTGTTTGCTCCCAGGAGAGAAACTGGAGTACTATTCATAACTGGAGATTTAGCTTGACTGTTCTGTCTTATTTATGACAAACAGAACTGCACGTTTTCTAGAAATTTTGGATCACTGTGCAGAATGGTGCTTTTTACTTTCTTTGACAGGCAAACTTTTAGCCCCCTGGTTTGCCATCACAGTTACTCCATTGCAAAACAGTTACAAAGCTACCTTGCTTCTCATAAACACCTTTGCTTTTAAGTGTGGAGTGTCATTCCTGAGTAAAGTTTCAAAAAGTGCTGAAGTCCCAGACTCAGAAGCCACTAGGAATCTACTTACAGTCATGCCAACCTTCTAATAAGGTATCTACAATACTATCTACTGAATGTCAGGAGTACCCAAGTGATCCAAAATTTGATCCTGTATATCCTAAAAACAAAACCTAGCAACAACAACAAAAACTAAAGTAGCTATAATATTCCAGCCTCCTCCTCCACTTCTGCCCACAGAGTTTCAGCAGAAACAAAGCCAGTAGTTAAATATGTCAAAACATAGATGCACATAAATAGATTTTCCATGTAAAAAAAGAACAGAGTTCTTAAACTTGCGTGCTAGAATCTACCCCTCAAAATGTTAGCTGTCAAAACTAGAATGCTGGTTTTGTGAAAAGGCTTTTATAAAACAGATTTTTTAGAAAATCTCTTGAAATAATTCCTAATTAAAACCCCTGTGCTCAGGAACTTACTACAATTACTGTATGCACCGAAAAGTAAATCAATAGGCATCTGGTTAAATTGCATGTATTAGCATTTTTTATTTATACCGGTTAAGTTATACGTACCAAAAGAGATGTAAGTTTAAGCAAGCTGCAATAAAACATTTACCTTCTCCGATTTTTTCCTTAATTTTGAACACATTTACAAGCTGTGGCACTGCTTCATAAAGTTTTTCAATATCCTTTTTTATTCCTGCTGTGGAAAGAATGGGGAAAATCAGCTGAGAATTTTACTGCTCGATTCAGTGTCTGGTCTGTAGTTCAGATCATAAATTATACTTCAATTTCGTAGTAATTTGACAAACTGAACTTGACAGTAACTTGACAAACTGAAGGAAAAACAGGAGAGGGGTACCTATCCGTGCTGGCATTACTCTCTGCATAATGGATCGTCTTCATCACATTCCTTTACGTGCTGCAGCATTTTAATAAATTTTACCTACCTGCCACCTAGAAATTTCTGAGGGAGGAAAAGCTGTTTTTGTAAAACTTCACGTTACAGCTCATTGATTAACATTTCCTGAGACATGCAATGTAGAAGTCACAAAAGACGAAACTATAATAGTTGTTTATGTAAGCAAAGGAGCACATCCATGAGATGCAAACCAAGAATCAAAAATGTAGGAAAATTATTATTATTTAAGATCATTAATACAATCAAACTGTTACTCACAACAGTAAATACCAAAAAGCATATTTGCTTTGCATTTAAATTATTGTACTTTGTGCTGCAATCACTAGATGGCAGGACAAGGATGTTGTACTGCATTCCTTCCAAAACTTAGTTTTCCATTCAGTTCCTGAATGCGTCTATTTTAATTGTTCTCTATTTCTCTTGAAGCTGAGTATGAAGCAGGGTTAAAGAACGTTTGATTATGCAGAAGCATGAAAAAAATGCTATTGGGAAACTACGTCAAATGGAAAAAAAACCAAAAGTTTATCATTTTCATCCTAAAAATGAATAATAAAGTCTATTTCACAAAAATATAAATTGTACTGAATACGTAAGCATACCACGTTTTTACCTGAACAGCAAGTTATAAGTAATGAGAATTACTTTCAAAATATCACTGATGTGCTTGTAACAAAGCACGGATTGGTAAAACATGGGCCTCACCACTCAACAGGATAGTAATGTTATTAGTTCTGAAATATCCTAGACAGACCTTAATGCCTAAAGGCCGTGTGCCATAGGACAGACGTAGAAAACGGTTTGAAATGCTGATATGGTTCCTAACAGCTTTGTCATAACTGCCTTATTTAGAACTAGATTGCTATGCAACCTGCTCCAAATGAAGCAACCTGCAGTTCTGTTCCAGCGCTTGTATCTGAGTTCGACTTCTGAAAAGAGGAGCTTAAGCTCCAGTTCTTACTGATTACACAGAATTTGCACGGGAACTGCTCCAGTAAAATTGTTTGGTTGGAAAAACGGACTTTGGCAAAATGCAAATGACTCCAATGAGGACTTGAAACACACATCTTTTAAGTAAGTCTTCAGAAACTAGCAGATCAGACTTTAAGCTGACTTTAAGTTGTCACCAGACCAATGGCCCTATGGTAGATAGTAACAACAACGAAAAGCTCTCACAACTGCTGCAACACAATCTGCCAGCTACTTGGTTTTGTGCAACTGAGTTGAAAGAGCTGAACGTTATCAGAGCTCTAACAGCTGAGTGATCCTAGGCCAGAGGTGTACATATCCCAGGCACTGAGAGAATTTAGCAACTCAACGTAGCTTTACATGTGAAAGATCCCAAAATCAAACAAACACTGACTGTCCTTGCTGATAGCAGCATGAACATCATCTGTCCTCTTCCAGGAGTCTGAATCCCCAGCTGGGCATAGTGCTCGCCCCATTGTTGGCGAAACACAATTTAAAAATGCAGACATTCTTTGCAACGCTTTCTGTGAGATTTTCAAGCAATTTATTTGCTTCCCGGAATGAAAAGCATTTGCAAAGTGAGACATTAAATGCTATTCAGCATTGCTCTAATTCTGGACACGGGTGTGCAGCAAAATGACAGAGGACTATTTCTGGGAAAATCAGTAGCCATTATATATAAACCGTCTGACCACCAGCAATTACTGAGCAAGGATGGTGCCTGTGTACAGAACGCCCAGATTTAAGTAGTCATAAACGGACAAAATAAAAACAGCAACAAAACGTATGTGTCTGTAGTTTAGCTTCTCTTGCATGAGCAAGAACAGTGTGTTTGTGCACATCAACACATCTACAGATATTTAAGGCCAAGGCTGGTGATTACATGTTAAAAGGCAAAATATTATTGTTGAGACATTGTCTGGTAAGAGAATTTTATTCTCAAGAAGTCCCTTTTGGAATTCTATTATCCCTTAAGATAATATATTATGTAATAAATAAATAGGATAAAGGAATTGTGATAAACTACTGCTGATGAACTTTTGTAGCCACACGGAAAGCAGGAATAAGCTTGATGGCAACAGCGATTTCAAACGTTCTCATTTCATTAATTCTTTATACAATATGATAATTGATGTTAAAACTTCCTGAAGCGATGAAGAAGCACATCGACACCAAAACATATTGGTAGCAGTCCCTATTTTAGCACGTACCTGAAAGCTCGCTGTTCTGAACGTGCTTTCTGCTTATGTCTTCAGCCTGACGAGGGTGCTGTTCATCACAGTGCGACTTGGACTCTGTCTCCATCACAAAACTAAAGAAAAAAATCCAAGACCTTGAAAACCACTTCTGGACACTTGAGGGAGCAAACATACCTGATAATACACTTCATTGCCCGGCACTCAGTTTCCAGAATGAGATGTAGAGAGAGGAGTTCCTCTGTGCTGCCTAAAGTCACAAGGCACCTACCATCCCAGAGAAAAATCAAACCAGTAAACCCACTTGATCTCCAGTAAAAGGCAAGAAAGGGGAAGAGAAGGAAGAAAGCAGGATAAGCTTAGAGACAAATGATTTTATCTGGCGTGTTTGCTCATTTGTGTTAAAGCTCTATCTTTTTCCTTAAGTTGCTCTGAAAAGTGAGGAACCAGTCCACGGAATTAGCTGCATTGTACACTGCAGCACCCCTTCAAAGACAGAAAACCTGAAAACATATAGGAGAAAATCTTCTCAATATGTGAGATTTCTCTCTCTTCTAGAATATAACCCAAAAGCATCGTTATTTGTTCTAACCCCTCATGAAAGAAGTAATAGAGCATATTTATTTTGAAATGCTTTTTCCCAAATCTTGTAAGAAAAGGTGTAAATTATTGTACTAATGTACAATTAAAAAAAAAAAAAAAAGATAATCTTATTTCATGAAGAAAAGAGACATGGAGCACCAGGGAAGGACAAACAGTGACAAGAGAGCTCAGCACCAACCCCTCACAGTGGCACCATTTTCTGCTCAAGGATCTTCCTTGCTCGTACCTTTGCCGAGCCCACAAAGTTCTGCCTGAACTTTTCTACAAGGAGGAGAACGTATTTTGAAAAACTTCAGATGAAAGGATTCATCTATTTCAGCGAGCTAGAAATACACTTTGTCCCCAGAGAATCCTGGCTACCTTTATTCTGTCATTCTCACGCAGCAGAATGAGGACAGGCAACAGCCTCTTTCTGTGGGGGAACTTTGCTGGAGAGCACAACTTGGAGACTCATGCAGTGAGGTGGCACTGCAGCCTTTCACAGGTAGGCACTGCCCTGGTAGTGCTGAGCAGCAGGCAGACGAGCCTGCTCCAAACCTGTCATGGCAAAGCCTCGTTAGCAGCATGGCCTCAGTAGCAGAGCAAGGAGAGCCCATCAGCACACGACAGTGCTCGCTGCAACCTGCATGCTGAAATGGAGCCCCAGCCCCAGCTCCAGCATCTGCCTGAGCAAGGCAAGCACGTTCAGAAAGCTGGAAGCAAAGCTGCTCAGCCCACAGGACCTCGGGAACACGGGCAGGGTGGAGGGGGCTCAGTAATTCAGGCTGTCCCTTCCATTACTTTATGTTAAACAGGTGCTGATGGCTGCAGAACTGAATGCCTGGAATACCTGAATACATTTTAACACAGTTTACAAACTTGGAAGTGGGCCTCGTGGTTATAAGATGGAACCTAATTGAGTTTGATCAAGTCAGGCATCTAGGTTTTACATTATGAACTATTCAAAAGAGATCATCTGAGAGAAAAAAAGAGGAAGATGGAGATGATGCAAAGTTTCAGCTCAAGTCACCCGCAGTTGTCCCAGCTCCCATCACAGAAAAAAAGTTCTCCACGGCACAGAAAAAAGCGAGGTGCAGGCGGTGGCGGCCCATACGGCGCACACAACTCCAGGACCCTTCGAGTCAGGTCCCGAGTGCTCAGCGGCTGTCTTCGGCTGCAGCATCGCCAACTGCCACAGAGCCACCGGCAGCAACACGACTCGAGCAGCATCGTGCGCGTGGCTGCGTGCCAAGAGCGCACGAGGAGCCGCGCATGCAGGACTCGAGCTAGATACCGGCGGCACTCGTAGACAAAGGGCAAACATCTGGAACGTGTCACAGCGGGTTAGCGTTACGCGAAGCCCTTGCAGCGAGGCTCCCGGTCAGACGTGCCGCGCCGCGGGCACTCGCAGCGCCGCTGTGGGCATCGATAACGGCGGGCGGGAGCTTCGAGGATGCGCCGTGCGGGAAACGGGGCCGGACCCCGCGGGGTGCTCCCGGGCTGGGCCCGGAGAAGCGGGGCCGCCCGGCCCACGTCCCGCAGCCCGCCCGCCTTGCCCTGACGGGATCACACGCGGGCATCGGCCCGGCCCGGCGCAGAGCGGGGCCTCCTCGGGGATGGGCTGCAGGGGAAGTGCCAAGGGACCGCAGCGGAGGCAGGGGACGAGCAAGCCGCGCCGATGCCTAACGAGAAGCTGCGCGGGGCCGGGGCCGGCCCCGGTACAGCGGGGGGTGCGCGAGGGGGCTCAGGAACACGCGCGGGACTCACTCACGCGGCCGCCGTGACGAGCCGGAATTTTGCCCGCTGCCGCCTTTTGCCGACCGCCCCTTCGCGACCAATCCCGGCCCTCGGCGGAAGCCGAGGCCGCGGCCAATGGGACGGCGGGCCGCAGGGAGGAGCGCTGCTATTGGCCGGCGGCGGGGGAGGCCCGACCCGAGCGGCGGCAGGCGGCGGGCATGGCGGGCTGAGTGCTTGCTGGTCTGCTTCCTGCCGCCCTGCGGCCGCGGGGCCGCCCCCAGATACCGCTAGAGCGGAGGGAGAGGTGTGTGGCGGCGGGCCGCCCGAGTGCCAACTGAGGCGCCTGTGTGGGCCGCAGAGTGTCTGCGCGGGGTAGCAGCCCGTGTAAATCTTGTTCTCTCTGTATGGGGTTATTGCTAAATAATTGCCAGCCTGGGGTAAGATCTGGTTCTTTTCAGATCTGCCATCAGTTCAGCTCAGCTATTCGGGAGTCTACGAGGCTGCTCCGTGTACGTTGTTGTGTGGGTTTGTTGGTTTTTTTTTCTCTTATCCAGACTTTTGGTCGTTATTTTGAGGTGAAAACTAAGCCCTGTTTTTGTTAAAGACTGGCTCTTCTGCATTTGACCACAAATAACTTCATCCCTCGGTGAAGAACGAGAAACCCTGAAGCTGCCGGAGTCCCCAGGGCAGCGCTGCCACTCGGCTGCTACCTCACAGTACGCCGCAGTCAGCAAAGAGCTTCAAAGCAGGAACGGGTTCCACTGCTTTTAGTGAGCTGCGTGGTCTCCTGTTACACGGTTTCGAAAGAGGGTGCCCAGACACGTTGCTAAGCTGCTTTTGTGGGTTCCCCCTCCCCCCCCCCCACCAGTTTTAATTAGCACTTTCTGCAGAGCTCTGAAAGCAATGCAGCAGCTTTTGCTCAGAGATTTTGCTCAGTTAAATACAGTAAGGCTTAACAATTTAGGTTAAGGGTGAGGGTATTTAAGAGCAGATTATAGCAAACATGAATTAAACGCGGGATAATGACAAAAAAATGACAGACAAATTCTGCTCTCTCTTACCCATGTAATCTTCTAGAAGTCAGAAGTATTGCGTAAGTGTTTATACTAGCCGGATTGTCCTGCTGCTAGCAACAGGCGCTGCCATTTTCAGTTAACCTGGCAGGGTGGTCTCACCTGCAGTCACTGCTGAACACTCCATTGAACTGTATTGCCATAATTTTCAAAGTAATATTTGCAAAATAGTCGGTGATTATGTATGAGCTGTGTGTTCGGCTCTGCTGTCTTGTGGCCAGGTCAAAGTTGCAGCCTGCCTCTTGCCCTGCCTGCTTTTGTGCTGTGAGAATCTACATACTGAACCATCACGCCTTCTATGAAGCTTCCATTCTTGGCATTCCTTTTAGCAATATCGATACTATTTTTCTCCCTACCGCTTAGCTTGCATTCATGGGCAGTGAGAAATCCCTTTCATTTTATCATCCAAAATAGATTCTGCATGGCTGTGGTTTCTTTCTCTGTGATATCTCTATTTTCTTCCTTTCAGCACCTAAAATCCTTTTCATTTAGACCCTCATCATTTATCTACCTTGATCACTTGTTCCTCTCCATTTCCTCCTTTCCTATTGATGCAAATGCATTGTGCTCCTTTGTGCTGTCTTTCCATTGTGACTGCTTCTTCATTATGTCAAATTTATATGTATTTGTTCTCACAAGCATAACTGCACTTGCAAAATAATGTAATTTTGTCTCTTATTTTATTGTCCTACTCTTCTTAGTCTGCCAGAAATGCCAGCCTTGATGCTATCCTTCATTTATCTCTCTAAAAATGCTTTTTACGTCCTAGCTTCTCATCTGCTTAAGGGAGAAGTTCAGTCAAGCTGGCTGTGACTCTCATAAAAATATCTTCCCAAAATTCACCCCTTCATCAATGTCTTTCTTCATGTACATCCTAACAAAATAATAATAGATTATGTATACTGTTTCCCCTCCATTTCCTTAATCCTTGCTTAAGTATCTCTAGCTAATTTTCCTTTTATTCAGAATGAATGTAAAATACGTAAAAACACAGCTTCTGTGCCTTTGCTAAAGCATGAGAAACGCTCCTTTTATGCTGGCTTGGGAAAGCAGAAATCCCTTTTCTTCTTTGGTGTTGGGGCAGAGAAGCCTCCATCTTCTCATTCAACACTGAATTTCCAGTTCTAATAATGTACTAAGGCAGAACTTCTCAGAACAAAAGAGAAGAAATTGCATCAGCCAAATATGACAAACAAAGCAGCATGTCTAATGCTCTACAAGTCAAACTGCTGAACTGTCTCCTCTTTGTGGCTTTATCTCTAGGTTGGATCTGCAGGATGAGAAGCCAAATGACAACCCAGGCCTGAGAAGAACGTTGCTTAAGGCTGACAAGCAATTGCCAAAGCCAACCTCTGGGAGCTCTCCAAGAAAGGATCAAAACCTTGCTGTGAGATTGCATCCACTGCTGCCAGAATCTGCAGGTGAATGAATTTTTTTGTTGTTGACAGATCTAAAATAGTCTGTGTTGATGCCAGTACACAGCTATCAACTTCTTCTTAGGTCAGTTAAGCTAGCGTAAGTCTCCTTGTGCTTGTACTGCTTCAGTCTCAAAGAAAAGATCCCAAAAAAGATAACTGATAGATGTTTCCAGCACAGGTAGAGGTAGGAGATCCTTACATCCCACTAATGCCGAAAGTATTTACTCATAAATTAGAAACTTAGAGTGAGAAATTAGAAACTACTTAGTATACTGCTAGTATGTTACAAATACAGCTTGTTACTGCCCTGGCAACATATATGTACACCAGTATGTACATTTTAATGTTAATATAGGCTGTTGAATGCGTTATTCAATCTTCATTAGCCTAAATGTCATATTTCCTAATTTAATTCCTCTTATTGTCAAGCAACATGATTCTATGGCAGAATTTTCTCTCTTTAGCACCAGGTTGAGACAAATCTCTTCATGCTATTGTGCCCTTTAGGAATACTGTCAAATTCAATCATTCAGGACTCATGAGTCTTGCACTAACACGAAGAGATTGATTTGAAAACCATGGGACTACATTTTTTCTTTCTGTTTTTCATTTTCCATTTCCATACCTTAACCATTTTACATGAAAGCTGAGATTGCCAGCTTTGCTCTCACATGCAAATGAGTATTTTGTGATGCTGGGGAGCCCTAGGATAATGCACTTGGATGTGGCAATGACTGTCTATGCCAGTATTTTCCGATCAGTTAGAACTATCTGAAATGTCAAGAAGTATTGTGGTGTCAGAAAATATACTAGAATATAGCAGCTTCTACAGTCCATTTAGAGAGAGTTAAAAATAGACATAAAAATTTCCCCAGGCAAAGATGCAGAGGAATTCTTGACCTTTCATAAACTATGTCCCGTTCAAATAAAGTATGTTTTAATAAGGTCAGTAGAAGACATATACCTAAGAATAAATAATTGCAGGTTATCCTACACAATGGAAAAGTTTGAAGAGGGCCAGTAAGTCAACTGGCAAGTAACTGAACACAAGTTCCAAGTGTGATGTTGTAGCAAAAAGGGCCCATGCAAACCTTGTTGTATAGACAGAGTACAGATGTTAATGGTGGCAATTTTTACGTGTGTACAAATGGTGAAGGTGATTCAAGCATAATGTGCATGGCTCTGCAAGATGGATACCAGAAAAATGAAATGAGTACAGAAAAGACCTGTCAGAGAAAATGCTATGTAATTGAAGAACTAAAAACCTTAACTACTGAACAAAAAGATTGAAAGTTGAGTTTGCAGCAGTGCATACATACATGCACAGAAAGAAATATTGAATGTTAGGGCCCTTTAAATCTACTAAAAAGTGGTGTAGGAGGGAGCAATGCCTGGTAGCTGGAATCAGGCAAGTTCAAATAGTGTGGTCTTTCAGTACTCAATTCAGTACTGCTAACAATAATCAGTTCTTGAAAAAAAAACAGGTAAAGGCTCTCGTGGATTTCTTGGCTCTTGATGTCTTTATCTTTCCTATACTTCATAAATAAATTTCTATATTTACAAGCTCTCCACAAACTCAATAAATAATTCTTTCTTACTACTGCCCCACATTTGTCTTTCCTTTCTTTGTATGCTTTTTCTATCTTTGACTGCCCTGTCCCACCTGCTCAGCACTGCGCTGTGGGATGAGAAAGAAAAATTGTAGGTAAAGGGGAGATGACTGCACCCGCTTTTTGTCTCAGATTACTCAATATCTCTCAGAGCACTTCAAGGAGAGTCTCCATCCCTTGCCTTTATTTGGCACTTAGAAGAATGTACTTTGTCCAGCTGAGCTCCCTCTACCCAAATCTCATCCTTCCATACTCTGATACTGCAGTCTGTTACAGGGTCAGCTCAACAGCTATGCCTCGGCAAATGACTGAGACTACAGCCAAAAGCAAAGCAATATAGCTGGTCTGGCGTGATGCTTCAGAGGCTTTTTCAACTTTTAGACAAAATTAAAGCTTTTCTGGCAGCAACTATCCATTTAAAGTAATTTGAATGTTCTTGTATATGCTGCAACTTCTGTGATTGCTTACAGCTTAACAGGAATACAGTGCCTGGCCAAAATGGTACCTACATGGCTAAGGGGAGACTGGCATCTTATGAATATTAAACTGATTGCTTTTCTTTTCCCTGCATTATACATTATCATTACGTGAAACATCTGTTTGAAAGTAGAGTTACAGTTGTCCTTGCTGTTTTCTACATTTCACCAGCACATAAGGTGTGCTTTTTTAATAGTTAAATGAGAGATTCTGTTCTCCTAATAGAGACATCGATAACACTGTGCTTTTGCTCCTTTATCTGACATAAAGCTGAATCTGGTAACCTCACTTACTGCATAATTATGTTGTCATTGGGAATACTCACACATGTAAAATGAGAAGGACTTGGCCCTTTGGTCATATTTTTGTAATAAAAGATAAAATGAGATTTTAGGAAACTGCAACTTATGACCATGATATTTATGAGGCTGTCAGGATTGCACTGTAAGAATTCATATTATTTAATTCTTCACTCTGACACTAAAGCATCATTTCATTTATATGCAAATAAGAGTATACTCTGCTGCTGTTTCTTCACTGAAGAAGCTGCTTGAATAATTCACATTTTATTAATAAAACTTCATAAATAAGTATTTTTTTTCTACTCAATTGGTAGCGGCCGGGAGAGAATCTATTTATCAGATTTTGTTATTATGAGCTTCATAACAAAATATGAAGATTTATGGAGTACATAATTAGATATTATATGATTGTAATTGTAACATTGGGTTATACAGATGAAATACACTTTTCTTTGTGTGTTTCTTCTTGGTAGAAGCGCTTTTTGGGAAATGGACTAAACCCAGTCCCCATCACTGTGTTCCAAGAACTGCGTATGAAAGGAACAAAGCAATTTAATACCTTTGTGTCATCATACATACTGTATTAATTTTGAGTAATGAAGATACGCCTAAGAAGGACTAATGTGGTGAAAATATTCTCTTCTGTGCAGAGGTGCTGGTGTACAGACCTAGCATAGCTGCATATATGATATTACAGTGCAGAGCCTGAAGCTGTCTGGTCTTTAAACCATCAGCATTTAATTTTCCCTTCAGGTACAGATCGTGGTCAGAATACTCCAGAGGTGAACTCAAATCCACCAGAGTTGTGATTGAGGCTAGGCTGCCTGTGGGTCTGAGCCCTGGCACTGAAACCTGGCTATGGGACAGCCAGGTTTGCAGCCTCCTGATAGGTTTATGAAGAGCAGAGATGCCCTGATGCTCTACTTATCAAGATATCAGCCTCTTCAGGTGTACACTAGGGGGACTTTAGGAACTCAGGTATTTTCTTCAACAAAATCAAGCTAAAGAGGCCAAGTGAAATTTGTGTAAATTGCTTTGTCAGAGTTAGGTATCTGTATTACACTTTAAATAGGCACTTTTTGAAATACTGGCACCGAATTCTCCTTGGAGTTTTGACGTATGAGACACAGAGAACAATGCAGGCATGAGGTGTCCAATTCTATTATACAGTAGCACCTGAATGCCTATATATGAGCTAAACCAATGAAAATTTAAGGGAAAAACACCAGAAGGGAAATACCTGCTGAGTATTATAGTTCAGCCCTTAGAGTTTTGTTTCATTTTATCACTATATGCTGTAATCCAAGCAGAATTTTAGCCTACTGTACGTCTGAAATCTGCCATAGCAAAACTACTGCAAATTATAAGTAATCCAGTAAATCTAAGATGCCTAAGTTTGTGTCAAGAGCTGAGGATGTTTTGTGGGACAAACTGTATTTTGACACTGTCAATTAGATAGGCATTGGAAACAAGACTGTGGAGTACATCTTGTGGAAGCCTCTCAACATCGCAAAGTTATCAAGACTGAGAACCTGTAAACATATACATACTGTTCTTAAAATTTATTTTGCATTTGAAATAAGGATTTGTGAGCTGCACTTAACTTCATCCAACCAAGCACTTCTCTGTACAGTTAACTTTAAACATATGTAACCTTCTTGAAAGCACTGAATAGTGTGTGCTAGGTAGGCACGTGTGTTTAGAAGAGCAGCAATGAGCGCTCCTTAGTAATCACTTGCCGTTCCTCTGGAGGATACTGTATTGGCTAACAGAGTCAGTGAGACAACAGATGTTCTGAAGATGTTTACCTACACGTAGCTGTTATGGACATACCTAATGCTAGTCAGAGCAAAATGTAATCATACATCAATTCTGATCCATTCTACATGTGATCTTTTTAAGAAGTTAAAAAAACACTTTTTATGCTAGCCTGTCATAGCAGAAGTGCAAATCACAGCCTGAAGCAGTGACTGAGCACTTGGTGGGAAGGCAGGGCCAGCCCAGAGGAGCTCAGGTGCATGCAATGTACCTGAGTGACTGGAAGGGGTGGAGCCAGGATCCATCCATTCCCAGACCTCGTTTAAGGGTTGGCATTGGAGGCAAGGATCTATCTCTGGAGATCTCTGCATATCTGAAGCCTTTTGCAGGTAAGCAGCTTCTTTCCTTTGTTTCTGTGACTACGGCTGTTGCATTTGAGCAAGTCCTCACTTGCTGAAGCCTGGGACCTTGCTGCTCTGCTGTCATTGCTGCGCTTCCCATTGCATTACACATGCACAACCGCAGGCTTTAATGCTATCTGTTTTGATAATATTGAATAAGTTCTGAAAGTACTAAATCTAAAGTACTTGCTGTCTTATTTTTTTTTGAAGAATGAATAATTGTAGAATGATAGCTTTCATTTCTGGAGATTGTTTTTATTTTTGAAGACACTGCAGTTAACTTTTTTTTCTTGAGATTTTTTAACCCTCTCCACGTTGAATACTAGCTAAAATATTAAGACAGGAGAATGCTGTTATTCCTTCAATGATATGTATTTGCTGCCTGTTCATGGTGTTATTACAATAAGCAGAATTAAACCACGGAATAGTGTAAGTATAAACGTACATTTGGCTGGGTTGTCTGTGACAGCTTTGTAGCCAAGAATAGCAACTTTTGAGGTCTACAAACATTTGATAAGCTGAAAAAATTCTCTTTGAAAACAGACACAAATTCTAATTCTTAAGAAGCTTTATTTGCAAAAAAGGAAAGGGGAAAAAAATTTTTTTGAAGTGCATGTTAATTTTGGTGGGTTTGATCATGCATGGCTGAAAATTGAGGGGGAAAAAAACAAACTTGTGAATCTAGGAAGTAGAGTTGTAGAGTGCTGCAGTATTCTAATAAGGTTGGAAGCAAAAGTTCAGGTGAACTCAGAAAATGTGCCTACAGTATCCAGTTACATTTCATCCGTGGACAGTGTAAATGCAGAATGTTGCGGAGTGAGTGTTCTGCACGTTAAATCATTTTGTAGGTTGGAGTGTAAGGAGTGTAAGCTACTGATCCAAAAACTTAGAGACGGTTCCTTTTTTTTTTATCCCTCCTGATAGGGGGTAGATGCTAGTTTGCACTACTGAGATTGTTGAGAATTTTATTCCTAGCTCTCCAAAGGGCGGAAAGCCAGGAACATTGTTAGGGTGATTTTATTATTATTTTTTTTCCTCATTCCAAAGCTATTTTGAAGTGGCTAAAGATATTCAGACTTGGTAGGGTCCAGAAGGCACTGATGGGCTCTGATTAGTCCCAGCTCACTCTCCAGGACTCCACTTGGGCTACTGCTCTGAGCTGGATGGGATTTGTGTCCTGACATACCCGCCCAACCTTGGTCTGTCCCAACCTCAGGGAGGTGCCAGATGGGTGCCAGGGCTGCCTTGGCTCTCCAGGACTCTCCCTGCTCTGCTTCCAGCTGCGATGGTGGGATGGGTCCTGCCCTGCTCAACCCCAGCATCCCTCCTTACTGCCACCAGTGGAGCTGCTGGCTTTATGTATGCCCTGACACAGACGTGATGATAGGAAATCCAGTGACTGCTGTCTTGCTTCTCCGGTACTTCTCTTTTACAGGTAACATACACAAGAGGCTTTCTGTGAAAGCATTCTTTATAGGCAGCTCTTGGTGTCTGTGTTTCTATCATGGCATCTGTGTGTATGTGTTCATGGTTCACATTCCCAGGTCCTTTTTACCACAAGGCAAATATAGAAATTTCACATTGGGAACCTCAAGCCCTAGTCTAGGCAACTAAATAATATGATTGTAAGATCTCCCAGCACAGCAGTAAATCAGAACAACTATCAGTGCAGACTGTCATATACTTACAGCATTCTTCTGTCACTACTTTGTTTTCTCCTTGGGGTAACAATACTAAAATCTGTGAAAAGCAGTTAATTTCTTGCGATGTGTTCATACTCAGTGTAGTCATACCTTTAAGTCCCCAATACTACTGCAGTGCGTGGCTGCGGAGGTGGTAGTTATTGAACTTAGCTATGTAGATATGTAGCCTATTGTTTCTTTTTTTTTTTTTTTTTTTCTTTTTTTTTTGCTTTCATTAAAAGGAGAGGATAACATGTCTTGGAAAAGCATTATTTAAAGTGTGCGCTGGTGCACTGCTGAGCTTATTCTATATTAAATTTCAAGGATGAATTCTCTTGTGAGTAGTTTTCAGCAACTTGACTGATTCATTTATTTTTCAAGAAAATTGTCTGATATTTTTCTTTTTTCTTTTACTCTCAGCTGCGCATAATCACAGCAATGAAATTGGTTTTCTTTTTATATGGAAAGCTGCAAGAACTGACTTTGCTAATTATGTGAAAAGATGGTAACTTCTTCAGGCTGGCACAGGAGAACACTGAAGCTTATTGTGGCTTCTGTCCTGTGAGACAGACATTGCTTTGTGTTAGAATGCTGCAGAAGTCCTTTTTTCAGGCTCCAGCACATGCCCAACAATGCAGTGATGTGAGAATCCTGTTTGGTTTCTTCTGCCATCTCCTTGTTCCCATCCCAAACATATGGAAATGTCAAAATAGGCAGCCTATGGTTAGAAAATAAGTAAGTCCAAATCCTTAGATTCTTTCAGCTCCCTTATTACTTCAGTGGAGAAACTTGCAAGATGAGGGAAGGCTTGGGGTTTCTGACAGGCAGCTGAACACTTCCACCATCTGCTCAGAGTACCAGGCTTCCTCACGGTGACCAGCAATCAGGTGCATGCCTCAGCTCAGTATCACGCAGAGCTGTCCTTTGCCACTCTTCTTCTAAGAGTATACTTGCTGTAAATATGCAGTACACGTGCATGTGAGCTGCAGCACGTGAAACAGCTCTTTCTGTTTCTCCGTGTGGTTAAGTCCCTGTTAGATAAAGTGGCAGATAAGTGCTTTCCAGGCACATCAGGGATGGTACAAAGAAGCAAAGATGGCTGATATCTGGAATAGGTGGGACAGTCATTTAAAAACAAACTTTTTGAACCCTCAAATGCCGTAAGTCTTTAATGCTCCTCTGAGCAGCGGAAACTCATCTGGAAAACCTTATTGTTGTCATGTTGCCTTGCCTGTAACTGGTTGCTTGCTTTCTGTTTATGTTTTTGAGGGGCAGTGTGTAGTACATCTGTTTTTTTTCAAAAGTTCTTGTACATTTCCTCAAGTCAAAACCCCATTTTTGGACTTTGTGGTTTTCCTTCATGCCCTCTGTGAGGAAATATTTCAATAGTGGAATTTGTTGTAGCCATGTTCTGGATAGAGTGTTTGCCTTGCACACATTCTGCTTTCTGGGCAGAATTTGGATGACTGCATTTCAATTTTTATTTTTGTTCTTCAGTCTGCAGTATGCAAACCACAGGACCATATGGCATAGCTTCAGAAACGTGTGAGCTTGTTATGCAACTGCTTCCTAATATAGCTACAAAACATGGAGGCGATGAGTTAAATGGATCAAAAATAATGTCACTGTTTGAGAAGGCAGCAAAGCCCAAGCACTTACCTCTGGGAAATGAAATATTGCTATCCAACAGACATTCCTAAAATACCTAATGTTAAGATAACTGAAATGAATTCACGAGCATTCTGGTTTCAGCAGGGATAGAGTCAATTTTCTTTCTAGTAGCTGGCATGTTGCTGTGTTTTGGCTGTGAGATGACAATGATGTTGGTAACACCAGTGTGTTAGTTGTTGCTGAGCAGCACTTGTACTCAGTCAAGGACTTCTCTGCTTCTGATGCTGCCCTGTCACAAACGGATCAGATGGCCTCAGCCTACATATGGCATCAGCAGTGGCTGGAGTGGCGGCGGCTGCTGCTGCTTACGGCCTGGCTGGGCATGGCTTGGCTGGAGGTCAGCAATTGCCTTGCACATCAATTACTAATGTATCACTCATTTGTTTTTGTGTTGGTTTTTTTCCTGTTTATGTGTTATAGGTTTTTTTTTTTTTTTTTTTTTTTTTTTTTGTCTTTTAATGGTTGGTTGTTATGTTTTTAAATTTATTGTTTAAGTGCCCTTATCTCAGCTGATGAGTACTCCTCCTTTTCTCCTTTTCCGTTCTCTCAGCCATCCCATGGCTGTATGGTATGTAACTACCTGCTAAGTTAAACCACAAAAATGAGTACTTCAGTTCTTTTGTCTACCAAAAAATGTATTTCCCACTAGTGTCCCTGAAAGGAAAATGAGTGAGGCAATGGGGGCTGATCGTATGTTGTACATGAGAATTGTCAGCATGTGGCTAGCCACATGTGTTCCATGCAAGCAAGGTATTGATATGTCACTGGTTTTGTACAAATTTGGTAATAAACTGTCACTTAGAACCATAGAATCACCAAGGTTGGAAAAGACCTACAAGATCATCCAGTCCAACTGTTCACCTATCACCAATAGCTCCCACTTGTGTACATTCCTCAGGTGTTGCTCACTGTCCTACTGATCATCTGTTTTTACTGTCCCTCTGCTAAATGGAATTTTTAGCGAAATAGAAGGAATCATTCAAAAATGGGTATTATCCTACAGGCTTTCCTAAGAAATCAGGAGTGAGTAGGAGTAGACGGAAGGATCAAAATAAATTTTTTTTTTTGATGGAAGGATTTAATTTTTTTTTTTTTTTTTT
Source organism: Alectoris magna (assembly GCA_030625065.1). Taxonomy (NCBI): domain Eukaryota; kingdom Metazoa; phylum Chordata; class Aves; order Galliformes; family Phasianidae; genus Alectoris; species Alectoris magna. The sequence goes on along the minus strand of CM060568.1, from coordinate 15,595,917 downwards.
ATTTTTGGAAACAAAAGCAGCTTGGAGCAGTTTCTTAAACAATGTCATAAAACTAACAAAGGACAGAATGGAGAATAGTGCTAATCGGTGAAAAATCACTAGAAGATCATGGTGTTAATTTGGTAGCTGCTGGGGTAGGCTGGTAAGTCTTCATGTTTGTCCTAGTTATAGGAATCTTGAGGTTGTTGAAGCCCACAACTTAGCAGGCTGATCATATGAGTAAGGCAAAGAAATAAGGCAACTGCAGAGCTCCGCTTCCCTATGAATACTGTCTTTCATGCCAGAAGAAAGGCTGAGAGGTTACTCCATCACAATCCCTACTACATTCAGTCTTCTTGTAGCCACGGGCTTTGTGTCCTAAACAGTCCCTCTTGGCTTTGAAAACCCAATTTCCTTTTGCTTTTACCTAAAATATACCCCTCAGTCACAGTTAAGGATACTTTGTGTTGTGAGTGGTTTGTTTGTCCCAGGGCACTTTTGCATGGTACTGGCCAGCAGGGACTTATTCTCCTCTGACTTTATCAGTATTTATATATATGCAATGCAAAGCAGTACATACTGTGTATGTAACACAGCCTTACTTGATTGTGTTTGGTGCCCGCGGAGCTCTGATGAAAATTTCTTCCTAAGGAAAGGTGGAATGGAAAGTCAAACCTTCAGGTAAAAGGGGAGTCTGGAGAAAATCCATAGAGGAAAACAAGGAAAGAAACTTTGAGAAAGAAACCAGTGAAAAGCCTGTGGGGAGAGCTGAGGGTGGGGGGGAAAAAAAAAAGTCATTTTTACATTAAAAATTGCCTTCAATTGATTTATTTCAAAGTTTCTACTGTGTGCTTATATTGGGAAACAATGAAGTCAAAATATAAACATCTCACATTAGGAATGCAAACAGATCTAATGATAGCTTCAGTAGATTTCTTAATGGGAGATTACAATGAGGATGAAACTATAGTAGGAAAACAAATGGACAAAGGAATAAAAGTAGTAATACACAGAAAAAGGAAACTAGTTGGGGTCAAGGATGAAGTCAGCATTGCAGACAAGGGAGGCAACCATTAGGTCAGAGTAGAACGGCACAAAAGAAGAGAACAAGCAGGGCATGTATAATATATGTGATAGGACCCAATTTTGCCCTAGCTTACGCTGGTGCAACTTCTTTGGCTGAATCCTTTTAGCACAATGTCACTTTCAATATGATCTAACAACATCCATGCAAGCTTGCTTACCATTTCTTTCTCTTTAATCAGTGCACAGAGCTAAGTTTTCATTGTTTTACAGTGTTTCTAGGCAATTTTAATTTTACTTTTCCACTGTTGTTACTTCTGTGGTCCTTTGGATACTGCAGATTTCTTCTGTGCACCTTCCATGAGCAAACATTTCTGTTTCCACTCTGTGTTCTGCTTTAGCGAAATTAAATACTTTAATTTAAAGATCATTTGGGAAAACAAGATACTGCAGACTCTGGCTTGACTAGTGTATTGTATGCATTTTTAAAACACATGAATTCTAGGCGCATTCCACCTATTGATCCTCATTTAAAAATATTTAGGTGTTGGGTTTTATTTTGTTGTGGTTTTTTGTTTTCGTTTTTTACATTGTTGGTATTCCTGTTTTCCATGCTTTGGCATCAGTGGTGCAAGAAGGAGCAAAGAGAAAAATCCACTATCAGAACGAATAAGCAGAAAAACGGACTTGGCTTGAACCCCCCCCCCCCCCCCCTTTTTTTTTTTTTCTTTTTAAATCTTTTATACTTCCCTCACTTATGTTATTTTTCGAGTCCTAACCCCCAGGGCACTTTGCCTCTAACCTCTGGAGTTTAAAAAATAAAAAATAAAAAAAAATCAACCTCTAAAACCTGCCAACTCCTTTCCCCAAAACTCTGGGCTTCTGCTACTTTTCTTACACATTTATCTTGCGTTACTTTAGTATTACAGACAATGTTGTGTTTACTGCTTGTTGACATCACTGTAACAGAAGTAGCTACCCATGCAAGAACAAAGAGTTGCAGCTCTTAAGAAAACTGTTTCATAGCCCTATACAGAGGAACAAAGAAATACATACAAAGAAAGCTGTGCCGTACGCCACTCCAGCAGGCCTGGCTGAGGTGTGCCGAATCCCAGCAGGCTGAGAAGCACTCGTGGAGCCCCCAGCAGACAGCAGCACTGGGGCCCCGAGACCAAAGCAGCCCATCAAAGATAGGAATTTCATACTGAAAGGAAAGTAATACATATATCACTTAAGGCATGCAGCTTAAAATATTAAAAAGGAGGACAGAACTATGGAAAGAGGAGTTCTTTTAGAAGATTGCCTGTGGACTGTATTTTAATGTTCTGAAGCTGCTCCCTCCAGCTATTTTATACAATACCCAGTTTTCTCGAGTTTCAGAAGTACTAATGATTCAATGGATGCAGAATCACAGAAAGCTCCTGGACTCAACTTATGCTTCCCTCCACTGCCTTGAAGTCCTATTTCCAGCTAGTGTTTTAGAACTAGACAGCTTTGCAACAGGGTAAAAATCCCTTAGCAGTACTAACTGTTAACTTCTTTGAAAGGAGTTCATTTTAAGCCAGAGAAATTGGCTGTGTGACAGAAATATTGTCTTTTTTTTTTATTATTTCTAAGAACTGGTAGATTATTAATCTAAAAGCTTGCTTTAATGCAACAATCATAGTAATGAAATGCAGTATCTCCTTTTGTGCTTTGTATCAGTTTTTTGGTGTGTTTTTTTTCCTCTATTCTCTGATATTTCTATAGGTATTTCATGTGGGTTTTGATGTTTAAAACAGCAGTTATTTGAAATGTCACAAATGCACATAAATTTGGTAAGTAGCAAGCCCCACTCCCCAGTTTAATAGGGGGATGGTGCTTTTTTAATCCTTTTCAAACACGTGGCCAACAGTTTTTTCTCTAATGTCAAAATATGATATAAAAATACCATTTCATGCAAATTTCCTCTACCTGTGCCTTCAGGTAAATGCTGCATACTCTCTAGCTGTAGAAATCATCATGGTGAAAAGATGGCTTGTTTTTACGATGGCAGCGAATAACTGCTAGGGTTTCCACTATGAAACTGAAACTAGGAAAACTGGAGATGTTGCAGAAATATAACTGAAATCAAGAAAGGAATTCTGCACCTTCAAAATCTCATTTGAATACTTTTTTTTTTTTTTCCCCTACAAGACTGTTATTAATGAATTAGAAATCACTGAAATGCTTTTGAAGCAAAGCCATGCTCTGTTGAAGTTTTGCCATAATCAGAATGTTCAGCTTCTTTGCCCAAGGTTTTCATGGGAAGTCTTGAAACAACTGAAGAATTTTAGAAGGAAAACAGTCTGAGGTATCTGAATTTTACCAGGATGAAAACTGTTTTCTGACCAATTCTAGGTGGAAACACGTTTCTTATTTGTCTGTTGCACTGTTTTAACGTGAGTCGTGGTTTTGCTGATCTTAGTGTTTCACTAGCTTTTGCTTACCTGTCCTCTTGGTCTGGATGCCCCCTCCAGGAGTCGCCCAGCCACTCTCAGAGCCCTTCCCTACTGTCTTCCTTTTTTCTCTTTCTTTTGTTGAGTAAATCTCCTTCACTGATCTGATGTCCACTGTTTTATTGCACAGTTGTTATTGTTGTATTATTACTGTTAGATCTCGCCTTCATTACAATAATTGCCTTGTCTCTCTTTGCTTTCCTATGGCATTCCTGAAAGCAGTAGCTAGATGTGAGCAGCAGAGCTGTCAAATGCAGTTTGCTGATAGGCAACACCATAAATAAGTGCTTTAAAATTTTATCAGCACCAGCCTTATGCCTTAACACTTTAATGCGTTTCTTTCTCACACTCAATTATTTTTTTTAATAACTGTTATTTCTAATGACTAATGTAGGTTTATGTAAGTTCACTCTTAAATTCCTGAAGATCTATGCCTTACGTGCTGGTGATTAAGATTCTGTATGTATGTGGTAGCTGGGAGGAATAGCTTAGCACTGTGATGTATTTATTTTTATTTTATTTTTTTAGAGGAGATTTATCCTAATGCTTTGTTCTCCCTGGTACTCCTGCTGTTGCCACTTCTACTGCCTAAAGAAATGTTTCTGTCTCAAATCCCTCCACTTCCAAAGTCTATGTACAGACCATGAATACAGTCTAAAGGTCACACTTTGGAGAAAACAAGAAAGGGTGGAGAGAAAAGGAAAAGTTGTTTTAAAAAGGTGGTGACTTGGTGAAATTTTCTGAGTTTTTACACACAGGAACTCATGTTGGAGATTAACATGGCCTCCTTGGTCTTACAACTCTGGCTCCACAAAAGCCAAGAGAAAAACAAGATAAAACAAGGTGACAGTGACAGATGTTAGATTTATTTTTGTATGTAGGTTGGCAGTGCTGCAACAGCAGTTTAGGTTGCCCTGATCTTACTAATTTTTGTAAGTTAGTACAACTTCCAAAAGCATTTTGTTAAGGTAGAAGTTCTTAATTTTCCATTTATTTTATAATATATTAAACAGTTTTTAAAGTTGCATAGAATCTGCTCCTGCAATTTGGGGTTATTAGAATGTGATTAAATTTTCCACTTCTAAATATTGATTTGACCCTTATCTCGCCTTGTGAACGTGAACCACATGTCAGTGATGTTACGGGACCTACTTTGCTTAATCACAGTGGGTATCTGGTTGGGCTTCTTTGCATGAATTAAATACTTGGACAAGTGAGCACAAGACTGTATTATCTTGTAGCCTAGGGGAATGCTGTGGTTTGGCTGTAGGAGTCTCTCAGTCCTCAGATGACTTTCCTAAGCCATGCAGTCATGTTTCCACGTATTCAATCTTTCTACATAAGGTTTAACTATTCCATATCATTTCGGACAGTTTTACCACAAAGTGATGAGGCAAACCTGGACCACAAAACCCAGTAACTGAGTACTTAAGAATTCTCACTCAAAGTGGGAGTATTTAAGTTGCTTCACACAAAAGGAAGAATTCGTCAGTGAGTGCCGTAGTAACAGTGTTGTTTGGAAAAAACGGGGATGGAGAAAACTGCTATGCTTTGTAGGAACTTGTTTGTTTCTGTAAGTTCCCAAATCTTCCCCAAAATCAAAAGCTAAGGCTTTCAATTTTCAATAGACTCTTCCAATAGAAAACACATAAAACATGTTCAGAAGGCGGCATGCAAAGCTGTCAGCATGGAGTCTTATGACATCCTCTGTTCTTCCGTAGGTACAGCCTTCAGTCCACTGACCATTTCATCTTTATTTAAATATGTCCCCTTTTTCGAATCTTAAAAAAATAAAGAAATAGTAAATCTATATAGCTTGAATTAAGAAGTATCAGGACTGATTAGTGAATATCTGGACTAAATATGCAAATTGCAAAGTTTTCTTCATGGTTTTATATGAGAAGATGTTTTAAAAACTTTATCAATGTCAAAGTGTCAGCCTGCATTTCTCTGTGCAATCTTGAAACTGCTCTTTCATCTATGTTGTAAACACATCAACAAGTATGTAGAATGTCTTGACTTTGAAATGCTGTCACCTACTTTCTGTATCGTTGTCAGTAGTCAGCTTGTTATAAAAGTGTTTCATTTCTAACTCTGTTTCTTTTGGTTGTGTGTCGACATACTGCATTTTTCAGCACTGTTCTTTGCTGCCTTTTCCATTTTTATCAATAAATGTAGTTTGACAGAAGTTCTTCTCTTTCTTTGCAACATGTTGATATCTCTGGCTCTCCACTGTCACCGAAGCTGTTGTGTTACTTTGAGGCTAAGCTGAGTGTGTGTAAACCATCTTCAACATTTTGTGCCAAAGTACAGAGGGAATTTGAACTCAAAGGTTGCTGTGATGGTGAGAAATCCCTAAGCTTCAGTCACTGCCTTTACTTTTCAGTTGGAACTTTCCCAGAACATGTTTGATTTTATGCAATACCTGTTCCTGACGTCCTGCAATATGGAGTTTGCACTTTGCTTGGAACAGACCCATCTGGTGATGGACAGTTTCTTAAATGTGAGTGTATTCAGGCTTTTAATTCTGCTGCTTCTCATATAATCTTTTTTTTTCAGAAGATAACATGTCAGAACTGGTGAAATGGCCTCAAGTGCCATAGCTTAAAGCTGAATTATCTGTACAGCTTACTGTATAGTAGAACGTAAGACACTACTTTCAAATGTTGAATTACGCTCATTTCAAAAGGATTTTCAAACCAAATATACATCACTGAAATTTAAATAGATATACATTTGGTTAAACTGGAAAAAAACATCCTGTTCAGATGATTTCAAGACTTGTGCAATAGAGACACAGAAGAAAGTCAGCAAGACCAATAGCTATGATGTACTCAACATAATAGATGCTTTAATATTAGATACTCACACCATTCTTGTGTGCACTAGAACGTCAACCTCTTCTTGCATTTACAGCAGTATGGTTTCCTCACGCCTTTCAGAGGCCCACATCATGACAGTTCATGCATGAACTCTTTCCCACTATATCAGTATAGATTACATTCTTGATAACTAACATATCATAAAGAACTATCTTCTAGTTACGGTTTGTTTCAAAACCAGGCTGACATGGAACAGAGATCAAACAAACTCTGTATACACGGACCTAGTTTGAAAAAGCTAAGGATCTGTAGTGTGTTCTGATGACATACTCTGCAGAAACTTAATTGGCATATTGTTGCTGTCTAACTTAAAATGCACTGCACAGCTACAGTACAGAAGATTATTAGAAATAACTGAGTAAGCAGACTGTCATATCAGGAAAGATGGTAAGAACTATCGAAGTTATCTCGAATACATATGTGCCTTTGGCCTGACTACGTCAAGCTGTTAATCATACAGGCTAGATGCAGTTCACCTTAGACATGCATCATGTTGGTTCTTTAAATGCAGTCTGTATGTTTCAGGACCTTAATCAAGTTTACTAATAGAATGGGATCAAGGAAGGAAGGGGGTGAGTAGAAACAGCTTCTCTAGAAATCTTTCTGTTTATGTTCAGAAGGCAGTGTAGTGTGGATGAATATCTTGAAGAGGTCAGTAGCTACTTGCCTTTTTTTTTTTCCCCTGGAGAAAATGAAATGGACACAGAATCACAAACATAAATTTTTTGGAGAGAAAGAATCAGACATATAGATGTCTAAGTGGCCAGAATGTCACACCAAGAACGGAGGTCTCCTTACCACTAGTCTGTTCCAGATGTCATATGTCAAACTAGAAAAAATCATTAAACAGAAACTCTCTTGATGAATAAAAATGCCATGTGAAAAACAGAATGTTACAATAATTCATCTTGTGTCAGACTCATATTTTCAAAACTGACCTTTTAATGTTGTCAGGTATCTGTTAAAATGTCTGTATGAACAACTTCTCTGAAGTGAGTAAGATCTTATTTCCCCATGAATTGCATATCCTGACTGACTTTGTGGACCTCTTCTTTCCGTAATGCTTGGATTGGGTTTTTTTCCAGTTTAATTAGCAGCTGCAAGTTAACAAGCTTTTAGTTATATTCCAGACTCACAGTTAACTGTTCTGCAGGTAGTGTTTGGGAATATATGTAGAACTAAACAAGATTTGGAAGACAAGCAAATTGGACGTAATTTTCAAAATTCCCCTTTATCTGGTGATTTGGGTTGATCTTTGAAGACTGCTCCGTTTGTTTTAATTACTGAAGCTGAAAAGTCATAAACAGTTCACACTACTGCAAAACATGAGCAAAACAGACTATTTTGTAGGGGACCAGTTTGATAAAATTATGATTAGGTTCGCACTGCAAAAACCAAACATGACTTAAGTTTTGTGCAGAAATAGGGATCTTACTGTAGAACTGAAGAGTATTTGTGATGTTAGTTTTTGTTAAAAGTGCTTCTATTTTTTTTACAGATGATAAAATTATTTCAGAAGGAGAGACCTGTAAATTTTGTAATGCATTAGAGAAAAAGAAGAAATGTATAGATGTATTACTTTTCAGGGTCTTCTGAATCATTCTTCCCAATAGAGTACCATAGTCTCCAGTGCAAAACAAGAAATGATGCTTGCAGGATTTTGTCAAAGTGAACAAACCATCAGAGAATTCAGTGCATCCAGACGTTACATGGATCAACATATCATTGATCCACAACAGTCTCAAAAATGTTTATTTCCATCCTCTCCTTTAAAAGGAAAAGAAGCAGATTGCTGGAACTGACAAGGTGAAAATAGCAGTTGTTTTCCAAAAAGGGGGTTGCAAATACAACTTTCAGCTTTATTTGTTATTTATTAAAAATCTGAATCCACCTAGACTTTGTCAATGGGAGATTCCATATATTTTAAGGGAAGCAGCAATGAGTTGCCTTCTAGAAAGTACACGCTGATGAAACAAATGCTCCCACAGCACTGATCTCATTTTATTTCCTCTGTGCCTACCTCATGTTATCAACTGAGCCTACAAATTAAACATACAAAAACTACAGAGTATCAGCTATGTGAACTGTAAGATCTATTCTCAATATTATCTCTTCTGTCTATAGGCAAAATTGCTTCTCTCTCTAAATACTGAGTAACATAAAATGACATTTGTACATGATGAGATTTGTTCAGGGTGGAGTTCTAAATATGGAATGTGGTTCTTTTGTTAATTAGAAGTAAGATGCAAATACTATACATAATGAAAATGGTCCTTGGTGGATAGTCTGTTTGACGGGTTTCATAGGAGCAGTTCATGTCTGAAAAAATGCATGGATGAGAAAGTGGAAACAGGGAACAAAGGTGAAGAAGTACAGGAATAGAAAACGTTTTCCCCAACTCACTGTGAAAAACCATACGCTAAATATATTTTACTTTAGCCACATAAAAATCAAAGTTCAAGACCTACACTTCCTGGGAAAGCATATGTTAGGGGCAAGGCACTAGCAGCCTGCTCGCTGGGACCCAGGGGAGCAGCACCATGTATCAGTCTGGGAGATTCCCTCTGGCTGACATGCAGGGCAGCACTGCCAGCTTCCAGGGGAAGCTGCGTTTAGCTCTCTTAAGACCCAATCTTGCAAACACTTATGCACATGAGTAACTTTAGCTTCCATGAGTCAAGTTACTTACATGTTTAAGTTTCTGCAGGGGTGCAACGACAGGGCCGAAGAAGTGCTAGTCAGTAGAACAAAACAGAAGAAATTCACCCCTGCTTTTCCTCAACTGGGCAATCTATTTTGTGCTATATTTTTATTTCCTGGTTTTGACTGAAAAGAATGTTACAACTGCAGATATTTTTTGAAATTCTTATATTTTACTATGATTTCTTTAATAAATGAATCATTGCCACAGTCTGAAGCATATGGTACAAAATCATACAGTTTAAAGCTCGTGTTTGATTTGAAGACCTTCTGATATTTCACAGTGATATGAGGTGAGGCACTTTTTGGAGACCAGTGTTTATGCTGTCACATCTCTGAAGCTGTGGATAAAGCTGGACAAAGGAAACTAAGATAGGATACTGACAACTGTTATTCTTAGGCTCCGTTGTTTTTCTGTATTTAATTTGTTCATAATTGATCTGTTCGGTTTCTAAGTTCTGGAGAAAACTGAAGCTTCTATTTAGTATGAGGATTACTGTGTTATCATATGGATCACTGACCAATGTCTGGTGTTCGTGATTTTTTTTTAGCTGCATTGCTCTAGAATACGGAGGTTTATGGCTTAGTATGTATCTCTATGAGCTGGAAAGACTCAAAGCATATGGCAGATCAGATGTTAGGCTTGAGGGAAATCAAAAATTAAACTGTCTCAGAGCTGTTGAGAGACTGCTTTGCTATATATTTTATGTGATTTGTGTATGTGTGTTGAGGGAGATGTCACCTAGGGAAGGGAATCGAAGAAAAAATAGCTTTAAAAAATGAACTGTTTGTATTATCGCTTTAAACTTTTAAAGTCTGGTCAGCTAAAAGCAGATGTTGTGAACTAAGATGGAAACTTGCCTGAGGCCAGAATTGAAGAAGGCATTCTCTAATAGTAAGAAGTAAAAATGTTTTCTGGTTTCAGAATTTATTGTAAGAATACAATGAGTAGTCCTCAAAAACGTTCCAATTTTTATATAAATTAGTGAATAATATTGGTGGTTTCAGAATTTAATTTCAGACAATGTGTTCATCAGCAATCCTCTTTGTATTCTAAGTTGTTTATCGTAAAATCTTTTGTTACTCTGTGCTGGCCAAAATTCTGTCACGTTGGAAGTAGGAACGAAGTGCTTCTTGCCCTTGGCTCTTTGCCCAGTCATTAGATGAGAGGTGGATGAAAGCATCTAAATGTGGTGCCAGTTTTGGTATTCTATAATATTAAAGAGTTTTGATGTGAGTCAAATAATCTGCAATTAGAAGTAAAAATAAAGGAAAAAAAAAAACAAACAACTCCTATACAAAGAATTGTAAAAATGAATATAACCTTTCCTGCACCCTTTTAATTGACCAGGGCTTGCGCAGCACTGGAGAACATACATACGTAAACAATGTCTACACATTTGAAATCAAAAGTTAAAAATTAATATTCTCAAGAAAGTAAAACAAAAAAGTTGCTCAAATAAAAAATTATTTATGTTAAAATCAATCAATATTTGAGAAAATCTTATATGTCTCCTTTTCATCTATTTATGTATGAGGAAATACACGTTTACAGTTGCTGCCTCTGTAGTATTTGTTGAATGGCACGAAGCTTTGAACCAGCTCAAAACTGAGTCCTTCTGAGACAGTTCTGCAATTTATTTTAAGTTTACTTGTTCGGAAGCTGTGCTCTAACGGCAAGTCCCAAACTGTAAGCCGCAGCATTTCTGCGGGAGAATAATAGCAACCCACTTCTGCATTTCACAAATCCTTTACGTGGGAATGGTTCAGTGCATGTAATTTATTTGAGGCACCTTTGCTGCTCTAATGCAGCAGCAAGGATATGTCTACAGAATTTTTCAGAAATTCACTAGAAAATATTTTAAGGAACAATATTTTCAGTGGAGGGAGTTTTTCTCCCTCCTGTAGGAAGCCTTTTGATAATGCAGTCACACAATACAGAAATCAGCCTCCTGTGCTGATTTGTGTCTGGGTAAAAACGAGTAAGGGCTTCCCGACAAGATAATAATTCCAGGTAAGTCTATGTTTGGCCAAGCCCTAAATCTGGGACCCGCAGCGCCGAGCGTGTGCACGGGGCTCTGACCGCAGCAGGCTGAGGGGAAGCGAGCGTGCGGCAGCAACACCGCTTCGCTCTCTCCTCCGCCGCCATTTTGTGTGGGGGTGACGGGAGGCGCCCTGACAGCTTGGCCCTCCTCGGTCTCGGGAGGAGAGCAGAGAGAGCCCTCGGGCTTGTGGGAGCGGGGAATGAGCGCTGGCAGGAGGGGATGACCGCTGCCTTCAGCCCAAGGGCACCTCTCCACGGCTGGGAGCGAGCGGGAGCGTTTGTTTGGGTCGGAGTCCCTGGAGGTGGGGACCTTCCGTGGGCGCCCCCTGGAGAATTCACTGACGTGAAGGCAGCGGGCTGAGGCAAGGGTTGAGGCTTAGGAGGGAGATAAAGAGCAAAGGAGCTTCAAAACAGAAGAAAATCCCGTATATCTGTAGGAAACTGTTTCTTTAAACAGATACAGAAGAAGTTCTTTGCTTACAGGAGTTGGCACGTGTCCCTTTGTAAGTGAACCAATATTTGGTGGTGCTCCTGTGAACACCTACATGTCTTGAGTATGTTTTCCCTGTGCTAACCAACAGCATTAAGTGTTGAGGCCTTCGTGTTTTTCTGTTGGGCTTTTATTTTTATTTATTTATTTATTTTTTATTTGCACATAAGAGTCGGGCAGTTTTCACAATTTCTTTGCTTAGGGTTCTTGTGGGGATGTCCTGGTGGACAGGCAGTGAGCAGATGGGCGAATACAGCACCACATAAAGGGGCGTTGAGCCAGGGTTTTCCTCTCAACATGTATAGTTCTAAGTCTAAGCAATTGGAATTAACAGAGCCAGACAAGGAATGAAGGCTGTGTAGAGAGGGAGCCTGGAGCACCTAGGAGTTTAAATATTGTGGATAACAAAGACTACTCAAGGGTGGGAAGCATAAAGAAAAACCATTCAGGTGGTGTTGCACAATCCTGGCTTGCACATTTTGTGCTTTATGCATGAAAACCATTTTATACTGGTGAGCAGTGCTTGCAGTTCCTTGGAGCTGATGGAGGTTATTTCTTCAGTGGCCCTTCACTGATTGAATGCAGCTTGGTGGCACTGATGGATGCTTTCTGCTGCCCTTTCTGATACCCAATGAGACAACTCCTCCTTTAGATTACTGGCATTACATATGCCATAGAATGGTGGCAAAATTAGCCTGTTTTGTTAGGTTAGTATGATTTCTAATGCTGCTGCTGCTGGGAGAAATGGCAAAACTTGGTGTTGGAGAATGACAGAGGTTTGCACAAGTGTTGCAGACTTGCTCTGAAAAGAAATGCAGTGGGGGCATTCGGAGGTTTCATGTTTGAAATTCTAGAATCTAATCACTGTAGTCACAGTTAGGATTACACACTCAGTGTTCTGCTCATATTGTGAAATGTTTTCTGTTTTAAATTTGAAAGATTCTTATGGAGTATTTGAAGTTTTGCAGCTTCTGTGGAAGAAAAATCTATCATTTTAATTTGCATTCACAAGTGACAGTACACAGTAATTAAGTGAACCTGAATTCTACTTGCAAAGCCTTCTAAGATTTTTTTTCATGTTACTATAATGAGATGCTGAAGCAAAAAAGAACCAACAAAAATCATCACCTTTATTTTGTCTTTATAGGCAAAGAAGATAGGTTTGCTTTGTTACTTTATTATCAGAGTTATCTTAAATTGACATTTCTGAATTGTTGAAGTTGCTTTGCTATTTTACTAAGTATAAGTGAACCTAAGGTTTTGACTCATAAGATCATTTCTGTGGTATTCTTCTAGTGAGATCTTTGCTTCTTCAGCCCATCCTTAAGCAAAATAAAGAGCTATGGAACTTTTCAACACAACATGTAAACGCAGTCTAATGCCTACAGGTGGTGCTAACAGAATAATACTTTTATTAATGTGTATTTTAAAAACTGATACAGTAGAAATAAGCTGTGATCCTGTTGTTTCCTAACAAATCTCATTAAGGAATTGGGTCCATAGTCCAGTTATCCAGGTAAGCAATTTGTTTATACATGCAAAAGAAGTCTGATTCACTTGTGAATTAATATATACACTTAAAATAATATGGCCATTCATTTGTTTTGTAAAATTGGCAGTCTGTTCCAGTGGTAAATTTTGTATTGTTTTCCATCAAAATGGAAAGAGTATGAGAAAAAAAATTAGTCCGCAAATGTCTAAACAGATTTCAGCATTAGTTTTAAAAATGAGATAGAGAAAAGCTCTGCCTGGATCATCAGTATTAACCAGTTACTTCCTACTGACACGTGGTAATGTAAAGGTTGTTTAAAGTACTTTCCTGAAGGATGTTTTGGTCATAGTTAATGGGATCTGTATTGTATTATGAGGGAGATTCTCTTTATGAAGCTGCATTAAGGGTTCAGACAAGATCTCTAAAAGCAAAAGTAAATCTAGAGATGAAATATTGGCACATGTATCACTGATGAAATGCATGTTCCCTATACAGGTCCAGTTCAAGAAACCTAATTTCAGTTATTTGTGCTGCCTTTTACAGATTTAGAGATTAACATTTGATCTAAAAATGTTCAGCTCTGCAGACGAGGTTTTTTCATTGGAAAATTTATTTTATGAAAGACCAGATACAAAAAAAGGGTAAATATTTACTGTTAAATACATATTATTGTTTCCCAAGTATTTCCAGTCTCTGAATCATCTAACAGCAGATTTTGTTATGTAACTTCCTTTTCCACTTCTTAATGGAAATCTGAGGCTAGAAATTTTGTGGTTCCATCAACTTGTACTTTCAAATATTTTTCTCAGTATAGCTAACAAGATTTGGATAATGCAGGTGTATCTTCTGGTTATAAGAAGAATTTAGCTGAATTTTTGCCTCTTATATTTACTGTGATTAAAAATCACATGAATTAAAAAGTTTTTTTAGCAGGAAAAACAGTATGTTATGACCAGTAGTTTTAATCTAGTTGTTGCAGGGGGCGCTTTAAGAATGCTTTTACCTTGCATTTTTATGATAGAGATCTAGAAAATAACAAGTCAAACGTTTGGTGGATTGCACCTGCTCCAGCAATTGATGAAATTCCACCTGCGGAGGAGCTACAGAGGGAACTGGAAAAAAACACAGCCAGCAGTTGCATGGGTAAAATCTTTGGCATTCTTTTTAAATGACTTGGCAGATAATTAACTTGACATATAATTCCTCTTCTGTCTTTTAGTGCTGTGAATTGTGGAATATTCTATGTATGCAAATGCAGACATATTTTAGTTTAGAGGAATGGTCCTAGTTATAGAAAAGGTTTGGCCTAGTAGCAGTTCTTTTTGGGCACATACAGCCTGCCAAGTTCACTGTGCAGAAGTGAGCAATGTAAGGAGTAAGCTATTTCGCTTTGTGTTACAGTGCTTCATGGAATAGTGGGAAGCAGCTGCAAGAATAATGCAGTGTGTGAACCTGATGACCTTCTTGCACCCAAGACACAGAGATTATATGAACCTAAACTCTTTCTTCCCCCTTTTATTTTTCTTTCTCCTTTTTCTCTTCTCTTGCTGTTCTCTCTCTCTCCCCTCTTTTATTTTCTCACGTTCATGCTCAGAAGTCTAAACAAACAAATAAATTAGAACCTGGTCATTGTTGTTAAAGGACTAGCAGGTCAAAGTGAAGGCTGGGTAATACAGCTATTCTTTAATCTTTTTGCATCCAATTGCTCATTTCTTCTATTTCCTCCTTTGCTGAGTATAGAGGATGAGAATGCTTGTATAGTCACTCAGATCAGAACACTGATCCCACCAAGAGCTAAGCATAGAAATCGTAAGTAACTAAGGTGACTGTGAAACCAGACTGACTTCACTAGGAATGTTGGCTGTTGAGATCTCAGGTCTTCTCTCACAGCTGTTCTTAGCAGGTACTTGGAGTCTAGTCACTGTATCAGTTTTTAAAATAGGCTGCCTACACGCTGAGGCAGAGTAACAGTTTTCCATTTCACAGATTTCTGGGATTGAAGTGAAGGATGTGTCTGAAAGTAATTTTCATCTACTTTGTAGTGCTCAGGAGTAGCTTTGTTCCATTACTTTAAGTAACAAACATGGAAACCGGCCCTATTTTTATAACTTTTTAGTTGTCAGGAGTTGTATTTGTCAGAACGAGTCATAAAATGTAGAGAGTTCTTGCAATAAAATTGGAGGATAAGTTCATGTAATGTATATGAGGTTGACTGATTTTATGTGGAAGATGTTTAAGAAATGAGTACAAATAGGAATATGAGTGGATATTATTGCCTGTTCCAGGAGGGATAAAGCACCAGAAATTTGTACAACAATGTAAGAGTATCACTGAGGAAGTAAATGACAAATCTCCAGCGCCTACTCGTTTTGGCATAGCCTCCAAAAAAGAAATGCTCCAGTTATGTGTAGGAGAAAGAACAAAAAAGCATGGAAGACTGAAAATGGCTTCAATGTTTTTCTCTCCCAATCAAGCTAAATATAAAATAGGAACAGAGATTTTTCAGCAACCCGATTCAAATTTCTCACAGACTAAAATATTAATCAATTTTCCAGAACTTGGTGATGATGAGAGTGTTCATTCAGCATTTCGAAAAAGGTATGTTTGTAGTCAGTTCTGATAATTCATCAATTGTGTGATTGGTTTAGGTCTGTTTCTCAAATGCAGAGTTTTTGATCTTCTGAGTACTTCAATAAAGCTCCAGACATTAAATCCTTTCAGTGTAAAGAAAAAAGAAGTTTCCTTTTGGCAGTATTTTAGTACTGTAATTAAATGTGTCCTGAGTTCAGGCTCTTTATGAGGAAGGTATGTTGTTGCTTTTATTTTTTTTTTTAATGTTGATAACTTTTTAGATAGGACAGGTTATTGCAAATACCATTTTGAGTTCATTATCTGCTGTGAAGAGCAAGAAGGCAGATCATTTGCTTTTCAGCCAGTGAGGAGTATCCTTAGCAGTTCACAGCATGATTTCAGTGCTGCCTAGGAGATGAGGTTTTACAGATAAGCCCTTCTCCTATGCCCAGCTCTTCTCAGTCCTCAAACCTCGTATGTCTCTCTCTCTCAATTTTTAATTATGCAGAGATTGGCAGTTAATGTACTATTAAGATTCAGAATGCATCTGGACAAGGAGTTTACTTTTTTCAGGTTGCTTTTGGAATGAAATTAAAGTTAAAAAGCACCTTGAAAGGAGTTGTTTTCATGTAGAAGAATGTCAGATCAAATAAAACTGGACACAAATTTTTCTTATTGTAACATTTTAGTTGTGTTTCTAATATAAATATGCTTATTTTTCAAATATGGGAGAAACTATTTAACATACAACAGAGTAGTAAGAATCCTTCATCTTTTGCAGCTTATTTAAAATGCCTGATTGTATGTATAAAAATACAGAATTTAAAGATAGTTCAATGGATATGAAAGAAGTTGATATTCACTTTAATACAAGCGAAAACGTGACAGAAGTGAAAAAAGATGCATGGAGAGAAAATCATCAGCCTCCAGTGACTACAGACTCAGATTTTACCCTACATAGGGTAAATGATGGGGATATGGCATCTAAAATTGGGATTAAAATAAAATCATTGTCCGGTGCTTCAAAGATTCTGGAGATGACAGGTAATTATTATTGTTCTATTGAAAGTAGAAAGAGAGGTCTGGAGGCTGGCCAGCAATGGGGAGCATGACTCCTGCCTGATTGCCTGCTGTGCTGGCATTACTAGACTCTAGTATGAGGGGATGAGAGAGAGCACTGCATGTTGTTGACTTCAGCAAGGGTTTTTGTGTGATCTTAGAGTAGCTGAGGAGCACTGTTTTCTACAACGGTTTTGTATCTAAGTCAGGATATTAAGGTCTGAATGAGTGGATCCAGTACAAATGTGTTACAAAATGGTTGGCTCAGAGAGACTGGTTAGTGCGTTGTGCTCTACCCATGTGCCTGCCTCAAGTGGAGAAGCAGGGCTTTGTCCTGGCACTTGGGCTGCCCAACACCCTTCTCAGTGACCTGGGGAAGTGGTGCAGTGTGCCTGAAGAATTTGCAGATGTCACCAAACTGGGGGTGGACACCAGTGAGTGCACCTGAGAGCCAGGCTGCTCTTCAGAGAGACCCATCCATGGAGGAGGGACCGGCAGGGACCTGGTGAAATTCAGTAGGGTCAAATGCCAAGTCCTGCCCTGAGGAAGGAGGAATCCCTGGAGTTCCCATGGAATGGGCTGACTAGGAAAAAAAAAAGTCAGGAAGCTGGATAAAGCGACTATCCCCTTCTTCTCAGCACTTTTGCATAACTTTTAACTCACTTCTCAAATGTGTAGGTACCGCATCCAGATTTAGCTCTCTGATACAAGCAAGACATCCTGAAACCAGAGTTCAGCACAGGGCTACCAAAATGATCCTTTCAGATGATAAGCTTCTGTCCTCGCTGTCCCGTCAGCTCCTTCTGTATCACCTGTTCCTTGTTCTGTACAGACTTGCAGCACCTCACAGAATGCATGGCTTAGAGTCAGGATTTTGTGGATATTGGTTGAAAATAATGAAATCTGTTTTTATAAACGTTTCTACTTATATTTAGGAACTGCGGGAAGAAGCTTAGAAATTTTGAGGGCTGTTGCAGAAATACGTATCCTTTTATTTGTTGTACCTGGTCTACTGATCTACAGCGCTTCTATATTTACAAAATTACTGTGTTTAATTTGCAGCCATAGGAACTCATACATTACACTGTAATAGTTTTGAACTGCAACATAGTGCTAGGGGGAATCAAATGATGAGTGGGTGTTTATGCCTGGGATTTCCTAAGCTAGTGCGAAAATAGGACAGTTTATAATAAACATATTCATTGCTAAGTAAATTTATTCTTATTTCAAATGTTCATATTTTATCCTCAAAGCAACTTATTTAGAAAAAAAAAAAAAGTAAAATTTTTAGTTTGCAGAATATATGTTTAAGGCTACATTATAGATGCTGACACACATAAACATATGTAGTCTCATATACTTTAAAGAAAAAAGTCAATTAGTATTTAGACTCGTTAGGAAAAATGAATCCTACTTTTTGTCCCATATTTTCAAGAGAAAACTGGCTTTATGTATGAAGGCTGTTCTGAAAGCAAAGCCCCCTATTTTATGATGTTAGCCCACAGTGTCAGAGGTGGATGTTGGTGGTGTTGCAGTAGAGGTTGATCCTTCCCACCAGTATTCTGTTTCAGTTTGTTGCGGTATGACAGATGGCAGCAGAGGGACAGTCTGGCAGAATGGCATTCCTTGTGGAAGTGTGTATGAAATAAAGGTGTGTTGTTGAATGTTTCCATGTGGATAAAATTGCTCCTTTTGAAATTCATTGATGCTTGCTGAATGTTAATGAAGACCGCACAGCGGATGTGAGCACAGCAAGGTGGTGGGTGCTGCATTTCAGCAGTGGCAACAACAGTCCCCTCCACTGGTGCAGATTTTTACAAGCATGGTATGCAGGCTCTTGTTCTTGGATGGCAAAAAAGCACAGCTAACGGTGGTGTCTATGTTGAAAAACACTGTTTTGTAGCTTTTGCTCACTCTGGTGGTATTTCAGAGCGACCAACATACTTCTTACAGATCAGTATTTGTTCTTGTATGCATATGGTATATTTCCATTCATTAATTTTAGGCAGATTTTATGTTAGTTCTTTTTCTTATTCCGGCTTTGAATCTATAACAGTCAACCATCCATTGGTATGACAAATGCAATTTTAAATGGCCTCAGCTGCAGTTTGAAATGCAGTCTTGCATTTTTCACTCTTGTGTTTTGTTGCTGGTAAGATGTCAAATGGCAGGCTAAATATCTGGAAGAGTAAATGGCTGCATTAAGGCCACTAAATTCAGGTGAACAGTTTAAGAATTAACATCGTATCCCAAACAAGTAACTATTCAGTAGTTATGATGCTTCGTGTTATAGGTAGTCAATGTTTCTCCTTTTGAAAGTGGGTCATTTATTTAGGGGAGTAATTTTAGAGAAGACTTTAAAAGAAATCTCTGTTTATCTTTTATATTTAATTAATTTCTTATTTTAATCCTTCCTTTTTTCTTTACCTTTTTATTGAGTCTTTTTAAGTGACTGTAATATTCATTTAAAGCCTCAGCTGTTCATTGTTAGTGTTGCTGTTGGTGTTACATGCAGCTGTGTTTGCATCCACCTGCAGCCTGATCAAATGGTTGCAGTTAGTCTGCCAGTGTGGCTTCAGTGCAAGTCCAGACAAGGATCAACTTGCTTGTTTGGATCTATAATGAAACAGTGCTCCCTTTTGCCTTGCTTGTATTTTAGATAGGAACATTTTTGTCTGGAAAATATATAATATTAGTCATTGAAAATACCTTTCAAACCACCATCAGCATTAAGAGATCATAGGTAGATTTCTTTACTATTTCCATAACTGGGCATACAATACCGTGCTCGTTAATTTCTGCTATATAAGAAATATGAAGTGGCATTTGACACGGCAAATATTTTAACAGCAGTGCTCTGCTTGCTCTTTCAAACACTTCCACATGACATAATTGCATGGAATTCCATGAAGCTTCCATGGAGGAAGTTCTTGATTTATGGTATAATCCTGAGATTTCTCATATAGGTCCTGGGTTTGTTTTCTCCGAGAATCTGAACAAAGCTACTAAAGCATTTAATGACTTACTTTTTGATAACTGTGATGCAATTTAAATGCAAATTTAAAATACAAGAAAAGCCTTCATTTCACAATTTTAAAAGAAATGTTAAACTTTTCACTCTGTTGTTTTCAATTCCTTAATGCTCTCAAGCAACCCAATTTAGGAGTATTTTTAAGGAGTTTCCATACTTTAACTATGCCCAGTCTAAAGCTTTGGATGATGTAAGTATGAAACATTAGCTGCAGCTGTACTTTGTAGGTAAACATATTGCATAAATGTAAATGAAATTTTAATATTCAAAACTGAAAAGGACGTGGAAAGTGACAAGATATGTCGAATCTCTTCCTGAAGTAGTTGAGCAGGATTCTGGGAGAAGAGTCTAGAACTTTTTATCATTTTCCTCAACTTTAAATACTTTTGTGACAAATTGTACATGTATTTACACAGATTGCTAATGTTTTTAAATGGTTTCCAAAGGAGCATTAAGGAGAACTTTGGTGAAGGATGTCCATTTGGAAAAGTGCTTTTTATCCGTCCTTTATTCTTGTCAGATATGTTTTTTTAAAAGCAAACAGCTTGAGATTGTGAGGTATTGTGGAGAGGGGAAATCAGTCCTACCGATCTCTAAAAGCATTTAACAATTTTATCCAACTCTGGGGGAAATACCAGTGTCATTCATCACAACTTCTAAGCATGTTTTTTAAGCTACTGGCTTTTTTGTGCCTGTCACAGAATGGTAGACTTGCATAATAACCTTAGAGAAGCAATATTTTTCTTGTTTGCATGGCAGATGTATTGCAAATATATTCTTTATTTTGCTCTAATTTAAGCTTTGCACCTCATACAAAATTCACTATGGAACTATGTATATCAATGTAATATTTGTGTGTGTGTGTGTGTGTCCCCGTCCTTTTCACCTAGACAATTCTTTTGGAATGTGTGAATAGGTACGATAGCTATGTTATATTTACTACTATGCCATTCTTTCCCAGCTTCTTTATACAGATAGAAATTTTGTGATTTGTGCTCCAACTGGCTCTGGAAAAACTGTAATGTTCGAACTAGCTATTACCAGATTACTTATGGAAGTCCCAATGCCTTGGTTAAATATTAAAGTTGTTTATAGTAAGTATTATGCAGCTCTAAGCATTTTGATGACAGCAGTAGAAAACTTCATTCAACGAGTGTGGAGGTATAGGTTGAGTGCTTTAATAATACTGAATTTATATAAGTAACAGTACTGTATCAATATAGTGACCACCATAGCTTAATACAGATAAAAATAAAAATCTTGTAAAGAATT
Organism: Alectoris magna; assembly: GCA_030625065.1. Taxonomy (NCBI): domain Eukaryota; kingdom Metazoa; phylum Chordata; class Aves; order Galliformes; family Phasianidae; genus Alectoris; species Alectoris magna. The sequence goes on along the minus strand of CM060568.1, from coordinate 15,574,897 downwards.
TGTCCTCTAATAAGGCAAGATGTACGTGAAAAGGAGAGGATGAAGCAAATGAAACTAAGCCAAATTCTTAGCAGCAGAGACAGAATTTAAGCAGTATCTTTTGTGTGCCTGTCTGTTGCTCTAAGAGAATATATTTTTCTACATTTGCTTATCTGGAAGGGTTTCATACTGACTGTTGTTTTCTGTCTATTCTTTCTGTTGCTCAAAGGCAACAGAGCCATGGTTCTCATGAGATTAAACTGATCTATATGGAAATTAAAGAATGCTTGAAGGTAGTCACATTTGGAGACTTTCCTCCTTTCTGGCGAACTCAATGTGTATCATGTAAAGCGGATGGGATTGGTCATTTTTGTCCCAGTGTTCATACAGGGATATATTTGTCAGCCTTGGTATTAATGGTTAATCTTTATATTTTCAAAAATTTCTGCCGTATTTGTAATTATTTTTAATTCCAGTGAGTTCAAGTTCTTGAAATGCTGGGGTTGATACAGAGTTTACTATGTATTGTAAACTGCTCTTTTTATAAAAAGGCATGTGTAGTAGTTTCTCTGTGAGCAGGTCAAGGCAGAGAACTTCACTGTGCTGTAAGGATTTTGATTGCTTTGATAAAATTGATACAAACCATCTGGTTGGAATTTTCGGTTAGGAACTGCTGGTGGAATCAGATCTGAGCTTTCCAGGTTTAATGATGAAGAACGAGATGTGTCAATTTTGTAAATATTGAAACAGGGATATTAATCAAAGTATGTACAGAGTTCTGCAGTGCTTAGTTTGTCAGTGGCCCGGTGTATGTGAATTAGTTCATAGTATTTATGTAAACTAGTATGTGTATAAGCTACTGGGAAACAACTTTAAGGATTGGTAGCTGAATTTTAGGGAGCCATGTTAGCTGGTATGACACTTAAATATACACGTGGTTTAGACAGACTTTGGTTTCTTGTAGTATTCTTTTGTTTGTGAATGGTTTCTCAGGTGTAACTCCCCTTTCTCTCTGAATATAAAGTGCTCACACCTGAATAGGAATAAGGTTGGTATTTGTATGATCTCTCATTAGAAAAGATACTTCCCGTAGTTTCTTCTGGCCATAAGAAAACCTTTGATAACTGAGTGATTCTTTCCATGTGGGATTGAGGAAAAGATCAGGATTGAGAGAGGACATAAATAACCTTAATTAAAGGATTCTGCTTCCAATTGCTGATAGGGAAGAACTGTGACCTAAAGCTCAAAATTGATTACCATATTCCTTGTGCATAGTTGTTAATGTTGTGGATTTGAGAACAAAACTGGAAGTTGGAGAATTCATGAAGACATCTGCATGTAGAATTTGTATCAACATTGGGAAGGTCTGGTGTTCATGATTTAACTGATCGTTTCATGTTATTTTTAGTGGCTCCAATAAAAGCTCTATGCAGTCAACGTTTTGATGATTGGAAAGAAAAATTTGGACCCATAGGACTCAGCTGCAAGGAACTGACAGGAGATACAGTGGTGGATGATTTATTTGAAATACATCATGCTCACATTATTATCACTACACCTGTAGGTTTCAGTCCAAGTTCTTACTGAAACATAGAATAAGCAGATATTAGTGGTCTACCAATTGTATGCTGCCAGATCTGCTTTTAATTTATTTTAATAACGAGTAGCAATTTTCAGAACAGTGTTATGATCTTTATAGTTGTAAACTGCTGTTGCATGCTTTTGCTTCATATAATCAGCACATAATATAATAGTGTGTCAGATGAAACCTACGCGATAGGTTAGCTTGAAGTTAGCTTGGCTTTATTTAACAGATTTTATTTAAAGATGTGTTAAAGGTTAGGTATGCCTACATGTACTCTATTTCAGGCATATGTTGGTCTTTTAAACATCTTCTTCCTCTTGACTTTTTATCTCCTAGGAAAAATGGGATAGCATGACCAGAAGGTGGAAAGACAACTCTATAGTTCAGCTTGTGCGACTGTTTCTCATAGATGAGGCAAGAAAATTAATGATTTCATATGCTCTTTTCCTTCTTGAAGATGAAAGGAAAACTCATAGAAAATAAAACATTTAACGCGCGTCTAGAGTATAACTGGAGAACTATTTTGCAAATGTTTTTGAAATTCCTGCTAGGTGCATGTTATAAAGGATGAAAGCCGTGGCGCAACATTGGAAGTTGTAGTCAGTCGGATGAAGACTGTTCAGTCTTCTCTTTGGCGTCTTTCAGAGAATCGTGATGTGCCTCCTTTGAGATTTGTAGCTGTTTCAGCAACAATTCCAAATGCTGAAGATGTAAGAGTTGCATTTTAACTGAATTTTAGTTAATATAAAATAGAGTTCAAAATAAGGATTGATCAGTAATGGAGTTGTCATTTTGAAGATGGCAGCTGATGGCAGCTATGTGGTTGATGTTATTGTAAGAAATGGTGTTCAGCCATAGAGAACTATCAGCCAAAAGTGGCTATGCTTTTGTTTTCGGTGTATGGGATTTTTTGTCTTTAATATGAGTCTGAACAGACTTGAGATTACAGTCCAAATTATATTGGTCTAGTAGAACTTCACCTATGTTTTTAATGGTGAGAGCACTGTGCAATATAGTAGTAGTTTGTATGATGAAGAGAAAATTAATTATTGTGTAACGCAGGTAGGGTAGAGCGTGATTGAAAACAGAAAATGATTATTTAAATTCTTTTTCTTTTTTGAAGATTGCAGAATGGCTTTCAGATGGGAAGATGCCTGCTGTGTGTCTGAAAGTAGATGAGGATCAACGCCCAGTGAAGCTACGCAAAATTGTTCTTGGTTTTCCTTGCAGTGACAGTCAGACAGAATTCAAATTTGACTTAACTCTAAACTACAAAATAGCTAGTGTTATACAAGCATACTCTGATCAAAAACCAGTACTGGTGGTACGAGGTTTTTTTAATTACATTTAAAATTGTTTCTTACTCACAAGCGTTGATTTAAAAAATAAAAATTTTCTTAATTGCAGTTCTGTGCCACGAGAAAAGGAGTGCAGCAAGCCGCTTCTGTTCTTTCAAAAGATGCCAAATTTCTACTGAGCGTCGAGCAGAAGCAAAGGTATTTTTATATTTAAGTTTTTGATCCATGTTTGTGTTTTCTAGTAAACTTAGGACATTTGCAAAGATGTTGACCTAATGCATCTTCTAGCAGAGGGGTGTCTGCAACAAAATCATCACAACTGACATTTCTGTTGCTAAACTGGCATTCTTTTGGGGATATTTTGTTTCTCAGTTTTTCAGGGTACCTTTCACAAACAGAAAGTTGTTTCTAAAAACTTGTTTTTTGCAGTGCAAAAATGTTAATCTCCATGGGCCTGTAAGACCTTGTATTATGAAGATTAAGTGTGCAAGTAGTTGAATTGGATGTGATCTTACTAATGCGTTAAGTTAAGCTCATGAGAAGTCTATGCATTATCAGATACCTTTAATAAATGCATATTAATCATCAACTTCTCAACTGCAGAAGCTGCTTCCCGATTTTTGGAATCCAACTGTTGCCCTCTCCATGTTATGTAAAAAATACATCTCTGTTGCTATCCTTGTTTCTCACATTTCTGCCAACACTATATTTGATTCCACTTTCTGTGTCTGAGTCGGGGAACTATATTGCGTGTTGTGACTTGGAAAGATAAGTGGGCTGGAAAGGGTGCAGCAGCTGTCCCAGGGAGTCAGTTTGTTTGCTTTGGGAAAGGTAGAGGTTGAAAGTATGCAAGGAATGTATGGTTAAGAAGTTATTTTAAGACAATATCCTTCTGATAGTCTAACGAAGTCATAAGCTAAGAACATATTTTAAAAATGCAAATATAGTAGTACTATGAGAAACTATGTAAGAAAATGTACTTGCCAAGGAATGCTTCTTATAATCTGTAAAGGTATAATTGCATATCTAGATTTATGTGAAGCTCTGCCTTTGCATGCTAACATTAATGAATCTGTTTTGTGATTTATTTATTCTTTGTTGTGCAGGTTGCAGAAGTCTGCAAATTCGTTGAAAGATTCCAAGCTCAGAGGTAAGTATAACCTACTACTTCCCTACCTTGTGAATGAATGTTTTCTTGAGTAAACTTAATTGGGTAATGGATGTAATTATTTCATTATCAGATCTTTTAATGTATGGTGTGGCTTATCATCATGCGGGTATGGAAGTTTCTGATAGAAAAATAATTGAAGGAGCTTTTACTGCAGGAGATTTACCTGTACTTTGTAAGTAAACTTAAATTTGAAAGTCAAAATGTTCTTAGTATATCCTGAAACGATGGGAGTTTGGAATTGGTAGCATTTTATGATTCTAGTGTTTCTGTTTAACCTTAGGAATTCCTTAGTAGAATGCAGGTCAAGATGCTTTTGTATTCCGTATATACTTTGTCTCTTTGAGTATACATTTCCATTATTACTAAAATCCAGAGAACTTCTTTTCTGCATACACTGAGGTCATCCTCCTTGATATGTTGGTACAGGGCTGGCTCATATTTCTTTTCTTCTTGTTCTATTAAGCAATCCTGTTGAGATGGAGTTCTCTTCTAATGCATCCTTTCGCAGCTTTCACATGATGTTTTCTTGGTTTGTGCTTTGCAGCCATGGGTTCCCTAAACAGGGTGTTTGCTATTAAATATTCCATCTACCATTATGAAAAAAGAAAAGGTATCTGTTTTAGACATGATAGTCTTGTTCAGGCCTCCTCTTTTCCTATCCAGGAGTTCAGACCCTATGAAACTTGACTGTTGCTTATGTACAACAGTGAAAGCTTTGTGGACTTTTCAGTTCTGTACAGTGGCCTTGATTCACTATTAAATATTAAGCTAGATCCCTTGCTATGATCTAGCAGAACTTACAGGAGTTGCAGTTCCTATCCTATTAAGAAGTATTTCTGCATCCCTGAAATCTACTCTACTTTGGCTCCCTGGAATTTTATGTATGGCTTTGCCAAATGCTGTGCTATTCCTGAAATCTCAGGGGATGGTAGTTCAAAAATTGCTCTTTGCAATAAAAACTAGAGACCCCGTGCCACAGCTTGAACATAGTGTGAATGCACATATGGACTACCATTAGTAGAATGCAAAGTTGCTTAGTATGTCTGAGAGCATGAGTGGGACTAGGGTTTTGACACTCCTCTATAACTACTGTGAAGGGGAAGAAATCTTTAGTCTTGAAATAGAGGAGTGTAGATCTAGTCACATTGTGGGTGTACGTATACATGGACTGCAGATGCAGTTGCATTGGTTATTTTCTTTGCCACTTTTTACATGGTTCATTTTGCTTCAGGAAATTTTCAGTATGCGTACATCATATGTATTCTGTTAATTAATATTTGAACATTTAATTTTAAACAGATGTATTCTTGTAAAGAATTCTTGATAATACTTGACAATCAAGTACACAGAATTCTTATGCAAATGTATCAGTATCCTAGATCTAATTCTTTCTAGTGCATAATGGTCCTGATTTTCACTGACTACACTAGAAAATAAGAGCTCTTCATGATGAAAATTAGGCACTTATTTGTTTAATGTCTGTGTAACGTTCCAGTGGTGTTCATCCTGATATCAATATACTTTGATCTGGTTTAGTTACTACTAGCACTTTAGCTATGGGAGTCAATCTGCCGGCACATCTAGTGGTTATAAAATCCACAATGCACTATGTTGGAGGAGTGTTTGAAGAGTACAGTGAAACTGATATTCTGCAAATGATTGGGAGAGCAGGAAGGCCTCAAGTAAGTTAATGCTGTGTTACAGCAATTCTGTCTAAAGGCAGGTAAGTATAAACTATATGTGGCAAAGAAACAATTCCAAAACTTTCACTGCAACATTTGCTTTTTTTAGTGTTTTGTTATTAATAGTTCATGAGAAAGAAATGTTTGATTTTGTATTAACCGTTAAAAAACATCGTTTCACCTTGCTGTAGTAAAAGATCCAAAGATTGCATTTGGATTGTGTGTGGTATAAGAATTGGAGAAGAAGTAGGAAGCTGGCACACAGTTTACAGATTGCATGATAAAAATATTTGAAACACTTAACAGCATACAGCGCAATCTACTTCTCATGACTTCAGAATGAGAAAACATTAAGTTAGAAGAAGACTTAGAGAGGAGCAGTTTGGAAGCACCGCCTTCACAATATCCCAATTCATTTTGCTCCTACAAGAGGAGGTCAGGGTTGTTGTTTAGTTAGTTTGTTTATTTATGTATTTATTTTTGCAGTTTGACACAACGGCTACCGCAGTAATTATGACTCGTTTGAGTACAAGGGAGAAGTATATACAGATGTTAAATGGTGCAGATATAATAGAGAGCAGGTAATTGATTTTTCATAAGATGAAATAGGTGGCAGCAACATTTCATATTTTCTACAGAATGTATTTTCTCTGAAATTCTTCCTCTGTTTAGAAGAAATTTAAAGACCCAAATGAAAGAAAACCAATCCAAGCTAGTCAGAGGTAACAGCCTCTGTTGTATCAAATAAAAACATATTTTAGGTCATCTTAAAAAAGTTAGCCCTAGATTTGTGCTCGAGAACTTAAGAAGCCAAAGTAATACATATTGGAAAGATGAACAGCAAGAGTTGAAGCCAGATCATGTATCTGAATTTTTAGACAGTAGAGCTTAGAAAATAGCAGACTACAGAGGCCATTTGAGATGAATAGAATATCAGAAGAGACACGTATATACGTGAGTTATACAAGTTATACGAGACCATATAATTCTAAAGCACAAAATTTTGGTCACGGTTGTTTGGGATTTTTTTAAGGTTTAATTTTTCAGATATGTTCAAAATATCAATACTGTGTTATAACTTGGAAATGTAGGTAGCTTTCTTTTCTAAATAATTATGAAGGTTCATAGTTCCCAAGATTATTATTTTTGTTTCACCACAGTGAATTACATTGTTGATTGTTTACTTTTTTAAAACTATTTCCTATTAATTTCACAGATTAAAATGAACAGTTGACAATAAGCAAAAAAAAAAAGTCTTGTCTTTTTTTTTTCTTACTAATTGATAAATATACTTACAGAGGTTTTTTTATTTCTTTGGTTTTGACAGCTTGCACAGACATCTTGTGGAGCATTTAAATGCAGAAATAGCATTACATACTGTCACAGATGTCACTGTAGCTTTGGAATGGATACGATCAACGTTCTTGTACATTAGAGCTTTAAAAAACCCAACTCATTATGGTTTGTTTGTTTGCTGTTCTAAATTTTGACACTGGCGTGTGTTAAATCAGTATTATTTGTTCCTTTTGTTTTTGTACGGACCATTGACTTGTTTTCAACCATGAGGAGTTGAAAACAAGTTGTGTAGCGTGGCCCAGAACACTTCACAGAAAAGTGATTTTATTTGCACTAATATAAATAGTAGGAATTTCGGTGTGATATGTCATTAAAAACTATGAAGAAGTCATTTACAGCTTCATAGTGATCTATTGTTATCATCCTAATGCACTCAGCCATATATGCGTACAGTATCTAGTCATAATGTGCTATTCAGCACTGAATAGGTAGTCGATTGCTATGGAAAAGACTTTGTCTAGCATTTCATAGTTTTGCTAAAACAACATTTTAATATGCTGGTTTCTTCAGTTTGTCTTGTCCAGAGCAGCACCTTAATTGCCAGCCATGACCGTATCCTTGTTATTGACACTTGTACTTGTTCCATAGTATGTGTACTACTTGAATAAGTATTACAGTATAGGGAACTTCCTGTATTCTACAGTAGGAAGATTCTGTATATGAATTTGGCACTCCACTGATGTGTATGGATGTTTCTACAACTGTTAGGACTCTGATGTGTATCATAGGGGAGCACGCAGAGCATTAATTCCTTTTTACCTGTTCTAATGCTTGTTGGAGCTTGGATACTCGCACTATTTGAGACCCTTTATTTGTTCCTGGAATAATAAAACATTTAGCAGTTCTTCATTTTGGACATCTGGCTCCTAAAAAATTAGGAAATTGCTTTTGATCGGTTATGATAGTAAGGAGGAAGTACATCATTGTATTTTATTTATTTATTTATTTTTAATTGTTTCGTGAAGGTTTTTCATCTGGATTGGATAAAAATGGAATTGAAGCAAAATTACAAGGTAAGTAGCTTATTAGCTTTCTCAGTAAAATGTTATGTTTTAGGCCAGGTTCTTCCATGCTTATGCAGTTTATGTAACTTCATTATTTCAATAGATCCAATCAGAGAACAAATATACTTTACTATGTTGTGCCGTTATATTATTTAATTACTAACGGTTTGGAATATGATCAGTATGTTTTGATTGGTAGTACCTCATCCTTCTATATATGTTCTCAGAAATAAGACTACGTGTTGAGCTCTCGAATTTTGATTGCTTGTCATTCTTTCTAATTTTCCTTTAATTTATATTTCTTATTTCCCTTTATTAATTTCTGCTTATATACTTCCAAAAAGCTGTTTCAACAAATTATCTTTCCCTATTCCAGCGTCTGTAGCTTCTTCTCCCTGCATGCATGAAGTATGCTGTAATAATTTTCATTGTTACTTATGTTCTCGTACACTGCACGGGCAAAGTGAAATACTTCTGGTTGCTCTGGGAAATATCACTTTGAATGCTTTCACAACTTATTTTTATTTTGAATACTGTGTTAATGTTTCCTTGGCTTTGAAAGAGAGAAAAGCAAACAAAATTCTCTGATCAGCCTCCTGCAGATACCCAATGCAAGCAAATAAATGGATTTACTGAAGTAATGCAAGTTCACCTGATACAGTATGGATTTTTTTCATGAATGATTCTTAAATACCTGTGGATATTTGAAATTTCAGCCATTTAAGCCTTCAGACTTAAGGGGAAGTAATTTGTGTAAATACCGTGAATTCTCAGGCTTGTCATTTGGTATTGAAAATGGTAGCTTATGTGCCATGTATCCAGTCTTTTACTTTGCTACATTTGCTTTACTGAAAAAGATTTGAGTTGTGCTATGTCAAATATCTCTGAGTGAGCTTTCCTCAGACAAGAGTTTGTCATCAACTTGAGAAAGGACTTTATTTGAATTCAGTGGAATTACTTTGATATGTGTTCATTGTGATTGGATGATGTTGTTCGTGGTTTGTACACAAGGTAAGTTCTTTTCTGTATGTGCTAAAAATACTTATATTTTCAAATTGCGGACAGAACTCTGTTTGAAGAACTTGAATGATTTATCCTCTTTCAATTTGATCAGGATGGATAAAGAAAATAATTTCAAGCCGACAGGTAACACTTTTCTAAAAAAAATTAAATTTCAGAAGAGGTATTGAGATAATCAACTACAGATGTTCACGGCTATTCCTGTGTACCTTTAATATGAGTACGTGAATGTTATAGAGGGTAGAATCTGAAAGATTCTCTGCCTAGAATTATGTGATTTGTTTTTCCAGCAAATCATGGAAGTTCATTCTCTTAATCCCTGAACACATCTTCTCTTTTAATGTCACTGAAAATATTGTTGCAGATAGAAAAAATTATAGAATATTATCACAGGCTAATGGGATGGATATAACACAATCCAATGAAGGAGAGGCTTTCTAAGTACCACTTCTTCTTTACAATCCTCTTGTAGGAGTGGTTGGCTTCTCAGCAACTGCAGTTCACAGTCTGATATATTAGCGTGAATTAATCTTTGCTGGAGAAAACTAAATGGTGCATATTTTTCTGCTTCTGATAGAGTCACTAATATCCATCAGACAGCATATTGAGTCAGTGGTGTTAAATGTCATAGAGCTTTCTAATAAGAAAATTAATTCATGTTTGTGACTTAAAAAATGCATGCACTGAAAAAAAATTCTTGGCATATACATTTTAGAAGGTATGTTCTTCTTTTACAGAGACCGGAAGATTAATGGCATGGTATTACATTGCATTTGAAACAGTAAAGCAGTTTTTCAGGATTAAGGGAACCGAGACTTTAAAGGAATTGGTAATTTTAATGAAAGTTTACGGCTATTCAGTTGATTTTAAACAGAAACAAAAAATAAGATTCAGAATTTTATTTATGTCTGCCAAAAAGTTTGGGCTTTGTTAACGTGCTGTATAAAATTTTAGAGAATACATCTAAATAAATGCCATGTGGAGCATTCTTGAGTCTTTTTAGTTGGGGGATTTTTTGACTTCCACTTCTTTCTCCCATCACTATCCTTTCTTTGGAAGATATGAAGTTGTCAAAGCAGTTCTGCTTATGTAAAAAATACTGTATTGTGTTATTTTGTTAGCTATATTTTGCTGCAAATACTAGCTGCATGAAGAGCAACTTTTATTTTTAAAGAAATGGTGTTGTCTAAGTCATTTTCCACTGTCAGTTAGCAAGTTATTATTGCAACAATTATGTTACAAAAGACATTTCGTTTTCAAACAGATCTTGTGGTAGAACAGGTTGGCCATGAATAAATGGAATGTCTGTTCCTGTACAGCTGTTTTTGTTACTAAGGGATGAAAAAAGTAAAGTGAAATAAATAAGAAACAGCAAAAACTATTTGTGTTTACCTTGCATGTCATAAAGTCTTAGCAATGTGTTTGGTTTTGGATAAGCTCAAGTGGAATAATCATCTGAAAACTGAAAGAAAAATGTTCCCCTTCTGTCACAGAATAACCTTTATAGAAAAAAGATAACAAAAAAGTTAAATTGTTGCAGGTTACAATGATCTCCAACTGCACAGAATTTCTAGATGTCAAGTTAAGAACAAATGAGAAGAAAATACTGAATGCTTTGAATAAAGACAAAGACAAAATAACTATCAGGTATGTTAAAAAAACAAACAAACAAAAAACCTATATACATTGAAAAATGGAAGTTTACTTTTAGCAACAAAAGCTACGAATAGCAAACAGTAAGTATATTTTCACATACAGGTTTCCAGTGGAGGGGAGGATTAAAACAAGAGAAATGAAAGTAAACTGGTAAGTATTGCAGTGTAGTTACATTTTAATGAAAAGTTTTCATTTTGTCTGTTGAAATCCCTGCTACACTGTGTCATTTCATAATGGACCAGATCTTTTATTTTACTCTTCCAAATTTTCTTGTGTTTTCCAGCAGGAACTGCTATGTTGTTATAGTAGAGCTTATGTACCAAGACATAAATATTTCTTTTCCAGTCTGATTCAGGCTCACCTAGGATGCATTCCTGTTCAAGACTTTACTTTGACACAAGATACTGGCAAAATATTTAGAAATGGCGTAAGAGTTACTAGATGTATGGTAAAATTTAATCCTTTTCTATAAGTATAATAACTAAAAGTATATATTGGTTGATTAATACAAGTAAATTTCATTTTTACAGGGTTATCTGACTTCCTGGCATCAAGTAGAGACAACTTTTCTGCATTATTAAACTCTTTGATTTTAGCTAAGTGTTTCAGGTGCAAACTTTGGGAAAATTCCCTTCACGTGTCTAAACAATTGGAAAAAATTGGTATGTACCAGTCAGAAGTGATGTAAGGTGTAGAGTGAAACAGCCTTGAAACGCATAATTTCTGTAGTGACTGTTTGCATAATTAAATGTGTCTCCCAATTGCCCGTTTGTCTACAGGTAAGTACCAAAGTCATTACAAGTTTGTCATTATCTTCTTGGATAGAAATAGTCCATTTATTGATATTATTCATGCTTTCAGAGTGTTGTTTCTTAATGTTAATCTCCATATTTTGAACATATTCCACGTTTGTATAATTGTGTGCCTCTCAGTAGACTATAACTTTCTTTCTAAAAAGCTGTCTCTGTATGTCCTACTACTCACATACATGAAAGCCATTTAATTGGCATTGAGAAGGATAGGAATCATGAAATAGAAATAATTTTATTGTGCATAAGGTTCTTGTACGTTTGCAAGTTTCTAAGGGTGTTCTTTTTTATCAGCATGTCATGTTACTAGATAAACTTCTGTTCGGAAATACTGATTTGTTTTAATTACTTGAAAGGGAATTCAGAAATGTTGAAGCTCTTGAATAAAAATGTATGTATGCTTGACATAATAGTGTATCTTCCTGACGTGTTGTCTGATGTTATCACACTTTCATGCTTTCAGAATTCACTGCAGTTTTCTGTGCTTGTTATTTAAACACACATGTACTCTATATGGAACCGTATAGAACAGAGGTCTGCAAATTAAGCTAGGAAATGTGTATGGTACAGTGCATGACAAAACTATCTGCTCGTGTGCAGAAGCAGTATTGCTTCGTTCATGTGGATTTAAGCTAAGAGATTAGGGCATGTTAGCTTCTGTGGTGGTAACTCATTTCCACTATTTCTGGATCTGTGCTAATGTACCAATCCAGGATTTTATCACCTTGGACGTAAGTTGGGGAGAAAAACCTTTTCTCATCTCATTAAGTAATTCCTTGGATAGGATTATTTGTTTCAGAAATTTTATTCCATGTGAATGACATTCTCTTTCTTAATCATAGATAGGCAGAATGCTTGTTTGTTCACTCTTGTAGAACCTGATCTGAAATCTGTCTTATACTAGACAATGTATATAAAGGGTTGTTTACTGTTGTAGAAAGTGATCTAACACGATTCTTTTGCTAGAGGATTTATGTAAAACTTGTCATTATAGTAATATTTAATGTCTTCATATTTGCTTTCCCTGCATTTCTTTTTCCATTCACTAATAAGTGAAATTAATACTAAAAATATTTAGTTGAAAAAAAAATGTTTATTTGCTGGGCAAAAAGCGTTGAACAAGCATACTGTAAAATGATTTCTGCTTTGTTTTTACTTGCCATAGTACAGTTAGAATAAATAGAGATTAGTAATTGTCATTTAACAACATAAAACTTTAAAATTTTCACAGGTGTGTCGTTGTCAAATGCTATGGTAAATGCTGGGCTGACATCATTTAAAAAAATAGAAGACACAAATGCAAGGGAACTTGAATTGGTAATTTATTTTTTGTGTTTAATATGACTGACTGTGGATTTGGCTGGTTTTGCAAAGTGACTGCTTAAATACATCCAATTTCATTATTAATGCTATTTGAAACAAAAGGCAACATGCAATCCCCTTCTAATAATGTTTGCAAATGTTATTTCCTTCTGTTTTTACTGTAATTCTAAATTTATGGTAATGATGAAAATCCTGATTTTCCATTCTTGATATTTTAATTAAAGGTAGTCATAGAATAAAATGCTGCTTGAATCACCTATGAAACACTCCTAATTCTAGGCAAGTTAGATTTTTACACTAGAACAAGTTCTTATGCTCTCAACTTCTTTTCTGAGGAAACTGCTTTTCCTGTGTTCTGAAATAGATTTCTAAATGAAATTGATATTACTCAGGTTTTTCTGTTCTGGCTTTAAGAATTTAATTTTTCTTTTCTGCCCTTTTTTCAAGTTTTCCTTTCTTTTCTGTTTTGTTTTCACTAAAGGTAGGGTAGCATAGAAGTGTCAACACATAAAGCCTGCCTAGTTCTTCCAGGTTGTAAGCTAGTTCATTGGCTGATACTGAACAGAAGAGAGAGCACCGTGGAAAAAACGTTGGAATTTTCTTTTCTTTTGGCTGTGTTGCTATTCTGGATATCACTGACAGTAGAGAACTAGGAGTGATAAGGGCTTTTGTTCGTGGCATAATTAGCCTGGTGACTTTGATCTCTTGAATTTACTTTTGTGCTAGCATCGCTGATCAGTTGAATTTATCAGAAATGAAACTAAATTTTTGCAGATTTTGAACAGACATCCTCCTTTTGGAAACCAGATAAAAGAATCTGTTTTACACCTTCCAAAATATGAACTTAATGTTGAGCAGGTATGGCTTTTCTATTTATTTTATTGTTTTTTTCTGATATTAAATGAAAGCGCAAATATTACTGTTAAGAAATTCCAACCCTCTGATAGAACACTGTACAATATCATGACCTCCTTTCAACTTAGCAAGTGCAGTGAAAATCAAACTCTGAAAGACAGATTTTGAATGAATATTCCCTATAGTACATTAACCTTCTTCCTACTCTCTTCCACTGTTAACAGCGTTTTGTATTAGAGTTGCAAATCAATATATTCACATTCTGGCTTTGTATGTAAATATTTTAAATTAAATATAATGCAAACATTTAAATATTTCTTCAAAACACCCCACCTGAGAGACAGAAAGATAACTGTATAATAAAATTTACCGAACAAGCGTTAGCTAACATTAATTTTCTGTCACACTTAACAATATGTAGAAAGAGTAAGTGATTATATTAACCTAGCTGGTACCGTTTCAATGGTAGGGTGTAATCTGGTGCTCTAATTCTGTGTTCTCTGAGGTTCTGATGAGCATTGTGTCAAATAGCCACTTTGCCTCAGTTTTCTGAAATGAAAAACGTGTAACGTTTTGTGAGGTCAGTACAAATGAAGATGTCTTAGAGGTTAAAAGCTGAATACTTGTGTGAAATGCTGTTTTTATTAGAAGTTCTGTTCTAGTTTTTCATTTGATGCTGATGAGCATCTCTAAAGTTTTCCACAGAAGATTCAGCAATGATAAATATAGAGGGATGTTGGAATGTCAAACATTTGAATCTGAAAACTATCAAAATATTCTTAGTTTCTTAGTTTTGTTCTTGCACTTTGCATTGAACAGAGGAGGGTGGTGTTTTTTTTGTTGCTGTTTTGTTTTTTTAGTGGGACTTGATGTATTCTGTTATGTTTTCTCAGTACTTAAATACAGGGCTTTTGGCTACGGCCAAGATAGTGCCATATTATGGAATGGCTTGAGTTGGAAGGGACTTTAAAGATCATCTAATTCCACACTCCCTGCCATAGACAGGGTTTGTTACTCACTAGATCAGGCTGCCCAGGGCCCCTTCCAAACCTGGCCTTTCCTTCCTGTTTCTAAGCTCCTTTCAAGTACTGAAAGGCTGCAGTGAGATCTCCCCAGAACCTCTGTTCTCCAAGCTAAACAAGCTCAGCTTCTTCAGCCTTTCTTCATAAGAAAGTTGCTCCAGCCCTTTGATCATCTTTACAGCCTCCATCTCAACCTGCACCAGCACCTCCACATCTTGTGCTGGTGGAGGGCCCCAGGCCTGGAGCTGGTACTGCAGGTAGGGCCTCATATGTGCAGAGTAGATGGAAGCAATCACCTCTTTTGCCCTGCTGGACACCCCACTTTTGATGCAGCCAAGAGTACAGTTAACCTTCTGGGCTGCAAGTGTGTGCTACTGTTCAGCTTTTTGTTCACCAGGATTCTCAACTGCTTCTCCAGACGGCTGCTCTCAATAAGTTCTTCTCCCACTCTGTATACATTTCTGGGATTGCCCCAACCCAAGTATTATAACACCTTGCACTTGACCTTGTTGAGTTTCATTAGGTTCACATGAGCCCACTTTTCAAACCTGTCCAGGTCCCTCAGGATGGCATCCTTTCTCTTGTGTCAACTGCACCACTCAGCGTGGTGTCATCAGTGAACTTGCTGAGGGTGCACTCAATCCCACTGTCTATGTTGTTGGTAAAGATGTTGAAGAGTGCTAGTCCCAGGGTAGATTCCTGGGGAACACCACTTGCGACTGGCCTCCACCTGGACATATGGGAGTGTCTAAGCGCAGTACATAGAAATTGTACTGCAAATTGCTCAAACTGAGCTTTTGTGGTTGTATCAACATTAACAATTTATGGAAGGATGTATGTTTTACTTTGCATATTCTAGCAGTTATGTCATCTTCTATATAATCTTTTCCTAGCTTCCAAAATACAGTGATACAATGGCTGAAATTTTAGTAACCGCCACATTAACAAACTTTGAGCAGCTACAGACAAGAAGAACAGCATCAGACTTTCACTATGTTACATTGGTTGTAGGAGATGCTGACAATCAAGTAATTTTTATTCAGAAAATAATGTATGTATAATCAGTTTTTTTCTTACATCTTCCAAGTTTGTTGCCATTAAATCCTTTGCTGTCTTGCAGTTTTTGCAATCCTTTCTAATTATGCCAAACATTATAAAATTAGTCTTTATCCTGTAGTTACTCAGTTGTCTCCTAAAATGTTGCTCAACTCAATACAAAGGAAAAAAACAAAAAACAAAAAAAAAACATGCTTGTGTGCATGTCAGCCCAGAGGGTGTAAATATCTGATCTATAGCAATCCCATGTTGTGGAAGTCTTCATAAGTAAAATATCTTGTGTGTATATATGTGTGTGTGTGTGTTCTCAACTTGTTACTTATAGGTATTAGCTGTCTTTCTTTAATAATATCATTGTCAGAACTGTTCCTATGTCAGAGATTAAATTCAATTCTCCAGTTAGATAAATTATGTTTGGAGCAAATGGAAAAAGAGACAAAGTAATTTCTAACTGCATGATCTACACAGGAGTACTGGCCAAGGTCTGACACTTTTGGCAGAACTGAAACTGATCTGCAGGATCCTGGCATAAGACCATAGATAATGTTATTGGAAGCTTATTCTTAGGCCACTTATCCAGCAAAGTTCAAGAACAGAGAAAGATTCCTTTACTTAATTACTGGTACAGTCTTGCATGCAGTCTTGTTTTCACTGACCATATCTCATAAAGCTTTACTGATGTATTGCAGGGATTCTGTGCTACTGAAAACTGGAAATTGGATGAAGAAAATTGAAGTGAAAAGAGCTCTTAAATCAGATGACATTAGTATAAATTTAATTAGTTCTGATTATGGTGAGTTAATCAATAACTTGTAATATAAAAAAAACTGCATAAGATTTAAAATAAGTTATTAAAACACTTTACATCAGGCCAAAATATGATAAAATCAACAGGAGAAAAAACTTTATTCTTTTTCTAGTGATGAGTATTACCTATTTGTCCTAATTATGAATCATTTATTTAGTAGAATATTAATGTTCTCAAACAAAATTGTTCTTGAGAGAGAACTTTGCTCAGTTAATGCAAATTAAAATTTTCTTTTTCAAATTACTTTTAAGTTGAATTTAGCTATCAGCTTTATAGGTTACGTGCACTGGGAAGATCTGTATTTGCAAATGGTGAGGATTTGTGTTCTTTGAATTTTGCATGTAAGTGTATTAGATGCAGATCCATCCCCTCTTCAGTAGCATGAAACTTCTGCAGTGAAAAATGTTGTTTCTTAATGTGTGAAGATTTCAACATTAGTTCCCTCAGCGCCACGAAGCTGAAGCTACAGGAGTAGATAAAGAAGAACAGTAATGACCATTCAAATGCATAACTTGAAGTACGTTAGAAAATGAACTGGCTGTAGTAAATTCTTCATCCCGCTCCAGTAGTAAAAAAGATTTGTCTGTGCCAGATTAGCTGAAATATATTTGTTTCTTCCAGGAAACCATTAAATATTAAGACAATTACAATAATTCAGCCTAGAATAATCTGTACTCCTGTGTTTAAACCTGTGGCTTGGGCAGGAAGGAGTGTTTTCTAAACAAATGAGATAAAGAAAGCATTGTAATTTTATTAATACTTGCTATCTACAAGTTGTACTGAGTACAGTAAAACTTGAAGCGGAAAAAAAAGTTAATTTTTCTGAAATTGTCCCATTGGTAACAGTGAAGTTACACTAAAAGCAAGTCTTCTTAGTGCCGCCTTCTTCTACTCCAGTCTGTATCTGTTTCATACATTAAGGAAATCTTACGTTTTTGAAAAGCCTGCCTTGTTTTTCAGCAATATTTGCCTAATTGAAGTCCAAAATACTCTCTTTTTTTTATAACTGATATCTCTTGTAGTCTGTTACCAAGCTTGGTTTTGTTAAAACTGAAAACAATTAGCATTCAAATCAAAAAGTACTGTTAACATTCTCATTTTACTTCTTTGTCAGTACAAAGCTGCTGTCCTATTAATTAGACTATAGTACAGTTTTACAGTGAAAATTATACCCGCAGTGCAAAGTCAGAGATAAACCTAGTTCCACAACAATGCAGGAAAAATTTTATTAATGGAAATAATTTGAAATGCTTTTTCTTTTTTTCAAAGTCGGCCTTGATATACAGCAAACATACACAGCCTTTTACTTAACACCAAGAACAGTGGGAAGTAGAGTAGTTACAAATAAACTGAAAGCTGAGTCTTCTCTTGGTACATCTTGTGGCACTGCACAAAGTCTGCCAGCAGCAAAAGTGGATTCAGGTAAACAGGGAGATCACAGCATCTGGCTAATTCCAAAGTCAACAGAAAGCTGAATTTTCTGTTCAGTGGAAAGATAGATCTTTATCTGTATTCTTTCTTTCTCTACTATAGCAAATATGTAATGCTACTGTGAGTACTACTAATGCAGTTCTTTGGAAGTTAGAAAAAAATTGTGAGCTTGCTATCTAATGTTGCTGTTTGATTTTGGGAATAGTGGTAGAGCCTCTGTTTTTTCATAGTATTTGTTAATTTATTTCCAGTTATAGTGTTAGAGCAGCTCAATGTTTTGTTGAAGGCAACAAAAATCTAATGACCCAGACTGTTTTAGCCCCTCCTATGCTGCTTTAGGAGCTCTCTCAACAATGCGTACAAAATCAAAAATGAGCACTTCTGTATTCTATTCATCTAGGAAGCAGGTCTAAGGAAGAAAATGCCTCTAAGAAATACAGTAACAGAGAATGTAACCATCGCTGTAAAAATAAGGATGTGTGTGGGCATGACTGCTGTGAGTTTCGTTAAATATGTTATTTCTGTTACTTTTAGATGAGTATAGTTTACAGTAGTTCTATTTATACCAACGTCTACATTAACAGAAGTGATACAGCAATATCAGGCATATGTTTTTGCTAAACAAACAAAAAAAACTACATTTTGTTAATAAAACTTTTATAGAGATTGCAGTGGCTATTAATGTTTTTCAGATCATCTAGCATATGATTTAAGAGGAATGTCAAGCTTGACCTCTCATGTAAATAATAGTGTGTTAAATCTTTAGTATTTCTTAATAAAAGATACCAAAACTTAAAGGCAAGGTTTCCATTGATTTGGAAATAACTGTGATTTATCCCTTTTAAACTAATTGAAGGTTCTTTCAATACCCTTTTTCAGGCAAAACTGGAGTACTTCCAAAGTCTGAGATGAGTGGAGATTCAAAGTTTAGTTTGTACCTGGCTGATTTAAGGAGCAGGAACTCTACTTCATCTGTACCCCCAGTAAAGCGGTTAAAGGTTTGTTTGAATACAGTCAATATTTGACTATATTTTTTTAATCTGTTTTGTGTTTGTATGCATTTCATTTCATAAGTAAATACAAACAAATAAGTAAATTCCACAAAGATTGACTTTGTGGAATGCAAAAAGTGAAGAAGTAGAAAGGTTCTAAAGGTCCAGGAATCTTTGACAGGTTCCACTGATGTTTGGAATACTTCCCGTGATGCGGTTCTCTGTATGTACTCTGCTTTTATTTTAAAGGCATTTGATAGACTGTGGTGGGTGAAATACAGAGGCATTATTGGATTGTGTATTGTAACTTAGTTTGGCAAAGTATGATGTGAACAAAAGCAAATATTGGTATCTATAAAAGTAATGCTACTAGGAGATCTGCTGAGCATTTGCTCTATTAGGTAGTGTTATTGTGTTCTTCATATCTGTTCGAGTTTCTGTGGAAATAAATAGGAGGCTTTACTTTTGGCATGATTTACATATCTTTGAACATGATGCCAAACTGATCTGTGCATTTGAGACACTGTAGTCTTAATTCTTCCTCACAGTTTCATTTGCTTGTTTGTAATAGAGAAGAATGATTTGGCCTGCAGCTATTATAGACAGAGTTAGTGTCTGTTAGTTAGTCTGCCTTTGCCCAGCATTTTGGATAACTATAATAGAAGCATGTAATTCAAACTTTTTTAAGAGAACCCAAGAGATAAATAAATACCAGAAAGATATAATGTGTAATCTCTAAATATATGATAGCTTGATAGAATATTAATAATGTAATTCAGATTGTTAATAAACATTTTTCAATCTTTGTCTCATTGATTACAATAACCTGCTTTCTTTAGATGCAGATGTTAAATCAGGCTCAAAGTGTGGATCTCAAACAATTTGTTTTTGCACCCAAGTCTTTGATGCCAGCATCATCAAGGTACTAATGAATGTAAATAACAAAAATTAATGTCTTTAGGTAGTATGTTTAATTTTAACTAGTGCCTGTTTTCTGAATACAATTCTTCTTTGTTGCAGCTTTCTTCACCAGTTCAACTGACGTTGTTTTTTTAAATAGGTCTGTCAATAAAGAGTCATTTTCGTCACCTTCGGTGGACCAGGTAGATAGTTTTAATAACTTAGGAAAATCTCAGAAACAATTCCAGTCCTGGGACTATGGAAAGAGTGGTAAGTTATGACTAATGTTTGAAATTATAACATTTGCTGTTTTGTGTTGAAGGTACCTCGTGTGTAAACTGAAACTTGCTGAAATCACAGCAGCAACCAGTACAGGGAAGTAGCGTGGCCTTAATTGGCTTGCTTTCTAAAATCAGTAAGAAATGCAAATGTAGATCTATGTCTGTACATACAACTCTAAATAAAACAGTAATGATGAAATTCAAATATATGAGGGAACAAAACTAAATACTTTGTGCAAGATATTTCCGCTGAAGACGCTTGCAATATGAAAGGTATTTTACCTGTGTATCTATCTCTTTATTTCATTCCTTCTCTACTGGAAGAAGTTAATGAAATAGGAGCTTTTGTTCATAACCAGTAAAACAACACTATCTAGAAATAAGAAAAGATTCTTTCTACTTTTCTTTCACTGGAAAAGGGCATTAGTGTTTTCTTATGTGAGGTTAAATGATCAGTCTTTATTATCAGTATATAACCATGATGTTCTTCTCAGTGCACGCCTTTTACCATTCTATTTGGCAATTGTAGATTTACATGAGTCAGGTTTTGATTGTCTTTTGGCGAAGTAAGTAGAAGATCCAATGTTTAGATCATATTCAGACATGTAAGAGACACTGCTGAGATAAACTGATATATATACTTTTTAGCTTATGCTGCCTTAAGTGGTGGCAACTGCACTATATCATTTCATTTTTACTGAATATCTTGAGGATGGAATATTCCTTTAAATTAATAGTTCAGATTTGCCTGTGTACTCATCCACCTGCTATATATTTATTTATATTATATTATATTATATTATATTTTATATATATATATATATATTTTTTATTTTTTTTACCTTAGTCTTAAGATGGAAGACTTGCTGTATCATCAGTAGCTGTGTGAGCCAGTTATATGTGATATGAATGTGTTATGAGAATAAATTCACAGGAAGACAGATGATATTCTAGTATTATTATAGCTGTGTAATCTTGAGGCAAATCACACAGCATCAAGGGAGAATATTGCTGACTAACAACCACCTCCATTGAGTAGTACCAGAAAACATAACCTTAGCCACATAAACTGGGCCAACTATACTTAAAAAAAAAAAAAAATGCACCAGAAATAGTTCTAATAAGATAAGGCACCAAATTCTATGATTTATGTAGGATCAACTATGTCTCTAATATGGTATCTTTCCATTCCATATAAATAAACTCAGGAAATCGAGAATATACTGTGAAATTGTAGTAACCTATAGTTAGGTATTTTAAACTGTCTGTGTGTCTGTAGTAGTGCACCATGCTGACTTTGCATGCCCAGAATTACAGTAGAAGTGCCTTCCGGTGTCTCTTGAACAGTATTTTTTATTTCAGCCTGTCCTGCTTCCCCTGCATTGAAAGGGATATCCAGGTCAGGGTTCTTTTACTACATTAGGACCATGGCAACAAAGCAAAACACTTTCTGGTGCTAGAGGGGAGTGTGGCGGGGGAGGGGGGGGGAGGGGGGAAGCAGAGAATTGGATTGGTGGTGGAGAAAGAGAACAAAACAAATTAAAAGGAGAGAAAGTGAGGAAAGTTGACTTTGCACCAGAAAACAAAGTATTTTCAAACATTAAGTGCTCCACATGATGTTGTGATGTGGAATACCAATAGCAAAAATTACAAAACACAAAACCATGACACTCACTTTAATTAAAAATCTTAACAATAATGCTTGGAAGTGCTTGAAAACTTATCTCAAAGTAATTCTGATGAAAAAGCACGTATGTGACAGTCCTCCTTTCAATAGATTGAACAACTGGTCTTAAAACAGAGCAGTTTCTGTTGTACTTGTCCATGGATTACAGCTTTCTCTTTGAATCATTCAGTATGTGTGAGAAAAGCTGAGAGACAATGGCATAAAAAAAAAAATAATCTTAAAGAATCTTTCATGCATAACTTGACCGATACAGGTAAAAACTGATCTCTTTTTCAGATGATTTGGGTGTGAATGCTGAACTGAGAGATGATGTTTGGGATGATCTTGATGATGAAGTATTAGTAGTTGCTAGCAACCTTTTCAGTAGAGAATTAGGTGAGTTTATTTTGGCAAATTCTGTGTACAAATTATTTTACAGGATTATGGTCATTAAATACATCAGATAGCTCAGCTCCTCCATACTTTCACTCTGCATCCTCAACAGAAAAGAGGGAGAGAAAACATTATGAAAAAAAGCTCACAGGCTGAGATAAGAACAAGGGAGATCACTCACCAATTATGTCATGGGCAAAATAGACTCAGCACAATATTTTTATTTATATATATATATATATATATATTTATCTTTTGGTAACAGTCTAGAGCAGTGAGAAGCAAAAGCAAACCGAACACCTTCCCCTCATCCACCCTCTTCTACCTTTCCCCCCGAGTGGTGCAGGAGGAATGGGAGCTGCAGTCAGTCCATAATGCTTCATCTCTGCTGCTCCACAGTGATCACTCTTTGCTTCTCCTCCATGTGGAGCCCCACCCATAGGATGCCTTCCTTCCCAAACTGATGTTGTGTGGGCTTCCCATAGGCTGCAGCTCTCCAAGCAGTGCTCCAACATGGCTCCATATCATGGGACCCATCTTTTAAGGAGCACAGTGCTCCAGCATGTGTCCTCATGGGTGGCAGCTCCTCCAGGCCTCCTGCTCCACCACAGGCCCTTCTCCACAGGCTGCAGCTCTGGCCTGGGGACTGTTCCTGCTGGGGCACATGGATATTTATTATTTATAATATGTAAAACATTTGCAATGGTTTTTGGTTGTTTGGTGGCTGGTTTAAAACTTTGATTCTTAAATGGAATGTAAAAATACCTGCTTTCGCATTTCAGATGAGTGTGAAACCCTTCACAAGTATTCAACAAGTGAAGCCACAAGTGACATGTCAGAAGAGTAAGCATTATATATTTTATTGCAATTTTATTCATTTTTAAAATTAACTATATTTTCCATTAATGTTCACATTTTGATGTTCACATGCATAACTATGTAACTACATATGTACAAGATTGTTTACTGAGCACATTGAGTGATATTTTAACTTTAAAAAGATAGGAATTGTTGACTAACTTGAAATGACTTTTTAATTAAGTGTGGAGGGAAAATTCTGAACAGAAAAATAAACCATTTTGCACTTCTGTAAAAAATAATTTTCTCAACTTGGCATTTTCAGTTCTTGCCTATTACAAGGCAATACCAATATTCAGAGCCCAGTTCTCTCTGTGCTTAATAGCTCATCAAAAGTGGAATTACCTGTACAGAGTGGACATATAAATACGGTGAGTAAAAATGTTTCTATAACAGGATTTCCTGTAATTAAATTAGTCTTTCATATGAAAATGTATTTATTGTACCTGACTTGTGAATCGGTTTGAACATACAAAATTTCTGAACTTATCTGTGTTGTCCAAACTCCGAACAGGCACGCATTCTGTATCCAGCGTGATGTTGATGTCACAAAAAGCTAAGACTACAAGAATCCATCTAGCAGGTTTTTTTTTTTTAACATTTTAACATTTGCTTTGCAGTTCACTTCTCAAGAAAGCAAGCATTCAAATCTTTCACAAGAGCTGGAAAAAGTACAACGTTCTTCAATTTCAAAAATAATCCCAGACTCTTCTAAATTCGCTAGGAAAGAGAATTTTTTTATTTTCACGAAGGAACAGGAAGAAGAAATGGAGCCTAGGTAATAAGTTGTATGTATTTCTCTGTTGTCTAAGTGTTAAGTGCTTATTTCTTCTTGGCAATCTGTTAATTTACTACAAATTGATTTTTAAAAGATGGATTAGCATGGTGGTACTACTAGTTCACTGTTCTTAGAAAGAAAATATTTTGAATAGAGTTTTTGATTTCATAGGTTTTTATGTATTGTCCCTAATTTTATTTCATTTTGCTCAATATTCATTAGCTATCTTCCTGATGATGAGACCAGTGATGTCAAGCCTTTACTTGGACTACTTGATGGCATATTTTAAAACAGAATATATTGTAAGTGTTAAAAAAAAAAAAACAAAAAAAAACCCCCCACGCTTATTTTTCCAAAATGAAGCCCTCAGATATGCTAAGAGAATTTCTTCTCTGTTTTGCAACTATTTACCAGTAGTACGCTTACTGCCATACAGTAGATCATTACATATTAAAAAAAAACAAAAAACAAGTTTATGCTTATTTAATGGAATTTTGGGTACATTATCTTATTTAGAGAACTGCTTACATTACTTACTTTACTGCTTACATTTTCATTTGTTGACTTTGCTGTTTTCAGGATTGAAAAGAAAAATGTAGGAATGTGTCAGAGGAGTTCTTATGCTGACAATGTTTCTATAGATAAAGTAAAAATCATACAAGAAATAGTAAGCTATTGATTACATGTCCTGCTCCTAAGTACTGTTTAAATGAATGAAAAACTGTTTCCTCGGAAATTTCTTAAAGCTTTTTTATTTTGTTTGTCCATTTTTTTTAAATGCTGAATTCTCCTGACTCTGTTAAATAATCAGATTTAAAATAAAGAGTAATGGAATTGTAACTTACTCTAGGCTATGCTCCTTTTGATAGTGTTACCAGCTTGTTTAAAAAAAAAAGTGCAACTTCCATCATAGAATCACAGAATCAATCAGGTTGGAAAAGACCTTAAGATCATCGAGTCCAGCCATGACCCAACCATACTACCCTAACAACCCTCCACTAAATCATGTCCCCAAACACCACATCCAAACAGTTTTTAAACACATCCAGGAATGGTGACTCAACCACCTCCCTAGGGAGCCTATTCCAGTGCTTGACGACCCTTTCTGTAAGGAAGTTTTTCCTGATATCCAACCTAAGCTTACCCTGGCGCAATCATGTTAGTATCTTTCCAGGATCTCAACAAAACAGTTGTTTAATGTCTATAAAAAGTATTCTAAAGCTGTATTTAACTGCTCACTTTGATATTTGAGCTCATAAAAAAGACGCGTATGCATCTCAATACAAACTTAGGCAACCAAGTACTGGATTTGGCTATCTTCTTACAGCTCTCGTGTTTGATCAGTAGACATTGCATGTTCATTGGGTAGAAAAATATTATATTCTCTTCATATGGATTTTAGGCAATATTAAATTTCAATGTTAATTATTCAAAATGTGTGAAAGTTTTAAAATAGCAAGTGAAACCTTAGCTGTTTGTTCTTGCAATGTTGCTTGCAGCGCAACCAAACACAACCATATTTCACTGCACTACATGATTCTGTATTTCTTGGCTAGTAATATGTTACTTTACCCCAAAGCTACTTTGGTACACCTAAATTATTTCATTGCCACCAGAAGCCAGTTGTATGTGAGATCTCTAATCAAATCCTTCTTTCCCTCACCCCAGTAGTTGGCTATATCAAGTCTGTAACTGAGAACAGTCTGATACCCAAGTTAGGTATGGAAAACGCTAGTTTGCCTGCAACTTGGTTTCCACAGAAAGAAACCCACATGAGTGCATCATATGGAAACCATTACACATCCCAGAGGTGTCCAGATTGGAATTGGAAACCAAGATCTAATGTATCCACGTGATATATAAATCACTTTCAGAAAACCAGTTCGGTAGTACAAATGTTCACTGTCTTGAGAAGGAATGATTTTTTCATATGGTAACATTTGTTTTCTTATTGTTCCATTATTCAAATCATAATAGTTGTAAGATCAGAACTGATAACCATAGTATATCTCCCTGGCAGTAATTGAATTCAGATACACAGTGACTATGCTTCACAACTTATATGGACAAAAAGACCAAACTGGCTGCAGAATTAGCAAAATCTACTCAAGGTTGGATTGTTTGTATGGGCTTTTTTGTTGGTGTTTTTTTTTTCTTGGTATTTTAATTTTTTTTTAATTAAAACATTCAAATAAAGTTAGCTCACAGTTACTGTACTACTGCTATCTTTAGACCAGCAGTCCCAGTTAAGCAGATCCTAGTCACGCGTTACGGCAGTTTACCTCTGCCAAACCATTTCTTATTTGCATAGCAGGAACTCTGGTGTTTCTCCACAGATGCTAGATATGAATGACTCGGGGACCGAAATCCTAGTCACGCCTCAAAAGGTGTGCATAAACATAGCTATTAAGAGCTCTCTAATTTTAGTCATTTAACCGAATAATCTAAAGGTCATAAACCTTGTTTACCTATGAACCCTAGAAAGAGGCAGACAGTGTCAGAAGATGATTCAGATTGTAAGTGGGCTGAATTACTCTCTAGTGGAACTCATCAAATTATGTTATGATGAAAGTGACCACATACAGTTAGTGTGGAAAACCTGCTGTGCTGTAAATCCATAGTAAATTAAATATTGCTTTTCTTGCATAAATGAGGTGCTTGAGTTCTTTTACCCCCATAAGGATCTTATTTTTCTATTTTGAGTAGTCTTATTTCTGTACAGCAAAAGATGGCTGCGCTCCACTAATTTTGCTGCCTGCAGCTTCTTTTCGGGTGCCTCACTGATGATAAAATATATTAATTAAATTCAATGTAAGACAGTTTCATTCAACTGCTTCCTACTGAAAAATACTGACTTAAATAAATAAAAATATTGTTGAAGTATGAAGGGATCTTGTTATTTTTTAATTCTGCGTAGCTGTAACATTAAATAAGTAACTTCAGTTTGAATCAGTTGAATTGTGTAAGTACTTCTTTCAGAATGTCACTGATTTTAGTCTGAGGATGATTCTATAAAACATATATTATAAAAATACTGCTTCCCACAGTGGAGCCATGAAAGAAAATTCAGTGTGACAAGACGTCAGATTTTACTGTCTTACTTGTCTGATTCTCTGTAATACAGTACATGCTCATACCTGCTTTTAATTTAACTTCATCTTCCTTATATGCTTCCCTGTCCTATCAAATGTATTGGTTTCAAAATATAAAGTAAGGTCATCTGTGTCTGTGCCTTAAGAAAAAGCAATATGCTCTCAAAAGACACAATCAAAAATTACTAGCAGAAAAATATATATGGTGTTTAAGCATGTTGCTAGACAAGCTTCTGTATAAGGAAAGTTTGTAGCATGTGGATTACTGTAAATGTACAGTGAATTGTATGCAGCTCGTCTCATGTTAATTTAAATTACGTGGAATTCATTCATGCATTTGAGCACTTCAATGAGTTAAACTGTACAGTAATTGTTAAAATAATGATGGCGGTTGTGGCAAGCAGGAATCTTACTCTTTTGGGTTTGTTTTTACTTAGATATCGCTTCACAGAATAGTTAAGTGAGATATAAAAGCTGGTGATCTTAAAGGCAATTAACAATAATGAATTTGAACAGAAATCGCTGAATTGAACCAATATGCATCTGAAAATAATTCAAGTCATTCATTTTGTAGAGCACAAATGATACCCCTAAGACACCATCCTGCCAGAATTAGTGGTCTCTCATCTAAATGAAGGGGTGTCACGTTTTACCTCTTGACCCCTTCTGCTTTATATGTAGAAGCAAGAGTAGTAGATCAGTTGTTCTACTGGTGCAATCTTTCAAAGATATCCATGAAATGAGATTCACAGATGCCACTTTTTTCCCCGCTCTTCTGTTTAACAAGAAATAGAGAAGGAAGTGCTACTCAGTAAGAGCAAAATTTGCTTTCTGTAGAGCACTAAAATCTCATTGAAGGTTCATATAAGAATATACTGTGGCATATACTTTGTACTGACGGTTTGCAGTGTTGAAACTCAGCTTAGGCTGAAAGAGTTATTGGCTTTATTGGCTGCCACTGCACAGCTGAGAGTAAGGTCTCCTGTTTAATCGTGTTGCCATTATTTGTTCCTCAAAATCCTAATGAGTAAAAATTGTATCCCTCTAATCCCTCTCCTCTCTGCCAGTGACAACTCCTGGTCTCTATGTGCTCTTGGCAGATTTTTTTCAGGTGAGGTAGGCTTGGGCTGCACCTTGTGAGTAATAGGAGGAGGCAGGAACTATTTGTCTCCTCTGCTCTATGAGTTCTTTGATCACTGTTCCTCTTTGCTGTGGCTGGGAAAGCTGTGCTAGTATTAACCTGCAGTCCTGCACTGTATGTCCTGTTCTTAATGCAAAGTCCTCACACAGGTTGTTCGTATCCGTTAGGGAGAGCTGCTTTCCAGTTTGCTCCAGTATGCTAACTGCTACAGTGAAAGCCACTTTCATTTTGGTCCGGTGAGATGTGCTCTGATGACTGGGTCTGTCCTGCTGCAGTTTTTAAACTGATTGTTTCCACATGCCAGTACTTGCAGGCATCTGAGCAGTGGTGTGCGATAATGTTGCATGTTTTGCAGAAATGCAGCACGTGAGGTGGATGTCTTTTGTATAAAGCAGGTGTATGTTCTTGCAAATATAACTAGTGCCCAGGTATACTAGCAAGGTGTGTGTTGGTTTTTTGGGTTTTTATTTATTTGGTTGGGGTTTTTTTCCTATATTAAACATAGAGGACATGGAGCTAGTATGTAACGACTTCACAGGCTTTCCTTCTAGTTCATGCTACATAGCAATTTTTATATTTTAGATGGCTGAGCACAGGGGAAAATATAAAACATTTTGGTTTGGAGGCTGGTAGGGTATTTTGTTTGTATAAATGTAACAATGTTTCTTTCATAACTGTGAAACTTCCCATTAAGGGATGCATATAACTTTCAAAATAAAAAGATGCTTGTAACTGTAAATGGCTATGATATATTTGCTGCTCCCCCCCTCCCCATTTGGAGGCAAAACCTATTTATGAGGCTTTATTAAGTGCAAATAATTCCCACGGCTTCAGCAGAGAAGAAACAGCTGTAGAATATAGTCTGATTTGCATATAAATGACATGATTTCAGCTCAGAAAAGATATTGAAATATATATTTCTACAGTGAAAACCTGATAGTCACACATATTAAGGTCAGCTTGTGTAACTTTTTTTAAGCTGCTGCTTGTTGATATCTGATCACACTTCCAGCTAGATTTAGGCACTATCAGTTGTATCCACAGTGAAATTGTGAATTTCTGCTTTAGCGCTAATTAACCAATCATTTTTAGAAATGGGTTCCAAAATATTTATCTTGGCTGCTTAAACACTTACAAATGCTCAGAATATTTTATCAATGCAAGTGGGCAACTTCAATTTCTTCATTTTTTCTTCAGTACTGTGAATTTGTGATACAAGGGATCTAATATTGTTTAGATAAGACAGAAAAGGTCCTGCTAACTTGCCCAAGTCACTTCTATAAATGGTAGGATATATTACAGACAGAAATGCAGTATTAATTTTACTGTCCCAGATAGTTCCCTCAGGTTGTCTTTTTTACTGAAGATAAGTTCATGCTTCTAAAATTACTGTCCAAAATAGGCCACCACTGATCAATTGCAGTGCTTGGCCAGAATGAACGTTACGTGTTTCAAAGCTGGAGCTGCATGTGCCATCCTATACCAGTTATTCCAGCTCACCACACAAATTCTCTAAAATATATTTCTTGCAGTAGAAATGTAGCTTTAGATTATTTTAATAATGAACTACCATCAACATAGTAGTATCTAGTTACTGAACATAGATGTTCAGCTATTGAGTATGGCTTCAGCACCAGTAAATCACACAGCTTAGGCAACAAGCAAAGCCAGGTTCTGCAAGTGGACTTCTGCCACTCCCCAGCAAGACAGCAGAGCTTCCAGAGATCCTTGAGGAATTCCCTTAAGGAGCCAGGTAATGTGAGAGAAAGCAAATGAGGGCTGTGGCCATCAACTAGCCACTTCCCTCCCTGAAAGGCTAGGAGTACGACTTTGCAATGGAGGGTTCATTTATTGACAGGCTCTTACTGTTTCTTAGGTATATCTTAACATGAAAGAATGGTGCTGGGGAGCCAGGAAATAAAGAGTTTGGAAGAGAAGGAAATGCCTCCCAAAGGCTTCCAAACGTTGTTTTTCAAATTCCTACTTAGCAAAGGCCTCACTGGGTTGAGTGCCATTGTCAGAAGGTGGAGGTTGTCTGCTCAGATGGACTGAGTAGCCACAGTGTATTGTCATTAGACTGAATACCTCTTAATGAAGAGGTCTGATACGGTTCAGTAAAGAAGCGAAATTAGTGCTGTCTAGAAACTTGGATATTCAGATAACTTCCTTCTTAACAATTTCCTTTGCTTTATAAGTGTTATCCATTTGTCTGAATGGAAGTGTGTCAATAGAGTTTACTGCTAGGATTACCAAAGGTTTTTTGCTGGTTGTGATGAAGTATTTTAGCTTTTGTAGTCCAGACTTTTTAGGTTGCTGTGTGCAGAAGCAAAATTATTTCATCCCATGGCACCATTCTCGTGTCTTACAAGTTATGCCTGGAGGAGGTTTTTC
Source organism: Alectoris magna (assembly GCA_030625065.1). Classification (NCBI taxonomy): domain Eukaryota; kingdom Metazoa; phylum Chordata; class Aves; order Galliformes; family Phasianidae; genus Alectoris; species Alectoris magna. Next base: position 15,544,350 of record CM060568.1, on the reverse strand, counting down.
TGCCCAGCTGGAAATTTCTACTCCAAGAATAGTCACTCAGCAGCTGGATCGTTCATAACATTTTCAGTATCTCCTCCTCAATTAAAAAGATTTTAGGCTCGGAGATCAGCTGGGTGGTTTCTAAAAATTGTGCTGGTAGGTGTAGAAGAAGCGTTTGCCAAAACACCAACACATTATTGAAATAATTTGATTTCAAAAGGATGGCAGTAGAATTGATTAAGAAAGTAATTTATAGTAGAGGAAAAGGTCTGCTTGACTTGTGATATATCACAGAGATGCATTTCAGAGGCTGGAGATCTGCTTAAGTGATGAAAATAACCTGTGATAGGAAGGTAGGAGCTACAAGTGTGTCTCTCTCGGGTGTGACTGTTTCGAACAGTCGTATTAGCAGAAGCTTAGATGAAGGCTTAGTTTCTGGAACAGATTCACAGAGATGATTAGTGTGTACAGCAGGTGACGGCAATAAAACAGACAATATGTTTTGAAAGAAGGTAAAGTTGGTTGCTTGGAATGATGGAAAATAGCTTCAGATAAGTGTGTGATTCCATAGAAATTAGTGTCTGTCTGTGGAGTTTATAGCAGCCAATCAGAAATGCTCTTCTAGTCCAAGCAGTTAATAATATCTCTGCGCTGCAGCTTAAGGGAAACAATTTTCAAAACTACTGTAGTGTGGGACCAATAAATTTCAGCACACAGAAGGCAGTATTCTATATAATTTATTTTAGATTCACATCTAGGGTATGTTCCAGCACTCCACATGAAAGTCAAATTGTCCATGTAAAATGGTTTTCAGGTGATAAGTTGACCCCTGGGGTTTTACTAAAATAATAGATTCAGAATTCTGTCTGACTCTCCAGTCTATAAAAGCTATTTATCAGCTGTTTGAAGGATTTGATAAGAAGGAACAAAAAGGAAAGAAAGCTTTTGTACGGTGATATTTTTCTCATTAATGGGGACAATGTTAGAATCACAAACTCCTTCTGGATTTGGTAGTAAATAGTCTACTGACACACACTTTGGGAGGCAGTTGTTCTGTGTGAGGGGTGTACGTGTCTGACGCTCTCTAATACGCATATTGAGCAAGGCATATTTCTCACGGGTGCGTACGGCCCTTCGAAAGAAGGACATTTACTGTGCTGCCATCTGGCCATCATTTTTGAATGCGTTCTATTCACACAGCCTACCTCTGCGGAAGTTTTGCTGGAGAATGACTATCTTACGCTGCTCAGAGAAACACCAGAGGAACAACACAACCATTTTTTCCTGCTAGCATTCTTCAGTGTTTAAGCATAGAGCAAAAAGAAAAAAGGTGAACTAAAAAGAAACAAGGCATTAAGTTCTATTCTCAACACTCATATTGGACCTCCTGTAAACTTTATTATTTTGGGATTTTATTTAAATTGAATTGCATTTTCTTGAGAATACTTGCAGGTAGTTCCTAGTGTACTGCATGGCTTCACTGTCAGTTTAAGTAGATCTGGAGTTGAGTAGGGGCTTGATTGAATTTTTTTTTTCCTTAGAACGATGCATCTGCATGTACATGCAATATGAAGTTGAGTGCTACTGAGCAGAAGAATGAGTAAGATGACAGTAAGATGGGACTAGTCTTAGTGACTGCAGAAGTACTCTTTTCAGTAGTGCGTGGGGACAGGACAAGGGGAAATGGGATGAAGGTAGGGCATAGGAAGTTCCGCACGAATGTGCGCAAGAACTTCTTTATGGTGAGGGTGACGGAGCACTGGAACAGGCTGCCCAGGGGGGTTGTGGAATCTCCTTCTCTGGAGATATTCAAGACCCGCCTGGACGCCTACCTGTGTGACCTGGTGTAGGGAACCTGCTTTGGCAGGGAGGTTGGACTCGATGATCTCTGGAGGTCCCTTCCAACCCCTACGATTCTGTGATTCTGTGAAGTAGCCTGCCTAATAAAACACTGAAAGTGTGTTTAGGTTTAGAATGGTTGATGTGTCCCTTTGGATTTTGAGCGAATAAAATACCTCCAGCTTAAAAAAAACCAACAACAACAACAAAAAAAACCCCCACACTGATGAAAACTGGAATTTTCTATAGTCTGTGTAAACACAAAGGATTGTTTCAAAGAAAAAAGAATTCCTCCTTCAGTTACTGCTCATGTAAACCACCATCTTGCATTCTGCCTGCTTGTCAATTCAGTGTGTGCTGGGTTCACTGAGCTCACTGTGGCAGTGCTGCTGGTTGTATTCCATAGCTGGGAGTGCAGTAGGGCACGGAGGGGCAGGCTGCATAGAGACTGCCTATTAGCCACTGAATTACTGGAGGACAGGCAGATGTCCTCTCCTCTGAGAGGAACTGAGCAGTGCTCAGAGGGAAGGAACATCTGGCACTCCCGAGTGGAATGAAGAAGGAAAATGCAGCGAGCCGAGATCTTGTCAGTGTCGTGAAAGAGCTGGAACTTTGTTTGCAGGTTAGAGCCAAGCTCCAGAAGCGACAGGAGGTTGGACAGTTCCTGCAGCAGGCTGAGCAGTGTCTGCGGTGCTCTGAAAATCACTTGGAAATGCTCAGACTGGGAGAGGGAATGAACCTGTGGGAGGGGCCTGGTCAGGGGCTTGAGTAACTCATGCTCGCTCAGGTATGTATAAGCTCGAGAGGAGTGTACTCAAAAGCAAAATGTCTGTCATGTTCTTAACGTGCTTTTCTTCTGGAAGACCAAACCTAAGGATCAGAGGAGCTTATGAGCAACTCCGACTTCTGCTGTTGATTAAGATATGTTCTGTATTAACGCTTTTCAAAGTAGCTGTGTATTCTTTTTTTGGGTTGTTTGTCACTCTGAGGTTGATTTTTAAAATGTATCCTCCACTTTCAAGGCTTCAGTTGTTAGCACTGAAATATTTCACCGTGTGTTGAGGTATCGTGGCCCCACCTTAATTGCAGGCCACACCTTTTGCTTGCTACAAACCCTGTGAGAAACTCTTTCTTTCTCTGGGCTGGGACGATGCATAGGATCTGTATTGTTTCATATCCTTCATACCTTTTGTGAGTGCTAGGCTGATACAGGGTCAGGTGCTGTTAGTGCATAAGTATTCACTGGAAAACTTGTGACTGCAGCCAGAGGTAAGGCCACTGTCAGTCATGGAAGCATCCTGATGCAGGCCTGCAAGGAGAGTCCTGGGGCCCTGGATGAAGGCAAGCACACAGAGCAGCCTCCTGCAAGGTGTGGGCCACCTCAGAGCAGCCTGAAGTGTGAAGAGGACACAATCTGCTCCCCTGAAAGAGGCACGCAAGGTAGGATGGCCAGGGAAGATTCTCATAGAATCTTTTACGAGACAAAGGCAGTCCCATAACTTGTGTTGTGGAAAGGGACATCTGGCCTAAGATTTAATGCAGTCCATCTCCTAACTAACAAAAGAAAATAATGACTTTTTTTTTTTTAAAGGGGGGGGGTGGAGCGGGGGTGGGGTGGAGGGGGGAAATCAGGTGTCCTTCAGAGGCACAGCTTTAAGAACTTCCTATTACTTATGTGAAGTACTGAGGCTTGTGGTGACATGCTCGGGGCATTCCTCAGTCCCACTATCAGCATTTTGCCTTTTATCTCCTATGGTTGAATGCTGTGTGAGTAGGAAGGCATGATTTTTATTGCTGGACTGGCCAGCTGTTTTGGAAATCAGTATGACTGAAATGTGTTCATGGGGAAAGTGGAATGTGACCAATAATGAAAGTACTGATGGAGAATATAGTTTCAAGTCAAAGCGTGCTCTGCTCGTGCCCTGTGCCACACCAGCTGTTGTGCCAATGCAGTTCTGTGGGGTTGTCCTGTGAAATGAGTTATGACGGGTGAGTGAGTATTCCCCGCTCCCTGGGGAGCACATCTCCTACCTCTCAGCATTGCTGTTATTACTGGGATAAATTTCAGGTGTGCAAAAAACAAAGCAGACCAATTCACCCATACTTGAATTGTAAAATAAATAGCCTTTGTTTCATGTATAGGATGTCAAGGACAGGTGAAATGCACTAAGAAAATAGAGATCCTACACCCTGAACTTAAATGGAGCTGCCACAGGCAGTAGTAGATGTCTTGTCCAATGTATGTTTTGCTTGTATCTTAGCATCGTGGTAGCCTCACGGAAGGCTGCTGGTCTGTGGGATTCGCCAGGGTTCCATCCCAGCTTCACAGTTTTACATGTGGCATTGAGGCTGCTGGGAGTGCGTCTCCAGCGAGAGAGCTGAACAAAGAGCAGCATTACATTTACATTTCCAGTTGCAATGCAGTTGCAGAGGGAAATGAGCCAAGTGGAATTGGTAATATATCAAGCACTGGCTAACATCTGTAAGCGGCTGTGCCTGCCCTCAGACTGCAACGGGAGATTCAGAACGTATTTCTTTAAAAAGATCATTGAGGAATACAACCCCCAGGATGCACTGCACGCTAAGTGTTTTAATATGGCTTTCACATAGGCCTCACATTGGGCATTTCCCTTTCTTAATTACACTACCAATCTCCGGCCTGAGGCTCATTGAGGAATGGCCCATCTGCGTTGGAAAAACTGTACATGGAAAGCTTTTTATTTATTTATTTATTTATTTTCAAGCGGCGCTGTGCTCCCTCCCTGCACGCAGACGTGTGCCAGGAGCTGCCGCCGCCTTCCTGCCTTCCTCGTAGCGCTCCCGGGGCCGAGGCGCTGCCTCGCGGGGGCCGGGGCCGGACGGCCGTGTCGGGCTGCGAGCGCGGAGAGGCGATGCTGGCCCGGTCTCGGAGCCGGCGCGGGCCGCTCGGCCGTTTCTTCGAGCGCCGCTCTCGCGGCCGTCACCATGGAGATGGGCAGGCGGATCGGTGGTGTCGCCATCTTCCCCGTGGGGTAGCTGGGTGGGTGACGCGGAGAGCCCCGGCTACGGAGGCTGGTGTGTTCCGAGGAGATCGACAGCAGAATTCCATGAGGGATGGCTGGAAGTCGGTGACTGCCGGCGGCTGTTGGCCGTGCCGATCCCTTCAGCCGCTGTGGCTCAGAGTCGGGTGTACGGCCAGCTGTCGCTTGCGCAAAAATGCAGCGTAGAAGCAGACTTACTGTGTAGCGTAGGACTGGAAAGAGCTGTTACTTTAAATAGGGAAAAGCCTACATAGCAGCTGGTCAGCTTTGTCATTCACACCCACCTAGTGCAAACCAAGCCATCCTGCAGGGTGCAGCCACCACCTTCTTGTCTCCTCTTCCAGCTTCTGCAGCAGCGTTCAGCCCATGTCTGCCTGCCCCCTGTCAGCCCAGCATCCCTCGGCGTGTGCAAAGGCAGAGAAGGAAAAGTGCCTTGCGTTTAGTGCAGAAATAAGGGATTTGTAACTTTTTTGTCTCCAAATTTATTGCATCTTGAAAAGGAAGCAGCATGCCCGAAGCAGCATGCCCAAAGCAGCTGTTGGGCTCACCTCCCTTTCCTGCACATGCAGGTTGCTGCTGGAAGGAGTGGAGCTGCAGGCCTTTGCTCTGGCCTCGTTGGGCCAGCCAGCAGGGCTGCAGGCAGAGCATCCCAGAGTGGTGCCAGCATGTGGGCTGGTGTCTGCCTTCACCTCCCCTCCAAGAGTTCATAAGGTGTTAACTTTTGAAAGGGAGGTTCCCCTTGTGTATTTATGTCAGTGATTTGGGAGTTTTAAAGAATGCATGCATGAAAAATGGCTGTAGGAACTGTATACTCCCATGTGTGAGTAACGACTACATGGGAACACAGATTACAGCAGTTTTGCACTGAGACTGCTGCCGTTTACACGCTCTCTTTGGGAACGTTATGAAACGTTTTTAAATACTGGTGCATGTTAATGCATTGATTTCAGACAGCCCTTTTTTGTCCCTCTTGAATTTGTTCAACTTAACAGCTAGCGCGTCTCATGTTTGCTCTAAGATATGCCTAGCAAATTAGACAAATTAAAAAACGCATGCGAAAATGCGCCCCTGTGCACATGTATCAGGTTTGTTATTTATTAATGGGCTCCAATTTCCATACGATAGCCTACATTATTTTTTTTTTTAGCTTTGGCTCAATGGGTAGTTTATGCCAATTACATGTAGTTTAGCAGCTTTGAAATCTGTTTTTGCTTTTCTTATGCATAAAGACATGGATTCTGTTTCAGGTTTTAATTAAACTCTACACTGACTTTTAAGATTCTATTGTCCTTTCATTTAAATGGGATTTTTGTTAGATCTTTAACAAGGCCTCTGTGGGGTAATAAATCTAAGCAATTGTCCTTATTAGGAGTAGATTATCCTCAAGAGATGGAAAGTAACAGAAGTAAGTAAAACCATTTGTAGAGACTGAACTAAAGCTTTTTCTTCCTAAACATTAAACAGACTTGCAAATGACTTGCTTGGGTGCTCAAATTAAATTAAATTATATTTTGTTTATTTTTCACATTTCTAGTGGAGGCTATTTGCGTTTACTTCAAGTTGGAGTTTCGTTGAGCAGAATTCACTCCAGGGTATGGATCCTTACTTTCAGTAAACAAGCTGTACGTGAAATTCAGTACATCCCACAATTTCTTTTGTTAGTAATTGCGGCCACACTTTTATATTATGGGACATGCTGACCTAGCGACTAGATCCCTGCTTCCTCGTGTGTTCCACAGTAGGTGAGTCTTGGCTGGAGAATTTGCCTGACATTTGCCGCACACCCCAGCCAAGCGGGATTGCAGAGCGCGTAGCAGCATGCAGCTTGTTCAAGGGCCTGCTCAGGTGCTGATCTAAAGCTCCAAGTTGTTAGTCAGGGAAGACTTGCCACTAAAGCACGCTTGGGCTTCGGTTTGCCTGCTGTCAGAAGGCGAAAGGGCATTTGACTCTAGTGGTTCTTTTTGTTTGAGGTGTTTGCTTCATTCGAGGGTACTCTCCACTCTGTGGGTGTCCGGGCCTTATTTTATTCCTGACTTTAATTGTACTTTGGCTCCTGCTGTGGCCTGGCCTCCTTCACACACAATCATATCCTGAATTTTAACCATATATTTAATTCCCAGCTTTGCTAAACACATCATAGTCCAAATCTTTTAAGGCATCCACTTGTTTGAAAGTTCCGTTTTGTGGTGCTAGGCTGGGGATGCTCATTTGTAGGACTTTAATTTACCCCAAATCAACTGGTGAAGGCAGAGGTCTTGTGCAGGGACATGCAGTGAGACATGTGACATGAGAGGCTGAGTTGTTTTCACTGGCTTCAGTTCCCGAGCTGCTTGAGCTGCTGCCCTCTGCAGAGCATGCTGCAGGAAGCCGGACTCCAGGGACACGGCTGCACGTGACACGACCCACGTCCGCCTGCACCGGGAAGGAGCCCACAGCCCTGCTCAGGAGCAGATGAAGACAAACCTGTCTTGGTTGCTGCAGCTGCACCAGCTCTCAGCCACCAGGTATTTTATGTCCTGAAGCTCTCCTGTCTGTGGGCTGTTATGTCCCTGTCCTGCACGCCAGCACCTGGTAGAATCAAGTGCTGTGAGGCTCTGATCTGCTTCTGTTCCCTACCTGGTACTTGGCCGTGTTTCTCCATTCAGACTTCCTCAACCCTTCTTGTGTCCCGCGTGACACTGTAGTGATACTTTGGGGCAAGAACACAGTCTATGCATATAATTTCTAATTAGGTTGTTGGTTTTTTTTTTCTTTCCTATATCCTGGGCAAAACAGCAAGTTTTGTCCAGCCTTCGTCTGTTCTTTTTTGTGTAACTCAAGTGGCAAAGAGTTTGGAATGGTAAATCATGAGGGAGGTGGGAAATGTGGTGTGAGTGAAATCTGTGGCTCTCGAGCATCATGGCTTCTCTGTGCTCTGATAGGAATCAGAGAAAAACAAAGGTACTGACAGCAAAATACGTCACCTAGTTGCTGTTCTGCTTTTGGCATGGAGCTGGAGAAAGAAACGGGGCAAAGAGGAAACTCATACCCAAGCTTATGGGCTTGGATTGTCTGTCTTCCTTCCTCCCAGTGCAGCACTGTCAGAGAGTGAGTGGTAGAGTCAGAGGCTGAGTCCTGATGCTGATTTAAGTTTTAATGTGCCTAGGCAGTGCCTAGGACTGTGAAGTAGCTGTGAGTGCTCGGCTTAGGGGCAGATTCTGGGGAAATTGAGAGTCTCCATCCTGCATTGCATGGCATTAGATCTCCTGTTTTAGCCAAGGCATCTTTGAGATAAGATTACGTTGAGATAAAGTAATGCTGTATCTCAGCCAAAATCTATGGGGTGTAGTTTTGCTCTGGCATCTCACCAGTACGTGGGATTTCCTCTCTGTTTCCTTCAGCAGCAGCAGGGCCAGGAGTTGCCCCAGCTCTGGAGGGTGAGGCTGAGAGGGCTCAGCTCTGCACCTGACCAAGAAGTTTATTGCTTCTGTTCCTTATCCCCCAGCCCCTGTTTCTGGGGATGTATGCTGTAGGCAGGAGCTGGGACTCTGTGCCTGCAATGTGAAGGCAATGACTGCTTGCTGATGTGCACTATCTGACAATTGAAAGGACCTTTGCTTGCCTTGTACGCTGAAGTGTGTTGCTTTTCAGTGCTGGCTGCACATTGCAGCATCAGGTGTGGCTCCTAGATGCTGTTTGCATGTTGCCCAACCAGAGAAGCAGCCACATTTGTCCCTGTTTGCAGCCACCTCCCTTGAGAGCAGCAGGCAGTGTGGGTCTGGGGCACCCATGCAGCACAGGCCTGAAAAGCTGCCCTGCTCCTGCCCTGAGGCACAAAGCTGCCTTCATTCTGCCAGGCAGAGCAGAAAAGCTGGGGTCCGATGGCGGGACACATCCCTGAGCATCTGTGTGATGCAGGTGACATGTATTAAGAATGCCAGTTTGCTTCTCAACATGAGCAGATTGAAACTTAGATGGCAAAGTAATGGGAATGCTAAATGATTACTGCTAACCCTTACTAAGATGACAGCAAATCTCCTCTATATTAATGTTCAACTTTCGAGACGAGGTTGAATCTTTCTTTATTAAAGAAGGTGGGAAGCCTAGAAGTAGCTCTTTAATCCTCAACTGGAAAATACAATTCTGAAATCTATTATCTTAGGAATGCAATAATCAGAGTAATAACCGATATTAAATCTACTGTGAATATTATTTAAAGTACTTCCCAAATGGAAACAAAAGTTGAGAGAATGGCATCACATTCACTTAAACACCTGTTTTCTCTGTGCAGCGGCACACACTAGGAAGAGAGGTTGACTGATGCCTATTTTCTGCCTATATGGTTGTTTCAGGATCTACCAAAGGCTTAAGGTCATTGTGTGATTCATAAACACATCCATTTGCTCTTTATTCTTAGAAAAGACTGTTGGAATTGTACTCTACAAACAGCTGTAAGCATGAGGACCTGTGGTAGGTACCCATATGGAGTGTCCCACATCTTTGGGAGTCTTGGGAATTAAAGAGAACGTACTCAACCCCTTCCCCTGGCCTACCAGCACCTGACATCATGTACATGTTGTTTCTCACAGCTGAACGGGCTCCTGATTTTCCCAAATGATGTCCTTTCTCCTCCCCACGTTTTTCATCTCTCTTTGCCCATTTGTATAATGCATCTGCATGCTCTGTTATTTTCATTTTCTCCTAATTTAGTACCCTGGTGAATTTCTCACTCTCTGCAAACTGTTAATAAGAGGCTCCGTGGCTCTGCTTGCGAAGGAAAATGCTGTGTTCCCAAGATAGCTTACAGACTGGTGTTTATCTGTGCACAATGTTAAGGAATGTTAGCTTTGTTTAGGTATTAAATGGATGGAAAATGATTGTAACCTGTTTGCCTCTCCAGTTTGAGAATGCAAGGAACACAGAAATTCAGAAGTTGCAGGATGTGAGAGGGCCCGTATAGCCTTAGGGAAGGGGCAGTTTGCCTTGTAAGCAGGATGAAAAAAACAGATGAACGAAGCACCAGCCCAGCCACAAAGCCTGTCAGGTCCCAGCCTGTGGGCCCATGAGGGCAGTCCTCTCCTCCTTCCCACCCCCTGCTCTATGCAGCCTGCTTCAACCCGCTGCCATGCTTGGTGGCTGAAGAGCTGGCAGAAATGGGTGTGTGCCTAAAATACCCTCATGCTGTGCAAGGCCGAGCTGGCTGCCTTGTGTGTAAGGCAAAGGGAATTCTGCTCCCTGCTGCCATTTTGGTGCTGCTCCTGCAAGAAGCCAGGGTTCGTGTGATTGCTTCAATCCAGCCCAAATTCCTGTGGCTTGCACTGCCCAAAGGAACGCAGCATGCTGTGGTGGATGGTGTCCAGATGAGGAACCAAGTCCAGCCCCATCAGGCTGCCCAGGTGCCATAGGGACATGAAGGAGGCAGTTGTTGGGGTGGCAAGGGGAGGGTGGGCTCACACAGGCTGAGGGTCTCAGCACAGTGCTGGTGGGAGTGCGACTCCTGGTGCATCAAAGCCTGCTTTTAGGGTGGGGATGCTCCTGCTGTGAGGACTGTATGTGCTAGGCAGTGCCCAGGGTCTGTCTGTGTACGCATATTAAAACAGTGTTGGACCAACAGAGTTGGCCCTTTCGCTTGTGCTCCCAGCTAGAAGCTTTCACTGGAAAGTAATCACTCTTGTCCTGTGCTAGGGCAGCCAGGATTGCCCTGTAGCTGCGCCTCTGACCGGGAAGGGCTGCTCTTGGCCTCAGCAGGTTTCTGGAAGCACCCTGCAGGCCACAGCTCCTGGCGTAGATGTCTTGTGCCCTTGAGCCTTCTTGCAGCAGTGCAGGAGGGAGCCTGGTGCTGCCAGGACAGTGGATTTATTTTCTAAATTCAGCATCCATGTGACACCAAGGGAAATAAGCCCCTGGCCCCTCTGTACAGCCGCATGTGCCTCCTGCTGCTGCTGTTAGTAGTGCTGTGTGCAGTCCCTCAGTGCAGGCTGGGAATCAGGGGGCTGGTGGCAGCCGGCAGTGTTTGAATCTGGGTAACGCCTGACAGCACTGCCTGAACTTGCTGTCAGGTAACTCATAGATAACGGTCAGCCTCAGTCAACAGCAGCTTTGTAAACTGAACAGACAGTGTACAAGTAGCCCTTGCTTTTTCTAGAGGGGGTGGTGCAAAAGGAAACTGAAGTAAAGATTAACTTTGTAATGAACTCAAGGCTTTTTGCAAGCCACTTAGGACTTCCAAATCTCTGATATTACCAACGGAACCTATTGAAAATAATGGAAAGCTGCCATCTGCTGGTAAAGAAGAGTAATGCACATAATGAAGGAGCAGACCTCAGAAATGATAAACAATTCTTTTGTATTTGACATGCCACAGTAAATATATATGTGATGAGGGAGCTGCATATATTTATTTTACTGTTTTTCATCTCCATTTGCATTTTCATATAGAATATGCTAAACAGATGCGTATAACATAACTAACTTTAACGACAAGAGCAGAAAACCAAAGACAATAAGAATAAAGAATGAGGACTAATAAAAGCAGATGAGCGATCGGGGTGGTGACAGCCTCCAAATGTGTCCTATTTACATTGCTAATAAAGAATCGCATGCACTTCCTTCTTTGATCCCCACAACAGACCCTCCTGTATGACCAGAATTATAGCGCTGGGAAATATTTCCCAGCCTCTTCAGTGTGATCTTTTTGTGTGTGGTTTCTTAGTTAAGCTTGTAAATAGGAAGCAGGGTAGCGGGTCTTTAATTGTTTCTGATTTAAGTAGGTCACCTTCACCAGTACCCAAATCTCCCGTGTTATAAGCAGGTTGACTATTGAGTGAATGTAGGAAATGCTTATTACACAAATATGAGCAGAGAAAAGAATTCAGCAGAGGACCACTCCCACATTATATGGCCACTTACACAACTAGACTCCATAAATCCCAGGTACGAGTGCACTGCAGGGGAGAGACCATCAGATTTCATGTTTGTGTAGTGCCTACCAGGTAGCTGTGCTGAGCGTGACTGGTCCCCGAGGTGCTGCTGCACTATAAATAGCAGTATTAGCGTGAATTACCTCCTGTGCAAACACCAGGCCACTTGGCTTTGTCACATGCATGCAGTTTTCTTTTATGGTTTTGGTTACTACAAACATAATGCGTTGTTTCAGCAAACCGATTTTGTCACAGGAAATGTTTAAAATGGGCAAACTAAAAAATAGGTCAGCTCTTCCTTTGAAATCAGAGAGCGGTGTGCATTTATAACATTTCCCAGGTTTATTTCCTTGGAGCAGGTTTGGCAGGTATGAGAGGAAGTTAGAGATTTATTTTTGGTGCTATGTACCAGATGTCATACCTGCTTTTCTGAGACAGCGGCTTTTATCTCCAGCAGTACCTGCTTTAGTAGTGATGAAAGAAGTGACTCGAATCCCATTTAAAGCATGTAGTGTGCGCTGTTTGCATGCTGCTGAAGGAAGGGAAAGGCTTCTTTGGGAGGCTCCAGGCAGAGTCTATGCATCATCATAAAGTGAACATGTTTGAATCCCTCTTGGCAGCGGTTTTGCCTCTATGAAATGAGGAATTAATGCACACAGATCCAGGGCTTGCAACCCCAGCACAGGCTGAAGGTCTACAAGGAAACCTGGTTTGAAGTGCTGTTGTATTTGTGGGGACTCCATTCGTGGCTTGTTTTGTAACATCCAGATTGTTCTTTGAAAAGGATTGGTTTTAGGGGGTCTGTGGTGCTGAGCGTACTCCATTCACGCTGGTCTTCATTAACTCCAGTGCTGCTCAGCATCATGCCTGATGGGGGCCCTGTTTGGTGGCGGAGGAACATTTAGAATACAGGGTCAAACCCTCAGCTCAGGAAAAGCACCGTTCAGTCTGTGGAGGATCTAACCTGTGGTACATGATCACAGGGGCCCTGTTTACTGAAACGCTCTAATAGAAACACAACATGATCAAAGGGGAAACAGAGCCAGGGGAGCAGCGGTGCCCATGGATACCTGTTAGCGGGCGGGAGCTGAAGCATACAGCTGCCATCAAAGACCCTGCTGTCCTCTGCTCTGCTCTGCCGTGCTTCCATCTCCCCGTTGATGGGATGCTGCCTTCCAGCTGAAGCATGACTGACAGCTGAAATAAGAGTCCCAGTTTGTTCCAGGTATGTCAGTGACCTGCATGACCTGTGGGAAAGATAAGGTAAAGGCAATCAAAGCATCACACTGCTGTAGCCTCTAAGGACTGTAAAAATGGAAACCTGGGAAGCAAGCTAGTAGATATGTGAAGGAAAGAAATGAGGATGGAAGTTCACCCTTCCCTGCTAATATGCTAAATCAGGAGCTCAGTGAGACTGGGATTTGACCCAGCAATAGATAGGAGATGAGTAAGAAATGATCAAGAGATGGGGCTGGTATTTACTTTGTTTGATGCTAGAATCACGTTCAAAAAGCCCCTCAAACCATAGAAGGCTGTGGCTAGCAGGGCTGAAGAGGTGGGTTATAGCAAAGGGGAGTTATTGTCATTACACAAATTGGAGCAGTTCAGGTCTGCTGAACCGTTTAATGCCATATCCCATTTGTCTTTTATGAGCTTGCTTTGCCATGAGATGCGGGAGATTGTGCTGACAGCACAAATGGCTGTTTTTGTTCTGTGTTTCCAGAGGATTAAGCTGTGTCGTGCCTATGCCATGTTTGAAGTTTGGCAAAGGGTTTACCATTCTTTTGGACAACGTTTAATCCTACTTCCTTATCATACTACCCCTCACGTACCTCCTCTTGAAATAGAGTGGATGGGCGAAGTAACAGTAAAGCTAGCAGTGGTTTACCTAGAGGCAGGGATGCCATTAATAGTTAGGTCCTAGCAAAGTGTGGCTCTCAAGATGAAACGAGATCCTGATATTTGCGAGGATTATTATGTGGTGGACTCAGAAGGGATACGTAGCTGTTTACTGCAGTTCAGAAAGCAATAAGATGTTCGCTTTAGAAGTGAGAAGTATGAAACAGACATTATTTCACTGGCACAGAGAAAGAGGAATGCAAAGAGACACGCGCAGTGGCTACACAGTTGTCAGTTGTTGTGAATGTAGTGACATTTGGAGACCTCTGTTATTCATTTGAAATAAACAATGGAATAGGACCCATATGCTACATGCTTGTCAAAGCCAGGCACAGCAATCGGCTAACGTGCTTATCGGTCAGGCAGTGTACATGGCAATATTCTCTTTTCACACTGTCTGCTGACTGAAATTGGGCCCACGAGGAAGCCAGGTGATTAATCTGCAGGGGTTTATTTTTTCTGAACTGTTAATGTCCTCTGTTTCAGAGCAACAGCCCATGGCTCATTAAGCAGGGAAGACTTGAATACAAGTGTGAAGGGCAGCTCAGAAAGATTCTCCGCACATCTCATTTGAGCTGGGAGATTAGAAAGATAGTGTTAGAGAAAGTTTGTCCTGTGCTGGGGCTGAACTGGTGGGTCTGAGAAGCAGCAGCACCATTAGAAATACTTACATATTGCAGTCAATAGGGGTAAAATCTAAAGCCACAAGGCTCTTGCAGGGTGGTGGCAGACACTTGGTACTGGCCCAGAAGCGCACAGCTGCCGTGTAGCTGACCTGCTGGGAGGAGCACACTCCTTTTAAGTCTGTTGCTCCATTTCTTTGGTGATTACATCTCTCTCTCACTGTGTTCTGTCTGCCCATACCGTTTGTGTGCTCTGCTGTCGGATGCTGAGAAAGCAAATGGGGTTGCTGAGCCTAACTGCCTCAACAGAAATGCAACAGAGGAAGTGAATACTTATTCTGAAAGATGTTGAAATATTAGATTAACCTTGAGATCCTCAGGACGTTATTAGGCCTCATTTATAGTCTGTTGTACCTGTATTGAAGATTAATTTGTCTGCAACTGAAATATTTGAAAACATGTTGATTTAGGAAAAATATTCTTCAGACAATATAATATTATATAAGCATTATTTTATTAGCCTTGGTAACCTTCTTGAGAAACAGGGAAGCATTTCAAGGCAGTTTTTACAGATGGGGAAAATTAAGGCTTTGATGTAGAGATTCAGGCCTGTGTAGCCTTGTGTCTGCTGGTGGTGTGCTTGGCCCTGCTTGCTTTCATGCACGTCTCTTCCCCCCTTCAATTCCCAGCCACAGAGTAGCCGTGTCCTGCGCAGCTCTTGTCAGTGCTGATTGCATCCTGTGAGGGAGTCTGTCAAGAGGGCAGCCGTGAAGACAGGCTGTTGTAGGAGGGGGGTGAGGACGATGAACGGAGGGCTGTCTTGCATCAGGCCGAGAGGCTCTCCTAACTGTAACTGTAGTGTTAATCTTCCCATGATCTGGACTCCCACTGGGCTGCAGAGGTACAGTGGCAGTGAGGATTCCTGTGGGAAGGGAAAGTAAGCAGGCTGCAAGGCTTTCTGGGCTTTGCTCTCTGCTGAACCTCTTCTGGCTACTTTATTTTTCTCTCCTGTTATTCTTTAAAGTTCTATAAACAATTAAAGGAAATTTAGCAGTAAGACTGCCTGTGGAGACTAGGAAAGTGAGAATACATTCTACATCACCACTTCCCTTTGTTTGTCTTTTTTATCTTTTTATCTTTGATCAGCTGCAGATGAAATACCCAGCTAACTGCTCACACACCCAGGGCTGCCACTCACGCTGATGGAACTCCCTGACACAGGACTATGCTCTGCAGCAGTCTGGCAGTATCCATTTCTTATTCCAGTGCTCTGACAGGTTACTCAGGGAGACTAAGAACCTCTATTCTGGAGTGGAAAAGAAAGTGCAATTTCAATTTTGTTTTGATTTGAAATTTTCCATCTATCTATCAAGACCAAATCCTTGAACTATTTACTTAGAATAACTGAAATACCCCTATCTGAAATAGTGGATATGCAAGATTTAGCCATTAAAGAGTTGGGGTAAAATTAAAATCCCTTTCAATAATAACTAAAGTCGGAGAAAATCTTTCAAGAAAATTAAACACTTGATCAAAAAGAGAGAGGGGTTATTGTTGAGAGCATAAAGATTAAACAGGAGAGTTGTCTCAGAGAATAACCATCAATGATAAGTAGCAGGCAGTTAATAATATCCCCTCAGGGATCTTCTTTTACTCATGTAGGTTTTTGGACAAATACAATATTACATTTTTTATAGCTAAAGCACAAGAGAGCTTTGTGCCATTCCAGGGTAGCAATAAAACTTCAGTGGAATAAGGACAACTGGAGAGGTGGGGAAGGGGGTAACCCAGGAGCTGAAGCAGCGGGGAAGCAGTGATCTGCCTTTCGACCCCTCAGGCTCTGAGACCCATTCTCAGTCCTCCCTTCCATGCCCCTTTTTCATATGGGCAGTGCTGTATCAATGCTGAAATGTCATGTGGCATTGCCCCTTGTTACACAGCAGCTGAAAATGGATGGGAGACCAAGTAGACCAAGGGTGTGATTCCATGCTGTAGTCAAGAACTTGTTTAGAGCTTGAACATGCAAATGGGTGAAGTGGCAGAATTAAAGGGATGGTAATCTGCAACCAGGGGAAGGCATGTAGGGTGGAAGGGCTCGGGGCAGGAAGGTTTGGAGGACTCCTCAAGCCAGCTCTGCAGCTGGAGAAACTGTAACATGAAACGGCTCCCTTGATCTCTCATTTTTTCTTCTCTTGCTCTCTCCTCCTGTGTAATTACAATAATAAATCTTGTTGTTCCTTAACCATCTTGTGGCCATTGCAAACATTTAAGAATTAATGCAGTTTTCGCAAGTGATGCACATGTTCCGCATGTCCCCTTGTGTCCCTTCACTTATTCATTTATCATGTACACACAAAATTCCCATAAAATATTAATCTGAAATACAAATCTCTTTTTGCACCCTGGGAGCATTTGCATATAGTAACGTTAACGAGATTATTAATTCTGCATGCGCAGTCTGTGGGCTGCACACAGGGCCAAATTTCTCTCAGCGTCTATACTGAAATCAGTGTCAATTTCAGAGATATTATCTTAATATTAAAAAGTTAGTGGAAAAGGAGAGTTTCCTAGAATTGGGGCACTTCCTTCAAACTCAAACAAGATAATTTGAATCTTGGCTTTTGTTTTTTCCTTCCGAGTATTTCTTTGTGGAAGGAGTTGTATACTGCTTGTATTTCTGTCTGATGACTCCTTATAGAGATTAGTACAGTCTGGAGACAAAGAGATTTTTTAAACAGTGTTGTAATCCATGAGGAATCTGAACATTTCTTTTGCTATTCCTCCTTTTGGGGACCATCGGGTATAGCTACCCTTCTGCAAGGCTGCCTAGGGGCCAGGCTGCCTCTGCATCTCTCCTTCTCATCCCTGCCTCCTGCCAGGTGAGCCCTGGGAGGCTCCGGAGCAGGGTTGTGACATTTTAGGACAAAAGGTCATACCAGTAATGAAAGGTGTGTTCTGTGGGCTGCACCCAAATCCCACCATTCAGAGCTATCAGGGCACGTTGCACCCCTTCCCCAGCTTCACGTCTGCAAGCTCGCCATTTCTCCTCTTTGGTGGACTGGGAACGGCCATGTTTCGCACAATGAAACCTGAGTCACTGCAGCTTCCCTAAAGGATTCTACTGGGAAAGTCCCAGAGTGGGAGCTCCCAGCTGCAGGGGATGGTGGGGTGAGGCCTGTGCCTGTGCAGCGTGCGGCCCTACCACCAGGTGCCTCGGGGCTTGTGCTGGGCACTGCAGCCCAGGAGCTGGGCCTCCTGGCAAGGAGCACACAGAGGGGCCCAGCCTGCCGCTTTGAGCTGGCACGACATGCTGCACGTGCTGCCACAAAATCAGAGCCCTTCTGGTTACAGGAAACAATGTATTTTCATTTTGATTCAATTTCTCTGATGGAATTCAAATGTAGATGTCTGCGGTATGAGAAATCAGGGCTTTAATATCCACAGGAACAATACCTCCGCCTCAACAATGAGTGCTAACAATGAAGCACTCATTCGGCTCTAGAGTTTTTTAAAGTATTATCAGTGAAGCATGTGAGAACACTTCCCCAGCTGGAGCTGAGCGCTTCCACATGCTTGCTGAACTGGGGACCGTGTCATTAATGTGATGCTTAAGGACTGACTGGAGGTCCAGAAGAAATGGTCCTGACTTAAGCAAGCCATCACATTTCTCCTAATCATTACTCCTCCATCATCTTTTTTTCTTTCGCTTCCTTCTTATTCATGCTTAAATGAGAAACATCTGTTTCCATTTTTCACATTGTTCTGTTATGTGAGTAACAATATTAAACATGGTTTTTTCTGCACTGTGAAAGAATAAATTAACGCTAAGTTTTGTGAAGTGCTTTTAAAACACTAAAGCGAAACATCTGTTTCAGCTGCAGGTCATTACAGTGAAAAATCCTACTCTGTGTGTAGTGCAAAACTGCCAAAAAATGTATTAACCTAAGCACATTTCCTCACCTGTCCTTTACTATAGCAATTGAAGGTGGCCAGAGGACTGTAAAACTTGTCTTTGGGGATGGAGCAGTTGCACGTGCTCACTGCTGTGACCCATGGCTATCCTCGTGATGACGGATCCCATTCTGATGTGGTAGTGCCCAGAGGCTGCCCCGTAACGTCAGGCTCAGTGTCTCCATGAGAGTGTTTCAGGCAGGCTGGTGCTGTGCAGGGCTGCCTCATACCCTGTGAGCAATGCCCTTCAGCTGAAAACAGCCCCCTCAAGTCATTTAAGGTTCGAAGGTTGTTTGTAGGGCATGTGGCTGGAGGAAAGCTCAAGTTGGCAAATCTACTGCCTTGGTGAACTGAGATGCTCTTGTTGTGGCAAAGCCCAAAAGTAGATGTCTGTGTTCCTTTGTTGATAATGATCTCCTTTGTAAAGCACTTTGAGGTCTACAGATGAAAAGGCAACAAGTACCTTAGAGCTTGGCTATTAATAAATAAAACAATGACTATTAGAAAAAAACGAGTGCAGTCACTGAATTATGTAGGAAGAGCCTGGCCTTTTGGGCAGGTCCTGGCAGGTAGGTAATCGCTTACTCCTACGGGAGCCTGGGTCCACCCTCATTTCCCTCTGTCTTTAATTACAAGGTCCAGATCCTTCCTAAGTATAAAGGAGGAGTTCAGCATCTGGCAGGAATGGCTTTCAAAGCTGCACAGGGATTTTCCAGCATTTTAAAAGGAAATAATTTTTTTGTTCTTGCAATCTCCTAAAGCAGCCCTGTGCTGACACCTCCCTAGTGCAAACGGAGGTGATGGTTTAGGGTCTCTAGCAGCCCTGTGTGCTTTTTGCAAAGTGTTCTGGCTCCTGTTTCGTTTAAACGCGGAGTTTTTGAGACAGGAGCTTGTGTGTACTGTGCTGCACTGGGGCTGTTCACCTGCAGCCTTCCCCACCCCCAGCATACAAGCATGATTTCCTTTCTGCACTGCTCTGTCACAGCTTGGCAACTTTCCCAAGACAATCCATACCAGAAAGGAGAGTATGGCTGCAGAGCGGCACAGACGGGAGCAATGCTGATGGAACAGCTTCATTTAAATGCCATGAAATGTTGAGATGCGAGACGTAACCAAAAGCAAATCACAGCCCCTAATCTCTACCATCAGTTCTTCTGTTTGCCTTCACTACCAGCAGCACCTAATAGCCCCTGACTGTCTCCACTCACGTCTCCATCTTGTTCAAGGAGCTGCCTGCGGCAGAACGCACAAGCAGCTTGGCAAGCGGTTCGAGGGGCAGCCATTCTATTTATTTATTTATTTTCTCCTAATTCCTCGTGATCCTCATGAGCATTTCCCCACTGATATGCCTGTGGCATCATTAGGTGTTTAATGAGAGTGACGCCTGAATGTTATTGTTTTTTACAGCTCATTTTGTTTTGACAGCTCTTCGGTTTTGTGGCAGTTTATGGCGGGTGTGCAGACTTCTTCCTGCACCCAGCTTTAGGATTTGTAGAAATGTTTATCACTGAGGAATTGCCATAAAGTCTGCCATAATGGATTGTCAACTTGTATTATTTTTAAGTGCAATGTGTGCTTCACAGCATAGAGGTTTAATAACCAATTAATGATTTGAGCGTGTTTCTTTTTTATTTTAACTGAAACATCGGTGGTCCACTAACGGCCACGTTCAGGCAGAAGTTAAGTGCAATTCTGCACTGGACAGTGCTGTTGGGCTTCACTTAGCTGCTCTGAGACCAGCGTGCACTCCATGGGTTGTGGGTCGCTGTCTTGTTTCTCTTCTCACATCCGGAATCTTGATCATTTTCTGTTGTGCTCGGAGAGAAAATGCTGGCATTGTATCTACAGGACACGAGGCTGCTACAATTGTAAGCCTTGGACAGATGCGTGCAATGTCATTTTAGTGCCTGAGTTTAGCCTGCACGATGGCTGTGCTTCATTCCTTTCTTTACTGATTAAATTAAATGGATGTAATGTTTGTGTACAGCCAATAGCATAATTCATGGGAATACACTGCCTTCATCTATCGCGTCCTGTGGAAGACCAGCACTGAGCAGTGCCTTTATTTAACAGCTGTCTATGCAAGGAAAATACTGATATTTTTTACAGACTAACTAATATTTATTAAGCTGTCATTTTTATATTATCTTCCAAGTGATCTTATCTGGGTTAGGATGCCAGTGCATGTTGTCTTACTGCCACAGCAGCAGAATAGATTGAATCCATTCTTCTCTGGCTGTGAACCTTGAAACAAGCTGGCTGCCCTCATGAATTCAGCTTTCTCGCTTTGAGATCAGGAGAGTCACTGGGGTGAAGGACAGTGAAGGCAGGCTTGCTGCTTCCCTGCAAAGCGTACACCCTGTGTGACGCTGAAGGTGAGCGAGCAGCGCCTCGCTGCAGCCCCACGCCTCCCGCTGACCCACAGCAGTGCAGCCCAGCCTGAGGCTGCCCGCAGTGCAGGCCTGCAGCTCTGCACCTCTGCTCCCAGTGCTGCGCAGCCCCAGGAGCGAGCGGTGCTGTCTGCATGTCCTTGTATACACAGCTACTGTTTCAAATGTTCTTATCCTGGCTTCCAACATCTCTACTTTTATGTCCTTGTTTACATTTAATAGCAGTTACAGTGGTTAACTGGCTTTATTTTGGAAACCTTGACATTTCTCTTGCCAGTACTGAAGCTGTGAAGATCTAAAACAAAGACGTGCCTTTTTACTCTGTTCCTTCTGATAGGTTTTGTCGTTTGGCAACTGTTGTTCTGTTAGACTTTGCAGAATTTGGACAGGATTCTGATCTCCTACAAAGTGACTCACGCATTTATTAGAATGCAGGAGCAGGTTTGGGGCCTTTTTTCTGATACACCATGCTGGGTGCCGTGCATGAGAAATTAAAGTCTGTCTGTTGTTATGTGACCCAGCAGCTGCTGGAACTTCTAGGGCTTCTGAATAGTGAAACGAGAATCAAAATAGTATTCCCTTAAAGGAGAATGGAAAGGGATCCAGGCCACACTTCTGCAGATCCTCCTGGGCTCCAGAAGAGAGGGATTAAACCTGGGCCAAGTCAGCCCTCATACACTCATAGTTCCATTGAGGTAAAACAAAAAATGAGGAGAAATGTGGGATTATTTCTGCAGGCTCTTTCAAGATAGTTCTTACTTTCGTAGTTTCTCCTGAAACCCAGACAAGTGTTTAAAAAAAAAAAAAAAGAAGAAGGAAAAAGAAGCAACTGTAATTTCTCAGCTAAATGATACACGGGACCTGGGATTTGTTCGCTTGCTGTGTGGAGGGTGTACTTTTGAAACTTGTGTGAAAGAAAGGATCCCGTGGTTTGGATGGCACTGCAGTTGACATTGAAGCATACTACATTTTATGTTTGGTTGTTTTTCCTTTTTGGTGTGCAGGTAATTGCTTACAATTGCTTACATTGCCAAATAAGCAGTGGGGAACTCCCCAAGCCATTTAATTTTCCCGCTCCTGCTGGGAAATGGGATTTGTTCCGTCAGCCTCCCTGCAAGCTCAATGTCCTCACCCGACTCAGAGCAGGAGATCTGCCAAGTGCCGGGCGAGCCCAAGCGAGCCCTGTCCTCCTGCCCATCAAAATTGGTTCTATGCTACCCTTAGGGTTTTGTTACCTGGCCACTGTCTGCCCTCTGGGCTCCCTGGGAGTGCCCCAGCTGGGCTGTTGGGGGGAAATTCCTCAGAAACCCACTCTGTTCTCCCTAACGCCCATGTATGTCTGGACTGCCTCCACTGCTCAGTGCCTGTCCTCAGGGCACCCCTATACCTGTCCAACAGAGCCATATGGCCTGGCGCTGGGCTTTAGCTCTGCCTGTACACATGCCATACCTGCCCAGCCCTGCCCAGCACCATCTGGCCATGTGGTGACATGTTCTTTGTGCCTCCAGCCCAGTTCCTCCACCTGGCCCTGCGCTGCCATCTGCAAGCTCTTTGGTCGCTTCGCAGCCAGTCTCCTTCCTCCATGCTTGGGAGGCTGCAGCTACAAGCTGAGATCTTGCTTCTGTTAAACCAGAGCAACAGCAGCACTGCTTCCCAGCACTGCAGAGTCTGTTTCTGAAATGTAGGGCCTGAGTGGGCCGCCTGCAATGGCCTGAGAGACCTGAGAGATGTGCTGGCTGTCCCAGGGAAGGCAAGGCACAGGCAGAGACATGGCCTCAGTGTGTACTTTGTGCTGCTGTTCTTATTCCTCCTCAGCTACAGACTCAGCATTCTCATGTGGCATGTCCTCAAACATATCACATGCCACCTGTATACAAAAACCAAACTAGCAGGCAAACCAAGCGTGTCCAGTGAGCATTTGAACAGGAACCCTGCTCCCCCAGCCAGTCAGCATTTCCCCATCTGGAGCTGCCTGGAAGCTCCTGCCTCTTTTCTCGCCCTTCCCCACACCTGTGGCTGCCTTTGGCATCAGTGCTGGGCTGAGGAGAAGTGCTGGGAGATACCAAGTGTTTCTGCAGCTGCTTGCTGCGAGGCAACCCCACTGCTGTCCCAGCAGGTTCTCAGGCCACTGCTTGCCTTCCTCAGCCCAGGGGTTCGATTGGGTCAGCTCCTGCTGGCCAGGATCTAGCAATGAAATGAGCTCTCATTGTGTCCTTATTTCTTTATAAAGGATGGAATAAAGAGTAATGATGGAAGTGATTGTATACAATTCATGCTTAGTGAGTACCCATTGTCTTAAATTAATCCTAATAAGACAGTTTTTCCCAGCATGTGCCATTATAACAGTCACTGTGAGAAGCTGTTCTTCCTAATATGCTATCACAAATGTGATGACACCATCCTCTTTCAGGGTATGTAATTGGTAAAATGTTACAAAAACATGGTTATTGCTCCTTCATAAATGGGATACTTTTAAAAGTACTCTCGGTCTTACACTGGCTGGGCTCAAGGACTTGCTGATTAAGATGTCTACGTGAAATTTTAAACCACCATTACCTCACTGTCTCTTATAATTGTTCAAAACCAGGATTTTCTTTTGAGCAGAGTAAGTAAAAACAGTTCTCCTGTTTGAAAGCAGAATGTGAACATTGTAACTCAAAGCTGAAGGTATGTTTGAATGACCATTCATACGTAACTTCTTATGGAAGAACTTTAATATGCTTGGGATGGAATTCGAGAGAGACATCGATATAATAATAGAGAGATTGCAGAGATCCCTGAGAGTGTACATACACAGCTGCAGTTGTTGAAATTCCCAAAGTGGAACTGCTCTGCTAACTGTTCCCTGTTCCGCTCTTACAGATAGCCCATCTTTACTCTCTAACTGAAAATACCCTTCCAGTGCCTTACCTGAGCCCATTTCCACACACTGACCTATTGTTGGGAACCAAAGCCAAGTGATGTGAAACTGGGACATGCTATAAAATGAACGTGACCGTTCCTCTGCATTTCTTCATTCTTTCTTTTGCCTGACAAGGTTCTGCTCAGCTTGCGTTCCAATATACTGAAATCACTATTTTACAATTACTTTAAATATGTAGATTTCTGTTACTAGGAAAATTAGTGCCGGAATTCTCTTTCTTTGAGCCTTGTTGAAAGCTTGTTAAAGTCTTTGCAGCTGTTCCACTGAGCTCATAATAAGATGTTTTATGTTCCTATGAGCTTCATACAAAAATAGCATTATATTACAGGTTCGGCCTGTAAATCCCAAACCTAAGACAATATTTCTCAAATGGGATGTTGGCAAGTGAGCTGCCGAACAAATAATTCATCTGAGAACACAGGCAAGACGCGATCTGGAAATACTGGATGAACAAGAGAGAAGCAAAAGTTTAAACGTAACTTTGATCATTGCACTGAAGATACTTTCTGGCAGATGGGATGCAAAGGATGTGGCCAGGCTGGGAAGCGGGGAGATGCTTCTCTTTTGTTTGCATAGAGAGGCAGGGAGGCTGGAAAGAAAAAAGTTGCCGGGTAATGAATCTTGCATTGTAATAACCCTACGTTTGAACTTGCTCTTTTCATTTTTGACATTAATTTTATTCCACAAGAGGAAACTTTATGTTCCAGTGACCAGGCTGAGATATGAGATACACAAACCAACCATGCCACATGCTGATTCTGTGCAACCACTGAATCTGATAAATAATTTTTTCAGAATTGGGTGATAACTCTTAGCCTGACAAAAACTATCACCGTTTTATATATTTTTTCCTCCTTTTCAGGATTCAATTACAAAGATGTCTATTTTCATGCCCTGAAGATATATGCTTATCTATACAGCACAATATACACTAAAAAAGCTTGTGTAGCTTTTTAAGCTGTATCTCTGATGTTAGGAAGCTCGGCTATATTCATAATTAATTGTCTTGATCAAACCCAAACTCCTTACAATTAAGAAACAAACAGAAGGTATGGCATATCAAACAGACTTTCTGCTGCTGTGATCTTATCTAAGGACAAAGTAAGTTCCTTGGTACTTTCACATTAATAGTAATGAAGGTTTTTTTTTTAATTTTCTTTACTTCTTTAAATATTATTGTTATTATGTCTTCCCATGCACAAACCTCTGGAGGTCTACAGACGATGGCAAAGGTTTATGTAATTGTTTGCCTCAAGCATAAGGACAAGAGGGTGTATGTCTGTCTGAGTTAGGGCAAGAAATCACAATTGCTGATGTAGGAGCTGTAGGACAGCAGGAAGCTGTGCGGAAAAGAAAGCAGTATGAAATCCTGGCTGGTGTGTAGTGACAGCCTGGCAATGCTAATGACAACAATGTTGGTTGTTCATTTTTTAATATACGGCACTTAATTCTGGAGGCTGCAGTTTCTGGTGAAATCATCCTTATTTGGACTCTTGTCCTCACTGCTCTCTGGCCAGGTGACTCTGAAGTACAGAAATGGTGGGTATTGCCTGCCAATAACAAGCCAAAATTTGTCCCCCCTGTGAGGGTGTTGAAATGGTGATCAGCTGAAGGAAGTGGCTTTTCTCCTTTGTGCTACCTGTCCCTCGCTGTGACCTGTACAAGTCACAAATACAGATTTGGAGCGTGGATAAAAGGGTCATTGTCACAAACTCCCCATGCTAAAATTGCTCAGGGCCCACGGCACCATGGGCGTGACAAAGGAGAGGGAGAAGTGGCGTGTGACACAGCTGGGAGGCTGTAGCGTGGCACCCAGTGGCCCAGTGCAATTTCCTATTCCTCAGCAATGCTTTGCTGGTGTAGGGTGCTCATGTTGAAGGTCAGGCACAAGGTGAGTGGTGGTAGGAGCTGCACTTTCTTATGCCCTTTCCTCTGCAAGGGTACATTAAGGTTACTAGAGGGACACCCGAGACAGGGAACTTGAAATTACTCCATCTTCTCTCTGTATGCTATTTTGGCACTGTAATGTGAACTGAATCATCAGACTGGGTCAGCAGAGCTGTGATAATTTATTCCTATTATATCTAGGTCCTTTCCATTGTCTGCTGAAGGCCAGTTTATTGCCGCAGCTTTTCTCCTATCCCACTGAATTATAATTCATCAACAGGCTCAGGAAGAAATTTGTTACTATTTTTTTGTTCATAGCACATTTTCTTATATTAATACTTCCTGTGCATGATACAAATGGCAACCCTCCAAGGCAATACATTGTTGTTTTTAAGAAGGTCAATGCTACAATATACAGTGGTATTTTCCTGCTCTGCCTTCCTGTGATCTTTAAATTCCATGAGACTTGAGCTCAGTAACTCAGACATGAGAAAAGAGATGTTAGCTCCTCCTTTTTAACGTGAGATGGATAAGAATAGTGTAAGAAGAAAGAAAATTAAGAAAGAAAAAAAAAGTGCATAAAGACCAAGGTTAATTTGGTCTATTGATAATCAATCCAGGATTTGTTAACTAATAATGTTTAGTATGCGGTACCTGAGGAACAGCTAGGAATGGAGCCTCGTGTGCCAGGCAGCCAGCGCTGCTCCAGCAGCTGTTCCTCTCTGACCAGATGACAATGACACCCCTTACTGGTGTGAGACTGAAAACAGGAGGCAGCTGTGGGTGGCTGCACCCAGAGCCGGTCGGTGCCCTTGTGACAAAAGCTGTTTTGTAATTGCAGCAGTAGGCTCAGCCAAAGGAGCGGGTCTCAGCAGCAGATACTGTGTTTCCATGCCGCTGCTTATGGACAGAAACCTAGAAACGGGAAAACACTGGCAGTTGTCTTGGTTATTGAATGTGGGAAATATTTTCCTAGATGGGAGATTTAAAAGGGTATGAAAAGGCAGTTCACAGTGGCAAGTAGTACTGCTTCCCTAGACAGTCTCCACACGTTGTCCCTCAGGACTAACCTTACCTTGGGATTACTGCCTGGAGAGTGAAAGGCTTTAATACCATGTGACTTTACCTATACGTTCTTACTGCCCTCTTACTGGTTTATTGGCAATTCGAAAAGTTTTATTGATACCGGCAAGGATGACTAAAATATCTTGATTTATAGCAGAAGAAAAAGAAATGTTCTGAACAGATTCCTTTTTCTGTCAGAGAAAGACAAGACTAGACAGTCCTCTTTAATTAACGTTGACAACTATTTCAAAAGAGCCTGTGGAAGACGCAAGCCAGCACAACATGAATCAACGGCTCAAACAGAAGGAAGTTAAATCGTTTTTCTTCTTTCAATTTTTACAGTGTTGAAGTAAATCAAACTGCTCCGATTAATTCTTCTATCAGTTATTAGCTCTTCTAAAATATCTGTAGAAATACGCTAATTACTCTTTGTAGAAACAGCCAGTATGTTGAGCTCCAGATAGTTTTCTGTGTGGGTGGAATGAGTGGTATATTTTTATAAGAAGGGACAAGGAAGTGGAAGGATCGCTGTAGGATGAAAAGAAAACCTGTGCAGCCAGGTGAGCAGTAGCACAGATCTTTCACGTGGTGTTTGTGGGGCCTCATTTTTGTACTTGTGAGAGACTCGGGATGATGACAAGATAGCTTTGTAGGCAGAGGTTATGATGCTTTTTAAAACAACGATCTTAGCTGAAAAACCAAAGCATTAAATCTCAAATACTTCAAGAAGTTTCCCACTTTATGACTTTATTGCAGTGAATTGAATAGAAGATGCCACCTTTTCCTATAAACTCTTTTTTTTTTTGTCTGAAATTCTGATACGGAGGATCATTGCAATTTTGGAAATGTTATGGATGATAATTTTTTGTTTACCAAAGGTCGCAGTACGAAGATGAAATCGATGTGAGTGGAGAGGGGAACGGCATGAGATTATAGCAGTGTACCCATTCCCTGAGTGCGCTGCTTTTCTGAAGATCGTACTATTCTACAGCCCAAAACTATGTAACCTAATATTTCCTCTGTTCTTCTGTTGGTTCCTATACACAGGGTAAGCACAGTATTTTGGTAATGAAAGAAATGTATAAACTGAAAATGAAATTTTCAGAGTGATGCATGTAGCGGCTGTATTTCTATGGTGAAGCTTTTAGCATGGAATTAATGAAGTGCTTGGGGTCCTAGGGAATAAAAAGTGCTATATAAATGTAAGAAATCGTCATTAAAAAGTTTTTCCCTCCAGGCATTTGGGATTTTGCAGGGTTTCAAGGGGGCATTTGCAATCTTCTTTCATTCAGAACGCTTCGGCTTAGACCTGCTCCAACTCTCTCCCTGCAGTGTCATCTACAGAAATGTTTATATGAAGAAACAGTTTCTCAATTGGTTTCAGTTAATCATATTTTGCTGCTAACATGAAAGAGTCTGCTTTGGCATAAGCTTTTTTTAACCATTTTGAAGACCAAAAGGAACTGGGTAGCAACCTTTCCTCAAGAGGTTTTTGTTCGCTGTTTCAACCATTATTAGACCTTGTCTGCACTGGTGGAGCAATAACAGAGGTTCACAGCCAGGGTACGTGGGTACAAAAAGCCTGCTGCGCACTATGGGGATTAGAGTTCAAGAATCATATCTTAAGGGCCTTCGTGGCTGCACACGTTTGTTAACTGGCCTTAGAATGCCTCACTGGAGGCTTTCCCTTTCATCCAAAATTAGACTGATTGATGGGTTTTGTATGTGTACATTTCCGTATATTTCTAAACTCTTTTTTAACCCGGCATGCAACATTGAAGATAATCTGCCACTTTCCACGTGTTATAAGTGGCAAAGCTGGCAGAATCAGAAATCGAATCATTTGTGAGACGACTGGACACAGCCTGAATAGTTTTACTGCGCCGTCATTTTGATGAAATGGTGAAGTTATGTGCGCCATGAATTCACACCAAATGTGCATCTGCAGTGTGTGGATCAGAAGTAGTTTTATACGGTCCAGCACTGCTTACAGAATTGGAAAATAAAATGCTAAGCATCTTTAAGCTCTGAATAAAATCGTGAGATTTGGCAGCATTAAAGTTTAGATTTCCTTACGCTATCCATTTTACTTGTTTACATATGAAGTTAAAGTATAATAAAACACTGCATCTTCCGTAATCATTTCATAGAATTTGTTATTTTCCTTCAACTACTTGTTACAGAATTGAAGCAAGAATTGCTGTTGTTTACAAATTATCTGGTAGGGGACAAGAGGAGTGAGTGAGCGTGATTACCTTCAAATAATTGAGTACGATAATGTATGTGATATTCAGCAAGAAGTATAGAGCCAGTACCAATACAATATTTGCTTTTTGTGCCTTTATCTGCATTTTGGTTAGCACGGAGCACATACTAACAAGACCCTTAGAAGAAATCTGTGGGTTGTGTGAGATGTTTCTGATGCTAAGGAACAGTGGAGAACTATCCATACGTGCTCCAATATATCAGAACTTGATTTTATAAATGTATCTTTTCAGAAAACAAGCTTAATTCTCAGAAGAGTCACATTAGCACTCATTAGGGGACTGAGTGCTTCAGGGTTCTGTTAATGAAATTCACTGCCTTTTGCCTGTGGGCTATCAGTTTGAATTCAGTTGAACTCAGTGGAGGTTTAAAATTGTCCTATTTAATGGCCTTTTAGTCATCTCTAATGAGATGAGTTTGGTGGCTCTCAGTCCCATAATGTAAACCATTTGCTCTGCCTTCTCCTAACTGGCAAGCTCTGGAGAAAGCCAAAAGTTTAACGGATTCTGGGGAAAGATTCATATGCTACCATGAAAAAGCAAACCAAAGAAAAGAAAAGGTCTTGGTGCATGCTAGTTACATGAGCACTAACAAACACATTTGTAAATGAAGAATGTGCAGTCACATATGAAGTCTGTAAATTAGCAAATTAGCTGAGCATGTGACGTACGCTGCCCCTCAGAATGCAGCGTGGCAAGGACTCCCAAAGGGGTTATCTACACCTATAGGTAAAATCACACCGACGCATTCGATTTTTAAATGTCTCTGGGATCCCTGTCAGATCGATCTATCTATCTATCTATCTATCTATCTATCTATCTACAGGATCAGAACAGCTATCTGGATAGTAACTGCAGTTATGGAAAATGATGCAAAAAAAATGGATTTCCTAATGTGCCTCCATTACTTCTCAGTAGTTAAATGCTTCTCATCTATTTGTACATTTAGCTCAGTATTTGTGTGTTTTTTTTTCTAACTGGAATGACGTTTTCAGAACCCTCTAGAGAACACGTATCAGTTTAATTTATCCATGCTGTAGTGAAACCTTTCCTTATGTCCAAACTAAATTTCTCTTAGTGCAGCTCGAAACTGTTACTTTTTGTTCTTAGCTGGATGGATTTAGTGCAGTCCTCTAGACTAAGAAATCTAAATCATTCCTGTTTTCAGTTTGCGTTACATTTTTCAAAGATTCTGATTGGTTGGTTGGTGTTTTTTCCCCCCCCTGCTCTTTCCTTCTATTGGTGCTCTTTGAAAGATACATTTTCTTGAAACAGAGAGCCCCAAACTGAGTACAGTATTCCAGCCAAGGCCTTACTAGTGTTAAATCTGAGGAGAAATTGTTTGTATGTCCTAGATATGACAGTTCTGTTCACACATCTCTTTGTACCGCAGCTTTGCTTCACAACAGTGTGACATTGTGGACACATGTTCCGTTTGTGATTTACGGTGGTCCACAGCCCCTGTTCTGAAGCCATGGTGGTTATTCATCTGTTCCTAGCCTTGCAGTTGTGCAATTGTTGTTTTCCTACTTGAATGCAGAAACTGACAGTTGCATCCTATTTCTGCAATCAAGATCATCTGGAATTCTATTTTTGCCCAGCAACATCCCTACAGCTCTGCCATTTTGTTACTGTTGGCAAATCATAGAATCGTGTAATATTCTTATTTGGAAGGGACCCAACTCTACTCCATTACTCATGTAATTAGAGGTCCAGGACGTGTCCGTGCCCAAGGAACTACGTTTGCTATATTCTGTTGTCTTTCACAGAGAAGCACTGCCGATTACCTTTTGAGTAGTTTTGTACCACTGCAGCCTTTTCATTCTGTTC
This sequence comes from Alectoris magna, assembly GCA_030625065.1. Classification (NCBI taxonomy): domain Eukaryota; kingdom Metazoa; phylum Chordata; class Aves; order Galliformes; family Phasianidae; genus Alectoris; species Alectoris magna. The sequence continues at coordinate 15,513,781 of CM060568.1, read as the reverse complement.
ACATTTCTTTCACTTGCTCAGTTATTGAGTTCTGAGTCAGTGTCAGAAGCTTTACTGAAGTCAAGCCACAACAGACCTGCCGCTATTCCCACCTGAGGTCTGTTGTACTGTCATCAAATGGAGTGAGTTTTGTTTGGTATGATTTTCTTGACAAATCTACGTTGGCTGTAACTTATCACTTCGTTAGCTACCATGTACTTAAAGATGTGTGATTATCTGCTTCAGTACTTTTCAGGGAAGGGACACTTGACGGTTCCTGCTATTCGTATACTCCCCCTGGAATTGCACGTGCTACGCGTTCCCTTTTCCCCTCTTCTGAAGCACCAGTTGTCTTCATGAGCTCAGTGACAACTGCTCACACCTCTGAAGTTGCCTTATCACCTTCTCACTCTAGCGTGAAATCCTTTGGGCCTAGCAAATCTAAATGAAATCTAATTTATCAAAGCAGTCCCTAATTTACCAATTTGTCTCCCTTGAATCCTTGCCCTTTTGAACTGGAGCTTGCCATCACAACCATTAATCTGAAGGGCTGGCAGTGAACGCTAGTTTCTTGGTGTCCCGTCAGAGGTGTTCCCCAGGGCAGAGCAGCCACCTCCGCGTTCTCTCCTCTCCCCTTGCTGCTGCTTTGCTCTGTGTTTCCTGTTCCACTCTCTCACTGCCCTGTCACATCGTTTGCCAGCTGCTGCTTGTTGCAGGACTGCCTCTTTTGTGCAGCTCCTTCAGCGTTTGACCTAGTTTTCCACTTTCTGTGAGAAAGACGCCGCTAAGCAGCAGGCGCTTCGACTTCCTGCTCCCCCGCGCACCGGGGAGCCCGGCGCAGGTGAGGGGAGGCCACGCTGGGGCGGGAGGCGGCCGCGTTCGGCATTTCGGCTTTTGAAGAGAGCTGTTAGGAGTTTCTCCTCGCGCCCACAGAAGGCATTTCCCACTTGCGCTCACAGCGCAGCCGGGATCGACCCGAGCCCGACGGCGCGGCGGAAACTGCGCGGCGATAACGGCCCCGCTCGTGCCGGCGGCGGGAAGGCGAGCGAGGTCGCGACCCCGCACCTCGCTGCGGGAGGGGGCAGCGCCGGAGCGCGAACGGCAGAGCAAAGAAGCGCGCATGCGCTCTCCGCTCCCCGGGACGTGGGGCTCCGTGTGCAGTATGGGGGGGGGGCGGGAAGCTTACGCGATGACGTCATGACGCGGCGCGCAGGACGTAACCCCGGCGTGACGCACAGCCCGGCGAGCCCGTGAGTTTCCCGTTATGCTTTTTTTTTTTTTTTTTTTTTTTTTTTTTTTTTTTTTTTTTTTTTTAATGCCCTCCCCCCGCTCCCCTCCCCGCCGCTGAGGGCAGGGCAGGGGGCGCGCGGGCGGGGAGGGCCGGGGTCGGGGAGAGGGCCGGGGCCGGGGCTGAGGCGGGCGCGGCGGGCCGGGCCAGCCGCCCTAGCGGCGGTTGGCGGGCGGCTGTCGCCTCCATCCTGCTACATCGGGAACATGGCGGCCGCCTCCGACCTGCTGCGGCTCCGCGGCTCCGCCGCTGCTGCCCACGCGGCGGTAAGTGCCGGGCCCGGGGCGGCGGCGGAGCGGCCGGGAGAGAGCGGGCGGCCGCGGAGCTCCCCCAACGCCTCGCCGCCTCCTCCCGGCCTCGCCGGCGGCACCCGGCCCTTCCCCGGGCCGGCGTGCGGCCTCCCGGTGCCCCGGTCGGGCCGGACACAAAGGGGCCGTGCGAGGAGGGCTCTGCGCGGTCACATGAAGCGGCACAGCCAGTGAGCGCGGGGCGGGGGGGAGCGGGCCGCCGCCATTGCCAGGCGCGGAGCGGCGGGGCAGCCTCGGCGGGGCCGGGGGAGGCCGCTGGCCGGGGAGCAGGTAACGCCGGGCGGGGGGGAGGCCGTGGCTCGCGGGTGGCCGGTGTCAGCCCGGGGGCTTCGGCGGGCCGTGGACCAGCTGGCTCCGGCCACGGAAGCTCGCTGCCCCGCCGCGCTCTGTCCGGCCCGGTGACGCGCTTGTGCCCGCCCGCACCCTTCCTCCTCGGCTCGGAGCGGGGCGGCCACCGTAGGATGCAAGGTTGTGCCGGTCCCGGCCCGCCGGCGGCTGACATCGGCGCGGTGCCGCATCTCAGCGAGGCCGAAGTTAGCAGGCACCCAGGCCGTGGGGCGGGGGCTTCTGAGCAAAGTTTGTGTTATACGAGGGTGCAGCGGTGAGCATCACCCTGCCCAGGATCGTTTATCATACAGAATATGTAAAGTTTTCTGTCGCCGTGTCTCTGTATACAACCTTTAGTCTATCTGAAGTACTTGCATTGGGGTAATAAGGTCATTATAAACTGACAAGTCATGGTGGTAGTGAAAAACAAACTCTGTACATCCAAGCAGGCTTCCATCAGTGCTGTAGAACTCTGGCCCTTTAAGTGAGATCTCACCTACAGTCACGTTCTGATTCTGCCTCCCCTCCCTCCTGGCACATAATTTAATTATGAAGATTGTGTCATGGAACTTCGCTTTGAGACTCATATGGGGAATGAACACACACCAGATTTTAGGAAGAAGCCATTTCGTGTTGTGTAGCTTAATGAATTAACTCATGGACAAATGCCTGGAGAGGTTTGTGTTCCAGAGATAAGGATCTCTGGAATTCCATCAAGGAATTGTACCTTTTACTGAGAAGCTTATGAAATGCAGTTTTTAAATAAAACTTGCAAAGTATTTTTTTCATTTGAATTAAGAAACAAGGCTTTAGCTGAAGCATTTTAACATTTAAGAGGTACACCTGAGTTTTGACAATTTAATGTGGGTCTTCTGTATAAAATCCTTCGCTGCCTGGCTTGTGTAAAGCAGGTGATTTGAGGGCAGAGCAGATGAACTGATTAGGCAATGCAGAATAGATCCTCAGGAGCTTTTAATGGGTCACTTACATGGAGAGAAAACGCAGCAATTTCCTTATTGGAGAGGGGTTTAAGTAGGGTGTGTGGAGGAGCAGTGCAGTGTGACAATCCTATTACGCTGACTGACCATCAAAGCTGATGATGCAGACCTGTCTAATATGACTGCAGAGGGATGCAGTGCAGAGTTATGCATGAATAATAGCTAAAATAGGAAGAGTCTTCAAAACATTGTCTTTAAAATAGTTTCTTCCAACACCTAACGCTGGCTCGCATAGAGGTTTCTTTTTATTATTTTAAAACTTAGGAAACATTTGGAGGGTAAGAGGATGTTAATTTCACCAGTAAACACCCTTCTTGTTTACAGAAATCACTTTTCTTTTGTTACGCTGGAAATAGTCCTTGGCAATGTCATTTAGCAAAGTCAGGGCAAAAGGGTATTGCTTTGATTTTTCTTTTCTGAAATCTCGTTAAATCCAGCATCTCTTCTGCAATAACACACAGAAGTAGTGCCTAGTAGTGCCAAAGCCTAGGGAAATGCCTATAAGAGTTTGTGAAGGAACGGTAGAAGTGATCATTATGGCCTTGAAATCTCAGCAGGTGACCTGAGCGTAGGAAGAAGAGGCCCTGTTGACATGAGGCATCCTTGTGAAGTTAATTATCAGAGCAACAATTGATTGAAGCAGGAGCATCAGCAATTGAATTAACAGGATGTTGAACAATAGTGGCAGTGCCTTCCACTTTAAAATAACAGTGCAGGCTGAGTTTCAGTATGGACATGTGGGTTCCCAAGGGAGTTTCCGATGGGATGGTTTGTGCTTACACTTGTATGTGCTTGCACAACCTACTTGTGCACAAACTTTCTATTTGTAGAGCCTTCTGCAGAAAACAAGTGGAAAGAGGATAAGGTTCTTCGCACTAATAAAGCAGATGCATGCTTACATGTTCGCCTTGAACGCTTCCACGTTTTTTACCAACTTGCACAAGATCTTAGCAGTGAAAACCGGACAAAATGTGGTGTAGTTGTGCCACTTGCTTAGCAGTTCCCCTGAGGTTGGTTTGGCTGAAGGTTCTCTGAGATGTTGCAGACCGGCCCGGTTGGTTTGGCTGGTTGGGAGCTCGCTGTCAGCATGTTTTTATATTTTATAACAGCTTTTTGTGTTCTGCAACCTTCAAATGATGCTGCTTTTAGTGGGCTACCTGTTGAGATTATTGCTTTTAATTCCCTCTATTATTTCACTACCAAGTGCCCCACTCTAATGCTCTGGCTATTTTAAGCCAAACTGAACTGATTCCCTATGTGCTGTGCATTTTGATATTCTGTACTGTGTATTGAGAGATGGGTGAAAATGTTCAGTAAAATTAGGTTATATCTGCACAAAGTTGCATACAGAAGTGAGTGAGATTTACAACAAATCAGTTGTAAACTGATTTAGGCTGGCAAAGCCTCCAAAGCATGATTCCTTCAGCTGGAATTTGTGTCCAAACAACTTGAGAGTGTGAAGAAATTCCTGGTAAAACAAAGCAAAACAAGTCTTCCTTCTCTCAAAATATGCTCATTTATCCTCCTGAGCACTCTGAAAAGAAGCAGATTTTTGATAGTTGGCCTTTTTCCTTCCTGCTTTTTTGGGATGTAGATGCAAACTTCATACAGCTGCTGGCAAAAGAGCTTAAGTTACCCAAGGAAGCTATGCATGTCGATCATTTTGTTTGATACACTACGTGTAGATACTACTGGGCTAACTGGGTTAAAGGTTTCCATGTAGTTTGTGGTCAGGAAAACACCCTTTTAATGCTTAATTAAAGAAAAAGCCTTTTATGCCTGTATGCAGTGTGTCTCTTAAGTCAAAACTTGTGTCAGCTAATAGCAAAGAATTCACACGAGCAGGGATGGTAGCTGTCATGCCCACGTTGTTCACTGCGTTGTAGAAAAGGCTTCTTTCTGCTGTATGAGGATGTGCAGTAGGCACTGGGATTTCCCTCACTGCTGAAATCATCCGAAATGGACACCAATATGGTACATGTCTGCTACACAGTAATATTGTTTATGCACGATTTCTGTAAGTCGCAGCTGTCTGTCAAGAAGGGCCACGTAATGAGTGTGCGCAGCCTTGGAATGTGCCTTTGAAAAAATGGAGAGAAGGCGATGGTCACAGGATCAGTCATGTTAACTTGTGTGCGATGCAGCGTGCGTGTAATCCTGGGGTAAAGTCTACCCATAATTCTGTTGTATTCACTTAGAAATCTCCTTTGCTGAAGGAGAGCAAGCTTTCAAAAATTCGAAAGTAAGTAATTCTAAAAAAAAACCCAAATAAAAATGAGTATCTTCTTGTGCTGCATTTCTGTCACTGTCCAACTGCAAGGAGCAGCTGTTAGGTTGGTAAGTTGTTGCTGCAACGCCCTTAAGTTGCCAGTGAGGTTGAAGGGGAGAAGGTGGTGAATTAACAGTGAGCGTGCAACCGTCTTGTTTTTGTTGTGCTAAACATTAACCTGCTGTTTCTTAGCAAGCTTGGGACTACAGAGTGCGCTTCTTCCAGTTGGGGTGATCACTGTCGGTAGGGGAATTGCCGTTCTTAGAGGTGGCTAAGTCCATCTACTGGAAAAGGTAGATCTCTAGCTGGTGTTATCACTGCTTGGCACTGAGTGCTTAGTCTCACATGTAATTGATTAGTTGAAGAAGGATGACTTATTTAGAAATTTAGTATTTCTTGAAACTTAATCCAGAGGGTACGAAGTCTGCTTAAATCAGAACAAAGGTCAGATCGCTGGGCTTGGGAACATTACAGGCCTGTTGCCGGTGTGTAGTAGTGATTTTGTATGACTGACATTGCAAGTCGGAAACGTTCCCTACTTGCCCAAACTTTGGAGTTGAAGATGTAGTGCGTTTTGAAGGAATTCCAGGTGCTTTAGTGACTGATCCAGTTGGAGCTGAAGGCTAGAACTGATCATTGCAGCTCTCCCATTTCCTGGGCTGACTGTCAGCACTGCCCTGTAAGAGTGCGTTCGCCAACAGAGTGGTAGAACACAAGCAAAGCAAGATGCAAATTATAGGTCTTGTATAGCCTTAAATACTTTATTTACAACCTTTTGCCTGATCTTTCCTTTTTTAACTTGTGAAGAGCGAGGAATTCTTTACTATGTGATCATTCCAATGTTGCAGAGTAGCAACTGAATGCTTCCTACCTGTCTGCTGAATAATGAGCTGTGCTTCATCCCATCCACCTTTCCAGTTCTGCTTCTTCAGGGGGACAGCGGTGGGCATTCCACTCGAGATTTCTTTCCAGTGCAGACATTCAGCGGGAGGTCAGCGGGCTGCTTTGGGAAAACTGTTGCTGATGTCTGCTTGTAAAGCATGGCAGTGTCGTAATGGCTCTGTGCTGCTGGTAGGAAGTGGCAGGCATCTGTTTCTTGTCTGGCTGCAGGCAGCAGGCTAGTGGGGGGTGGCTTAGTTTGGTTTGGTTTGGTTTTGCCTATTCCGCTTGATAGGTTGCTGTCTTTTTTTTTTCTCTTTTTCTTTTTTTTTCGTCTTTGGCTTTGTGCTTCTAGTGTCAATCCTCTGAGCATTTCTGCTGTTTGCTTCTGTCTTACACAGCTTTTCTAGCAGCATTGTTATCCAGTTGGAAGTAATTCTTGACTTTCTCTTTTTACAAAAGCCCTTAATGTTTACAATGTTTGCTGCTCATATCTTTCTTCATCTTCATACCCAGGCATAAGCAGCAGCTTCGTGGCTGCAGAGGTTCAAACACTGTCTCTACTATTATCTCTATATTAAAAATATATAGTTTTTCAGTCAGAAGAGGTAGGAAAGTCATAAACTGTTAATCCTTTAGGTTTCCATGCACCAAAACAGTGCTTGTAGTTTATGGAAGATTTTACAGTATTTATGGTTATTTCGTTTGCATAGAAACTGTAACTGCTCTTAGGGAGTCTTCAGCAAAGACTTTGGTTTCTGTGTCCCTCTGATAACTGTCAAGGAAGAAAGAGGGAGTATTTTCTTATGAAAGCTTTTATTTGTTTGCTCTGAGTTGGAATTAGAAGTATATTTTCATGTATATTTCTATGCATTTTTGCTTGAAAAGTTCTGATGTAAATAACTTTGTTTCTTCCCACAGGAGGGCTGGTTTTTGTGCAGTAGTTGTTATGAACGCATCTTCTGTGAGAAAGCCCGGAGTGTTTGTGCTGTCGGCGAGTGGGAAGCGCCAGCTCTGCAGCTGGCTGTGCGGCGGGTGCTCGTCCTTCCTGCTGACTTCCTTTTTGTTTGTGTTTTTGCTAGATCTTCCTAGATTTTCATGTACGTGTAGGCATGAGTGAAGTCAGTCTTGTCTTGAGCCACGCTTTAAAAACCAAGAACCTGTTGCATGTAGAGAAAGCAACTGTAATGCCTAACATTTTATACCAAAGGTTAGAGCTCTGAAAGTGCTGCAAAAGCAGTTTTTTGTTTTCTGTTAACTTGAAAACAAAACACCAGTTATCGCCTCCTTCTCGGGTACTTACTAACGGAAAAAAATTAGGACAGTTTTTTTTCCTGGGGAAAAGGAGAGAGGATAGGTGCTGGGAGATGAGCTGTGAGCAGCAGCCTCAGAGGCTTTGGAGCAATTACAGAGTGGGAAAGAGTGCTGTTTGCCTCGTATGCAAACTGCAGCGTGGGTGAATCTGAGGTGGAGTGGTTGCTTGTGTAGTACATAAACCAAAGAAGACGCTAAAGACAGCATATTGGAAATTCCTACATCTTTGTTTTGGAGAAGCCTCAGAAGGTTATTTTGTCTGGCTTGTTAAGGACTTTAGGCTAGCACTTGTGTCCGTGTCCTTATAAAGCCTTGAATGTGCTGGATGATGGTGACACATGTAGTGATGAGAAACGATAGGCGTTTTCATGAGCTGCTTCAGCAGTGATTCTCATGGACCTTTTCTGTGTGCTCCCGTAAATTGCCGGCCTCTGTTCCCAAATTTTTTGTGTGGTGAGACTTAGCAGATAAATTCACCATGATTCTGACTGCTGTGCCTGTGGCAGAAACTGCGTGTGGATTATAGGGTCCCTTTCCTTTCCTGGTGTGTACAATGTTTGGAGAGGAGGGCAGCTTGCCCACAAAAATCTTTCCCAGTTTTACCGCTCTGCTGTGATTGAGAGAGTGCTTTTGCTGCTTGCCATCGTACCAGTAAAAATGTACGTTAACAGGCATTATTTATTTCTTCTGCAGAAGGAGGGGTGCAAAAAATAGAAGAGCTGCTTGGGAGAAACCATTTGAGTTACTGTATAACGGAAGTGTCCTACTATTTCCAAAAATACCACACAGGTACAGCGATAACTCATTTTTAGAAATGTCTAAAAGAGGGAAAGCTCTCCCGTTTTGATCCTCAAGAGAAAAAAGTGATTGCAGCCTTCTTGAAAGAGGTCTTTCAACACAGATGGTTCTTTAAATGTCGAAATGGGTAGTGGGAATTGAGAAGTGTAGTACTCTCTTGTGTTCTGCATCTCTGCTCTCGATTCATAATTCTGTAAGATTTGTTTGTCTTGAGATGGGTTGACTTCGTTGTTCAGTTATATAAAAATTGATTAATTTTGCATTTCTGAGCCTACTGGAGATCTAACACAGGTGAACAGGGAAGAAGGTATGCAGGTGGTACTGTAGCAAGGTTTCATTTAAAAACAAAAATAAAATTGAGATGTTGTTTTTTGTGATCATTTCAGGAGTTGTGTGTCCGTGTTCCTCTTATCTATCCAGATAGATCTTTATAAACATTTATATAGAGACAAGCAATTCAGATCCCATTATTTTCCAACGTAAGTGCGTTGTGTTATGGAGCAAGATGCAAAGTTCTAAATTAATATCATGTCTAGGATAATTTATTGGCATTTAGAAAAATTGGGAAGATGTGCAAGTTCTGTGGTCACGCTAGAAATCCAGCAAAATGCATGAGAGAATTAGAAGGATGGGTTTGTACTTTTGCATGCGAAGTACTGCAGTGTTCCAGCTGAAAATTTCCTAATAGTGTTGGGAGTGTTAATGGGGAATTGTTTGGTTTTGGCTTGTTAAACCATGTAGAGAAAAGTGGTTTTGTTCAGTTTCTGTGACATGATTGTTTTGATATTTAGGATGTTGGGCACTGCTTTAGTTGAAATTGTATTTCAAGTATTTCACGTAAACTTAGCTTTAGGTTCACCTCATAAGCTGTGAGGCGTGCTGCTGCCTACCGTTTTCAGGGGATGTAAAAATACCAAAGAGGAAGGATTGGAAGTGGTCCTTTGTATTGTGGTTTCCACAATCTTAAAACAAAATCTGCCAGCTTAGTAATAATAATGTTAGGATCCAGGGTAATTTTATTCAAAATTATCTCCCTGCAACTTCACTTTTACATGTCCAAATAGTTTTATCTTTTCTTTCTTATTTTGCTCTTTTTTTTTCTACAGTAAGTCATCTGGAATGCCATTTTCAGCAGGAAGAAGCTTAATGTTGTCCTTTTTCTTCATGACTTCTGTCACTATTGATTCATTAGCATTTCTTCCTGATCTTGAAGGAGATTTTTGGCATTCAGATGTGAAAATCAAAGGTGTGTGATCTTAATCAACAACTTATTTGAAAGAATGCATAAATATTGAAGTGCCACTATGAAGCGTAACCTTTTGTTACCACTGCTTTAATTCAGAATTCACATTTTGTTTTTAATAGGGCAGCCCTTCCAGTTGAGTAAAAAAAAAAACAAAAAAGAATACCGAAGTCAACCCCCCCCCTCCTTTAGTCTTGTCCTCAGTATGAATCTGAGTGGTTTATGACAACCTATACATCATTAAAAAAAAAAAAAAAAGAGGACACAAATATCGTATTGTTTTCCTCTGAATATTGTGAATCCCCAGCATCTTTCTGATAGGCTGATGTAGTCAAGGAATAGTTTTGGTTAGGGTATTCCCAAGGCTAGTTTTTGGAGGGATTTCACTCTTCTTTGCTGTAATTTCCCTGATTTTCTGCTTTAGTTGTCCTTTGAATTTGCATTCGTGAATCTAGGAGAAGGATGCACTTTCTTAAATGACGTCTTAGTCATACCTTGTGTATTTCTGTGCTTCTAACAAAATTCTGGAGTGTAATTAATTCTTGGCTCTTATTTTCTTTGTTGCTTAAAGTTGATTAAATAGGAAGTGATCCAGTTCTAAGCATTTTTGTTAGAATTGCTCTGGTGAAGTCTACTCCTCTGTGTTGTACATAATATTAAGGCAGAGTTCCTCTCTCATGCATTTAAACCAGAATAATTCACATTTCATAGAATGGTTTGGGTTGGAAGGGACCTTTAAGATTATCTGTTTCCAACCCCCTGCTATAGGCAGGGATTTGTTGATATTCTCTAAGCATTTAGCCTTGCTTGTAGTTTCTTCAGTGTTCTAGATGAAAACAAATATGAAACAGTGGAGCTGAGCTTGCAAATCTAAATGTGTATGCTTATAAAACTTACAGTGATTTGGGGATGTGTTAGTTAATATGTATGAGTTGTTTGCAAGAGGTGTTATCGGATCTCTTTTAATTGTGGGTTTGCAAAACCATTGGCAAAGCTTGCTTTAGGTGCTCACCTTCATTTGCTTTAGGAAGTTTTGGAGTTATTTGTGCAAATTAAATCAACTATTTACTTGCTAGTATAAATATATTCTTCTTTTGGTTATGTCCTTTTTTAAGGAGCAAGGCAGGCTCGAGAAACATACAGGTTTCTTAGCTCAATTAAAAAACTGTCATTGTGTCTGTATTCTGAAATGGAATGGTTATATGTGTAACTTGTGCCAAATGTATTGATGTTTCATAATGATGATTGTATGCAACCTTAGCCACTGCAAATTAAGTACCGTGGTCTTCTGTAACCCAATGTAAAGCCTATAAAATAGGCTTAGATTGTGGCCTTGTGTCTCTTTTGTTCCTTGAGCTACTGCAGAAAATTCGGTTAGAAAATCTGTTTTCATTAGGAAAAGTGAACTTAAATGGCTGTATACCAGAACAATGACAAGAAAGTGTATTTTATTAAGTCCCAACCAGACCAAGTGCCTGAGTGCAGCCAGCATGCTGGCCGTGCACAGATGAGCATAACTGATGTGGTTTGCTTTCTGCCGTTGTCTTTTCTGAAGGTTTTACAACTTGAGGAGCATACCAGAAGGATGGGTTTCTGTAGGCAGAATTAGAGTAGTTTGTTGCTGTAATCCGTCATATGATGGAGACTTCAGCACTTATATCATGAGGTCAACATTTTATATGAGTAGCAATGTTTGTCTTGTGACTGTAAGGGAATATTTAAGGAGGTGAAGAATAAGTGGCCAGACACTCAGACTGTAATGGTTTTTCTTCTCTGTGTCATGCCAGCTATGTTCTGACCTTTTGACTGTAGGTGCTGGTCAGTTTATTGGCTGTGCACATGTATAGTTAGGTAGTGGAAAGTACACCAAATGTGTACCAAAACAGTGCAGAGAAACTTGGTATTCTCAGTGTATGCAAATGAAGGGAAGCAAGGCTCCATAAACATCTAAAGGGTGAGAGTTTGAAGAGAGCGGCATTTATGTAAGCGATGGACAGCGTTGGAAGCTTGAAGTGCTGCCAGACCAAGAGTGAGCATTGAGAAGCTCAGTGAGGAACGGGGTTTTACTTACTTGAAAAACTATTTGCAGCACCTGCTGTAAAATGACAGAATGGTTTGAACTGAAAGGCACATTAGTCCACCCCCCCCTGCCACGAGCAGGGCACCTTCCACCAGATCAGCTTTCTCAAGATCCCAGCCACCCTGGTCTTGAACACTTGCAAGGCACAATTTGACCCCAGCACCAAGAGCAATCCTCTGTCTTCATAAAGCAGGCTTCTGTGAAATGGAAGCTTTACACTGCTCATGTGTGACTCCTCAAAGTGGTCTTTCATATATCCTAAGGAATGGAATGTAGAAAGCAAAGTATTTTGTATCTTCATTTCAAATCTGATGAGCAGTAGTTGAATCCGACTGTATAAAACATGTTTTTGAATGTGTATTTTATTTGGACAAAACTATTGCAGGAAGACTGCTGGTATTGGAATATATGTATTTACGTGAGCGTTTTATGTAGTTTTCTCCTTCCTGGAGCACTGCTTACAGTGGCAGCTTGGCCCTCCAATAAGCATTCTCTGTGGGAGCCAGCTGTGGTGCTTATGGACACTAATGCTCCAGAGTGTCCGCTCTGTCCTCTGCTGGAGATTGTCATCGTAGGGGTATCAGAATAAAATGTCTCAGCCATACCAACTCATAGTTCAGCATAAACCTGTGAGATACTTATTATTAGATTATAAGCACAGTTTTACAAATATTTATGGAAATCTAAGTGCATGGAATCTCCAGAAAAGTTTTGTGAAGACTTTTTGTGTTCATGTACATGGAAAACGCGTTCCCGCTAAGGCTACCAGCAAGGGATTCCTTTTCTTATCACGGTCTAGGGGAGATACCAGAAATTGTGCCTTGCCAAATGCAGCAGGCCTCAGAGCTTGTGGTCCTAGCTCAGCTGCGCCTTCGGCTAGAATAGACCTGTGAGGAGTTGCATTTGGAATTAGGGCCCTGGTTATTAGGGGATAGACATTCTCAATCCCTGTAGGTAACTTTCAGAAATGCTCATCTAGTCTTTTCTTCCATTACTGTTATGAAGGGAGTGCGTATTTCACTTTCTTATTAGTGCTCTCCCACCATTGCTTGCTTGCTTTGAAAGTGTCATGAGAAAAAGGGGTTTTTTGAGAAGGGAGTGGAAATCAGGGAGCTGAAGTACCTCTCTGTGAAGAGAAACTGGAGGAGGTGGGGTTGTTCAGCCTGGAGAAAAGACGGCTCTGGGGAGAACATGTAGCAGCCTCCCAGCACTTTACGGGGGACAGGGAAGCTGGAGGGAGACCTTTTATTGGTGAGTGTAGTGGTAGAGCAAGGGGGATGGCTTTAAACTAAAGGAGGGGAGATATAGATCAGATATTGGGAAGAAATCCTTCACTGTGGGAGTGATGAAGCACCGGCGCATCCCAGAGAAGCTGTGGGTGCCCCATCCCTTGAGGCACTCAAGGCCAGGCTGGGTGGGCTCTGGGCAGCCTGAGCTGGAGGGGAATAGCCCACCCACGGCAGGATTTGAACTACATGGAAACAGCATTGCAGTCTTAAGAAAGCAAGGAAGGTGTTTCAGATTTTGTCATTTTTAAGACTGAAAAAGTGTTGAGAAGGAGTTGGAAGTGAGTGCGCACACTGTTTTTGTCTCAGGTTTTCTGAACAGAAAATCCAGGGAGATGCAAATCTACTAAGAAACTGCTTTTGGCTACAGCACCTGCTTTGATTTTGTGATCTCTGTTCTGAGAGGGGTTTTTCAGTGGTTGCTCCTATAAGGACGGAAAGCACACTGCTACCTGAGTAACCTCATACTGGACCGTGTTCTTACAGCCCGTGGGTTAAAATAATTAATTACATTGCTGGTCTTGTTTCCAGCGTCCTACGAACTGTGAAGTCTCTTAAATGCAGTTGTTTGAAAAGTACACTGCTGTGCTCTTTTGATTAATGTAAATGAATTTGCACAGAGTACAGTATTAGAGAATACTGTTAGATAAGTACATCTGACTAAAGAAAATAGTCTGGAGTGGGATATCGTCAAGTGTGTAGCCAGAGAGAAAACTTGAGCAATTTGCTGCCTTGGGGTTTAAACTCTTTGTAATAAGAGTTGTTGGTGTCAGAAAAGCACTAAAGCTGAGAAGAAAATGGCTACCGAAATCATTGTTGCTACAGTAACAACATGGCTTGACTATTAATGTGCTGCTTTCATCATGTTAGGTGTGTTGTGTGAGATGCTGCTCCAAGGTAGAAAGGACGTTAATGGGAATAGATTTAAATCCACTTGGAAGCCTGACAATAACCATTAATATCTTGTTTTAGAATATTAATCTATTTATTGGAAAGACTAATTTGTAGTGAATATTTTTTCTACAAAAAATAAATTACTTAATGGTCTTCAATTGTGCTGATAACTTTGTTGTTATAAAACAATTTGAAGGAAGATAAAGTACAGAGTGAGTGATCTCTCTCAGTAGTAAGTTTAAAAGGAAACTACGTAGGTTGTTCTGAATTATTTATTTATTATTTTGTTCTATTTATTTCTGAGGAAACTGCAACAGATGCAAAGAGTGCAATAATGATATTTGGTAGAGCAAATTCTCAGCTACAGAACGCTATTTTCCAACATAGTCACCGCAGGTAGCTGTGCATTTTCACCAGCATTGAAAAGAGCCTGTGGGCTGCACTCGTAACAGTCTGCACCGGTGGAGGACAGCCACTGTGGCCACTGCTGAAACGCACCACCCACTGCCTCACTGTGCTCACATCTACTGGTTGGTTTCCATCAGTGTTCAACAAGCATCAGTGAATGTCAGTGGGTACCATTTTTTCCACATAGCGGAGTTCACTGACGCCCCTTTGCTTCATGTGCACTTCATGTCAGGCGCCATTCTGTCAGAGTGCCCCTCTGCTGCCATCTGTCACACGGCAACAACGCATAATGGGATATTGGTGGGACAGTTCAGCCTCTACTGCTGCACCTCCAACGTACGCCTCTGACATTGTGTGCTGACATAATAAAATATGAGGCACTGCATTTGGAGCACCCCTCACAATACCCTCATGCATTTAGTGTGCATTAATATCACAGTTTCTCAGAAATCCAACTAATTTTTTTTATTTTTTTTTTTAACATTGGAAACCTTTTTGTTTTCTCTTGTTTCAAATACTTTACTATTTTGAGTTAAAATTAGGAAATTAAAAAACCGACATCCTGATTAAAGATTTAAAAATAAGGGAGGCTCTTATTTAATGTGTAATCTACGCATCTCTCTGCATTATATTTTATTTCATAGGGCTGTCAACGTAGGTGTTCTGAATTTGCACATTTTTCTCTAATTGAGCAGAGCTGTTACACTGGAGAATTTCAAAGATGTGTAAGGAAGAGGTCGGTCAGGAAAGAGATGCGTGAAGTGCAATGAATGTGTGAAAACAAGCTGATGCATTGCTGTGTGCCTGGGTCTCAGGTGGTGGGCTGGGAGTGGGTATGGGTTGGTAATTGTCTGCTCTCCATCCAAGTCCAGTGTATGTGGAATGCATTGTATATAGTGTGTCAGATCCCACGTGTGTTTACTTTGAATGTACTTGTATAGTGTTTGGATGATTGGACACGTAGTGATTGGACAGTCTTACTCCACCCATGTACTGTCTCATACAAAACAGCCTTCTGACCTGTTTCAGTGGAGTCCTGCCTCATTTACTGCTTCTCAGACATATGCTGGGTATATGAATTGCAATTTTCAAGACTGTAGAAAAACGCTTGGTATGTAGGAGCAGTCATTTGGACAGTGGGATGTTGTTGCTTTTTGTTACACAGAAGAGGATGCACCAATTTGGTGTACACAAGGCTTGAACACTTTGTGGCTCTTATGTACAGCTTTACCTCTATGTTTTATTGAAATTCAGGGGGCTTGGCAGAAAAGAGGACAGTTATTACTTTAGAAATGAACTTGAAAGGGGAACAGCGTATTTTCTTAAGATGAGTGAATGGAATGTGCTGCCTCTGATATTTAAAAAGTAAAAAGACGATGCATGCGTTCAAGTTAAGGCCCTTGTTAACTTAGAAAACATTGCAGGAGCTTTGTGCTTTGCATTTATCATTGCTTATTTCCAACTGAGAAACTAAGTATGTAAACTTGAACTAAAATTCCACGACTGATTTCTGTATGGTAGGCACGGTCTCATGTGACTGTGTCTGTGTTCTGGAGTGCATTTGTGCAGTTGAAAGGCACGTCCCTGTATTTGGGTGTGCTGTGTATACAAAGCTTGTGTGATGATGTAGCAAAGGAATATGCAGTAATTCAGACTGGAGGAGTTCCACAGCTGAAGGGCTGAGGTAGTTACTGCACAGGTAGTGCATTGCAGAGATTTTGCTGACAGTATAATGATGAGAGAAGTGTTCAATGTCAAGGATGATGCCAAGGTTATGTGCAGTGTCAGTAATGTGGAGTGAATCAGAGAGATGATGTCACACTGCTTTAGGCTTTTCCTGTTTGGGAGAAGCTGTTATGTTCATGGTATATAATGGCAGGAAATCAAAAGCTGGTTTGTGTGGTCAAGGTAAATGGACTGAAGGGTGACGGAAAACTTACGGATGTCTGCTATGCAAGCAGTATATTGATTTATAGTTTAAACTGGTAGAATTTTACAGAAAGAAGGGGAATTGTTCTGCAGTTTTATTGTATGTATTATGGTAACCATCATTATGAGGAGTGGCATTTGATTTAGCTGAATATTGACCGACTGAATATCAACAGTATGTAGGATATTGCAGCTAACCTTAGCTGTGGGGAAGCTGCAGTGAGAAGTAACCTTTAGCAACGATATATTAATATTCTTTCTTAAGATCCAGAAGTTCTTTAAAATAATGCTTCAGTTTGTTTCTGTGATGCTTTAATTTGTTGGTTACAATATACTCGCTTACTGGATAATGTGTGTTCAAAGCAGACAGCTCTTAAATATATCTGCTTTTTGTTCTTTTCCCTTGCTTCTCTGCAGATACCTTTCCATCCTGACTGTGTGCCTGTTGTATGCATCTTTAAACGCCTACTTCTGTCTGTGTAGAGATGAAGATGAAAAGTAGCCTTTTTAACTGGTAGTTGTTCCATTAGTCCAAACCCCAGTCTACCTAGAATATTTTTCCCTCTGAGAGCTTTTCCTTTTTTTTTTTTTTTCTTATTTAAGTAATAGAGATTTTTGAAATAGTAATTAAATTTGTCATTTGACTTGACTGATGATAAAACACAAGCTCTTTTTTTCTTGACTCAGGTTATTCTCTCTGACAACTTTTTTCCCACTGTGATAGTCCAATTGATGTTACATTCATCTACTTGTAATCTGCTTGTTTGGACTGAAACAGCTTCCCTCTGAAGTATCATCAGTTGTGTTCATCTCCGTGCTGTCATACTTCTCCTTGAAGTGCTTCACCGTCCCATATGGGGTGTTGTCAAAAAGAAGAACTTCTTCTCAGTAGAAAAATGAGATCAACAGATCCACGTGAACGCCCCACCACAGCTTTGGGATCCGTGCGTGTGCTTTTTACTGTGCTGTATAAGACAAAGGAAGAGCTGTAAGGGTTGGGGTTTTTTTTTAACTGTTTTTTCATATATAACTCAAAATCTAACAGGAGGTGGAAAATGCTGGAGACAGTCTTCTTTCTTCCAGTGCCTGGCTTGCTATTTCTTTCAGTCACTGAAGACTCTTTGAAGGCAGAAGCATCTCCAGTAAAAGGACTTAATTCTTTGTAGGTTGTTTAGCGTTTGGTTTTGGCTTAATTTTACGGCTGGATAATTTTTCAGATAATGGCGTCAGTAGGGAACCTGTATGCAGATATTGCTTTGCAACAACTATTGCAAAAACAGTGATGGTTATTTTTCCTTTACAAGTTGAACTTTGGTAAAGTTGATTGTGGCATTTATAATTCAGTTGATTGAAGTTGGAATAGCACAGGTTGAGATAACTTCTACAAATTCTCAAAGGGAATGAATTTTGTGGTTTTAGAGAAGAACGTGTTGAAGTTCAAGCAGTTGTTTAACATACACTGAATGGCTGTTAACATAAACCGAAGGGTAGTTCTGTATGCTTGTGGGTACAGAATGTTGTAGCTTATATCAAAAAGCATCCAGATTTCTTCTACCAGGGAGCAGGCAGCTACATTTTGTACAGATGAGGCTATTTCTGATGACTTGTTGGAAAAAAAGGCAGTCTAAGTTTATATTCAGTGGGTCTTCAGCTGTAATGACTGATTCAGAGGAGGCTACTATCAGTGAAGGTCTTCCCTTTATCAGGCTTCTTTTAAAATTATTTTCTTCTTGGTAGTTGTGAGTGACCATGCTAGTGGGAGCTGCTTCTGGGTTCCTTGAGGAGCTTTTTCTTATCTGCCACATTAGATCCATTAAATTTCCGTGGATTTGTGGAGGACTTCCAGAGCTGCATCAGACGGTAGAAGGAAACTTCTGCCCTTTCACTTCGCCTTCTCTCTGCCGTGTTTCAATGTAGCAGATCTTAATGCTGGGACCCTGGTGTCCTGATGGATGTATCTGTCACTCTGAACCAAATAAATGCATTTCCTTATTCTCAGGAAGTGCTTGAGGTTACGACCACAGGTGCAATGCTAGTGCTGTGTTTTTGCATTAAGCTGCTGAAGTGAACTGTTCAGCCCCAGTTTACACCAACCAAAAAAAGCAGAGTCTACAGTTTATTCTCGCCTTTGTTCCTTTGTCTCCCTTGCTTCCCCCTGTAACCAAAATCAGCTGTGAAGGCGAAAGCTGGTTTTCAATTACATTAGAACTTTTGCTTTAAAACAACAGCAAAAAAAGCACTTCTCTCAATTATGTTCCTGACTGCAGCTATTGCAGGAGAAGGTGCTGGCTGGAAAGAGTTAAGGGTATTTTCCCAGATGGATGTGGAAGTACGATTGTTGCGGATCAGTTGGGGTTTTTCTGTTAAAAATAAGGACTGAGTGGTAGGTAAGCGCATCAAAAGTCTTATCAGGATTACCGTAAAGGCTCCTTTTATACCTTTGCAATCTGATGTTCCTTGGCCTTTGCAATCTAGTGTTTCTCAAAGGTTTTCCCCGGAAAGGGGCCTGTTGTAGGAGGTACTTCATTATTGAAAACAGGACACTACTAACTTAAAGTAGACAGAAGTGTTTTTAGTCTGAAAATAAGGTGTAATTGTAGTGACCAGAGGAGAAATTGGGCACATTTTGTAAAGTAAATCAGATTTGAACTCGGGTGAATGATCTTAATAATAAACTGTGTATTGTGAATGACTGTGAGCTCAACGCAGGAGTCATAGGTAAAATATTTTGTGCTCTGCTTATATGTGGGAAAGCTATTAATTGTTCTTTATGAACTTGAATTTTGAAGTAGCAGCTGTAGCTGACTGCTTTCAGAAGCAATACTAAGGAAGCTTTTGTAGCTGATCTCCAGCTAGTCGTAAACATTAGAGTTTTTTAGTGGCTGTGGTGTGGTCATCTCTAACAATTTTGTAGCTTGTATATTTTTAACTTATTCCACAGGTACTTTTTGAAAACCTCCTGTCTCTCTGTAACTCACACATGGGTGAGTGACTATGCTTGCCTGGGCAGTATCCATGTGCAAGTCTCGGTCATTGCGTAGGGACTGGAGAGCTTCTTGTGCCTGCTTTGCTGTTTGATATGATGTATAAAAAGCAGCAGCACTGATGTGCTGCTTTTTTGTTGTTGTTTTTTCCACTGGTTTAGGTGATCAACCCTGGCAGTGCACCAGCCTTAGCTCATATTCACTGATTAGTGAGATCTGCTTGTGCATTTGGACATTGAAGTCTGCCTGTTTTACTTTGGTATTATTGGGGTGCCTGTGAAGTATTGTCCATCTCTGCCTGTGAGGGGTGCTTCTTGCTGCCCGTTCTCAGCCCTTACAGAACAGGCTGGCAGCATGTCAGTGGTCAGAGGCACAGCATTCCTGCAGTGGCCCTTTCACTGCTGCAGGCCACTTCCCTCCTTGGTGAGGCCTCGAGGTGAGTACACTATTCTCACTGGCTTCTGAGTCCCCTTGGGCCCATATCTTTGTTACCTGGTGGTGGAGAGACACTTTCTTTACAGCTGCTTTCCTGATAGTGAGAATTAAGACTTGAAAAATCGGAGGTAAAACATTTGTGATTTTGCCTTTCCCTCAGGAACCCTGGGGAGCTACCTCTCTTGGATCTGCTGGGAAAGAATTCCAGGTGTGCAGCTATTTCAAATGTCAACACCCTTGAAATGAGAAGTAGCTGTTAAGATTGAGCTGTTTGTGCTGTAGCGAGAGGAATCCTCCTTGACAGCAGAAGGACCTTTGATGGAGAAGTGTTGGCTGGGCAGTGCAGGCAGTTTTGGTTGCTTTAAGCGCAGTGAGTCTCAGTGCTGTCAGTCATCTTGGCTACAGCTGGTGAGTCCCACCACTGCAGGCTGCTTACCTGCATCAAAAAGTGTGTGTGCTGCTGCAGTGCTGTCAGCTGTGTGGCAGGGCTCTGGGTGCAGTGGTTACTAAATCCTTAACAGGGGAGTTAAGCTTTAAAGGGCCTGTGGAACTGCAGTGGGCTGTGGTAGCCAGCCCACCAGTCCTTCTGCCGTTTGCTTGCTGGTGAAACTTGTGGTGCCTGCCCCTCAGCTGGACAGTATCCTAATTATGATGATTGGTTTTCTCTCTTCCCTCCTCTTTCTCTCTGTGCCAGATGTAGATAAAGGATAACCCCACTTTTTTCCCAGCGTACTTTAAGAGCTCCCTGTGAGCCAAAAAAGTACTTACATTCAAGAATACTTGTATTGGAGCTTTTTCAAAGGGATCGTCTCTAGTAGGCAGTATAGGGAAAGGTTTGCCATTTTATGTAGCAGTCCGAAGCGCTTGGTCTAGTGTTGTGTTGTGTTGCCATGCCAAAGCTGCAGCAACGCAGCATGGGCTGTGTGTGCTGGATTACTATGTCCAGTTGTCTGGGCTTGGTCCTGTGGTGCAGAGATGCTGTGCAGTTGAATAAGAAATGATGATAACTGTGTGGAGGACAGTTTTTGCTAGTGTTAGGCCAATTGTAGTTTTCAGAAGATAAGAGGATTGTTGCAATGGTGAGATGAGTTTGCAGGGTGGCTGGGTCATTGTATTGAAAAATTGCTTGCTGTGGAAGATATGTTAGGCTGAGATTGGGTTTGCCAACCGAATTGCAAAGGCTTACTGAGATGTCTATTTTAGTGCTAATCCTGGTGCTTGGTAGTGTTAAGCTGCATAGACCTTCCCCTTTTCTGAAAGGTGTTTTGGCTCATCATGCATGGAAGGTGTGTTTTGTGAGTTTTTAACTGTACTTGATACTGAGCCTTCTGTTACATCTAGTAGGGCTTCACTGCTATTTGAAAAAAATTCTTTTGCTTCTGCAGGCACAGGAACTGTCTCTTTATAAACTTGATTTTTTATTATTATTATTATTATTATTATTATTGGGGGGGGGAGGGAAGTATGACGTAATTGAGAAAGGAATGTAGCTTTTCAGTAACATGGCAGAAAGGTTGCAGTTTTATGTGGTAATCAGGAAATAATCCTGTGGCTTGCGGAAGGAGCCTGGAGACTTGTCTTCTGCTGGTTTATATTGCCTACAAAGACTTGGCAGTGCTCTCTTTCCTTACTCTCTGCCTTTGTATTTCAGACAGATGGCTTTGCGACAGAGGCTGACTGGGGAACTAAGATTCAAAAAAGCTGCTGCGTATGAACCAAGTTAGGAGAGGAGTCCTAGGCAGTATGTGAGGACATGTATCTCTTTCCAGATTAATTCTGGTGTTGGATTCCTGAGTTTTGTCTTGCTATGAGCATCTTGTGCTATAAAACTGTATTCTGGTCTTCACTGGTAGTAAACCAGTTTCTCAGAGATGCTATATTTTGATCTGTTCTTGTTTTGTACAGCTTCAGTAACTTTCAGTCTCTTCCAAGTGTCCTATAGTCTGGTATCTCCAACTAGGAAGTGAAAAGTGTCTTTATGAAGTTCTTTTGAAGATTTGTGAGCAAGACTGAAAATAGATTAGTTAATCTGGTATTAATCAACCTACATGAAAGCAGAGTAGGTTATGATTTTAAAACGGGCCAGCTAGCCTTAAAATTATAGTTAACATTTTTGAAGGAAAAATGAAGAACTGGTGAGAGCCTATATTTAAAACCTTCCAACACTTAATTTCAGGTACTTCGATAGTTTTTATGAAAAAGGTCAGAAAACGTTTGATTTCTAATCATTTATTCTCTGTAGGAACATAAAATAGCTGAGTTGGAAAGCTCTAGCTGAAAAATATGGAACTTCTCTTGCTATGCAACTTTTTCCCCCTCTCCTTAGTTTAGTAGCATCTTTATACTTACGTGGTTTCTTGATAGGTTAGTACCAACATCTGTTATTTGAAAATTATGTGTGTTTGAGAAAAAAACCCTCACATTTTGGCATTTCCAACCTAGAATACATATAGATTTCTCACCAATATGTTAAATTAAAATGTTTTATTTTGCAGGTTTGTTTTAATGTGGAAGAGGATCTCAGAGCTTAATGCAAAAAAACCAATCAAAGGTATGTAGAATTTTTTTTTCCCCAGGTTGCTTGAATCCATTAGCACTGCTAAGCAATCAGAAAAGCAGTCAGTGAATTGTATTGCAATTTGAATCTTGATTGCTGACATTTAGGTATGCAGTGCTGTGATACCAAAAGAGGAACACCCTTCCTCCTCCCCCAGTAGTTAAACTTATGATAACAGCAATGGTTAGGTTTTTTGGTGTTTTTTTTCTGCAAACTGTTGTAGTCAAAAAGCTATTGTGGCATTCTGTTAGCTGTTGAGAGCCAGAATTGTGAGTACTTAGGATGGGGTTCACTCTCTACGTATTATCTGCCTGGTTTCTAAGTATTGAAAATGTACTTTGCATTGTCAAAGGACTCTGTTAAACTTTCACTCATTTTATTAGTAATCATGTGGGAAATCTGGCCAGCTACCAGAACAGTGTTTCAGTTTCTTAATTATGAAATTCTTTTTCTTTCCCTGTCCTGTCCTTAGGAAGGAACTCTTTGTGGAGCTACTTGTAAGGGAAAGTATATGAAAATGTACTGTGGAATCTGGATGTCCATTTGCAATTGCAAACTGTCAGTTTAGGAACTTCAGTGTTTCTTGGCATGCCCCTCCCACCCCCTCTAATTTTTGAGACAAAAAATGCAGTGAAACACAGATTTTCTCTCTCTTCGTGTTACTTAATGTTCTACAACAGGAATACTTCGATTAATTTATTCTCTATTAAGTTACGTTAAACACACTTAAGGGCAGTTTGCATTCATCTGTTTTAGCTTGATTCCTTCATGAGTGTCTGTAGGTAGGATCCCAGATTCAGTAAGTTCTGTGGAGACAGGTCTTGATAGAGTTGGTCACGCAGGCTTCTTTAGCAAGTAAGATCTGGGTTCCCAAGTTTTCTCCTTGCTGCTGACTAATGTGTTATCTTAGAATTTAGCTCAGTATTTTGAACAGGTGAGAGGGAGGTACTACTGTATACACAACAAGGGGACATGAAAAAATGAAAGACTATGTGGAAATGGTATAATGATGTTTGGTACTGTTCCTGCTTGGAAGAGATCTTGAGGTTCTGATAGAAATATGCAGACCACCTTTACTTGCCTATGTCTTCTGTCTCCACTCATGAGTGTAGTGACTGCAGCATCTTGTAGACTTCTGACCAATGAATTTAAATCACACAACTTGATGCAGACTTGGCCTTTCATGTAAGCTCACATCACCTAAAGCAGTAGTTGAAAACGCGATTTAATGATTCACTCAAACGTCTTGTAGTCTTGACAGGAATTTATTTCCTGATGATGGAAAGTGCTTTCTGTACAGCTTTTCTTTGAGAGTAATGAATTTGGGTTTTTGCTTTGCTAATTGCAAATCATTTGCTTTCCTAATTGCAAATGTAAACAGTAAGACATCTTGACTTTAGGGAAATCAAAAAACTTATTGTCAGTTAAATGTACACGAGTATGAAACTATTTAAAAACAATGAATGTATTTTATTAAGATAAATGTCATCTTTGTTCTTAAGATTTTCAAGTTCCAAGTTGCACTGTCTGAGCTCCATAGGAGGACCTGTCTTCATTTGTATCTTCTTTGGAATATGGGGGAAATGTAAGGAAAATAATCTTGGTGTCCATATGCTAATAGTATAGTTGATGACACTTCCACATAACGGGAGGTGTTACAGAGAGTACATGTGCTGAATTCCTCTATAATGGTTTTTGGCATAAGAACAGTTTTTAAGTATTTGAGATAGCTGGCAGAACAGGACTTATTTCCCAAAGCTGTCTTCAGTGCATTTAATACTACTTTACTTAAAAACAGAAAATGTAATAAATGAATAATAGCACCACAGGTGTTGAAAGAGGACAGGTTACATGTATAGAAGCTCAGAATAAATTTGTATGTGTCTGATTGATGCTTCTTTTGGTCAGGCAGGAATCTTACACAATTTTCATGTTGCTGTTCAGATAATTTTGGCTACCGTAAGGAGGGTGTTATTTACAGTAATGACTTAAAACAAAAAAACTCAGTTATTAGGGGAGTGCCTTAACCTTTCTTACTGCTTGTGAGTTTTTGTCTCTTCATCTGGTCACGTACAGTGTTATACAGCTACAAGTCTTCTAAAAACAATTTCATATGTGTTCATCAGTAAGGATGATAATGTTCTCCAAATTGACAGATATTTTTTTTGTCTTAGCCTGAAAGAGCATGGGATGTTTTTTGCATTATTTAGCACTGTTATTTACCATCTTGTTAGCTTTTTTTTTTTTTTTTTTTTTTTTACCTTTGGTCACTGAAAGAATACAGTGGTTGATCAGAACCTGTTTGCTGGTGATGATCAGTGGATGCCACTAAATGTCATTTATTACCATAGAGTTGTAAAGCAAGTGAGTAAAAGTAGAGTGTTAATTTGAGGAAGTCTTTTAGTAATTGGAAAATACAGCATGCTTTAGGAGGTCTCTACATCAGCAGGAGGTATGATCGTAGAATTTGTGATACTACTAAAATATGTTCAGCAAATGATTATCAGCCAAAACAAGTAAAAAGCATAATAAATTGCTGGATACCTCTCAGAACATGCTGGAAGGAGAAAAAAAATACTACTTTTTTTCAATGTAATGGGAAATGAGGTCAGAATTTTTCCCAAAGTTGGAGAGTGTGTCATGTTCTAAAATGTATTTCGGTAAAATGGAGTTAAACTGTTTTAATGTCTGATATTAAAAAAAAAAAGAAAAAAAAAGTTTCACTGTAAATCTGTGGCAGCGTTGTGCACGTTCTCAACTCTGATCTTTAGGAGTAACGTCCCAGGAATAGCTGGTGCAGATAACTAGCAGTGTACAGTTGGTGAATTCGAGAAATATTTCTGTCAAAAATAGATGATCCTGATTTCTGAAACCCCTTCCTAGTCTGGTTGTGGTCTCTACATGCTGAGTTTTGAAAGCAAGTGAAAGTAAGACCTCTGTGACTGTGCAGTTGCAATCACTGGAGATTTGCAAAGAGTTATGGAAAACATTATTAGTCAGTTTGCTGATGCCTCCTGTATTCGTAGTGGAAGAAAGAGTGCTTCAGCTGCTCTTACAAGGTGTCTGAACAAAAACACCTAAGTGTAGGAAAACTTTTTGTTTTAAGAAGAAAGTCAGTTTTGGATTGGACTACTGAAAATGCTTAGTTCTGCTTTGATTAGTTTGAAGTCTTTTTCTTAGCACATCTTCAGTCACTTACTTGATGGCTGGGGAACATTTTTAGTTCTGTGGGATCTGTGTGTGGGGTAACTACATTTGCATACGGAATCTCACCACCACTTGGTGGCACTACTTGGCTTCAAAAGGACTTCTGAACAGATAAACGCTTTGGTCCTGTAGAGCTACGATTTAAAGGGGAGCAGCCTTGTTTTAAATTCTCTAGAAGTTGCTGGCACGCTTTAGATGTGAAGATACTTTTTGTTTAACCTACTGAAAAGATTTGCTTTTGTATGTCTCCATGGAAAATCTAGCTATCATATTTATGTATTTTAAGATAATTTCTCATGATAATAGTATTCTCAGAAGATGTATTATTTAATGTTCCCCAGCTGAATTATCATAGCATTTACTTCTGGTGTTTTACTTAGTATACTTCAAATGATTTTAGAAGATAACATTAGTTTGATGGTAGTGTTCTTCGTAACGTTATCTGTTGCGGGCAAATGAGGGAATGACAAAACTTCTTTCTTGCCTTCTGAATTTTTCTCTGTGCTTACACATTTATTTATTGATTAATAGCATTAGGAAAGAATTCCCCCATTTTATGAGTTCGTGCTTACTTGTAGTTTCTGCCTGCCAGTTGTGCCAGTTCAGCTGTAAGTGTGCCAGCCTGTTAAACTAGGTAAGGAAATCGTTAATAAACTGAAATAAGGGATGTGGAGGAAGGCAGGAGTCATTTAAATTGACTTTGCTGCTAAGAAGGGCATAATTTCAATATATTACCAAGTAATTTGACAGCATATGGCTACATGTTGAGATTCTTTTCTCTTCTCTGCAAGCTGAAATCTTCTGCAAAGCTTTTGTTTTATTTTTTTTTCCCCTTAACTCTAGAAGTGGTTCTAGAGCCCACAAGAATGCATGTACTTTCTTAAGCGTGTTCTCTATGTGAAATTCCTCTCTTGCTGTGACTATATTCATAACTGGTGAAATTAGATTTCATGATGGAGAAATACTTTTCTTACATTGTCTGGAAGCTGACAGTGAGAATCCAGCTTCCCTTGGCCCCTCTGTGGTATGACAAGAAGGCATCTAAGCAAATTGTGAGCTGGAAGAGGGGTTCATCCTGTGAAAAAGTAATAATTGTGGCAAATCCTAAGAAATAGAGATGTTAATAGAAAACGAGGTAGAACTTGGAAAGTGCATGCTTATAAATTTGAGAATAACAAGATTCTTTAGTGAGAGAATTCTGGAAAACAGCAACACTGGGAGAGAGGGATGTCAGAGTACAGTTCTGCTGTATGTTCTGCCCAGCTTGAGAATATGCCCTCTTCAGGTGGAAACTCACACGTTCCTATCTGTCCTTTCTATCATTGAACACCACTGAAGGGTGGGCACCACTGAAGGGAGTACAGTACTGCCCTTTTTGCAGTCACTCTCAGATGTTTGTACGTATGGATGAGATCTGACCCCAAGTCTTCTCTGTGCTGAACAGTCCCAGTGCTGTCAGCCTTTCCTCGTATGAGACGCTGCAGTCTCTTAATTGTCCCAAGGGCCTTTCAGGAGACTCTGCAGTAGCTCCAGGTCTCTCATGTGCTGCAGATCCCAGAACTCCAGATGTAGCCTTGCCAGGGATGAGTTAGAGGAGAAGGATCACTTCCCACAACCTGCTGGCAGCATTCCTCCAAGTGCAGCCCAGGATACATTTGGGCTTCTTTGCCACAAGGGTACACTGCTTGCTCATGTTCAACTTGCTGTCCACTGGGACCCTCAAGTACTTCTCTGCAAAGCTTCTTTCCAGTATGTACTGGTTCATGGTGTTACTCATGGTGCAGAACTTCACACTTTGTTTTGTTAAATATTAGAAGGTTTTTGTTAGCCCGTATCTCCAGCCTGTCAAGTGGCATTGTGACTCTAATGTATCAGCCACTTGTCTTGGTTTCGTATCAACAGCAAACTTCCTTGAGATTTCATTCTGCCCCTTCACTTACAAAGATGTCAAACAGTGTTGGACCCAGTATTGCCCCCAAAGCTCAGCACTAGTTAATGACCACCAACTAGTCTTCACACCACTCATCACAACCCTATCATTTTAGACAGCTTCAGGGGAGATGGGGGGAGGGGGCAGGGAACCCGCACTACCATCTGACCACAGTAATTTATCTGTGCATATGAAACTCTGGAGGGCAACAGTTTTCTGATGAAATAGTATTATCCCACCACATTAAGCCTGTATTTTTAGAAGTTCGGTGTGTGCTCCTGGTATGCTGTTAGTTATTACCTCGTCTGTGTCTGTCTTGGAAAAATCAGTAGTTTGACTGTAGTTTTTATCTCCAGTAGAAACTATGGGCAGTGTCACTTCAAGCTTGTTTGTACTTCTGAAAATACAAACTAGACAAAGATGCAGGAATGTGAGGACTTCGGTACTTGACTGTCCTGTATGGATAGGGCTGTCTGGTGCTGTGGGGAGTTATGGAAGCCTGTAGGGTTTCCGTTTGAGGTTTCCATTCAAGATTCAGAGGCTTGGTTTTGTACAGTCCAGGTCTCTTGTAGCAGTACCTAGTTCACTTTGAAAAGTCTCTGCCAGTGAGATCATCTTAAATAACTGCCCTAGCACTTAAAATTAGAAGAATATTTTTGAAAGCCATACATCTGATCTTTGACACTTGAATTGTATTCTCATTTATTTTATTGATTTCAGTATTGGATTTTAGTGTGATATACACCATTGTGACAAATTGGTATATTTTCCCAAGCAAATCAATATTGGAGAAATAAGATTAAGAACGGTTGGTGGCAGTAACAGTGTTCTCTTCTATGATTTCTGAATTGTAAGACAGTCTTGCTTTGGTTGTGATCTGTTGTCTTGCAGATGTGGGATGTTTCAGTATCACTGTTACACATTCTAGACCAAAAATCATGTTTATAAAATTGTGACATTTTTTTTCTATCTGCCTGACAAATGGCTTTCAAAGAAGCTGTTTTGTTAAGTGCACATTTTCAGTTTTATATGGAAGAGGCTAAAGCGTTGTGAAGTGTTGTCCAGGTACCCTCTAAATAAGATGATTTTTTTCTTCATAAAGGTGTGAGGAGGTTATGCTTACACACTTGGCTATTTGGGAAACAAGCTTTTTTGCTTTCTCATCCCCTCCTGTTGATTTGAGTAGCATTTATACAAGTTCCTCCTGTTCTGTATGTGTCTTTGTTTTCCAGATGTTATAAACGTTTCACTTTTGAGGGAAGCTCAGTACTTGTTAGTGGGCCATGGTTAAGTTAGTAAAGGAGTAGACTGCATAATGAGGCAAAACAGGGATCCTCTGCCTTAGCCCGGTGCCACGGTGTGCTTAAAGGGCTTTGGTCAGCTGTTGTTCAGAAATCTGCGGCTTTGGTTCCATCAGCTGTCGTTCCAGAAAGCTTTATTTCAGCAACGCTTCTGGATAAAAGTGATGACATGTTAGTTTTTTATGTTTTAATAACGAAGTCTTGAAGGAATAACAAATGTAAATGGAATGAGTACAAGCCTGAAACACCTTCACTATCTCCTGAATATTTGGATAATCTCAAGTACCTTGGTTATTCACATATGTGGCTTAAAGAACTTGATTTATGACTAGTTACTTGTCACAAGACAAGTTCGGTTTTGCCTTTGCACTGTGTAAATAGTGTGTCCCTTCAGTTATTTTAGCGAGTAAATTCAACCCATTTAGAAGATGATTCTGAAGTCGCTGTGATACTTAATGGTTAGTGCGTTTAGCTCACTGGTTTATATTTATGAATTCAGTGAGAAACTTAGTATCAAAAACCATAGAAGCACTTAATGCTTTTCTCAATCTCAGCCACATTTTTCCAACTTAATTTTTCACCTGCAGTGTCCTTTCCAGTCTATTGTAAATGCTTGTAAAGCCTCATTACTGTAACGGAAATGGACAAACCTCTGTCCATTTCCTAGCTGTACTGCTAGCTAGTATTTCATACTAGCTGTATCTGCTAGTAGGCAGCAGCGGAATGCACTTAGCATTGCATTGTAAGCTTTAATGAACCAGTGTTGTGGGAAGGCTCTACAATTTGGTGTATGGCACTGCTACGTAGTAAAGGTTGTCATTATGAAGTAGCAGCTTGGAAATGCCATAAACCTACTTGTAATAAATACAATTAATAATGTACATAGGACAATGGAATTAAGTAGATTCCTATCAAAAAGAATTCTTAATGAACAGAAAGTGGACAGCCTAGATTTGATGACAGGGAGGTTGCATCTAATCTGAATTACTGAGTGACCTGGGAAGCTTGCTGAGAGGGATTACCAAATAATTATGTTAATATGCAATTATCACCTCATTTCTTCTATAGTAACCTCAAGATGTAGTGTAGTAAGGGTGTTATAGCAAGTGCTGATAGTTTGCAAAAATACTGATGTTCAAGATTTTTGTGACTATAAGATTAGCTTCAGGCATTTAAATGATGATCTGTCAGCTTGAAGACAGATCTGACCTTACACTTTTTTAATGCTTAGAGTATCTGGCCACGGGCATTCATATCTGCAGAACTAATTATGGTTTCAAACTGATATTTTATGAATAAAAATAATATTTAGAAAGCAAAAGTGTAAATTTAAAAGTACTTAATTAAATCAGTTGGAATTGGGCGTAGTTGGCTAAATAATTGGTCGTTTTCTACTTTCAAAAATGAAATAATGCCACTGTAATAAACAGTGTATCCCCCAAGTCAGGAACAACGCTGTTAACCATGCTTCATTCCTTCTAGGTTTACCTAAAATAATCAAATAGAATTTTGAAGTGTTTCCAAGGTATGAGCCTGGAATTGCGGTGCTTGTGTAGGCTTTCTGTGCGCTGCCATTTTGCACTCATCTTCTATGTATATGTTCTTAAATGAAAAATAAACTGCATTGCCCTGGTAGAGGATGTGGCAAGCACTATTTGCAATATTGAATTTGAAGTTTAATCTCAGTGTTTATGTTTCAAGTGCTCTAAGGATTAATTACCATATATTTTGACAGAACTAGTACAATGTGTATTTCTAATGTGGTATAGAAAGCATTACTTATAAAACTATGCTGCAGACATGCAAAGATTATTGTATACCCCTCGTTAAGTCTTTGTTGTTTCAAAGATGGATTTTCTTTTTTTCCAAGTTGTTCAGGATTATGTAGCATTTCAGTCTGGATATCGTGCTTCCTGAATGGCACAAGTGAAATAATAATAATGTTCTTCTCAAAAGCAATGGCATTGTGTGGAATCGTTGTTGAGTAAATTCCTACATGTACAGCGCTGCATTTTGGCTCCCTATTATCACAATACTCACAAATCTAGGAACATGTTTTATGTTTTTTTTAAAAAAATACACTGTTAAAAATGCTAACTCTCTTGTTGTTGTCCTGCCCACCTCATAGTGGATTGTACCACCCCGATAGCTGGAAAAATGTGATAATTGGCAGAAAATTATTAAAATGTAACAGCAGTATTATCGATATGGTGAGCAGCTAAGGCTTAATTCAAAGCCTGAAATCTGTAGGGACTGTCGTATTACCATAGATGTCTTCTAATCAGATCCATATGGAATAGTTCACATTCTCCGTAAATACACTATATGGAAAGGAGTCTCTTCTGAGGTTGCATGATGTAATGTTTTGGATGTTGTTCATGATAGCTCTGAAGTTTGAGGTGGCTGTGTGGTGCCCTGCCCTCTCCGCCTTGTTTTAACTCGGGTTTTAACAATAATGCACGTAGTTTTTGTATATGGAGCAACATGATTTTGTCTTCACCCTGTAATCCTGTGAAAAGTTTTCAGGAGCCATTTGATAATGAGGGCTGCAATCTCCGTGTTCTCAGTCAGCCTCCCTGCTGTCTGGGGGGTACCAGTGGGGTTGCTTTAAATGGGAAGCGTCTGTTCTTCCTCTGAACCCCTAACACCACAACAGATGGGTGGAACATGGAACGTGGAAGGTTTTACCTCAGAGGTGGTAGCAGTGAAGCCACTCATTAACACTGAATTTACCACTTTGTTAGCAACATTGCTTCCTGTTGAGAAGAGCTAATGTGGGCTCTGAAATCGACTGAGCATGCACTTGTCTACATCTGCAGTAACAAAATGAAGAAAATGCACATCTTTCAGGAAAAGCTGACTTACTGCGTTTCTTCTAAACTTTCTGGGAACGTCTTATAGTCTGCTGCCTAATATTAAATGGAGTTTATGCTGTTCAGAAATAAAATCATTCGAGCAGTTCTGTGTCTTTGGAGCCTTCCCCTCTTTTATTTGATTTTCACACTGCTGATTTTTAGTGCATGTTTGTAGTACCCTTTTCTAACTTGTGTTTATGTTGTAAAGACTCCTGCTGGGTGGTGCATTATCACCATTTAAGAATGGTACTGTGAATAGGATGATATTGGAAGTTCGTGTTGTGTAGAAACTGACTCATCTGAAAAGAGCAAAGAAACTCAGAAATCTATGAGAATAAGACAGGTACCTGGACCATCTAGTTGAACGTATGCAATAGGACATATAAGTAGTGTGATAAATACAGTCGTTTCATATGCATTAGGCATTTGCTACACAGCTGAAGTGAGTATAGCTGCATTGCTAAATTGGGTAGATCAGTAACTGGGTAGCTAAGAAAACACTTCTTGAACTTCTCACTGTAAAAAGGTTTTTTTCACTTTATTTGTACTACATGTACAGTTTATTTTTCTTCAAAATGGTTAAGAAAAAAACAGTATACTGAGGTTTGTTATTTAGAAACTTTAGGGAGATTAGATTATTTTGTCATTTTGCTGATTTGAGGAGCACAGAATTTCATGAGGCTCTGGCTAGCTTTGAGTTACATGGACAGTTAATAATGTTGAATTGGAGAAACTAATAGTTCTGAATTCATTTTGGTGTGCGATGTATAAAGATGAGATTGGTGCCATTTAAACAGCTTATTTTCTGTCCTTAGGAAAAAAGGATGTCAAGCGTGGTCTTCCTTGATTTTGAAGAAGGACCACTGCAAGGAGCCATGGACATTTGTTGTGAGTTATAACACCGTAATTCAAAGAGTCTAGGTAATGACTCCACTTAACAGGATTCTTTATTCAAAATGTTGATTGATGTCTGAAACTAAGTATGTGATGACAGACACAAATCCCCTAAAATATGAAAGTACTATTCAAGGGTAAAATAACATGTTTTCTGTAAAACAGATGTTTCCATCTCCTAGGTGGATGTTCTAATGCCTTATGCTTACTGTGTTCCCAAGACCCATACGCAGGAAACTTCTTTGTGCTCAGTAAGCATTGAGTAGATTATTTTGTGTGTAAATGGAAGTTTCTTATAGGATGGCATACTTAACACACATGAAGAATTAGTATGTAATACTCTCTGTACTAGTAGATACTATTATTGTCATATACTGAATTCAACATGGTGATTTCATTAGGTTAATAAATCCTAACTAAATATTTTTCTAACTGCTTTTTTCCACCTTTAAGTAAATGCTGTTTTATTTGCTTACCATTTTGAATGGGCTCAGAACATCAGCAGGATCTGATTTATGTATTTGTCAAAAAGCAAGGAGAGCTCTTTTTTAAGAACATAATGGGAAAATATTTCTTCAGTGAATTTGATCCTTTGCTATGTTTGCATCAGTAATTATATGTCCAAAATCGGCCTAATTGGATGTATTCTCTATTAATACCCAAGTAAAGGGTTTACATGTTTATGTGTATCATTATGTCAGCTGTATACAGGTGCTTTGAAAGTATCATAGCATCACAGGGTTGGAAAGGACCTACAAGATCATCTAGTCCAACCATCCTCCCATTACTGTTGCTACCACAAGCCTCTAAACTGTGTCTTGTAGCTCCTCATCCAGACACCTCTCAAACACTGCCAGGGACGGCGGCTCCACCACCTCCCAGGGCAGCCATTCCAGTGCCTGACCACTCTCTGAGAGAAAAAGTTTTTCCTTATGTCTAATCTAAACCTCCTCTGGTACAACTTGCGGCCATTTCCTCGGGTCCTGTTTTTTGCCTGGGAGAAGAGGCCAAACCCCTCCTCACCACAACCTCCCTTCAGGAGGTTCAGTCTTCTCCAGACTAAACAATCCCAGCTCCCTCAGCTACTCCTCCTAAGACTTGTGCTCCAGACCCCTCACCAGTTTCATTGCCCTTCCCTGGACTTGTTCCAGGCCCTCAATGTCTTGTAGTGAGGGGCCCAAAACTGAACACCATACTTGAGGTGCAGCCTCACTAGTGCTGAGTACAGGGGAATGATTACTTCTGTGCTCCTGCTGGCCACCCAAAGAAAGAAGTGATACTTTGAGATATGTAAAAATTATTTTGGTTTATTTCTTAGGTCTCGAAGGGAATTACATTTAAAAAATAATAATAATATAAAAATCACTAAAATGACTGTTGTGGATGTCTGGAAAACCTTAACTCCCTACATGTTTTACTTTTAGAACGGAATTAAGGATAAACAGTATGTTCAAGTGAATGTACATGTAAAATGCATTTGCACAGTTTCTGTCAATCATATTTTTTTTTTTCCATGTTGCATGTAGGTGTTGAGACTTTTTGGACTCAGATAATGCTAGACAGTGCTGTATGGTTATTAATATAGCCTAGCCAAAAAAAAAAAAAAAGTATACAGTTTTTGGTTCCTTTATTGATTAATCTAAAGCATGTCTTGAACTTGTTAGAATATATATTTTTTTTATTCAAAACATTCTGATTACAGTGTGAAGGAGCACAGTCCTTGAGAAAATTGTAAATTAAAATTGCCATTCTTGTATTTCTGTGATTCTGATTCCTTTCTTGCTTATTTTGTTGTGGTTTTTTTTGTTTGTTTGTTTTAGTATAAATGTACTTAATGGACAGACCAGCAACATGGATGATTTAGAGATAAATACTGAAGTTACTGGTGCTAAAGAAGAAGAAGAGGAAATCCTGTGTGATTTTGTATCTGAGGAGGAAGGTGGCATTCCTGAATCACAAGAGAGTGACACCTTGTTTCAGAAAAACAATACATTGACTCTGCCTGAGGAGCTACCCAGGGACAGATCTGAAAAAGCCTTAAGTGGAGGCCAGACTTCTCTATTTATACACACTGGTGCTCCTACTGTTTCTAGTGAAAACTTTATCTTGTCTAGAGGAACTGCTGTTAATGGACCAGTTTCACACTCCACCTCAACAAAAACTTCCATTATGAATAAAGGCAGTGTTTCACTAACCACTGGACAGCCTGTAGGTCATCATACAGATTCCTGCTCAACTTTGACGGTGGTTCATGATCTTCAGCTGCCTGCAAAGAGTACAACAGAAAATTCAAATCAGCACCAAGTTTTATTTTTGTTACCTGATGTAGCACATGCTAAGAACATGACTCATTCCATTAAAAGTTTACCTACCTCTGCTTCAGTTGGTTGTGATTCACAGAAATCAGTAGGAAATAGTGTAGACAGCACTTTAGTAGACCAAGTAGAAGTTTGCGAGGATGATAAAAATTTACTGGTAAAAGACGATTGTGTTGATGCATTAACAGGCATTTCCTCAGGTACAGGTGGTTTCAGATCGGGATGTGAACCCAGCTGGGATCCACAAAAAGAGTTTATACAGTTTCTTATGACAAATGAAGAAACAATAGAGAAGTCTCCCATTCACTGTAAAGTAGGTTTAGAAAAAAAGAGAAAAAGAAAAATGGATGTTAGTAAAATAACACGCTATACTGAAGACTGTTTTGGTGATACTACTTATATCCCTAGTAAGTCAAAACTGCTAACTGTTGACTTCTTAGAACAGAATGAGGAGCTACAAATAGTAGAACCTCAGAAATACTCGTTGAGTAAAGTAAAGCCTGAATCCACAGATGAAGAGCTGGAAGCTGTTGATGCTATCCAGCAGCTCATTTATAGTCCCACTGGTAGCTGTGCAGAGGATGCTTCTCCTGTTCACACTAGCACTTTTCTTTCCAATACTTTAAAAAATAAATGTGAACAGAATGATTCTGAATCACCATCTACCTTCAGTACTGATGAACCATCATTTTATCCCTGTACAAAGTGCAATGTGAATTTTAGGGAGAAGAAACATCTGCATAGGCATATGATGTATCATTTAGATGGGAACAGCCATTTCCGACATCTCAATGTCCCCAGGCCCTATGCATGTAGGGAATGTGGAAGGACATTTAGAGATCGTAATTCACTTCTTAAACACATGATAATTCACCAAGAAAGAAGACAGAAACTGATGGAAGAAATCCGTGAGCTGAAAGAGCTTCAGGATGAGGGTAGGAGTGCACGGTTACAGTGCCCACAGTGTGTATTTGGTACCAATTGTCCCAAAACATTTGTACAGCATGCAAAGACCCATGAGAAAGATAAAAGATACTATTGCTGTGAGGAATGCAATTTCATGGCTGTGACAGAAAATGAACTTGAATGCCATCGAGGGATTGCTCATGGAGCAGTAGTCAAGTGTTCTGTTATTGGTAGCGACATGTCCCAGAGGAAGTCACAGAAGAAGGCATCCATGAAAGATCCATATTTAGGATCCTCAAAGAAGTCGTCGACGTACATGTGTAAGATGTGTCCATTTACAACTTCAGCTAGAAGCATTTTAAAAAAACACATGGAATATTTGCACCCAGCATCTTGCATTGATCCCTTTGGTAGCCATCTTAGACTAGAAAAAAGAAAAGGCAGCATAATAGAAGAATCTTTAGATTTTGGTAGCAGGACAAAACAGTTGATGAAACAATCTTCTACCTTTCCAAAGAACTCAGTTTTGAAACAAGATGTAAAACGATCATTTGGCTCTACTTCACAGTCCAGTAACTTCGGAAAACTCCACAAGAGACCCTACAGGATACAGAAGGCTCGGAAAAGCGTTTCACAGTCATCTGTAAGTGTGTGCAGTCTAAATTCTCCAGACGAGACCCTTTTGATTAGAGATAACAGTGACCAGAAGCTTAAAAAGTTATCAAGCAGCAAAGCAGACAGTCTTTGTCAAAGCAAGCGATAATTATTTATGTAGACCTAAATATTAAAACTACAGTGATTAAGAAATATACTGATTCTTATCCTTTACGTTTAAGAGTCCGTCTCTTTGAGTTTTTTACATTTATTTTGTTCATAAAGTAGCATCTATAATAATTTTTTGTCGTGGATTTGAATAATCTTAATCACAAAGGAGCAGAAGGCTATAAAGATAATAAGCATGTAGCTGCAATAAGAGTGGTTAAGGAGGGATGGCACTGTTACAGGAAATGGTTTGGATTGCTGTTCGGATTTTCTGCATAAAATGGCTGTTGTTGTTTTACAGAGACTTAACGCTGCTGAAAAAAAAGACAGCTATGAAACGGAGGATGAAAGTTCATGGGATAATGCTGAACTGTGTGATTACACTACGCGGTCTGTGGAGGATGAATCTTACAGTGATATTAATCAGGAGCATGTAAGCCTATTCCCCATATTCAAAGGTAAAATGGAAGATCATGAAGCTGGTGATAAATCTTCACTTAGTTATGAGCAGAATGATGGCTTTTATTTTGAGTATTACGAAGATGCTGAGAGTAGTAACTTCCTGCATGATTTGCATGATGCACAGAATTTAGAAAATGTAGGATCAGCATTGCCAAAGCATAATTCAGTTTTCCATTGGACTGATTTGTCACTTGAAAAGAAGTCCTGCCCATACTGCCCAGCAACCTTTGAAACAGGTGTTGGATTGTCCAACCACGTCAGAGGACACCTTCACAGAGCTGGATTAAGCTATGAAGCCCGTCATGTTGTTTCACCAGAACAGATAGCAACAAGTGACAAAATGCAACATTTTAAAAGAACTGGAACAGGAACTCCTGTTAAACGTGTTAGAAAAGGTATGTGTTCTTTCAATATGTTTTTTTGTTGTTGGCTTTTTTTTAAGTTTTGGTGTAGAGGGGACAAAGTGCACTAAATTGAGCACTAAACAAGACTTGCTTTATTTTGTTGTAAAGCCTCTCTTCGTCCTTGTGATTTGCTGTTGTAATATTTAACAGTACATAATTGTCAAAATACATGAAAATTATTTTCTTTGTAGCAATTGAGAAATCTGAAACTTCCTCTGAGCACACGTGTCAGCTTTGCGGAGGCTGGTTTGATACTAAAATTGGATTGTCAAATCATGTGCGAGGACACCTGAAGAGGCTTGGCAAAACCAAGTGGGATGCACACAAGTCTCCGATCTGTGTTTTGAATGAGATGATGCAAAATGAAGAGAAGTATGAAAAAATACTAAAGGCTTTGAATAGTCGTCGTGTTATTCCCAGACCCTTTGTTGCTCAGAAATTTGCATCAAATGATGACTTTTTATCTCAGAATGTTATACCTCTCGAAGCATACCATAATGGCCTAAAGACTGAAGATGTATCTGTGTCTGCATCAGAGGAAGAAGGGCTGAGTTTCCTAAATGAATGTGATGAAACAAAAGCAGTACTGCATAATGAAAAAAAAAATCAGTCACTTACACTGATAGAACTTCTGAAAAATAAAAGGTTAGGAGAAGAAAGGAGTCCTGGTATTTCTTCTCAAAAGATTCATAATCAAACTGCGAGAAAGAGGTTTGTTCAGAAATGTGTTCTTCCATTAAATGAAGACAGTCCATTGATGTATCAGCCACAAAAAATGGACTTGACTATGCAGTCAGGTAAGAAGGTGTTTCTCGCTGTCTTGACAGCATTTCCAAACAAATGTTTTGATTCACAGAAACTGTACAAGTGCAGAGGATTTTAACTGGGAATTTGTTTATTTAATTCTTGTTTCATTTCCAGAGGATCTTGACTGCGAGAGTTAGCACAAGAAATTTTTCTTGTGTATTTTTTCTTAAGTGAATATTCAGTACTGAGGGCCTTTGGCACAGAATGTAGTACCTGTTCTGCATATGGTTGGGCTTACAGATTCAAAGCAGGCGCAAAACGAGCCTCAAACTGGAAGAAGACAGATCCTGCAGTAACCATATGTTGAAGTGTCCGGGCATATTTGGTAGACTTAACAGTTCTGAAATGTTTGGGCTTGTGTCCCTGTTTCTGGGCTTTAAAACTGCTGGTTTGAGAATCACATCATTTGAATCTTCGATGTTTGTGCAAAACAGCATTTGCTCGAACTGGCAGAACTGTGGATGCCATTGTTAGCACGTAGTATTTTAAATTGATTAATTTCTCTTGACTAATGTTGATGTTTTTAGGCAAACATGCTCTTACACCATAGATTAATTATTGTTTGTTTTAAAATTGTGGCTGCTCTGAGAAACTGGTACTTTCTTAAGGTCTGTCTGTCCTGAGCGAAGACGTGTGTTAGTTGGAATACAGCTGTAGCTGGTAGGGTTCTGATATGCAGCATCTGACTGATAGGGACAAAGATGTTCCCTGCACTGAGACTTGTGCCGATGAGGCAATTCTGTAATCAACTTTCTAGCTACTCTGTACTTAAAAAGCAGGTTTTTTAGAGTGATGTTTTTAACCTACTTGTCACTAAGAGTTATTTCTAGTCTTGGGAGATTCTAGGAGGATTCTTTTCAGTGTGTATGTAGAACTTACATTTATCTGTTTCTTGTTGGAGCACCACCTTACGGTGCTGCAAGATTCTTCAGGCTGAGGAGATGGATCTTAGTTTTATACTCATGACTTTTTTGGTTCTGTTGGTTTTCTCATTAGTACCCAGTGCAGGTTAGTAGAATTGGCAGTGCTTTGTACTTTTTTTCACCTCTATTCTTGTCTGCCCTTAAAGAAATAAGAAGTCCAGTGTGCTTGGAAGTTCTTTTAAGGGACTATGAAAGTGTGGCGATCAGTTTCCTAAGGTGGCTTTCTAAAATGACAGTGGTGGAACAGAATTATGTTCAACTTCATGTGGATATATGTGGTTGTTGTTGAAGAAAGGAGGTTACTTTATACAGGAAGGTGTGTCTTTGACAGGCTTAATTATTTGAGAAACCAAGCTAGAGGAGAAGCTTGCCAAAACAGGCACTGTTATTGCTGTCTGTTTAATATTTACTGCTGAGTAGCAGCACCTGTTTGGTTGCGATGAACAATCAGGTTAAAATGAACACATGCTTACATAATACTAACAGTTATGTATGGGGCCCTGTAATTATCTGCGGCTGAGGTAACAGTTTGACAACTAACGATCGCACTGTGCCAGTTGAGTTGGTGAGAAAATATTTAGCATCAAGTTGAAATTCTTCAGTTCTTCCTAAAAAGGCAAATGTTTCTAATCTCATTTTTAGTTTTCAAAAAGTTTTGTGGTTTTTTTCTTTTCCTTGTTGTTGTTGTTATTTGTTTTTTAAACCAACCAGACCTTCTTCTTTAACTTACCTGAAAAAAACTGCACGTCTTCTGTGTGCTGCTGGAGAATAAGACTCTTTCCTTCCTGCAAGCAGAGGCATTCTTTCTGAGTAGATTGGGCTTTTTTATCTGTTCTTCTAATAATTTATTAGTGGAGAACTGGAAACAGTACATCCGTAGTAAAATGAGGGGAGAACATTATGGTAAAGTTGAGCAGGGGGGGAAGTAATAATGCTTTCTTTGTCTGGTAAGTGAGGGGTTCGGTATTGTTTCACTTTCACTGTTTTCCTGTGATAAAAGCATGCTGCTTTGTTGGTTATTTAGCACAGAGATTTTAGCAAAAAACTTTGAATCATTAACTTTCATTATTGGTGACGCATCTAAAGTAATGAACAGAAAAGGCACTGAACAAAATGTTTTGTCTAACAGCAGTTCAGTTATGTGCTTTACCACCTTTCTCTCTAAGCCTTCAACAGTAGCCTAATTTAGTATTGAGCCTTTTTGTCTTATGGGTAAAACGCTTTTAATTACCGCTTTGTCAACCAGACTTTTAAAATTCTCTTTATTGGAAATGTTACAAGCTCTGAAATTTCTCAACAGTACTGTGCTATTCAAATTGCAGAATTGTGTTTTGGGAATAGAGCTTCGTGATATGGAGATCTGTAGGAATTTGTTAGTAGCCTGATGCAGAGTAGCCTAATGGGTTCAAGTTGCCTTCCTTCTGTTCTTTTCAAATAACAAGGTTTGGCTTAAAGCACTACGTGGAAAGCTAATGACGGTTAACTTCGATCCTCCTAATATACTAAACAATTGCATCAATGCAGTGAATATATTTAAAACCATCTTTATTACAGAAAACCTTTTACAACGCTTTGAGAATTTCATTTTTTGAAGAGAGAACTGGATTATAGTTTTCTTTTGAATGATAGGTATGCCTGTGAAGCTTAGAACGTGTGTGCATTGCAATACGACGTTTACAAGTGCTGTTAGCCTGTCCAACCACTTACGCGCTTATGCACGAAAGAAGAGTGCTGGACTTTTGACTGGGACAGGTATGTTTTGTTACAGATGTAAAAGCAAAGTCTGTCTATGATACATTTTCCTCATCAGACTGGACAAAAGCATATGTTAATTCAAAATAATTTTGAAGCTTCCGTTGATAAACAGTTTATTTGCCATAAAACTTCAGCAACTTGTAAACAAAGATATGTTGCTGTTGTCCACTCTCATGTCTGATTTTCATTCTTACTCATTTATTTTGGATCCAACACTTAAGGTATGTGTAAGCAAAACTAAGAGATGTTCACTCAAAGTCATTCTCCCACGATATCACGATTTCCAAACCAACTAGTTGACCATCTAACAAAGTCTTTATAAGCACCTCAACAATTAAAAACATTTAGAAATAATTATATTACATATAGCTACTAAGAATACTGTGGCTAAAAACGGAAGAACTAAGTAATTTTCCAACTTGTATATTTCAACCAA
Organism: Alectoris magna; assembly: GCA_030625065.1. Lineage (NCBI taxonomy): Eukaryota > Metazoa > Chordata > Aves > Galliformes > Phasianidae > Alectoris > Alectoris magna. The sequence goes on along the minus strand of CM060568.1, from coordinate 15,472,845 downwards.
CATAGTACATGTAGCTGTTTTCATTTTTTGTTTGGTTCACAAACCAGTCATGGAGTGATTGACAATAGAGTGAGTGTGGTACAGCACTTGGCACTGCTATTAATGCTTTTTTTTATTAAAACACACGTATATTGAAAATCTTCTAGTATTCCGTATTTTGGCTCATTTCCAAAGACACGCAGTTTTCCTGGCTGTAGGCGGATTCCTGAGTTTACTTGGAGTATTGCTTAGATTAGTGGGATTTTGTACAGTCAGCGGCAAGTTGGCGAGTGAACATGAAATTTAGTGAGGAAAACTTAGAGAGACAAATTTTAAACTATGAAGTAATTCAGAAGGGCAGCGATCAGTTTCCTGCATTGACAAGCACAGGCATTTACATAATGCTGGAAAAATACAAAATTCCATTTTTTATCTGTAGATGCGATTTGTTATGCTATGTATATAATAACAAATAATTTCTGGCCTTCTCTGTGACAGGCTGGAAAACATTTAAATGTATTTTACACACTGAGCCTGTGGATGCCAGGTCTTGTTATACATAATGATATGATAAAGTAGATTTAGAATGAAAACAGTTGCACTAATATCCATTGTGTAGGAGAATATGATTTTAGTGATTTTTAAAGTTTTCATGTTTACGCAATAGAAAGATGGTGATAGTGGACTTCTTTTACCACTGCTGTCGTTTGATGGTGCTAGCCCTGTGGTGAGTTTTTTGCTTCTATGCCTACTGGTAAATATAACTATATTTAAATTGCACATTAAAATCTACCAGTTATTAAATGAAGGAGACACTGAGGCAAAGAAACTAGTGCACAGAGTCTGGATCCTAGAAAAGCTCCTTTCACATCAGCTAAATAGGAAATGTGGATGAAACTTTGGAGGTTTTTTGTGTTGTGGTTGTTGGGTTTTTTGGTGGTGGTGGTGGTGGTAGGTGTTTTTTTTTAAGGAACAGTTTGCAAGCTGATAATGGGATCCTCATCTGAGCAGTTGACACCTTCTTTTTACAAACTTAAACCTCCTGGGTCTTGTATCATTGGAACTAGAAGTTTGTTTAAAATTAAGTTAGAAAGAAAGCTTAACAAAAAAACCAAAAACTTGCTTCTTATCTCAGAAGGTAGAGCTGATCTAGGTTGATAGCCTATGCCATACAGATAAAGGCATTTCAGTGAAAATGGTGACTTAAGGGAGACTTAAGTTAAATCTATAATGTTATGCAACCAATGCACATGTGCTCATTTAGTAGTTACCATTAAAAACTTTGCACAGTTACAAAAGTTGTAAATTTGACTGTTTGCTCGTTGACTCTTCATTTGAGCAAGCTCAGTGTAAATCTAATAGACCAGATAATACACTTTTAAACTGTTGTGTTTTTTTTCCTGATACTCCTCTGTACGTCAGAAGTTTTGCTAGGAGAGTGACAGCTTTACAAGATTTCACTAGCACACACCGATTTAAAACTTTGCTGAGTGTTGTACTTGGGCAGATTTCAGTTTATTTTTTCAAAAATAGTTGTGAGCCATTGATAGACATCTTCTGCTTAGCTTCTGCTTGGAATTCTTACAGAGACAATGACAGTACGTTTATACAGGTTTCTTTTTCAGTTTTCATCGGGTGATTTCTTACATCTTTTGAAGCATACCAAGCTACCATAAAGAAATCTTACTGGCTGCATATCACAGAATGGCCTGGGTTGAAAAGGTCCTCAGAGATCGTCTGGTTTCAACTCCCCTGCCATGGGCAGGGTCACTTTATTAATCTTAGTTTTTTGCTGTCGTTAAATAAGTGTGTGCAAACATGAAAGCTCTAGTTCTTTTATGATTAGCCATATGTTATGGGAGCTATCTAGGTGTTACTGTTTAGTAAAAGAAGTACAGTAAGCTGTGCGAGTCACGTAAGTGAGAGCTGTCCGAGGGCTACATTAGTATATGCACTAGTCTACTCAGTTTTTCAGTTTGACTTGTGTGTTTTCAATAGATGGTTATCGTATTGCTTTTCTAGCAGATGCCCTTTTTCTTCAGAATCAGCGACTTGATTTCATTTAGTCAAATGTTACCAGTTGCATTTTTTTAAAATTTTTTTTAAATGCAACTTGACATTTGTAGTTATAACTGAAGTAGTTACACAATAGTAAATTTTGAGAATGGGCTCAGGAGAAAACATTCGGAAGTGGAACTCTGTAGCTGTTGGCTGTTCAGAATTAGTGTTTGTTATTAAGCTTAATTTGTGCTTAGCATAGCAAATGCTTCACTGAGTTCATTTTTATGGTTACTGGCTTTTGTATTAGTGGTTGCATGATGGTCTTCTTACGTTTCTCAGAGTATGTGTCAAACTGACTCGTATGATTATCAAACAGACCTGTGCAAAATCTTCGAAGTGCATCCTGCCCTTCTTGGTACAGTTGTATCTCCAGCTTCCTTTCTCTTCTTTTTACCAGGCTTCTCTTCTTACTTGAAATCTCCTTGTTCTGTCTTACACCTTGGCTTTTTACATCTTCTCTTTTTTCTTATTCTGTCCACCTACTCAATCTCTTCTTAACAGCTGTCATTTTCTGGGAGTCATCACTCTCTTCTTCTTCGGTCTCTGCTTCTGTAGATGGCAAGTACTCTCCCAGAAGTTTGGGAGAGAACAGTAATATACAAGTAAGGACTTTGACTTGAAGCTGACAGTAGGGCTGAGGTAGTGATTTCTGTGGCCACCACCTTTCCAAATAGTTTCCTATATTGCAGTTGTAGTTTCGGGAAGTTTGCTGTAGAAGCGCGTGCAACCACAGCAGGGATCAGAGATCTGCTGGATTTGCATGTCTTTATTCGATACTGATCAGCCAGCACAGTGGACTAAATTTAGCATTGCATAAAATCCTTCAGAGAACCAAATTACTGGAGTATTTCATATATATATGTATGTATGTATGTAAGAAAATTCTGGCTTTCTTTTGTGTTGTACTTGGCAATAATGATGAGACAAGGTAAAAAATGATTGCATTTGACAAATTAGTGAATAAATACACAAGAAGGATATTTTTCTAACTTGGCACTGTTTTTAAATGGTTAATTAGAGTCACTTATGTATGCAGTTATTCAACTCGTGTCATTTTTTATGACAAAAGTCATGAAATCTTAATAAAGACTGGGCTTCAGCCTACTGAAAAGAAAGGTGAAAGGTGTTCCACTTTGGAGGATATTAAGAAGTGGAGCACACAGGTTAGCATAGGTGTGTTTTAATTTTGAGACTCAGACCAAAGATCATGGAATTAAGGATCTCCAGTTGTGATGTTCGTAATTTATATTGTCCTAGATGTGCTAGTTGTAACCTCCTATCTCCATCTGCTTGCCAGTCTTTCTTGATAAACTATCACAGATGCAGTAGGTTTTTATACACAGCCTTTTGATATAGCATGTGTTTTTCTAAACACTGTGATCAAATTGGACTCGAGTGCCTCAAGAAGTTTACTCCAAAGTTTGGTTATCTTCCTTTGTTTTACATGAGTTTTCTCTCTGTCGTGCTGTGTCAGAGTGTTGATGAAGTGGTACAACTTGTTGTTCGCAAAAGGCTTTTGGAAGCAGCAGCTGGGAAGTAGCAGGTGGCCAAACTTGAAGGAAGGAGACTTCTTTCGAAGAGAACTTTATGGAGAAAGGCCCATAATAGTGAAGGTTGATGGTTTCGGGAGCTGCCTTAGCCACAAAGTAGGCATAATTGTAGGTAGCTCCTGCATCTCTTCGGCAGTTTGCTGCGAGTATGGTCTGAATTTCCATTGCAAGGACTGCGTTATCTTTGGTCTCTTCCTGAAAGTGCTAGAAACACTTTCTGCTGAGGTCATCCTTTGTTTTACAGTAAAGGTATCGGAAGAGTTTTGTTCAGAACATGCTTTGTTACAGACAAAACAATAGTATGTCTTATTTGATGCTCGCAAATGCTTGCAGGCATCATACCAGCAGTGTGTAAGCAAGTGAGACATGTAACTTCATTTAAAGCTGTTACTCTCTAGATAGACAAAAGTGGAATTAATGTGACAGTTACTGGTTTGTGTCCTTGATAACTAGTGTTGGAATTACAGTTTTCAATCAAGTTTACCCAGATCTTACTCTTTTTCTCAATTTTTCTGCTTCAGTGAGATCAAAATATTCATGTGTTGCATTGCACCCTCTAAAATGTAAAGAAATATGTTCACTTGGTCATAAGACAAAGGTAACGAAAATAACCCTTGCAGAACACAGATTTAATATTCTTAGTATTTTTTGTGTTTTTAATAGCAGCTTCTTCCTGGGCATATGTTCTATGTCAAATCCTAACTAAATTATTCGAAGAATGCATTGAGTTATCTGATTATTGTTTTTCTTGAAGTCTCATTATATTTTCTGCTCTTCTTTTTGTATTTTCTCTGTCTAGCATGTCTGTTGTAAATGATGCAGAGATATCCATATGTCTGTTTTGCTTTGGTTTTTGTGGGTTTAGTTTTTTTTGTTGTTGTTTGTTTTTTTTAAATTGTTCTTGGGAAAATACACCTTTCAAGGAGGCAGTAACTACTACTTCTGTTGTATTATGATTGCTTGTTTATCTGTGTTGCTGTCCATTTGATTTCATAGTAGTTCAGAGGGTTTTTTTTCCTAGAAGAATACACAAATGCTTAAAAGTACTTGGGAGCTCTGTTACAGAAAACCAAATAAGAAGGTGAAGACTCTGAAATGCTTGGGATGTGTGTGAGTAGAATCAAATTTCTTGATGAGAATGAATGTCTTAAGTTTGCCAATGTGAAGGAAACAAGCTAGTTCTTGTTTCAAATGCCTTCGGGCTTTTCTAGGTGGAGCCTGCTGTCTACTGTTTTTTCTGCTCATTTGTGTCAACTGACATCAGCTAGCTAACATCAGGTGCAACTCCTGGATGCCTTTGCACTCAAAGAAAATGACAAGTTGTAATTGTTTCCTTCCTTCATGTGGCATTTTGCAAAATCAGCAGTGGCAAAACTTTTGCTGTAACAACTGCTTCAGATAAGTCTTCCCTCATGCAAGTAATTCTCTTCAGAGAATCAGCCTCTAGGTTTCAGTATTTTGTCTGCTTACATTTCTGGTGATGATATTACTGGTGTTGCAGTATGTTCCTAAAGCTTTAGAGATAGTGATTTTCCTTCCTAATTATATAGAGGGTATCTTTTTGATGAGAACATAATACAGTAAGGACCCCTTGCCTGTTCACTTTTTCAGAAGTTATCTTGGCCATTTCTCTCTCACTGGCTTTATATTGAGACCGCTTTCCTTGGTACTGTCAGAAAAAAAAACACTGTTGAGGCTCATCTTCATAATGATGGCTTCACCCAGAGTCTGAAAGAAGTTTCTTTAGGTTGGTGTCTCCTCCTTTTCTACTTGTCTGCAGTCTGATTCATTCTCTGGTTCCTTCAAACCTCCAAAAATCGTTCCTTTTTGTTTTGAGGTAGTGTGAGAATCTTCAGTCTGGGGATGGAAATGGGAAGTGCTCGCTGTGTCTACAAGTTTAAGGTTTAGCTACAGGGTGAAAGCCGTGTTTGAGAGGTGCTCTTTTGGAAGGCGTAAGAAGAATTACGGATGCAATTGAGCCTGTTTGTATGTTCTTTAAATCAGTATGTTTTGCCTCCACAGATGACGTCTTATGCTTCAGGATACTAAGCTTTTCTTTTCTGTTACACGAGTCAGAACTTAGGCAAGTTTAACAGCTTTTGAATTCCACTGTTAAGATGTCTCAGTAGCATAGCATGTGCCTTTTTAGTATCAATATCACTCATTACTGACCTTCAGATTTCTGTGTAGTTTTAGTGTGAGTATCTTGTGTTTTTGGAATACAGTATAGCTAGATAACACTTATCAGTCTCAAACTTCTCGTCTTTCTTGAGTCTTATCAGTTGTTTTCATCATACCAGTATTAACTCAGTTTAATGCCCTCATCCTCCAACTTTGGCTACATCTAGAGTCTCCAGGTTTTGTTGTAGGTTCCTGTTGCATCTGTTTATGGAAGGTGTAAACTTTTTAATGCTAATCAAACCTGCTTGCTATGTGTTTTCAGATAACACACATACTTTCATAAATGGTTTCAAACAGACTGAAATTAAAAAGATGGCCTTGCCATCCCTGTTGGTTGTTCTAATACCATCTGCTACTGTAGAGGATCAGTTCATAATTTTCACAAGATGCAGCGCGGTTCAGACAGGAGTGAGGAGGAAGTTCCATTTGAAGTTCATCCATAGTGTATGAAAGGAAAAAGGTTTTGCATTGCTGAAAACAAATGACAAGTGTTGCATTCAAACTAGAAATTCTTCATTGTTTTAGCTGAAAGCTACAACTTGGTGAAGATGCAACCTGCTTGAACATGAGTGGTTTTACAGCATTATTTGAATTACAAAACAATTTCCATATTTTGACAGTGTTTTTTGAATGAAAGGATATTTCCAATGGTGCTTTGTTTTTGTATAATTCCAGAAGTGAGCAGGTGTCTGCTGGTACTAAAACAACAGTTTAATACTGAGTGTCAATTATCTAGTCTTTCAAACTGCAAGTGCTGTGCTTAAAGAAAGAGGTGGAGGTGGGGAGGAAGGCATCAGATGTTTCACCAGCACACTCTTAGAGCATGTTACGATTGTTTTGGAATGTAGCTATAACTAAACATACAATAACAAGGAGGTAGATATCTTTTCACCAGTTCTGTAGGGAATACTTGATGAATAACTCTGGTTTAACACTGTCTGAAATATCGCTTTTTACATATGGAAATTTCTCTCTTCTTAGCTTTGGACTGTAAGCAAAAGAAGTCAAGGTCAAGATCTGGAAGCAAGAAAAAAATGATGCCATTACCTCATAGTGCTGATGAAGTTTACATACTCAGATGCAGGTACATAGGGTTATTTTAATTGAAAGACTGTGTTCTTAAGAGCTTGCTTATGTTAGTTGTAGGAATATTTAAGATTATATTCTGTAATGTATGTGATGACACTGGATAAGACTAGGGGGAAAGCAGTTGATTATTTTTATTAATTAGGACAAGATAATTTGAATTAGTACTTAGTTACTAAATTGCCAGCTTCCATTTCTCTAGCTAAAATCTTATTGGCCATGTTTGAGTAATACTCTGTTCTTCAAAAGAAACCTTAAGAGGATCAGATTGTTATTCCTTGTATTACAAACATAGGAGCATAACTTGTATGAACTGCAGAGAATTGTGTTTATGGTTACTACAGATGAACTCAGTTACTAAGGTTTTCGGCTAAATATATGTAGAAGCAGACTTCAAGAAAATTAGGTTTGTTGTTTGAATAATTTTTGAGCAGTGCTAGATATATCTTGATGGAACAATTTTAATATTTGCATAGGTTTTGTGGTCTGGTCTTTCGAGGACCTTTGTCTGTTCAAGAAGACTGGATAAAGCACTTGCAGCGACACATTGTCAACGCAAATCTTCCACGGACTGGAGCTGGCATGGTTGAAGTCACATCGCTACTTAAAAAACCTGCTTCGATTACTGAAACTTCATTTTCTTTACTGATGGCAGAAGCAGCATCATAGAACAAGAAAACATTTTCAATTTGAATTGGGTGTAAATTTGAAATACTTTGTCATTTTTTAAAATAAATTGTTACACTAAATTATGTTTATAAATCCTAAAGGCAAAAATAGAGGAAGTGGATTACAATAACATCAAAATAAATTGAATACTTAACAGTTACAGTAAGTAGTCTTTATATTTTATATAGGGTGGAAGATGTGTTTTTAAGGTTTATTATGTTTTTGTCAGTTACTGTGTTCACTATCAATACAAGACCATTACATGTATGGCAGCCATTTTTAAATCGTTGCACATGGGTACTCAAAAGACAGATTTTAATAAAACAAAGAAACCACGTTCTCTGCAGTGTTACCCAAATCGAGGCTCTGTTTATTCCAAAAAATAATTAAAAAAAAAAAATTAAAAAAAAATTACATAGTAAAATAAGATATTATATTTTGTTTGTATGTATGTAGTGTTTTGTATGATATCAAGAACTGCTAATACAATTTACTCAACTTTAGGGCATTAAATACCATGTTACTTCATAGTTCAAGAGACTGTTTCATTCAAATAGGGCAATTAGTACTCTTCTATCTAGGTGTGTAAGTGTTTTTTTTAAATCACATGAGGCTTTTTGTACTAAAAAGTGGAGGGAAACTTGTCTAAACAAATTTCTAAGATACATATGTACATAATACTGGAAATTTGTGGTAAGGAAATATTCTTTACTTCAGTTGCATTTCTCACTGACAATAAAGTGGTGCATCCATGCTACCTCCTACTTGTCAACAAAGATGGTATTTACCCTTATGTTTTTGTATCATAGTAGATTCAATCCAACTTTCTTTATTACAAAGCATCTTTTTGTTAACAAGTTTGTTCTTTATGACGATTTACTTAAGGTCTGACTTGCTTACAGAAGTTTGCCTCTCTACTATTTTATTTAACACTGTAGAAATGTACTAATAAGCATTGCTCACTACACGGTTAGAGTAGACTTTTCATTTATAATTCTGTTTAAAAGGTTGATCATTTTAGAAAATTTGAACACAGGTTGAAATGTTTCTACATATGAAGAGAATGTTTACAGCTTAAATCTTAGAGCTTGTTTTGGATGTGATTATATGTATGAAAACTGTAACACTATGCTCATGCTAAGGACCTACTTACAGAATTACTGAAATAAATGTGCTGTGAGGATGGAAATATGGTGCAGGTGTCTTGGTCATGCTGAATTGTGTTTGTTCATTCAGACTGTCTTTGAAACATGATTTTTGTTTAAATCATAAGTCAGATTCCTCTACAAATCAATTTTGTATGCAAATAACATTTCATTTTATTCATATAGGGTAACAAATACTGTAGTTAAGCCAAGGATATGCATTGATATTTTCCTTATATGTAAATAAAGTTAAAAGCAGTTAAAGCAAGAGGAGTATTTTGGTAGAGTATATACATACCTCACTGCCAGTGAAATTGCTTTCCTATGGTATATCTCCTTACCAGAAAAATCTCTAAATAAAAAAGGTTTAAAGAAAATCTAAATGTCTATAATGTGAAGCATTTATTTACATTGTGTGAATTAAGTTTGTGAAATGGATTTGTCTTGCTTGAAATTAAAATATTCTCATTATCTTAAGTAAAAATAAGTTTACTTGCAATAAAATGACTTGTTCAGACACGTTACATCTGGTTGGTGGAAAATATGAATGATGTCGATCTGCCTCGTACGTGTGCAGTTAACACACAAGGTTTGTTAACGTTCTGATAAAACAGATGAACTAAAAACAAGCAGTTGTGAAGGATGAAGTCCTGAGACAAGGCCATCCTATGTCTGGCAGGGTTATGCAGTTAATGCTGTCGGGTGTTTTACTGTACAAGCTCCTGCCGTTAACATAAACTTCATTGTCCAGATGTGTTCCTACTGTTTTGTTCTGTTCCTTAACGTGGAAAACGCCCCTCAGTCCATCTAAAGGCCAGAAATAAAAATTACTTCAGAGATTTTAGGAAAGATAAGCAGAGCGTTAAAGTGCGTTGCAGGCATATTATGTGTGTACAGACTGACTAAGAAATTCTGAAGTTGTATATAATTGTGGGATTTTTTTATATGATGAGAAAATGAAATATTTACAGCAACATGTTGAAACAGAGGGAAGTGATCGGATCGTCTTGAATGTTTGTAATGCTTTAATTGAGTGGTTGTTTACTCATGTCACCAAAAAGGGTGCCTTTGAGCACCAGATTCTGTTGCTGTTTAACATGAAAAATCCAATGAAGTGCAAATTATATTTATCTAGAATATTTATAAGGGAAAGCCATACCATGCAGAATTTAGCATCTGCAAAAAAACAAACAAACAAACAAACAAAAAAAGACAAAAAAACAAAAAACACTTGTCTAGATCTGTAATAGTAAATCTAGTTACATTTATTTCATTCCTTCAGCCGCAGTGGTGAACACCAAAAATATAAGGCTGTGTCTGAAGAGCAGGAAGCTCTAGTCCTGGCTGGGTTCCAAAATGATGTTCTAAGGTTAGGAGCAGCTGCTTTCATTGGCAGGCTTTGGGTGTGTGTTGGAGCTGCCCGGGTGCTTAGCTGTGTGTTTTTGATGTTCCTGCCCTGCTTACACCAGATCCTTGCTATAATATAGTTTTGAAATATAGAAAGAAGTCCTGGAAGTCCTCTGATAAGTAAATTCATTGCATATAAAGCTGATGTGGGCTGAATGATCAAACAAAAAGTGCACAAGCTTTCTTTAGCTTATAGGTCTCAGGTGGGGCTGTTTGGTTGCTGTTGCTTGCAAGTAAACCTCTTTTGTCAGTGCCTACTGGGAGATAGAAGCTCACCTTTCCCGAGTTGCAGAGGGTCTAATAAAATGGGTAGAGTTCATTAGATCAGTCACTTTATTATGCAGATCTCATGTTTTGAGATCCGTGTGGCTCACTTAGATCTTGGCATCAGTGAGTGAGTCTCACTGTGTTGGGTGTACTGCTAGGCCAGAGAAGCTCTATGGCAGTCTGCTGAAGAGCGGGACATCTGGAATTGCACGTGGATGCAGGGGTGTGACTTGGCTCACCTTGGCTGTATTGCTTCAGGCTAAAGACTGCAGTTGTTTAGTTGTATTTGGTAATGGTGGTCAGTTGGTTTTGGTTCCTCATCGCCGTCTTCCAAGGATCAGGAGTTGCGCTTCTCTTCCAGCACCTATCCCACCTTCTGGTAAAGCTCCTTTAAGTAGCAGCTTCTGGAAAAGTATGGAGTGTCAGAATACTCAAGTCAGGAAACCAGAGGTCAAGCTCCATGCTTTTGACTGGCTTGTGTATTCAGTCCCAGTGCTATTTCCAAGTCATCCTTAATGATAGAATAAGCTCTATTTGCATTCCTTGAAAGAGCTTTCTCCAAGACTTCGGAAATGCTTTTGAAGTGGGTGTGGTAACCACTGCAAAGTGGCGGTGTGGTCAGGCTGTATGTGTGGAAAACTGAGTAGCAAAACATCCCCGGGCACTTAAGTCCTTTTGGCCATATGCTGCTTGACATGGATTGTGTGGCTTGTGATATTAGGTGGTTGGCACCCATGAGCCAAGGCAGTCCAGCCCTGCATGCTGGTGGAACTTCTGGTGGCTCGGGGCTCACCTTGCCCGGGCAGTGGTGTCAGGGCTGGGCTGAGGCCTCTTCTTGATGGGAGGGAAGGTGTATACGAGACAGTAGCTAACGGGCAAGGGAAAAGGGAGCATGAAAGGTGCCAAAGAGAGGGATTTTAACAGTTGGCATTTCTGTCCTGAGCCAGACGTTTTATGTTTGAAGTCCTACATTTTCAGCCATGCTCAGGAAAATCAAGGTCTGAGGTAAGTGCTTCACAGGAAGAACACGAGTTGTGAATTGGGGCTCAGAGATGTGCATGCACATGGGGCTTGGGAAGGCCAGCTTTACAGGGCTGTTACTACAGAGCTGTTACGAAACAAATGCTATTTCTGGGCGCATCCCATGTTATCCTACAAGTCGGTAATACTTTAAAGGGGCTTTTCATTAATTCAATCTTTTACCTGATTTGGAAAATACAGGGGAAAACATGGCTGCAACTATGTGGAAAAAAATAACAGTAAATAATGAGTACTTATTTTTAATGAATTGTAAGGACTGTGAAAGGAGCCTCCTCACTTAAGCACTACAGTTGACAGACTTTTCCAATTTTTTACCACAGTAGTTAGTGGCCTGGATACTTAACCACTAGTTTCCTAGTCCAAAAACCAGTTCACACAGTGCTGACTCCATTAAAAAGAAAAAAAAAGAAAAAAAAAAAAGGCATCTATTTAGAACAGTGCTTATTAAAAAGGTCGACTGCATCGTGAGTTCAGGTATTCCAATCTGCGTGCTTTGTAGGTGCTGTTGCCTGATCCGTGGGTAGCAATTTCAATGTAATGGAAATGTTTTGGCCAGAGCGCCAGGTCTGTAATCTCTTGCAATAAAATGTTCCTTTCTAACACTGCAGGCTTCTTGGTGTTCTTCCCCTTGCACTGAGGTGAGCATGCACAGCATGCTTCCGCTAAGCCACCCTAACCTGGGTCTGCTTCCCTGAGCAGCTGAGTAGCGAGGCAAGGAGAGTGTCCGCTGGCTGTAGCCTGAAATACCAACAGGTGAGGCAGGAGCTGGCGTTTGTGTGTTGGTCTTGGAGACCAGGAACAAGGGTGGGCGGTGGAAGGAGCATCACCAGAGCTGGGTGCCAGACATGAAGCTGAATCTCTCGTACAAATAATGGGGGCTGTCACCTGCAGATAACCCTCCCTAGTTCTTGTTCTGTGAAGTCCAGGTAAGCACTGCTGGCTGTCCTAATGCCAGCTGGCCTGACTCTCTGAAAGGGCTGCTTGTGTCCAGCTGTGAAGAGGTGGGGCTTACATGTTAAGGGATGGTGATAAGCCCTTTCATGTCAGAGACCTGTACCATGAAACATGATTTTCCTCATGCCTGTTCCTCCATATCAATGGTCTGCCTCTTAAAGTCTGTTGGGAACTCCCAAGCTGTGTGCACTTGAACATCTGATGAAGTACACCTAAGTCAGAGCAGCTGTGAATCACACCTGTAGTTCACTGGGGAGGCCACCCACCAGACCCTTCGTGTTACCTTCATTCCTAATTTGTTTTCCTAGATTTTTGTTTATGTCCATGTTTTCCATTTCTTTGTTTCTTGTTCTTTAGGACTTTACCACAGGCCACCGCTGTTGAAGCTTTTTGAGGCAAGCCCTACAGGCTCTCGGTGGTGGGAACGTGCACACAGTGCTGCTCAGTGTTCTCAGGTGTGTCTAATGGTCCGCTTTCTGATGCACTGCTCAGGGAGGTGCTAGATGGAGCCAAGGGGAGACTGGATGTTTGGAAGAGATACTATGCAGAGCAGAAGCCGAAACCTGTGCAGTTCAGACCCACTGAAGGCCCTGGAAGTCTCTAGTGTTTGATACTGAACACTTGGCACCATGTTTCTGTTTTGCCTGCATACAGGTGAGCTGTTGCCTTTTTGGTTTTTAACTCCTGGCAGCATTTCCAAAGACAATATTGGGAATATGAATGATTTTTGTGAACAAGCAGCTGGTTGGCTTGCCGAGCAAAGGGAAACGGATACATGCTAAAGGCTGGCAAAGACATCGGAGATCTTTGTTTTACTGATAAATGATGAGTATGGCAGATAAGAAATTCTTAGGAAATTAAACTGTGATTGAAGTTGTATGTGTGCAAGCATCTCAGCAGTACCTGAGCAGCAGCACCCCGTGTGCATGCAGTGTTAGCTGCAGGCAAGCAGCAATCTGCAGGCTCCTGTAACCTGCACGATGGCATAGCTGGTGCATAATTTAACTCTGGGTGGGGAGAAGAGGGGAAAGCCCTGGTTTTCCATTGCCTCTGCTGTGTTTGTGTTGAGCAATTGTTAGTAGTTATTATAGTATTTGCTCATCTAGTTATCTCCCAGATGTCATACACCGTCAGTACCCCAGCAGGCTGTTTCCCCGTCTCAGAATGAAGTGTACAACTGCTGCCCTGGTTTCAGAATGCTGAGGCACTGGCATAGGTTGCTCAGAAAGGTGGTGGGTGCGCCATCCCTGGAGACACTCCTGGTCAGGCTGGATGGGCTTCTGAGCACCTGATCAAGCTGCAGGTGTCCCTGTTCAGTGCAGGGAAGTTGGACCAGGTGGCCTTTTAGGGTCCCTTCCAAGTCAAACAATTCTGTGATTGAAATCCCCATACGTTTGAAGTAGAGTTGGTTCTGGAGCTAGGAAGCAGAGTAGCAAAGCTGGGGCTGAGGAGCAGGGACTGCAGTGCTGGAACCGAGCAGAGCTGGGCCCTGCTCCTTCCCTTTAAGGTCTCATTGGAGTCCCCACAGCCTCTAACCTGGTCAGTGCTGGGGAGTGACTGGGCAAGAGGAGACCGTGCCTGCTGCCACAAACACTGCTCAGAAATTGCTGCCACAGGGGTAGTGATGTGCCCCTTCCTTGGGTTGAGCTGCTGGGGAGTTACTGCTGGAGAATAAGAAACATGAAATGCAGCACGGACACCTGGCATCTTCTGGAAAGATATGTTGGTACTTCAGGACTGTCGGTATGTTGTGTAAACAAATAGCACGAGTGATTAACTGTGCCTGGGGAAGGCTGAGCAGTGCATCTGCAGCTCCTGTAAATGAGGAAACCTGAGTAAGTTGTTGTCTCTCAACAACAACAACATCAACAAAGGCAATGTATGCTATAGACTGGGAAATGAAAGCCAAGAAGGTGGTGCAGGCAGTCAGCCATGTACTGCACCCAGCAGTTTCCCTCAGATAGAGCCATGTCAGACTGGGCAGTGCAGACACAGGCTCCATCCACAGGACACAAAGCAACAACTTCAGAGAAAAGAGAGAGCAAGAGCTGACCTGTTAGTCATCCACTGTGCTCTGCTAGAAGCCTTACAGAGGAATTTATGGAGCAGATGGGCATGGAGTGCTCACAGCCTTCTGTGCCTGGGCCTTTTCCTGAACAGATACCAGTGAATGCATCCTAGGAATCCTTCACTGAGACTCTTGAGTGATGTGAGAACATCAGACAGGCCTGCTAGAGTGGGTTCTGGAGCCCGCAATAAGACCAGCACAGATGTGAGCAAAACACAACAAAAGGCTTGTCCCTCCTACCGAGGTAGCATTTGTTCACCTAATTCAAATTATAAGAGACCAGGATGATGTCATTAGAGCACCTGGTGCTCTGATGAAAGCTGAATTAAGAGTGCCCCATGTGGGGTTAGAATGAGGAGTTCTTAACAGGGGTTTTCGCTGACCCATGGAAGTGCTAACACCTTATGCTTCCCTTCAGCTGCATTTTCAACTCTAACTCCAATGACTCTGAAGTTTCTCAGCAGCTTTGGATACTGGGCCGCTCATTTGAAGTCCCTTCCTGGTAATGCAAATAAATAAGAATAACCAGAGTGGGACTCAGCACCGAGCAGCAGCAAAGCAACAGCACAAGCAGCATGGCAGACTGGTTGGCACTTGCTGGAGGGACATGGTAGCTGTCATGGGGCTGCTGTCAGCTGGTCCTGCGTCATGATTTAACTCCTGTGAGAGGGCAGGATCAGAAGATTTACTGCATTTACAGCATTTGAGACTATTGGCTGTCAGGAGGTAGATGCCCTAGATTACACAGTGTGCAGAGCATGGAAGCATGGTAGGAGAATGATGTTACTGGATATGAGAATAAAAGGCCCGAAGCCCTGCTTTGTTATTCTGTAAATCCGCTGCGCCAGAGGGCCTTGCAGAGCAATGGAAGCGCGGCGGTTTAATGCTCCTCACAGAGCACTGCTCCTCGCGCTCGGGCGGGCGAGGCCCCTTCACAGCAATGGCTTTGCCCAGGGAGTCCCCCAAGGGTCTGCAAGAAAGGGTGATCAGATGCTGAGAAATGATAGAGCTGTGCTCAGCCATCAGAGTCTGCCCACAAGCAATGCCAGACAGTGTATTTACCTTCTAGGGGAAAAAAAATACAATAATTGCATTAAGTAAGATGTTCTTTTTTTTATAGAAGTGCATAGTAGGAAATAATTTCAAATATTAGTGATTAAAATGATGAAGATAACTTAGAAATTAACAAAAACAGTACTGTTGATATGTCAAATTTTCCAAATACAAAAAAAAAAAAAAAAAAAAAAAAAAAAGGGATCCCAGTTGCTTTCATTGCTGACATGAAAGTGATGTGTGAGAGCTGCTGTGTGGGGGCCTTCCTGCAGAGCTCTGGTAGGGTGGTCGGCTCTGCGCTCACTGCTGGACAGCTCGGTGCTGGGCTGGAGCCCGCTGTCGTGAGCTATGTTTGTGTGTGTATGTGTGTTGTATGTATGTGTGCCTGTGCTTAGAAGGGACTGAGAAGGTAACATGAAAGGAGCAACTGCACATTAAGGAGCTCCTCTTGGCATCTGTATTTCCTAACATTACAGCAAATGTATGATAGGCAAAAGTGGACTGGGGGAATAACTGAGATAGTAGTGAAGTGTGGTTAGGAAGGTGGGAAGAGATTTAGGTTTGGAGAAATACAGTATTTGTCTGAACCAAAGGACTGGTTTACCTCCATTGCTCATTTACTGGGGAAAAAGCCCTGACACATGCCCACGAAGGAGGGCTCCGTTTCTGCCTTAGGGGATCAGTGGCCACGTACGGCACCAACTGGGCCATGTGTGGAAGAGGATGCATCGTGAGCACTGCCATGTGCCAAGGCACCGGGCGCCTGCCGGGGAACAGAGGCACCGGGAGACCGAGGGGAGCTACCCCGGCTGTGTGCCAGCAGCTGCAGGTCTGCGTGCCTCCAGGCAGTGAAGGGCTGAGCGCGGATCTCCTGTGTCCCGGGTCAGTGCCCTAATTGCTGGGTTAGCGGACAAAAGGGGAATGACAGCAGCTGTGGTGAATCCAACCTCTTGTTCCATTGGTGGGTTTTTTGTTTATTTCTTTTGAGATAGGTATATATATATATTTCTGTTGCAAGTGCCCCAAATGCAGTATTTGGGCTGAAACAAAGCACCTTCTTCAATGCAAAATGTACACAGGTTTTGTTCTAGCAAAGAATACTGGGGAGTGTTATTTCAAGTGGATCTGAATGTGTTTTTGTGTTTTTTGTTATTTGTTTGTTTGTTTCGTTCAGTTGCTGTACGTACAATCAATTATTTACACAAACATAACTGTAAATGTTAAGAACCACCATTTGGGCTTTGTCAGAGGACAGCCTGGGTCTCTGGGCAGTGTCCTCCCAGGGCCAAGCCCTGCATGGGCAGGGCTGCCAGATGGGCTGGTCGCCAGGAATAGGTGTGAGGTTCTGGGCGTGCATGGACACACAGTTGGAATACTGAGCACAACAGAGTATACGTTTATACAGTTACACTGACTCAGGAGCAGCTTGGTTTAAACAAAACAAAACAAAGTGGAAATCTACGTTCCTTTTATGCCCTTTACTGAACCCTAGGCCAGCTGATCCCATTGCAAATACCTTTGGAAGTGCAGTAAATAACCACCCAGGAAGCACCGACCTTCAGTGCAAGCCTTCCAGTGGCCCATATTGGCAAGTGCTTGCAGGGAAGCTGTGGTCATGGGCTTCCTTTGTAGCCGGATGAGGCAGCAGCCTGGCTCAGTGGGCAAGGAAGGCCTGCTGGGGCTGGGTGTGGGCAGCGAGGAGCTGGGTGTTGTGCAGCAAAGCTGGGAAGGGGCTTGGGGCAGTGCCTGGCTCTGCTATGTGCAGGGCTGTGATTTGTGGGTACGGCTCACTGCTGGCTGGAAGCGGCTTGCTGCAGCCAGCACAGCTGGCGGGAGCAAATGTACACAGTTATTCTAATATTCCCTTCTTTGTGCCACTGTGGATTCCAATATGTCTGTTAATTTCATCTTATAGATGGCATAAATGTGCTTGGAACATTACAGCAGGGAAAATATGACAACAGTAATGCTATAGAGCATAATCCCTGCCTCAGGAGCTCGCTGTCCAAGGGCCTGAGCGTGTTCTTTGTGCCGAGGAAGGGCGCAGTGTGTAGGTGTTAGCTCCGCTCTGCTTGGCACGGGATTTGGAGGCCAGTGAGTGGGCAGGAGGGGGGCTGAGAGCCCCTGAGGCTCTGCAGATGAGCAGCTTGGTTCTGAGCATCCCCCCAAGCTCGTGGCGCTGGGAGCCCAGGCTGTGTGGTGCCATGCATGTAGGAAAGGAACGTATGTGGGAACCAAATGTGTGCAGCTGCAGTCATGTTTGGGCAATGCATGCTGGCACTTCCCCTGCTATGTGCATGCAGCACATTGCAGAGACATGGGCCACATGTGTGCCTGAGGTGTGCAGAGCCGTGGCGCGAGGGTGTGGGACAAGCGCGGAGCAGGCAGTCACAGGTGCTGAAAATTCATTGAAGATAGAGCTGGTGTTTTTGTGATAAGACTGACCCGTTGTTCACCGTTAAAATAAATACTTCCCCAAGGTCACTTGAGTTTTTTGCCAGGATCACAAAGCTGTTCAGTCTCCACCGGGGTTGGAGCTTGAGTTAAATGCATGCTGTCATCTGACAAGGCTGTCTCGGCTCCCTCCTCCCTGCCGGAGAGCAGGCCTCGCTGGTCTGGGAGGAGCTGAGCTCAGAAGGCTCTGAGCCCCAAGAAGACCTGTGGGGCCTGATGCAATGTCCTCAGTACGTGCTGGTGTCACCACGGTGTCCATCCCTGCCTGCGGGCCCACAGGCCTTGGGCCAGGTGTGTCCCAATGGCTTCCTGCTTGTGTAGAAGTACAGCAGTGGGTGGAGCTCATTGGCCCCAGGTGGGGTGGTCTGTGTGGGAAGGGTGGCGTTTCTTCCCCATGTGGGTCTAGGGACCAAGCAATGCAGAACACGGGCTTCTATGATGGAACGGGCAGCCAGGGGCCCCAGTACTCCTGGGCTGTGGTTTCTTGGCAATGACGCAGGCTCTAAGTGCTCATTAGGGGGTCCCTTATTAGGCACCAGTTGCTGCTTATTAGGGGGAATCTGGGAAAGGCCACCTCGGTGTTTGCTTGGAGATTGGTTTTTTGCAAGCCCATAGCCAGGACAGGCAACATGCCTTTGATACTTCGTCTCAATTGGAGTCCAAGGCAGTTGATGACATTATACTGGGCACTTACTGTAGATCCGCCGAGCCCAGGGAAATCAATAGTTTTCCATTATCGGGTCCGGCTGGGTCACCGGTCTGTCAATGAGCTGTTATGGGTGCTGTGCAGGGATGAACCTGACCAGTCAATTGCTGCTGACAGGAGGAAGGCGTGCTGACAGCCATGAGAACGAGCCACTGTGCAGCTCTGTGCCTTGGCCCGCCAGCCGGGGGACCTGGAGGGGCACCGCCAGGGTGGGGGCACATGCATGGGGAGCAGCTCGTCTGCCATGTTCCAGGCCCAAAGGGATGCGCTGAGGGGAGCACGGCTGCCATGCTGGACGGGGCAGGTTTGGCCTGCTGGGGGCAAGGCCAGGGGACGGTGGGCTCACAGCCCCCACCTGTGGGTGTGCTCAGAGCCCGTGGGCGTTGATTTCTCATCGAGCTGTGGTTTAACGCTGACTTCTGAGCCAATGTAAGCGCCGAGCAAAAATAAATATTTAGAAATTATCCCAATATTATGATTTTTAATTTTCAACTTTATTAGCTCCTTTCAAGTGTTAAATCCTGACCGCTTTATTTACGCCTCCAGTCCTCCGTTTGATTCTCTGGAAGTCAATATTCGCTGTGTTCCATCATCAAACACAAAGCTGGTAATCAGCTCTATCACTGGGAGCCAACTGCTGCCTTTTAGCAAACACACCGCCCCACAGAAAGCCCATTTCGGTAAGCGAGGGGCGAGGGAAGCGTTTGTACCCGGGCTGAGCGAACCTTCCTTCTGTAATTAGGAGCACCAGCCCGACATGACTCGCAGCACTCCGTGGCTCGGAACGCGTCAGATCTCTTACAGCATTAATTAAAAAGAATTTATGTTTTTTTAATAAAATGCTTCATGTTTTAGCCCCTTTCTTCCTCCCACCGAACGTGATTATGGGGCTGAAGGGAATTCAGGTTAATGTGTTGACACACTTAACAATGCGGGGTCATGTTGCACAACACGCCTGGCTGCCTCGGCTCGGCGCAGCCCCTGACAGGTCCTCATCAACCCCTGCCCTAAAGGCAGAGCCAAGGAGAGGATTTTAATTACCGCTCTGCGCGCGGGTTTGCCAGCATTAAATTGAGACGTAATTAGGCCGCCGCATTTTAATAATTGTCCTAGCTAATTGGGCAGACAAGTTACGCTCCGCAGCGTGGCGTGATTAGATAATCAGTATTTCCAATCGGGCTCCGGGTGATGATTCCGCGGGCGGGACGGCGCGGCTCCGTCCGGCAGAGCCGAGGCCCCGACATGGCGGAGGCGGCGCCGCGCCCTCCTCGGCCGCCAGGGGGCGCCGCAACCGCGCGACGGCGGCAGGGCCGGAGCCCAGCGCTCCGCGCCCCGCTCCCTCGGCCGCCGCCGAAGTACCGCGCTGCGCCCCTGCCCTGCCCGCGGAGCAGCGCGCTGCGGCCGCCCGAGAGCTCCGCGCTGAAGCCGCCGTCCCGCGGGCCGCTAACGATATTTGTAATTTCTGCATTTTTTAATGTTTGTTTATTTGTTTTTATTTTTCGCGCTCCGCGCCTCGGGACGCGAAGGGCGAGGGGGGAAATGCAGCCGTTTTCTCGAGAGAAATCGGGGCGAGCAGCGAGAGGAGCTCCCGAGCCCGGCCCTGCCGTGCCGGCCCGCTGCCGCCTGCAGGTAAGCGGCTCCGGGCCGGGGCGGACGGGAATCCCCGGGCGGTGGGGGCCCCGCGGGGCCCGGGGTGGGGTGCCGGGGGCGGGCGGTGCGGCGGGGCAGCGTGAGCGTGAATCGCCGATGGCAGAAAGTTGAAACGCGGGCGTTTCACTGGGAAGCGCTTCAAGCGGACCCTGCGAAAACGCTTCTTTTTAATCATTACTGGTTTTTTAAAATCTACTAAAGGAAAAACAGCTTTATGGTTTGAACGTATGTGTGATCGCACCGCCATCGAAATACAGATGTTCTGGCTGAAATCCGCATCGGTGCTTCTCGCTGCAGCCTCGGGGCGTCTGTGCTGTAAGGCTCTGGCCGTTTGTTCTGGCGTACCGAGACGTTAACCCCGGACTGCGTTACGAAGCAGCTTCTGCCGCACCGCCTCGCGTGTAGGTACGGACTTGCGGAGGTGCTCTGACCGAGCACGGTGCTGTGTCACCGTCGGTGCTCCTGAGCGGCAGCGCTGGGCACGGGGCGGCTCCGGGCGGGCTGAAGCCAAGAGGGGCGCGCAGAGGCCTCGAGACCCATCCGTGTGCGGGGCGAACTGCGTGAATTACACTGTCGCAGATGCGGAGGACTGATCTGCCAGCGCCCTTTGAAAGCACAGTTCGCGCTGCTTCGAAGGTGGGAGGGGGGTGGGGGTTGGCTGCAGGCGCCGGGCGAAGCCCCCCTCTTCGTTTCTTAACATCTCTGGCCCCGATGGGCTCCTGCACGCCGGGCGACTCCCCCCGGACTCCGGGCTGCTGTCCGCCGGTACCCTCCCCTTCCCGAGCAGCCCCGGCTCCCGCCGTGCCCAGGGGGTCCCGGGGGCGACCGGGGTCCGTCCCGTGGCCCCCCTCCAGCCCCCCCCGGGGGGCTGCCGGCAGCTCTGGGCCGGCTTTGGTGCGCTGTCGCAGGGGGCACCCAGCTCCGGGCTGCAGTGAGGCGGGTCCTCTGGGCGAAACCGAGCCGTTCAGTCGGTGCCCTCCCTGGTGGTGTCCGTCTGTGCTCTGCCCAGTCCCTTCGCAGTGTGATCTCCGGCGGCTGGGATGGGGGAGCCGCGCAGAAGGGGCAGTCCCTGCCCTGAGCTCACACCCCGCCGGGCACACGGGGCACACCGCGTGCGTGCTGCGCTGCGCTGCGCCGGGCGATGGCTCTGAGGGCGCGGGGCAGCGGCGCGGCCATCTAAGGACACTGTTGCTAATTAATAGCCAAATACAGCCTGCACGCGGCAGTGCTTAGCGGACCTTGCAGGGACGTTTTCCTGCGTAAGGAGAAGGCTGCGGGTCTGCTTCGGGGACGCCTAGAGGTGGTCGTCCTGCTGCCGGTGCGGAGCTTTGGGGACGCTGACCCCCAGGGAAGGGCGGGCAGGAAGGCCGCTGGGACTGCGGCACTGGGATGCCCCGCCGCTACTCCCGCGCTGCCCTCGCTGCTTTTGGGCTCCGGGGGCAGAGGGGAGAGAGGTTTCCTCCCCTTGGGGCCTGGTGAGGTTGGAGACATTCTCTTTTAATGTCCGTGTCGGTACGATCGTACTGATGGGTTAAAGCACAGAAATTGCTGTTCCCTTCCCGGTTCTCACCCTCCCACCTCCTGCTCAGGCCCAGGCCGCGTTTTGTCACAGTTGCACTGAACTGAGCCTTCCTGCTTTTGCAGCACCCCGCCCCCCCCCCCGCCCTCCCCCGTGACAGTGCTGATGGGCCCGCTGGGATGGACAAGCGTAGTTGAAGAAATTAATGTACTTCGTAAGTAATACGATTTTTTTTTTTTTCTTCTGGATACCAATTTGATAGTGCCTTTTTCTCCTTATTCCTAATGTATTTAATGATGATGGGGGGGGAGGGAAGCAAAAAACAAACAAGCAAACAAACAACAACAACAAAAACAGAGCAATAAGTAAACGTTGGACCTATAAAATACCCTGTATTTATTCACAAGCGCTGTACTTGCCCCCCCGGGCGCGGTGTCGGTAAGGCGGCGGCTGCCCTCGGTGAGCACTGAGTTGCGGGGCAGCGCCCACATCCCGCGGGGTTCGTTCCCGCTGGGTCCCGCAGCGCCGCCCGCTCCGTGCGCTACCGCAGTGCCGCCCTCGCTCCGCTTTGCCCCTTCGCAGCCGCGTTGGAGAACGAAGGCGAAGAGCGCGCGCGGCGCACTTGAAGTCCATCGGAGAGGTGACGCGGCAGTCCCTTCCCGGCTCGGGACGCGGGGTGAAATGTCGCCCGCAGCGCCTGGATCCGTGTAGCTAATTGAGGTCCGGCTGCGCCTTCCCGCTGAGGAGGGATAACAAGCGGGGCTGGAAGAGCTGCTGACAAATCCGGGAGAGGGACAAGTGACAGCCGGGGCGCGGCAACCGCCGAACGGCGGAACGGTCACGCACCTTCCGCCGGGAGCGGAGCGGGGTTCGTTACAGTGCGGTGCTCCGCAGCTCAACGTCCCGTCGGTGCGGGGGGAGCAGCGCACCGCCCCGAGCCGCTCCGGGTTGGTGCCGCTCCGCGCTCGCACGGGGCCCCGCGGCTGCGGCGCGTTTAACTTCTCGCCGGGCCCTTTCATTGGGGCATCGCATTTGCACCTCGCTATTAGGAGAAGTAATAACACTCGCAGTCAGGGGCAAATCCTGTTAATGAACAAATTAAAGTTCAAACCGTTATTCAAGTTCACAGCCCAGCGCGCTGCTCCTTTAATAAGAGTGATACACGTTACTTTCTCCCGGGCTCCCCCTTCCTCCCCCCCCCTCTTTATTACTTTTTAAGCTTTTCATAAGTGCTGACGGGGTATAGGGGCAGCTCCCGGCCCCTAAAGGGCTCACGGAGCAGGGGGGGCCCTAATCCGCCCTTCCTTTGGCGGTTGGTGTAGGACGCATAAAGGCGCGGCGCCGCCGGCTGCGCCGATGGTTCCGCGGGGGGGGGGGGCCCTTCCCGCACCCACGGCTGCGGCCATCGCCCCGTGCGCGGCAGCGGCGGAGCGGAGCTCTGTGAGTGTACGAGCAGAGGAGATCACACTCCCCATTATCCACCTCCCGGCGAGTGTTTGATTTATGACATCAAAAGCTTATCAAGGCGAGCTCCAAAAAAAAAAAAAAAAAAAAAAAAAAAAAAAAGCACCTCTGACTCTGCAAGGAGAGGGAAAGAGCGTTCGGGTTTGGGTGACCGTGGGGGGAACAGTGCAGAGAGGAGAGAGAGGAGGGCTCGGGTCTGTGCTACGGGGTAGAGGGGGTGCTCCGTAACTCCCCGGGCAGCGCTGCGGGGCCGGGACCCGGCTGCGGGCTGCGGGGAGGCCCCGGTTGCTCGCAGCCATCCACACCGAAGTGGCTTGATATAATCACCATGACAACTGCCATCTATGGGCATACAAATAACGGAGATGGAGTAGAGCGAAGATTAGCATGCCATGAAAAGTACAATAAGTTTCTTATTTAGCATTTAGATAACTGTCTTTCCTTCGGAGCGGGCTTCAAAGTTGAACCCAGTTTAGACCAAGAGGATTAATTCTCTCTCCCGCATGCTTCATTGAATCTCTCATTACCAAACTTTGTCTGTATTGATGTAAGATGTGATTGAAGATTAGAGCATTTAGCAGATCTCGCCTTTCTGCGGGGCTCGGGGCTCTTTCAGGAGCGGCCCAGTGGTCAATCCCCCCCCTTTTATCCGGTGTCTGCTTCATTTAAACTTAATCAACTCCCTCAATGAACTGGAACGGGGAAGCGTCCCCGCGGCAGGAATGCTGCGCTTTCCTTAGATCGCCCTCCGCTCCCCTTCCCGATCCGCTGCCGTTAAACCCCAAATCGCTCTCTGATGAACTTAATCAATATGATAATGACAGTCGGGGCCGAGCGGCTTTGCTGGGGCTCGGGGTGGAAAAGGCGGCGGCGCCCATTGCCCCAAACCGACCTCAGCTCGGCTCCCTCTGTGAGCGCTGCTCCCACCTCCCTCCCTCCCTCCCTCCACCCCCGCAGGGTCACGCAGCGCGGTGCGGAGCTGTTACCGGCGCGGGAGCCCCCGGCCCCGGCGCTGCCCCCACCGCCCCGTCCCGCGATGCGCAGCGCATCCATCAGCGCTGGCGGGCGCGTTCGGAGCGCTCCTGCGTAAATCTGCAGCCCCTGTCCCGGCTCCGTCGGCGCTGGCGTCTGTATATCATTTTTATACTGCTACCAGTAGAGCAATTTCAAAAGTATTTGCAAGGAAAATGGATGTCCCCATCTGTTCCCGGACTCATAAATGTGCCACTTTCGGAGGGTTTTCACCGGTAATCATATCTTTAATGATGAACAAACTTGTGATATATACCTTTCCATAAAATGGGGTTTTCTTCGCTTCCCCGTGATTGGCCGCGATAAATGGCTTTTCCATATGGTGGGGAGATAAAACATGAGATTACCGGGCTCGCCGGCTCGGTCGTAAACAAAAGAAACAATTCACTCCGGACGCTCCTTAAAGAGAACCAACCGCAGAACTAAGTTCTATTAATGGGGGAGAACGGCCGCCGCCGTTCCGAAGCCGAGTCCCTCGCACCGCGCTGCGCGGGCGCACACATTAACGCCCAACTCCGCTCTAATTGTTGCCATCGTTTTGTCTTTGTCTCTGTTCTCCAGCCCGACCCTGGATCCCGGTGCCCGTACCCGAGCGCGTTGCAGCGGGCAGCCCGGCGGGCAGCCCGAAGAGGAGACGCCCTAAGGACGGATCGAAGATGTCCATCGCGAACCGCGCCAGGGCGGGCGGGGAGGTTCCGGCGGGCACAGCGCGGCTCGGCCGGGAGCGGCACGGGGTGACGGCCGAGAGCCCCAGGCGCCCCGACGGGGCGAGCGGCCCTCGGCGTCACCGCGGCCCCTCCAGGCCTGAGCCCGTGGCCCCGAGTGGGCAGCAAGCGAACGAACGAACGTGTTCTCGGGCCAGAGGGTACGTGACACCGGCCACCTGTTCTCCTGCCTCTCACGGCCCCTCATCTTCCCAGCTCCCAGTGCACTGAGTCCAACCGTTTTGATCCCTGGCAATAAATTCAGGGCCTTCAGCAATTAACTCAAGCTCCTCAGCAAACTGACACTCCGTATAGGGAAGGTTGTTATTCCTAGGTAAGCAGGACATCTAGAGCC